>OX359194.1:4754400-6109400 GCA_947172415.1 Chondrosia reniformis | reverse complement strand
GGTTGTGAATTTCAATGCAGTGTATAACAATTATAAAGGACCATGGACTACATCTGTGCAATGGGACCACCAGATTTAGCATGTCTACCAGTCCCTAGTAACTAGTAACTCCTAGCTACTGTAGGTCAGATGGGGGAGATGTGTAGTACTTGTTTCCAGGTTCTCTGTAATCTATAGATCAGTTTGTCCTGCTCTTTACCTGCGAAACTGTACAATCCCTTTGAACAAGATTTTTATAGTTTATTGGCTTTGACATTAGTGGGTAGGTAGATTGTTCATATATTAGTAGCTACTTAGAAAATCTGTTTGTTTATCCATGTAACTAGAGAGAGGAATACTTCAATTAGTTAGTCCAACGTGTATACCTTATTTAGTATCCATTTCAACTCCTATTAGCTATGGCTACCCTGATTTGGGGGAGTGGTTACAGTGCTGGCCCATTTGAGGTGTAAATAAACAATCTAAATGTTCTTATATAATGTTATTGTACATCTTGTTTACTTCTGTATACGTATCCTACCTTTATTTCCAAATTGATTTTATATAGAAACGTTTCCACAACAACCAGGTGCAGTTCCCTGGCAACCATTCAATTGAAAATAAAGTAATCAATTGTTCATGTGGCTCTCACTTGTAGAAAAAATGTAAGTCAAGTGCTATCTTCACCTATTCAACTGACTCCGATTAAGATCAGACAGTTTTTCTAAAGTCATTGTTAATGGATGTAGATGAAGAAACAAACATTAATTTGTTGTACGTAAAGGTGATGTAATGTGTGAACTTCATGTGCATATCCTTTTAACAGGAACTACCAGTGACTGCTATATGTAGAGAATTACTTTGTAGATAGTTTAAATTTAAATTATTATTGAGACTTTTCTGTCCAACTGTTTCACTGTAACAGCACATGACAGTGGTTGATGCAATAACATGTTTTGGCAGGATTTTTGTCTAAGCATCCACTAATTGAATAAAAACTTCTTTGGAGGTTACAATACCTTCTTGTCACAAGTCTAGAAAGCCTAACTTTATAATTTTTATTATTTATAAAAGAATTACAGTGCTCTATACTGCATGGGAAGATTAACTCACTCATATGCATTAATATTGTACACCTTTATTTTTGTAGTTTCTTTTGTTATATGTAAATAATTTTAGCAAGTCAGAGGCTAAGTAAATAAGTGAAATGACAATTAGCATACACTGGGCAATTATACTGTATAGGGCTTACGCTTGAGGGCGACTTCCTAAATATAGTACCATATATTTATTGGGAAGCGTTCACAGTATATATATATACGTATATATATTTATATAATATGTATATGTATACATGTAGTAGAAATGTATGGGTTTATAAAGAGCTAAATATAGAAGTTCCACATTTGGTCAAATTCCAGTCCGTATCCTAATTAAGCCACATCCTCTCTGCAGCCATTTGTTTATATGTTTCTAACTAAATACAATAAATGTAGTACTAGTGTACTGGACTATATTGTAGGGTGCCAATTTAAAGATGTACATATATAATATAAGAGTGTTGTCTCTTATAAGTAGGAGATAGCTATATTGTCATTATCATTCGACTCTGGATACCCCTTTAGACTAAGTGAAGTTTCAGTCTAAACAAATCAATCAATCAATCAAATCAAACTATTAAAAGGTTATTACTAGCTCATTGCAAAAATAGTAATATTTGAAAACCTATTTCACCTTCCACAAACATATAGGTTATTGGAAGCTCTACATCTCTCTTGCATGTATACTGCATGACTGGTACATAGTTCTGTGCCAGGCACTTGAAGTATGACATAGAAGAATGAAGATAAAATATATTTTAGATTGGTGTATGAACATATTAATTAATTAAATGATTGAAGGAGGGAGTTTTTAGGTATGACAGTATAGTCTATATGTTTATAGAAGTTACCTGCTAATGTATATTCATATTTCATACATACGTATGTGTGTTCCTATAAAAACAATGAAAATCTCATTACAGTTTATAGTAATCAATTAGTTGGTGTTTCTTGGTAATATTTTGATTTTGCAGACCATGCTGGGTAATATCTAAAGTAGAGTTTAAAAGACCAATGTAAACCTGACATACTGTATAGCGGGATATTTTCAGGGATAGAAATTTTCTCAAATCTTATTTTTTGTGAGTTTACATTTAGCTAAAACACATTATATTTGAACATGAATACCCAAAATTAAAGTCTTTGCAAAACATTCCTGCTACACGGTAATATAAAAGTAATATGCTAATATGTCGAGGTGAATGGACAAATTTGCCATAATGATGTCCACAATGAAGAGGTAAGACAGTGTTCTATACTTGATAGCTTAATTATATAGGCTTGATGTGTCGTGCCATAAAGAAACCATGCAAGTGTCAGTTAAACAGGTATATAATAGTTTGGGAAATCAAAATTCTATACTTTAATCGAGAGAGTAAGATGTTGTAAAAAGGATATGTATCAACTAAAAAGCAGCATCTGAGTTACATTTTATATACTCTGGCAAAATATCAAGATAATGGATTGGCAATTCTTAACTTTTCTGACACTTACTTTTATAGGCATTGGAGTGAATTCTGAAAGCTGCGGTGAGTATTCTGATGAATATACCATCTTGCTCCTATATAAACTATGTACATACGTATATACGTATGTAGCCTGATCTCTTCTGTCTCTTTGTCGTTCATATGCCTTTAAGATTGGCCACTAATTACAAATACACTATCCAAGGGTGAATGGAAGTGAAAGTACAGAGGGTCGTCAAAATTAACATATAGACAGAAAATGAAAATGTATTACAATTTAGGATGATGGATGGAAAGGCATATGAGTGCTATGGGAGACCTGGGCTCTGCTAATACAAAACATTATGCAGTTTTGTAGTCTCTTTAATCAAATATACGTTACAGATAATGGGTGGATTACTGTACTAACTAGCTATAAATAAGGCTATGCACCAGATCTTGTACGACTCATCTATGTATATATGTAAATTCCTATTCTCAGTCTTCTTTCCAGTTCTTTCTCTCTTTGCGTCTGGCCGTTGTCTGTAGGTAGAGTTAGCCAGGCATATTGATGAATCCCCTTGCTCCTATTTCAATATCAGTTACTTTCTGCATTCACCTGACAGGCCAGAATATCTGTTGGTTTTTCGTTGAAATAGCTTCTTAGAATATGAATTAGTTTAAAGATTGGTTTTAAAACATTCATATATTTTCAATTATAATTCCTGCATACTCATAGTATCCAACTGAGTATCCTACTTGTATAATTCCTGCATACTCATAGTATCCAACTGAGTATCCTACTTGTATAATTTCTGCATACTCATAGTATCCAACTGAGTATCCTACTTGTATAATTCCTGCATACTCATAGTATCCAACTGAGTATCCTACTTGTATAATTCCTGCATACTCATAGTATCAAACTGAGTATGCTACTTGTATTTGGAGATACTTTTGCAGTGTATGTATGTTTTTCCTACAGATCCAATGACAGTGTCCATTGAATTGCCTACTGAGAATCCTGTTGATAATAGACTTCCACATGGCAATCTTGTCTACAGTAACTATATCTACCTCAGGTGTATATGGGACTCTACAGCCAACTATGTGGGTTGGTACAAGGATAAAAATCTGGTTTATGCCGAAGACTTTGCTTCCAACACAGTCTTGAAGAATACAATGAGGGCTCCATCATCTTATGCTTCTAGATATTCCTCATTATCCATCCCTAGATCTAGTCTCGCTGATAGTGGTATCTACACCTGTGTTGTGGGTTGTGGAGCTAAAGATGTAGCACTTGATGATATACCTGAAGCACTGAAGGACTCAAAGGAAGTTTGTTTCTATGGTTAGTTAACTTTCAAATGATCAAAGGCGTCATACTGAATACTCATTTACATGCATGCAATGTAGTGTGACAAGTTAACTATTAATAAAAAAGTAGCAAAACAAGAAAGGGATCATGGGATAACCATACACAAGTGGCATATATACTGAAATTTAAGTGACTTAACCATACACATCACTTCTGTGTTTGGGCGCATTGGGATAACCAAAGTAGGGATGGTGCGCCCAAACATGAAAGTGATGTGTATGGTTAAGTCACTTAAATTTCAGTATATATGCCACTTCTGTATGGTTATCCTTGTGACATGATCCCTTTCTTGTTTTGCTACTTTTCCAGATTTGCTAGTGACTGTTGGAAGCACTGCCATCCCTACTTTTTAAATATTTTTATTTATCTTGTATTCCCTCTTTTTCTTGTAAATATTAATTGTTTTGAAAGTTTTCTTTGCGACAAGTCGAAATAACGTCGCAGTCAAAGAGAAAAGAAGAGAGCTCTTAATTAAAAATGGCGACGAAAAGCTCCTCTAATCTGACGTGCCCGTCTCTGCTCAAATCATTTTAAAACAGAAGCGTGCCTATTCCTAGTTTCTAAAATTTTTAGACGATATGCCCCTAAGATGTAGTTATCCATATGCGCGTTTATGCACTAGCGTGAAATAAAAGGAAGAAGAAAAAGAGAATAAGGAAAACCGTTAGTAAACCTGCAACTGTTTTACTAACTTCGAGCCTTTATGCGCTCTTCAAAACAACTTTCCCACAATTGACATCGTACAAAAAGAACTGAAGACGCATTCACTGCCGATTTATAATCGTGTTAATCCGTAATACATTGAATACGCCCGCCATGTTTTTTTCGGGCCATCCCTACTTGGAGAGTACGGTATGATAATTACCATTTTTCTTACATAGATGTTCCAGCTAAAATTACAGGTCTTGACATTTCCTATCCTTATAATGATCAAATACCTGTGACGGCCATGATCACTTGGGATCCACTGTCTGGTAGCGAACAAACTGGTATATCTGACGGATGTGATGACACTGTGGCATACAATTTGATCATTTATATTGCATATAAAGGAGTTGTCCATAAAATGGATTATTCTGTGACCATGGCAACAGTGAAAAACCTAGATGTTTGCACTAAATACACACTGGAAATATTTGCTTACAATAAGCTCCAAGAGGGAAAGATTACTATGACAGAATTGGGAAAAGTTGAGAAAGGTAAATGCAAGTCTATGTACGACTGAAAATGCTTTACAATCATAGGAATACATGTACAATCATGTATGTTTCTCCTACAGATCCAATGACAGTGTCCATTGAATTGCCTACTGAGAATCCTGTTGAAAATAGACTTCCACATGGCAATCTTGTCTACAGTAACTATATCTACCTCAGGTGTATATGGAACTCTACAGCCTACTATGTGGGTTGGTACAAGGATGACAATCTGGTTTATGCCGAAGACTTTGCTTCCAACACAGTCTTGAAGAATACAATGAGGGCTCCATCATCTTATGCTTCTAGATATTCCTCATTATCCATCCCTAGATCTAGTCTCGCTGATAGTGGTATCTACACCTGTGTTGTGGGTTGTGGAGCTAAAGATGTAGCACTTGATGATATACCTGAAGCACTGAAGGACTCAAAGGAAGTCTGTTTCTATGGTTAGTTAACTTTCAAATGATCAAAGGCGTCATACTGAATACTCATTTACATGCATGAAAAATCTAAGATACCATTTTCCTACATGCTATACCTATTCTGTAAAAGAGCCTATAGGGGAACTAAACCTGAAGAGAGCTTTGGATGAAGATACAGGAGTCTTTTCTTCCTTCTTTTCCCTTCTTTCATCTACTTCTCCACTGGCTCAGACAGCCATTTCTGGGAATTCCACCCTTCATCAGTGATCCTGGGAGTCTTTGTCATTTTCTTTATCTTGATCTTCTGTGAATCCTTCAATGCAATGCATGCAATGTAGTGTGACAAGTTAACTGTTAATAAATAATTATGTTTTGGACTGTTTGTCTTTCATAGATGTTCCAGCTAATATTACAGGTCTTGACATTTCCTATCCTTATAATGATCAAATATCTATGACAGCCATGATCACTTGGGATCCACTGTCTGGTAGCGAACAAACTGGTATATCTGACGGATGTGATGACACTGTGGCATACAATTTGGTCATTTATATTGCATATAAAGGAGTTGTCCATGAAATGGATTATTCTGTGACCATGGCAACAGTGAAAAACCTAGATGTTTGCACTAAATACACACTGGAAATATTTGCATACAATAAGCTCCAAGAAGGAAAGATTACGATGACAGAATTAGGAAAAGTTGAGAAAGGTAAATGCAAGTCTATGTACGACTGAAAATGCTTTACAATCATAGGAATACATGTACAATCATGTATGTTTCTCCTACAGATCCAATCACAGTGTCCATTGTCACTCCAATTACCAATCCTGTTGAATGGAGACTTCCAGGAAGCGATTTTGTCTTCTTCAGATGTAGATGGAATTCCACGGCCTACTATATGGGTTGGTACAAGGATGACAATCTGGTTTATGCCATAGACCTTGTTTCCAACACAGTCATAATGGACACATTGAGTGCTGTATCATCATATAGCAGTAGATATTCCTTATTGTCCATCCCTAGAACTAGTCTTGCTGATAGTGGTAACTACACCTGTGTTGTGGGTTGTGAAGCTAGAGATGTAGCACTTGATGATATACCTGAAGCACTGAAGGACTCAAAAAAACTTTGTTTGTATGGTGAGCCATACTGCTAATATATATAGGCATTAGAGTGAGATACTAAACTTCTCTTCTGATATCTGTCTCCAGATAAACCAAGCAAAATTACTGGTCTTGACATCTCCATACCTTCTAATGACCCAATGCCTGTGACAGCCGTGATGACTTGGGATCCACTGTCTGGTAGCGATCAAACTGGTATACCAGATGGATGTGATGACACAGTAGGCTATGATTTGACTGTCATGAAGGGAGGAATTATTCATCATGAGACTTACAGTTTTAACAGTGCAACAGTAAATAATTTAGAAGCATGCAGCCAATACACAGCAAAGGTTGTGGCTTTTAATAAAATATATAAAGGAAAGGCTAAAAGGAGAATATTTAAAACGGTTGAGAATGGTAAGAATAAGGCTTCTCCTATATATCCATTAGTTAAGGCGTCTTGTTATCCTACAGATCCAATCACTGTGTCCATTGATTCCCCTTCTGCCAATCCTGTTGAGGAGAAAGTAGGCAGTGATGGTGTTAAGTTGAATTGTACATGGGACTCTACAGCCTACTATGTTGGCTGGTACAAGGATGGCAGTCTGGTCTATGCCATAGACTTTGTTTCCAAGAGTGTGTTGGAGGACACAATGAGTGCTACATCATCCTATGAGGATAGGTCTTCAGAGTTGACCATCCCTGGTTCTAGTCTTGCTGATAGTGGTAGCTACACCTGTGTTGTTGGTTGTGGAGCTAAAGATGTAGCACTTGATGATATACCTGAAGCACTGAAGGACTCAAAGGAAGTCTGTTTCTATGGTTAGCCCTAACTAGTAATGCATTTAGCTATATATATTGGTATTACACAGAAGAGTGAGATTGTAAACTTCTAAATTTGTCCTAATGTCTGTCCCCAGATGCTCCATCCAGCATTACTGGTCTAGACATCTCCATTCCTTCTAATGACCCAATGCCTGTGACAGCCGTGATGACTTGGGATCTACTGTCTGGTAGCGATCAAACTGGTATATCTGATGGATGTGATGAGTCTTTGTCCTATGCTGTGACTGTGTATGACATGGATAAAGCAGTTGTCCATCAAAAGAATTATTCTACCGCCAAGGCAACAGTGGAGAATTTAGTAGCTTGCAGTAAATACACAGGAGAAGTAATGGCTTTTAATAAACTCCAAAGTGGAGGGACTGTAGAAAAAGAATTTGAAACAGTTGAGAATGGTAAGAACATAGGATCCTACATTAGTTAATTTGTTTATATGAATGATCGACTTGGTGTCCTACAGATCCAATCACAGTGTCCATTGATTCCCCTTCTGCCAATCCTGTTGAGGAGAAAGTAGGCAGTGGTGGTGTTAAGTTGAATTGCAGATGGGACTCTCCAGCCTACTATGTTGGCTGGTACAAGGATGGCAGTCTGGTCTATGCCATAGACTTTGTTTCCAAGAGTGTGTTGGAGGACACAATGAGTGCTACATCATCCTATGAGGATGGGTCTTCAGAGTTGACCATCACTGGTTCTAGTCTTGCTGATAGTGGTAGCTACACCTGTGTTGTGGGTTGTGGAGCTAAAGATGTAGCACTTGATGATATACCTGAAGCACTGAAGGACTCAAAGGAAGTCTGTTTCTATGGTTAGCCCTAACTAGTAATGCATTTAGCTATATATATTGGTATTACACAGAAGAGTGAGATTGTAATTAAACTTTTAAATTTGTCCAAATGTCTGTCCCCAGATGCTCCATCCAGAATTACTGGTCTTGACATCTCCATTCCTTCTAATGACCCAATGCCTGTAACAGCCGTGATGACTTGGGATCTACTGTCTGGTAGCGATCAAACTGGTATATCTGATGGATGTGATGAGTCTTTGTCCTATGCTGTGACTGTGTATGACGTGGATAAAGCAGTTGTCCATCAAAAGAATTATTCTACTGCCAAGGCAACAGTGGAGAATTTAGTAGCATGCAGTAAATACACAGGAGAAGTAATGGCTTTTAATAAACTCCAAAGTGGAGGGACTGTAGAAAAAGAATTTGAAACAGTTGAGAATGGTAAGAACATAGGATCCTACATTAGTTAATTTGTTTATATGAATGATCGACTTGGTGTCCTACAGATCCAATCACAGTGTCCATTGACTCCCCTTCTGCCAATCCTGTTGAGGAGAAAGTAGGCAGTGGTGGTGTTAAGTTGAATTGCAGATGGGACTCTCCAGCCTACTATGTTGGCTGGTACAAGGATGGCAGTCTGGTCTATGCCATAGACTTTGTTTCCAAGAATGTGTTGGAGGACACAATGAGTGCTACATCATCCTATGAGGATGGGTCTTCAGAGTTGACCATCACTGGTTCTAGTCTTGCTGATAGTGGTAGCTACACCTGTGTTGTTGGTTGTGGAGCTAAAGATGTAGCACTTGATGATATACCTGAAGCACTGAAGGACTCAAAGGAAGTCTGTTTCTATGGTTAGCCCTAACTAGTAATGCATTTAGCTATATATATTGGTATTACACAGAAGAGTGAGATTGTAAACTTCTAAATTTGTCCAAATGTCTGTCCCCAGATGCTCCATCCAGAATTACTGGTCTTGACATCTCCATTCCTTCTAATGACCCAATGCCTGTGACAGCCGTGATGACTTGGGATCCACTGTCTGGTAGCGATCAAACTGGTATATCTGATGGATGTGATGAGTCTTTGTCCTATGCTGTGACTGTGTATGACGTGGATAAAGCAGTTGTCCATCAAAAGAATTATTCTACTGCCAAGGCAACAGTGGAGAATTTAGTAGCTTGCAGCAAATACACAGGAGAAGTAATGGCTTTTAATAAACTCCAAAGTGGAGGGACTGTAGAAAAAGAATTTGAAACAGTTGAGAATGGTAAGACATAGGATCCTACATTAGTGAATTTGTTTATATGAATGATCAACTTGCTGTCCTACAGAGCCAATCACAGTGTCCATTGATTCCCCTTCTGCCAATCCTGTTGAGGAGAAAGTAGGCAGTGGTGGTGTTAAGTTGAATTGCAGATGGGACTCTCCAGCCTACTATGTTGGCTGGTACAAGGATGGCAGTCTGGTCTATGCCATAGACTTTGTTTCCAAGAGTGTGTTGGAGGACACAATGAGTGCTACATCATCCTATGAGGATGGGTCTTCAGAGTTGACCATCACTGGTTCTAGTCTTGCTGATAGTGGTAGCTACACCTGTGTTGTGGGTTGTGGAGCTAAAGATGTAGCAATTGATGATATACCTGAAGCACTGAAGGACTCAAAGGAAGTCTGTTTCTATGGTTAGCCCTAACTAGTAATGCATTTAGCTATATATATTGGTATTACACAGAAGAGTGAGATTGTAAACTTCTAAATTTGTCCAAATGTCTGTCCCCAGATGCTCCATCCAGCATTACTGGTCTTGACATCTCCATTCCTTCTAATGACCCAATGCCTGTGACAGCCGTGATGACTTGGGATCCACTGTCTGGTAGCGATCAAACTGGTATATCTGATGGATGTGATGAGTCTTTGTCCTATGCTGTGACTGTGTATGACGTGGATAAAGCAGTTGTCCATCAAAAGAATTATTCTACTGCCAAGGCAACAGTGGAGAATTTAGTAGCTTGCAGCAAATACACAGGAGAAGTAATGGCTTTTAATAAACTCCAAAGTGGAGGGACTGTAGAAAAAGAATTTGAAACAGTTGAGAATGGTAAGACATAGGATCCTACATTAGTGAATTTGTTTATGTGAATGATCAACTTGCTGTCCTACAGAGCCAATCACAGTGTCCATTGACTCCCCTTCTGCCAATCCTGTTGAGGAGAAAGTAGGCAGTGGTGGTGTTAAGTTGAATTGCAGATGGGACTCTCCAGCCTACTATGTTGGCTGGTACAAGGATGGCAGTCTGGTCTATGCCATAGACTTTGTTTCCAAGAGTGTGTTGGAGGACACAATGAGTGCTACATCATCCTATGAGGATGGGTCTTCAGAGTTGACCATCACTGGTTCTAGTCTTGCTGATAGTGGTAGCTACACCTGTGTTGTGGGTTGTGGAGCTAAAGATGTAGCACTTGATGATATGCCTGAAGCACTGAAGGACTCAAAGGAAGTCTGTTTCTATGGTTAGCCCTAACTAGTAATGCATTTAGCTATATATATTGGTATTACATAGAAGAGTGAGATTGTAAACTTCTAAATTTGTCCTAATGTCTGTCCCCAGATGCTCCATCCAGAATTACTGGTCTTGACATCTCCATTCCTTCTAATGACCCAATGCCTGTGACAGCCGTGATGACTTGGGATCCACTGTCTGGTAGCGATCAAACTGGTATATCTGATGGATGTGATGAGTCTTTGTCCTATGCTGTGACTGTGTATGACGTGGATAAAGCAGTTGTCCATCAAAAGAATTATTCTACTGCCAAGGCAACAGTGGAGAATTTAGTAGCTTGCAGCATATACACAGGAGAAGTAATGGCTTTTAATAAACTCCAAAGTGGAGGGACTGTAGAAAAAGAATTTGAAACAGTTGAGAATGGTAAGACATAGGATCCTACATTAGTGAATTTTTTTATGTGAATGATCGACTTGCTGTCCTACAGATCCAATCACAGTGTCCATTGATTCCCCTTCTGCCAATCCTGTTGAGGAGAAAGTAGGCAGTGGTGGTGTTAAGTTGAATTGCAGATGGGACTCTCCAGCCTACTATGTTGGCTGGTACAAGGATGGCAGTCTGGTCTATGCCATAGACTTTGTTTCCAAGAGTGTGTTGGAGGACACAATGAGTGCTACATCATCCTATGAGGATGGGTCTTCAGAGTTGACCATCACTGGTTCTAGTCTTGCTGATAGTGGTAGCTACACCTGTGTTGTGGGTTGTGGAGCTAAAGATGTAGCACTTGATGATATACCTGAAGCACTGAAGGACTCAAAGGAAGTCTGTTTCTATGGTTAGCCCTAACTAGTAATGCATTTAGCTATATATATTGGTATTACACAGAAGAGTGAGATTGTAATTAAACTTTTAAATTTGTCCAAATGTCTGTCCCCAGATGCTCCATCCAGAATTACTGGTCTTGACATCTCCATTCCTTCTAATGACCCAATGCCTGTAACAGCCGTGATGACTTGGGATCTACTGTCTGGTAGCGATCAAACTGGTATATCTGATGGATGTGATGAGTCTTTGTCCTATGCTGTGACTGTGTATGACGTGGATAAAGCAGTTGTCCATCAAAAGAATTATTCTACTGCCAAGGCAACAGTGGAGAATTTAGTAGCATGCAGTAAATACACAGGAGAAGTAATGGCTTTTAATAAACTCCAAAGTGGAGGGACTGTAGAAAAAGAATTTGAAACAGTTGAGAATGGTAAGAACATAGGATCCTACATTAGTTAATTTGTTTATATGAATGATCGACTTGGTGTCCTACAGATCCAATCACAGTGTCCATTGACTCCCCTTCTGCCAATCCTGTTGAGGAGAAAGTAGGCAGTGGTGGTGTTAAGTTGAATTGCAGATGGGACTCTCCAGCCTACTATGTTGGCTGGTACAAGGATGGCAGTCTGGTCTATGCCATAGACTTTGTTTCCAAGAATGTGTTGGAGGACACAATGAGTGCTACATCATCCTATGAGGATGGGTCTTCAGAGTTGACCATCACTGGTTCTAGTCTTGCTGATAGTGGTAGCTACACCTGTGTTGTTGGTTGTGGAGCTAAAGATGTAGCACTTGATGATATACCTGAAGCACTGAAGGACTCAAAGGAAGTCTGTTTCTATGGTTAGCCCTAACTAGTAATGCATTTAGCTATATATATTGGTATTACACAGAAGAGTGAGATTGTAAACTTCTAAATTTGTCCAAATGTCTGTCCCCAGATGCTCCATCCAGAATTACTGGTCTTGACATCTCCATTCCTTCTAATGACCCAATGCCTGTGACAGCCGTGATGACTTGGGATCCACTGTCTGGTAGCGATCAAACTGGTATATCTGATGGATGTGATGAGTCTTTGTCCTATGCTGTGACTGTGTATGACGTGGATAAAGCAGTTGTCCATCAAAAGAATTATTCTACTGCCAAGGCAACAGTGGAGAATTTAGTAGCTTGCAGCAAATACACAGGAGAAGTAATGGCTTTTAATAAACTCCAAAGTGGAGGGACTGTAGAAAAAGAATTTGAAACAGTTGAGAATGGTAAGACATAGGATCCTACATTAGTGAATTTGTTTATGTGAATGATCAACTTGCTGTCCTACAGAGCCAATCACAGTGTCCATTGATTCCCCTTCTGCCAATCCTGTTGAGGAGAAAGTAGGCAGTGGTGGTGTTAAGTTGAATTGCAGATGGGACTCTCCAGCCTACTATGTTGGCTGGTACAAGGATGGCAGTCTGGTCTATGCCATAGACTTTGTTTCCAAGAGTGTGTTGGAGGACACAATGAGTGCTACATCATCCTATGAGGATGGGTCTTCAGAGTTGACCATCACTGGTTCTAGTCTTGCTGATAGTGGTAGCTACACCTGTGTTGTGGGTTGTGGAGCTAAAGATGTAGCACTTGATGATATACCTGAAGCACTGAAGGACTCAAAGGAAGTCTGTTTCTATGGTTAGCCCTAACTAGTAATGCATTTAGCTATATATATTGGTATTACACAGAAGAGTGAGATTGTAAACTTCTAAATTTGTCCAAATGTCTGTCCCCAGATGCTCCATCCAGAATTACTGGTCTTGACATCTCCATTCCTTCTAATGACCCAATGCCTGTGACAGCCGTGATGACTTGGGATCCACTGTCTGGTAGCGATCAAACTGGTATATCTGATGGATGTGATGAGTCTTTGTCCTATGCTGTGACTGTGTATGACGTGGATAAAGCAGTTGTCCATCAAAAGAATTATTCTACCGCCAAGGCAACAGTGGAGAATTTAGTAGCTTGCAGCAAATACACAGGAGAAGTAATGGCTTTTAATAAACTCCAAAGTGGAGGGACTGTAGAAAAAGAATTTGAAACAGTTGAGAATGGTAAGACATAGGATCCTACATTAGTGAATTTGTTTATATGAATGATCAACTTGCTGTCCTACAGAGCCAATCACAGTGTCCATTGATTCCCCTTCTGCCAATCCTGTTGAGGAGAAAGTAGGCAGTGGTGGTGTTAAGTTGAATTGCAGATGGGACTCTCCAGCCTACTATGTTGGCTGGTACAAGGATGGCAGTCTGGTCTATGCCATAGACTTTGTTTCCAAGAGTGTGTTGGAGGACACAATGAGTGCTACATCATCCTATGAGGATGGGTCTTCAGAGTTGACCATCACTGGTTCTAGTCTTGCTGATAGTGGTAGCTACACCTGTGTTGTGGGTTGTGGAGCTAAAGATGTAGCACTTGATGATATACCTGAAGCCCTGAAGGACTCAAAGGAAGTCTGTTTCTATGGTTAGCCCTAACTAGTAATGCATTTAGCTATATATATTGGTATTACATAGAAGAGTGAGATTGTAAACTTCTAAATTTGTCCTAATGTCTGTCCCCAGATGCTCCATCCAGAATTACTGGTCTTGACATCTCCATTCCTTCTAATGACCCAATGCCTGTGACAGCCGTGATGACTTGGGATCCACTGTCTGGTAGCGATCAAACTGGTATATCTGATGGATGTGATGAGTCTTTGTCCTATGCTGTGACTGTGTATGACGTGGATAAAGCAGTTGTCCATCAAAAGAATTATTCTACTGCCAAGGCAACAGTGGAGAATTTAGTAGCATGCAGTAAATACACAGGAGAAGTAATGGCTTTTAATAAACTCCAAAGTGGAGGGACTGTGGAAAGAGTATTTGAAACAGTTGAGAATGGTAAGAATGTAGGATTCTAGATTAGTTATTTTGTTTATATGAATGATCGACTTGGTGTCCTACAGATCCAATCACAGTGTCCATTGATTCCCCTTCTGCCAATCCTGTTGAGGAGAAAGTAGGCAGTGGTAATGTTAAATTGAATTGCAGATGGGACTCTCCAGCCTACTATGTTGGCTGGTATAAGGATGGCAGTCTGGTCTATGCCATAGACTTTGTTTCCAAGAGTGTGTTGGAGGACACAATGAGTGCTACATCATCCTATGAGGATGGGTCTTCAGAGTTGACCATCACTGGTTCTAGTCTTGCTGATAGTGGTAGCTACACCTGTGTTGTGGGTTGTGGAGCTAAAGATGTAGCACTTGATGATATACCTGAAGCCCTGAAGGACTCAAAGGAAGTCTGTTTCTATGGTTAGCCCTAACTAGTAATGCATTTAGCTATATATATTGGTATTACATAGAAGAGTGAGATTGTAAACTTCTAAATTTGTCCTAATGTCTGTCCCCAGATGCTCCATCCAGAATTACTGGTCTTGACATCTCCATTCCTTCTAATGACCCAATGCCTGTGACAGCCGTGATGACTTGGGATCCACTGTCTGGTAGCGATCAAACTGGTATATCTGATGGATGTGATGAGTCTTTGTCCTATGCTGTGACTGTGTATGACGTGGATAAAGCAGTTGTCCATCAAAAGAATTATTCTACTGCCAAGGCAACAGTGGAGAATTTAGTAGCATGCAGTAAATACACAGGAGAAGTAATGGCTTTTAATAAACTCCAAAGTGGAGGGACTGTGGAAAGAGTATTTGAAACAGTTGAGAATGGTAAGAATGTAGGATTCTAGATTAGTTATTTTGTTTATATGAATGATCGACTTGGTGTCCTACAGATCCAATCACAGTGTCCATTGATTCCCCTTCTGCCAATCCTGTTGAGGAGAAAGTAGGCAGTGGTAATGTTAAATTGAATTGCAGATGGGACTCTCCAGCCTACTATGTTGGCTGGTACAAGGATGGCAGTCTGGTCTATGCCATAGACTTTGTTTCCAAGAGTGTGTTGGAGGACACAATGAGTGCTACATCATCCTATGAGGATGGGTCTTCAGAGTTGACCATCACTGGTTCTAGTCTTGCTGATAGTGGTAGCTACACCTGTGTTGTGGGTTGTGGAGCTAAAGATGTAGCACTTGATGATATACCTGAAGCACTGAAGGACTCAAAGGAAGTCTGTTTCTATGGTTAGCCTTAACTAGTAATGCAATTAACTATATTGGTATTATATAGAAGAGTAAGAGTGTAATTAAACTTTTAAATTTGTCCAAATGTCTGTCCCCAGATACTCCATCCAGCATTACTGGTCTTGACATCTCCATTCCTTCTAATGACCCAATGCCTGTGACAGCCGTGATGACTTGGGATCCACTGTCTGGTAGCGATCAAACTGGTATATCTGATGGATGTGATGAGTCTTTGTCCTATGCTGTGACTGTGTATGACGTGGATAAAGCAGTTGTCCATCAAAAGAATTATTCTACTGCCAAGGCAACAGTGGAGAATTTAGTAGCTTGCAGCATATACACAGGAGAAGTAATGGCTTTTAATAAACTCCAAAGTGGAGGGACTGTGGAAAGAGTATTTGAAACAGTTGAGAATGGTAAGAATGTAGGATTCTAGATTAGTTATTTTGTTTATATGAATGATCGACTTGGTGTCCTACAGATCCAATCACAGTGTCCATTGATTCCCCTTCTGCCAATCCTGTTGAGGAGAAAGTAGGCAGTGGTGGTGTTAAGTTGAATTGCAGATGGGACTCTCCAGCCTACTATGTTGGCTGGTACAAGGATGGCAGTCTGGTCTATGCCATAGACTTTGTTTCCAAGAGTGTGTTGGAGGACACAATGAGTGCTACATCATCCTATGAGGATGGGTCTTCAGAGTTGACCATCACTGGTTCTAGTCTTGCTGATAGTGGTAGCTACACCTGTGTTGTGGGTTGTGGAGCTAAAGATGTAGCACTTGATGATATACCTGAAGCACTGAAGGACTCAAAGGAAGTCTGTTTCTATGGTTAGCCTTAACTAGTAATGCAATTAACTATATTGGTATTATATAGAAGAGTAAGAGTGTAATTAAACTTTTAAATTTGTCCAAATGTCTGTCCCCAGATACTCCATCCAGCATTACTGGTCTTGACATCTCCATTCCTTCTAATGACCCAATGCCTGTGACAGCCGTGATGACTTGGGATCCACTGTCTGGTAGCGATCAAACTGGTATATCTGATGGATGTGATGAGTCTTTGTCCTATGCTGTGACTGTGTATGACGTGGATAAAGCAGTTGTCCATCAAAAGAATTATTCTACTGCCAAGGCAACAGTGGAGAATTTAGTAGCTTGCAGCATATACACAGGAGAAGTAATGGCTTTTAATAAACTCCAAAGTGGAGGGACTGTAGAAAAAGAATTTGAAACAGTTGAGAATGGTAAGACATAGGATCCTACATTAGTGATTTTTTTTATGTGAATGATCGACTTGCTGTCCTACAGATCCAATCACAGTGTCCATTGATTCCCCTTCTGCCAATCCTGTTGAGGAGAAAGTAGGCAGTGGTGGTGTTAAGTTGAATTGCAGATGGGACTCTCCAGCCTACTATGTTGGCTGGTACAAGGATGGCAGTCTGGTCTATGCCATAGACTTTGTTTCCAAGAGTGTGTTGGAGGACAGAATGAGTGCTACATCATCCTATGAGGATGGGTCTTCAGAATTGACCATCACTGGTTCTAGTCTTGCTGATAGTGGTAGCTACACCTGTGTTGTTGGTTGTGGAGCTAAAGATGTAGCACTTGATGATATACCTGAAGCACTGAAGGACTCAAAGGAAGTCTGTTTCTATGGTTAGCCCTAACTAGTAATGCATTTAGCTATATATATTGGTATTACATAGAAGAGTGAGATTGTAAACTTCTAAATTTGTCCTAATGTCTGTCCCCAGATGCTCCATCCAGAATTACTGGTCTTGACATCTCCATTCCTTCTAATGACCCAATGCCTTTGACAGCCGTGATGACTTGGGATCCACTGTCTGGTAGCGATCAAACTGGTATATCTGATGGATGTGATGAGTCTTTGTCCTATGCTGTGACTGTGTATGACGTGGATAAAGCAGTTGTCCATCAAAAGAATTATTCTACTGCCAAGGCAACAGTGGAGAATTTAGTAGCATGCAGTAAATACACAGGAGAAGTAATGGCTTTTAATAAACTCCAAAGTGGAGGGACTGTGGAAAGAGTATTTGAAACAGTTGAGAATGGTAAGAATGTAGGATTCTAGATTAGTTATTTTGTTTATATGAATGATCGACTTGGTGTCCTACAGATCCAATCACAGTGTCCATTGATTCCCCTTCTGCCAATCCTGTTGAGGAGAAAGTAGGCAGTGGTGGTGTTAAGTTGAATTGCAGATGGGACTCTCCAGCCTACTATGTTGGCTGGTACAAGGATGGCAGTCTGGTCTATGCCATAGACTTTGTTTCCAAGAGTGTGTTGGAGGACACAATGAGTGCTACATCATCCTATGAGGATGGGTCTTCAGAGTTGACCATCACTGGTTCTAGTCTTGCTGATAGTGGTAGCTACACCTGTGTTGTGGGTTGTGGAGCTAAAGATGTAGCACTTGATGATATACCTGAAGCACTGAAGGACTCAAAGGAAGTCTGTTTCTATGGTTAGCCTTAACTAGTAATGCAATTAACTATATTGGTATTATATAGAAGAGTAAGAGTGTAATTAAACTTTTAAATTTGTCCAAATGTCTGTCCCCAGATACTCCATCCAGCATTACTGGTCTTGACATCTCCATTCCTTCTAATGACCCAATGCCTGTGACAGCCGTGATGACTTGGGATCCACTGTCTGGTAGCGATCAAACTGGTATATCTGATGGATGTGATGAGTCTTTGTCCTATGCTGTGACTGTGTATGACGTGGATAAAGCAGTTGTCCATCAAAAGAATTATTCTACTGCCAAGGCAACAGTGGAGAATTTAGTAGCTTGCAGCATATACACAGGAGAAGTAATGGCTTTTAATAAACTCCAAAGTGGAGGGACTGTAGAAAAAGAATTTGAAACAATTGAGAATGGTAAGACATAGGATCCTACATTAGTGAATTTGTTTATGTAAATGATCGACTTGGTGTCCTACAGATCCAATCACAGTGTCCATTGATTCCCCTTCTGCCAATCCTGTTGAGGAGAAAGTAGGCAGTGGTGGTGTTAAGTTGAATTGCAGATGGGACTCTCCAGCCTACTATGTTGGCTGGTACAAGGATGGCAGTCTGGTCTATGCCATAGATTTTGTTTCCAAGAGTGTGTTGGAGGACACAATGAGTGCTACATCATCCTATGAGGATGGGTCTTCAGAGTTGACCATCCCTGGTTCTAGTCTTGCTGATAGTGGTAGCTATACCTGTGTTGTTGGTTGTGGAGCTAAAGATGTTGCACTTGATAGTATACCAGAAGTACTGAAGGACTCAAAGGAAGTCTCTATTTCTGGTTAGCAATTAGGTTTCTTTTGTGAATGTTTTTTGTTTTAATTTGCTTGTATTATCTTTCTTTATTGTGTATTATTAATGTATGAGACATGGCATTTAAGCTAATGTTTGCTTTGTTTTAGATTTAAGTTATGAACTGATTAGTGATTATTAGTATTTTATACCAAGTATATGTATAGTTTATTATACTGACAGGTAATACTCTTTATAATGATTCCTAATTTAGCTAAAGTATGTTTCTTCTGTTAATGTTTACAGCACCGACTCCCTCTCCTACTCCCTCTCCTGAAAATCCTTTTTTTGGTGAGGCCATGAATATGATTATTAATTAAGTATTTCTAATACAGGATTCTCCTTCATAATAAGCAATTATTATGTAGTTATAAGTATGTATGTTCAAATATGGCTGGCTAAGAAAGTAGATGTACGTATATGTTATACTAGCTTAACTGATTTAATTATTCAAAGTTTTATGTGTATACCCATGCACGGCCACCTGTACATGTCTTGTATATAATAGAGACCTAGCTTACACTTATAGTACGTAATCATTGAGGGTCTGTCAGTAAGATAGGGATCTAGCAGTAAGATAGGGATCTAGCAGTAAGATAGGAATCTAGCAGTAAGATAGGGATCTAGCAGTAAGATAGGGATCTAGCAATAAGATATTGATCTTGGCAGTAAGATAAGAGTCTCGTAGATACGTATATCCTTTTACATGTGCATGTGCTAGCTTAACTATATTAGATATATATCCTTCTATAGGATCACTTTATAAACTCATTAACAGTTTGACTATTCATAAAGGTGCTATAGCTTATAGACAAAGTGTCCTGCTGTGATCCTTAATTGTTTATATACATGCACATGTCAGATGAAAGTTTTATATAATCCCTATATATACGTATAATAGGAACACAGAAATACATAGGTATGTACGTATATTCAGTATATTTGTCTATTAGTTTGGAAAGATTGCTGATATTGAACAAAAATGACTTCAATTGAGAGAGCATATATTTCTCCTACATGTTTAAGTTATTCACATATTCATGCTGCAACGTACCTAACCGGAACCGCTATCTAATCCATACCATGATAGATACATTTTCATGTACCAGTCTCTAGTATACATTTCTATTTTTAGAAAGATCTAGAGTTTCAAGCAAATTCATATATATATAAACGAGATAAAGAGATTACTCTTTAGAGTTGCCAAAATTAAGAAATTTTATTTGTATATAGTTCTTCTCCTATTGCCTTTCGCAGGAAACAGTACTTGGGAACAAATTCCAGGAAATCTCAAGCAAATTACAGCATCAATCAATTATCTGTGGGGAGTAGACAAAGATGATGACATCTTTACATGTGTCAGGCCATGCACTGGTGATTGGGTCCAGGTGGCTGGGAAACTGATGCAGGTTGATGCTAATGATATTCAAGTTTGGGGAGTCGACGCTAGTGGTCATATATTCTGGAAACATATTGATGATGTGCTGGGAAACTGGGTTAGTGTGCCAGGAATTCTGAAACATGTTTCAGCATCAGGCAACGGATGGATTTGGGGAGTTACTAACACTGATCAAGTTTTCAAGTGTAAGAAACCATGTCATGGTACATGGATTGAGGTTGATGGTCTACTAAATCAATTAGATGGGGGAGAAACCTATATTTATGGTGTCACTTCTGGCAATGACGTTTTTCGTCGTAATATTGATGCTTCTAATTCCTGGCAGTTAATACCTGGTAGACTTATTAAACACATAACTGCTTCAGGAGATGACGAGATTTTTGGTATCAGTGAATCAGAGGAAATCTGGCGCTGCAAGAAGCCCTGCTCTGGTGAATGGGAAAAGATAAATGGTGAATTGTCTCAATGTGATGCTACAGTTGATGCTCTCTTTGGAGTTAATTCTCAAGGTGAAATTTGGCGTCGTAGTCTTGCATTTTAATGCCGAGATCACTCAATCAATATTACATTTAAGCTTGGGACTATACGATTACTAATATAGAACTTATCAATACGTTTAGAAGTATTGTAAACCTCATCAGTATAAACACATATATGTTTATCAATGAATAAATTTAGCAGAATTTAAATCATTAACTCTATAGAATTACAGTGCATGAATATCATTATATAAATTTGCTTTGGCAGGTTTGCTAAGCTGAAAACAATATTAATCTGGCCTCTGAACATTGTTGATGGTAGTATTTTGTTAACCATCAATTGGTGACTTTCGCTTTAACTACTTCAAGCATGTGCCATGACTATATCAATGTAAAACACTTTTAGCTCAAACCTGTTTTGATCAACTCTTCAGAGAATCCCTCTGAGATTATGTATTATATATATCATTATTAAAGTGACTATCAGTATACAAACTGACCAACCAGGTTCGCTTATTAGTCACAAAAATTGGTGTGGGGGTGTACAATAAATAATGGAGGGAATAAAAGGGATTGTCTAAGATTATACATTTTATATAAATAAAGTTAATGATTTGTATATTGTCTGAGCTTATATATACGTATTGTAATTTGGTGGAAGGGGCATATATACGTATATGTGAATTAGGATTAAGCTGGATGCAATAAAGATCCATTCTTATAATATTAAGTTTACAGAAATTTATAATTAACAAAAAAGTGTGCCTGGTCCTCCACCTCACCCCCAGCACAGACTTGGCAGGTCCTCTGGTAGAATGGGAGGGAGGTGTAGCAACCAGCTTTAACCACAAGAGGGAGACAACCATGCAGTACGTAGACCAACCATAACTAATATGTATATACGTGTACGTATGTATATGCACTTTGAGTTATATATAGCTTGTATATACGTATGTAGCTGTGTGCCGAACTCATTTATGGTATGTACTGTATATAATAGAATTTTATATGTATGATTGGTATGCATATGGCCAATTATACTGTATACGTACGTATGTATAAGGCTTCAACTTGAGGGTGACACTTCCTAGTTAGTATATATATATAATAGTATATTAAAATATTTGGAAGGGACAGTATATATATATGAGAGAGCTAAATATAGAAGTTCTAAATTTGTTACAAAATCATCCAAAGTCCAGTCCGTATCCAAATACTTCCTCTCTGCAGCCATTTATATATACGTATTTCTAAATTATGTATTACTGGTATAGTGGACTATATTATAGGGTGCCAATTTAAAGATGTACATAATTCTAGAACACAATGGTAGATAGCTATAGTCTCTTATGGGCATGATAGTTGTCTCACGAGGAACATATTGAGCTATATATAATGGGTGGAAACAAAGTTCACTTAAAATTAACAACAGAAACCAGAGTCTCCCCTTAGCCAATCTTTTATTAATACAGTTACGTATATACGTATATATTACACTCCATGGGCTGAATATATATACAGTATATATACGTGTATAGTCATATCAAATCTTTCATTTACCCGCATATAGTAAATTTATACTTTATTAGGTATTTTGCCAAAGATGTCCAATTTAGGCAATAAATTATGGCGGTGGATGGTGGATGATAAATTGCCAAGGTGGTTAGTAGAATAAATATGAAGTTGTCTTTAGACTAAGTGAAGTTTCAGTCTAAACAAATCAATCAATCAATCAATCAAATCAAACTACTAAATTGTATATATTTATGTAGATTCTACATTAGTTACTAGTCCATTGTAAAAATAGTAATATTTGAAAACCTATTTCACCTTCCACAAACATATAGGTTATTGGAAACTCTACATCTCTCTTGCATGTATATACTACATGACTGGTACATAGTTCTGTGCCAGGCACTTGAAGTATGACATAGAAGAATGAAGATAAAATACATTTTAGATTGGTGTATGACCATATACTGTAAATGAATTAAATGATTAAAGGAATCGAATCAGTTTCTTTTTAGGTATGCCAGTGTAGCCTACATAAACGTTATCTGCTAATTTTATTCATATTTCATAGATTTCCTATATGACTAGATATCTTATAAAACTTCTGAAGCATTCTTCCATACACAATGTACGTATGTACGTACGTATATAAACAATGAAAATCTAATTTTATATGTATATATGTATGTACGTATACACCAATAAACAGTAGTAATACCACTTAGTTTGTGTTGTAGTAATATTTTGCAGACCATGCTGGGTACGTATATAAGTATCTGAAAACTTTTCTAAAGAGGAGTTCAAAAGACTATAATTTAAGCCTGACATAATATAAAAGTCCTACACTAATACATATGTATATATGTGAATTGCAAGGTGAATCAGATAAATTTTCCATAGTGATGTCCACAATTGCAATGAAGAGGTATATAAGACATGTGGTTTATATTTCTATATTTGAATGCTTAATTATATAGGCTTGATGTGTCGTGCCATAAAGAAACCATGCAAGTGTCAGTTACACAGGTATGATAGTTTGAAAATCAAAATTTTATACTTTACTTGAGAGAGTATAGATGTTGTAAATGGGTATGTATCAACTAAGAAGTATATTACTTACAGTAAAATTATTATATTAGCTTAACTGAGTTAAACAGCCAAGAAAATACATATATAATAGTAGCTGAATCTTAGGCATTCTTAAAGTACCCATGCATGTCCAGCCTGTATATAACATATATAGCCCTAGCATACATTTACATACATTGCAAGTAATCATAGTCTGGTTAGTGAGATAGGAGTCTGGCAGTGATATAGGAGTCTGGCAGTGAGATAGGAGTCCGGTTAGTGGGATAGGAGTCTGGCTAGTGAGATAGGAGTCTGGTTAGTGGGATAGGAGTCTGGCAGTGAGATAGGAGTCTGGCAGTGAGATAGGAGTCTGGCTAGTGAGATAGGAGTCTGGCTAGTGAGATAGGAGTCTGGCTAGTGAGATAGGAGTCTGGCTAGTGAGATAGGAGTCTGGCTAGTGAGATAGGAGTCTGGCTAGTGAGATAGGAGTCTGGCTAGTGAGATAGGAGTCTGGCTAGTGAGATAGGAGTCTGGCTAGTGAGATAGGAGTCTGGCTAGTGAGATAGGAGTCTGGCTAGTGAGATAGGAGTCTGGCTAGTGAGATAGGAGTCTGGCTAGTGAGATAGGAGTCTGGTTAGTGAGATAGGAGTCTGGCAGTGATATAGAGGTCTGGCAGGGAGATAAAGGTATGGTAGTGTGCATATATCTGTTAGATTTCTTTTTAGTGCATTTCTTAGTATATAGAACAGATATTTGAGACTCCATATTCATATATTCTTTATTCTGCAAAATCTCTAACTTTATACTCCTTTTTGTGTTAAGTACTTACATGAACCACTATCTTATCCCAGTGTATGCAACTCTTATTCATGCAATCTTTCAGTTTATCTAGATTGATTAATTAACTGCATAGTAGGATATGGTTTCATGTACCAGTCTCTGGTATACATTTGCAAATTTGGAAATTCTATTTTTAGGTATATAATATTAGATCTAGAGTCTCAAACAAATTTGTATATAAATGGGATAAGGAGTTCACTCTATAGATTTTAACAGAGTTGCCAAAATGAAAGTAATTGTATTTGTAGTTTTTCTCCTATTGCCTTTTGCAGCAAACAGTATTTGGGAAAAAATTCCAGGACATCTCAAGCAAATTACAGCATCAATCAATTATCTGTGGGGAGTAGACAAAGATGATGACATCTTTACATGTGTCAGGCCATGCACTGGTGATTGGGTCCAGGTGGCTGGGAAACTGATGCAGGTTGATGCTAATGATATTCAAGTTTGGGGAGTCGATGCTAGTGGTCATATATTCTGGAAAAATGTTGATGATGTGCTGGGAAACTGGGTTAGTGTGCCAGGAATTCTGAAACATGTTTCAGCATCAGGCAACGGATGGATTTGGGGAGTTACTAACACTGATCAAGTTTTCAAGTGTAAGAAACCATGTCATGGTACATGGATTGAGGTTGATGGTCTACTAAATCAATTAGATGGGGGAGAAACCTATATTTATGGTGTCACTTCTGGCAATGACGTTTTTCGTCGTAATATTGATGCTTCTAATCCCTGGCAGTTAATACCTAGTAGACTTAAACACATAACTGCTTCAGGAGATGACGAGATTTTTGGTATCAGTGAATCAGAGGAAATCTGGCGCTGCAAGAAGCCCTGCTCTGGTGAATGGGAAAAGATAAATGGTGAATTGTCTCAATGTGATGCTGCAGTTGATGCTCTCTTTGGAGTGGATTCTGAAGGTGACATTTGGCGTCGTAACCTTGCATTTTAAAACTAAGATCACTCAATCAGCTTAACATTTTAGTTTAGGAGATCACTAAAACTTATCAACATATACCAAGTGTTATAATCCTCATCGGCATAAACACAAATTTGATTAATTAATAGAAATTACAGTGCATGATTACCATAGTATGGTAGAATTCATGTTGTCAGCCCATTCAATGTGTTATGTATATATATCCTATACATACGAACATACTTATAAAGTTAGAAGCAAACAGAATTTTTAGTTCTATTGAGCATCAGCATCAGTTAATTACCTGTGGGGAGTATATAAAGATGATGACATCTTTACATGTATCAGGCCATGCACTGGTGATTGGGTCCAGGTGGCTGGGAAACTGATGCAGGCATACATAATAACATTCCTCTGTTACCCTTTATACCAGTTACATCATTCCATTGCACTCTGATAATAATTATTAATGTACATATTTGTCCATATAAACTCAAAATTATGAGACACAGGTTTGAATGTTTAATTACTTGTTCTCAGGATCAATCAAAGGCTTTCTCTCCTCTTCAGAGAAACTATTTCTCCCTGGAAATAAAGTGTGCAGATTTCTACAACAGTATGTCTTGTATTGTACATTAGATGCAGCTTGAGGCTTCACACCATTCTGATTGGACTTCCTAGGCTTACGATATAATACATAGTGTTGGAACATGAAAATTAGATCAAAGAGAACGGAGATTAAACCCAATCCAAACTTGGTAGGGTCACCAAATATAGACTTCCAGTCATCTACAGTTGAAATGATAAGATGAATATGAAACCAACTAGATCAACTGAATACATATAGGCATTCATAAAGAGGGACTGTAATCTACGCATGTCATTTAAAAAGTAAAGCATTACTTAATACATATTGTTAAATTTTCAAAGAGACTAAATCTAACGACTAACTATGTATATACTATACACAGTAGACATACAGGAAACCTACTATAATTATAAGAAATGATAAACATTTGAAGAATACTGAGTGTTCCACCAGCGAAATCTAATAGGACATTTCCAATGCTCCATCCATCAGTACTCTTCCTCCGAAAGTTCATCCAGGCCTGCACACAACATACATATATACAGTACATGCAAACTTTAAAGTATATGGTCAGTGTTAGATGACTTATGTATGACAGTAAGCTTAGTAAACAAAATATGTAATATATCATGATAGGGTGTTCACCCTCCGATCTTTTGAGAGTCTAAGATGCTACTTTGGTTAATCTTAACCAGACATTTTGACCCTCGGAGTCATCTTCAGAAAGCTGTGTCTTTAGACACTTGAAAGATTAAAAGATGATACCACAGTTTAATTGAAGAAACTCTTCACATAAAATAAGAATTTCTAATATTATTATATGTTCTTACCTGGGGGACATATTTGATTAATGTAACTGCAAGCTTGATGTAGGATAGAATGTATAGAAAGTCAAGCACTAGAAGTGGGCCTCTGCCATTGGGACCTGCTACCGCCACTATCAAAGATACCAGTATAACAAGATACATTATGACCAGGATAACAATAGCAGTCCAGGATATCTTTTGCTTTCCTCTCTAAACGGGTTAACAACAGGAAAAAACAGACTGTCATAGCTATTACTGACCATAAGTGAAATTACCATTTGGGTCACTGGTAAGAAATGTAGAGGATATCTTCATAGCTTCAGCCCCTAGGCCCCTTGTATACACACTTCAGTCCCCTAGGCCCCTTGTATACACACTTCAGTCCCCTAGGCCCCTTGTATATACACTTCAGTCCACTAGGCCCCTTGTATACACACTTCAGTCCACTAGGCCCCTTGTATACACACTTCAGTCCCCTAGGCCCCTTGTATACACACTTCAGTCCACTAGGCCCCTTGTATACACACTTCAGTCCACTAGGCCCCTTGTATACACACTTCAGTCCACTAGGCCCCTTGTATACACACTTCAGTCCACTAGGCCCCTTGTATACACACTTCAGTCCACTAGGCCCCTTGTATACACACTTTAGTCCCCTAGGCCCCTTGTATACACACTTCAGTCCCCCAGGCCCCTTGTATACACACTTCAGTCCCCTAGGCCCCTTGTATACACACTTCAGTCCCCTAGCTAGGCCCCTTGTATACACACTTCAGTCCCCTAAGCCCCTTGTATACACACTTTAGTCCCCTAGGCCCCTTGTATACACACTTCAGTCCCCTAGGCCCCTTGTATACACACTTCAGTCCCCTAAGCCCCTTGTATACACACTTCAGTCCCCTAGCTAGGCCCCTTGTATACACACTTCAGTCCCCTAGCTAGGTCCCTTGTATACACACTTCAGTCCCCTAAGCCCCTTGTATACACACTTCAGTCCCCTAAGCCCCTTGTATACACACTTCAGTCCCCTAGGCCCCTTGTATACACACTTCAGTCCCCTAGCTAGGCCCCTTGTATACACACTTCAGTCCCCTAGGCCCCTTGTATACACACTTCAGCCCCTAGGCCCCTTGTATACACACTTCAGTCCCCTAGGCCCCTTGTATACACACTTCAGTCCCCTAGGTCCCTTGTATACACACTTCAGTCCCCTAAGCCCCTTGTATACACAGTTTAGTCCCCTAGGCCCCTTGTATACACAATTCAGTCCCCTAGGCCCCTTGTATACACAGTTTAGTCCCCTAGGCCCCTTGTATACACACTTCAGTCCCCTAGGCCCCTTGTATACACACTTCAGTCCCCTAAGCCCCTTGTATACACACTTCAGTCCCCTAGCTAGGCCCCTTGTATACACACTTCAGTCCCCTAAGCCCCTTGTATACACACTTCAGTCCCCTAAGCCCCTTGTATACACACTTCAGTCCCCTAGCTAGGCCCCTTGTATACACACTTCAGTCCCCTAGCTAGGCCCCTTGTATACACACTTCAGTCCCCTAAGCCCCTTGTATACACACTTCAGTCCCCTAGGCCCCTTGTATACACACTTCAGTCCCCTAGCTAGGCCCCTTGTATACACACTTCAGTCCCCTAAGCCCCTTGTATACACACTTCAGTCCCCTAGGCCCCTTGTATACACACTTCAGTCCCCTAGGCCCCTTGTATACACACTTCAGTCCCCTAGGCCCCTTGTATACACACTTCAGTCCCCTAGGCCCCTTGTATACACACTTCAGTCCCCTAAGCCCCTTGTATACACACTTCAGTCCCCTAGGCCCCTTGTATACACACTTCAGTCCCCTAAGCCCCTTGTATACACACTTCAGTCCCCTAGCTAGGCCCCTTGTATACACACTTCAGTCCCCTAAGCCCCTTGTATACACACTTCAGTCCCCTAAGCCCCTTGTATACACACTTCAGTCCCCTAGGCCCCTTGTATACACACTTCAGTCCCCTAGCTAGGCCCCTTGTATACACACTTCAGTCCCCTAGGCCCCTTGTATACACACTTCAGTCCCCTAGGTCCCTTGTATACACACTTCAGTCCCCCAGGCCCCTTGTATACACACTTCAGTCCCCTAGGACCCTTGTATACACACTTCAGTCCCCTAGGCCCCTTGTATACACACTTCAGTCCCCTAAGCCCCTTGTATACACACTTCAGTCCCCTAGGCCCCTTGTATACACACTTCAGTCCCCTAGGCCCCTTGTATACACACTTCAGTCCCCTAGCTAGGCCCCTTGTATACACACTTCAGTCCCCTAAGCCCCTTGTATACACACTTCAGTCCCCTAGGTCCCTTGTATACACACTTCAGTCCCCTAGGTCCCTTGTATACACACTTCAGTCCCCTAGGCCCCTTGTATACACACTTCAGTCCCCTAAGCCCCTTGTATACACACTTCAGTCCCCTAGGTCCCTTGTATACACACTTCAGTCCCCTAGGTCCCTTGTATACACACTTCAGTCCCCTAGGCCCCTTGTATACACACTTCAGTCCCCTAGGTCCCTTGTATACACACTTCAGTCCCCTAGGACCCTTGTATACACACTTCAGTCCCCTAGGACCCTTGTATACACACTTCAGTCCCCTAGGCCCCTTGTATACACACTTCAGTCCCCTAAGCCCCTTGTATACACACTTCAGTCCCCTAGGCCCCTTGTATACACACTTCAGTCCCCTAGGCCCCTTGTATACACACTTCAGTCCCCTAGCTAGGCCCCTTGTATACACACTTCAGTCCCCTAGGTCCCTTGTATACACACTTCAGTCCCCTAGGTCCCTTGTATACACACTTCAGTCCCCTAGGTCCCTTGTATACACACTTCAGTCCCCTAGGTCCCTTGTATACACACTTCAGTCCCCTAAGCCCCTTGTATACACACTTCAGTCCCCTAGGCCCCTTGTATACACACTTCAGTCCCCTAGGTCCCTTGTAAACACACTTCAGTCCCCTAGGTCCCTTGTAAACACACTTCAGTCCCCTAGGCCCCTTGTATACACACTTCAGTCCCCTAGGTCCCTTGTATACACACTTCAGTCCCTAAGCCCCTTGTAAACACACTTCAGTCCCCTAGGCCCCTTGTATACACACTTCAGTCCCCTAGGTCCCTTGTATACACACTTCAGTCCCCTAGGTCCCTTGTATACACACTTCAGTCCCCTAAGCCCCTTGTATACACACTTCAGTCCCCTAGGCCCCTTGTATACACACTTCAGTCCCCTAGCTAGGCCCCTTGTATACACACTTCAGTCCCCTAGGTCCCTTGTATACACACTTCAGTCCCCTAAGCCCCTTGTATACACACTTCAGTCCCCTAGGTCCCTTGTATACACACTTCAGTCCCCTAGGTCCCTTGTATACACACTTCAGTCCCCTAGGTCCCTTGTATACACACTTCAGTCCCCTAAGCCCCTTGTATACACACTTCAGTCCCCTAGGCCCCTTGTATACACACTTCAGTCCCCTAGGTCCCTTGTATACACACTTCAGTCCCCTAGGCCCCTTGTATACACACTTCAGTCCCCTAGGTCCCTTGTATACACACTTCAGTCCCCTAGGCCCCTTGTATACACACTTCAGTCCCCTAGGCCCCTTGTATACACACTTCAGTCCCCTAGGCCCCTTGTATACACACTTCAGTCCCCTAGGCCCCTTGTATACACACTTCAGTCCCCTAAGCCCCTTGTATACACACTTCAGTCCCCTAAGCCCCTTGTATACACACTTCAGTCCCCTAGGCCCCTTGTATACACACTTCAGTCCCCTAGGCCCCTTGTATACACACTTTAGTCCCCTAGGCCCCTTGTATACACACTTCAGTCCCCTAGGCCCCTTGTATACACACTTCAGTCCCCTAGGCCCCTTGTATACACACTTCAGTCCCCTAGGCCCCTTGTATACACACTTCAGTCCCCTAAGCCCCTTGTATACACACTTCAGTCCCCTAGGCCCCTTGTATACACACTTCAGTCCCCTAGGCCCCTTGTATACACACTTCAGTCCCCTAGGCCCCTTGTATACACACTTCAGTCCCCTAAGCCCCTTGTATACACACTTCAGTCCCCTAGGCCCCTTGTATACACACTTCAGTCCCCTAAGCCCCTTGTATACACACTTCAGTCCACTAGGCCCCTTGTATACACACTTCAGTCCCCTAGGCCCCTTGTATACACACTTCAGTCCACTAGGTCCCTTGTATACACACTTCAGTCCCCTAGGCCCCTTGTATACACACTTCAGTCCCCTAGGCCCCTTGTATACACACTTCAGTCCCCTAGGCCCCTTGTATACACACTTTAGTCCCCTAGGCCCCTTGTATACACACTTCAGTCCCCTAAGTCCCTTGTATACACACTTCAGTCCCCTAGGCCCCTTGTATACACACTTCAGTCCCCTAGGCCCCTTGTATACACACTTCAGTCCCCTAAGCCCCTTGTATACACACTTCAGTCCCCTAGGCCCCTTGTATACACACTTCAGTCCCCTAGGCCCCTTGTATACACACTTCAGTCCCCTAGCTAGGTCCCTTGTATACACACTTCAGTCCCCTAAGTCCCTTGTATACACACTTCAGTCCCCTAGGCCCCTTGTATACACACTTCAGTCCCCTAGGCCCCTTGTATACACACTTCAGTCCCCTAGGCCCCTTGTATACACACTTCAGTCCCCTAGGCCCCTTGTATACACACTTCAGTCCCCTAGGCCCCTTGTATACACACTTCAGTCCCCTAAGCCCCTTGTATACACACTTCAGTCCACTAGGTCCCTTGTATACACACTTCAGTCCCCTAGGCCCCTTGTATACACACTTCAGTCCCCTAGGTCCCTTGTATACACACTTCAGTCCCCTAAGCCCCTTGTATACACACTTCAGTCCCCTAGGCCCCTTGTATACACACTTCAGTCCCCTAGGCCCCTTGTATACACACTTCAGTCCCCTAGGCCCCTTGTATACACACTTCAGTCCCCTAAGCCCCTTGTATACACACTTCAGTCCCCTAGGCCCCTTGTATACACACTTCAGTCCCCTAAGCCCCTTGTATACACACTTCAGTCCACTAGGCCCCTTGTATACACACTTCAGTCCCCTAAGCCCCTTGTATACACACTTCAGTCCCCTAAGCCCCTTGTATACACACTTTAGTCCCCTAGGCCCCTTGTATACACACTTCAGTCCACTAGGTCCCTTGTATACACACTTCAGTCCCCTAGGCCCCTTGTATACACACTTCAGTCCCCTAGGCCCCTTGTATACACACTTTAGTCCCCTAGGCCCCTTGTATACACACTTCAGTCCCCTAAGTCCCTTGTATACACACTTCAGTCCCCTAGGCCCCTTGTATACACACTTCAGTCCCCTAGGCCCCTTGTATACACACTTCAGTCCCCTAGGCCCCTTGTATACACACTTCAGTCCCCTAGGCCCCTTGTATACACACTTCAGTCCCCTAGGCCCCTTGTATACACACTTCAGTCCCCTAGCTAGGTCCCTTGTATACACACTTCAGTCCCCTAAGTCCCTTGTATACACACTTCAGTCCCCTAGGCCCCTTGTATACACACTTCAGTCCCCTAGGCCCCTTGTATACACACTTCAGTCCCCTAGGTCCCTTGTATACACACTTCAGTCCCCTAGGCCCCTTGTATACACACTTCAGTCCCCTAGGCCCCTTGTATACACACTTCAGTCCCCTAGCTAGGCCCCTTGTATACACACTTCAGTCCCCTAGGTCCCTTGTATACACACTTCAGTCCCCTAGGCCCCTTGTATACACACTTCAGTCCCCTAGGTCCCTTGTATACACACTTCAGTCCCCTAGGCCCCTTGTATACACACTTCAGTCCCCTAGGCCCCTTGTATACACACTTCAGTCCCCTAGGCCCCTTGTATACACACTTCAGTCCCCTAGGCCCCTTGTATACACACTTCAGTCCCCTAGGCCCCTTGTATACACACTTCAGTCCCCTAGGCCCCTTGTATACACACTTCAGTCCCCTAGGCCCCTTGTATACACACTTCAGTCCCCTAGGCCCCTTGTATATACACTTCAGTCCCCTAGGCCCCTTGTATACACACTTCAGTCCCCTAGCTAGGCCCCTTGTATACACACTTCAGTCCCCTAAGCCCCTTGTATACACACTTCAGTCCCCTAGGCCCCTTGTATACACACTTCAGTCCCCTAGGCCCCTTGTATACACACTTCAGTCCCCTAGGCCCCTTGTATACACACTTCAGTCCCCTAGGTCCCTTGTATACACACTTCAGTCCCCTAGGCCCCTTGTATACACACTTCAGTCCCCTAGGCCCCTTGTATACACACTTCAGTCCCCTAGGCCCCTTGTATACACACTTCAGTCCCCTAGGCCCCTTGTATACACACTTCAGTCCCCTAGGTCCCTTGTATACACACTTCAGTCCCCTAGGCCCCTTGTATACACACTTCAGTCCCCTAGGCCCCTTGTATACACACTTCAGTCCCCTAGGTCCCTTGTATACACACTTCAGTCCCCTAGGTCCCTTGTATACACACTTCAGTCCCCTAGGTCCCTTGTATACACACTTCAGTCCACTAGGTCCCTTGTATACACACTTCAGTCCCCTAGGCCCCTTGTATACACACTTCAGTCCCCTAGGCCCCTTGTATACACACTTTAGTCCACTAGGTCCCTTGTATACACACTTCAGTCCCCTAGCTAGGCCCTTTGTATACACACTTCAGTCCCCTAAGCCCCTTGTATACACACTTCAGTCCCCTAAGCCCCTTGTATACACACTTCAGTCCCCTAAGCCCCTTGTATACACACTTCAGTCCCCTAGGCCCCTTGTATACACACTTTAGTCCCCTAAGCCCCTTGTATACACACTTCAGTCCCCTAGCTAGGCCCTTTGTATACACACTTCAGTCCCCTAAGCCCCTTGTATACACACTTCAGTCCCCTAGCTAGGCCCCTTGTATACACACTTCAGTCCCCTAAGCCCCTTGTATACACACTTCAGTCCCCTAAGCCCCTTGTATACACACTTCAGTCCCCTAGGCCCCTTGTATACACACTTCAGTCCCCTAGCTAGGCCCCTTGTATACACACTTCAGTCCCCTAAGCCCCTTGTATACACACTTCAGTCCCCTAGGCCCCTTGTATACACACTTCAGTCCACTAGGCCCCTTGTATACACACTTCAGTCCCCTAGGCCCCTTGTATACACACTTCAGTCCCCTAGGCCCCTTGTATACACACTTCAGTCCCCTAGCTAGGCCCCTTGTATACACACTTCAGTCCCCTAGGCCCCTTGTATACACACTTCAGTCCCCTAGGCCCCTTGTATACACACTTCAGTCCCCTAGGCCCCTTGTATACACACTTCAGTCCCCTAGGCCCCTTGTATACACACTTCAGTCCCCTAGGCCCCTTGTATACACACTTCAGTCCCCTAGGCCCCTTGTATACACACTTCAGTCCCCTAGGTCCCTTGTATACACACTTCAGTCCACTAGGCCCCTTGTATACACACTTCAGTCCCCTAGGCCCCTTGTATACACACTTCAGTCCCCTAAGCCCCTTGTATACACACTTTAGTCCCCTAGGCCCCTTGTATACACACTTCAGTCCACTAGGTCCCTTGTATACACACTTCAGTCCCCTAGGCCCCTTGTATACACACTTCAGTCCCCTAAGTCCCTTGTATACACACTTCAGTCCCCTAGGCCCCTTGTATACACACTTCAGTCCCCTAGGCCCCTTGTATACACACTTCAGTCCCCTAAGCCCCTTGTATACACACTTCAGTCCCCTAGGCCCCTTGTATACACACTTCAGTCCCCTAGGTCCCTTGTATACACACTTCAGTCCACTAGGCCCCTTGTATACACACTTCAGTCCCCTAAGCCCCTTGTATACACACTTTAGTCCCCTAGGCCCCTTGTATACACACTTCAGTCCCCTAGGCCCCTTGTATACACACTTCAGTCCCCTAGGTCCCTTGTATACACACTTCAGTCCACTAGGCCCCTTGTATACACACTTCAGTCCCCTAAGCCCCTTGTATACACACTTTAGTCCCCTAGGCCCCTTGTATACACACTTCAGTCCCCTAGGCCCCTTGTATACACACTTTAGTCCCCTAGGCCCCTTGTATACACACTTCAGTCCCCTAAGTCCCTTGTATACACACTTCAGTCCCCTAGGCCCCTTGTATACACACTTCAGTCCCCTAGGCCCCTTGTATACACACTTCAGTCCCCTAAGCCCCTTGTATACACACTTCAGTCCCCTAGGCCCCTTGTATACACACTTCAGTCCCCTAGGCCCCTTGTATACACACTTCAGTCCCCTAGCTAGGTCCCTTGTATACACACTTCAGTCCCCTAAGTCCCTTGTATACACACTTCAGTCCCCTAGGCCCCTTGTATACACACTTCAGTCCCCTAGGCCCCTTGTATACACACTTCAGTCCCCTAGGCCCCTTGTATACACACTTCAGTCCCCTAGGTCCCTTGTATACACACTTCAGTCCCCTAAGTCCCTTGTATACACACTTCAGTCCCCTAGGCCCCTTGTATACACACTTCAGTCCCCTAAGCCCCTTGTATACACACTTCAGTCCCCTAGGCCCCTTGTATACACACTTCAGTCCCCTAGCTAGGCCCCTTGTATACACACTTCAGTCCCCTAAGTCCCTTGTATACACACTTCAGTCCACTAGGCCCCTTGTATACACACTTCAGTCCCCTAGCTAGGCCCCTTGTATACACACTTCAGTCCCCTAGGTCCCTTGTATACACACTTCAGTCCCCTAGGCCCCTTGTATACACACTTCAGTCCCCTAGGACCCTTGTATACACACTTCAGTCCCCTAGGCCCCTTGTATACACACTTCAGTCCCCTAGGCCCCTTGTATACACACTTCAGTCCCCTAGGCCCCTTGTATACACACTTCAGTCCCCTAGGCCCCTTGTATACACACTTCAGTCCCTTAGGCCCCTTGTATACACACTTCAGTCCCCTAGGTCCCTTGTATACACACTTCAGTCCCCTAGGCCCCTTGTATACACACTTCAGTCCCCTAGGCCCCTTGTATACACACTTCAGTCCCTTAGGCCCCTTGTATACACACTTCAGTCCCCTAGGCCCCTTGTATACACACTTCAGTCCCCTAGGCCCCTTGTATACACACTTCAGTCCCCTAGCTAGGCCCCTTGTATACACACTTCAGTCCCCTAAGCCCCTTGTATACACACTTCAGTCCCCTAGGCCCCTTGTATACACACTTCAGTCCACTAGGCCCCTTGTATACACACTTCAGTCCCCTAGGCCCCTTGTATACACACTTCAGTCCCCTAGGCCCCTTGTATACACACTTCAGTCCCCTAGCTAGGCCCCTTGTATACACACTTCAGTCCCCTAGGCCCCTTGTATACACACTTCAGTCCCCTAGGCCCCTTGTATACACACTTCAGTCCCCTAGGCCCCTTGTATACACACTTCAGTCCCCTAGGCCCCTTGTATACACACTTCAGTCCCCTAGGCCCCTTGTATACACACTTCAGTCCCCTAGGTCCCTTGTATACACACTTCAGTCCACTAGGCCCCTTGTATACACACTTCAGTCCCCTAAGCCCCTTGTATACACACTTTAGTCCCCTAGGCCCCTTGTATACACACTTCAGTCCACTAGGTCCCTTGTATACACACTTCAGTCCCCTAGGCCCCTTGTATACACACTTTAGTCCCCTAGGCCCCTTGTATACACACTTCAGTCCCCTAAGTCCCTTGTATACACACTTCAGTCCCCTAGGCCCCTTGTATACACACTTCAGTCCCCTAGGCCCCTTGTATACACACTTCAGTCCCCTAAGCCCCTTGTATACACACTTCAGTCCCCTAGGCCCCTTGTATACACACTTCAGTCCCCTAGGCCCCTTGTATACACACTTCAGTCCCCTATAGCTAGGTCCCTTGTATACACACTTCAGTCCCCTAGGCCCCTTGTATACACACTTCAGTCCCCTAGGCCCCTTGTATACACACTTCAGTCCCCTAGGCCCCTTGTATACACACTTCAGTCCCCTAGGCCCCTTGTATACACACTTCAGTCCCCTAGGCCCCTTGTATACACACTTCAGTCCCCTAAGTCCCTTGTATACACACTTCAGTCCCCTAGGCCCCTTGTATACACACTTCAGTCCCCTAGGCCCCTTGTATACACACTTCAGTCCCCTAGGTCCCTTGTATACACACTTCAGTCCCCTAAGTCCCTTGTATACACACTTCAGTCCCCTAGGCCCCTTGTATACACACTTCAGTCCCCTAGGCCCCTTGTATACACACTTCAGTCCCCTAGCTAGGCCCCTTGTATACACACTTCAGTCCCCTAAGTCCCTTGTATACACACTTCAGTCCACTAGGCCCCTTGTATACACACTTCAGTCCCCTAGCTAGGCCCCTTGTATACACACTTCAGTCCCCTAAGTCCCTTGTATACACACTTCAGTCCCCTAGGCCCCTTGTATACACACTTCAGTCCCCTAAGCCCCTTGTAAACACACTTCAGTCCACTAGGCCCCTTGTATACACACTTCAGCCCCTAGGCCCCTTGTATACACACTTCAGTCCCCTAGGCCCCTTGTATACACACTTCAGTCCCCTAGGCCCCTTGTATACACACTTCAGTCCCTTAGGCCCCTTGTATACACACTTCAGTCCCCTAAGCCCCTTGTATACACACTTCAGTCCCCTAGGTCCCTTGTATACACACTTCAGTCCCCTAGGCCCCTTGTATACACACTTCAGTCCCCTAGGCCCCTTGTATACACACTTCAGTCCCCTAGGCCCCTTGTATACACACTTCAGTCCCCTAGGCCCCTTGTATACACACTTCAGTCCCCTAGGCCCCTTGTATACACACTTCAGTCCCCTAAGCCCCTTGTATACACACTTCAGTCCCCTAGGCCCCTTGTATACACACTTCAGTCCCCTAGGCCCCTTGTATACACACTTCAGTCCCCTAGGCCCCTTGTATATACACTTCAGTCCCCTAGGCCCCTTGTATACACACTTCAGTCCCCTAGCTAGGCCCCTTGTATACACACTTCAGTCCCCTAAGCCCCTTGTATACACACTTCAGTCCCCTAGGCCCCTTGTATACACACTTCAGTCCCCTAGGCCCCTTGTATACACACTTCAGTCCCCTAGGCCCCTTGTATACACACTTCAGTCCCCTAGGCCCCTTGTATACACACTTCAGTCCCCTAGGCCCCTTGTATACACACTTCAGTCCCCTAGGCCCCTTGTATACACACTTCAGTCCCCCAGGCCCCTTGTATACACACTTCAGTCCCCTAGGCCCCTTGTATACACACTTCAGTCCCCTAGGTCCCTTGTATACACACTTCAGTCCACTAGGTCCCTTGTATACACACTTCAGTCCCCTAGGCCCCTTGTATACACACTTCAGTCCCCTAGGCCCCTTGTATACACACTTCAGTCCCCTAGGCCCCTTGTATACACACTTCAGTCCCCCAGGCCCCTTGTATACACACTTCAGTCCCCTAGGCCCCTTGTATACACACTTCAGTCCACTAGGTCCCTTGTATACACACTTCAGTCCCCTAGGCCCCTTGTATACACACTTCAGTCCCCTAGGCCCCTTGTATACACACTTCAGTCCACTAGGTCCCTTGTATACACACTTCAGTCCCCTAGGCCCCTTGTATACACACTTCAGTCCCCTAGGCCCCTTGTATACACACTTCAGTCCCCTAAGCCCCTTGTATACACACTTCAGTCCCCTAAGCCCCTTGTATACACACTTCAGTCCCCTAGGCCCCTTGTATACACACTTCAGTCCCCTAGCTAGGCCCCTTGTATACACACTTCAGTCCCCTAAGCCCCTTGTATACACACTTCAGTCCCCTAGGCCCCTTGTATACACACTTCAGTCCCCTAGGTCCCTTGTATACACACTTCAGTCCCCTAGGCCCCTTGTATACACACTTCAGTCCACTAGGTCCCTTGTATACACACTTCAGTCCCCTAGGCCCCTTGTATACACACTTCAGTCCCCTAGGCCCCTTGTATACACACTTCAGTCCCCTAGGCCCCTTGTATACACACTTCAGTCCACTAGGTCCCTTGTATACACACTTCAGTCCCCTAGGCCCCTTGTATACACACTTCAGTCCCCTAGGTCCCTTGTATACACACTTCAGTCCCCTAGGCCCCTTGTATACACACTTCAGTCCCCTAGGCCCCTTGTATACACACTTCAGTCCACTAGGTCCCTTGTATACACACTTCAGTCCCCTAGGCCCCTTGTATACACACTTCAGTCCCCTAAGCCCCTTGTATACACACTTCAGTCCCCTAGGCCCCTTGTATACACACTTCAGTCCCCTAAGCCCCTTGTATACACACTTCAGTCCCCTAGCTAGGCCCTTTGTATACACACTTCAGTCCCCTAAGCCCCTTGTATACACACTTCAGTCCCCTAGCTAGGCCCCTTGTATACACACTTCAGTCCCCTAAGCCCCTTGTATACACACTTCAGTCCCCTAAGCCCCTTGTATACACACTTCAGTCCCCTAGGCCCCTTGTATACACACTTCAGTCCCCTAGCTAGGCCCCTTGTATACACACTTCAGTCCCCTAAGCCCCTTGTATACACACTTCAGTCCCCTAGGCCCCTTGTATACACACTTCAGTCCACTAGGCCCCTTGTATACACACTTCAGTCCCCTAGGCCCCTTGTATACACACTTCAGTCCCCTAGGCCCCTTGTATACACACTTCAGTCCCCTAGCTAGGCCCCTTGTATACACACTTCAGTCCCCTAGGCCCCTTGTATACACACTTCAGTCCCCTAGGCCCCTTGTATACACACTTCAGTCCCCTAGTCCCCTTGTATACACACTTCAGTCCCCTAAGCCCCTTGTATACACACTTCAGTCTCTTCATATTATAATTAATTTGATATACAGTTTAAAGATCATGTTTAATCTCTCTCTAAGGCATTGTTATGATATTTCGGTGGCTATAAACTGAATGTGTACCTTAAAGATGAGAGCTTGGAATCCAGTAAATGAAGACAAAGCAAGGGCATGAAGAGCAAACACTAGATCATTGAGCTGCACAGGAATAACTCCACCAGGGAAACGAGCAAAGTATTGATCTTGCACAACGGTAGATATGTACAGAACAAGATTGAACACAGAGTAGCAGAGAAATCCAGTTATATTAAGGACCAGAAAGTCAAAGTTTAGTCCAATAACACTTCTTCGATAGAAATTCAAGAATACCTGTATTAAGTTTGGCAAAACAAATATTAATGCAAAGTAATCACTAAAGCAATTAATGGGAAGGATAACCGATGGGAGTGATTCCTTACCTGAGGGTAGAATGATATTGACCAAGCTACGAAATAAGCCCATCCAATTACATCACTGAAAATAATTAGAGCATAATAATGAGCCACTGGAGCTGCTCTTTTGACATCATTCAGACTAAGCATTACAACAACATAAAATGGAGCATGATAATCATACAGTGATTCAGATTAAAATATTTCAAATCTCACTTTTTGAATATTGTTTCGTTTCCATGTGACAAGCCAAAGCTTATAACAGACCTGCCAACAGTTGTGGTGTTGAAACTAATTTCAAGTCTACTATAATTTGAGTCCTTCCAGGGACCAAGAAATACCTACGTAGGTGGGTGTGAAGACATACAGTGGACCCTTGCTTATCCGGACCTCAAGTATCCGGCCGCTCGGATTATCCGCCCTTCGATTCTGTTTTCTAATTAATGTCCATCGTTTAATAGCGTGTACGAGTTTACGACAATGGCTAGCTGTAGCGATGTCTCCTTGAAAAGGAAGCGTAGTTGTGATACTTTAAAGACCAAACTAGCTTATTTGAACTAACCACTCGACAAAATCAACCGAAATACTACTCGTTCCTCGCTTGAAAATCTTGATCAAGGCGGTGTTTCTTTTGGCGTGTACCGTATGTATAGTACAATAATTATTGCTTCACATATCCGGTTATTTCAGTTATCTGGACATAGTCCAGCCCCGTTGGGTCCAGATAAAGTGAGATCTACTGTACTAGTAATTAGTATTCAGTAATTTTTGGAGCATAAAATAAGTCTACAAATGTAATATACTTATTCCCACCTCTTTTACTGCTTTTTGTGTGTGTTTAATGTCAGTTTTGTAAGTATCTATCCTTCATTGATGAAGGTCATGGATTGGGTTGAAATATCTGAAATGTGTTTCTCGATTCAGCTAGTCTGGTTACCTGATTGAATCAGCATGCAAGAAACTAGCCACATAGACGTTTTCCAAATTTAATACTCCTGGACTTTCAAAAAGCCACAGTGTGATCACTGTCAACAGTCATTGAAATTACAAATAAAAACATATTTCTAAATGAAAATGTTCCCATAAAATAATATGTCTATGGGCTATAGAAAACACAAAGCTTGAGTGATGTTATGTAGGTCTTTGACAGCAAGGGAATAAAATTTATTACTTAGTTTTTGGAGACCATGCACTTTTTGCTAAACATTGGTTGCGATATACATACCTACTGACAGCTCTTCACAAAACAAGCACTTTGAGACTATAGGTAGTGTTAGACATACATATATCAGGGCTGTAGGAAGCTCTTAAGAGTTGGTCAGGCCATGGCCATTTACTTATCAAATATTGCCGTTGTTTGCAGCGTTTGAACATGACAACATGATTTTAATTGTATAAAAATGCCGGTCACAACGAGTCGATGATCCACTCGTTGTGGCCTTCAGGTTTACCGAATTGAAGCGCTTCGTCAATTATTTATGCTTGGAGTTGAAGAAGAGGCAGCGCATTACAAGCTTTTCTTTTAATCTGACCCCAGCTGTCAGTCACTCTGGGGCAACCTTGACTTGGCCTTCAAGAATGTTGGTCAGGCCACGGCCTGGGCAACCGGACCGGCTCCTACGGCCCTGTATATTGGTGCAGTAAAGCATCACTTAGGATCCTAAACTACCTTGTTGACAAGCCTGATTTACAAATCCTAATTAATAGCATTAGGAAGATTCCTTGTAACAATTCTACCGAAAGTGTTGCTTACATGTTTAGAGGCAGAGCATATGCTCAGTTAACTCACTGTATTTGGTCCTGAGATAGTAAATGGCTCAGAAATTGTTATGTTTATGTCAAAAGTTTCATTAAGCAGAGGTCTAGGGACAAATAATACCATACACTTGAATACATTGTAGACACATTGGCACATCAATTGAGTATATTCAATTTGTTGCAAAATGGAACCACCTCCCTATTACATAACCTTGTTTGATAAGTAATCTCCAGGATTTAAAAATACAACAGGGAGTACTAGTCACAGAGGACAATGACAGTTTGCACTAGTCACAAACTCACGTTGAGGACAATGTTAGAGTAACTGTGTCACCAAGTTGAACACCATCGTCAATAGTATCAGCACAAAGACAGAAAGGAGCGCCTAAAAGAGTCAATAACAATCAGTTAGTGCTTAAATCGTGAGTAAAGCGAGATATAGCACAGTTATTTTAGTTACGGATTACACTAACTATTGTCATGATTCAGTTCTACATTGTAGTCACACAGAATTTTGGGGAACAGTTCTTTACAAGGACCATCGGCTCGAATGCTGACCAGTGTAAAAAGGAAAAAGGCAATTACTAAATCAATTCGATAGTCGGCCATATTTTCTACTAGAATAGATCACATGACATTGATAGGAGTGTGGTTCGAAGACACAGGCATTCAAATTACTGGACCCTTTTTTGTAGTTCGATATTTGACAACATTGATTAATATTCCTACCGTGACAATATTCTAATAGTCTATCGATTTGTAGTATAAACTATCATACTAATTTTCATGGTCTATGCATAGACTATCTATACTTACGTAACCTATGGTCTATGCACATCATGTGATTAACCGGCCCCAGCAGTTGAGTCGTCCAAAAATGGCGGCAAGGTAGAGTGTATACGTTAACAAAACATGAGAATGTCTTTATTCAGATCTTTTTATTTAGGATAATACGAAAACGGCGTTATGTATTGGGAATAGTACCAGTTGTCAAGTGTGCACTTTCCTCCAGTGCCTATGTTCCCCAGCACAACGTGCTTTGTCCTACTCTAAACATTCCTCCGCCTTCTTCGTGCCTCTGGAGGAGGCAATATGTAAGTTTTCTTCTAAACATTGGTTTGTAAAACATCTTTGTTTTTCCTTACACTTGAGCTTTCCATTCAATGTTGTGCTGTTTCTGTTTTTTAAGGTTTGTTTTGGTCGATGGTTCTCTAGTAATAGTAAATCCATCAAGAGCACAAATAAAGCAATAAAGAGAATGGAAAAGTAAGTGCTCTAATTCACCATGCCATGGATCTCCCAGCCCGTAGTTTACCATTACTAATATGACTGGTAATGCAACCCAAGCCATCATAATTATAACTTTTAATTCATCCATAGTAACCAGATATGAATAGTGTTACACTATTAGAGACCCATCAGGGTTTCTTTCAGCTTTGACCAAACAATATAATGTATAGACAAAATGGCAGCTGTAAACTTTAAAGTACTATAGTTCTGGTGTATGTGGCAATATTCTGACATGTACTGTACTGTATGCAGTGGCTAGTATTTAGTAGGGTAACCATGGATTGTTATCTACTAATCCTACCACTCAGGACTGGCATTGGCCCGGATGGTAAACCTCTCCCACAAGTCAATACTAAGAGAATGTACCCTCGTGTCTACAAAACTCTTTTGGTGGAACCAGATGGATCTTCTTACTACATCAGGACTAATTATCCGTACAATATTATCACCCTTCCCATTGACCCGGAGAGCCTTACTGAGGAGGAGAGACTGGAAAAGTTGAGGAAGAAGAGAATGGAGAGTGCACCTGTATTTGTTGAGGACGAAGAAGCCGACCATGATGATTGGGACCAGGATGAATACAAGGAACTCATTAGATGAGGTTGATATAGTTGTTTTTAATGATTGTAATAGTTTTTATTGCTAATATATGTACTTTTCGTAACGACACCCTCACAATCCAGATTGGTGACTTGGTAAATGAGGAGGAATTGGGTCTTTATTATCAGCTCATTCATATACAGATGAAAAGCACCATTTAGTGAATGAAGATTAATTACTCTGTGGTTGGTATTGTGTAGCTTAGTAGCTCAGTGGCAGAGCATTAGTGGTCATAATCAGCTATACTTGGTTGGATTCCAGCAATTGCTGTATTTCTGCCCTTTTCATGATGTTTGAGAATGATTATAATTACTATTCATATTAGTAACATCCTTTAATATACATAGTTATTCGATGACAATTAGTGTATAGTATACCTTAGAAGTCTTGGTAACTAAAGAAGAAAGGAATTATACTCTACTTATCTTTTGAATGGAACATCTTTCAACTTGTTGAACATTTAAAGACATAGTTTTTGTATTATCTTTTGGCCGAACATTTCGACCCTGAGGGTCATCATCAGCAACTGATGGATTGTGTCTCCTTTGTTCTTTTTAATAGACACCTTATTCCGCCATTTCATACTGTACTTAGATAATACACAACCACTCAGAATGTTTTAAATATTACAATATTTAGAAAAAAAAAACACCTATAGATTGTATTGCAATATATTTCTGATACTGTAAAGCAAACTACCTGTGGATAAGAATGTAGGCTTGGTATTTCATCTCAGTCAATATGTCCTTAGTATCTACAGCTCTGTTCTTTCCATAAGCATTGCTTCCAAGTAGCTATTCACATCCTCAAATTTTGACTTGGTAGAGAAAAATTTCACAGGTATCCCATTTCTGTCAATGATAAACTTGGCAAAGTTCCATGTGGGTACTTTCCCCAAAGTTTCCGAAAGGTAACTATAGAGGGGTGTGGCATCATTGCCAAACACAGTCACTTTTGAAAACATGGGGAAGTTAATGTCGTAGTTCTCTTTGACCCATTCTTGGATGTGGGGCTCAGGCCAAGGTTCTTGAGAGCCAAACTGGTTGCAGGGAAAAGCCAGCACTGAAAACCCCTTTGGTCCGTAGTGTTCTTGCAGCCATTTGAGTTCTCTGTAGTTGGTGTCTGTGTAACCGCAGAGGCAGGCTACATTGACAATTAGCAGAACCTACAGATGTGTTTAGATGGGACAATATAGCAGAATAAAGTGGTTTATATGGGACAATAAAATGGAACAAATGGCTGAAGTACACGCACACGCACACGCACACGCACACGCACACACACACACATATATACAGTGTACGTACATACTCCTAAAAAGACTCAAAGATTCCCAGAGTCACTGATGAAGGGTGGAATTCCCAGAAACAGCTGTCTGGCCCAGTGGAGCAGAAGGAAGACAGAGAGAAAAAACTTCTATATCTTTATCCAAAGCTCTCCAGGTTCCCCTAATAGGCTTTTTTACAAAGTAGGCATAACATGTAGGAAAAATGGTAGATTAGATTTTCATGAGTAGTGTATATAAGGTGATGCAAAGAAAATGGTGTAAGAGGGTGAAATACCAAAGCACCTAAGCAGTGTTTATCATATAATGTAAAGGTGAGGGGAGAATTACATCTACAGTTACAACATAAATTGAAAATTCATTGGACAATATAGATGTGCATATAGAATAATACTGAAATTACAGTGAGTATTGGATGTACGTGTATTCGCTGTAGAGGTTCCATCGGTACAAAGTCTGTAATTCCTAAAAACTTTTACATTAATTAAGAATTGAACAGCTAGCCAAAGGAAAAATTAGGGAAATTGCCTACCTTACTATTGTATTCTTCCAGTCTGACATCTTTACCTTCAATGTCCTTTACAGTAAAAGAATACACATTCTTAGCTCCTTCAGCACTTGCGGATATGACCAACGTCAAGACTAGTAGTCCAGTGAATACGGCCATGTTTCTACAATACAAAATTTATACGGTTTATTGGCCGCATATATAATCCACTCTCAAAATGAAGCAGAGAAAACAACCTTTGCATTGGAAATCTCCGCAGGTACCTAAGCAAGCCATCGAGAGGAAAGAAGAGGGAACGTCTCGGGCGAACATTATCGTTTTGTTATTATTATTGATTATATTTGTGCTGTCTCTTTACGTAATCTATTCGTCATCTGGTAGCTACGACAAACTGGGTCCAAAGAAACCAAAACGGGTCTCGGAAACATCTACAGCAGAACCTTCCAAAAATGAAGGCGATTCTTGTGACGCTCTCAAAGACATCGCAAAGGAAGTTGGAAGTAGCACTGATACAGTGAGCAAATTGTATGCGGTATGTATCGCTGAAGACCCCCTCGGGGATTCCTCGGGTACGGTGTTGTTGGACCTGCCGCTGGCGCTGTACCACACGCGCGAGGTGGCGCGCATGATGATTTCAGCTGTCAAGCTGCACCGTGATTCTGGTGTAGCCATTAATTTTGCACAAAGAATGGCCGAAGCTAGTAACTCACATGAATGTATCCTTATTTTAGAACTCTTTCTCGAATTAAAACTACACCTAGATAGTTGGCATGCATTAGTGGAATCGATTATTGAAGGTCCCCAAGACAAGTGGAAATTTCTTTCTGATGTTGATGTACACATCACTGATATATTGCTTACGTTACAGGAGTGTTACATGGACAACCAAGAGATAGTGAAGTCAGAGCACATGTATAGATTGACTGTAGGCGTACTCACAGGGACAGCGGAAGACATTAGAATTTTGAGGAAATACAGTCACTTTGCCTTAGGTTTGGGTGAGGTATATAGATCTGTAGAGCAGGTTCTTTCAAGCATGGTTAGCATCTTTGTGTTTGAAGGAATGGGAAATAGAGTAGAGGCTGAAAAGGTAGTTTTAGCTAATTCTGTTCGACTCTTTGCATCCGGCTTTCCTATGCATGTGATAGCTATGACACAAAGTCTAGCTGTGAATAAACATAATGTATGGCAAGTGATTATGAGCAGATGTAACATAATGGAAGATGAGGGTATGCTCTTTGATGATTCATTTTATGTGCTCCGCCTTCGCAATGTTGTAAATGTGTTTGCTTCCTGTACACTCCATCATAATGTGGTAGAGAGGTTAGTGGAAAAGGATGGTCTTATCTATGCTTCCAACATATTTGGTTGGACTCCTTTCTTGCAGTCTGTGTTACTTGGAAGTGGTAGGCTGGTTGAAGAAATGCTAAGGCTCACAGCAGATCAGTTTATGAAGACAGAATTGAAACAAAATGCTTTCCATTTAATTGCAATGAACGGTAACTACAATCTGATTCCAGTACTATTAGAAGCTGGTATTAATTTTGATGATAGGGACTTCTTTAATAGGACACCCGTAGATATTGCTTGTTTACAAGGGCAGTGGAGTACCAGACCACTAGTGGAATACGTGGGCCTCGATTTACCCCCAAATTGTCCCAAGAAACCCCAGTACCATCAGGGTATTACATTAGGTAATGGTGGCTGGTATTCTAGTCATGTTTCATTACCAGACACTCTGGTAAAGGAGGGTTGTGATATTGATGTTGTAGTGGACCTCCCAGCCGAAAGGTTTCTCTATGAATATCTAGTCATCCAAAAGCCTGTATTAATCCGAAATGCTTGGAACACTACGGCTATGAATACCTTTCTTTCTAATTTGGAACGATCTACATTTGAAGCCAAATTTGGGAATTTAGAAATGTCAGTTTCAGATATTCCTGTAGCAAAGCCATGGGGTAGACAAGAAGAGTACCACTCAGTAAAGCAATTTCTCTTGGCCATGAAAAGACTGCAGAGTACAAAAAGGTTTACAAAGGACTCGAATCAAGATTATCTATTAGATGCATCATATACTACCATGTACTGGGTGGAAACAGAAGGACCTGGGAATTTACAGTCCCCTCTGTTTGCTGACTTCCACCGACCTGCTGTGGTGAACAGTGAACTTACTTACATTAATGACAAAGGCAGCTGGAGAATGTTAGAACTTGGCCCAACACTGAGCGGTTCAAATATGAAGTATGGAAAGAATGCTTGGGATCTTTTGGTATACGGCAGGAGACATTGGTTTCTCCTTCCACCCCCTAGAGCCTACTTCACATCGATGCCAGTGTGGGAGTGGTGGAAGGGAGAGTATGGCAATGAAGAACCTGCTCTGGAGTGTGTACAGAGGGCTGGGGATCTCTTGTACCTTCCAGAGCTATGGTCCCAGGCATATATTAATTTGAGGGAGAGCATAGGTGTTAACCAGGAGTTTATCCATGGAGCTTCAGAATTCTCCATTTAACGTACGTTTATCTTTTAATTTTTACCCTGATCAAATGAGCAGTATTCATTTTTATTGATTGTTGTGTTATATGAAACTGTATTTATGTAGATAGATAGATACGTATAACAGATCTATTGGATAATGTTAGCTGATAATGGATATTATACGATGTTTTTCTAGACATATTTTGGTTTGAGCTTCTAGATCTTGTTGGATGGTTTGACCCTTCAGTCAGATACATATGAGTAATGTATATAAACTGTATAATACACCATGATCATGCAATTGATCACTTTTAGATTAGTACAAGTTAATTACATTGCATATACTATTGCTAATCTTCACACTGCACATATGCACATTTAACCATAAATTGTGCATGCATGCCAAGCTATGAGAACTAGTATGGCTTATTGTTAATGTAATTTTCAAACATAGCCAAGGCTTGTTTAGGACGGTACTGCGGAACCTGAAAAATAGAATGTGCAAGTTAATTCATTCAATTTTGTATATTATAATGTATGTACATATATACGTACATTACCCAATTAACAGTATATATACAGTATTTCACAGTCCATATATATACGTACATACACTTCAAAAAGGATGACCACAACATTGATATACTCCAAATAATTTAAACTTTCTTAGACTAAGAGTCACCAGCATTATCCATCACATACACATACTGTACACGTATAAAAAGCTTGATTCAAATAAAAGGACATCGAAGTTTATTTTCATCAATTTTCCAGTAATTACCGTATATTGGGAATTGAATGCGTGTGTCTAAAGTATGTGAGATTGTGAGTTTTACCCACATATGCGATCCTTTGTAGTGCTCACATTGATTTGACACCTCAGTAATTCTGTATACTATTCTTAAAAATGTCTCATCTCACATTTCGGCAAATGGTACATGCATGTTCATGACAAAACATCTGGCAAAATTTTGTTTAATTAAAATAATATGAAGAATTCAAGGTTATGATTGTGCAATCTAGTGATGTATTATGATTTTTTTGTATTGCGTCACCAACACCCTCGTATGTCGCGGCCTTATATCGCTCCGCATGGCACAGTTTGTGAATATGTGACGTTCGTAAACGTCACCTCATCGTTGCAAAAGAAGATCATCCTTTTGTGAACGGCTATGACAAGTCGACGCTCTCCTATGAGAAGGAGCTACCGAACGGGGCAGTGGAAACGGCGGAAATGGCGGAAACGGCGGAAAGCACGAAAATGGGGCTGTGGTCTCATTCTCCCCTTCCCGAAAATCAGTTGCACAATCACTTAAAAAGTCATCATGATGCTTAATGACAACCTTTACTTTATCATCATGATGCTTCATGACAGCTTTAGTTTACCTAGGTTTTGTATAATTACTTCCTTTGCTATTTTACTAATTGTATACCCCTCAGACTGAATAGAGGAAAATTAAAGTTACATATACTATATGAACCGTATATATCATGGGGGGTATGGGGGGTTTAGCCCCCCATACCATTGCATTAAAGAATAGTCAAAGTTACTTTAGTGAAGCTGCTAGTAAGAAATGGTATTCTTATTTTAGTAAGCTATTTAGCTATATAAAATGTCAAGGAATGTATAATGAAATATACTATTATACAATAAAATTGTACTGTTGACTGATCACTACTGTGATGCAATATCTGATATTCTCTTTACCTGTCGCTGCGCCAGAACGACAGGTCAGGCTACTCCAGCATTTAAAAAATGTCTACATTCAGGTTGTGATGCAATCCCTATGGACTACTATTGTATGTACAATAAAATTGTACTGTTGACTGATCACTACTGTGATGCAATATCTGATATTCTCTTTACCTGTCGCTAGCTGCGCCAGAACGACAGGTCAGGCTACTCCAGCATTTAAAAAATGTCTACATTCAGGTTGTGATGCAATCCCTATGGACTACTATTGTATGTACAATAAAATTGTACTGTTGACTGATCACTACTGTGATGCAATATCTGATATTCTCTTTACCTGTCGATGCGCCAGAACGACAGGTCAGGCTACTCCAGCATTTAAAAAATGTCTACATTCAGGTTGTGATGCAATCCCTATGGACTACTATTGTATGTACAATAAAATTGTACTGTTGACTGATCACTACTGTGATGCAATATCTGATATTCTCTTTACCTGTCGCTGCGCCAGAACGACAGGTCAGGCTACTCCAGCATTTGAAAAATGTCTACATTTAGGTTGTGATGCAATCCCTATGGACTACTATTGTATGTACAATAAAATTGTACTGTTGACTGATCACTACTGTGATGCAATATCTGATATTCTCTTTACCTGTCGCTGCGCCAGAACGACAGGTCAGGCTACTCCAGCATTTAAAAAATGTCTACATTCAGGTTGTGATGCAATCCCTATGGACTACTATTGTATGTACAATAAAATTGTACTGTTGACTGATCACTACTGTGATGCAATATCTGATATTCTCTTTACCTGTCGCTAGCTGCGCCAGAACGACAGGTCAGGCTACTCCAGCATTTAAAAAATGTCTACATTCAGGTTGTGATGCAATCTCTATGGACTACAATTGTATGTTCAATAAAATTGTACTGTTGACTGATCACTACTGTGATGCAATATCTGATATTCTCTTTACCTGTCGCTGCGCCAGAACGACAGGTCAGGCTACTCCAGCATTTAAAAGATGTCTACATTCAGGTTGTGATGCAATCCCTATGGACTACTATTGTATGTACAATAAAATTGTACTGTTGACAGATCACTATTGTAGTCAAAAGAGACTTAAAGAGCAGCCACACTATATTACAGGAGGCAATTACTATATGATACTACTATAAATGGATGTACTACAAATACATAATGTAGACTATATATAAATGTTTATAGTAAGCAGTCATTTTCTTTCAAATATGGCCCAAGAATGTTTTGTTGAAGTCCTATAGTATGTTTATAAATAAATATAATTGATTAATAATGTCTATTTTAAGCTTGATAATTATCAATTAACAAATAAACTGGATGTGCATGATTTGCTTAGATTTACAAGCTTTAATAGCTTTATATCCACTCTCTAAACAGTATATATAAATATCTCTATTAGCTGTTACCATGGCATATATAAATATATGTGCATAATAAACATGGTAATCTAATTCATGTGTACATATAATTGGCAAATGTTTTTTTCAATTATTGAGACAAAAGTCATATTTGAATGACTGTTGTAGCAATGCCATCCCCACTTATAACTCGAAATGGTCAAGAAGGTCCAGGCTTTGGTATGCCTTAATTCAGAACAAACATGCCAAGTTTTGCGCAGAGCAATTGTAAACCTAAGGCTTTCTATTCCTTAATTAGCCACTACAATTTTAGACAATTTGCATCTGTAGATCTATTGATTATACTAGAAAAAGAAGAGAAGAATCATAAGTATTTGAGGAAAACTAGAAGTAAGCCTGTACATTTCTATCTACTTGGATCCCTTACTCACTGTTTTAAATTTAAAATAATAGCTACAATAAGCCGTTCTAATAGCTTAAATAGCTGGTGGTTGCTTTTTAGGATATCATCTGTAACACATTGATACTATATTTGTATGCATACACGCATTCCAACCATATGAACATTGTTTAAATACTTTTAATAAAAAGTGCTCTACTTTCTGTTTCTGTGAACGATTGGAGCTGCTTTGACACTGAACTATATATGAAGTTAACATAAAAAATCTATTATATAGACTGTTATAACATACATGGACACATAAAAGAATGAATGAGTGAAATGAAACAAAATAACCATAAAAAGTATTTTAAGTTTAAAAATTCATGCCATTGGGCTATAGCTTAAACTACTTGGTTGCATCATTGCATGGGCTTTAAATTTTTCATCTGAATAGACTCAATGAATTGTTGGCACTTTTGAGTAGTCAAACATTTGTAAATTTTGTATGGGAACTGCTAATTGCAGTGTTAGAGGATGAGCTGAAAATGGAAGTCTTAAAAGATGTTTTGGATCTGCTGTTACACTATGGTCCAACCTAGGATAGCAAAGTGCTAATAGAATTTTTTCTTCTGTTGCTGGATGGTGTGCTTTTACACAGGGTTTTTCAAACTACAAATATTAATTTATTGTACATATATACATCGTGGACATTACATGTGTCTATATATATTAACATATTCATTGTATAGCCTATTGCATGATGTATAAGAGGTTAACCTAAAAAGGTGTCCATGGCCATGTTTATGGCTATCCCACTTGAATTAGATTGCAGTGTTCTCTAATATAACTCATGCACATAAACACACATATATACACCAAAGTATATACTATATATAGCAATCTGATCTTATACATAATTATATATATATATATATATATATATCAAATGAATAATCTAACAGCAGAATACATGCACTTACATAATTTGCAAGAATTTTCCATTTTTCTCTAGAACTTAAAGTCTGTTGAAAAACATCCTTTGCTTTATTTTTCAACATCTCAGGCAACAAATCAAGTACTAATTTTTTTTGTCTCCTAGTAAATCCTGATACTTTAACACCTCATGAAAATGTTCTTTTATAATTGCTACTGCTTTCCTATGCATATAGGCAAAAACAGAATTGGAAAGAACTAATCAGACAAGAAGAATATATTATCAAGAATGTTAACTGTACAACAGCTGTTCATATCATATATATTCTGAAATTTCAGTAACTTTTAACCATATACTATAAACTTCTGTATTTGCGCATATATATGGGTACATATACCATGATAGTTGAAGTAGGGATCAATACCAGGGCGCCTAAACATGCACAGAAGTGATGTGTATGATTAATTCATGTAAATATGAACATGCTGTTTATTGCATGGTTGCCTTATATATCAGATGATTCCTGTTTGTTCTTTTCTAGATGTACTAGTGACTGCTGCAGTAATGTGACTTGTGGGTTAGTTAAAAGTGTACAAAAAGTTATTCTGGGAGCTTAAAAAGTAATACTGCATTCATTGTTGATTTTAAGATGATAAAATGCAATTATATAGAATTTAGTAGTATTTTTTGTGCTATCCCTACTTAGAGAGTACTGATATATATAGGGCAGCCATGTTTTTGGGTCATCAATACCATATATAATAGCTCATCAATTTTTAAATGATTTATGATTTCTCATTCTTTGCATATATATAATACCAAACTTACATTGCTATATATATACATGATTGTCATATATAAGTATATACAAATAGTATATTATAGTAGTTACTCAGATCTAGACAGTTGACAAATCCTAATACTCTAAAGTAGGTGGTAGCATGTTTAAAAAGGGTGTGCATATCTACCAGATATGCATAAATGTACATGTATGTATTCCTGGGCATTTGTATTTCCATAAAACTGTAGAAAGGTACATCTGTACATGTTAGTATTATCATCAGTTGAAAATGAATTCTTGCATGTGCACATGTACAGATGTACCTTTCTACAATTTCATGGAAATGTAAATGCCCAGGTATACATGCGATACACATAGAAATTATCTTTACATTCTGCAAGGTACTACCATAGGTACTACCTGGTAGGACTCGGGTACTTCGCGAGGGTAATTGTGAAGTACTAATACTAAATAAAATAAAAGTACCTAGCTTTTCAACTGATAAGTACCTCAAAAGTGTATACCTTTCATGACGAAATGGACAAATTGTTATAAGACTTAGTTTGTATATGTCATATGCACTTTATTTACAGATCAAATGTATCCTAATACTACCCAATTTTACCTCACTAGTTTCCTACCAGCCTTAGATGGCTTGATGACACTTAGCGAGCTGTTAATAAATTGGTATTTAATAGCCTTCCGAGGCTGTCTCAAACTACCCAGTTTCTACCTTAAAAATAATACTATTTTACCCCGATAGTATCTTAATTGTTGCTGCAATGCAAGCTCCAGCTGCAGTACTGGTAGTTTTTTAAAACTACCAGTACATATTTTCAGCTATACTGGTACTTCATTTTCAATAATTTCCGTGCATACCATACATGTACATTAAATAATGCATGTGCAATGATTCACCATATAATTATATTTAAATCAATATATATACTTATATTTATAAATATACAGCATTCAGTATATACCTTAAAGCCCAGTGTAAAGAACCATCATTGTTTATGGCAAGCACATGTACATCTTTGCAAGAGTTCTATATAGTTATATATATATATACATATATAATATACAATGCAGTATATATACTTTTTACGTATATATATAATAGTTATAGCCCAGAGGCAAGGACTATATAAAGCAAAAATATAATATGAGGCTGAGGTGGAGCTAAGGCCAAGTATATATATTTATATAGGCAGAAGTCCAAGGCAATGGGCTATAACTGATTTTGCCACAGCTTTCCAGCAGCCTGGGATCATAATGGCTATAAGAGGGTAAAGGATTTTGAGTGAAATTTGCTTAAGGTAAAAGAAATCACTGATAACTAAGAAAATGAAGATTAACTTTACTTCCTGTGTTAACTTGTCCACACCACATTTTTTATTATATAATTAAATCAAAAATATGACAATATGTGATAGATATATAATGCCCCTCTTTGTTAGCTCATTGATATATTACACTAAACATTATGTGTAACCTATACTCCAAACCCAATAATCAGTATATCTTGTTAAGGACAACACTGACTAGTTCCAATTGCAAGTCAACTCAGGTGTAAATCAGGTTTGTGTTTTGTCCCCCCACATTATATACTTTAATGACCTTTTCAGATTGTCTTATAGGACTCTGAATGCCCCCAATAGTTTTGGTATATAATGCAAAGGTTGATATCCTTATACATATGCTAACAATTCAGTTATTAATGTGGATTAATCTAGAACCCTACAAGATACACTAGGTTAATGTATTGCAAAAATGTTTATCTTTTATACAACAACTTGGTTATACATATTTAATGAAGTAAATTTTCTACAATTTGAAGTTTGTTATATTCTGTGGTTCACTGTAAATTATACTGCATTTCATGCTTGGTTTGACTGTATAACATTACATTATTATAGTAGAATATATACCTTTCCATCCCAGTGCATGGGTAGATCAAAGGAATCTATAGTAATGCTATGGTAGTTATCACCTGACAATATCTAAGCAATTACACTAAAATCACTCGGATGTACACAAATTCAAATTCAAGTGCCTATGACATCACGTTGTCCAGCAAATGTATTGCATAACTGACATTGGAATACAGTTATGACATTATTTTGGTATTATGACATGATATCCAGGTTATCAAAAATACATATATATATGTACATACACATGCAGAGCTTCATTTGTTGCCTTTAACATATATATATAATCTCACTCCCTTGCTTTCCTGATTGGCCATATATATACTACCTGGGAATGCACTAGGAGTAAGACTAAAAAAGTTTAAAATAAAACCTATAGGCCTGAATTATAAACAACATACATATGCAGGTGCATAACACTTAAGTCACATGTATATATACATGTGTTATATAGATTAACTGTCTTACTTTAATAACTGTCAAATAGCTAAGTATAGCTTTCCTTATATCAGCATCAGCATGAATAACTTTGTCATCACTAACCCAGCAGTGAACACCCCTACATCCACTATAAACCCACATTGATACTTTTTGGACATTCTTTAAGAACAGTTTGTTTCAAATCAGCATAAGACTCAAAAGATAGGTATCTCCAAAATGATCCATCATCCTTTTGAAAAGCAAATTCTCTATGCTTAAAAGATTTCTCATCTAAATGAGTAACTGAGTAATATGATAATGTTACAGACACAACACACCAAAGCATTTATGGTAAATCCACAGTTGCTATAGGTAGGGTAATTGAATACATACATATGTGGGCTCAATAAAATTACCTGCAAGGCTCTCAAGCCAATTAACAACAGCTTTCCAGGGAAAGATGCAACTGTAGTAATCCATTAGTTCTTTGAACGTGTCTTGTGATTCTAAAACTACTTCTAAGCAGGCTGCCATTCTATCACATTGAGAGCAACATGGTTTACCTGTGTTTCCAATTTGCTAATCATTCCAAATGGAGCACATCAAATTACATTCATCTGACATTCACTGAATGTCAGATGAATGAAATTTGTTTGTCATAATCTTTCATATGACAGATTCCAATACTTAATTATAAGCTGACAATTATTATTATGACAAATAATTAAAAACATTTACAAAAATGATGTTAGAAGTAGGAATGGCAGTGTTCACTAATATCTGCAAAAAGTATTGAAACAAGACACTGATTATATGATAAGGCTAATCATACAGAAGTTGCATGTATACTGAAATTTATAAGTAACTTAACCATATATACATGCACTTCTGTGTTTGGGCACACTAACCTGAAGTAGGAATGGTGCGCCCAAACACAGAAGTGTATGGTTAAGTTACTTAAATTTCAGTATACATGCAACTTCTGTATGATTAGCCTTATCATATAATCACTGTCTTGTTTCAATACTTTTTGCAGATATATTAGTGAACACTGCCATTCCTACTTCTAACATCATTTTTGTAAATGTTTTTTATTTACTTGTATTCCCACTTTTTCTTCTTAATATTACTTGTTTTAAATTGATTTTGAAAGTTTTCTTGGCGAAAATCTCGAAATAACGTTTTAGACAAGAGAAATATGCCGAAAACCATTATCTCTTAACATGCTTCTTGTAGAGCGCATTTAGATTTATATAGGGCCGTCTATTCCCTAGTTCGGAAATGCATATTTATGACGATTTATAACTTGTATGTACCCTCATAAGTTCGCATATTAGCGCTAGTCTATTCAATAAAAGAAGAAATTAAATGAATTTTGGAAATGGCCTATTCCTGGTTAGCCACTTTTTGAGTGCTGAAGAGCATGTATATAGAGTGTCGAAACATGTTTTGGCATTTAGAAAAACATGCATTAATGGCTGCAAATAACCAAATATAACCGAAAATCACTTCATTGGTGATTTATGAGGTGTTGCTAGCTAATACATTGGAGCTTAAATATTGGAACCTGTCTTACGATCTTTTTCAAAGATTATGACAAACTCCATTATTTTCCTTCTTCACTATTGCATGCATAGGTACAATAAAACTGAAGAGGCAAAGTATTTGGAAGATTTCTTATCTAATCATATATACCTACTCCCTCTAGATGCCTAAGTATAATCCACAAGGATTTTTATAGTAGACATCTAAAAAGAATAGGCACTATATACCAGAAGACACTCCAAATATGATCAGCTAAAAAGTAGGCCTAGGTAATGATCTTTAGCAACTTTTAGCCAAGAGTATACCTATAACATCCTATTCAACCATTGCTCTGGCATTGACTAATCTTTTAAGGGAAGAACAGAATATACTGATTGAAATCTTTGATATTACCTATATTATCATACAAAATTCATTCAAATTTGATATGCATTCATTCCAAGACTGCTGAATCCCATTTCTAAAGCTGATGGGATGACAATAATGTTCAACCAATCAAAGGTTGATTTATAATTCCTATTTTAAGCATATGACTACATATAAACCTTTGGATGAAGATTTAGCCTCACTTTTACTTAATCTCCTACTGGCTGCATGGGTATTTTAAAAACAGTAAATTAACTCAGAAGTCCTGTACAAGAAACTTAGAAATATATACTAAATACTCAGGCAAAAACAATTTACAAACTATACAACGAAATAAGGTCTACTGCAGCTCTCTATAGCATGTACAATGAAATAGGAGATAATTAGAAAAATCAATTGACACTATAAGATCAACCTAACTGTACCTGACAACCAATTACTGTCGTGCTTAATCATGTTTTTCGTGCCACTCTCTCTGTAACAGCTGCTATTATAATTGCTATTATTAGAAGTTTAATATAGTCTACATATGTCGTAGTTTTGTATAACCTTTAGTAACATTAAACAGGCAATAAATGTAAGACCAGACCAATAGCTAAGTAAGCATGCCTACAGACTGTAGGCATGCTAAACTCATGTCGCACTAAACCCCCAACCAACCTCTAATATACAGCAGAACAAACCGCCATTTCGACATCCTTTAAAAAATACATAGGATTCTGCTCAACACCACATTTAATGTACGTTACAAACGATCTCACCTTAAATCCTGTGCCTGAATCTCGATTCTCCTAAACTTCGCTTTCGGCTATAATCTTCTCCAACGTTTACCCTCAATCACATATTACGTACATTGTTCACTCATCCATTTTAGTGTTTAATGAATCCGTTTACTTCCGTACGCATCTTTGACCATTGATCATGACGCTTTATTACGCCTTATGACGTCATATCGCTGCTTCTAATATTGTGCAATCGTTCCTATTGAATTCTATTATAACTACGTCAGCAATTTTCGGGAAGGGGAGAATGAGACCACTGCCGAAAATGGGCTTGTCTCAAAGCAGGGGGAAATGCATGCAGCTTTCTAACTAATAGCGCTGCAAGAGCAGCGATGGATGGAGCCTCTTAAAGCCGTCCTTTGGAGCAAACGTCTATAAGAAAGGCTTGGAAACGTTAACGAACGGCCGCGAACGATAAAATGGCCGTATATGACGATTCCACCTTACAACCTGGTCATACAACACGCTCAAGACAGGGAGTTCTTCACCACTGGCTCCCCTGTAGTACAGAAGAAACATGGTAATTGTTACTACCACCTGTCTTCTCGCTGCGAGTTGTAGCGAAGGTTAGATAAAGCGTTTTTGTATACGTTCCCGTCAAGTTTGAGGAAGAGTTGTTCCTATATTGATGCGAAAGACTGAATTCGTTTGGTCGACCGTATTACTTTGGTAATTTAAGCTCTGTCTTCTTTTCTTACGTTATCTGTTAATATTTTTACTTATTCATGTGTATCATTCTGAGAATAAAGCCTTGTTGAGTGTCAGCAACATGAATTTAGTAATTTTCATATTTATTCTGACTTGTATTCCCATTCCTCATGTATTGCTGACGTTGAACAAAGCTTATTCTTATCCATGTGTGTATGTTTTCCATGTGTACATACAGTAGAATCTCATAACGAAATTGCTCATAGCGAATGTCTATAAGTATAGTGAAATGCTTTGCTAGCTAATTATACAGTGCAAGTTACTGGCAAATATATAAAATATTAAAATTACAATCAAGTACTACACAGTACAAGTTACAAATTTAAGTGACCTCTAGGATAATCAGTATTTTAACTTAAATAGTATAGTTGCAGGCTTTGAAATCCTCAACTACTGCATACTTTTTATAGAGTAGTAGTTGATACAGATCCAATTGCAAGGTAGAACACATGGCCTACCAATTACCTTTTCACACCTTAGTATAGACTGAAGATGATGCATCTGCATGCCATATATCAACAAAGGTTCCAATCTTAAAGGGGTCTCAGCTAATAACCACAGCAGATTTGATTTGCCTTGTGAGGGAGCTAAGAATACCGACGGTTGGTTGCATACATTCGCATAATCAACAGGATTAGAGACCATTTTGTAACATGTACACAAGGGACATAAAAGGCCAAGGCCTTTATATACGTATGTTTAAACAAACATTGCGGTTAACCACAGCTTTACGTATTATGAAGTCTGTGATTTCCAGCGCGGCAGTCTGCACGAAGCCTTCAAACGTTCCGCGGTCAGTGCAAAAAAGTCCAAATTCTGCCGCACTGTAATCCGCGGAATACCTACGCGGTATATCCTCGGAAAAATGTACCTTGTGACATGTACTGTACAAGGTTACGAACAGGAAGCCATACATTTTTGAAAGCAATATAAGGGTGCCTATGGCGCCCCAAAATTTGGTAGTACTGCCCCCCGCGATCGAATTACTTAGCTGCTTTGTAGGCCTTATAGTACAGTTGTAATCTTACTGATTATGGACCCTTTAATATCCTAAACTGAATGTTAAAGAACTAAGACTAAAAAGTGATGAATTGGGGGCCGTTTTGGACGCCATTTTTTATTTAGAGCTCTCCATTATATCGTCTCCTCTCTTTCTAATTGCTGTTTATTTCGAGTTTTTGAAAACTCTCAAAACAAATGTTAACAAGTACAAAAAAGGGGCAATACAAGTTAAATAAAAAAAACATTCAAAAATGAAGTTAGAAGTATGGTGATTGGTACATCTAGAAAAAGTAACGAAACAAGACAGTGAACATATGGTAAGGTTAACATTGCAGAAGTGGCATACTGAAACTTAACTATACACATCGATATATCACTGGGTGCATCATCCCTACTTCTATTATCCATCATACACCCAAGCATAGAAGTCACGTATATAGTTAAGTTTCAGTATGTCATTTCTGCATGGTTAGTCTTACCATATGATCACTGTCTTGTTTTCTAGATGTGCAAATATTAACAAATAATTTACAGTCCACTAAAGATCACAAAAAGTTGTAAGACTAGTGTAATCGTGTCGAGATTACTCAAGATCGGGAGACGTTCGCACAGTCACGGATGAACTCAAAAAGATCCTTTAGCAGTACAAAACTCAAGCATATAAAGCTAGGGATTCGGTGGTCAAAACTACAACAAACAACTACAACAAAGAACAAAAGGTGGGGAGGACGGCGCAAACAGGAAGGATTAAATCATGCAGATGAAGTGTGAATTGGTACAAACAACCCAATGTTTACAATAAACAAACATAGCTACATATATAAGTGTTTGCAATTAGAAGTGTCACGTGTGTATAAACCCTGTTACACTAGCAATGAAATTGAAAGTTTAGCTGTGTCTCATGCTACAAAAAGAAAATTAGTATCTTTATATATATACACCTTCTTCATTAGGCTATAGAAACCTTAGGTATTGGCGTCGTCTTCTATTCCGGATACATATACATTTAAAGTAGTTCCATATTAGGATAAATACAATAATCCCAAAAAAGAACATTGCAAAAGTAAGGCAGCATATTCGACCAATGTACAAACCCATGCTGTCCTTGCGGGGTATTGTACATATCCATGGCCAACCAGTATTAACAAAAAGGTGAACTGGGAAAACAAATATCAATGACATATATAGTATAAAATATAAGGTATGGCCGTAAATTTTGCCTGCTGAGATATAACTGCTATAGACAGTATAAATTGCAGTTATAACAACTACTATAATCCAAATATACCCAATGATTGCAAAAATGCTGTATGCTTCTACTTTGGTTGCTTCAGGACAATTGGTTTCTTGGTTCTTCAGTGTGTTGTTATGGTGTGTTAGCTCATCTATAACACTATTATAGAAGGACTCTATTACTGGTATAACAGCAAGTAAGCTATATAGACCTTGCAGTGGCAGATTTAATTGTCTGACATGTCTACATGAACATAAACAACAAGAACATAAAGGACAAAAACGTAAAGGACAAGAACATATCTCTAGGTCATTATTGTTATCCTTCTGACCATCCTTGTTACCCTGGCAACCATTGTTGTTACCCTGCTGACCTTCGATACCCTGCTGACCTTCGATACCCTGCTGACCTTCCACACCCTGCTGACCTTCGATACCCTGCTGACCTTCGATACCCTGCTGACCTTCGATACCCTGCTGACCTTCGATACCCTGCTGACCTTCGATACCCTGCTGACCTTCCACACCCTGCTGACCTTCCACACCCTGCTGATCTTCCACACCCTGCTGACCTTCCACACCCTGCTGACCTTCCACACCCTGCTGACCTTCGATACCCTGCTGATCTTCCACACCCTGCTGACCTTCCACACCCTGCTGACCTTCCACACCCTGCTGACCTTCCACACCCTGCTGACCTTCGATACCCTGCTGACCTTCCACACCCTGCTGACCTTCCACACCCAGCTGACCTTCCACACCCTGCTGATGATGCTGACCTTCAATACCCTGCTGACCTTCATTATGTATACCCTGACCATTGTTGCTAGCAGTGCTTCTGTCAGATTGATGATCATGGTGGATGTCATTAATCAGGTAATAAACTAGATATGCACAAAGACTCAACACAACTGCCACAGCACTTAACAGACTTCTTAAATCATTTGCAAGTAGCACACCAACTGGATCATTGTCAAAATTGGCTCCGAATAATAATGGAAAATTGTCAGCACTGTAGTAAAATGCTCCAGCAAGATACGATAAGAAAGGAGGTAAACCATCCTTCAAAATGACTTGCCATATATGGCAAGTCATTTTGAAGGATATACATTGGCAGCTGCAGCTGGCATTTTGTTTAATACTTACACACAGCATAACAATGATCAAACTAAAGCCTACAGTTAAGTAAACTGCTAAGAACAACCAGTAGATGATAAGGCTGTCGTTGATTGACACCTTTCTGAAGGCAATACCAACACATGTTGCAAATGTATTTATCAGTAGAGCTAGTACTAAAAGTGGTTTAATCCTGACAGCAGATTTTCTAATATGTGGACTGGATGGGTAATAATCTGTCATTCTTGTGAAACTGAGCTGCAATACTTCGCGTTACCACTAAAGATTTAAAAGCGGAGGTTATTGCTAGCGCTAGCAGCTACCCTTTTATACAAGCTCCAAACTACTAATTAGTAATAACATTCCAACATTACATTAAGAAAGCTGTTAAATATACTGTAGACACTTAACCACCAACTACTATGGTATAGGCAAAAAGCTTCTTGGAATTAACACACACACACTCAAGTCATAGAGACAGCTGTTTTGTCCTTTTTAGTATGGCATACAATGGAAGTCTGAGTGGCTAGTCTGCTCCCAAAAACTAAAAAGCTTGTGCATGGTTTTCTTATTAGCAGATAAGGGGTACAGTCAAAAGTGTGGCTGACCACTATTATGAAAAAATAGGGGAATTTTAAGATCAAAGGTGATCTTAAGCTCAGATGTCTCATCAGTGGACCGTCTGGATTTCAGAGGCCACTGATGAGACAGGATAAAGATGAAACAGTTGTCTATGGTTCGACACTCCCTATATACACATCTACTTACCAAGTGTGCCATACTTGTATGATTCCTTCAACAGCTTGCCTTTAAATCACACCCTTGGTTACATACATATCATAAGTCTATTGCAATTAGAAAACTATATAGCGGAAGCATGCAGCACTGTCAAACCCTACTCTCAGGGGAACTGAATATAACAGACATTTCCCAAGGGCAGGCACTACCTTCTACATAATATTATGTATGAATATTAATAATATATGTAACACAACTATGAATGTATTTAAATGTTGTTAGTATAATAACAGTTAAAGTAAACCACCTACTCTTTCACAGGAATTCCAATAGATCTTGGAATTGCCACACACACACACACACACACAATTGGACAGAAGACACACACATACAATTGGAAAGAGGACACACACACCTCTCAGTTAGCAGACTTATACAAACCCTTATAGTTACTATTGAATTACTATAGCTCATCATACATTACTTGCAAGTTATAGTTTAGATACATACGTATATATAATGCATAATTTTGATCTTTCACATTATATATCCAGTGGATTATATAATTGAATTGAATTGAAATAATTTTATCCCAAAAAGGAATGGGTTACATAAAAGGCAAATGCCTATAAACCTGCTCCCCCTCAAAAGAAATATATATAGGAATCTAAGGATGAGTCAAGCATATTTAAATAATAATAAAAAGTCATATTGAAAAATGATGAAACAAGTATTTTAAATAACAATGTTAGTTCAGTAATGATACTTGGAGTCATGACTTAAATATTTTCAATGATGATGCCTCGACTATATAAGCTGATAATTTGTTCCAAATGAAAGGTGCATTAATGAAATAAGAATATCTTGAGGCATTTACACGAGATTGTGGTATATTTAAGATCATGCCATGCTGTCTTGAGGCTCTAGTCTTGAAGGAAAAATATTTTTCACAGCAAATACAGTCAATACCATTGTCCATATCCCAGTTAATTCTAGGTAAATTAAAGTCACCAGTCAGCAAGATCGGAAAAGATTTAGGTAGACCAGCTAGTGAATCCCCTGAGATGTATAATAGGGTCACAGCCAGAACTTGGGGGGTTGTAAAAGACTCCAACAAGCAAATTTGAGGGATTAAGTTTTAATTCAACCCACTGAAGTTCACAAGTACTTTCAAGATCTTGCCTTCTAACAGACGGAATGCTATCACTCACAATTAGCATCACCCCACCACCATGATGATTCCTATCTCTTCTAAAAACATACCCAGAACTAATAATCTCACCATTTGTTACTTCTTGACTCAAAAACTTCTCAGTTATGGCTAGGATATTCAAGTGATTACCGTACAGATAAGCTTGCAGGTCTAGTAACTTGTTCATTACGCTTCTTGCATTAATTGTGCAGCAGCGCAATGGATGGTAGTTTCGTCCAGTACTGTTGTTGATAAAGGGTCCTAGGTTGGATTCAATATCGCCGGCAAGTATATAGGGAAACAGTGGAAATATACAGTATCTCTGTCTTGTTGGCATGATGAACGGTCGACACCACGTGTTATTACACACGAAAATACATGAAGCGATGCTAGGGTTTTTCTAGCTGTCAGTATGTGCTGGTCCTGAGGACAACAAATGTTATCCGGAACGTCGGTATCATTGATTGCAGTAAAAGTACATTGACTCAAACGAAGTATCAGTAAGAGAATCCAAAAGGAGGCTGGCACAGATCGAACTGCTGCCATGTTTTTTCACAATCACCATTGTAAATGCTAACAACTTCTTAGCTCACCTTAATATATATATATATATAGTTACTGGCAATATTAAAATTACAATCAAGTACTACACAGTACAAGTTACAAATTTAAGAGGGCCAAGTGACTATACAATATTAAAATTACAATCAAGTACTAGCTACACATGCAGTGCAAGTTACACATTTAACGAGATCCAAGTGCATGACCCCTAGGATAATCAGTATTTTAAACAGTACAAGACTTTAGTCACACTATAGTACTGTTGCAGGCTTTGAAATCCTCAACTACTGCATAGAGAGTAGTAGTTGATACAGATCATCCAATTGCAAGGTAGAACACATGGCCTATCAATTACCTTTTCACACCTTAGTATAGACTGAAGATGATGCATCTGCATGCCATATATCAACAAAGGCTCCAGTATTAAAGGGGTCTCAGCTAATAACCACAGCAGATTTGATTTGCCTTGTGAGGGAGCTAAGAACACCGACGGTTGGTTGCATGCATTCGCATAATCAACAGGGTTAGAGACCATTTTGTAACTTGTACACAAGGGACATCACATACGTATATAAAGGCCTTGGCCTTTTATGTCCCTTGTGTACAAGTTACAAAATGGTCTCTAACCCTGTTGATTATGCGAATGCATGCAACCAACCGTCGGTGTTCTTAGCTCCCTCACAAGGCAAATCAAATCTGCTGTGGTTATTAGCTGAGACCCCTTTAATACTGGAGCCTTTGTTGATATATGGCATGCAGATGCATCATCTTCAGTCTATACTAAGGTGTGAAAAGGTAATTGGTAGGCCATGTGTTCTACCTTGCAATTGGATCTGTATCAACTACTACTCTCTAAAAAGTATGCAGTAGTTGAGGATTTCAAAGCCTGCAACTATACTATTTAAAATACTGATTATCCTAGAGGTCACTTAAATTTGTAACTTGTACTGTGTAGTACTTGATTGTAATTTTAATATTGCCAGTAACTTTCACTGTGTAGTGTACTTGAGTGTAATTAGCCTCACTATACTTAAGACATTCACTATGAGCAATTTCGTTATGAGATTCTACTGTACACATGGAAAACGTACACACATGGATAAGAATAAAGCCTTGTTGAACATCAGTAACATAAATTTACTAATTCTGGACGTTTCAACCCGGAAGTCTTCATCAGTAATACAGGAATGGGAATATCAAGTAGGAAATTAGTAAATTCGTGTTCCTGAAGCTCAACAAGGCTTTATTCTCATAATGATCGCAACAAACACTCCTAATTCCTACACATGGACAAGTAAAAGCCTTGTTGAACATCAGTAACATAAATTTACTAATTCTGGACGTTTCAACCCGGAAGTCTTCATCAGTAATACAGGAATGGGAATATCAAGTAGGAAATTAGTAAATTCGTGTTCCTGAAGCTCAACAAGGCTTTATTCTCATAATGATCGCAACAAACACTCCTAATTCCTACACATGGACAAGTAAAAATATCAACAAAAAGCGTAAGAAGAGAAGACAGAGCTTAAATTACCAAAGTAATACGGTCGACCAAACGAATTCAGTCTTTCGCATCAATATAGGAACAACTCTGCCTCAAACTTGACGGGGACGTATACAAAAACGCTTTATCTAACCTTCGCTACAACTCGCCTGTTCGCTAGCTCCTTCTCGTAGGAGAGCGTCGACTTGTCATAGCCGTTCACAAAGGGATGATCTTCTTTAGCAACGAGGCGGTGACGTTTTCGCAACGTCACAAGATTCACTAAATGTGTACGGAGCGACATACGAGAGGTGTTGGTGACGCACCAGAGAAACATCACCATACATCACCAGATTGCGCAATCGTAACCTTGCATTCTTCATTATATCTTGATTATTTTGCTCATTTAATTAAGCAAAACTTCGCCAGACGTTTGTCATACACATGTACCATGATATATGTCGGTTTCACAGTTATCTGACAAATTGAAAATTTTTACTAATATAAATAATATAATATAAATAATTCATATGGCTCCAGGAAAGGACCTAGCAACAGAATGGGCATAGTATCATAAAGATTAGGGTATAAAACTCAGTTTTAATTAAGGGATTTTTTATTTAGGTCTCTGTTTGGTAGAAAACGGAGGACAAAGTCTGCATATAAAATGCCATAGGACTATAGAAAAGCTATAGAAAATTTATATTGAAACCAAGTATTATATATATTTATATATTAGATTACCTTAGTATATTGTAACTTGTACTGTATATATATATATTAGTATATTGTAACTTGTACTGTATATATTATTTATATTATATTATATTAATTATTTATTTATTTATATTAGATTACCTTAGTATATTGTAACTTGTACTGTATATAGAAAGAAACAGTTACTATATTTTCTACAAAAATAGCGAAGGTGTAGGGATGGCGCAAAAGGTACAAATGTAGGGAAATGGTGCAACATCCTTGCTTGTATGATTCATGCACAGCTAATGCTTCACTGTGTAAAATCCTTTCTTGTTTCTGTACTTTTTGAAATACCTGTCTGTAGTCGTGTGATGGAAAGCCGGTGGGGAGAAAAGTCTGAAAGTGTGTATACTCCACACAATGACATGTAGTGAAATAAGTGTAAAGGCTGCAAATAAGTATAGGGAAGTAGGACATAGAGGTAACAATTTTGTTACACATATATACTTTGTGTAAAATTTAAATGGCTCAAAGGAATAAAACATTTGTTTGCACGGAATGACAAAGGCTTCCTGTATGGTAGTATATACATATATATGTACATGGGAAGAATAAGTGTAGACACCATACATTTTCTAGTGGGAAGCACCCATGCAAAATGCTGCCAGATGTAGGGATATGTTGCAACACCCTAGCTTGGTTGTATGATTCATGCACAGCTATAATGCTTCACTGTGTAACACACTTTTTGTGCCATCCCTACATCTTCACTATTTTTGTAGAACATTTCTATAGTTTCTGTACTTTTTATGGAGCATGAGCTAGGAATTGTAATATTAATATCCCATGCACTTTTGGTTTGCGATCTTCAACTGAATATGACGTCTTTAAAATGGTGAATTAATTGAAGCCTTGACTCTTGGGCCACGAAAACCGTCATGCTCAATAATAACGTTATCGCTCTCGCTTCTACAAAGAATACAGCAAGGAAAGTTTAGAGTATTTTCGCTTAAGAAATAGTCCGAAAGCTTTTTTAGTTACAGCGGGCAAAGAAGAAGAAGAAAACGAAAATGGGAGATTTCAAAGTTCGTTCATATGCCAGCGGAACACAGTCACTCGCCTTCAAGGCCAGTTTATAGCGTTTCTGTTCTATATTTAACTCTACACGGTCTTGTTTGGTGATTTTCAGCCTATTTCGGAATTTCGATCCTATACAAATGTATAGGGAAAACGAACCAACCAGTACCATCCCTACATAGAGAGTCCTACCGTACTCTCTGATATGTATACACTTCAAAAGGGATGACCACTTATATTGACATATGTACTCCAAATAGACTTAGACCAAATAGAGAGTCACCAGCATCATCTATCACATACACATATACATGTATAAACGTTTAATGCAAATAAAATGACATCTAAGTTTATTTTCGTCAATTTTCCAGTAATTACCGTATATTGGGAATTGAATGAGTGTGTCTAAAGTATGTGGGATTGTGAGTTTTACCCACATATGCAATCCTTTGTAGTGTATTGATTTGACACCTCAGTATTTCAGTATACTATTCTGTACTCCTTAAAAATGTCTCATCTCACATTTTTAACCACAATGTTTTACCACAGCCTATGGTTTTACTTATATCTGTAATTTGGATAGATTGCAATCTATTTTTGATTCTCAATGTATGGTATTCAATATCCATTAACATTATACACTTACCATGTGACCTGAGCCTTTAACAGTTATAAACTTAAAGCTGTTTACATCATACTGAGTGACATAACCAGCGACTTGGTCATCCACATACCAAGCCTTCCAGGGAGAGGAGACTGTGAAGTTGAGACCGCTTGTCCATATCTACAAAACAGGTCAATGGAGTACTCTAAGCAGTTACTGTAATTGTGCTGTGAATTTAAATGTCAACTTTAAGCATAAAAATGGCTACTGTATTATAGATGTTTTTAGAATGGGAATCAAATACGTATGTAGTCAATGCACACATGAATACCAAAAAGTAATATGTAACAATATAGGGACATAAAGTGCAGAAGAGGACTGACTCTCTTTAAACTTAATTGAACTTACTTCTGAATCAGTTACTCAAAAGAAAACATTCTTTACAAATGGAAAACAATGCATCCATAATAAAGATTAACATTTCCTATAACGCCATATCTCTAACACAATGATTTAATGTACTGCAGGCAAGTATCTAACCTCATCTCCCAGATAGGGAACACAAGCATCTACATCTCCATTGTAGACAAGAACACGATACGTTTTACTAGCAAATTGAAGTATGGTAATGATCATTGACACACCATAATTGCATATATTCCTGATAAAACAAGCAAGTCTATTACCTCAGCGAGTTATGGCTTCTCTACCATCACAGCATACTTTAATATGGACAAAATATAGCTCTATATATGTATTACATGCTGTACTTACATAAGGGTTGGGTAGATTGGTAGTAGAGATTTGGTGTTTGGATTGTACTTAATCTTAGAAGAACACATTTCCCAAGGTCCAATTTCTGAAGATGACTTTACATGAATGGCAGATCTTACCTACATATGTACATTGATATATTTATAATTATATCAAGTGACTGGTAGACCATTTTCATGCAACTGGACTGCTAATCATAATCAAGATTTACCATATCATAATATACGTACGTATATTATTACACATCCCGCTTCCAAAGAACAAGGACCACATTAGGAACCTAAAACTCCAGAGCAGGTCTTTCAGGCTGTACTGTGACTTGTTATTAAGTGTAATAAGGGCACGACTCACATCATCACGGTTAAGATATTTTGTCATTGTTGCACCATCATTTGCACATGAAGACAAACCCAACCTCATCAAATAGGGGTTCCTATAGTGAAAACAAGCTGAATTGCATCCTTTCGATTCATTTTATAAGTGGACTTTTCTGCACAAACGAATTACAGCTAACACTAGTGCATTTTCACGAATCTCAAGACAAATATAACGTACAGGTCAGGTCATGCAGTGTTTAATATACATCACAGTAATATTTTCAATCTTCAGGCTTACCTAACCCTCCAGTTTGAACCTCTAGCGAAGTCACCACTACAGTCGTCATATATATCATAGACATTAATGGGACCCACAACTTTCAGTACATTGTCAAAAAATTCTTCACATTCTCGGCTAAAATAAAAAAAGTATTTCTGAATCAAATATAAAACAAATGACAAAGATTTAGTGTTAATAGCTCAGAAAATGATATCTCCATCTATCTTTATCATCAACATATATAATTGTATCACATGGATAATCCATTTTTCAAGTATAACACTTGTGGTTGGACACTTGATTACTTGACTTAAGTAATCTATACATTGGCATTATATAAATTTAACTATATCACTAACATATGCTGTATATATACTTCTGTATGTACCTGATATTTGGAAAATCACAATGCTTTAAGAGTTCATTATGGAGGTCCTACAGTTAAACAAGTGGTGTGTGATGTTACATAAATACAACAAAACATTTGGGATGAAAGTCATAAACACATACGAAGGTTAAGGACTGGGGGACAAAGTCTTATCTTAGTCAGGGAATGGAGGACCAAAGTGTCATATAGGTTAATGGCTGGGGACAAAGTCTTATCTTAGTCAGGGAATGGAGGACCAAAGTGTCATATAGGTTAAGGGCTGGGGGACGAAACCTATTTTTATCTTCATATTTTTAAATTTCTTCTATACTGTTCAATATATTATACGTACTGTACTATAGAGAGCATGTCCAAAGAGGACATTTGCCAGAATCTCGGCACCATACAGACCGCATGATCCAACTTCATTGCCAATACATCCATTTCCAACCTGTACAGAACAATGTATATGAAGCACTAATGGATCCATATACTTCTTATTGCATTACCCTTCAGAGCAAACTGAATCACACAGACACTTACCATGAAACCTTTTAACAAAATGTTTGAAATATTCTTTTCATTACCAATCATGATGGCTTCAGCCAAAGTAGGTACATAAATACCAGCATAAGATTCTCCACTGAAACAGGTCAAAAAATACATAAATTTCTTACAATATGTACAATCTATGCTCATTGAACTGTTCACTACATACATAGCATGTGTTTTCGACCTTTAATTGCCAGTTATTATTAAAGATATGGCCAAATACCTTATGTAAAGATCATTTTTACTGTATTCTGGAAAAGCCTGTAACCACTTCTGTACAAATATGTAATTATCACTTGCAGTTTTAGTGTCGTTGGTAGAGTACTCAGATTTGGTATCAGAATATGAGAACCCAACGCCAAGCGGAGCTTCCACTACAGTGAGGAGGCAATCAATGAGACAAAGTACTTGTAAGCAATATGGCAGTGCATGAATAATCTAACACCCCAGTTTTCTTACATGCTACATCCACTTTAGAATAAAGGCCTATATATATAGGAAACTAAGCTTAGTGAGAGCCTTGGAATCTGACAAGGATACAAGTGTTTTCTTCTTCTCCACTGGGCCAGACAGTGCTGTTTCTGGGAATTTCACCCTTTATCCAGTGACCCTAGGAATCTTTGACTTCTTATTGATCTTTTGTGAATCCTTATTATACACTTCACAATCAAATCAGTTGATCTGTGTTGTATTAAAAATCCACTTACAGAACAACATATTTGCAATCTTATTCCATGCATACGGGTTCTTCTCTAATTTAGGCAAGGTCTCATTGACTGTCCTAAAATGTAGGAGCACATGACACACTTGAGCCAATAGCATTTGGCTGAAGACTGTTATAAGGCATAAGTCTCCTTAATTGCTAAACTAGTCTTACGATGGGTCAAAATGCAGTGGTCCTTGCTCCATAAAATATCCTTCCATCGAGCTGCAACCCGGACCACCATTCTGTGAAAGGAGAACCCTTTTGTAGAGTGAGTACCAATAAATTAAATCAGAATTAATCTGAAAGGAGCTATAAGTCTAGCAGTACATGCCATTGAGGCTAATCAAGAACTTTATAGAAACTGTCGAATGTGATTTGACATTAGATCATAATATAAATGCTTAAGTAGACAGTTAAGTAGACAGTTAAGTAGACAGTTAAGTAGACAGTTAAGTAGAAAGTTAAGTAGACAGTTAAGTAGACAGTTAAGTAGACAGTTAAGTAGACAGTTAAGTAGACAGTTAAGTAGACAGTTAAGTAGACAGTTAAGTAGACAGTTAAGTATACAGTTAAGTAGACAGTTGCATGCACAGACAAATACACTCGACTTACCATCCAGATAACAACAGGATCAGTAGTCGGGTTACTTTCACTCTCAACAAACCTACGTGTGTATATAATACATTTAAGACAACGTTATAAAATATATGTCATTCGCAATTTAATAGTTTACCAATAGTGCAGAAAGCTTTTTCTCTTCGAATCTATCTCGATGTATCCACTGTATTGGCGCGTTGGCAGCTCCCCGTCCCACCCAGGGAGGCTCTTAACCTCATCGGAAGGCACCGCAGCTAGGACAACCGAGGTCAGCGCTAGCAAGCACAGAACGGATCTTCGCATATTCAACATCCCCAGTGTCATATGACAAGTATAGTCTCGTACAGCTAGACCCCGCAGCTACCATTGTCATTGAAAACTATATGCGTTTATTCGCGTATAATAGATGAATAATAACTAATATAATCACATCGGCGTGAGCAGTTTCATGTGTGACGATTCGAAATAATTCAATTAATGAATTTACAAGCCAAAAATAAGTGAACTTAAATACTATACCAGTATCAATTAATTACTAGACATCCACACAAATGCAAGATATATTAATGTCTTAATTAGGAGTACAAGCAATCAATAAACTAAGTGGTGTAATTAGGTGAGTGGCCTTTGTACACAAGTACATTGAAGGATACTTGTAATATTCTAATGATATAAAACAATTAAAAGCATGACTGTTATACAGAATTGTCTTGTTTTTTCAGGTTGTCACTGTTATCATCATCCCAGCCACCAGTTCCGTTCAGTTCCCTACCCAGTGATACTGTATTCTTCTCCGCTTTACCAGGAAAGTAACGACCTCGTAGCCGTCTGAGACAACAAAAAATCAATAATGCATAAGCTTAGTACTGGCATACAAAAACAGAAGCTAGTGCAAGTGCAATATACTGTATGTAAAGACAGAATACATTATACATGTTACTGGAAGAAGAGCAGTGTATAAGAAACCTCTTACCTATCATTCCAGTATAGAAGGAGCACTATAACAATGAACACTATTAGTATAATCAGCACAACTGGAACAACTACTCCTAGAGCAACTGCAAGTGTTGGAAACGCTAAAGAAAGAAGAGAGAGAGAGAGAGAGAAGAGAATGTACGAGAGTACATCGTAAAGCACTTTAATCATTATAAAGCATACATTTATTATAAAGCATGATTTTTCCTCTGATGCTTTGTATAAAGTAACTCTAACATTTGATTCCAAAAGAACAAACTGCATTCATACATACGTACGTAGATGCTCACAACTGAAGATGAGCCATCTCAAAGACACATACATACGTAACTCAAGGTTAGTGTAAACATATTCAACTGACAGCAATTACAAACTTCACAGACATAACTCTGATTATCTGGGTGTACATATGTAGGTACAAACCTGGCGGACATGTTTTGTTGTCTTCGATCACAACATCAGACCAAGGGCCTGCCTGTGTGACCACTGGATCCACCCTCACCTGGGCCACCCCTCTCACACGAGCATACACTATAGTATTTTCATCAACGGGTGAGTTTATAAAGTATTCATCTCTACTGTCTGCCTGCATGCTTGTGAAAGGTGGCTCAGGATTGTGACATTGAAGGATAAAGTATTCCACCTCGTAAAAGGTAACATCTTCAATATCAAACTGTGACCTTGGACCAACAATTTCATCCCAACCAACTCTTACTCCTCCATCACTGCGAGACACAGTGACACTATCAGGAGCACTAGTTGGCCCTATAGAAGGAAAAGTACATGTAGATAATCAAACCACAAGTAGTCATTTTCAAATAACTTTAATTGTGAATGAGGTAATTGCTTGGAATTGGACCCAAAACAGTTGGTTATGGCCAGTGCTCTACCACTGAGCTACAATTGCCACAGTAATGCTCCATTTAATTAAATCAACTGTTTGTACAAATTAACTACGTACAACACAATGTAGGGAACAAGACCAATTCACTGATGAAAACCTTCATGATCAAACTGATACGTACATATACGTACGTATATAGTACGTATGTATTTATAGCAATTGATTACTATAACTAAGTACATGTACGTACGTATGTAGGCATGTACAAACAAACAAATAAATACGTAACTATGACATCATAAGGATATACACCTTGGCACTCACTTCTTCCAAATGTGTTTCCAAATGCTTCTTCCCCAACGGCACCCAATCCTTGAGCAGACTCTGCAACAACAATAGCCACTACCTGTTTGTTCTCGTCTAGTCCACTACTAAGAAGAGCTTCACGTCTATCCCAAGGCCTGACAAAGTCCTGATCACGAGTTCCTAGGCTATCAGGGTCAATATTATCTTGGGTTCCTAGATCACGCACAAGTACGTAAACAATGTATTTCAGTAGCTCAATGTCTTCATTAGGTTCTGCTGGAGGGTCCCATGTCACCCTGACACTGTCAACAGAAAAGGATTCTACTGTTGGTACTACAATCCCAGGAAGTCCAGCTACATACAAAAAGGAAGAATGTAGAGATAAGATACATAGTACAGTGGCATACAAAATGAATGTCATCAATTATGTTGTTATGGACATAAATTCAGATTCCTTCTGGAAACAGAATAAATACATACATACCTATAATATACGTATGTATGTACAAGAACACTTCACATAAACCACAAATACTTGCAAATCAAACTCTCTTCCAGATACTAGCATATATTAAACACTCACTCCAAACGCATATGGTATGCACCAATTTAACTTACGTCTTCCAGTGATGAATACTGAATCAATATCACTTCCTCTTGTACTTGAAATGAAGCACTGATAGGTCCCAAGCTCTGATGGTTGTATGTTTACCACAGTCAACATGTGGGTGCCCATCCAGGTATTTGTATTAAAATTTTTATCAAACTGGTACTTGCTATCAGTAGCCACTATTGCTTCATTATCCTTTAGCCATTGTACCGTGGGCTCAGGTTTTCCTTGGTAGCTGCAAGTGAAGGTGACACTGCTACCGAGTTGAACGGTTGTATTCACAGTATTAACAGCAGTTATCTCCGGGACAGCTAAAGAAAAGACCACATTCTAAAATGTATGTATGTACATACGTACGTACAAATGTGAAAATATGAAGAAGCATCATGTCAATCCGCCAAGTGACTGAACTCCTACTTTGGCTGGGGATTTAAGTACTAAAGACAGCTACATAATAGATTCTTCAACCAGTAGAGATTACATACATACGTACATATGTATCAACTTACATTCCACTTGTACAACCACACTAAATGGAGTTTCAGAATTCAATGGACTGCCATCCATTGCTTGCCCTGGAAGTCTCAATGTCAATTTAAATTCTCCAGAGTTAATCAATTGTGGGTTTTCTAGTATTAGATGTCCAAAGTTAACATTGTCATCATACTGAAGTGAGCTAGAACGACCTGGATCATACGTCCAATCGTAAGTAACTAAATTGGGAGTTGCATTGTGTACAGCTTCAATGACTAGTGTGGTACCAAGAAGATGTGAAAATGATCCATCTCCACTCGGATGTAGCAGAGTTGTGGGAGGAGGAACTGGAGAGAAAGGAATGCATACAAACATAGTAATCAATAAGCATCCTAGATTTATTGAACCTCACAGCAAGAGGTCTTTAATTATACGTATTATTGATTCCACAAATTGAACATTTCAACCCAGAGGTCTTTATCAGCAAAAGCCAAACAAACAACCCCTTTCATATTCTGAGAGTGAAATCAAGGGGCCAACAGCTCTGAAACAAAATTGAGCTTCTCTTAGTAATATACGTACTTAAGTTTATTATATTTCAAAAGGGGTAACCAAATAGTTGAAGGGTGCCAAGTTCAGCTACTCAATCAGTTCCTAGTGGATTTAGTGTGACAGTACATCTAAGCTGCTTAACAGTATCCATCACATGTATGTACGTACCTGATGAAAGAGATGGAGTGGAGAGTACAGACAGTGTTGCAGTGTCACTTCTGACTGATCCCTCCTTGTTGGTGAGTACGCAGTGATAGTTGGTCTCATCTCCATTCTGTACATTTGATATGAACAATCTGTTGGTTCTCTCATTCAAAAAGTACTTGCTTGGATTGCTAGCCACATCAATCTCAACATTGTTACGGAACCAAGTCACACTCGGTTTGGGCCTAGTACCTTCAGAGTGGAGACAATCAAAGAAAGCTATCCCACCCTGGTACACGGGTCTATTGTCTGCACTAAGGTCCTGAGGCTGTTTTGATATAACAGGAACAACTGAGAAAAGAGGTAAAATTGTTATCACACACATTTACCTACGTACGTACGTATGTATACGTATGTACATGTATAGATATACGTACGTATTGTGCTGGTTGGGGGCTTGGCAACGTACACTAGGTACTCTTAATGGGCTTTAGAAATAAATATACATGTATGTACGTACATATGTACACATTAATGGTTCAAATACTCCTTTATCAGAGCCTTATTAGACAGCAAGCACTTTTTAGTTACACTTGTCAGCACTTTTCAGTACTGACATGGATTTAAAAAGTAAGTCAATAGTAGTCTGAGTAAGAAATTGTTTTACAAAGTGGTCAGTATGTACGTACATGCGTACATGTAGTATGTGTGTATATGTACATACGTATATTGTGCAGGTTAAATGGTCAATTTGTGAATATTGTGGCGGCTGTTGAGGCTCACTAAAGCTAGAATACTATTCATCAACGCAACAAACACTTATATACGTACGTGTACTTGCATCAAGTTGTATGCCAGTAGCAAGCTAAACGTACCTGCATCTGATACATGAACAGTCCTGGTGATGAGGTTGCCTAGGATACCTTCATTGACACACTGATAGGAGCCAGTGTGAGCTGATGGATCAAATGGACTTATCGTTAGTACTGAAGAAGTTGTATCAGTGTCTATTGTAACACTTGAACTAGTGCTGAGCTCCATTCCATCCACAAACCACTTTGTAGCACTTCTGCTAGCAGTGCTGGTATAGCTACAAGTGAGCCTCAGCTCCTCAGTGGACCCAACATAGAGTCTATCTTCAGTAGGCATGATGGTGGGAATTGGTACCTCTGTGACATTAAACACAACAATCATCTAACATTTAGAGATCACACACAAACACACACACATTTATGTATAGATCATTATTGCTGATGAAAATATAAGGGTTGAACGTTCAAATTTGTTCAATAAGTGCTGCTGATACCTAACATGTACATACATACGTACAGGTATGTGGCAGATGTATGTATTGATAAGCATATGTACGTACGTATGTACTGACTATATCATGTACGTACGTACGTACGTATCTAAGCATTTGGTTGGTATTAGCCTAACACACACACACATCTTTATTCTTTGTGGCATATGATAGGGATTTCTTCTACATGCACCAAGCTCATCTTTGAGATGGTTTATCTGTAGTCTTTTGAACGACCCCCTAGGTCAAAATGTCTAGCAAGAAACTAAACCGTGTCTTTCTTTAAGCGCTCTAAAGATGAACCATCGCAAAGATAACTTTGGGTCCATACTATTTGCTACAAATGGCTGGACAATTTAAAAGACAATGCTGTAACATGCAAACCTACCATTAAGTTCCAATGAGCACACGTAGGGTAGTGCTTGATCACAGTTGACAACCACCAAGTCTGGCATAGTACCTCCTCTGATTGCAACACACTGATCTGCACTGCCCGGATCGGTTAGTGACAGCGTAGTTCCTGGTAACCTCCCTGCAGCTACAGGATCATTACTACTGTCCACCAACTGTCCAGCACTGTTGTAGATCAGGCCAGTCAGGTAAGTAATACTGTCATCCTCAATAGCTTCAAGAATACTCTTCAGTCGTTCAAATTCACAGCCATTAACAAACTGTAGCAGACTTCCATCACCATTGGCAAAGTAGCCATTGCATCTTGTGATTGCCTCATCTCTGTTTGATACAAATGTTGGCTCAGCTTCAAACAACTCATAGCACCTAACTGAACTACCGGAATCACATGGAAAGAGTCGACTAATTATATCTGGACATATTGTTCCATAAACTAGCAAAGGAAAGGGGAAGAGAAAGATAAATATATATTTCATACATACGTACAATCTGGCATTCCTAGACCATCTACCAGCTAGTGGAGGTACGTGCATATAGTAACTATGATCAAACTGCAACGTTGACAAGATTATGTACAAATGTGCATACGTACGTACAATTAATGTATTCAATTGATAACTGTCACATCCGTATGTACGTACGTACGTATGTAAACATAATTTTTTTGGCAACTGGTAGTGGTATCTGAGAATACAAGTGGTATCTGAGAATACAAGTGGTATCTGAGAATACAAGTGGTATCTGAGAATACAAGTGGTATCTGAGAATACAAGTGGTATCTGAGAATACAAGTGGTATCTGAGAATACAAGTGGTATCTGAGAATACAAGTGGTATCTGAGAATACAAGTGGTATCTGAGAATACAAGTGGTATCTGAGAATACAAGTGGTATCTGAGAATACAAGTGGTATCTGAGAATACAAGTGGTATCTGAGAATACAAGTGGTATCTGAGAATACAAGTGGTATCTGAGAATACAAGTGGTATCTGAGAATACAAGTGGTATCTGACAGGTTTTGGTGGAGCACACACGTACGTACTTGTGTAGAAAAACAAAATGCATCTTCATACATATCATACGTATACGTACATACCAGTAGATAGAGACACTAGAATAACATAAAATGTAGATCTCATCTCAATTGATGGGAGGTATAACATCCAAGGAAACCTAGAGAAGAGATAAAAGATAAAACAGTCAAGAAATCTCCACACTTGAATGCATGAGATGCATGAGATGCAATCTTGCTCCTATTAGAATACTGATGTAATGTTTTAAGGATCAAGTGATGACCAATGAAAAGCTACTACACATACAGATGTGTCGACCACAAAGTACACAATTTCTCTACTACACCTGTGAGGTACACCCTAGTTATACAAGGCGCTGATCAAACTGTGTAAATCACACAAAGAGCAAGTGTAATATACATAGCTAAGATAATATACAGCTATTGAATGATTACTAAGTGACTTTACTATGCATGAAATTACATATCATAGCAACCTTATATTCCCACACAATACTTGTGGTGAACTCCAACATCCGTAGTCTCAATCATTCACATAAGAAAGTACATACCTAAGTACGTATGTGACCCAGTGGAAAGGAAAAGGAAAGTTGATGGGAAAACTGTATCCTCTTCTAAAGCTGTACATATAGGCCTTCTCCATAGCAACAAGTAAGTAATTAGTATGAAAGTAAATATGTTTGTATGTTTCAATATGCCTCATGAACCCATTAACTGTGAATAGAAATACTATCCTCATAATAAACATGAAACTGAAGTAATAAGTAATTATGAATGTTATTCTACAAGTAAATACGTACACCTGTGCTCAATACGTAGTAAGTACACTTGATAGAATGGATAAAAGCAATTCCAGGAGGCTAGGCAGTTACAAGACAAATATTTCATGAAGCCAAGTTCTAAAAATGCATGCTTACATACAAGTGAAAATATAAAGGTAGTCAGAGTGTAGCTACGTATGTAGTTTGTATATAAACAAATACTCACTGGTATGTAGGTATCAATTAAAGGTTATACTTTTTTACGTATAATAAACTCCCCCACTGAGATAGGTACTTAAGGACTATCAAAGATATGTAGGTCAGGACTGTATACTGCAAAATGTAAAGCACACAAAGTTGAGTTCATATACACATAGCCAGTCAGTGTCACTTTCCATATACGTACGTACATACGTACATATACATGCAGAACTTGGGCCAGAGGGGGCAAAATGAAAATTTTACAAATTTAGGGGGGGATGCTTGCCCCCCTGTATACGTATATACGTAAATTTACAATTTGAAGTTATAATCTGACTGAAACATGAAATTCAAACTGACAGGTTGTGAGCCCTAAGATACTGGACATATGAATGCTTTTTGAACTCTGCATCAAATATGCATGCATTGACATCTATAATAATTGGTTAAAATGTAGGCACAGAGCGGAGTTTATGTTTATCAGTCCCTATCTGCAACCATTAGTATAAATATGATTATAATCGGAATGTAGAGTGTGACATTGAAACAGGCAGACTGCAAACATATAAAGACTCAAGGAACTCAATGGGTATGCATGTACGTATATGTTGAAATTGCAGAAATGTGGATGTGCAACTACACAGGATTACATTCTTTAAATGATTAAAGTTGTTTTCTTTATCTTCCGTAATAATAGCAGTAGAATAATAGTTGGAAAGTAGAATGGGGTGACAGTAAGTACGATGTGGGATTTACACACTACATTGGTCCTTATCAACGAAAAATTTTAAATTTGTACACTGGTCAAAGAACATCAAAAATATTAACTCAAGACTATGTCTTAATATCCAATCAGTCCTATGTGTGTATAGGTATGTACATTATAATTGAGTAATATCTAAAACCAGTCATAAGCACGTGTTTGTTAACAAGCTACTAGCAATGAGGGAATAGGAATAGGAAGAATTTGTTATGTTTTATGCTGGGAAATATTCACCAGTAATATAGTCATCTTTGTTCAAATCATTCAAGGTTCTGAGGTGCTATTTCAAGGGCTTTCAAGAGAAATATTTAAAGTAATCAACACCTTTCACCTACATACATAACTACCTTTAGAGGAAGAAGCTTTGTACACTACCAACCACAGACATCACGTATGGATTAGACTAGTGGTCCATCACCCCTATGATCAACTGCTTCATGTACATATGTTAATTAACAATGCCCAATGGAAGATATGTTCGTATGTACATTCAAAAATATTATTTTGGGCATCCGGCTAATTTCAAAATAATGAAAATGTACTAGTTAAACTAGTGGATGGCATTTGCAGTACTGTTAACAACTACTTGTGAGGTAACCATAGAAATGATAGTCATCATCTTGACAAAGTATTTAATGAATCACTTAGTAGAAATTTCCACTGCCAACGATTGATACATTACGAGGCTACTGTACTTGAATAACAGCATAAACCACAAGTTCACAAACAGACAGCAAACAAAGGGCGTTCCATACGGAAGCATCTCTAAATTACTAACCTATTAAAGATGCTACGCACACAGGGATACCATTTGATAAATTGAAACTAAAATCATTCTAATTGGAATGCCAGCGCAATACAACACCTAAGATAAGCGAATATACCTCATTGCGAGAATTCGCAATTACAACGGAGATATCGTAATAGCGGATTGAAAGATACGAGTTGCGAGGTGAAACTGTATTACGACCTAATTACACACTGCTGCGAGTATGAACCTGGAAACATACATTTATATACTAAAGGAAATCATATTAATCACATCGAACTGAAAGCCAATAACGTCACCACGCCAAGAACCCATTCAACTGTGAACGCTACACCAAACGTGCAGAACAGAAGCAACTTACTTAAAACTTCTTTAGGCTATAACGGACGTCTTGTAAAAGGAAGGGAAATCTCCGAATCAAAGATACAAAATGGTCACTAGCAACTCGGGGGTGGTGCTGGGAGAGGTGTGGAGTTTTCTTACGACGCAATTTGATTGGTGCATGTGACATTACATCACTTCTGAACGCATTCCACACATTTCGCCGTATCCAAGGATACACAAGGCAAATTGTCATGCTATCCGTCAGGACCCATATAATGGGCACCTTAATTTTGTTAATCTAACCCTTTCCTAGTTTAAAGTGCCTAACAACTGGGTATGATTAAACATAAACAAGTGCAAATTTGCACAAAAATGCATGGAATCTACCACCTAACAAACAATTAGCAAAATAATTACAACTTGAGCAACTGTGAGCTGGCTATATATATATAGGTGATTCCTGAGATCCTGCATATAAAAATGTAGTTTAGTTTATAAAACCCAGGCAAGCAGTATACAATACGAACTTTACAAAACTACAATAAACAGGCAAATTCCAGCCATATGTCACGTTTAGAATTGAAACTCAAATAAGAAAGAGTCATGAAATTAAGCCAATATACTTGCATGCAGTGTTTGCTCAGGCTTATACAGAATCATAAGTTTTAGAATTCAGAAGTTATGCACTCAATAGCTATAATAATCTTCATCATAACCTTATACCGGGTATGCTACAAATTAAGAGCTGAAATGAAGGTATTAAAATTAAAGTTGACAATTTACATTAGCTCTCACAGACTCCCAATCATTATGTAAGTTGAGTGATTCAGATGAGTATTAATTATAATCACTATTGGTAAGTGGATTCTTCACACCAAAAATGGTAGCTAGATTTCTTGTGAGAATTATTAATTGCATACCAATTTTGTTGGTTTTAAGTTTTACACCCTATCATTTATCTACCATTATTTTCAGAAATGTTCCATGAATGTTCCAATCGTCACATATGCATGTACTATGTCCACATGTTCACCCTATAAAATAACTGTAACAATTACCTATAGATATACATGCATGAAGCTATAGTAAGCATTATATAAATGAATTATAAGATAGAAGAATTATAAGATAACCAAAAATTATGGAAAATGATGCATGCATGTTATTAATCATAATTGGCTGTGCATGCATGCATGTCTGCATCCATAAGGGGATTAATCTGTATAGGAATATGCATCGACTTACCTGCACTTGAGCTCAGGAAATAGCACCAGTAACATTCACTGTAAAACTACGCAGATTATCATCTTCCTTTTTTTCCTTTTCTTTCTCTTTCTTCCTTTTTCCTTTTCTGTCTTCTTTTTCCCTTTTTCCTTTTCTGTCTTCTTTTCCCTTTAGTCTTCTTTTTCCCTTTTTTCCTTTTTCTGTCTTCTTATTAAGAAAGAGATTTAGACTATTTGGACTTAATTGTCTTAATTACTCTTCACCATACATCCTAAGTCAAGCATTAGAGGTACATTTTACAATATCATTTTTATACATACATGTATACATAACTATTGATTTTATTACTACTTTGATACTCAAGTTTGATTCACCCAGTTGATGTGGGTGTATTTCTCTATACTGTGTGTAAAGTTTTTAATTAATGGTCTATACAAGACTATTTAATACTTAAGCACATAAGCTAATTTCCATTTAATGGGAAATGTAGTTCTTAATATAGTGTTTGTTTAGCTTATATTATATACTGGTGCTTTCTTCTTTCTGACAAGATTTTATTTGAAATCCTTTCTGAGTATATAAGTGGACTAGGGTGTCATATAGTTGTTTGTGTACCTTGTGGAGATCTGGTGTACCTGGTTGGTTGATGGAGGTCTAAGCAGTATTTTTGAAGCTTATAAATGTTGATTTTTAATGTTTATGTTCCTATATATTATTATTATTATTATTAGAGTGCACACATACAAAAAGCAACACTAGGATACAGACCCAATGAGGTACTGTCAGGTATACACTTCCATGCACACCATAAATATATACGTAGAGTGAAGATTGTACCTCAACAAACATACGTGACCTCTACAATCTAAAATATTTACTGTAGATATTACAGGGACTTACTCTTTTATTGTGATAGTGAGAGAGATGACTCAAATTTGAATAAATAACTTAATTTGAATTCATAATGCAATATAGATTAACCAATTATACGTTACTGTGTCTCTCTCCACATTATTCTGCTATACATGTCTATATAAGTCTATATATTTGTTAAAATGATTCCTCTATTTCCTATAATGGGATTAATTTGAAACTGATACAGCTGATGTTGTTAGTGAGATTGAAAATGTCCCTAGTTGAAGTTATTCAATACTATTGTTCAATGGATATAATTTGATTCATTAGCACAATTAGTTTCATCCCTTGTGGTTTCCATTTCATGCTTGTAAGGTTACAGGAATCACTTAAAATGCACCTCAAGGTCGGCTATATAAGAGAACAGACACAGAAGTTGCAATATATATGTACAGCAGTCAGTGGTATAAACCTTTCTATAGCTCTAGTTTATGGAATGTCTCCCAAGTTACTAAAAGTGAACAGATTTTTAATGGTTACTTTCACTGTATCTGGTAAGTGTATATATAACTAATTTCCAAGGCATTTGTCCATAAAAACAGTATAGTCTTACATGTATCATAGATTCTTTGTTTAACATATATACGTATATACATGTATAACTTCCATATAGAGGAGACCCTAAGCCTGATGAGGCACCCCCTATAATTGGACAATTTATTGGGTGTCCTGAATTCTCAGTTTTATCTACTAATTTAGGAGAAACATGCCGTTTATTATACGTATATATTTCTGTACTATTCTTTTTTGTAATACAGACTGTATATACATTATGTACGTACATGTACATGTGATGTTTTTGTAACATTGCTTGATCAGTCTCTGTCCATATATATATTTTTACAGTGTTGGGTGGTCATACCTCACTTGGCTCAAGGTTTCATTACCAAAGTGTAGCCAGAAAGAAAGACAGTCAAAGTTAGCAAATATACACATATACAGTATCATGTACATATACATATTTAGAGGAGGATTTTGTGTACTTTGTTGTGTACTATGAAGACCTCCGGGTCAAAATATTCAATTTGTGGAATATAATGTTGCTGAGGAGTCTCACTAGGATTATATACTTATTATGAACATAACAAATAACTCTATAATTTCATATTTAAGTATATACGTATACAGGTTATTGTTATATGCATTGTTTATATGACAAATTAGATCATGAGCTTTCCGTACCAGTGGCTAACTTATATATGTTGTCACTTCAGCTGCATGTTGTGAAAGTGAAATTATTGTCCTGAAACAATATTTGTTCCACGGTCCTACATCAACTCTATCATCTATATTTTATCTAGCCAAGCTCTATTGCATTATCTAAGTATATAAATAGTAATATAATTTTTGTGTACATATGTGCATACTATATGCACATATAATTTTTAATTACTAGCTTAGATTAGTTATATACATATATGTACACTATAGGTACGTACATACTGTATATGTACATATTCTACATACACATATGTACGTACATGCAGGCTTGCCTCCTGTTCCAGAGGGTCTCACTTATGACTCTGTGATGGCAAATTCTGCTAGACTTCATTGGAGGCAACTACCTTCAATATCATGTAACAACAGTAAAAACAGAGAGGATTTAGTCTCCAGTCAGTTAGAAAACAATAAAATTAGGTCATTTATAATTGATATTGCAGAAGGATCAAGTAAAAGACTGGAATCAGTATATGTTTCAGAAACTAGAGTATCCAGTTCTCACAATCATGTTTATGAAATTAAAGAACTGAAATCATCAACATTTTACACCATTAGTATTGCTGGGACTAACAAATGTGGAATAGGACCATACAGTCATAAAATCCGCTTCAAAACAAAGACTTTCGGTAAGAGAAATCAATTACCTTTACCTATACATATATTTTCCATATGCGTAGTTTAGGCATATCTCCTGGTAATTAAATTTCTAACACAAAATATGCAGTGTTTTTATCCTTAATATAGATTCCAGTGAAGTGGCAGAAATCATTGTAGTTGCTATTGTTAGTTTTGCAGCTGTATTGGTCTTGTACCTCATAATGATATTTATTCTTGGCAGGATCATCAGGTAACATTTCCTATAATTCTGTGTAGTGATACTCTGTGAAAAGGAAATACATCTAGCATATACACAACCACAACACCTTTGTAGAGTCACAACATTATAGGAAATGATTAGCCTTTAGTCTCAACCCTGTATATGTACTAGGAAAGATTGTCTGTGATCAAGACCAGATGTATTGTGAATAATCTAACACAACATGCTATATCTACTTTAGAGAAAAGGCCTAAATATAGGAAACTAAACCTAGTGCAAACTTTGGATGACGATAAATTAGGAGTTTTCTCCTTAAGCTACTACTTCTCCACTGGATCATCCACTATTAAAGACCTGTTTGCATGTATATATTGTGTGTGGGGGTTACATATATTGCAGGATGCAGTTAATAGTATGCACTCTAGATCTATAAATGTATGCTCATAGAATATGGTTTATAACAACAAAACATGACACTTATATTGTCTTTTTGGAAATTTAGGGATTTTAATGTATATATGACTATATATAGGTGTTGTAGACACGTGAATACCAATGACTACAGCAACACTGTATTTGGACTATCTAGAGTAACCAGACTTAGAGGTACACGGTGTGCATAATGTATTGTCATGCAGTAATATATATAGGTTAGATATTCTCTTTTAGATTGGGGAATCCCCTGGCCCAATAAGCTTAGTGGGTAAACCCAGTGTATGTATATACATATATGGAACCCAGTGCATATTGTATATGAATAGTGTTAAAAGTTCACCATCCTATTTCCTATTTTACAGAAAGCAAAACTAAGATTGCTGATGGGACAGGTTTTCTAAACCCACATTGTAGAGATGAGAAGAGTAACTACGACAGGGAGAGTGAATTATCAGGAGAAGCACTGGCAATCCAACTAAACAGTCAATATGATGTTGATGAAGAAGAAAAGCTAAGAAAGGAGAGTAGCTCTAACACTTTGAGATCCTCTGGAGCAAAATCTAATTCAAGTAGCATTGATCATAGGGAAGCTAAGAATGATAAACCATTGCAAAGTGTGAAGATTGATTTGACATTAAATCCAATGTTGAAGAATGCTTGGTGCAATGAATTTAAAGAAATTCATGAATGCAAGAGAAGCAGTAGTTGTCTCAGTTCAGGACTAGTACTGAATGTGCAAAGAGGAACGTTAACCAAAATACCATTGTGTGTGCCTAACGACAGTAGGCCCCTTGTACTTTGATTGAGTGTGTGTACGTATTCACTTCTAATTGCATACATTGTATTTGATGCAACAATTCTGTGTGTCTAAGAAATGTCATCTTCAAAGAAAATTAATGTTTCTGTTTCTGTTCATTAACCTCATTTTAACTTTCATTACGGGAATGCATTGACCGTGTCTCTGTAATTATAACATTGATGTGAGAATTATATTTAATATATACATTAGGTGGATTAACTGTAGGCAGAGATTTGATGAACATACATATATATACGTAGTAATGAATAATTGAAGTGATAATCAAGCAAATTGATTGGTCTGTAATGAATGGAATGATTTAGCCCACTCAATGGACTACCTCTTTGTGTGTGGTTGACCACAGTCTGATAAATGCCAGCCCACCAATGGTAGCAGTTTCCCAGTGAATAGGTATTGGTTGGGACAGTGATCATGGGGGCAGCCATACATGTACGTAGTATCACAACAAAAGAGAAAGAAACTTGTGACCATACAGGACATTGCACATATGGACAGTTAAGGTTTGTGGTGATCCTGTTACAAATTAAACCTTCTGGCACCATTTGTCTTGCTGTCACTGGGTATAACAAATTCACAGGTCATGATTGAGTTCCCAAATGATATTAGCACAACAATATAGAACAATTGGTTAGGTTTTATATACAGTATGTATACAGAACTGAAAGGGTCTTAGAGGTTTCTCTTATATATAACATACATTGGACTTACATATGTATATATAATCTAGATGCTAAGGAATAACAATGTTGGACTTTCCCTATACAATTACAAATGAATTCCAATCCACTGAAAAAGACTGAACTGGTTCTGTAGGTTTAATTCAGTCATTAATTCCCTTTAGTAAATCAGGTTCTAAGATATACGTATAAATTTATCATAGACAATACAGCAACTACACCTGTATACGTACTGTATGCAAATTATAATATAATAAAAGCCTTTAAATTTAAACTGTACAGTTAGATAAGGTTGGCATTGAAGGGCAAATGGAGTAAATCAAAAAGTTGACAAAATGGCAGAATTCCACTGTGGCTGGATCACTTGGTCCAACTGACTTTGGGGATGTCATAGTGTTCTGACAATTCATCTAAATGTTCGTTAAATTCCTAGTAAAAATAAAGCAGATTTTAAAACTCTACAAGTATAGAGTGTCTATATGTGCTCTAAGTGGGTCTATCAAATCAAACAGACATAGACCTTTCTAAATAACCAAGATTAAGAGTCACTGATGAAGGGTGTAGTTCCCTGAAATAGTTGTTGGTTTCACTGAAAAGTATAGTCATCTAAAGTTCAATAGTTTGTGTATATTCTAGTTGCAGACATAGGAATAATGTTGTATCATTAGATAATTCATACAAAGCATGATATTTCAAGACTGAAGAGTTGACTCAATTTAGCTGTATTTAAGGAACTCTTTGAATATTGGAGAGAAGCATCATAAAGTAAAGTGACACATTACATCGTGATTATGAAGGAGGCGAGGGTGCAACAATTAACCTCTACACGTTCTTTGTGACTCTTGGATGCTTTCTTCAAGATTTTTTCTGCTTGCTGAATAAAGTTGAACATGATAGTCAAGAACACTTTCGGAGAGCACACAACAAACTGAAACTTACTCTCTCTTGTTGGATTTTGGCAAAAGCCTTCTCAGCCGCTGTTCTTGCGTCCTTTTTAGTGTTCTCCTTGGTGTTATTATCATCCTCCACTGAACTCTCTTTTTGTGCCATCAAGGCTTTCTCTATTGATTCCTTATTTAACATCTTCTTTTTCTTTTTCCTTTCATAAATAAAAGGGGAAATATATGAATTAAGCTAAAGCCTCTGTTAGTGACCAGCTGGAGTTAAAGGTTTAAATGACCCTTGAATACAATATGTATACAATACCTATCCTTCAACATATCAATATTATCACCACACTGCTCCGAAAGGATGGCTATACAGCCACCACATAGTCTGATGAAATCAGACCCAAAACTTACGCAATACTTGCTCATCAGACTAGGCACCACAAGGGTCCTCCCCCAGGTTTGGTTGCCCTGGACTTTCTATATATAACCATTTGGTCTGGGGGGAGGACCCTCGTGGTGGTTGTATAGGCATCCTTTCTGGAGCAGTGTAGTGATAATATTGATACAATACGTATACAATATTAATTAAAATGGTCAATGCTGACTACAGATCGACTATAGTTACAATACGTACATTTCTAGTCATAGCTCCGGCCAAATACACCTTAACTGTTATAACTATATAGATTGTAAATGATTTAACAACAAACTTTTTGACTCCTCCTTCGGAAACTCCTTTTAGCTTTAAAGTGCCTCTCACTACTTCCTCATAAGCGTCCGCCATATTAACCCATAAACCACAAGCATTTTGGCAACCTTACTTATATATATAGTTAAGAATAAAGCTTCCAGTTATGGCATAGCTAGATTATACATTTTACCCATCTATACTCAGGTGATGTATATTCTTTAAAGTGCTTTTATAAAGGTGTTAAGATGCAATTTTCTTCATTACAAACAATATTGAAAAAGCAATATCTATATGCTCAATATTCTATTACAAGAGTTCTAGGGCAGTGAACGGTCCTGCTGTTGAGTGCATAACTTCAGTGTCTGTGGAATGTTAGAAAGGGAAGACTATGTGCTTTAAATCATCCAAACGCAAATATGCATGTAAAGCTAATAATAACAAATTAAACAACCAGTTAGAAAAGTCCAGTATATCAGATATTTCAATCATCAGAAGGCTAGCTAGAGATGCAATCTACATTTCTACTGTATTGCCTATATACGTATATTGAACATGTACTTACAGTGCAAACACGATGAGGGTCCAGCTCCTTTACTAGCAAATCCAGAATGTCTGAACCAAAAGTTTTAATAAAACTTACACACTGAAAGGAATAAAATGGACGACAGGAGTGAATGTTTTTAAATCCCCATTGTAACCATAAAACTGCTTATATTGGTCCTTGGTTTTGCAATCACAATTCATGTGACTTGTAATTGTAATACAGTTTAGGAATATATGCCACAATGTTGGAATAGACTCCACATACATAACTACACTCTCTAAATTTAGTTTCAAGGAATTTACTAGTAAGCCATGACTATTGAAAATAGTAAGGTATTAAGCATGCAGTAGATTTTTAAAGGAACCAATGTAAACATGCTATTACAAATAGTATGTCAAGAAATAGAAACTTTAAATCAATAGAATTTACAACAAAAATAGGAATGACCTGTAACATACCAATTTGGTCACAGTTGAAGGAAGTAATCCACAGACCTTATCTAAGGCATCCTCTATCTCCTCCTGAGGTTAAAGATGATATTTTAAAACTGTCAATCTTAAATCATATAATGTAACTCACTCTGGTGGCATTCTTAGTGAGGAGGATATCGAGCTCTTTCAACACAAACTCACAAAGGATACACTCGTAATCAGCCTGAAGTGAGCAGAAGTACACAGAGAGACTAGGAAAGCCATGTATTTAAATATGGCGTAACCTAAGAGATGTCTGCAGACTTTATCTCAAAGGTCAGAAAGTATACATAAGTGTATATACGTACATACCGTAAAATCCTTAATATTAGTGCACCATTAATGTTAGCGAAATTAGTGATGCGATATCATTCGCTAACATTTATGGTCACTAAAATGTTACGCATGTGCAGTAGTGTGGAGCAAGTATTTATAACAAAATGCTAAATTTAATGGACCATAATAAAATCATATACGTGTACGTACGTACAGTAAAACGCTAAATATAATGGACATTGATGTTAATGGTTTAGCAGTATGCTGTATCAGGTTTAGCTCCCTATAGGTTTTCTAATATATTACAGAGTAGGCATAGCCACAGCATGTAGGAAAATGGTATATGGTACATACGTTTTGGGTCGGTTGTCCAGACCAGACATTATAATTGGTATTCGTAAAAGGTTATCGCCGCATGCATGGTGATGTTATTCTAGTGGGTTCAAATGGTAGTCGTGAGTTACCGATTGCAACGTCTGGTTAGGACAACTGACCCAAAAAGGACTGCATTAGATTATTCATGTGATCAAACATCAGTTTTATATTAATAATTGTGGTTATGAGGAGAGATGGGTTTGGTAGTCACAGCTTTAACATACCATTACTTGTTTAATAGCTGCATTTTTACACAACCTCAACTGCTGACAGATCTTGTAATCACTCTATAGAAACAGCACCTGTAATCTAACTACACACACATACACAGAAAAGTACAGAATTTAATCCTAAAAGTACTTTACAAATAAAAGTGCCCCGTATTCTACCTATTCCTTTAAGTGACAAAGCAACAAAGGAAATGGGTAGTACAAACAGATCTAGGAAATCTCATCTGGATTGAGTTGTCCTAGCTCCAAAGTGTATGCCAACAGACAAATACTCACAAATTCCATTTGCAATAGACTCCACACTTCTGGAAAATACTCATCTACAAACTTCAAACACTGGAACACAGATGAGAATCATAGCAATAAGAAATAAAAAAGATACTGATTGAATTGCAGTACCGTGGTATTAATGTCAGGTAGGAGATTACAGAATCTCTCCAATGCTCCTTCTATCTCCTCCTATGTCGATAGAAGGAATCTATAATGTACACACATATATCTAGACACAGTACTATGAAACACAAGATGTTCAACATGTTCAGTCAAACATTCAAATTAACAATACCATTATCCAAATTAGGTAGGTAAGCAGTCTGTACAGATAATGACATATAGGCACCTTTTAAAGCTATTTAGAGTGTTGCTAAATGTACTAAATGTACCACACTACCTTAGTTGCATTGCTGTCTACATAAGGCTTGAGAAAGTTCACAACTTTCTGGCAAACTTTGCAAAGCTCTCCTTCGACCGGCTGTGCATGTGGATATGACAGGAGGAATAGCACACCATCCAAACTGTAACTAGAGATAAGCAGTCGCTTACTTGTTGATTTCCTCCGTCGATCAAAAACTAGAAAGCCAAATAAATTGTATATCAGCTACGTACGTCACTATGGTCATTATATACACCCCCAGAACCAGTGTACAATAAATAATACCTCTGTCTTCCAGACTTTCGTCTGACAATACTCGACAGTACCGCACTCCTTAGCTGTGTCCTGGCTCTTACACCAATAAGATGGTCCCCAAGTGCATCTCTTCTCTCCGAGAGCAGCGAAACAGGACACTAGAGGCAGAAGACGATTACACTGAACTAGAAGTTGCTTAGGATTGTCGAGTAATATAAAGGCAATGACGTTTAGTGTTAACTACTCGTGTATAATAGTTGCATGAGAATCTTACCATGAAGAGATCCCAGAAACGCGGCCAGCACAAGATAATCGGCTAGCGGATGCATCTTACTAGGTGCATGTATATTAATCACGTGACCAAGACACTTAGCATTGTACATTAAAAATAAATAAAATTTTACATAAAAGCTAGGAAGTGAAGTGATAAAAGGAATATTGGAAACTGTACCAAAGTGCTCAACAATAACAAATAAAATACGACTAATGTAGTGTATTACATTTTAACAAGTATCCTAATTTATTGAGACTCAGCAACAATTGTATTTAAACAAAACTGAAACTTGAATGTAACAAAAAACCACTTATCACTTCAACTTGGTTAATATATGGTGGTGGTCCAGAGCAAAGGAATTATACCTTATATGACCAGCATCGAGGTCTGATGGGTTATACAGTGAAACCTCTCAATAACGGACAAGTTGGTGCAAAGGGACTTGTCCATTGTTCGGAGGTTGTCCTTCACTGGAGGTTTTCATAATAAAAGTTTTATATCTGTATACAATGCTATCTGAAACGGGTTCAACCGTACGTATACGTTACTTCGTTAGTACATTCAAGATTAGTAGATAGGACGCTTTTACTTCGTTAACAGCTCCATCAATACTCGGTGAGAGGCGTCCCTCGTTACGTACGGAAATCATTCAGTTTTTCTGATTGCAACCATAGCTAGATAAGGTCCTCTTTGTCCATTAAAAGAGTTTTTTGTATTACAAAAAATTCTTGGGATCGGGCAGAGTGTCCGTTATCCGGAATTAGGAGGTTGTCCGCTATTCGGGAGTTGCTAATGTACTAATCGTATACAAAAATAAGTTGGTACATTGCATGGTGTCCGTTATACGGAGACTGTCCGCTATTGGGAGTGTCGTTAATAGAGGTTTTACTGTAATTATGGACATGCAGGCCACTGTCTAATTACAATTATAGCATCAGGTCACTTACCTACCTACGTATATAGGCAATTTAAACTTTGGTCGGGGTCCAGTGTGCTAATATAATATGCATGTATATACTCATATTATGTAACATATACACTTATTACAACCGAGTTTCCTACAACGTGACTTGGCCGTATTAACATTCTCTGGTAAGAGATTAAGGAATGAAAACTGTCAGTGTTCAATAAACACACTATGAGCTATAATAATGAAGCAGCATAAACAACACACTCTGAAAGCTTATAATTACTATCATGCAAGCAGCAGTAAATGTGTATGTCAAGAGTGGATCAACCCCAGCAACTCAGTTCTTAATCTTTGAGGCCATGGTAAGCTCTTTCCATTGTTCAGTGCTCTCTGTCAAGCACAGTTTGAGAAGCTAATTGGAGAAGAATGAAATAAGTCGGTGGTTAAAATTTTAGTGAGTTTTCATTGTAAAACCACTAGACAGTCACATACACAAAATAACAGCTAAGTTTTAATTAGGATAAATGTCCATTCCATTGTCTTCTTCATTGGCTTTTGTTCCAAATACAAAGAGTTTTGGTACAGAAATTCTCAAAACAACTTTTAAGAACAGTCCCTCCATCCATGGGATCTCAGAGCATGTTAATTTATTATTAATCATATTCAAGTAGCAGGTTGGTAGGGTAATTTAGATTCCAAATGTAACTTACTGTATACATGCTATATAATATACTCACAGTGCAGACTACAGTTGGACTTGCTCCTTCAACTAAGAGTTGTATTATTTCCTTGGAATATTTTTCAACAAATTCATCACACTAAAGCAGAAATATTTAAATACTCACTTATTTATACGTATGTAAGTACGTAAGGTTGAATTGGTATAGCCCTGCATAATATAAGTCCTTTGATGTATGTATTACTGTAGTATATAGAGGGGATGCCCCTGAAAAAGCAGTTCATAATGACAAATACACACTTCAAAAGAACATGACGTCTATCCATTGGAAAGAAGGAACGGGTACATAAAACAATCACTCAGAAAATACGTAGGAAGACTCATTACTTACTTCTTTTCTAATATGTGAAGGCAAAAAACTGCACACCTTTTCCAAAGCAGCTTCAATTTCAGCCTAAAAATAAAAATACTGGTGGTAGTAAACTGGTCATTGGAAAAATAATCACTTTTGAATTGAAGACTGAAGGCACTGTATTGATTGGTATACGTATTCAAAATCAAAACATTTCAGCTGAGCAGTGCAATTATGATGCAAATCAAAGCTAGAGGACACCTCAGTGAATAGCATCATTAACTGACTGTACTAAAAGGTAGTGGTTGAGGGGTGACTTGGTACATAGTCATTTTCGTTTCATGTGATGGTCTATTGATTAATTGTTTTTTTTAAACCTTCAAAACCACTTATGTACAAACAAATGTAAATAACAAAAACAGAAATAAATCACAGTTTCATTAATATTGTATGGCATTTGCTGAAAACAGTAATTAAAACCTAAAGCTATATTTTTATGTTTATTACAATAAATTAGTTGGGATTATGCAACAATTCCAGAGGCCATTTTCCACTTCCGGAATAGTGTAGAATTCCGGAAGTGAAAAATGGCCTCTGGCTAGTGAGGCTAACAAAATATTAAATTTCTCAGTCTTTTCTCAGACACTGGAATGGAAACTGCAATATCATACGTATGTATACATACCTGAGTGGAGTTCTTCTCGAGCATTTTATCCAATTCTCTCATCACAAACTCACATAAGATACAAAGGGGACCCTATCATACAAAACAATACAAGCTTTAACCACCAAGCAGAGACACTCTGTTTCACCAATGAAAACCTCAGGTTATAATACAATCCCTAATGGTTAGTGAAGCAACAACTGATTAATAACAAGTTTAATTGCTGAAAGTTGCGTTCCCTGACACACATCTTTACTATGTAAGTACGTAAGTGTACAAATAATCCACATACTGTTATACAGTACTTCCTCGGTTATCCGAATACCTTTGGAAACCACTTCACTCAAGTCTGTTCAGATAAGTGAATTAGTCCGGATAAGTGAAATAGCATCGAATGCGAGAGTAAAAGATTACAAATTACGGATTTAAGTAAACATTGTGGTTAAAAGAATGCAAAATAAAGCTTAGGTGTACTGGACATGTATACAAAATTACGGAGGTGTCAAATCAATACGTGTCAAAAGATTGCACATACAGTCAAAACTCGCAATTCGCATTCTTTTGACACAGGCATTCAATTCCCGATATACGGTATTTCGCTAGTGACGTCACAAATAAAATGGCTGATTTTCCCATCGCCGTTCGGATAATCGAGGCACAGATAACTGAGGAAGTACTGTACATACTGTTACATACATACATACATACGTACATACATACATACAGCTGTCTGACCCAGTGGAGCAAAAGGGTCCAAAATCCAAAAACATATGTACATACCTATGCAGAAGTGTCACACATTTGAATTGTTCACGGACAATGGAATGCGCAATAGTTAGAAAGCTTTCATGTCAATGGAATACCTCCCATACAACAACTAAAAGCTGTCATCATTCAAATGAGAACACACCAGAAAAGGCCAAAATAACACCAAACGATGGCACACATGTACGTAGACAGAAACAAGCATTTGCTAATCTCTTACCGAAGTATCTTGAGAGAGTGGGGGCTGTAGGAATAAAAATGGAAAGTTATTATGGCAGGTACGTAATTGGGAAACATTAAGTTTGAAAACCACGAACAAATATTACCACCTGAGGCAAACAATACAAAGTTACTTATAGCCACATAGCTGCATTGTTGTTACTCTACATAGCCGCATTATAGTTACTCTACATAGCCACATTATAGTTACTCTACATAGCCGCATTATAGTTACTCTACATAGCCACATTATAGTTACTCCACATAGCCACATTATAGTTACTCCACATAGCTGCATTATAGTTACTCTACATAGCCACATTATAGTTACTCCACATAGCCACATTATAGTTACTCTACATAGCTGCATTATAGTTACTCTACATAGCCACATTATAGTTACTCTACATAGCCACATTATAGTTACTCCACATAGCCACATTATAGTTACTCCACATAGCTGCATTATAGTTACTCTACATAGCCACATTATAGTTACTCCACATAGCCACATTATAGTTACTCTACATAGCCACATTATAGTTACTCCACATAGCCACATTATAGTTACTCTACATAGCCGTATTATAGTTACTCTACATAGCCACATTATAGTTACTCTACATAGCCACATTATAGTTACTCCACATAGCCACATTATAGTTACTCCACATAGCTGCATTATAGTTACTCTACATAGCCACATTATAGTTACTCCACATAGCCACATTATAGTTACTCTACATAGCTGCATTATAGTTACTCTACATAGCCACATTATAGTTACTCTACATAGCCGTATTATAGTTACTCTACATAGCCACATTATAGTTACTCCACATAGCCACATTATAGTTACTCTACATAGCCGCATTATAGTTACTCTACATAGCCACATTATAGTTACTCCACATAGCTGCATTATAGTTACTCTACATAGCCACATTATAGTTACTCCACATAGCCGGATTATAGGTATATGGTTTAGATAGTTTGTGATTAAAGCAATCATTGACACCCTTTACAACTGGCCTCCAAAGGTACTGAACACATTTTCAGTTTACAAATAATTTGAAACAGAAAAAAATCAGCTCTATGAGAACAATCAACATTTTCAATTACACAGTTGAATATGGTTACCCCATAATATATCAAACAATGACCATACTAGCCATATTCCCATCATATATACACTTATCTCCGTCATATATACACTTATCTCCATCATATATACACTTATCTCCATCATATATACACTTATCTCCGTCATATATACACTTATCTCCGTCATATATACACTTATCTCCGTCATATATACACTTATCTCCGTCATATATACACTTATCTCCGTCATATATACACTTATCTCCGTCATATATACACTTATCTCCGTCATATATACACTTATCTCCGTCATATATACACTTATCTCCGTCATATATACACTTATCTCCGTCATATATACACTTATCTCCGTCATATATACACTTATCTCCGTCATATATACACTTATCTCCGTCATATATACACTTATCTCCGTCATATATACACTTATCTCCGTCATATCATTATACACACATAAAGCACACCAAGACACATACGTACGTACGTAACATAAAGGAACGTCCATACAAACAGAAACTAGAAGCTAGAAACACAGAAACACAGCTAGAAAGCTTTCATGTCAATTGAATACTTCCAATATAAAAAATCCTTATTCTATTATATTTTTATACTCTGCGTTATAATATGAGGTCTATGTATAATACCTCTGTCTTCCAGACTTTATCTATGCAATACTCGACAGTACCGCACTCCTTAGCTGTGTCCTGGCTCTTACACCAATAAGATGGTCCCCAAGTGCATCTCTTCTCTCCGAGAGCAGCGAAACAGGACACTAGAGGGAGAAGACGAAAACATAGGGAAATTATACATTAAATCACACACATATTGCGCATACATGTACAAATACTATTAAAATTCGATTTGTGTTATGTTGAGTTCAAAAACACTTACCGTATAGAGCCGAAGAGATCACCAAAACAAACGCAAGAGTGGCCATTTTTAATCACGTGAAAGACGTTTTAACGATTTACCCAAATTTATGACGTCATTGCAGAGCTTTATGTAATACAATGCATGAATATAGTATGTGTCGCCATATGACGCCTACAGTAACCTATGTAGTGTTTTATGTCTAAGATACTTAATTCTTTGTGGCCATTACAACTTCCCTCCACTTCTGGGTAATGGCAGGGACCTTACTGGAGCAGAGTTTCAAGTCCTATATAAATATAACATGTTAGAGGCCAGAAAATAAAATCTAAAACACCACTTTTCTACATACTACATCTATTCTATAGTATAAAGGCCTATAGGGAACTGAACCTAGCGAGAGTTTGGGATGAGGATACAACTGGACCAGTCAGCTGTTTGTGGGAATACCACCCTTCATGTGAGGCCTTGGAAGTTTTTCTGGAAGTTCCTTAGATCCTCAGGGACAATGAGGCCACAATATTGGACAGGCTCAGTGTGTTTAGGTATATACTATAATCCATGCATTCTTCACTATATATACCCTTCAGCATGAGAGGTGCAGCGGAGATGACCTTTTATCAGTGTTTGGAGGGGTATCCAACAGCAACATTAATATGACACATCATGATTGCAATATGTACAGAGCACCTAAAACTTCTACGTATGTCTAAACAGAATTACCATTACTTTAGGCTACCCAGCTGTACACCACTAGACTGGGCTTGATGGAAGCTTATTGAAGAGATTAGTGTACTTGATGTGGGGGACTTACAAACCAGAATTCACTTTAAATTTTAAAACTACTTTATAACTTACTTCACATATCTGAGACGGCGGAAAATGGCCAACCAACAGCTGCAAAATTTCTGGGCCATATTGATTCATAAATGTGACACACTACACATTTACAAAAACCATTCCATTAACTATGACATATGTACATACATGAGGTGTGATAGAATATTACCTCGGATTTCAACTCAGATGGCAAAAAACTGCAAACTTTGTCCAAAAAGGCCATTATTTCTTTCTAATTGTTAAACAAAGGAATAAAGCAATGTGATGTGGCATCATTGTGTCAGTACCTCTGTGCTGTTGTCTTGAAGAAACTTTTCCACTTCCTTTATGATAAATGTACAAAGCAAGCATTCCACCGACTGCAGTGGATTGTATGAGGCAAGAGACATGTAAATATTGGTAGAAGTTGAAAAAATGACACTATTCCGTTTGAGCTATATACAAAATACATTATAGATGACTTTTAAAATGCATGATGTCATCATTAACGGTTTATATTTATACAAGTTAAATAAAAACATTCAAAAATGAAGTTAAAAGTAGGGATCATGGCACTATAACAGTGATTGGCACATCTAGAAAAAGTAACGAAACAAGAAAGTGATCATATATGGTAAGGCTGATTGCAGAAGTGGCATACTGAAACTTAACTATACACATCACTTCTATGTTTGGGCGCATCATGGATATACTAGAAGTAGGGATCGATGCGCCCAAACATAGAAGTGATGTGTATAGTTAGGTTTCAGTATGCCACTTCTGCAATGTTAGCCTTACCATATGATCACTTTCTTGTTTCGTTACTTTTCTAGATGTGCCAATCACTGTTATAGTGCCATCCCTACTTTTAACTTCATTTTTGAATGTAATAACTTATATTGCCCCTTTTTTCTTGTTATATTTGTTTTGAAAGTTTTCTTGGCGAAAACTCGAAATAAAGTAGTAGAATAGACGATATAAAAGAGAGCTCTAAATTAAAAAAATGGCGTCTGAAAAGATCCCAAATTTGTAAAGCATGTTTTTTACCGTTCTTTAACATTCAGTTTAGGATATTAAAGGGCCCATTATCATTAAGAATACGACTGTATATAGGCCCTGCAAAGCGACTAAGAAATTCGATCGCGGGTGGCGGCAGTACCACAAATACTTCTAACTGGAGTTACTTATTTTATATGCAGAGAATTTGAAACCTAATTAAAAAATGGCGTTCGAAGAGGCCCTAAATTTGAAACTTTCAAAAGTAACACGCTTCGGATGGAGCGCGTTGAAATCTAGGGTAGCCTATTCCCTAGTTCGGAAACATTCATGACGATTTAGTATTTGTATGAACCTACGCAAGTTCGCATGTTTGCGCTAGCTCATTTGAAAAAAGAAGAAGAAATGAGGAATTTCAGAATTCGGCCTATTTCGGGTTAACCACTTTGTGAAGGTTGTAGAGCATCGAAACATGTTTTGGCGTTTAGAAAAGCATGTAAAAACGACTGCAAACACTCGAATACAACCAAAAATATTATCGTTGTTGATTTGTATGAGATGTTAATTGATAATACATTGAATAGGGCGGCCATGTTTTTTTTCGGCCATCCCTACTTAGAGAGTACTGCCGTACTCTCTGATATAAAAACATTCCAAAAAAATTTAAAAGTAAGTATGTCAGTGCTACAAGAATGACTAGAACATCTGGAAGAAGTAACAAAACAAGACAGTGATCATGAGAGATACAGCTAAACATACAGAAGTGGCATACTGAAATTTAAGTAACTTAACCATACATACACTATCATACCTATGTTTGGGCGCAACGTCCATACTTCAACTATTATGGTACAAATTAACACTACTTTGCAAAACTACAGTACCTCTTTGACTTTCTTAACAGTAGAGATATCTGGACAAACTCCAATCTCTGCACATATATCTCCAGTATCCTACAAAATTCAGTTTTTAAGAAAAAGATCCTCAAAATACATTTATAATATTTAAATATCCCATAAAAGCAATTATATACGTACAAAAATATTTTAAAAATGATATTAAAAGTAGTGCATGATGGCCGGTGTTGCAACAATGAATTGCACATCTGGAAAGAAGTAACAAAACAAGACAGTAATCATAAGATACAGCTAACCATACAGAAGTGGCATACTGAAATTTAAGTTCCATAAACACATCACTTCTGTGTTGGGGCGCACCATAGGTGAAGTAGCGATGGTGCACCCGAACACAGAAGTGATGTCTAGCATATTTAAGCCTTCAGTGCTTACCATTGATTCTTTAAAAAGCATCCATGCTTCTGAGAAATATTCCTGAAGAACTTTTTTACACTAAGGGATACAAAAACAAGTACATAACATGTCTTGTCAGTAAAAGGGTAAACCATCAATACAATATAAATGAGAAGGGAGACTGAATATTAATAGGAAAGCCAAAAGAATCACAAATCATGTAAAAAGTTTCTTGTGAATGCCAGCTAAGAAGTCTTAAACCTGGTGTTCCAAGTACTATGCAGTAATACTAGCTTACCAGTGACACATTTTTGCCCGGTAGAAGTTCACAAAATTCATCCAGAAAATCTTTAACTGTTGACTACAATTAACAAAATTTGAGTCAACAGATAGCAGTTTCAAGTGTGATAATATTTTAAAAGAAACTGCTCATTCAATGCAAAATATAAGCAGATGATTACTTACTCTAGTTGCATTCTCGTCCACATATGGCCTTAGAAAGTTGTCAATAACCTTGCAAAGTTCACAAAGTTCATTAACATTTGACTATAAAACAGAAAAGACTAGTAAAATGGACAATGAATAATCAAAGTGATAATCAAACCACAAGTATAATCCGTCAAACATCAATATGAGGGAAAAACACGAAAGAAGCAATTGCTGGGAATTGAACCCAGGACAGCTGGTTATGACCACCAGTTGCTCTGCCACTGAGCTACAACTGCCACAGCAATGCCTCCTCCATGTTCTCCCTCTTAAACTAACTACCAGATAAATAATTAGTTTCCATTTTTTAATTGGTGGTGGATTCTCTTATCAGAATAAACTGACAATCAAACCCCAGCCCATTTCCAGTGGGAGGGGCCATCTTAACCAATGTACATTCAAACTTGCTCATGTCAATAAATAGGTGAAGAGGGCTTCTGACATTAAAATGATCACTACAATACAATCACATACTTACATATGTACATAAATATACGCGACCTGATTATAGAGGCGACCTGATTATAGAGGTGTCCTGATTAGAGAAGTGTCCTGATTATAGAGGTGACCTGATTATAGAGGTGTCCTGATTATAGAGGTGACCTGATTATAGAGGTGTCCTGATTGTAGAGGTGACCTGATTATAGAGGTGTCCTGATTATAGAGGTGACCTGATTATAGAGGTGTCCTGATTATAAAGGTGACCTGATTATAGAGGTGACCTGATTATAGAGGTGACCTGATTATAGAGGTGACCTGATTATAGAGGTGACCTGATTATAGAGGTGACCTGATTATAGAGGTGTCCTGATTGTAGAGGTGACCTGATTATAAAGGTGACCTGATTATAAAGGTGACCTGATTATAGAGGTGACCTGATTATAGAGGTGACCTGATTATAGAGGTGACCTGATTATAGAGGTGACCTGATTATAGAGGTGACCTGATTATAGAAGTGACCTGATTATAGAGGTGTCCTGATTATTGAGGTAGCCTTATAAATATAAGTACCTCTTTTACTTTCTCAACAACAGAAATTGACACACTTGGACAAACTCCAATCTGTACACAGATCTTTCCAGTATCCTGCAAAGCACAGAAGAGAGAACCTCAAAAATACATTCATCATTCTGACATGACTCTATAAATAAAGAATGTTACTTTGGATTTCTTGTTAATCAGTTTCTACTGTATGCAAAGGAAACAAGTATTTCGAGTTTAATAAACTTGTGGGACGCCAGGTGCCCCCAAACTCAAACTACGTACTTGCTGGTTCTTAGATGTCCAGTTAACCGATTCCAGTTGTTGCTTGATTGCCGGCAATTTCAAGGCCATTTCTCGTAGAAAACATTTTTGCGCAAGCTTTATGCTACATAGTATTAGTAAAGGTGATTTTAAATCCTTTTCGTTCGTTCAATGTTTGATGCAAAGGAAGGGAAAGCTAATTTTTAAGCTAGAAAATGAAAACCAGCTGAGCGTCCGCCATTTTTGTGACAGATATAAATATTGTAACTTGCACTGTATATATATAAGATTACGAACAGTAAGCCATACGTTAACATAATTTCAGAGAACAATATAAGGGCGCCTTTCCAACTAGTAAAATCATAATAATCATACACTTTATATACTGTATGTTGTAATAGCTCATTTAAACTATGACATAGTGCTTACTATTTCTTCCTGTAAAAGCTTCCAAACTTGTGAAACGTATTGATTAACAAAAGCAGTACACTAAGGGATACAAACATAAATACATAACAGGAAGAGAAAGCTAATTTTTAGCCGAGCGTCCGCCATTTTGTTGACAAATATAAAGGTAAAAACAGGAAGCCATACTAAATAGCTAGTAGGGTATAGCATTAATGCAATATAAATGAGAAGAGAGACTGAATCACATTGCACATATTTTGTTAAATAAGAAGAGGAAAAAAAGAATCACAAATCCTTAAGGCTAGTTGCTTCATTGAGTGATTCGTTGTTGATTTATGAATAGGGCGGCCATATTCTTTTCAGCCATCCCTTACTTAGAGAGACTACCTTACTCTCTGATATATACAATGATACCAGTTAACTTACCTGTGCTGCATATTTGCTTGGAAGAAGTCCACAAAGTTTATCAAGAGCATTTTCCACTTCTGCCTACAATTATACAAACATATGGAGTTTGAATCTGGTAATATTTTAAAGAAACTGCTCATTCAATGCAGCTGCTAAAATATATCTAAGCAGTTAATTGGAGATGATTTCTCACTTCAGTTGCATTGTTGTCCACAAATGGCTTTAGGTAGCTGGTAATAAGCTTGCAAATATCACAGAGATCAGCTTTTGGCTGTACAACAGAAAAATTAACAAAATGGAAAGAGCTAGAGACTTAGTGTACATTCAAACTTGCTCATGTCAATACTGATACCATAAACAGGTGTGGATAGGACTTACAGCTACCTTTGTGTGTAGAAAAAAGTGTAGAGGCTTCTGATATTAAAATATTGCAACATGCGTACAATCACATGCATATGTACTTAATACAACACAACATAACTAGCACCCCCAAACTCGAACTACTTGCTGGTTCTTGAATGTCCGGTTAACCAATTCTGGCCGTCACTTGATTGCCATGAATTTCAAGGCCATATCTCATAGAAAACGTTTTTGTGAAGGCTTTATGTTACATAGTATTAGTAAAGGTGGTTTCTAAATCCTTTTCATTGGTTCAATGTTTTATGTAAAGGAAGAGAAAGTGAAAGGTCCACCATTTTGTTGACAGATATAAATATGTATAAATATACGTCCAAGGTTACGAACTGGAAGCCATACGTGGTACAATCCATTAACTGGTGATTTATATCTTTTACTAGCTGATTATGAAGGTGTCCTGATTATAGAGGTGTCCTGATTATAGAGGTGACCTGATTATAGAGGTGACCTGATTATAGAGGTGACCTGATTATAGAGGTGTCCTGATTATAGAGGTGACCTGATTATAGAGGTGACCTGATTATAGAGGTGACCTGATTATAGAGGTGTCCTGATTATAGAGGTGACCTGATTATAGAGGTGACCTGATTATAGAGGTGACCTGATTATAGAGGTGACCTGATTATAGAGGTGTCCTGATTATAGAGGTGACCTGATTATAGAGGTGACCTGATTATAGAGGTGACCTGATTATAGAGGTGTCCTGATTATAGAGGTGACCTGATTATAGAGGTGTCCTGATTATAGAGGTGTCCTGATTATAGAGGTGTCCTGATTATAGAGGTGTCCTGATTATAGAGGTGACCTGATTATAGAGGTGTCCTGATTATAGAGGTGTCCTGATTATAAAGGTGACCTGATTATAGAGGTGACCTGATTATAGTGGTGACCTGATTATAGAGGTGTCCTGATTATAGAGGTGACCTGATTATAGAGGTGTCCTGATTATAGAGGTGTCCTGATTATAAAGGTGACCTGATTATAGAGGTGACCTGATTATAGTGGTGACCTGATTATAGAGGTGTCCTGATTATAGAGGTAGCCTTATAAATATAAGTACCTCTTTTACTTTCTCAACAACAGAAATTGACACACTTGGACAAACTCCAATCTGTACACAGATCTTTCCAGTATCCTGCAAAGCACAGAAGAGAGAACCTCAAAAATACATTCATCATTCTGCATATGTCTCATACAAGCAATATAAATAAAGAATATTTATTTTGGATTTCTTGGTAATAAGTTTCTACTGTATGCAAAGAAAACCTCATTAAGTATACACTTCATATACTGTACGTTGTGTACAGGCAGGAACTATTTACATATGTTCATACTAGCTCATTTAAACTATGACATTGTGCTTACTATTTCATCCTGAAGTAGCTTCCAAACTTGTGGAAAGTATTGATTAACAAAATCAGTACACTAAGGGATACAAACATAAATACATAGCAGGATTCACGTAGGCTTACATTGTATAGTATTAGTAAATGTGGTTTCTAAATCCTTTTCATTGGTTTAATGCTTGACGTTAAGGAAGAGAAAACTAATTTTTAGCCCGAGCGTCCGCCATTTTATAAAGGTAAAAACAGAACAATATAGAGGCACCTTTGCTGCCCCAAAAAGAATCACAAATCCATATGATAACATAAAGCTAGTTGCTTCATCTGTGAAACAAACTGAGAAGAACTGAGGAAACAATTGAATTTATCCAAGAATTAAGTTGTTGTTGATTTATGAGGTGTTAATTAATAATACATGAATAGGGCAGCCATATTCTTTTCAGCCATCCCTTACTTAGAGAGACTACCTTACTCTCTGATATATGCAATGATACCAGTTAGCTTACCTGTGATGCATATTGGCTTGGAAGAAGTCCACAAAGTTTATCAAGAGCATTTTCCACTTCTGCCTACAATTATACAAACATATGGAGTTTGAATCTGGTAATATTTTAAAGAAACTGCTCATTCAATGCAGCTGCTAAAATATATCTAAGCAGTTAATTGGAGATGATTTCTCACTTCAGTTGCATTGTTGTCCACAAATGGCTTTAGGTAGCTGGTAATAAGCTTGCAAATATCACAGAGATCAGCTTTTGGCTGTACAACAGAAAAATTAACAAAATGGAAAGAGCTAGAGACTTAGTGTACATTCAAACTTGCTCATGTCAATACTGATACCATAAACAGGTGTGTATAGGACTTACAGCTACCTTTGTGTGTAGAAAAAAGTGTAGAGGCTTCTGATATTAAAATATTGCAACATGCGTACAATCACATGCATATGTACTTAATACAACACAACATAACTAGCACCCCCAAACTCGAACTACTTGCTGGTTCTTGAATGTCCAGTTAACCAATTCTGGTCGTCGCTTGATTGCCATGAATTTCAAGGCCATATATCATAGAAAACGTTTTTGTGAAGGCTTTAGGTTACATAATATTAGTAAAGGTGGTTTCTAAATACTTTTCATTGGTTTAATGCTTGATGTAAAGGAAGAGAAAGCGAAGGGTCCGCCATTTTGCTGACAGATATAAATATGTGTAAATATACGTCCAAGGTTACGAACTGGAAGCCATACGTGGTGCAATCCATTAACTGGTGATTTATATCTTTTACTAGCTGATTATAGAGGTGACCTGATTATAGAGGTGACCTGATTATAGAGGTGACCTGATTATAGAGGTGACCTGATTATAGAGGTGACCTGATTATAGAGGTGACCTGATTATAGAGGTGACCTGATTATAGAAGTGACCTGATTATAGAGGTGTCCTGATTATAGAGGTAGCCTTATAAATATAAGTACCTCTTTTACTTTCTCAACAACAGAAATTGACACACTTGGACAAACTCCAATCTGTACACAGATCTTTCCAGTATCCTGCAAAGCACAGAAGAGAGAACCTCAAAAATACATTCATCATTCTGCATATGTCTCATACAAGCAATATAAATAAAGAATATTAATTTGGATTTCTTGTTAATCACTTTCTACTGTATGCAAAGAAAACCTCATTAAGTATACACTTTATATACTGTACGTTGTGAACAGGCAGGAACTAGCTCATTTAAACTATGACATAGTGCTTACTATTTCATCCTGAAGTAGCTTCCAAACTTGTGGAAAGTACTGATTAACAAAATCAGTACACTAAGGGATACAAACATAAATACATAGCAGGATTCACGTAGGCTTACATTGTATAGTATTAGTAAAGGTGGTTTCTAAATCCTTTTCATTGGTTCAATGTTTGACGCAAAGGAAGAGAAAACTAATTTTTAGCCCGAGCGTCCGCCATTTTATAAAGGTAAAAACAGAACAATATAGAGGCACCTTTGCTGCCCCAAAAAGAATCACAAATCCATATGATAACATAAAGCTAGTTGCTTCATTTGTGAAACAAACTGAGAAGAACTGAGGAAACAATTGAATTTATCCAAGAATTAAGTTGTTGTTGATTTATGAGGTGCTAATTAATAATACATGAATAGGGCGTCCATATTCTTTTCAGCAATCCCTTACTTAGAGAGACTACCTTACTCTCGGATATATGCAATGATACCAGTTAGCTTACCTGTGCTGCATATTGGCTTGGCAGAAGTCCACAAAGTTTATCAAGAGCATCTTTCACTTCTGCCTACAATTATACAAACATACTTGAGTCAAAAGATGAAGTTCGAATCTGGTAATATTTTAAAAGAAACTACTCATTCAATGCAGCTGCTAAAATATATCTAAGCAGTTAATTGGAGATGTATACTCACTTCAGTTGCATTGCTGTCCACAAATGGCTTTAGGTAGCTGGTAATAAGCTTGCAAATATCACAGAGATCAGCTTTTGGCTGTACAACAGAAAAATTAACAAAATGGAAAGAGACACTCAGTGTACATTCAAACTTGCTCATGTCAATACTGATACCATATAAACAGGTGTGGATAGGACTTACAGCTACCTTTGTGTGTAGAACAGTTGCACTACAGAGACCAATCTTTTCACATATTACTCCTGAGCTCTATATAAATACAGGAAATGATAACAGTCTTTATACAAGCATGTAAACATAAATAAGCTATTTAATCTTTATATACGTACATATGTACTTAAGAGAATGTTTCCATTTCATACAAACTCAGTATTTTCACTACTATCTAGTTATTATGAACACACATCAATACTAGAAATTGTGTCTAATATCCAAAATTCATTACATTACACCAGGAACATCTGTTGCAATCTATCTCTTTCCTTTGAGATACAAATTACTTTTCTGTGGGCACTTTTTTGAGATTTAGTAATCCTGACATATTAGGATAACAAGAAACTATATTCTTACAAAGAAATACAATCTCACAGAAATGGAGGAGGACCTGGATCATAACGTCAGGGCACTGCAAACAGCAGTGAAGGAACACAAACTGACAATAAATTGGACAAAAACCAACACGATGGCAATTGGTAGAGAGACCACTGGGTGTAAGGTATAGAGGTAGAAGGACACAGTGTGGAGAATGTTAGTGAGGCAGTGTATCTGGGGGTGAAGTTTAGTGAAGACGGGAGAATGGAAGGAGAGTTGAAGAGAAGAGTTGGGATTGCATTAGGCACAGTCGGGGCAATGAAAGCAAAAGTATTTGGGAACAGAAGGTTGAGTTGGAAAGCTAAGATGGAAGTATACAATGCAATTGTGGCACCAATGATGATGTATGGGTGTGAATCATGGGTGTTGAGGGAGAAGGAAAGTCAAGGCAGCAGGCAATGGAAATGAGTATTTTAAGGAGAGTTGCAGGAGTGACTAGGATGGATCACATTAGAAATGTGGAGATCAGGGAAAGGTTACAGTAGAGGTTGATTGTGGATGTAATAACGGAGAGGAGAGAGAGTTGGAGAGTGAAGGTGATCGAGAAACCAGAAAGTTTGGCAGAAAGAGTAATGGCGGGAGAAGTAGAAGGAAGCGGCCCAGAAAGCAGTGGAGCGATACCTTCTGATGCAAGGAGATTATAGAATTATAACACCCTGCATGTATGAGAATGTATATTTCTATTTTTTATTTGTATATACAGAGTGATCCCCAGGACTGGGGATTTATGATGTTGATTGATTGATTGAGAAATACAATTTACTCACCAATTCCTCTTCTAAAAACTTCCAAATTTCTGGAAAAAATTCATTGACCAAATCATAACACTGCAAAAAGTAATTGCATTAATTGCATGCATGTGTGTATTCCTGTACACTTGTAAATTAACACTCATACAAGTGTAACAAGAAACTGGAATGCCATGGTTGCCATAGTGATCAGTGCTTAGCAACCTGTAGTGTAATGGTAAACTGAAAGATACACTACACTTAATGCTAAGATACTTATAACAATAAACAACACCAGCCCGTGAAAGTGGTGACTCATGATATCGACTTGACCTTTACTGGTAATATGATTCAGTCCTAGTGAGACAGTGCTCTAATAATAGATTCAAATGCAGAACACACCTCTTTTGAAAATGATCCTAAAATAGAACACAATTTTTCCACTTCGTCTTTAGCCTCTTGCTAAACAAGAGAGAAATAACATTATGATTTGGAAGCCATTAAAATGCCACATAAACAAATATTACTAAAATAGTATAAACAGTATTTTTATGCATCAAGTCAGGAAATAATTGATCAATATTGGTTCAGAAATTAGAACACTTTTAAGGTGTAGCTAAAGCTATTGGAAGGAATGGTCCTTACATCAGGCAATTTTGGCCTAATATGGTATGAATGTACATCAAAGAAATAATTATGACTTTATAAAATAATTAGGTGGAACAGAACCATTAACTAACTTCAGTGCTATTTTTAGCCACGAGATCTTCCAATAAGTTGACTACCAGTTTGCAGATAGTACATGCATCATCGCTAGGCTGTATAAATCACAAAAGAAGATTAATAAAAGTACAAATATTTTTCAGTGAAATATTCTGAATTAGATTTGTACTAAACCTACTATACGTGTCCACATGGTGAAGGGTCTGCCATACATACCTGCGTTTGCCTTGTTTCTGGGGGTGTTGGCTGCAGTGAAGTGAACATGCACAAATCATACAATTGAAGCTAAAACATGCTACATGCATATATTGTAAACATGCATATATTTCAATAAGTTCTATGTGAGCAGGTTATCATCACATTACAAGTTATATATCTACACTGCTCAAAGAAGGATGACTATCCAGCCATCACGTAAATCCTCCCCCACAGACCAACACCTAGCCTAGCCTAGTTAGTCCATGCAGGAGAAAAGGCAGAGCAAAGCTGAAGATCGCAGGTTCAAATCCCGCAGAAGTCCACTTTTCCTCAGGCTGTTTTCTCCTGCATGGACTAACTGGCTAGGTTTGGTTGCCCTAGACTTACTGTGACCATTTGGTCTGTGGGGGAGGATTTACGTGATGGCTGGATAGTCATCCTTCTTTGAGCAGTGTTGATATATAACTTGTAATGCATATATTGTAAACATGCAACAATGCACTCAAAATAAATAATAATATAATGAAAACAGTAATAGAGCGATTCCTTTGGACGATCGAGCACACCGACAAGTCGCTTTATTAAGGCAACGTTTCGCCTATCACAGGCTTCGTTATCTATACAGCATGCCCAATAATTTTCACGATAATAAAACAAACTTTTATATTAATTAATATACTGCAAAGGATCTAAGCTATGAAAAGCAGAGGAAGAAATTAGGTTAACTACTTAGGACTGTCACCGCAACATACGAAACAAAAGATGAATAATATTACGAATGTGGAACGGGAGAAATAGCAGAATAGAGTATGCATGGATGTATTGCTTCCGTTGGAGTGATCGTCGTACTCTTAATCTATGTACAATACCTCTGTCTTCCAGACTTTCGTCTGACAATACTCGACAGTACCGCACTCCTTAGCTGTGTCCTGGCTCTTACACCAATACGATGGTCCCCAAGTGCACCTCTCCTCTCCGAGAGCAGCGAAACAGGACACTAGAGGCAGATATTAATTACTATTAAAGGCGCTGCAACCTTCTTTCCAGTTCCAAAAAACACACTTTTCTAAATGCAGCTGTAATCATAATATCCATGCATACAAAGATATAGCCAAATCGGGGGTTTCCTATTTCAACTTACCAGTCATTAAGGCCAAAATAAGAAAACCAAACACTTTCATTGTTTCAATTTTTTGGAGAAGCAGCGATCAGATTCAAAAGAAGGAAATGGAGTCGTACCGCAGAGTTACGAGCGTGTGGGTAGCTAAAAGTGGTCTTATGACTGGGGGTCATGAGGCCACTCATGAATATGGTTATTGGCAACTCGTGATCAACGAAATGACCTTCACGCTGCGAGGTCATTCGGAGTGTAAAATAGCACGTAACGTGAAGGCATTCTGCATAAAAAGACCAACTTCAAAATTAATAATTTATTATAATACAGGTATATATTAGCATTATATTGTTATAATACAGGTATTAGCATTATATATAGGTGGAGTGTCATGTTCTCTTGCACAGTCCAAAGTCAACACAGATCTCGTTATTATCCTAGAGAATGGAGGAAATACAAAAGAAGTACCATGTTCATAATTACATGTGATATTGCTCAGTCAGTAAGTAGCTAAAGAACTTTTGTGGTGCTACTAAGAATGTTAAGAATTACTAAAGCTACTTTGACCAGATCCAGAGACAAAGCACTTACCACTTCGTGCTTAATCAATTCATATGCCAAAGGAAAGTACTGAGTGACAAAGTTCAAACACTATAAACAAACAAACAAATTATCCTTTGTTACACAATCACTATGGATTAGCAAAGAAATTAACATTTTCTGAATATAACATTGCTCCTGTAGCAATCCTTTCAAACAGGCATCAGTAACACTCTCCAGAGATAACCAGACTTAGAATATCAGAGATGTTCAAGTCAACATCGTCTTAAAAGTCATCTTTGGGTGGCACTTCTTCCAACTCTTTGAGCATCTAAAATTGCAGTTTGGTTCAAATCTTTTGGTCAAACGTTTCAATGCTGTGGGTCTTCAATAGGTGATAAAATGAACAAATCGTCAACCAAAGGATTTAAACCCAAACTGTGTATATAGACACTCAAAGAGCTGAAAGATGCACCATTCAAAAGATGATAAAAAATGATCCACAATGCGATACTCAAGCAGGTATCCACTCAATATAGTGTCACTACATACATACTGTACTAGTTCAGTTTACACATTTGCTCACATCATCTTTGTATTTAGTGGCAAGATCATCACAAAATTCTTTACCAAACGCCAGAGCTTCACTCTACAGAAAAAACAAAAACTTCATAGAAAGACAGGTCATTCCGTCTGTAATAAGAAAGAAGTATGCTACCACTGAGAACTCATGTACACAGTTAGCATTATAAGCATTGTGTAAACTAGCTCTGAAAAAATCACTCTTACAAGATATACTCATGTTACATATATTATCCCCCACCAGTGGAGGTGAAGTGAAATAAGAAGTCGATTGACAAAAAACTCCAATCTAATTCTAAAGAGAATAAAATCCTCAAAAATAGCTATAGATTAAAACATTACACGCATCAACTAGTAAAATGTGAATCAAATGTATTGATAGGGGAACAATACACAACAATTCAATATGACATGACCAGAATCCAAAGGATTTCAGGAAATGGTCAGTAACACTACTTGCACTACAGTGACTCACCAATGTTTTGTTGTTGTCAACATAAGGACGCAGGACCAGGATCATTACTGTACAAAGGTCACATGAAATGGTGCCCACTTCAATTGACTATACATAAGAAAAACAAGACCATAAATATATCTCCCTTCCTCTCCTTCTCCCACCTCCCTCCCTCCAGTTCACCCTCCTCCTCTCCTCCTCCCATCCCTTACGCTCTCCCTCCTCCCTCCCACCCACTCTACTCCTCTCTTGCTCTCCTCCCTCCCTCTCACTCACCTCCTCTCCTTCCTCCCTCTCACTCTCCTCCTCTCCTTCCTCCCTCTCACTCACCTCCTCTCCTTCCTCCCTCTCACTCTCCTCCTCTCCTTCCTCCCTCTCACTCACCTCCTCTCCTTCCTCCCTCTCACTCTCCTCCTCTCCTTCCTCCCTCTCACTCACCTCCTCTCCTTCTCTCCTTCCTCCCTCTCACTCACCTCCTCTCCTTCTCTCCTTCCTCCCTCTCACTCACCTCCCATCCTGCTCTCCTCCCTCCCTCTCACTCACCTCCTCTCCTCCCTCCCTCTCACTCACCTCCTCTCCTTCCTCCCTCTCACTCACCTCCCATCCTGCTCTCCTTCCTCCCTCTCACTCACCTCCCATCCTGCTCTCCTCCCTCCCTCTCACTCACCTCCTCTCCTGCTCTCCCTCTCCCTCCCCTCTCTCACTCAAGGTATGGGGTATGTACATATGTGTTATGGTATATGGTATGTACTATGAAATATTTCATCTTCATTATATATGTAGTTGAGAATGTACTAACAGTGTGATTACGACTAACAGTTTTATATACAGTACAGTACTTCCAAACAAGAATATAACATCTCATACTATGGCCAAGTATACAATATGGCATTGAAATTGTATAATCAGTATCCACAATATTTAACAACCACACCCATAAATAATATCACTTATTGTCTATAAACTTATGATAGCTATATGGCTCTTTCTATCCATAAGCAACACATACCTCCGCTCTAGGTGGACCAGTCTTCCACACTCGCTCCTCACAATATGCAGCGGCGTGACACTCTTCAGCAGCTAGACTATCCTTGCACCAATACGATGGGCCCCAGGTACACTTGTCTTGGCCGAGGAGATTTTCACTGGCAACTACACGCACAGCATGCATACTACAGTTCCTTTCAAGGAATTTTATTTATACATCTTGGCGTTCAACTATTTAACTTACCAACAAATCCTGAGATAAGTAGAATAACAACGTTCTTAAGTTTCCAGCTCATTTTGACATAGACTGTATCCTTGATGATAACGATTTAATAAGTAAAACCACAACTGTTGAATTGTAATGCAGTGTGTACGAGCATAATGGCTCCAGGAACTGACTGTCTCAAATGTATTCATAGGCAATCTAGCGCCAAATAACATGAGCAAGAGTTCATACTATATATCCTTGGGAAGAAGGTGAAAGGCCTACTTTGCATTAATCTGTAGTTGTGCATTTTTAAGTGGAAGAGACACAGGATCACAACTGCCATTTTCTGTAATACTGAATAATAATCACAAACTTAATATTCAGTTGGCCAAAGTGTTTTTGTAAAACAATTTCAATCAATACAAATTAAAAGAGTACATAATATACATAACATAAATGCTACATCAACAGAAGGTAAACAGTTGAGGAGTGCTCTCTGCACCAAATCTTAGATCATCCAAATTACTCATTGAGACTGTTTATTACATTATTGAGAACTGTGTCACCCTTATCTAGGGTAATGTATTCCAATATAGCCATTCGTGTCTCCAGCAGCTATAATAGGCTCAACAGGTGAGAACTGACAACACAGAACCACTCCTTTATCATTCTGACCACGGCATTTCCCAATAATATTAGATTTACTGGTTATAGAATCAAAAATTAAAATATTATCTGCTGAAGTGTTTTTGTCAAATTAATAAGACAAACCGTCTATTAAGATGTTTGCAAATTGCAAATGAATTCACTGCAAGTAAAATATAAACAATGCAGGCACACACACACAGTATGTATTATTGGAGTCCTATAAATATTTCAGCCAGCAAGTTCAGCTTTACTACTGTGTACTCTTCAGCAAGCATTGATAAGTTTGCAGACAAGTGCAGCTCCTTTTTCAGCTCCAGCTTTCTGAATCTCTGGAATGTGATCCATCAGAATGTTAACTCCAGTTACACACTAATTCATATAAAAATATAAAACGTCTCTTACACACATATTTACTGAGTTTCTGTTGCAATTGACTATATAAATGATTAAATATGCAACAAGTATATAAATATTTACATTACAATTTATTGTATAAATGCAGTACCAACATTCATATATAGTTCCTATAGAGCTTCTCACATGTATATACATAAAGCTGCTTGCAGTATGCCAAATATAGCTACATATAAAAACTTGCATGACATATATTCTACATGCATAAACAGTCCTTTTGAGTACATATATAATGTATATACATTGATGTCAAAAATAGGCTTGTATGCATAGATAGGATAAGCAAAGATAGATTAATATAGGAATATACCCCGTTGCCGGGGCAACCACCTGTGTATATATTTCGTAACCGGGATATAACAGGATTTAAGAAGCTATATACTGCCATCGACTTCTTAAATCCTGTTATATCCCTGCCCAAATATGGTAAACTAAGACGTTTCTACTTGGAAGGTGGACAATTCTCCTTACATTTAGGACAGTTGGAGTAGTCAGGGCAAGAGCATTCTATAAAGTCATCAGCGTTTAAGCAAAACTAACCAGACGCTAGATGAGCCATCCTGAAAGTCCCGCCAAAATAACGATAAGAAGCTACGGAGTATATATCACTCATACCACGGCGCTTCGGTGTATATGGGTTTATATATGTACGCACCCTCGTGACTCGTACATATAAAACCCAAATACACCACAGTGCCGTGGTATAACTAATACATATATTATAGATAAATTGTAGAACTTACAAATAAGTGAAAAAAAAATGAATCTTGCTTGCAACTATTTTTCAACTCCTGTCTGAATTTATATGTCTATATTCACAGAAAATATAATTGATTTTGTTATTTTAATGCCTAGTTGATATGCTTAATGCATTTTACATACATGTATACACAATCATTATACACACAAAAGCTATGTATATTATATACATAAAAATGATAATAAGCTCTATTTATATATAATGCATATATCATGTATATATCGGTTCAAGCTGATACATACATACATCAGTGTAATATTTCAGAATATATTCCACACTTTGTTCAGCAAACATCTCGCACATTGTACAACTGAATCCATTAGAAACTTGGAAGTCAGTATCATCAGCATTCTGTATATATATAAATAAACCCTTTTATGTTATATATGCATAATTATAATAGGGAGCTAAGAATACCGACGGTTGGTTGCATGCATTCGCATAATCAACAGGGTTAGAGACCATTTTGTAACTTGTACACAAGGACATAAAAGGCCAAGCCCTTTATATACGTAAGTATGTCATATGATGTCCCTATCGAAACAAGACAGTAATTATATGATAAGGCTAATTGTATAGAAGTTGCATATATACTGAAATTTATATGTACAGTAAATAACCATACACTCTGTTTGGGTGCACCAAGCTGAAGTAGGAATGGTGCGCCCAAGCACAGAAATGTATGGTTAAGTCACAAGGCACATCATCCAGAGGTCTTCATCAGCAATACATAAGGAATGGGAATACAAGTCAGTATAAATAGGAAATTAGTAAATTCATGCTGCTGACACTCAACAAGGCTTTATTCTCATAATGATACACATGGATAAGTAAAAGTATTAACAGATAACGTAAGAAGAGAAGACAGAGCTTAAATTACCAAAGTAATACGGTCGACCAAACGAATTCAGTCTTTCACATCAATATAGGAACAACTCTGCCTCAAACTTTATGGGAACGTACACAAAAACGCTTTATCTAACCTTCGCTACAACTCATCCAACACCCTTGCTTGTAGGATTCATGCATAGCTAATGCTTCACTATGTAGTATCCCTTTCTTGTTTCTTTACTTTTTGTGCCATCCCTACATCTTGACTATTTTTGTAGAAATTTTTTAGTTTCTGTACATTTATGGAACATGAGCTAGGAATTAGATTTGTATTTTAGTTTCGCAATCTTCGACTGATTATGGCGTCATTAAAATGGCGAATTTATTGAAGCCTTGACTCTTGGGCCACGAAAACCGTCTGGTCATGCTCAATAATAACGTTATCGCTCTCGCTTCTACAAAAGAATACAGCTCGGGAAAAATTTAGAGTATTTTCGCTTAAGAAGTAGTTCGAAAGCTTATTTCCTTTTTTAGTTACAGCGGGCGAAGAAGATGAAGATGAAGAAAACGAAAATGGGATATTTCAAAGTTCGTTCATTTGTTAGCGGAACACGGTCACTTGCCTTAAAAGCCAGTTTATAGCATGGCTGGTCTATTTTTTTAACTATACATAGCTTTTTTTCGGCGGTTTTCAGCCTATTTCGGATTTTCGCTCCTATACAAATGTATAGGGAAAACGAAACAGCCGCATAGAGATATCCCTACATAGAGAGTACTACCGTACTCTCTGATATGGTTATCATTATGTACGTGCCCTGCTTTCAAGCGAGGCTCTTGCATTCTAATGTATGCCCTAGTATAACATGATAGCTATATGGCTCTTTCTATCCACAAGCACACATACCTCCGCTCTGGGTAGACCAGTCTTCCACTTGTCTTGGCCGAGGAGACTTTCACTGGCAACTACACGCACAACATGCATACTACAGCTCCTATTAAGACATTTTATTTATACATCTTGGCATTCAACTGTTTACCTTACCAACAAATCCTGAGATAAGTAGAATAACAACGTTCTTAAGTTTCCAGCTCATTTTGACATAGACTGTATCGAAAAATAGGGGAACTTTAAGATCTAAAGCCGATCTTAAAGCATTGATGTCATCATTATTTAACTCTGGGTATTACCCCTGCCCACTCATGTCCCCTGAGGAGCGCAATGAGCTAATGGGCGGAACCGAAGTTCGCTTGATGGGAACGAGAGTCTCCCCCTAGCCCTAGCCTGTCTCCCCATAGACTGTATCCTTGATGATAATGATTTAATAAGTGAAACCACAACTGTTGAATTGTAATGCAGTGTGCATAATGGCTCCAGGAACTGACTGTGCTCAAATGTATTTATAGGCATTGCAAACTAGTGCCCAATAACATAAGCAAGAGTTCATACTATATATCCTTGGGAAGAAGGTGAAAAGGCCTACTTTGCATTAATCTGTAGTTGTGCATTTTTAAGTGGAAGAGACACAGGATCACAACTGCCATTTTCTGTAATACTGAATAATGATTACAAACTTAATATTCAGTTGGCCAAAGTGTTTTTGTAAAACAATTTCAATCAATACAAATTAAAAGAGTACATAATATACATAACATAAATGCTACATCAACAGAAGGTAAACAGTTGAGGAGTGCTCTCTGCACCAAATCTTAGATCATCCAAATTACTCATTGAGACTGTTTATTACATTATTGAGAACTGTGTCACCCTTATCTAGGGTAATGTATTCCAATATAGCCATTCGTGTCTCCAGCAGCTATAATAGGCTCAACAGGTGAGAACTGACAACACAGAACCACTCCTTTATCATGCTGACCACGGCATTTCCCAATAATATTAGATTTACTGGTTATAGAATCAAAAATTAGAATGTTATTATCTGCTGGAGAAGCTACGTACTGACCAGTAGAATCAAAACAGACTTCCCTTATAATACCATCCTCGAGCTGCGGAATCTCATAGCTACCAGATATACGTCCCGCTCCACTAGTAGACAGAAATGTCTCATTTTGAAGATTATCAGTACTATAGGTGAGTACAACATCTCTACTGATTCGCCCAGATCTGGTATTGGCCAAAGTGCTGCCCCTCATAGCTACACAGTCACCAGTGGCATTAAAAGATGCTGAAGAGATACCCTGGATTTCTGAGGTCCTCTTCAGTCGGGCTTTGTGCAGTGCCACACAATCTGAGTCTCCAAGGTGGTAATTCAGAGCCGGTATGCATATATGGGGCATATAGTCTGGGTTAAGGAAGGGAGGACGACGGGACACATCAGAAAATACAGTACTGCAGTCAAAATCCAGTTTAGTCACGCTGTGCCACTGGCAAAAGTCAACAATTGACTGCTGATCTAACTCCTCTAGCCTTTGTATATGTTCATCAAACCATGCAAATGGTAGGAGGCTGTACACTTCATCACCTCTTGTTGTAAGCATCATCATTGACCCATCACTTGATAAACACATGCGAAAGAGGCTAGGATTGAAGAGGAGCATTTTAGCAGGAGTGCACCAGTTGTTCATATCCCACATTAGCACTGTGCAGTCAAATGAAGAGCTGTACAGCCATTGCCTTTTTGAGTCGTATTCCAGATTCTTCACCCAGCCGCTATGTCCTGTTAAGGTTTTCATTGACTTCCCATTCCGTCTCAAGTCCCATATCTTTATATTCTGGTCATCCGATCCAGTGACAAATGCAACCTCACTGACAAATGCGACGATATTGGCACAATCATCATGTGCGAATGCGTTGTTATGTACTATTCCACGTACGCGCGGGTCAATGATAACAACAGCACCACTAGCACACACTGCAACTAAAATACCACTTTGATTGAAGCGGAGATTGAAAATAGCATCAGATCCATGGTCTGAAAAAACTGGACTGTAAAATACTTTAGACCTCTTGTTACCAAAGTTACAGTAACTGGTATAAAATAGTTTTTCCTTATCCATAAAGGATGCTCCCTTCAAAATGGTATATTCCCTCTCCACCAATTCATCATGCGACATTTTACTCTGCTTGCGCAATACGCGATATGTAAAAGTAAACAAAATGGCTGCCTTGCGGTCGTAGTTCACTTAAGCGCTAGCGATAGCCAAGATGCAGTATTCAGGATCGCCGTATGGATATCAACATCCCTACTATGGTAACTCTACTTTAAGTAGAACAAAGTTAATAGACTGATAATTTTCATTCTTTTCGTATATGTACAGAGTGTGAAGTTAGTTCCTGCAGAGTAGTCCTTGAATATATTAGATAGTCTTCCGATTAGCTTTCAGCCCTAATTTATTCTTTAAACTTATTTTAACTGAACATAGGCATTAGCGTTTGGTAAACATAATGTTATTAGTATTTTATTTGTGGATAACATTCAAAGTTGAAGTTGAAGGGAAAAGAAGGAAGAAAAGACTACTGTATCTTCATCTAAAGCTCTCTTTAGGTTTAGTTCCCCTATAGGCTCTTTTTACAGAATAGGCATATAGCATGTAGGAAAATGGTATCTTAGATTTTTCATTCATTTTGAATTAGGAAGCCGAAGTGCAGCTCCAAGTCCATTAGTAGCAACCCAACAAACCCCTGGTGGGTACCCTGGGGTAGGCCCCGCCCATGTCAACTGGGGTGGGCACTCTGCCCCATTACCCCTTAGTGGGCAGGGCTATCTACCTTCTGCAAGTGCAACACAAGGCAACCCTCAGTATCAGATACCAGCATCCAGTCTAGCTCCATTCTCTAGTCCACAGAAGAGCAGTCACAAGGGCAGAGGACACGTATGTAACCCTCCCTCTCATTCCCCTTCCACTCCCCTCTTATTTCCCTTCCACTCCCCTCTCATTCCCCTTCCACTCTCCTCTCATCCCCCTTCCCCTCTCATTTCCCTCTCATTCACCTTCCACTCTCCTCTCATCCCCCTTCCCCTCTCATTTCCCTCTCATTCACCTTCCACTCTCCTCGCATCCCCCTTCCCCTCTCATTTCCCTCTCATTCACCTTCCACTCTCCTCTCATTCCCCTCTCATTTACCTTCCACTCTCCTCGCATCCCCCTTCCCCTCTCATTTCCCTTCCACTCTCCTCTCATTCACCTTCCACTCCCTGATTCCTTTGTTCTCTGACCCCAGAACTCTAGTATGCCCCAGCCACCAAAGCCACCGGAGAAGCCTCTTCAACCATACATGAGGTATAGCAGGGACAATTATGACAAAGTAAAAACAGAGTTTCCAGATATGAAGTTGTCTGAAATAAGTAAAATCATGGGACAGAGATGGAAACAGTTAACAGAAAAAGAAAAACAGGTCTTGTTGCATTTACTGTATGTGATTAAGCAGGTTTAGTTGTGTGTCACCTTGAAGCAAGCAACATTCATATCCTGACAATATATCTATATTATGAATTATAGGAAGTGATGATGCCTGTTAAAAGTGTGCTGAGGTAATGTATGTGTTTGTTGTATGTTCACAGAAATATGTTGATGATTGGGAATATGAGAAGCAAGCCTATTCGGAGCAGATTAAGATTTATCACAACTCACCTGAGTACAAGACCTGGCTGAAGAACAAAAATGAGCTTGAAGCTGCTAACAAGAGACTAGCAATGGCTGAACAACACAGCATGTATTCACAGCCTCCCTCCGTGATATCCACATCACAGGTACGTATGCTGTGTGTGTATTAGTACAAAGTGTGTGTGTGTCTGCTTATGTGTATACAATCCTACAAGTGTCGTGAGTCATTTCAGAGTGTGAATGATAGTCTGTTGTATGCACATTCGCTCCACACTCAATTCACATGAATAATCTAACACACTGTTTTTCAACATGCTACATCTACGTACGTATTTTAGAATAAAGGCCTATAGAGAACTAAACTTAGTAAGAGCTTTGGAGGAGGATACAAGAGTTCTCTCCTTCTACTTCTTCTCCACTGGGCCAGACAGCTGTTTCTGGGAATCCCTTCCTTCATTGGTGACCCAGGGAATCTTTATCTTCTACTTGATCTTTGTGTGTCCTCGTGCCAGATGACATGCTCTTAATTGTAAAGCTGCCTACAGGACCTAACAGTTTGGAGAGGATTGAAGTGGTCACTGTAATGACTACTACCTATATGTCAAGTGATTCTATTGTAGGTGATAGATTTACAAATAGTGTCTTTCTATGCAAGTCACATTGCAATTTTCCTATTCTCTGTCACTTTGGCATGATATTTTAAATATAGATCCTCCTCCCTACAGATGTCCATCTCTCAAGCATCACATGAAGATGATGAAGGAGAGTACATCACCATGCAGCAGGTAGCCTCAGCAAGATACCAGAGAAACCATCGATTGATGGCCGAAATATTTAATGAAGTTGTCGTACCTGATTTCAAACCTGGTATGTACGTATGTGTAGTTTATAATATGTCAATTTCATGCATGTGTATGTATCAACTATATCGCAAATGAAGCCAAAATTAACACAATGCAAGAAAAGATTGAAACAATCACACAGGGAAACAAGAAGCTGGGAGAGGAGTGTGAAGCTATAGATGAAAAGTGTAGAAAACGGAGAAAGAAACTCATTGTTGATAACAAGAACTTTGTTAAAGAAATGAAAAGGGTCAGTTGCAGAAGCCATCACAATAGTCTCCCAGTCTGTCAAGTACTGCCTTTAAAGTAAATTTGATTATAAAAAGATCTTTTGCTTGCTCCTCTACCCTTTCCTGATATACCATGATAACTACTTTTAAAGGAAGGACTGTATGTGCAGTAGTGGAATAATGACCCTAGCTATGAATAATATCGTAAGTGATCCTCAAATGTAGTAGAGAATGTATGTCATGACTAAATGGCGATCTACTGACTTACTATTTTGAGTTTACCACCAGTTTTAAACAACTGTTCTTTTCAAATCAACTGTTATCAAAAAGCTTGCATTATTTCTATTCATGTTATATCTGTACGTATATAGAATGTGTCTTGTTAATCTATACACTTTACTGCTCTATTTTACCAATCACTGTCACTGCAGATTAGGGAAAACCCCTTGACACTACCAAAGAAAGGCCCTCCCCCAGTTAAAATACAGCCCTTAGCTGCTTCAGAAGCTAAACTTGTTAAATTGTGATTGACAAGATCTGACAGCTCTGTTACAAATAACAGAAATGGTTCTGTTTTATCATTATATCCCAGATATAGTACATACATATTACACATATTACTCTGAATAATCATTTAATTAATTAGTCTTGTGTAGCCAGACCGCTAACTCATTATATGATGATATAACACAGTCGTATGACGTATGACACTATTAATTTACTAGCTCTATTGACTCAGGATGATGACCAACGTCTTGAAATCAAAACAACAAAAAGTGTAAACTTTCCTGCTGAGCACATTTTTCGATTTATTTAGAGGGAAGGCGATTACTAACAATCCCTGTTCGAGTCTCCGAAATGGGCAGCCACTGTGACGTCCATTTTCGCAGACATTTAACGATAATGTCATATTACATGTTTCAAGAGGAAATGTCCTTTCATCCTAATCTTGTGCTTAACATTTTGTTGGTTACTTTGGCCATTAGCTGCTCCCCTCTTTTCTCCAACTGCAAATGCAAGAATTCAAATGCTTCAGATGAGTCCCATCATATTAGTCATCATAACCGTAAATTAACATTGATTTCGATTCGAAATTCTTTTTCAATGTTGATATATTCTATTGGAACATTTAAATCAAAACACAAACGACATAAGTTTTACTAGCTAAAAAGCTATTGTAATAGCACTAGATATTTTATTGTTGTCTGGCGACATTGAAGTCAATCATGGCCCACTAACCTATGATGTAGGCCCTTTATGTCTGCAAGTAGTGGCAGAAAATCATAATGCCATTCTGTGTGACAACTGTACTATGTGGTATCATGCAAAATGTGTTAATATATCTGTTGAGGACTACAAACTGCTCGCTCAAAAAGATGATTTTGACTGGTTATGTATATATTGCAAACCTGGGAAATCACAGCCATGTCAACTACATTCTATGTTCAGTATCTTCTCAGATACACCTGGTAAATCTCTTAGTTCATCACATTCACAGCATGATGAAACAATTGACATTAGTGTAAAACGAAGAAAAATAATTGATTAATGCTTGCTATCCACAAATACAACCTAACTATGTAAGTATTGAGTGCTTGTGTTTGTAGTTCTAACATCATTTTTGTAAGTTTTTTATTTACTTGTATAACACTACAACAAAATCAATACATTACAGAAATGTAAGATAATCTAATACTCCAAACTGAAAAACAAACAGAACAATCAAGCCAAACATATACACAATATAATCAAATGCAAACACAATTGCAGACACATCTACAAATTCATCCACAAAATCCAATTATGCATCCACATATACAAGAAGACAATATTATGAGAATATTCCATCAACAAACAAATCCATTGTAATACATGCCTTGAAATGTGGCCATCACGTTCTGCCAACACTAATTCCATCTATAATTATAGGTATGTCCATGACAAAAGTGTCCCTAAAAAATATTCAGCAGCAAATAACATGAACCCTGGATCAGCACCAGATCTAGAATGCTTGCAAGGATTAACACAAATTGAAGAAATGTTAATAGCACATGAAAAATCTAAGATACCATTTTCCTACATGCTATGCCTATTCTGTAAAAGAGCCTATAGGGGAACTAAACCTGAAGAGAGCTTTGGATGTATGTATACAAGAAACAAGGTGGTCAACGTGGATATAAGCGTCATGTGTTAATCTTATTGCAAGATGTACAATCATAACTCAATAAACTACCTCAAAATGTTAAAGATTTACCCATTCTTGTACTGGTAGCAATGATACATATACCGACTTCACCATACGCAGAGAAGTTCTTAAAGCATTACTTTGGTTACAACAACATAATCCCTTTTAGAAGTCAATCATTATTGATCATGCTATAGTTCAACAGCTACCAGAGAATGGTGTACCTGAAGAAATATTCAATAACCCCAATATTATGATACCTACAAACACAACAGATGAATTGCATCCAAATACTACCACTTCAAATGATGGTACAAACAAACAGAAGGTTTGGCAACAATGGTATTTTCAACACTTTCCATATGGAACAAGTGATCCAACTACAAAGAACTGTCACCATGATGTCAGAGTTTTTCAAACATTTAATACAATTTGCTGAAAAAATTAACAACAAAACTATATGGCAGTTTGCATCACACCCTATATAGGTGTTCATACTGGGCTCTAAATATGAGACAGAGACATCATTTATTAACAACTGCAAAAAGTATTGAAACAAGACAGTGAATATATGATAAGGCTAATCCTACAGAAGTTGCATATATACTGAAATTTAAGTAACTTAACCATACACTTCTATGTTTTGGCACACCATTCCTACTTCAGCTTGGTCATAAAGTCATAAAAGTATCCAAATTTGTGGCTATGTATTTAGTGGTCAAAAACATTGTGCAAGGTTTCAGTGCATGTGAATTGGAACTGGTACTGAAACTAACTTAGCATCAATAGTTATTATATACAGTTGTAGGAGGAGTGGTAAGTGTTGTACAGTGAATAATAACTGATGCTAATTAGTTTCAGTACCAATTCCAATTCACATGCATGGAACTATATAATCCTTTTTTGTTTCATATACAGTTGACATAGAGACATCATTTATTAACTCAAGCTAATGTATATTTAAAGCAAAATCCATCTGATGCAGCCTTAACAGTGCAACAGCTAAGAAATATGGTTGGTACAATGGACTCTGAACAATTAATGTTGCGTTTACAGAAATATGTTAGTAGAGTACATGGGACTAAACAATACTGGTATCAACGTAGCTTAAGCATATTGATACAAAATAAAAAGTGCACCAACTTTTTTTGGACAGTTTTTTCTGCAGATACTTATTGGCTAGAACTACATGCATTGCTGCCACATAATATTGATAAACCAACCCATCCAATGCAAATACATACTGTCATCAGCAATCCACACATAACTGATCGGTACTTCACAAACAAACTTTCTGACTTTATAAAATATTGGCTCTACGAAACATTACAAGCAGAATGGCATTGGTACAGAATCGAATATCAGTCACGTGGCAGTACACATGCCCACGGACGTGCTAAGCTAAAGAGTGACCCTGGGCTTTGTGATTTGATAGCTATGGTATGATAAATGGTGAACAGCGAGGTTCTAAACTGTGTTCACACCTAGTAATACTACACAGTCACTTGGAATTTATATATTCCGCCTTCCATATACGTATGTACGAGTCCTGTGAATGGAGAAACCGTTCTAAAAATGGCTGCATGTATAGGAAGTTAAGGCAACGCTATCTACCGACAACTGCACCTTCAGACCGAAGTTCCCAAGTGTTTGTTCGGCGGAGAATGGAACCATTTGTACTGCGAAAGCCATTATGGTATGTGGTACAGGAAAAATGCTCTAAAGAAGGTTTATACGACGTGCAGAAAGTCGTAGGCTTCTCTCTGGTTGAACTGTCATTAGATTTGTATAAAGAGGTTGGTTCAATATATACAAGCAGTGAAGACATATATACATATTTTGGATAATAATAAGTGTACCTGATGTCTGGATATTTTTCTGAAAATGCTAATTTTAAACTTTACTTCAACTTTATGGATGCTTGCTTGGTAATTGATAGCTCACACATTAGCTTACTTTGATGTTTTGTTTTAATTTAAAGAAAATACTGAACAAGTAAACGGTAGAATAGTTAGGCCTTAAACACATTTGTTTTGTTGTTCACTTTTGATATTAAATATGATTGTGCAATAGTTATATGCATATAGCCAATAGCCAATAGCCCATCATTCTTCAGAATATTCCAAACAAACCCTTAGGCCTACATCAGTTATACAAGGTAGCCATATTGTCAGCAGGGCCTCATAATTCTTTATTGCTATGTGCATACATTATATTGTATGCTGGATTGCTTCAAAATTGTCTGGCCAGCGACAGACTAAACATATACTGTAATTCTATTGTGGTAGTGCTAGGGGGTTTGAATGACCTTTTCTTTCTCAAATGATACTTTCGCCTTTCTTTCAAGGCTGAATCACTACTTGAGATCTGGAAAGCATTTACTGAAGAGACTGATAGCGTATTGGAAGAAAGGAGATCTACTCCATCCATGCTACCAGAGTGTCCATCCATTCGAGAACGACTGGTACAGGAGATACGTTTTCTAATTGAGCACTTACAAGAAAAAGGAAAAATAGACAAAATGTAAGAATTGGTAGCTAAAACTTTGTGGATTGACCTGTAGACAGAACGTTTAACTTATTGTGCAAGACTTACATTGAACTGTGCACTGATGTGTATATTAAATAATATGTATGTATGTAATACAACATTTATACCTTGTTCTAGTGTTTCGTTGGGACAAGACTCCTCAGAATCTAGGAAAGCCGATTTAGTCAATTATGTTGTACAAACCTCTACAGGTATTCCTATATGATTTCTCCTATCTGGTTGTGGAAGTACACGTGTGGTGTGTGTCATTTATATCATGTACTTCAGTTCTCTTGGAAGCAGTTATAGCGTTCAATACTTCTGTGAGTAAGAGTCTTTGATTTCTTGTTAAATGTACTCAAGAAGAAGACTAAGACTCCCTGGGTCACTGATGAAGGGTGGAATTCCCAGAAACAGCTAGCTGGCCCAGTGGAGAAGAAGAGTAATAGAACGGGAATGCTCTCATATCCTCATCCAAAGCTCTCACTAGGTTTATAGGCCTTTTATTCTAATGTAGAATGTGGAAAAATGGCGTGTTAGATTAGACTGGTTATTCATAGATACCAAGATTTTATTAAAGCTTACAAATGTCTATAAATTAAGAGTAATTGTTCAATTCTGTGTACAGGAAGTAGCAGATGCTCCAGCACTGGAAGTTGTGGTAGACCTGTGTCTTGTGTGAGCTCAAGGGATGGGTGTGTTGCATCATCGACCACACCTCCTCAAGCTAGCAGTGTAGACCATGATCATGCAGCCAAACTTATAGAACAAAATGTCAAAAATGGAGGCATTGATGCTGTAATACAGAATTTAAGGTAGCTATTTTTTACCCCTTAAATCACATGTTTTCAACACAGAATGGAAAAGTTTATGCAATTTGGAGGATTAATTTAGCTAAATTTAGTAACGGATTAGCTGACTGACTACAATCTGCATGCATAGTATAGAAGGTTTCTGCAATTCAGAAAATCCAGTAAAATGATATTTACTGCAACACTTTAAAATTAGGATATCTACATAGTACATTTTCCTACAACGTAGACCTACGTCTATACATTGGTACCATACATAGGTCCACGTAAGTCTAGTTTGTAGAGAGCTTGGATCATGGAATTTGACAATATTTTTGCTGATGTTTTACTGGGCCTCAGTTCTGCTCCTGGAAAGCCTCTTAGGAATAGTATTTTTATATCATAAGAGTTTGAGAAAGTTTGGACCAAAAGAACTTCAACCACAGATGTATGTCTATTCTCTAATACATTAGTTATATGGCAATGGTAATTCAAGTAATTCATCAGTGACCTCATTTTTCAGTATTTATTGTAAATTTAAAGTGTATTTTTTGCTCCATATTCAGAGAAGCTTTAGAAGAAGAATGTAAACAGAGACAAGAAGATATAAAGTATCTTCAGGTATGAGATGATGCACAAATTACATATTAGATAGCCCAGTAGAGAAGAAGAGAAGTGGAAGGAGAAAACTCTTGTATCCTCATATTGGTTCCCTATAGGCCTTTATCTAAAGTAGATGTAGTAAGAGAAGTGGTGTATCAGATTATTTGTATGCATATACTATTATTCCATTTACATATTATGTATAGACGTATTTGTAAACTGGTTAGTTTTAGCTGGCTAAAAGTTGCCTATCTGTTGCCTGATGCACAGGAATGTATTGAGGAGAAGGCAGGCTTTCACTATGAGGAGTTGAGGTCCTGTCAACCGGAGCCTTCCTTACAAGGTACATATGGTCCATTAGATATACGTATGTACCGTATTAGATGTATGTAAGTTTACTAACATGTTGTACGTATGCTGTTTTACTAAGATAAATAAAATAATAATTTAAAATGGAAGACAGCTGATTGTAATTTCATTATTAGTCACTAGTCAGGATGTTCTGAGTGCATTCGTAATCTGAGGTCCATCTCTTTGTGTATATGCCAGAAACTGATTTGTACCAGAAGTTGGTCCCTTTACATCTACATATATTAGTGACTGCTTTAAAGGAGATGGTTTCTACTGACCAACATGTTCTGGCTTAACTGAATAAATTTAGATTTGTAGTTAGTAGTTTGATTTATATGAAGAATACATGTACTTAATTGTGACAGAGCAGTGGTGACTTAACCAGCCATCCAGCTAGGGTTGAATTCTAGACAATTGCTTCTCTTTCATACTCTCCCTCTTAATTGATGTTTATTGTGTAAAGAGTTGAGATTTGCTTCCTCTGTTACACATTTGATGTGTTATATAGAGTTGCGTGTGTTCCGAAGTCAGTTGGAGGAAGATGTCTACCCTTCTGATGGACAGGAAGATTCTCACCAGAATAGCAAGCAGGCAGAAATAATGCAAAGGTTCACTTGTTTTATATATGCCACACCTCTGTACAGCTTAACTTTTTATGTATACGCATGAAAAATCTAATAATAAGATACCATTTTCCTACATGCTATGCCTATTCTGTAAAAGAGCCTATAGGGGAACTAAACCTGAAGAGAGCTTTAGATGAAGATACAGGAGTCTTTTCTTCCTTCTTTTCCCTTCTTTTATCTTCTTCTCCACTGGGTCAGACACCACATATACCACACCCCTGCACAGCTTAACTGTTCTTGTTATATATATGCCACACCCCTGGACCTTACAGCTGTGTTTAATATAAAGATCAGATAATTTGACCAACCTTTGTCCTCTGTGACTAGTGATAAGAATTTGGTGAGGAGAAGTGACCATGAGAAGAGACCTTCCACTGCTCAAAGGTTTAGGGCCATGGTTGCCAAGGCACGTAACCAAGGAGATGAAAGTTTAGAACTAGACGTGCAACATAAAGTTTTACATGTAGAACATATTCTGAATTCTTAGATTAAATTATATTCAGCTACAAGCAGGTATGACTATTTTAATGCACATTTTATCAGCACTTTGTATATGGATGTACGTGTATATGAGCTTGAGGTTAACTTGAAGGTACATATATGCATATTATATGATGAGAGTTATGCATGAGGCCTTTATTTTGATATAGGTAGATGTATTATATGTATTGTTCTAAGGCCACATGTATGTATTGAAAAACGATTTTTTTTTATCATCACATCTAATGAGTTCCATGTGCAATCAAGGCCTGTCTACTGAGATCAGATAACTTTGACCAGCGGCTTAACTATATGTTTAATATACATTACACGTGCCTTGGGACCAGGGTATAAGCTACGTACACGGTGAATTTATTTAGGGCGCGACCGGGAGACCGGATTCAAAGCTGGTTAGGTCGGGAATCGGGACGTAGTACTGGGTGTGGCCCAATTAAATGTGGAGATATGAAGAACTAGTTTTTGAGAGTTGCAAGCTAAGCTCGATAGAATGGGTGCTTCTATAGGACGAAGTCAGGCCTGTCTCCGTCTCCAGGACGATCCCAGCTTTTTCAGTCTAAGGTGGGCGATACCTTACGACTTCTCGTACAATCAAATCATCAACGACACGGTTATACAAAGTCCTGCGAACATTGTTCTTGTAAGGTTTTGGGTTCATTGGGGTCTCGTTTGTCTAGCTCTCTTATTAGCCATTGTGACTTTCATTGCTCAGAGCATTAAGCCGGCTCGGTACGGTCGCCATGAGAAGCACACGGGCCGTCTGTACGTTCCCCAGCGCCTTGCTCACATACTCTCAGACGGCATTCCGGGCGTTCTGTTCTTTTCAGTGATATACTTTGTATTTGGCAGAAACTTTGCAAATCCCGTCAACATCGTGTTCTATTGTCTCTTTACGATCCATTTTATACACAGATCAGCCATTCACCCTCTGTTAATGAGATATGGAAATTCCAGAGTGTCCCTGTTCATCCCCGTTGCAAACGTAGTTGCAAACCTTCCCTTCCACTACATTAATGCAGATTTTATTGGTAGTGTCTGCTACTATCCAGTTTATTATTATGACCCTAGGTTCGTTATTGGAGTGATCTTATTCGTAATTGGTTTCGTAATCAACCGTTCAGCAGATAGTTATCTGGCATACCTAAGATGTAGTAAGGCTAAATATGAAATTAATAGCGACAGAAAGGTATTTGATAAAGAAAATGGAGGAAAATATTTTGTTTCAGAATGTTGTCTGTTTAAACTTGTTGTAAACCCAAACTACCTGGGTGAAGGAATTGAGTGGTTTGGTTGGGCGATAGCCACATGGTCATTATCAGGTTTGGTGTGGTGGTCCTTCACCATGGCAACCTTCATCCCTCGTTCAAGACACAATCTAAAGTGGTATAGATCTAATTTTCCAGACTTCCCAAAGTATCGCAGAGGACTGATTCCTTTAATATGGTGATTATGACATGTCAAAACTATGCATGCACGTATATCAAGACATTTGTATGTATTCTGATTCAAAATTAATGGAATTTGAAACATTTTCAGGGGCAGAAGAAGCAAGGCACATTTCTTTCCTAAACATTCAGGATGGCCTCTTCATCTTGAAGCCGTAGCCATAGATATGGGTTAGTATGTCAATTGCTCTTATGGGATATGTCAGGAAACATGATTATGAGAGGTGGCTTCAACTACATCTATATGCATGTATCTTTTGGGGGTATATTATTATTATTACTACTACTTTGCTACATGCTCACCAGCACTAGGGCCAAACTGCCCTTTGAGGCACAAAATAATAACAAACATATGTCTGAGTAATACAATAATACATACACTCAACAGTCAGTTCAGCAACAACAAAAGAAGGCCATTGCTTCATAACTAAAACTGAGCAGTCCACATCTTCATAATACTCTTCAGTATTGACAAATGCTGGCATCCCTTGTCCAGAACTAGAACTAACTTATCGTCTTCGCACAGATTGTCAAAATCATTGTTTATGTGCCTCATTGCCTGTATATAGGATGCCTTATACATACATACACATCAGCTGTGATTCACTTGTACTAATAACAATCACTGTTCTGATCAGCATAGCTGGTGTGGTAATTTTCTCACCATGTCCTGCATGAGGATGTGCCATCATAACATCTTATATATGGACCTAGAAGCTAGATGATAACGATGATGATACTTATGAAAGAACACAAAAAGCTATAGGAACTGCTATTGTGTGTCTAATATGTAGATACAAAGTATACGAGTGGATGCATGCAGTCCATGGTCCCATAAGGACTCCAGTGCAAAGATGAAGTAGAACCTAAAGGAACAAGAATGACTGTCTTTTGACCAAGTGTAATAATACAGTTTACTTACAGAATATTGTATGGGTGAACCTGCACTTCTTATGGAAAGCGTCATGAGCTTGGTTAGGTGTCAAATGTGGTGATGTGTATACAGTGTTATATAGTTGCATGAAGGTACGTACTTGCCTACCTAGAATCAAGAATAATTGAACGAGTACATCAATTTCAGCTGAGTTTTACCTTATGGTGGGCTTTGTTGAACCCCTAGCTCTAATCTTGCTCTGTTGTAAGTCATGGCCATGTTCAGAAATATCTATTTTTAATATATTGAGCATGTAGTATACCTTGGTTTATATGCCCTGCTTTTCAAGTAGGAAAGGATGAAGCCCCCCTCCATTACCTATGAATCACATTAGCAAGTTGTGGGTGTGTGGGTGTAATAGGTCACAAGAGGTTACCTTTCACTTATTGGATTTCCCACACCTCTCTAGAGGTTCAGATTATCAGACATCAAACACCCCTAGACATGTGTTGGAAATCCAATATGTGAAAGGATATGGTGTTGAAAAATACCTGATACTGAAAGGCACCTGTTTATAGTTCTGGTTGCAGGTTCAGCGCATTGCTATTAGAGATAACTAATAATGGAATAAGGGAATGGGTGGTATCACTTGCATGTCTCCAGTTGGTACATCCTTGTGTCTCCTTTCAGCATTGTGGATCAATTCTTTCTAGTTTAGATAGTATCTCAACCTTTCAGGAGTAGTAGGAGTATATATATAACACATGGGTCAACTCCTTCGAACTTACTGTACAGCAGTCACACAAGGCTACAATCTGGTGCATACCTTACAACACATTGGGTATATACCCACTAATCTGGCTTAATAATACACCCTAGTTTAACGTGTACATCCATGACGTATGAGTTACGTATATAAGAATGGTAATGCAGTGTGACAATTACACCACACCACACACATGTACAAACATTCTTTGTGTGCACATCTGGCCTTGTGGGGCACTACAGACGCTATGTATGTGTGCTAGGTCTAAGGGTATGGCCATTGGATTTGAACACACAAAACACCAACCTGATCCATACCTAATATATAGCACCGGGTCAGTGTACCATGTGGTCAGTCCATATTTAGCTTTCAGTTTACTAAACCTGAAGGCTAAATGAAATCACAGAGCAAATTCAGCTATCACGAATCAGATAACAAGTTGGGATGTTGTACAGCACGGATCACATGGATCATGGACCAGGAGTTGGATCATTCCAATCACAAGGGTGATACATCTAGTGCTTTATTGCATAATGCTGATGAAGACCTCTGGGTCGAAACGTCCAATTTTGTTTTAAATACAATTATTGCTGAGTCTCAATAATTAGGATACTTATATGTTCAACTTGACATTGTATGGTACCACCTGCTGGCAGATCTCACATGCGAACCACAGTGGAGGCATCGTTACAAAGAGGCTTGCTTGAGTCTCTGAGTGCCTGCTTAGTTGCAATCACTCTTTGGTGTTTGTGTGTATCTATCTGTGTGTTTGCGTGCTTCTCTTCCTCTCTGTGTGTATGTATAACATTTGTCTGTATGTATGTCTGCGTATGTGTGTAAGTGTTATTCTTGTTATATTGCCTTGTTCACCTCTTCGCTTGAGGTGCATGAGGGAATTTGAAGTGTATAATATGATAGCCACCATAATTACCATTAACCACACAATATGTGACAATACAATTTACTCATTCACTGTTAGTTCTTAAGTGATGCATTGCTGGGGTTTTGCCAATTAAAAGGCGATCACCTGTTATTGCCTGTGTACCTATGGTTTTTCCAGTGAGAACTGCACTTGTGTGACCAATATATGTAAGTATTCACTACATCCCTTTGGTATGCTTTGGTACCTGGCACAGGATCAAATCAACAAAGTTTCAAAGGGTGTTCAATTATGCACTAATAGATTTTTGCACAGCCCCCTTTCCAGAGTTTTTCACATATGTACTTCACTCATATCAGCCATGGCTAACTAGGACTGCATAAATGCATAAGCCAAGGATAAGGCTATATGGAATGGCCATAGGCCAAGGATTCACAGAAGATCAAGATAAAGAAAAAGACAAAGACTCCCAGGATCACTGATGAAGGGTGGAATTCCCAGAAACTGCTGTCTGACCCAGTGGAGAAGAGATGAAAGAAGAAAAGACTCCTGTATCTTCATCCAAAGCTCTCTTCAGGTTTAGTTCCCCTATAGGCTCTTTTACAGAATAGGCATATAGCATGTAGGAAAATGGTATCTTAGATTTTTCATAAGCAACAATAACAGTCCCATCAACTACTGTACCCTAGCAGGAGAGGCAGCTACGTACATTCCAGACATTGGACACATGTATGTATAGGTGTCACAGCTGTACGTGATTGAGGCAGGGGACATGCAGTTGCATGCATGTGCACCACCCTTAGGTGGGCCACTTAGAATGCGCAATAACCATGTAAATCATTCACTGCACAAAGCAATTAATAATAATACACACTACACAATTGCAACTCAACTACAGCAGTCAGCTGATTTTACATCTACTAGGCCTAGGGCTAAAAGCCGTCATGCACTACAAAATCATAAGCTACAGTTACGTACACTATGACTGTTTTGTTTCTCTTGTCTACTTCTTGCCACCTTTAGTGAACCTATAGGAAGTGCTCTTGTAGTTTTCCCTGTGCTTGAGCTTCTCGTCACGCATAGCAGGGATGAGGCCCTTCTCAAAGGCAATCTGCAGGATTTCATCTGCCTTTTTGACGTCAGGATACTGGCGCAGTGCCCATTTGATATAGACAAGGAACTCGTTCCAGTCCACGGTGCCATCAGAATCCATGTCAATTGCTTTAAAGGCCATTTGCGTGTCTGAGCATCTGTAGCAGCCAAAGTATGGCTGCATGAAACCATGGTAGAATGAATCAAATTGCAGGCAGTTGTCCTTCTTTTTTTCTTGTGAATCCCAACTGTTCCACTCGCTTCGAATCTCAGCGATGATAGCCTTGTGGTGGGGGTCAGTGAGCTTATCACTTGCAATAATATCCCTCATTGTAGAAGTAAGCTTGCCTCCAGATCGATCGAAAAGGATGGCTAAGCCAGCTTTGCTCATGTACTCCTCCTTTCTGCCCGCATGGAGATCCTCCAGCATCTTCTCCTTCATCGCCTTGAGAACTTTGGCATCTTTGAACTCCTCGTGCTCACCAAACAGGTTGGTCAGTCGGTCCCCAAGCATTTCGACAGTAGCCAGAGTAGTAATACGAATAGGCGCCTCCACTCCAAAGAAATCGGCAACATCAAAATCTCCTATACCAAGGAAACCAAACACCAAATCACAAGCCCGTGCACCATAAATTGGCTGTTTTGGATGGGGCTCCTTTCCCGTGGTCAGCTTGGTGATTTTATATGCAGCAGTCCTCAGGTGCTTGCAGTTGTACTTTTGCTGAACCTTCTCATTGCCCATACGAATCAGGTTCATCATGGTGACAGTGGAGCAAGCATGCCCCAAAGCAGCACCTTCTTCACACAGGCTGGCCCACACTCCATCTGCTCCAGCACTCAGACAATCCAGCTGTGAAGCCGTCTGTAGATCCCACTTCTGGTGAATGTGCACAAGCAGTTTCCCCGAGCTCCAGCCGTTGGAGTCCATGGTCCTTCTTATGCTGGCTGTCCATGCCTCCAACTCTTCCGGAAGATACTCTCCGAATGGATCTTCAAAGCAAAGGGCGAACATGCGATGCTTTTCTGGCAGGCGTGCCAGAAAAGTGACGATTTCCAGCACGCGTTCGGGAGCGTCTGTCATGGCCACGGGGAAATCACGGATATTGAGTAGTGTACGACCATCTTTTGAGATGTTCTCCTTCACCCACTTGATCCACTTCAGGATAAGCTGGCACATGTCGTTCACGGTGAACTTCTCTCCCCACTTGCAATCCTTGGTGGCAAAGTCCGCCTCGAAGAATGTGTTGGCAAGACCGTACTTCTTGTTCTTCCGCAAGGAGACGGGGACGGTCTCAGTGTCGTAAGCTCCATCTTTGAGGCCTTCGGTCACTTCGGAGAAGGAATACAGCCGGCTAAGATCTTCACCTGAATCGACCAACCACTGGCAAAACTCGTCGTCCACGCGAGTCATGTGCGAGAAAGAAGCTACAATGATGTCCTTTATTCCACACTTCTTGACCTGCTGAAAGATCTTCTTCTTGTTCTCTATTGTGTGACTGCGCAGCTGACCGACGGTGCTCTCGCGGATGGAGTTATCGAGCACGAAGAAGTCCATTGTCTGCAGTCTCTCCCTCTTCTTCACCCGCACTTCCTCGATGTCTGCGCGCATGCGGACGACTTCATCCCGCACAGCCTTACTATCTGCACCGCTCATTGTTAATCCTGCCTCGAAGACAAAGTAAGCTACAGCAGGCACTCTTTTAAACTGTTCGCTGACCGTTACAATGTGGCAGTGAAGCGACTATATATAACGATGATTAGCGGGGCGGGGTTCAGTCATGCCCCCGCGGCATGTTCATTAGTTAAATCGTAGATCATCTATATAAACTAAGCTATGTATATACCCCGACCCCTGTAAGGCAGACGCCATTTTATTTGTTGCCAGGCAGCTAATAAAATGGCGTCTGCCGTATCAGGATCGGAACGGGTGGCAGTGATATACTTTGTATTAGGCAGAAAATTCACCCTCTGTTAACGAGATATGGAAATTCCAGAGTGTCCCTGTTCATCCCCGTTGCAAACCTTCCCTTCAACTATATACGTTAAATTTTAATGCAGATTATATTGGTAGTGTCTGCTACTATCCAGTTTATTACTATGACCCTAGGTTCGTTATTGGAGTGATCTTATTAGTAATTGGTTGTGTAATCAACCGTTCAGATGCTCTAAGATGTAGTAAGGCTAAATATAAAATTAATAGCGACAGAAATTTTGTTTCAGAATGTTGTCTGTTTAAACTTGTAAACCCAAACTGGAATTCGAACCATATTACTGTGTTTACAGTTGTAGATATTGAGTTTGAGATACAGTTAGTAAATATTTCCTACTAGCTACATATAAGATTTTAAGTTGGTATCTTGTTGGATTCATATTTTAGTTACAGAAAATTATCTATGACTGCTTTGTACTCTTTCGGTATGAAAAATGTATTAAACTTGTATATTTATTACACAGTGCACTATATAATACAAGTGATCAACAGGGGATGGAACTGTAAGACTGCATGCATATACACTTACAAAATAGCATTGCAAAGGCATGTGAATCTAGTCACAGTTTGCATATTGTATATTTATTTCAATAAACTAATATTTATATTTTATTGCTCTCTGGAGGCAGTGTGTGTGACATATCTTCTGAAGCTGTAGTTTCATCAGTAAATACCTTCTTCACAGTAAAGGAATTTGGGTCATTCAGTTTCTTCATTAAGTCAATCCAAATGTCAGAACACTGTGTAGAATAAGGAATTACAATAATTAATCCAACAATTTTGACGGCCCCCATCAGTATTGGATTATATATGTGCACACATACATATGGCCATTGTATATAGTGTAATAATAATATAAAAAACTTGATAAAGCTTGAAAGAAACAGAATTTCCATAAACCTTGCAACTTTGTGGAATCATGATGGTTGTATGATAATTTCTACTTGCTTAAAATAATAAGCTGGACATGGTTAAATGAGTACTATACATATATCAACTGCTAAATGCATTTCACTAACCTTTTGATGGTATTCAAGATGTTTGTCTGAGAAATCAATCATGAGGTCCACCAAACCATGTTTCTTATCACCAATCCAGTGCTCGTAATCAGCGCGAAGGTCATTATTGGCACATTCCACCTTATCTATAGCAGCCTCACACTCCTCACTCACCTAGACCAGTGTACATGTGGCTATTAAACACAATTAGAGGTCTACAGAGTCATATTACTTGTAGAAAATCTAAATTTGCTCTTAGTTGTCAAGGTAACCTTGTCATATTCTCTCTTGGCCTTTTCCTCTTTTTGAGGATTGTCTTTCACCTTTGGATCATCTCTAATTTTAGCTTTCTTCTCCCTTTCATCTTTCAAGTTGTCTCTCTCCAGTTGTAGCTTATTTCTATATCTAAGGGCACACTATACAAAGACAAACTGAATGATTGACATATCTATATACATATGTATGTAGATAGGTGCATAATAAAACATATACTTATCGTATAGTGATTGTAACTATTATTACTGGACCAAAAATACACATACAGTCTACCTTTTTAATAGGTACGTATCATCATGCAGTGTTTCCCCCAGTATTCAAATAACCAGGTGCCACGCCTGGTTGAAATTTGGCAAAGGCGATATATTTTAGTCTGTGTGTTAGTGTTAGAGTTCGAACTTTGGTAAGTTAGTAAACAACAGTGGTTGTGAAGTTACATAGTTTTGTTAATTGGCAAAACTTAACAAATCAGTAAGTGTTGTGAATGCTTCTCTGGATATATATAATACTTCCTATTCTGAGTCCATTAAGGCTTAAGATCAATGTATTACTAGCACATTGTCAAAATAGAAGATGCATGAATTATAAACAAGAGTATGCCCCTAAGCCCTCACACCCTAGTATTCATATGCCTATAATGACGCCCATGCTTAATTAAGCACCGGGTTGAAATTTAATCCCTGCTGGATACACTGGTATGTACATATAATTAATACTCAATTAAGGACAAACTGTCTGTTAGGGCAGCAAAGATGATATGCAGTACAGCCAAATGCAGAGATATTCACTGTATATTTCTTATCACAGTTTTCTGTCTATAGAATGATCTAGGCTAAATCTTTGGTAGTATAATATTGTACAAAGGCAACCATAGCTCTCACTTGTCTAGTACGGGTAAAAGTAAGTACTTTTAAATGTATAAGCTCTCACCATTGCTGATTCTCCATATAGCTGGTACTCCTTTAATGTGGATACCATGGATTGCGTCACAGTCTCGTTCAACTGCTTGATAGAGGATATATTTGCCTCCATTGCAGTAGCAAGGCCTTTCAGGGGATCTGCCAAGGTGACCTCAGTGTTTGCCCAAAACTTCACAGCAGGAGGAAACACTTTCGCATTTTCTGTAAAATCTAAGAATTAAAATCAAAAAATAGTTTACTTTTAAAAAAGGCAACACATACTTTAACAGTAACATATGAAGCAGAAGTGAGCATAACAAGCCATAAATTTCACCCCAGCAGGAGATAATACAAGCCCTACAGTAGTGCCAAATTCCAATGAGTCTCGGAATTTGAGCCAGTAGGTAGGGTAAACAGTCAACAGCCTCAAGGTAATTACAAGTCAGCCATCAACCTGGTGGAAGCAATGTTCTTGCATACCAGATGCCACCCATAAGGAACTTCTCAAAAAGTATAGTGAAGGCACAGAACTGGAGACCTGGCAAGAGTGAATAGAGGCCTTCGAGATGGTAGCCAATGCCTGTCAGTAGTAATAGTGAAAATAGACCTGTTTACAGAATTAAGACCCATACTTTAACAAAGTTTCAACTTCTTGAAATATGTCTCCAAGTCACATCTTAACTGGTCTATTGTAACATGCCTTCTACAATTATTGACAAATCAATGAGTGTTGAAATCTTCCTGCATTAAACACTTCATCCAAACACAACATGAGCTTGAAACCTCAGCAGGATAGTCATGTATGTTTTTGAGTCTAAACTCAATAGCAATAATAGGCCGGGTCGTGTACTACATGTTGTCTATTGTTCTTGAACATGACCTCAAATGCAAAAAAACAAAATTTTGGTTCCTCAATTTTCCACCAAGTTCACAATGTTTCCCGCCAAGTTCACAATGTTTTCTGCTGACAATTTCTTATAATGAGGTAGCCATGCGTTTGAGTGGATCATGATCAGCTTATGCATTCTATCGATCTTGCTCCACAGCTCAGTGATCTAGCTATGCCTTGTTGACAGAGGTGTTGGCATGGAGGTGTGAGAAATGCTTTGTACAACTCAAAGAATATCTGGTCCACGCATCCATATTTGCGTTTCCTGATTTTAATGAGGCTTTCCAACTTAAAAAAGACGTATCTGGAGTTGGTCTAGGTGCTGTACTTAGTCAAGCGCACAAGGAGTTTGGTCGTAACCTTCAAACACATGAAAAGAATTATGTGAAGAATTAACTGAACTGGAGGCTCTGGGAGTAGAATGGGCTGTTAGGCACTTTAGGTCACACCTGCCGTGTGCATACAGATCATAAAGTTTTGAGGGCTCTGCTCTATGGGGTGCCAAACACGTCAAAATTACAGCTTTCGCCTATTAAAGATATAATGACCCTTATATCCATATAATGACCCTGATATCCATATAATGACCCTGATATCCATATAATGACCCTTATATCCATATAATGACCCTTATATCCATATAATGACCCTTATATCCATATAATGACCCTTATATCCATATAATGACCCTTATATCCATATAATGACCCTTATATCCATATAATGACCCTTATATCCATATAATGACCCTTATATCCATATAATGACCCTTATATCCATATAATGACCCTTATATCCATATAATGACCCTTATATCCATATAATGACCCTTATATCCATATAATGACCCTTATATCCATATAATGACCATTATATCCATATAATGACCCTTATATCCATATCTTCTCCTTTCGGCTTTCCCTTCAGGGGTCGTCACAGCGAATCATCTGCTTCCATCTGGCTCTATCCTCAGCAATCTCTTCTCTCACACCAGCTAGCTTCATATCTTCTTTCATAGCATCCATAAATCTCCTCTTTGGTTGTCCTCTAGGCCTCCTGCCTGGCAGTTCCATCCCCAGCATTCTTCTACCAATATATTCCCTATCCCTCCTCAGTACATGACCAAACCATCCCAACCTGGCCTCTCTCACTTTATCTCCAAAACATCTAACATGCACTGTCCCTCTGATGTACTCGTTCCTGATCCTATCCATTCTGGTCACTCCCAAAGAAAACCTCAACATCTTGAGCTCTGCTATCTCCATCTCTGCCTCCTGTCCTTTCCTCAGTGCTACTGTCTTTAAACGATGCGAATCACAAGAACCCTTATATCCATATAAAGATCATTATATCCATATAATACAATTATATCCCTATAATACAATTATATCCATATAATACAATTATATCCCTATAATACAATTTTATCCATATAATACAATTATATCCATATAATACAATTATATCTATATAATACAATTATATCCATATAAGGGTCATTATACGTATCTTTCAAGGCGAAAGCTGTAATTTTGACGTGTTTGGCACCCCATACTGCTCATCACTCCACAACCATCAGGCAAGTTGGCTCGATGGGGTGCTTGCTCTGCAGGAGCTTGACCTTGTCATACACTACCAGCCAGGGAGAAAGAACCAGATGGCTGATGCCTTATCTCAGTATCCATGCAAGGGAGAGGACACTGAAGTTGATATTCCTGTTGTTGTTGCCGCCACCAGGCCTGTCAATCACCCTCCTGTTTCTTCAGATAAGGACGGGGACGGTCCCATTAGTTGGAGGGACTGGCAAAATACTGGTTATTGCCTACCTAAAGAATGGTGTCCTTCCAGAGGACAGTCAGCATGCTTGCCATTTGGCTGCTAGTAAATCTAGCTATGCATTGGTAGATAATATCCTCCTATCACATTGCCCCTGATAACACTCAGAGCAGTGCCACCAAAGGTAATCAGAAAGAAGCTCTTCAAGATTCTCATCAAGGGAGATTTGGTGGTCACCTAGGCAACACCAAGGTATATATGGAGAGTTGGCCAAACATTGTAGGCGCTGGGATATCACTGCCTGGTGCAGGGCCTGCCTAAACTGTACAACCCATCAGGTAGGAAGAGCTGTCAAGCCACCTTTAACTCCTATTCCAGTGGTAGGACCCTTTGATGTGGTAGTGGTTCAGTTCAGAGAGATTGTGTTCTATTATTGATTGCTGTGAACCTGTGGCGTTCGGAGTCTTGTTCGCTCGACAAATTTCCATGGCGGAAATGAACAATTATCCTTTATTCTCTCGAATTGGGCTTACATACGTATGTATGAATAAACCATGATGGTTTAATCATATGTCTTCATATTAAGAGGGAAACGTTAAAATATGCAAAGATAAGGGTATAAATTAACTTTGATCAATGTACCCTTAATAATAGCTGTCTCTCCTTTTAATTGCACAAAAGATTGTGAGAAGGCTCATACCTTTTCTCTCTTCAAACATCTTGCTAGTGTGACCTTCTAGAACGGAAAGATGACGACTAAAACTTTCCAGATACTCGAGCTGTTTAGCAAACTCGGGATCGGGGTTCTTCAATCTCAGCTTGGTGCTTGTGTCTGAGATTAGGCCCGTTAGAGAGGTTAGCCTACCCTTGCCTGTGGAGGATCCCTGGACTGTCTGAAGTTCCTGCAGACAAGGAACATTCCACAACTCACTCACAGCAATAGCTATGTACGTATGTCGTAACAGGAGAATTTCTGATAAGTATACAAAAAGACTGGATCAAAACAGGTACAGTATGTTCAGTCGTCCCCAGGGTTGAAACATCACATTCTAAAAATAACACACTGACACTCAAAAGACTAAGGTGAACCATCTCAAGAATACTGTATGTACATACGTAGCTGGATCAATTGAAAACTAAATAGCTGAAAAATTGCTTTGAAAAAGAACATGTAAAAACACACTTACACAGTAACCAGTATAACGTTTCAAATGACTTTAAGATAGTGTATAGAGTAAGCTATGTACGTACATATATGTATACATAGATTAATTACAGGTAGAAATATTTACCTATCGGTGTAGTGCTAAAGATACACAAGGAAAACAAACTTAGGAGATACCCGATAAACAATAAAGAAAATACTGAATCTTAGAATGTGAGAATGAAGACACCACTTACGTGAGAAGGCAGAGTAAGAAAGGCTATAAAACTCTTGTCAAAGGTAAGGATCGGGTGAGATACAATTCTCTGCAGAAACCTGTGTAAACCTTTCTTTCTTTCTTCAAGAAACTCATAACTAAAATGCTCAAAATACTTCAGGAGTTGTTTGCCAGGAAGAGGCTGCACGGAGAATTCAAGTGACTAATTACTTACGTACATGACTGTATGTGCGTTATGCATTTAAGTATCTTTTAAATGTGAGACTGGTGTGCAAATGTTACAACATAAAATCTTATTCATTTTAACGTCTGTCACAATGTCTACACATACATATACGAATATAGCAACATATTAAGGTATATATTACATACACGTGTACATGTATATATACAAACAGTATGTACATGTACATACATATACCGAGAGGTACAGTGTACACTCAACCATGTCCATAAAGTACACTGAGCACAACAAGTACATAAGATAGGACACGGTGTTGCACAAACTGGAATAATGTTGGTTGGGTGGGCTATTTCCAACTGTTCTCTTAGCCACTCAAAGTCTCTGTACCTCCTCCAAAACTCATATTTGGTCTCTTGAAAGGAAACACTACGAGATGTCTATTGGACAGGCAAAATGAAACATTTCAGTAACACCGCTAAGTAAAGGAAATGAAAGAATAAAGATTACAGAAAATATAATTATTGACAACACCTCAACACCCCCATATATAACTAGTGGTTTTATTTTCTGCTGATGAATACCCCTGGCAACCATAACACCATTGCCTTGTGGATGGGCCCCTTCTAACCACGCCCTCTCCAGCTATCCCCCAGATGGGCCCCTTCTAACCACGCCCTCTCCAGCTATCCCCCAGTTCTAACCACACCCTCTCCAGCTATCCCCCAGTTCTAACCACACCCTCTCCAGCTATACCCCAGTTCTAACCACACCCTCTCCAGCTATCCCCCAGTTCTAACCACACCCTCTCCAGCTATCCCCCAGTTCTAACCACACCCTCTCCAGCTATCCCCCAGATGGGCCCCTTCTAACCACACCCTCTCCAGCTATCCCCCAGATGGGCCCCTTCTAACCACACCCTCTCCAGCTATCCCCCAGTTCTAACCACGCCCTCTCATGCTATCCCACAGATGGGCCCCTTCTAACCACACCCTCTCATGCTATCCCACAGATGGGCCCCTTCTAACCACACCCTCTCCAGCTATCCCCCAGTTCTAACCACACCCTCTCCAGCTATCCCCCAGTTCTAACCACACCCTCTCCAGCTATCCCCCAGTTCTAACCACACCCTCTCCAGCTATCCCCCAGTTCTAACCACACCCTCTCCAGCTATCCCCCAGTTCTAACCACACCCTCTCCAGCTATCCCCCAGATGGGACCCTTCTAACCACGCCCTCTCCAGCTATCCCCCAGATGGGCCCCTTCTAACCACGCCCTCTCCAGCTATCCCCCAGATGGGACCCTTCTAACCACGCCCTCTCCAGCTATCCCCCAGTTCTAACCACGCCCTCTCATGCTATCCCACAGATGGGCCCCTTCTAACCACGCCCTCTCCAGCTATCCCACAGATGGGCCCCTTCTAACCACGCCCTCTCATGCTATCCCCCAGATGGGCCCTGGTAGCCATAACCTTCTAAAACAAGTCATACACATATGTAGCATAAGATGCATAATAGTAGTAAGTAGGAGGAGCTTACTACACCTCAATTAATGCACAGCTATTGTAACAGTTAGTCACATGGCAATATTACACAAACCAGCAGAATACTATAAATGAAGATCTACCTACCAGTTTGTAAGGGTACCAAAGTCAATAATTTACCAACTTCTACACTACCTTGATTACAGCTTTTCCTTGAAAATTGAATAGCTTTCCTTACCTCTGTGACAACCTTGTAAGCTGCAAATGGGTCCATCTTGCTTGGCTGTTGCTTGTCAAACTCCACGACCGAAACAGCGAGATCATTTACCTCTTTCACTTCAGTGGTCTGCAGAGGTGACTGGATAAAGCAGTTGTACCTTCACCGTACGTACACAAGACAGTGTATTGCAATGAACACTACCTTAATTACAGCTTCTCCATCAGTACCTTCCGGTTCGATCACGTGAGCGTCCTCTGGGATCTGTTCCTCTACCTTAGCCAGTGGATGGTCTAACAGCATCTCTTGATCGTTAACTGGCGGCCTTTCTTCACGAAATAATTCATCATCAGATTCTTCTTTTGTAACCTCGAATTCTTTATTTTCGTCCCCTCCCCTTATTTCTGGTGCTTTCACATCTTCGCCTTTTGGTGGCGCTGTCGTTTCAGCAAAATTCTCTTCAGGTTCGGCCATTTTAATGTAATTAAGGGGTAGAATGTAAAAGGCGTAACCTAGAAAATTGGAAAGATGGTTCGACTTAGTTGGCATATAGCGGATTGAGAAGATTGTTCTTCTCCTACGCCACCGCAAAAAGCTTTAAGGTACGTCTTTTATGATAAAGAGTTACAAATTTAACTTCACCTAGCATCTTTATGACAATTGCTGTATGACTCGTTGTTGAGAGTAAAGTCCAGGGCTTAACTTCTCGGAATATAATTTTATGCGTCTATCCTGTTTGACAGTCATAGAAGGTACTCTTAAAGGTCGAGCGCTATCCTCCAGAACATTTAAATAACGCTTCTGAGCCAGTATTGTGAAATATGATGTATGCATGTTAGCTTCCTGTAATAACACGCTTGTCCCTACCTGACCAATGCGCAGTTATTATGACATTTGATTTATTAGCAGTGCGCTTTAGTAAATTTGACCTTCTAACAATGTGACAGTGCCTTACCCTGCGAATATACATAATACGTAGCTCCTCTCATATCTGTGTATTGCATTTTTTTATTTCCTTCGAGCTATACTACATTGTGTTTACCCATAGATACACAATTCCTGCCTATGTATGTAGGAGCTGTATATGTATACGTATATCTATGGTTTACTAGTCAATCTCCTATTGTGCTCATTTGCTCCTTCTCTGACTGTCTACTAATTACTGCCTTCTCAACTGATGTCAACTGGTTGATAAAAATGTAGTACGTATATATTCATTGAAATAACTGACTGTCATAGTAATGTGCAATGTAGCAAATAAAGCCTGCCAAGTTGACAGTGACTACAGTGAATTGAATCATGTTCTCCTTCAATGGAGTATGTGAGGTTGACAAAGGGATGTTTGAATGAAGCAAGAATTGATTTTGAATGTCTTTGAAGTTTATTAGAGTGGGCTTTGCTGTAAATATGAATCCCTGTATACTCAGTGTATATACACTGCATTGAGAAGTATATTTGTGCATGTATATATTATGTTCATCATCTTTCTAGCTATCATCATTGAACTCTGGATATTACCCCTTCCCACTCATGTCCCCTGAGGAGCGCAATGAGCTAATGGGTGGAACCGAAGTTCGCTTGATGGGAACCAGAGTCTCCCCCTAGCCACTCAAAAGGTTCCCCCCATTAGCTCATTGTGCTCCTCAGGGGACATGAGTGGGCAGGGGTAATATCCAGAGTTCAATGATGATGATATTAATGTTTAAGATCGGTTTTAGATCTTAAAGTTCCCCTATTTTTCCATCTTTCTAGCTCAAAGTAGCTTCTACTGTTTTCTAACACTTTTTATTTTAAAACTTAGGCCACCTGTCTGCCGTTAATAGCCTACGTATTTGGAGGTAACCACATAGCCTGATTGCCTATATCTACATACATACGTACGTAGCATTGTAATCCATACTGTATGTACATGTCCCAGAATATGCATATAGATAATAGCATCTGTTGACACTTAATAATGTACATATCATCTTTGTATGAATTCCAAAACTTCCGATTTATGTACCGTGACATACTTACTGTAACTAGCTCTGCTGACATTTCAGATGGTTTATCTTTTGACTTTTTGAATGTCTAAGAATGTAATTTCCTTGCAGAGCCTTACAATATGACATCCATATCACATGTGACGTTCCATGATTTGATTTGATTGAGATTGCACAATCAATGATGTCATCATTTTATACGGAGTTTTACCTAAACGGAAGTAAAATTTTAAAAGCTGTTTTTACCATATTGCGTCTGGCAACGGTTCTGTTTTCAAAGTGTCATAACTTCGGATCCATAACAGCTATGACACTTCCGATTGCACCATTCGCTAGCACTATGGAAGGCCTTTCAAATGATAGCAAAAACAAAAAACAATTTTGGTTGCATACACAATAATGCCCCTTTTCGCATGGACGGTCGCATATGTATCATGTGAAACATATGTAAGTTAGATGGAGCTGCAAATAGTTATTATTATATGGTTCTACTGACTGTGTGCAGTTAAAAAATGTTTTAAAGTTGTACATACATACATATATGACAGGTGAAGATGCATATATGTAAATATAATATTTGTCATCAAAAGCTGGATGACATAATACATATAATATTTCCTGATGTATGTATGCGTGAGTATAGAAGAGTTTTACTCTCTATTCAAGTAGTGTATTTAATTGTACATGTCTATCTTTAGATATGGCTCTGAATGGACCAAGGACATTGCAAACAAAAGACGAATCTACTAGTTATGACAGAGAACAGAGACCACTTGCAAACATTCCATTCTTTGAGCCAGGAGATATTCAAGAAGTTTGTCTGGAAGATGGAATACAGGATGTACCGTTTCATGTGTAAGTACTATCCAATGATGAAACTAGTTAGCAACACTAGAATAGACTGCTTTCAATACAGTTATAGGAGGAGAGTATTAGTTAACAAAGATCGCAAATCATTCTTCATTGATCAAGCATAGAGTACACTATTCTGTGATTTGTCAAGTGACTCCAATAATCTGTTGTTCCACTCCCATGATCTGTAAAGGGATATTCTTTTTAAGCACATTACTAATGGCTCTCTTATCACGAGTTATACTGTCTATTTGGGTATTCTTGCTCTTGCTGGTACTTTTTAAATGCCATTTGAATCATATGTTACAGTGGAACTTGCATAGTCAGACATTGATGTGGAACTTATTGTAAATATTGGGGTTTAGAAGCCGACAGTTTATTAAACAATTATCAACAAAAGTAATCCAAAGGAATTATACTAAACCTTTTTGTATTTTCTTTCATACTCCATTCACACTACTAACGAGTTAAAGTTAGTTTTTGCACAGTCTATGTATAAAGTCGTCATTTAGTCTGAGTGAGGTTTTGGATTATTCTAGATGTATAAAATGAAGGTTAAATTTGATTGTTCCTTTGTATCAGTTTTATGATCGCAGTCTCAAAAGTTATACAGTGAGATTGTGCTGGCTCCTTGGTACGTACTAGTGTACTAATAGACTATCTTAGAGGTGTGGGGAGGAAGAGGAGGGAAGAGGTTCTGTTAGCAAGATGAACATGTTCTACTAGTGTACTTATGTATACTATATTTAGGTACAGTGACCATGACATCATCTATGAACAGCCTCAAGTACGTGCAAAGATAGTCGGAGGAAAGTATCTAAAAGGGGAGCTTCTTGGAGAAGGAGCCTATTCAAAGGTTGGTCCATGTTTCATCAGTGTGTAGAGGTACATACCACATACTGGACATGTAACATTGACACAATAACTGTACTTTCCAATTTTGTTGAATCATGGAGGTTTGGAAGGAACAAATTGAAATTTTTCCTTCAATGGGTGACAAACTAGATTTTTTATTATTTGTTGATTTCCTTTTCTCCCTCTCTGCTGTCTTGTTTAAGCCGATTTTCAAATTTGTTGTTGCATGCTTGTACGTATCTTTGGTTCTCATAGGTAAAGGAAATGTTGGATTGTCAACTGCTTTGTAGACGTGCTGTAAAAATAATGAAACAAAAGAGGTTAAAAAGAATACCTAACGGAGAACAAAATGTCAGAAGGTATGTATGTACATACCACATTTACATTCATGTGTATTCAGCGGCAGCATGTTAGCCAACTACGTACTAGTAGCATGGAGTCAGAAATATTCACATGCAAGGACCCCTTTGGGGGTTATGTCAACATTTCCTTATAAGGTAATTCCAACTGTGCTCGCTGGCCTGGAAATACAAATGTATTAATGAAAGCACTCTTTTCATCAGTAGCTTATATATGTATGTTACTTTATTAGCAGAAGTATGATAATAAGATCCTCCTACATTTTAACTTGAAATAGTGACTGATGTATCAAAGCTTTGTTTGAAAATGCAAAGTTTGTATGTGAAAAAAGAAAAAAAATCAGAAATACTAATTTAATTGTGCACTATGGCATGATTTAAAAGCATGCATGATTTTCTTGTCTTAAGGTATCCCTTACCTTGATATACTGTACAGTAGGAACTTTTATGGGTATACGTATATCTTTGCAAAAAAACTTTTCCATGATGTTTTAATTTTCAAGGACGTGACTCAATATATGTATATTATTATATTTGATAATATTTCAAGGTAGAAATTTTTGCAATTGGAATTTAATCCTTAAACTTTTCCCCTTGAACATTTCCTGCTATGCAATAATTTTAATACTACAAACTATTCATACTTTAGAGAGATTCAGATATTGAGAAAGTTGAATCACAACAATGTCATCAAGCTGATTGAGGTGATGGAGGACGAGGAGAAACAGAAGCTGTATATAGTGCTGGAACACTGTCAAGGAGGACTACAAGAACTACTGGAAAAGTGTAAAGATAACAAGCTACCTCTCTGGCAAGCTCAAAAGTGAGCTGTGACATGGACAACCTCATGAACACTATTATAAGTCTATACATACATTGGTATTATAGCATCATTTGACTCTGATTTTCCCCCACCCACTCATATCTCCTAAAGAACACAAAGAGCTAATGGGTGGAATGGAAGTTAATGGAAGTGGAACCAGAGTCCTTTTGAAATTAGTGTTCTACTATACCTCACTTGTTATTTGTTTCTATACTGTTCCTAATAAATTTAATTTAGTAGCTATTTTGTATAGATCAAATAAAAATAAAAATGTGTGTTTAGATGCATAGAATTTCATTATTATTAATTAAGATCTTTCAGTTTTGGAACATATTCATACACTTTGGATTATCCTCTCCCTCCCCCTTCTTTTGCTTGCCTAGTTATTTTGTTCAGTTGATTGATGGTTTGGAGTATCTTCACAGCAGGGGAATTGTACATAAAGACATAAAGCCAGGTAATCTTCTAGTGACTACTGATGGAACAGTCAAATTGACAGACTTTGGTGTGGCAGAGGTACGCAAGTCTCTACTGTTTAGGAGTGCAGGCACTATACTATGTATACAGCCACTGGATATGCAAGGGGTCCACTATATAATATTAATATAATAATTGGTTGTATATACCGCTACTGTTTGGTCTATGAAACAGGTTTACAATGAGGGTATTATTGACTGGAAGGCAGTCACTAGTTGCTGTAGACATTTCCTTCCAGCAAATTGGTTTACTGGCTTCTGCTTGTCATTGTGTATCATCAGAAGATTAACCATGGTTTTGGTTGATTTAATTTGTATAGGAATTGGACATTTTCACAAGGTCTGATGACTGCACCAACTGCCAAGGTTCACCAGCCTTTCAGCCTCCAGAGATAGCAGCTGGGCAGGACACGTGGTCCGGCTTCATGGCAGACATATGGGCTGCAGGAGTTACACTGTCAGTACACGTTGTATACGAGGAAATGGATGCATATGCAGTGTCCTAAATACATACGAATAATCTAAAACACCATTTTCCTATATACTACAGTGAAAGGCCTATAAGGAATTAAACCTAGCCAGACCCCTGAAAGAGAACACAAGAGTATTATCTTTATTATTCTTCTCCACTGGGCTAGACAGCTGTTTCTGGGAACACTGCCCTTCATCAGTGATCTTGGAAGTCTTTCTGGAAGTTCCTTAGAACCTACATGTTCAACTGCTTTCTCAAAACTTTCTTTGAACAATTGGGTAGAATGTGCATGACTGAGTTGATAATGGGAAATTTCAATTATTTTCTTTCTATATGGTGAAGTGCGCTTCTTTCCTTTCATTTCCTGGTATCCTTGCAGCTATCAATTTACCACCGGAAAGCTACCTTTTGAAGGAGAAACAATTTATAAGCTCTTCTCAAACGTCATGACAGAGCCACTGGAGGTACCACAGGACCTGCCAGAACCGCTGAAGGATCTCATTAGAGGTACTGTACATGCAGTATGTATGTACATATTGTACATGTATTCACAGTTGGTAAGCGTGCACTATAGGGACTGCATACATGCAAATATACAATTGTATATAATTAGTATAGCTCAGGGCTGCATAGAGGGCGGGTGGGGCCCCCCTAGGATTGATTTTGCCCCTCCCCCTAGACTTTTGGGAACCCCCTAAACTGCTTCAGCACCCTCATACCACTCCCCCCCCTAAATTTTGAAGATTTTCATTTTGCCCCCTCTGGCCCCAAATTCTGCATACAGCCCTGATGCTTCTATTAGTGTTCATTTGAGGGTCTGTTGTAGTGGTTACAAACAGTGAGTCTGGTCAGTTGGCCCTTTTAAGGGCTGGCTGCTGCAGACCTTGAAAAGTACCAACTGACCAGCCCCACAAGTATATTTACTCAAATTTAATATAATAATCAATATATAATCATAATATAATCAAATTACTTGTTCTATTGCTCTTTGTACAGTACTTTTTGGGTCAGTTGTCGGTTGTCCAGAATGGACATTGCAATCGGTAATCGTAAAAGGTTATCAATGTATGTATGGTGACATCATTCTAATGAACGTTTGTTCAAATGTTATAGTTGCGAGTTACCGATTGCAACATCTGATCTGGACAACTGACCCATAAAGTACTGTATGTAGTTGATATTTTGTACATATACTAGCACATACGTACATATGTAACTAGGTACTAGTCTCTAACTGCTAGCCCCTACAGCATTATCATGTGCTAACTGAGGTACATACATTTGTATATGTACATATCCCACTCTTCCCTGTATGCCTACGTACGGATATACGTATGTACGTAGGTATGCTAGAGAAGGACCCAGAGAGAAGAATGTCTATAGCTGAAATAAAGCAACATACGTAAGTGATTCAGTGTAATGCTGTCTCCGGAGTGGTCTCCTACTATGGCAGGGTGTACGTTTAGTCTCTTCCATTTTCTATTCCTTGAAGGTGGTACAATCAAGTGCAGGAGAGGCTGCCTCTTGCAGAGTTAGCTCAATTTCCTCCTTATTTTGGGTCTGAGGACCCTTATCGACCAACTACTGTATTAAGATACCTGGAAGCTTATTACAACTTCCAACAATCAAGCAATGCCCCTCCCCAAACAGATGGTAGGACTGTGGCAGAATTTCAAGAGGAAGTTAGTACTGAGGTACTCCGCAATAACATGTCAGCGGATCGTCCTGTATTTAGTGAGGAGGCGGAACTGGAGTATATTCAGCAGATTCACTCACAGCCAGACCCTGGCCTACAATTGAAAGCTCCACAGCACGAGGTCATTCATCGGCACCTCAGTGACAATGTGGTGACAGCCAGTGCCTCAGATACGCAGATGACTGATAACATGCAACATATATCTAGAAGAGTATCTGCAGTTTCATCTCAAGAAGAAGGTATATGTATTATATACATATGCATCCATCTACACTTAATTGCTGCATGGGCACCCTGTAAAGTAGCCTGTGAACTGAATGGTACTCCAGGATAAACATTCAGTCAATCAATCAGTCAAAGAGTACCTCAATACTTCTTGAGAATGGCTTTCCTGGTCATCGCCACAGCTAACCTGTCAAGTAAAATTGAAAGGTTATAGAGAGTGTTGAGAACCCTTTTATGTATATACCAAGGATTCATAAAAGAAGACAAAGATTCCAAGTGTCACTAATGAAGAGCGAATTTCCCAGAAACAGCTGCCTGGCCCAGTAGAGAAGGAGAAGGAGAAAACTCTTGTATCCTTATCCAAAGCTCTCACTATGTTTAGTTCCATATAGGCCTTTACTCTAAAATACGTAGATGTAAGAAAAATGATGTGTTAGATTATGCATATTGTCTGGTTAAAAAACTGTAACTTTGTCACTTTTCCAACTGTTATTCTCCCTTTCTGCAGTTTTGTTCCCTTCTCCTCAAGAACCAGAACATTCACATGCAAGTGTCAGGAAGAAGGAGAGGAAAAAGTCACACATGTCAAAGAAGGCCAGTACCAGCTGCCAGCAACAGTAATGACTGTATTTATCCATGTAACACACCATGATCTCTATCTCTGTATTATAATCATCTACTGTCATGTAAACAGTATTTGTAAATGTTATTAAGTTTGAATCATTATTGAACTTTTTAGCTTGGGAACCATTCTCTGCATATGACAACTTTCTGTGTTGGTAACGGAGTTATAGTATAGTAATGAGTGTCACTTCAACTCTTATATATACATGTATACATGTTAAGAGAAATAGCTAGTTTTGTAAGTAATATGGGTGAGTATATCACTACTAGAGAAAAATAAAAATTTTCTACAAAAATAGTGAAGATGTAGGGATGGCACAAAAAGCACATAAACAAGAAAGGGATGTTACACAGTGAAGCATTAGCTATATAATAGGTGGCTCTATATCACTATATTGCAATCTATTCAACAAGGTTTTATTTTCATTCAAACTCTTTGGTTAGTGCTGCATGGGGCATATAGCCCTAGTGTGTATATATATTTTGCACATGGTGCACTTAAATATATGATAACAATAATAATAATAACAATATATATTATTCTACTCTTCTAATGAATGAGCGTGGGAAGACGGTAACTTCACAGTACCATGTGACAGGATGACATGATCGCTGGACGAGTCGTGATGACATTTTTTGTCTAGTAAGGATATACGCAATGAATATAATTAGGATACATAACTATGAAGAGCAGCTTCGTTATATCCACTGAAGGATGCAAGAAAGCGGGAAATCACTCGCCAAAGGTAACGTTTATCGGAATATTCGCTACTGTAAGGAGGATTCGTGCGACTGCCTCAGACAGGACCCCTTGAACAAGCACGTCTTGGACTTGTATCTGCCTCAAAGGAGCTCTAATGACTCTCCTCCTCCTCTAGTGTTGTTTGTACACGGCGGCGGTTGGCGCAGGGGCCACAAGAATGGCTGGCAACACTATCTGTCCTCGTATGATACCAATCTGTTCTTCTACCTACTACTGAGAATCCTTGGAATGTACGACAACGTTGGACTCTCCTTCAGCCGGGCTGGCTACGCGTGCGTCGTTCCAGCGTATACACTGAGCGAAACGCCATGGTACATTTACATAGTCGAACTCTGCATCTCGCTAATGTTCAGCTTATTTACCATACTCTGTGGCCTTCTGTTGGTGTACCTTCCCGTAAAGAACTCTTCTTGGTATTCAACGCCCAGTACATCCGGAGCACTGGGAAGCCATTTAGAAGATGGTTCGATCATATTCTTGTTAAACTGCAGTATTTTAATTTTATGGCTCCTGATTTCTCTTCGAGTGAGATACTATACAAAGTCGTTGGTTGCTGCATTTTGGTTATTTTCTGGTGTATTTTTCTTCTCTAACATTCTCAGTTGTTCCTCCAGTTGGTCCAAATTGCAAGCTTCTCCTCAAGTGTTTCTATTCCTCATTATAACCTCTCTTGTGTGCTTGCTTTTGAATTATTTGGTGTTCACAACCAACCACAAGCGGACCCACCAGAATGCACTCAGTGATCTGACAACAGCACTGGACTGGGTCCTCACTCATGGAAGAGATTCTGAAGGAGATTTATTTGATGCTAAATCCATTTACCTATGTGGTCATTCAGCTGGGGCGCATTTGGCTTTCCTGCTATTACTGCAACAGGATAGATTACAGACAGTTTATCCATCTGTCAAGGTATGCAGTAGGCTATGAATATAGCATGCATGCTAGAAATATATGTTCAGCTGTACCCATGTCCAATAGCCTTAGATTGTGAATTGAATTTCCTCTGCATGTGTAAATTAGGGTCGACTATCCTATACATACATATAGTGTAAGTATACCTATAATGTATAGTGTACCAATTGATCATTGGGATATAGGTCATATGTCAACTACATGTTCATATAGCCAAATGTATCTGCAGTCTATAGGATACATGAATAAAGTGTCATAATATGTTTGCATAGCTATTTATAGAGATATTGTGCATGTATTGTGTTACATACTTTGGAATTGTATGTCCTCAGTCTTCATTCTTTGTACTTTTTATCACATACAATTTTACATGTACTTAAAAGTTAATACATCATTCGAGTTGCTATGTCTTCCCATGGTATGTGTAATAGGGATTCATTGGAATGTCCGGTGCCTATGACATCACTAAAATGGAGGGCCGTATAGCTCACTACTTGTACAGGAGACCGGTCTTTGGGACTGAAATGGACGGCCAGTGGATCAACTGTTCTCCACTTCAGCTGCTAGCATCGAGTCAGACTGTCCATGAATACAGTAATACCAGAAAGCAAGGTAGTGTGATGTTGCCTCCAGTACTCCTCATTACTGCAGCATCAGATTTTGGGCTTGAAAAACAGGCAGAGAAACTGAAGGAGATCTTAATAGAGAGAGGAATTGTTGCTAAACATGTTATGTTGCAGGGGCACAACCACTTCAGCATAATATCACTGTTTGGTCAGTCAGCAAGTCAGTCCATCCTTAGACACTTTGTGTCACACAGCAAGAGGGACGCATGGCTACATTGTGTTCAGTTCATAAAAGATACTATAATAAACACCTGCAGTACTGATGTACTATAAACATTTGTTTTAACTGACATGTTAATATATTAATTTTATGTAATATAGTAAATAATTTACAAGAAGGTGATTTTATGATTAAAATGACTGTCCTTTTCTCAGCTAAAGATGGAAAAATGAAGAATTTATAATATCCATTGTTGATGATGATAGCAGTGCATATAAAAGACTTAATGGAGTTCCCAACTTGAATTACATGTATACCTCTTTCATATTTCTTTTTCTATAGCATATACACTTTCATCATCATTAGTATATAATTGGTCATACCTGTCTTCTGTAATATATTATGCCTTTAACACTGGTACCTTAACTGTCTGGAATTTTTTGACTTGTTTGATGGTAACATAACACACTATATACTCCGTTGCCGGGGCAACTGCCTGTGTTTAAATTTTGTAACGTGCCCTCATGACTCGTATGTATAAGATCCATATACACCTCAGTGTCGTGGTATAACTAATATGTATACATATCTTTAGGATGGTACATCCTTTGACCTTTGAGCGTTTTAAAAGATAAGTTCGACGCAGTTAGAAGGAATCTCTATTCTATTATTATCTGTATACACTAGTATAAACTTCTCAAATCAGTCATGATATTAAATAACAGTGCTGAAAGTTAATATAAGTGAATAATATAATTAGACAAGTAACTCTTACAAATACATACATCCCATATATAGAAGTGACCAAAGAAGGTGAATACATATGTGACTTTCATAATTGCTCACAGAATTGTACATATAAATGATTAAAACGGTTAAGCACCTCAATTCTAATTAAACGTATCAAAGTAAACTCTCATAACATTTTACTTGCTACCCGATCTGTGTGGTTGCTGTACAAGTTCTCCATCTTCTGAAAGCCTTGGTAAAACTGGTATAATTAGATTGTTATAATTGGAGTCTTGTGGTATAATGTAGCTACAGGTCTGTGAATGAGCATGCTGTAATGAGGAAGTGGTGAAGTTAGGTATAATAATAGTTTGTACAGTAACATATACCAATAATTGTAACCCTTTAATACAATTGCCCATCTTTCTAAATCTCTATGTAAATATTTGCACCTCTAAGGCAATTCTTTGCTGTTCCTTCTTGTTAAATGGAGTCACAGAAGACACTGATGAAGGAGGCTACAAGAAGACAGAGCAAAGATTACAATCAGCAGGAGATGGAATATGCCAGTTAGGAATTACTTTAAAACTGTTTATCTCCCAATACTCTACATAAATAATCTGATACACCATTTTTCTTACATGCTACATCTAGTTTAGAGTAAAGGCCTATAGGGAACTAAACCTAGTAAGAGCTTTGGATGAGGATACAAGAGTGTTCTCCTTCTACTTCTTCTCCATTGCGCCAGACAGCTGTTTCTGGGAATTCCACCCTTTATCAGTGACCCTAGGAATCTTTGTCTTATTCTTGATCTTATTCTTGATCTTTTGTGAGTCCTTGACATGCACACTGCACTCATATAGACATGTAATTTACCAAATAAAGTATCTTGGGGTCACTGAAGAAGACTGGATCCCCAGATAAAGTACGTAGTATGTAGTTTAAATATTTGAAAAACACAGCTGCTCCATCACACAAGAGTCTACAACAGTTGCTTAGTTCAGTATTATAAATGTACTCAGCAGAACTCCAATAATGCAAGTAGGGAGGAATGATGGTTTATTATACAGCAAACTTGATTTAAACTACACGTATGCATGGGTAGCTTCACAATTATACAGCATATACGTACATATATGCTTAATAATAATAATAATAATAATAATAATAATAATAATAATAATAATAATAATAATATATGAATAATTAATCTTATACAAACACCATTTTTCTTACATGCTACTTTAGAGTAAAGGCCTATAGGGATATAAATCTAGTGAGAGCTTTGGATATAGAAACCAATACATAATTGGACTGCATATACAGCTAACCAGGGTGTGGATCTATAACATTGCATATAGCTTAGCATTATGTATACTCCAAGTCAGAAAGGTACACAATATATGAATACGACTTACTGCTACTGTTGGAATATGCATCTTTTCAACAGGTCCAATATGTACAGGAGAGACATTAATAGGAGGAGATGGAGTAGAACTGTATGTAGCAATGGAGAAGGAGTAGACCTGTATGTAGCAATGGAGGAGATGGAGTAGACCTGTATGTGGCAATGGAGGAGGTGGAGTAGACCTGTATGTAGCAATGGAGGAGATGGAGTAGACCTGTATGTAGCAATGGAGGAGGTGGATTAGACCTGTATGTAGTAATGGAGGAGATGGAGTAGACCTGTATGTGGCAATGGAGGAGATGGAGTAGACCTGTATGTGGCAATGGAGGAGATGGAGTAGACCTGTATGTGGCAATGGAGGAGATGGAGTAGACCTGTATGTAGCAATGGAGGAGGTGGAGTAGACCTGTAAGTGGCAATGGAGGAGGTGGAGTAGACCTGTATGTACGTAGCAATGGAGGAGATGGAGTAGACCTGTATGTGGCAATGAAGGAGATGGAGTAGACCTGTATGTGGCAATGAAGGAGATGGAGTAGACCTGTATGTGGCAATGGAGGAGGTGGAGTAGACCTGTATGTGGCAATGAAGGAGATGGAGTAGACCTGTATGTGGCAATGGAGGAGATGGAGTAGACCTGTATGTAGCAATGGAGGGGATGGAGTAGACCTGTATGTGGCAATGGAGGAGATGGAGTAGACCTGTATATTATCACAGACACACGAACAATCAAATTTTGAGCACATCATACTTACGTTTCTCTTTGAAGCTTTTCTAGACGAGATCTTTTCTTTTGCAGTCCCTGAAGAATATTCTGTCGTCTTTCATATTCTAAATAGAAAGGAATTGTTCACGGCTAGCTTTACGAAAAAGAGATTACATTTTTAGCTAACCTCCTGACGCCATTTTCATAATTTCTCTAATTTCGACCAGTAATCGATCATGACCTTAAAACTGTTGAAGGACTTTCATCTCAAAATACGTTAATTCGTATAGCACTAATTTAAAGTATATTAAGTGCTGTAACTCTTCCAAATGAAGAGATATGAATCTGAAACTCTATCTCAGTATTCACAGAGATGTTTGAAAGGTTTTCATTGAGTTTTGCAAATTTTGATATCTACTCAAATTTGCCCTATCTCTCACCATACGTACATTAACTTCGTATAGCAGTAATTTAAAGTACATTAAGTGCTGTAACTCTGCCAAATGAAGAGATATGTATCTAAAACTCTATCTCAGTATTCACAGAGATGTTTGAAAGGTTTTCATTGTGTTTTGCAAATTTTGATATCTACTCAAATTTGCCCTATCTCTCACCATATATTAACTTCATATAGCCGTAATTTAAAGTACATTAAGTGCTGTAACTCTTCCAAATGAAGAGATATGAATGTTAAACCCTAACTCAGCATTCACAGAGATGTATGAAAGGCATCCAATGAATTTTTGCAAATTTTGATATTTACTCAAATTTGCCTTATCTCTCCCCATATATTAATTTCATATAGCAGTAATTTAAAGTACATTAAGTGCTGTATCCCTCCCAAATGAAGAGATATGTATCAGAAACTCTATCTCAGTATTCACAGAGATGTATGAAAGGTTTTCATTGAGTTTTGCAAATTTTGATATCTACTCAAATTTGCCCTATCTCTCACCATATATTAACTTAATATAGCCGTAATTTAAAGTACATTAAGTGCTGTAACTCTTCCAAATGAAGAGATATGAATGTTAAACCCTAACTCAGCATTCACAGAGATGTATGAAAAGCATCCAATGAATTTTTGCAAATTTTGATACTTACTCAAATTTGCCCTATCTCTCACCATATATTAATTTCATATAGCAGTAATTTAAAGTACATTAAGTGCTGTAACCCTCCCAAATGAAGAGATATGTATCAGAAACTCTATCTCAGTATTCACAGAGATGTATGAAAGGTTTTCATTGAGTTTTGCAAATTTTGATATCTACTCAAATTTGCCCTATCTCTCACCATACATTAACTTCATATGGCAGTTATTTAAAGTACATTAAGTGCTGTAACTCTTCCAAATGAAGAGATATGTATCAGAAACTCTATCTCAGTATTCACAGAGATGTATGAAAGGTTTTCATTGAGTTTTGCAAATTTTGATATCTACTCAAATTTGCCCTATCTCTCACCATACATTAACTTCGTAAAGCAGTAATTTAAAGTACATTAAGTGCTGTAACCCTCCCAAATGAAGAGATATGTATCAGAAACTCTATCTCAGTATTCACAGAGATGTATGAAAGGTTTTCATTGAGTTTTGCAAATTTTGATATCTATTCAAATTTGCCCTATCTCTCACCATACATTAACTTTGTATAGCAGTATAAAAAGTACATTAAGTGCTGTAACTCTTCCAAATGAAGAGATATGAATCTCAAACTCTATCTCAGTATTCACAGAGATGTATTAAAGGCATCCAATGAGTTTTGAAAATTTTGATATATACTCAAATTTGCCCTATCTCTCACCATACATTAACTACATATAGCAGTAATTTAAAGTACATTAAGTGCTGTAACTCTTCCAAATGAAGAGATATGAATGTTAAACCCTAACTCAGCATTCACAGAGATGTATGAAAGGCATCCAATGAATTTTTGCAAATTTTGATATCTATTCAAATTTGCCCTATCTCTCACCATACATTAACTTTGTATAGCAGATAGAAAAAGTACATTAAGTGCTGTAACTCTTCCAAATGAAGAGATATGTATCAGAAACTCTATCTCAGTATTCACAGAGATGTTTGAAAGGTTTTCATTGAGTTTTGCAAATTTTGATATCTACTCAAATTTGCCCTATCTCTCAACATACATTAACTTTGTATAGCAGTTATTTAAAGTACATTAAGTGCTGTAACTCTTCCAAATGAAGAGATATGAATCTCAAACTCTATTTCAGTATTCACAGAGATGTATGAAATGTGTTCATTGACTTTTGCAAATTTTAATATCTACTCAAATTTGCCCTATCTCTCAACATACATTAACTTTGTATAGCAGATAGAAAAAGTACATTAAGTGCTGTAACTCTTCCAAATGAAGGGATATGTATCTTAAACTCTATTTCAGTATTCACAGAGATGTTTGAAAGGTTTTCATTGACTTTTGCAAATTTTAATATCTACTCAAATGTACCTTATCTCTCACCATACATTAACTTCATATAGCAGTAATTTAAAGTACATTAAGTGCTGTAACTCTTCCAAATGAAGAGATATGAATCTCAAACTCTATTTCAGTATTCACAGAGATGTATGAAATGTGTTCATTGAGTTTTGCAAATTTTGATATCTACTCAAATTTGCCCTATCTCTCACCATACATTAACTACATATAGCAGTAATTTAAAGTACATTAAGTGCTGTAACTCTTCCAAATGAAGAGATATGAATGTTAAACCCTAACTCAGCATTCACAGAGATGTATGAAAGGCATCCAATGAATTTTTGCAAATTTTGATATCTATTCAAATTTGCCCTATCTCTCACCATACATTAACTTTGTATAGCAGATAGAAAAAGTACATTAAGTGCTGTAACTCTTCCAAATGAAGAGATATGTATCAGAAACTCTATCTCAGTATTCACAGAGATGTTTGAAAGGTTTTCATTGAGTTTTGCAAATTTTGATATCTACTCAAATTTGCCCTATCTCTCAACATACATTAACTTTGTATAGCAGTTATTTAAAGTACATTAAGTGCTGTAACTCTTCCAAATGAAGAGATATGAATCTCAAACTCTATCTCAGTATTCACAGAGATGTATGAAATGTGTTCATTGACTTTTGCAAATTTTAATATCTACTCAAATTTGCCCTATCTCTCAACATACATTAACTTTGTATAGCAGATAGAAAAAGTACATTAAGTGCTGTAACTCTTCCAAATGAAGAGATATGAATCTCAAACTCTATTTCAGTATTCACAGAGATGTATGAAATGTGTTCATTGAGTTTTGCAAATTTTGATATCTACTCACATTTGCCCTATCTCTCACCATACATTAACTACATATAGCAGTAATTTAAAGTGCATTAAGTGCTGTAACTCTTCCAAATGAAGAGATATGAATCTCAAACTCTATTTCAGTATTCACAGAGATGTATGAAATGTGTTCATTGAGTTTTGCAAATTTTGATATCTACTCACATTTGCCCTATCTCTCACCATACATTAACTACATATAGCAGTAATTTAAAGTGCATTAAGTGCTGTAACTCTTCCAAATGAAGAGATATGAATCTCAAACTCTATCTCAGTATTCACAGAGATGTATGAAATGTGTTCATTGACTTTTGCAAATTTTGATATCTATTCAAATTTGCCCTATCTCTCAACATACATTAACTTTGTATAGCAGATAGAAAAAGTACATTAAGTGCTGTAACTCTTCCAAATGAAGGGATATGTATCTTAAACTCTATTTCAGTATTCACAGAGATGTTTGAAAGGTTTTCATTGACTTTTGCAAATTTTAATATCTACTCAAATGTACCTTATCTCTCACCATACATTAACTTCATATAGCAGTAATTTAAAGTACATTAAGTGTTGTAACTCTTCCAAATGAAGAGATATGAATCTCAAACTCTATCTCAGTATTCACAGAGATGTATGAAATGTGTTCATTGACTTTTGCAAATTTTAATATCTACTCAAATGTACCTTATCTCTCACCATACATTAACTTCATATAGCAGTAATTTAAAGTACATTAAGTGCTGTAACTCTTCCAAATGAAGAGATATGAATCTGAAACTCTATCTCAGTATTCACGGAGATGTATGAAAGGCATCCAATGAGTTTTGCAAATTTTGATATCTACTCAAATTTGCCCTATCTCTCACCATACATTAACTTCATATACGTAGCAGCAATTTAAAGTACATTAAGTGATATAACTCTTCCAAATGGAGAGATATGATTCTGAAACTCTATCTCAGTATTTACAGGGATGTATGAAAGGGTTCCAATGAGTTTTGCAAATTTAGATATCTACACAAATTAGCCCTATATCTCCCAATACTTTAACTAATCCTAATTGCGTAATACTATAAATGGCCGACCTTGAGTAGGTATAAGAGCGAAATGCGGTACTGTATCTATTTCTGAAAAATTAGAACTCTTTGAAAGATTTCTTATACATATGGATATGCAATGTGTAGTACTTGATTGTTGTTGAAGCAGTATCTATCCACATATATTATATGGATGTCGTTAAAGTGGAATTTTGCCAATCGACGGCCAACGAAACTCCAAAGAAAAAAAGTTGGACCATACCGAACGCTACCATCCACGACGCTCAGAGGCCGGGATCGGTGGTAACGCTCTTCCGAGTTGAGCTTTGGGTGTCACTTGCGTGAGAAGAACCAGTTCTTCTCGATATGGCCGACTCATATGAATCCTTAAAGATATCAGATGCCAATCCCACATTACGTGGAACCCCCCCGAAATCCGGATTATTGGTGAGCACGTCTCTATGGCACCAACCGATTAGGAGACAGCTTCAGAGTCTAAGCGCTACCAACCCCTATGGGAACCGCTACCACCATAGAGATGTGTCCAGGTAGGCCTACTTTATAAGGTTTTGCGCTTCTATTTAAACAACAAAATTTCAAAAGGAAACGATTGTGGTTGGCGCTATTCCATACTTAAGAATAGGGTATTTGCGAGAAAAATGTAGTCAAATTATACCAAGTTAATTCGGGATCAGTGCATCGTTCCAAGCCATTTTAAAGGTATATCTAGTATTTGTGGTTCATCTAGAAACCGGGAAAAATGGATAGAATCCTGTAAGTGTCTTGATTGGCGGAGGAGAACTACTTTTCTGGTCCCATGTAGAAACGATTTTTGTGAGAGGTGTTCCGATATGAACGTAAACTAGTATAACCAGCCACACTCAATCTCAATTGCTGTAATAGCATAATGGCTACCTGCCTCTATATAAATACCTTCTGATAGCTGCGTTCTGGACTGTCCCTGCGTGTTTCTAGTTGCCCCATTCATGTCAAATCATTTTAACTTGGTATGCCGATAATTTCCATAATAGTATCGCACGATATAAATGCTACACCATTAAAGGTCGTATACGTAGTAGAAATTTAATGTACATTATAGTGCTGTAACTCTTCCAAATAAAGAGATATGAATCTTAAACTCTATCTCAGTATTCACAGAGATGTATGAAATGTGTTCATTGAGTTTTGCAAATTTTGATATCTACTCAAATTTGCCCTATCTCTCACCATATACGTATTAACTTAATATAGCCGTAATTTAAAGTACATTAAGTGCTGTAACTCTTCCAAATGAAGAGATATGAATGTTAAACCCTAACTCAGCATTCACAGAGATGTATGAAAAGCATCCAATGAATTTTTGCAAATTTTGATACTTACTCAAATTTGCCTTATCTCTCCCCATATATTAATTTCATATAGCAGTGATTTAAAGTACATTAAGTGCTGTAACCCTCCCAAATGAAGAGATATGTATCAGAAACTCTATCTCAGTATTCACAGAGATGTATGAAAGGTTTTCATTGAGTTTTGCAAATTTTGATATCTACTCAAATTTGCCCTATCTCTCACCATACATTAACTTCATATAGCAGTTATTTAAAGTACATTAAATGCTGTAACTCTTCCAAATGAAGAGATATGTATCTGAAACTCTATCTCAGTATTCACAGAGATGTTTGAAAGGTTTTCATTGAGTTTTGCAAATTTTGATATCTACTCAAATTTGCCCTATCTCTCAACATACATTAACTTTGTATAGCAGTTATTTAAAGTACATTAAGTGCTGTAACTCTTCCAAATGAAGAGATATGAATCTCAAACTCTATTTCAGTATTCACAGAGATGTATGAAATGTGTTCATTGAGTTTTGCAAATTTTGATATCTACTCAAATTTGCCCTATCTCTCACCATACATTAACTACATATAGCAGTAATTTAAAGTACATTAAGTGCTGTAACTCTTCCAAATGAAGAGATATGAATCTCAAACTCTATTTCAGTATTCACAGAGATGTATGAAATGTGTTCATTGAGTTTTGCAAATTTTGATATCTACTCAAATTTGCCCTATCTCTCACCATACATTAACTACATAATAGCAGTAATTTAAAGTACATTAAGTGCTGTAACTCTTCCAAATGAAGAGATATGAATCTCAAACTCTATTTCAGTATTCACAGAGATGTATGAAATGTGTTCATTGAGTTTTGCAAATTTTGATATCTACTCACATTTGCCCTATCTCTCACCATACATTAACTACATATAGCAGTAATTTAAAGTGCATTAAGTGCTGTAACTCTTCCAAATGAAGAGATATGAATCTCAAACTCTATTTCAGTATTCACAGAGATGTATGAAATGTGTTCATTGACTTTTGCAAATTTTGATATCTATTCAAATTTGCCCTATCTCTCACCATACGGTACAAATCATAATAAAGTAAACGTTTTGCGTAGTACGGACGGGTGTCAGTACGGGTGTAGTACGTATACGGCAACGGGCGTAGCTCGCAAAAAGTACAGGCGTAGTACGGATACGGATACGGGCGTAGTCATTCAAAAGTACGGCCGTTCTACCAATATACTACGTGGGTGTTAATACATAAATATACGTACGTAAATAATTATTACATTGAAAAGTACATATACGTACGTACTGAAATACGTACCTATTTTGATACTGCAACAATATGAGTGCCTGTTTGGCAAGAAAGGCTAATGAGAAAGAAGCTGGTAAGTCGCTTCACTTTGGAAGCTACGGGCGTAGTACGACTACGGGTGCGGGCGTACTTCGCAAATGATACGGGCGTAGTACGGCTACGGGTACGGGCGTACTTCGCAAATGATACGGGCGTAGTACGGGTACGGGTACGGGTTTACATACGGGCGTAAAACGTTTACTTTATTATGATTTGTACCGTACATTAACTTTGTATAGCAGATAGAAAAAGTACATTAAGTGCTGTAACTCTTCCAAATGAAGAGATATGTATCAGAAACTCTATCTCAGTATTCACAGAGATGTTTGAAAGGTTTTCATTGAGCTCGAGTTTTGCAAATTTTGATATCTACTCAAATTTGCCCTATCTCTCAACATACATTAACTTTGTATAGCAGTTATTTAAAATACATTAAGTGCTGTAACTCTTCCAAATGAAGAGATATGAATCTCAAACTCTATTTCAGTATTCACAGAGATGTATGAAATGTGTTCATTGAGTTTTGCAAATTTTGATATCTACTCAAATTTGCCCTATCTCTCACCATACATTAACTACATATAGCAGTAATTTAAAGTACATTAAGTGCTGTAACTCTTCCAAATGAAGAGATATGAATCTCAAACTCTATCTCAGTATTCACGGAGATGTATGAAATGTGTTCATTGAGTTTTGCAAATTTTGATATCTACTCAAATTTGCCCTATCTCTCACCATACATTAACTACATATAGCAGTAATTTAAAGTGCATTAAGTGCTGTAACTCTTCCAAATGAAGAGATATGAATCTCAAACTCTATTTCAGTATTCACAGAGATGTATGAAATGTGTTCATTGACTTTTGCAAATTTTGATATCTATTCAAATTTGCCCTATCTCTCACCATACATTAACTTTGTATAGCAGATAGAAAAAGTACATTAAGTGCTGTAACTCTTCCAAATGAAGAGATATGTATCAGAAACTCTATCTCAGTATTCACAGAGATGTTTGAAAGGTTTTCATTGAGCTCGAGTTTTGCAAATTTTGATATCTACTCAAATTTGCCCTATCTCTCAACATACATTAACTTTGTATAGCAGTTATTTAAAATACATTAAGTGCTGTAACTCTTCCAAATGAAGAGATATGAATCTCAAACTCTATTTCAGTATTCACAGAGATGTATGAAATGTGTTCATTGAGTTTTGCAAATTTTAATATCTACTCAAATTTGCCCTATCTCTCACCGTACATTAACTACATATAGCAGTAATTTAAAGTACATTAAGTGCTGTAACTCTTCCAAATGAAGAGATATGAATCTGAAACTCTATCTCAGTATTCACGGAGATGTATGAAATGTGTTCATTGACTTTTGCAAATTTTGATATCTATTCAAATTTGCCCTATCTCCCACCATACATTAACTTTGTATAGCAGATAGAAAAAGTACATTAAGTGCTGTAACTCTTCCAAATGAAGAGATATGTATCAGAAACTCTATCTCAGTATTCACAGAGATGTTTGAAAGGTTTTCATTGAGTTTTGCAAATTTTGATATCTACTCAAATTTGCCCTATCTCTCAACATACATTAACTTTGTATAGCAGTAATTTAAAGTACATTAAGTGCTGTAACTCTTCCAAATGAAGGGATATGAATGTTAAACTCTATCTCAGTATTCACGGAGATGTATGAAAGGCATCCAATGAGTTTTGCAAATTTTGATATCTACTCAAATTTGCCCTATCTCTCACCATACATTAACTTCATATACGTAGCAGCAATTTAAAGTACATTAAGTGATATAACTCTTCCAAATGGAGAGATATGATTCTGAAACTCTATCTCAGTATTTACAGGGATGTATGAAAGGGTTCCAATGAGTTTTGCAAATTTAGATATCTACACAAATTAGCCCTATATCTCCCAATACTTTAACTAATCCTAATTGCGTAATACTATAAATGGCCGACCTTGAGTAGGTATAAGAGCGAAATGCGGTACTGTATCTATTTCTGAAAAATTAGAACTCTTTGAAAGATTTCTTATACATATGGATATGCAATGTGTAGTACTTGATTGTTGTTGAAGCAGTATCTATCCACATATATTATATGGATGTCGTTAAAGTGGAATTTTGCCAATCGACGGCCAACGAAACTCCAAAGAAAAAAAGTTGGACCATACCGAACGCTACCATCCACGACGCTCAGAGGCCGGGATCGGTGGTAACGCTCTTCCGAGTTGAGCTTTGGGTGTCACTTGCGTGAGAAGAACCAGTTCTTCTCGATATGGCCGACTCATATGAATCCTTAAAGATATCAGATGCCAATCCCACATTACGTGGAACCCCCCCGAAATCCGGATTATTGGTGAGCACGTCTCTATGGCACCAACCGATTAGGAGACAGCTTCAGAGTCTAAGCGCTACCAACCCCTATGGGAACCGCTACCACCATAGAGATGTGTCCAGGTAGGCCTACTTTATAAGGTTTTGCGCTTCTATTTAAACAACAAAATTTCAAAAGGAAACGATTGTGGTTGGCGCTATTCCATACTTAAGAATAGGGTATTTGCGAGAAAAATGTAGTCAAATTATACCAAGTTAATTCGGGATCAGTGCATCGTTCCAAGCCATTTTAAAGGTATATCTAGTATTTGTGGTTCATCTAGAAACCGGGAAAAATGGATAGAATCCTGTAAGTGTCTTGATTGGCGGAGGAGAACTACTTTTCTGGTCCCATGTAGAAACGATTTTTGTGAGAGGTGTTCCGATATGAACGTAAACTAGTATAACCAGCCACACTCAATCTCAATTGCTGTAATAGCATAATGGCTACCTGCCTCTATATAAATACCTTCTGATAGCTGCGTTCTGGACTGTCCCTGCGTGTTTCTAGTTGCCCCATTCATGTCAAATCATTTTAACTTGGTATGCCGATAATTTCCATAATAGTATCGCACGATATAAATGCTACACCATTAAAGGTCGTATAGTAGAAATGTTATATACATTATAGTGTTGTAACTCTTCCAAATGGAGAGATATGAATCTTAGACTCTATCTCAATATTCACAGGGATGTATGAAAGGCTTCCAATGAGTTTTGCAAATTTTTATATTTACTCATATTTGCCCTATACCTAATATGTTACATAATTATTTCTACTTTAAAAAGTTGGCGTCACTTTGAAGCATGTCTTCCTTCCGCTTTAAGAAAATTCATTTTTATTGTACTAAGAGTCATTTAGATATAGAAATAAATATTCGAAGCTGAGCTATGAAGAGAAGTTACTGGTGTAATCTTTGTATTGAGATTGCCTTACCCTTTCTCGTTGTGTCACTGCCTGAATTTAAGGAATGTGAGTAAGCAATTAAAGGCAAAACGCGGTTACTATTTAAATATATAAAGATTAATTTATGTCAATTGCCACCTATACCTAAAATATCATATACTATTTGCACTTGCAACGTATATAATCATCTTTCACGGTCATTAAAATTCTTGTTACACATGCAGTGAGGCTTGCAGATGATAATTACAGTTATGAAGGCTGAGTGGAAGTACTCCACAATAATACATGGAGCACTATCAGTTCTTATCCCTGGACCATAAATGAAGCCAAAGTGGTGTGTAGAATGTTGGGCTATGAGGATGCCCTGTATGCATGCGACAGGGTTTATTTTGGTGAGGGGGATGGTCCAGTTTTTTTCCTGATATCTGAGATATCCTGTTCCGGAAATGGATAAGTGCCAAGGAGCTAACGAAACTGCTTCGTATCCACACTTTCCTCACTCACTAGATGTTGGAGTCGTATGTAAAAGTGAGTTTTTTTACACATGAAAAATCTAAGATACCATTTTCCTACATGCTATATGCCTATTCTGTAAAAGAGCCTATAGAGTAACTAAACCTGAAGAGAGCTTTGGATGAAGATACAGGAGTCTTTTCTTCCTTCTTTCATCTTCTTTTCCACAGGGTCAGACAGCCGTTTCTGGGAATTCCACCCTTCATCAGTGATCTGGGAGTCTTTGTCTTTTTCTTTATCTTGATCTTCTGTGAATCCTTGGCTCTCTATGCTAAATCTAGGGGCCTTATATACATACATGCATGCTAATATACATAATCCTATACATCATGAAAATATATACATATATTATGTACAGTATTACCTTTTTTGATTTTAACTCAAATTCCTCTCTATGTAAGATATGTATATATAGGATAAATGTAGACAAGGTGACTGTAAAGAATATATACGTATATACAGTACATAGCTTCTTTCAATGTATAACTATGCATATTTTATTGTGAAATGTGTTTCTATCATACAGTTTTAGATGTAGAGAATATTGGTTCTACAATGATCAATGTTACATGGAAGTTACTGGTTCACTTGAGCTTGGCACTGCTTGGGTTTCAGTTGGTTCTAACACAAGAGCCAGCAAGTGATCTAGTGGAGCCATTTGTATTTGAAAATGTGACTTTGAATAGGAATGAAGTATCATATATACTATCAGTGGTTTAGGTATGAAAACAATACTTTTAATAAAACTCATGTATATATAATACTTATATGTATATTATATTATTATTATTATTATTATTGATTGATTGATTTAAGTGCATCATGTGCAGTTGCACACTAGGGCTAAATTTGCCCAATGCAGCACTATATACAATAAACATTGACACCAGTATATGCATATACACACAGAAACAGTTCTGATTATCACCCCATACAACAGACAGTTATATATGTCTGTCTATACATCTTCCTCTTAGTCCACTACGCAGCCCCAAACCAGCTCTTTATAATCTTTCCAGTCTCCAATAATCATGGTGCCATAGTGATTCCACCTCCACCAATAACTTTTCTGAGCTGTTAAGCTCAAACCACCATATATATTTACCGTTCCTTCTCTTGAAAAGTCTTTCTACTTTTATCCCCCTTGCTTTGTCAGTACCGATACAGACACCAATTTCTTTTTGAATATTGAAACCAATACATAATTGCACTGCATATACAGCTAACCAGGGTGTGGATCTATAACATTGCATAGCTTAGCATTATGTATACTCCAAGTCAGAAAGGTACACAATATATGAATACAACTTACTACTACTGTTGGAATATGCATCTTTTCAACAGATCCAATATGTACAGGAGAGACATTAATAGGAGGAGATGGAGTAGATCTGTATGTAGCAATGGAGAAGGAGTAGACCTGTATGTAGCAATGGAGGAGATGGAGTAGACCTGTATGTAGTAATGGAGGAGGTGGAGTAGACCTGTATGTAGTAATGGAGGAGGTGGATTAGACCTGTATGTGGCAATGGAGGAGATGGAGTAGACCTGTATGTGGCAATGGAGGAGATGGAGTAGACCTGTATGTGGCAATGGAGGAGATGGAGTAGACCTGTATGTAGCAATGGAGGAGATGGAGTAGACCTGTATGTGGCAATGGAGGAGATGGAGTAGACCTGTATGTAGCAATGGAGGAGATGGAGTAGACCTGTATGTGGCAATGGAGGAGATGGAGTAGACCTGTATGTAGCAATGGAGGAGATGGAGTAGACCTGTATGTGGCAATGGAGGAGATGGAGTAGACCTGTATGTAGCAATGGAGGAGATGGAGTAGACCTGTATATTATCACAGACACACGAACAATCAAATTTTGAGCATATCATACTTACGTTTCTCTTTGAAGCTTTTCTAAACGAGATCTTTTCTTTTGCAGTCCCTGAAGAATATTCTGTCGTCTTTCATATTCTAAATAGAAAGGAATTGTTCACGGCTAGCTTTACGAAAAAGAGATTACATTTTTAGCTAACCACCTGACGCCATTTTCATAATTTCTCTAATTTCGACCCGTCATCGATCATGACCTTAAAACTGTTGAAGGACTTTTATCATGGTCATATCCTCATTACCTAATATGTTACATAATTATTTCTACTTTAAAAAGTTGGCGTCACTTTGAAGCATGTCTTCCTTCCGCTTTAAGAAAATTCATTTTTATTGTACTAAGAGTCATTTAGATATAGAAATAAATGTTCGAAGCTGAGCTATGAAGAGAAGTTACTGGTGTAATCTTTGTATTGAGATTGCCTTACCCTTTCTCGTTGTGTCACTGCCTGAATTTAAGGAATGTGAGTAAGCAATTAAAGGAAAAACGCGGTTACTATTTAAATATATTAAGATATATATAAAGATATATATAATACATAATATATAAAGATTAATTTATGTCAATTGCCACCTATACCTAAAATATCATATACTATTTGCACTTGCAACGTATATAATCCTCTTTCACGGTCATTAAAATTCTTGTTACACATGCAGTGAGGCTTGCAGATGGTAATTACAGTTATGAAGGCCGGGTGGAAGTACTCCACAATAATACATGGAGCACTATCAGTTCTTATCCCTGGACCATAAATGAAGCCAAAGTGGTGTGTAGAATGTTGGGCTATGAGGATGCCCTGTATGCACGCGACAGGGCTTATTTTGGTGAAGGGGATGGTCCAGTTTTTTTCCTGATATCTGAGATATCCTGTTCCGGAAATGAGTTAGCTCTGGATAAGTGCCAAGGAGCTAACGAAACTGCTTCGTATCCACACTTTCCTCACTCACTAGATGTTGGAGTTGTATGTAAAAGTGAGATTTTTTTACATGTGCATGCTATATATACATAATCATATACATCATGAAATATACATAATACAGTAATACCTTTTGACTTTAACTACAGTATATAAGATATAGGATAAATGTATACAAAGTGACTATAAAGAATATATATATACGTATATACAGTACATATTATGTATAATAGTATACAGTAAGCTTCTTTCAATATATAGCTATTGTGAAATGTGTTTCTATCATACAGTTTTAGATGTAGAGAATATTGGTTCTACAATGATCAATGTTACATGGAAGTTACCGGTTCACTTGAGCTCGGCACTGCTTGGGTTTCAGTTGGTTCTAACACAAGAGCCAGCAAGTGATCTAGTGGAGCCATTTGTATTTGAAAATGTGACTTTGAATAGGAATGAAGTATCATATACTATCAGTGGTTTAGGTATGAAAACAATACTTTTAATAAAACTCATGTATATTACATACGTATATAATACTTTCAATAAATGTTTTCTATCCAGTATATACTGTTTACACAATCATCATTTTGTTTACAGAACCTTTATCAGAGTACACAATAAATTTCAGAATATATTCAAACAACAACATAGATTTAATTGTTTTTGGATTTATAGCTACTGAAGGAGGAGGTGAGAACATACAGTTATACAGAACATACATGCATACATGCAAGTGAATATATAACTTAGAACGTTAATGAATATTTATAATAAAACATTATACCATTGCATTTTATGTATTCAAATACAAAATATATACATGTATATGTGTACTATATATTTTGGTTGACATGCATATATATATAGCACTGTAATGTAGACAAATTTTATAATCTGGGGAAAATTAATTGGAAGTCGGGAGACAGGAGATGGATGTCTAGAATACTGAAAAGTTGGAAGGGTTAATTGGCAATTATAAGGAGCAGGAATTGAGCATGGATCAAACATAATTAATGGATATATACTGCACAAAATTAAAAGTTGCATTATGTACGTATTTCTTTGCAGTTTTGGTTCGTCTGGTGAATGGATCGTATAGCTTTGAAGGCAGATTAGAAGTGTACTACAACAACACTTGGGGAGCAGTTGGCAGTCATGACTGGGATATAAGAGGTGCTAGAGTTGTGTGCAGAATGCTAGGCTTTCCTGATGTGGTCCTTGAGAGATCTTATGATGATTTTGAAGGAGCTAGTGACGTTCTGTGGTTAGATAACGTGCAGTGCCGTGGTAATGAGACCACAATAGCTCACTGTCCCCACCTCCCTTGGGGAAATGCTCTATGGCTGGTACATTCACCTATCAATTTAGTATGTAAAGGTTTGTGTGTATAATGCATGCATATATATAGATCCCATGCACATATTATGTATCTACAGCTAGTATATAATGTTGCATGTACGTACGTATATACAGTGCTGATTTGAAGCAAGACATCAAAGACTTTCATATCCATTGTAAAGACCGATACCATTTACCATGTATACGTACATATGAAGGTATAGTTAGTATTGATTAGATGCATGACCAATGTGGAGTTTATATAATATGTAAATTCTGTACATATAGAGTCTATAGATCTCATCATTTGACTCTGGATTTTACCCCACAAACTAATGTCTCCTGAGGAGCGTGATGAGCAAAAGGTGGGGCCCCAGGGAGGTAAAATCTAGAGTCAATGATGAGACATGATCTGAAGCCAATCTTAAAGTTCCCTATTTTTCATATAGAGTTCCATATATAACGATAACTTAACCTTTATATATTCTGTTTATATACAATTATAGATCCAAGACCGCCAGAGGGACTGAGAGTTGCTGACTCTGGACCTACCTATGTGTATATACGGTGGGATCCTGTTCCATATAGGTATGATTATAAATTGGACTACATATTTGTTTTGACAACTCTATCAGTTGGTAATTCTATTGAGAGCGAAGAAGTACAAAGTACCAATTTAACAAGATTATTTTATAAAAGTTTCAGAGATCATTTGTTGATAAAGGATCTTGGTATGTCAATTAATACATACATTTATTCCCTCTCCATAATGTTTATAATAGCACAGTTCACTTATCACTTCAATTATTTATGTGTATTTTGATATTCTTAATATTATTTTTCCTATAGTTCCATCTACAGAATATCTATTAACAGCTAGGCCAAATGTAACATATCCTGGTTACATGGAAACCTTTGTCAACTTCACCTTCAATACCACAGCTAGAGGTATATGGCCACTCATTTTTTCAAATTGCTTACTTTGTAAATGTTTTTTTTTAATAAATATTTCTTTAATTCCTTTTTTTCTTATATGTATTCCTATACGAATATTTATATGTGACTTATAAACCAAAAATAGTCATTTAATTTTCATTGTATGGCATGTCACAATAATGAAAATCTATTATTATTATTTATATATATATACGTAGTTACTTTCTTTTGCCATATTGCATATTTCTTTATCCTTTTTATAGAACCTGTATCCTCATTCTCTCCAACCCCCTTTGAATATCGGCTCAGCGTTCTGTCATTTCTTGGATTAATTATAGTAGTTGTGTTGATGCTTTTATGGGGAATAATTGGCATAATCCTGATAATGGTGGATATGAGAAGGCGGAGAAAACAAAGTCTTTCTGCAAATTTGAAAAACCACGAAGAAGCCAATGATTTAATAACTTAAGAAGAAATATTTGAAGTATCTTCTTTATAAATATTATAACTTAAAATGTTTATTGAATTCAATGCGTTACATAGACTCTAATTATAAGCATTTGTGCATAATAATTATAAGCTTTTAGTGTTTCATCGCAACACTTGTGGTGGACTTATCAGTCAATCACTAAATTCAAAAGATGGTGAGTTTCGCAAATAGCTGTACACTAGTGTAGACGCATTGATTGCCTTAACTGTTATGAGGCTCCTTTTAATTAAAAATAACTCAAAATATATCTAAGCTTCAAAGGCGTCTCTTTTAGCTAACATTTTAGTAAATTTGTATTGTACAGGGAGGCGTGAAAAAGTTTCCTTATCCATTGTACGTGTGGTCCCCCTCTGGGGGGTGGTGGTGTAACCCAAAGGCTTGGAAGAGAAATACCGCCATAGCATTTGTTGCTCTAGGAATCCTTTGTATACCCGTTTTCCACATATCTAGCAAACTAGAGGTAAGATTACTTGGATGTATATCTCTTCGGACTCCAATTTCATATTCGAGTAATTATGTAGTCTCGACCTGATATTTATTATCTCTCGTGTTTACTAAATGTTACATTTTAATGTATTTCTAGACCAACATTTGAATATATAGTCTGCATGTGTATTGTATTTAATGTGGTAAGGTAATGTTTTGTGTTGTAGCGCCGACCAGTTCCACCCTACAGACATATCCCATCCCAGAGGTGGTGTAAGTATGCTAAGGTATGTGTATATATGTACAGACTGCATTGCCACAGTGTGTGTAATGGTTGTGGTTTGATTATCATCGTTAAATTCTCCACCAGGATGTTGATATCATTAAGGTTTACTTTTGTATGAAGTTGAGTTAGTAAAAAGATTGCCTCTTCCCCATATGTATACAACTCGTACAGATGATATATGAAATAGTTGATAAAGACCTACGGGTTGAAACGTTCTATTCCAAAGATTTAATGTTGCTGTTGCTCAATAAACTTCATATATCATCATGATCGCGACAAATAAACCCTATCACTTCGATCATTTAACTCATACAGACTAACTTCTGTTAATGCGTGTGCTTTTATTGTGGTACACTTCAGTGTAATTTGTGCCCTTTCATATTTTGTAGGTCGATGACCCAAGATTGCAATAACACTTGGTGAAGTACATGTTTGTTTATCATTGTTAGATTCAAACCTTGTAACTTTTGTTTATTAATGTTCTGCTACATTATAGGTGTACATTTCAATTGACATGCTATGCAGTTGTAATAATGTCAATTCCATAAACATGGTCGTCACGACAACCAACTACAATTTGACCATTCCACATGACAGGTGATGAAAACACATCACCTGGGAGTTGTAACGAGGCCACAAGATGGCCGTTGGTCAGCCGTAGACAATAGAGGGATCCACGAATGTTGATACAGCAGACACACAAAGCCCCTTGGAGTTGGAAGGTGAATGGGGTTGAATAGAATGCAGCATCAGAAGAGAAACTCCACACAACTTCAAGTTTATCCTGAGACTGATCCGGGTCATGTGATAGAGGGTACCTTGCTCTTTTGTAACAGTACACTTTACAGTCATGACTTCCAAATATGACAAACTCCTTTGAGGTATTGTTCACTCTATAAGGACATTGAGGAGAATGAGGCAGGTAATCATGGTATTATTAACATACAACACTCACTCATCAGAACTGTGCACTACACAGCACGAGGAAAAGACAGGTTGACTTGTTTGTACAGTGCTGACCTACAGTAAAAGCATCTATGTCAACTATATATGTACACCATCCATTCAAAGATTCAAAACATATATTGCCATTGTTACATTACACTATAAAGCTATTGGTATGTATATACAACAGCACTGACAGAAGCAGTATCCATTTTCATTCAAATTAAAACTACAGCCCGAATCCATGTACGTATGTAGGATATTACAATCCCTTTGAAATATGGATTATCAAACATGCATTCCAGAATATGATATCGATAGACCATTTATATAGGCAAAAGAAACCAGTTGCTTTTAATTGAAAATGGCTAACCTATTCAAATAATATAGGTATATGAATACAGTACTATAACCTATTCAAATAATATAGGTATATGAATACACTACTATAACCTATTCAAATAATATAGGTATATGAATACACTAATATAACCTATTCAAATAATATAGGTATATGAATACACTACTAGCTGTACCTTGGTCTACATGTGTGGGGCCACTATGTACTACTGTATATATGATATTTTATAGCATTCAGGCTATTCTGAATCACCAACAAAGCAGCAACAACATGGAGTAAACACAGAATCAATCAACAAAACCTATGTTGTACGTATTCATGATAAATAGTATAGGTACTGTACCCCCAACTGTAGAGATCTATCTTGCAGCTGCTGACTTGTATTACTCAGGAGATATACGTAAGTGGGTAATTATAGCCATATATGTACACGCGTATAGGCTTACCAACTTCCCAGTGTCGGACACATGGTACAAGTTACCATCAACACATCCAAATACAACATGTCCATTAGAGAACAGTGATGGAGAGGAAAATATGGGAGAGGAACATGACATGGTCCACTTTACATCACCTGTATCCTATGAAGTGATAACCAAACCACAAGTAAAAAAGTAACACTGAAAATTAAACCCAAAATAGCTCATTTTAGATACAATTGCTTGCCACTGAGCTATGATTGCCACAGCAAAGCCTCAATCCATGACTAGTCTTTATTTATATATAGCAATCAATGGTGACTCAGTGAGCTAGTACAAGCTGCCAGCCCATTTCCTGAGAGGGGGAAATCTTAGCTCATGGTGTTCTCAACTTTCAAGGACCTGAATCAGAACACCTCAAGCTTAAGGACATTGGCAGAAAGCAGATGTTCTGTCACTAGAGAATCTGAACTGTGATTTGAGTTTAAAGCTATAGTTCATTTGTAACATAATAAATGCTCAATTTTAATTTTTAAGCTGATGGTGTTTGATTCATTGGGCTCCCTGTAAAGTAGCCACATTTATAGGTAAGTGGAGTTCAGTATAATAATGATATGGACCTGACACCTGAACAGTCACTTGCATGCTTAATGCCACTGAACACTTACTGCATCTACAGCCAACATTCTCGCACCAAGAGTACCAATATATACAGTTCTAGATTGAGAGTTGATGCAAGGAGAAGAGAAATACGACCCTCCCTTTGAAAAAACCTTGAATTGAACTTTCTTATTCTAGAAAAACAAAACAAACTTGAACCTTTATCTATGATGGCTATATCACTGATGAGTGGTACCTTGATGTCTAATGCATACATGTGATGGTCATGTGATCCAACCCATACATAACCAGTTAAGGCATCAATGCAAGGTGAAGATTTGATTGGTTCCTTTCCAATGACACACTTCCAGTACATCTGCCCTGAAGATAGTAGCAGGACATAGAGACAGCCGTCATAGCAACCTACAGAAGTACACCAGATATCTGATCATTATTTGCCACATGCACAATAAAAACTAATTATACGTATATAGTCAATCTGTGTAATTTTAGCAATGTTTCAATAAATGATATAATTTGCTTCAAGTAAAGATACAATAGCTAAGAACATGTAATCTATAGCACAGTTTTCAAAGCAAACTGATAGAATGGACTGCCAAGTACATACAATATATAATACATACCTGTTGTTATGAAACTGCCACACTTTGATAAGACAGGAGAAGATTCAATTCTATCTGGTAATTCTGTCTGCCATATTGGTGAGCCCGATTCCCATTTCAAACACACAATCAATCCAGAGTGAGACCCAATGCACACACTGGAATGCTGTATCCCCCCTTCATCCAGAACAACTAGCAGCGGAGAGGCATCCACACATTTACCAGTATTAAATGACCATTTCACCCTCAGACTGAAGGCAGCAATGTAACAATCACCTTTCAGGAGTGGAACCATTTGCCTGACAAAGCCGTATGAGAGAAGACAGAAAACTGTGTTAATTAACTGGTTAATTTTAATAGATTTTCACTGATCACACTACCTATGTGGTCATAATCACCAGGACAGATCTAAAGGGGGTGCTCAATTATATACGTAGAAGTGTTACAGTAATGAGAAAATTACTGAGGTAAGATCCTCCAGAAAGAATATAGCTAATACAGTGTACAAAGCCAAACTCAGAGGAGGTGTTAATTTCAGCACCCATGCAGAGCAACCTCTTAAATCTACCTCTGGTTTCACCTAAAATATATAGCTATTGCTAAGAATGGCTCTATCTCTATTATTACTTGATAGACAAAGAAAAGCGGACTGTATAAAGTATAAACTAGAATCTTTAAGTGGGCAAGCCAAGCATCTTACTCAGATCCACAGAAGTACTGTCCTCTTCTAAAGGAATGAAGCACATTATCACAGCAAGACAAGAGTCTTGCTGAGGTGTCTTCAGATGGCATTACACAACACTTTCCGCAAGCTTTGAGCTTCTTTGCATTTGGTTCACCAGAAAGGAAGGAGCTTGAGCTACTCTTATCGGCAGTCTTAGTATCTACTGTAATGTACATAACACAGCAACCAGTAGCCGCCATTTATACTCATAGTAACATGGTACGTACGTATATAATGTGTCATTAAGCTCTTGATGAAGCACGAAAATAGTTGTGAATATGTAAATTGAATTAATTAAGGTGTGTGCTACAAGTCCTACCAACAAATCCATTTTAATAACAAACAAACAGGTCTTCTAATTTCCATAACATGTTTTACATGAATAATCTACAATACACCATTTTTCTTACATGATACATCTAACCTTAGAGTAAAGGCCTATAGGGAACTTAGCTTAGTGAGAGCTTTGGGTGAGGATACAAGAGTAATTTTCTCCTTTTACATTTCTTCTTCTCCACTGGACCACATGTACTGCAGGTTTTTAATATTCAAATTAGCACTCTGCATAAACATTAAAAATACCTTCAATTGCTGAAACCTTGTTAGCAGATGAGGCATCCATGACCATTACACCTTCATCCTGAGTGCCTTGTAGTTGTTTGTACTGCTGCAATGTTGAAGCTGTCTGAAGACTGGAAACTGGCTCAGCTTCACTCATTAAAAGATCACAAGTCAAGGTCTTGAGATCCTTATTAAGAAGATCATCTATCAGTGATGAAGTGTTCCTCTCTTCAGTATGATAAGGTAGACAGAGAACATCTAACAGGATATTGTGCAATTTAAGCACCTGAAAAGAGTCCAATCCACAATCCAAAACCAGCTTCTGATTTAAATCCCATTTCACATCAAAATGAGTCTATAAATTGGAATACATGTACACCAGCATATACCGAGACACTGATTAGCTAGAAACTAATAACAGTTTAACTTTTGTATAGCATGACTATTAAGTGTTATGTAGAAAACTACGTACCTTTACAATATTTTGTAAGAATGTTCTCAATTCACTGACTGAGCGTAGTATTGGCTTTACTTTATTTCTCTTGTATTCCAACCAGCTAAGTGTCAGTTGGGAGTTGTCAACTTTACCTGTAGAAGTAATCATGTGCAGTGGAGAAGGATAGCCTTTTTAGCAGGAATGTTGTATTAAAACATGTGCATCAGGTACCTGCCAAGTGCATCAGGTACCTGCCATGTGCATCAGGTACCTGCCAAGTGCATCAGGTACCTGCCAAGTGCATCAGGTACCTGTCAAGTGCATCAGGTACCTGCCATGTGCATCAGGTACCTACCAAGTGCATCAGGTACCTACCATGTGCATCAGCCAAGGATTCACAGAAGATCAAGATAAAGAAAAAGACAAAGACTCCCAGGATCACTGATGAAGGGTGGAATTCCCAGAAACGGCTGTCTGACCCAGTGGAGAAGAAGATGAAAGAAGGGAAAAGAAGGAAGAAAAGACTACTGTATCTTCATCTAAAGCTCTCTTTAGGTTTAGTTCCCCTATAGGCTCTTTTTACAGAATAGGCATATAGCATGTAGGAAAATGGTATCTTAGATTTTTCATCAGGTACCTGCCAAGTGCATCAGGTACCTACCATGTGATGTCAGTGGGAACTGGTCTACTTCAATGATAGCATCAGGAACCATTTCAGTTGATAGAGTTCCTTGCAAAAGACTTAAAATGTCTTTAGATCGTGAAGAACCTGACAACATCTTCACAAAGAGAGCAAGCACTCCAGTGTCATCACTTCCTAACTGAACATTAGTAGCTACTGGAACCATTTCATCTCCTCTTTGCTCACCAAAGAGACTATACCTCTCCAATGGAATATAAACCAAGCTACAACTGTCAACATGGCGTGGAGTCAGTATACCCCTAATAGTCTGCAGTGTCAGGACAACACAATTCAATACACACACACCATCACTATAATATCATGTTACATATACATGCTCTATCAACAGAGACATGTCACCAACTACGTAACTACATATCTATTGTGTATATATCTTACAACTAGCTCAAGTCAATCAACATTTTAATGACAGTATTTGGTTGCCTAGCTACGGTAAGAAGTACACACTACCTGTTCTAATCCTTCAATATTCAGTCTATGGCCTAATCTCTTGATCTGCTTGTCCTTCCGTCCAACATAGTATACATCTCCATTACTCTTCATCACTCCCATGTCACCAGTTGCTCTAAAGGTATCCATGGCAACCTCCTCCTCCCCTCCGAGGAAGCACACTCTACCTGGTCCTCCTAACCATATTTCTCCTTCTCCGGGTTGGTCTGATGTAACCTGATGTCCATTGTCATCTATCACTCTAATAATTGTATTCATTAGTGGCTCACCTAGCGGTATACGGTTTCTATGACAACCAGTACTTTCAAGCTGTAAGTGCTCAGCATGGATTTCACAACAGCTTGCCCAACTGGACACCTCGGTGATGCCATAGATGTTGAACAATCTTGTGGTATTCTGAGGAAGGGGAAGAGGAACAGTAATAGGGTTAGGGGGAAGAGGAACACAGAAATACTTGTGAGTGTTAGCCTACTTTGGAGTGCTTCCAAGTGACCAGTTTCTCCAGACTCGGACAAGCTTCTCCGCCAAAAGCTAACACTCGAACTCTTGAGTCTTTACACAGAATCTGTGAAGACATTACACCATCTCCAAGCATGTATGCCAATGAAGGAGTTATCTGTGAATACGGAAATAACACAGACAACTGTAGTATTGAGCTAATGTGTTATTATATTATATCGTGGTCATTGTACACTAAACTACGTATTTATATAAAAGACCTATTAGTTACTTGGACCATCAAACCAGTACAAATAGTCACATTTAGAATGGCTATTGCTGTAGGTCCTTGTTACTCTATCACAGTATACTATAGTACAACAAACCAATCTATCTCATTATACAGAAACTATATCACCAAATGGAAATATTCTTCACATGTTGTTGCTTACTTGCAGCACAGAAGCACTGTTGAGTAGCAGTATCCTTGCCAGAGCTTCTGGAGATGTCTTCAGCTGCCCGGGGACCATGAGGAATGTGGCACCGGTAGAGAGTGCTAAAAACAGCTACAAAACATAGTTATCCTCTATCAAAACACAGAAATATAATACTACCATATTACTGTATCATTAGTGTAGTAAGTTTTGGCAGTTTTATGTATGAGTACAATAGATAAACTATATCAGTGATATGGTCTACTATAACTATATAAAACTGAAGGAGGACTTTAAGAGCTAAAGCCAATCTCTTAAGGTTTGAATGTGAGAAATTATTTTGTATTTTGTATTTTGATAAAATGCATTAAAATTCAATTGATTGGAAAAGATCAAATAAATCATTCTAAAAAGTACAAATATTTCTAACGGTTATCTCAAGAGTTCTAAAACAGCGTGTTTAAGTATGCATACATATACCTCAACAATAGCAGGATCAAATGTGAAGGGGGCTGCATTGAAGACCACATCAGAAGAGCTGATGGAGAACTGCTCAGTAAGGTCTATAATGTTGGGCACTATGCAGCAGTGCGGCACAGAGACTGATACTGGCTGCCTTGTTGTGCCTGAAGTGAACACTGTATATGCCAGTTTTGCAGTAGAGGTTATACCACTATCTTTATACTTAAACTTCAATGAGCGATACAGTGGTAATGCTTCCTCATTTAGAGTATGCTTCATCAATACAAATCCCCAAATCAACGGCTGAAAATCCACTGAATATGGACCGCATGAGTTTCGTAAGATATATTCATTGAATTCCTCTAGACATTCAGCATGGACAAGCATGTACATCAGCCTCCTGATTGTGTCATTTGCTGGGGAAAGTAGTTTCTCCGGAGTCAATGCTACAAATGCACCACCACCATTCAACACACTACAGAGTGAGATTAATATAGATACTGTCTCATACGTTCCTTTATAGGCAGTTACCAAACAACACTACTATACTTAGCTATAGACATGATTGAATACTTTAATATTGGGAAAACCACTATATATCCAAAGCTACTCTTTTAATGGAAGATCCTGACCATTTAACATATTATAGAGTGCGTATGAGACCCAAAGCTTCCAAAGCTACTCTTTTAATGGAAGATCCTGACCATTTAACATATTACAGAGTACACATGAGACCCAAAGCTACTCTTTTAATGGAAGATCCTGACCATTTAACATATTACAGAGTGTGTATGAGACCCAAAGCTACTCTTTTATTGAAAGATCCTGACCATTCAACATATTACAGAGTGCGTATGAGACCCAAAGCTTCCAAAGCTACTAAGACAACAGATGTATACGTAAATACAGTTAATAAAGTGTTTTAAATCATACATACATACATATACATGATCATTTCCACAAATAGGAAACAACCATCATGATTTGTTATATACGTATATATGTACACGTATAGGGTAAATTCTTTGTGGAGTATATATATTCACTTACAGGTTACAAGTCTCCACAGAAATGCATTTAACATGATCCTATATTATCACAAGCCTAAATTTTAATTTTTAGATTGTAATGCTATTATATCTGTAATAATAATTATTTTTATAAGCACTTTAAGTTTTGTCAGTAATACTCTCTTTCGTTTATTTCTAGTTACATTATGTTACGGTAGTACCATAGGTGAAACCTCTTAGCTATTGTCTATATACCTACAGATTGTTTATACTGAGAGAACTACATAATGCCTGTGGAATATATAGTGAATCGAAGTAGGTCTATACCTCAAGACGGCTGCTGGTAGGTCGTTTGATGATCTCGAAAGTATACCGATCATACGATATCCAGGGCATTTCATTTGTAAAAAACCCGCAAACTTAGAAACTCGTACAGATAAGTTGTCATAAGTTATATACAATGGTATGGATCCGTCGTCCCAAACAAGAGCTATCTTGTGACATCTCTCAATCGACCCTAGTGAAACTAGGCTTTGCAGCGAAGGTAAGTCTGAGAACCGAAATTCTTCCTAAACAGAAAACAGGAGAACATTGAACAAGGACTACATTACCGAGGTGCATGATTTATAATACTGCAGTCCGTACCATTGCCACGATATATAGTACAGGCCTCCATTTGCAATTGTGAGGAAAAAAGAGTAAAATATGAGTTCTATATAGAGATCGATAGTGTATGTAATAAGTCTCTAGGAAACCAGTCTATTGTAACCGGCTGTGACTATGTACGTATGGTGTCTGTGATCCATGTTTTAAATTATACTATTGGACGTGTATATAGCATCATATGTGTCTGTATATGTGTACACTATCTTATTATATTAAATGGTCATGATATAGACGTTTCTATAATTCTAGATCTTTTATTGATTCAGAAAATGTTGTTATGATTATTATTATTAACTGTTACAAGTTTATAATAATATAATAAATCAAGAGTTCTAAATGTCTAAAGTAAAGTTTATATGTATTGCATCATCATAAGGTTCAAGTATACTAAACCGATCAGCAAAAACTCTTTCACCTATAAAAGGCACTCCACCTCCAAATATGGTTTATAAGAGGATTCCCTGCTGTAGAACCTTCTATCCCGTCCTAGAGTGTTTTCATTAATATCCCTGACTAGAATACCATAGTTAGGGGATCCATTGGCCCAAGCTTTGGCTGCAGCTGTCACATCAAATGCTACGTACTTATCAGAACGTTGATCAGGAAGGAATCCATTGCTTGAAGTAAGTACAACTGTACTCATACAAGTAGAGTCAGCTCCACTCCCGAGTGGCAACCCAGCAGGACCACTGCTACCAATGGTTGCTTCATTCCAATAACTAAGCACTCGATGAGTACAGAGAGGTCTGTCTATGATTGGAGCCTGACTGGAAGATACAAAACTAGCTTTGTGAGCATAAGCATACTTCAAATACATTGTTGCCTTCTGAATAGTGCAGCTTGAAGTAATGCTGGAAAACTGGATGACAAATCTTTTAATGGGATAATGAATGTGCTGGCCAACCAAGAGATATTGAAAGGATCCTAGGTTGTAATTTCTCTGCAGAGTTTCATCTTTAGTAGCATAATACTTTAAAGTCCTCACATTGCATCCTGATGGAGGTGGGGGAGGTGGAGGAGGTGGGGGAGGTGGAGGAGGTGGTGGAGGTAATAGAATTGGTGATTCAGATGGTAGAGGTAGTCCAAGGTCTCCATTGGTCTCCATGGCTTCATTGAGCAAAACTCCAATGAATAGGCAGAGAAATAGCTCTAGCTTCATTTCTTATTCTGATTGCTCTAGTAAGTTGAAGTATCCAATTTTCTGGTTAGTGTGATAAATAGGAGCGCACATTTCTACTTTTATAATCGAAATGAAGCCATCTCTAGTTAATTGATTACATAAAACTAGTACTCTTATGAAGCAGCAATATAGTATGTGTACATTTTGAAGTCAATGGTATACCAGTGGATCTGGATATACATCAAATTAAGGCTGATATTATATATATTACAGATATATATTGGCTACTTCTCTTTAGGTTTTATGACTTCAATGTTGATATCAATATAATAATCTTATATATTTAGTGTGTATAAGCTAGGTAATTAATGTACTAACTTATATATATTGTGGCCCACAAGGACTTTGAAGAGCTAGTATACGTACGTAGGGGATCTTTAAGGGAGGTATAGCAGCAAATTTTAAAATAATCTATGTACTGTATGTCTGACACCTAAGTACTGCAAATTAATCTTCGAATTTAACATTACAGAGGTATAATATATAAAGCTGTTGTACACTGCTGCATGCTAGATCAGTTACCAAATGTATTCGTTGTTGATTGAATAGGGTGATCATGTTTTTGTGCCTACAACCTCTCAGCATGCAAAATTTGGTGTGTATAATCATTGAAGCTGTCATTATTATATACAATAAATATACATTTGGGCATTTATCATAATAACACATATACAGTATAGGCATCTGAAAGAAGGAGTACATAAATGCCCACCTACGTATATATACATTTAGGCTTCTTTGAACTCTAGCCTTTTATGTCATTCTTCAGAGGATTCACAGACAGCTTGTCATGCACAGGATTTCAGGTTTCAGATAGCATGAAACTCTTTTGAACTGCCAGGTTTCACGGGCTGCTATTTCAAATAGGACTTTAGTCCCCCCCAGTCAAGATGACCTTGGTTACTTGGCTGGTTTGGCATAATACATATACTCCATTGCAATTGATTTTCCATAAAAATGACATGTAAATTGTATGTGACACACACTTTTAATGTAACTCAATTCACACAGACATACGTATATATGTATAGCAGAATAAGGAAATCTTCTAACTTCATCGAACTTATCTTTTGAAAGGATCATCTTTCGACTTTTAGAGCATCACTGAAGAAGACCCTCAGGTAGAAATGTCTGATTTTTAAGAGAGACAACAAAACTGCATCTTTAAAAGTCAAAAGATGATCCTTCAAAAGATCTATATGTATATATAGCTCATCCAGCGTTGAATCTATAACAGCAGCATATATATAGATGCAGAGTTTCTTTAGAAAATTTATTGTAATGTTATCTAATATTGGGAATCCCTTGTTCAGTTTTTATATAAGATCAAAAGCATCTTAGATATACTTATGTCATTTTTCGATGATAACATGAAATTTCATTCACTATACAGCACATAGTAGGGTTCATGTTACTACTGCAGCATTGTCACATTAGTGGAGCAGGCAACTCGTATAGAGTGTGTTTATGCCTCGTATAGCCTAATATTATCATAGAGTACGGTAGTACTCTATAAGTAGGGATGGCCGAAAAAAAACATGGCCGCCCTATTCAATGTACTATCAATTAACACCTCATAAATCAACAACGTTCAGATTTTCGGTTGCATTCGTGTGTTTGCAGTCGTTTTTGCATGCTTTTCTAAACGCCAAAACATGTTACGATGCTCTACAACCTTCGCAAAGTGGTTAAACCGAAATAGGCCAAATTCTGCAATTCCTCATTTTTTCTTCTTCTTTTTTCAAATGAGCTAACGCTAACATGCGAACTTACGCAGGTACATACAAATACTAAATCGTCATGAATGTTTCCGAACTAGGGAATAGACTACCCTAGATTTCAACGCGCTCCAACCGAAGCGTGTTACTTTTGAAAGTGCCAAATTTATGGCCTCTTTGAACGCCATTTTTTAATTAAGTTTCAAATTCTCTGTATATAAAATAATTAACCCGAATGAATAATATTTGTGGTACTGCCGTTACCCGCGATCGAATTTCTTAGTCGCTTTGCAGGGCCTATATACAGTCGTATTCTTAACGATTATGGACTCTTTAATATCCTAAACTGAATGTTAAAGAACGGTAGAAAACATCTTATCAAATTTGGGATCTTTTCGGACGCCATTTTTTAATTTAGAGCTCTCTATTATATCGTCTATTCTGCTACTTTATTTCGAGTTTTCGCCAAGAAAACTTTCAAAACAAATATTAACAAGAAAAAAGGAGCAATATAAGTTAAATAAAAACATTCAAAAATGAAGTTAAAAGTAGGGATGGCACTATAACAGTGATTGGCACATCTAGAAAAAGTAACGAAAGAAGAAAGTGATCATATGGTAAGGCTAACATTGCAGAAGTGGCATACTGAAACTTAACTATACACATCACTTCTATGTTTGGGCACGTATATTTAACGTGTATATAAAAAGCTAAAAATGTTGTTGATTGAATAGGGTGGCCATGTTTTTTGTGCCATCCCTATAGCCTCTCGGCTTGCAGAAATTGTTAGTTTGATTTTTCGGAGACCTACCAAATATTCAGGTGTGTATCCAATCATTGAAACTGTCATTATTATATACTATGAAATCTGCAAAATTTGGGCGTTCATCATATAACACATATATAGGCATTTGAAAGAAGCTACACATAGTAAACCGACCTTTGCACTTAACACTTTATAATTTCCTCTTTGATAACCACAACAATGAAATCAGAATATAAAAAAGCAGTTAACCATTTATAGTTCAGCATTACGCCCACTAATATAGGATTACAGCAGTCCTATAAAATCCCTACCAATGAACAACACTTTTAATTATTGAAAATACCATAAGAACAGCATCCTATGAGAGCTTCATAAGACTCCAACATTTAAGTGGCTAGGATTTAAGTGGCTAGGATTTAAGTGGCTAGGATTTCGTCAGCATACTAAATGTAGACTGTAACTAAGTATATATGGAGCTCTAATAACATTACTTCCTGTTTGTTTACTATGTATCATACTACAATAGAGTATATACAAATCTTTTAAATTTCTTAATTGCAGAGTAAATTGATAACTTTTAGAGTATTTGAAGGATTCTCAATTGCAAATATGCTTATACAAGGACATAATAATACTGATTGATTGAGTGTGCTGATTCCGTCTATATATAGTTAAATGCGCTGTTAATATATTTTGGTCATGTTGTTTCAATTCTATATTAGCTCTATCACTCTAATACAAACAGCCAAAATATAAAAAAACATTAATGTAAAACGTTGTGTCATGCAGTAGCAATATTAACTCTAGCCTTTCATGTCATTCTTCAGAGGATTCACAGACAGCTTGCTGGTAGAGGTACTATTGCCACAAGTGTCCACAAGTAATTTATATGTATATACTACGTATCATCACAAACTGAACACATGTAAAATATACTTGTAAAGGAAGGAATTATGGAAAATCAATCAATTTTGCTGCTGTGACTTAATTTGTACATGCCAGAGTGAAGCTTGTGTATACGTATATCAGAGGATGAAAGTCATATCTAGGATATAGTTTTGTTGGTAGCTATATACAATGAATGATCAGCTGGGACAGAGTATAGGCCTACATATTACAGCTATTTAAATCCAGTGGTCCTGATTATTCCCATGCAGCTACATTTTAGGGGGTACCATAGCTATTGCCAGAACTACATATACATGAGGTACTATTGCCAAATAGATATCCCATTTACAGTATCCAAGGTAACACATATACCAAAAGCCTTACTTGCTAATATTATTACGTAAATGAAACTACAAAATAAAGATGTACAATGTAGTGCAGTGAGTTAAGGTTTGCCATGCATATCTTCCCATGCAGAACAGTGTAACATACTTTTTAATTTTAAGAGACTATAAAGAGAGGTTTTCTAGACTTGTAACAAGAAGGCATTGTAACCTCCAAAGAAGTTTTTATTTAATTAGTGGATGCACAGACAAAAATCTTGCCAAAACATGTAATTGCATCAACCACTGTCACGTGCTGTTACAGTGAAACCGTTGGAAAAATCTCAATGATATTCCACAAAGTAATTCTCTACCTATAGCAGTCACAGAGAGATCCTGTTAAAAAGGACTTACACATAAAGTACACACATCATAATACAATATTTACAAATTACTGTTTGTTTTGTACATATATTAATAATGATTTTGGAAACCTGACTCAACTCAATTGGGATCAGCTGATTAGTTGATTAGGTGAAGTTACAACTTGACTTACATGTGTTAAGTTTGTTCTACAAGTGAGAGCCACATGAACAATTAACTACTTTACTTCCAATTGAATGTCAAAGCCAATCAATTTCTCAAAGGATTGTAGAGTTTTATAGCCAAATACCAGTAGCTAGGTAAATTAATCTTTGCAATACAGAGAACCTGGTAAGCATGTACTACATATCTCCCCAAACTGAACTACAGCAGCTAGGAGTCACTAGTTATTAGGGACTGCTAAATCTGGTGGTTCCTTTGAACAGATGTAGTCCAGGTGCTTTACAGTTGTTATACTCACTGTAAATTCCATGCAAATTTTCTTTTGATCCAACACTTTCTTTCACTATCTTTTCACACCTGAATGAGTTAAGCCAATAATTATAAGCACTTTAAGGTTTGCCAGTAATACTCTCTTTCATTTATTTCTAGTTACATTATGTTACGGTAGTACCATAAGTGAAACCTCTTAGCTATTGTCTATATACCTACAGATTGTATACTAAGAGAACTACATAATGCCTGTGGAATTGTGAATCGAAGTAGGTCTACCTCAAGACGGCTGCTGGTAGGTCATTTGATGATCTTGAAAGTATACCGATCATATGATATCCAGGACATTTCATTTGTAAAAAAACCCGCAAACTTAGAAACTCGTACAGATAAGTTGTTGTAAGTTATACAATGGTATGGATCCGTCGTCCCACACAAGAGCTATCTTGTGACATCTCTCAATCGACCCTAGTGAGACTAGGCTTTGCAGTGAAGGTAAATCTGAGAACCCAAAATCTTCCTAAACAGAAAACAGGAGAACAAGGCCCACATCACCGAGGTGCATGATTTATAATACTGCAGTCTGTACCATTGCCACCTCTACATCTGATATATAGCACAGGTCTCCATTTGCAATTGTGAGGAAAAAAGAGAAAATATGAGTTCTATATAGAGATCAATAGTGTATGTAATAAGTCTCTTTAGGAAACCAGTCTAACCAGTCTATTGTAAATAGTTTTTGTTGTTGTTGCATGCTGAGAGGTTTGGTTACCAAATTATTGAGGTGTGTATCTAATCATTAAAACTGTCATTATTATATACAATAAATATACATTTGGGCATTTATCATAATAACACATATACAGTATAGGCATCTGAAAGAAGGAGTACATAAATGCCCACCTACGTATATATACATTTAGGCTTCTTTGAACTCTAGCCTTTTATGTCATTCTTCAGAGGATTCACAGACAGCTTGTCATGCACAGGATTTCAGGTTTCAGATAGCATGAAACTCTTTTGAACTGCCAGGTTTCACGGGCTGCTATTTCAAATAGGACTTTAGTCCCCCCAGTCAAGATGACCTTGGTTACTTGGCTGGTTTGGCATAATATACTCCATTGCAATTGATTTTCCATGTAAATTGTATGTGACACACACTTTTAATGTAACTCAATACACACAGACATACGTATATATGTATAGCAGAATAAGGAAATCTTCTAACTTCATCGAACTTATCTTTTGAAAGGATCATCTTTCGACTTTTAGAGCATCACTGAAGAAGACCCTCAGGTAGAAATGTCTGACTTTTAAGAGAGACAACAAAACTGCATTTTTAAAAGTCAAAAGATGATCCTTCAAAAGATCTATATGTATATATAGCTCATCCAGCGTTGAATCTATAACAGCAGCATATATATAGATGCAGAGTTTCTTAAGAAAATTTATTGTAATGTTATCTAATATTGGGAATCCCTTGTTCAGTTTTTATATAAGATCAAAAGCATCTTAGATATACTTATGTCATTTTTCGATGATAACATGAAATTTCATTCACTATACAGCACATAGTAGGGTTCATGTTACTACTGCAGCATTGTCACATTAGTGGAGCAGGCAACTCTGTATAGAGTGTGTTTATGCCTCGTATAGCCTAATATTATATATAAAAAGCTAAAAATGTTGTTGATTGAATAGGGTGGCCATGTTTTTTGTGCCATCCCTATAGCCTCTCGGCTTGCAGAAATTGTTAGTTTGATTTTTCAGAGACCTACCAAATATTCAGGTGTGTATCCAATCATTGAAACTGTCATTATTATATACTATGAAATCTGCATAATTTGGGCATTCATCATATAACACATACATGTATGTACGTATATAGGCATTTGAAAGAAGCTACACATAGTAAACTGACCTTTGCACTTAACACTTTATAATTTCCTCTTTGATAACCACAACAATGAAATCAGACTATGTAAAAGCAATTAACCATTTATTAAATAGTTCAGCATTACGCCCACCAATATAGGATTACAGCAGTCCTATAAAATCCCTACCAATGAACAACACTTTTAATTATTGAAAATACCATAAAAACAGCATCCTATAGACAAATACTCCAACATTTGAGTGGCTAGGATTTCGTCAGCATACTAAATGTAGACTGTAACTACATACGTATAGAGCTCTAATAACATTACTTCCTATCTTTGGGATGGTACATCCTTCGACTTTTGAGCGTTTAAAAACCCAGTTGGTTTTTTCAATTCTTGGTCAAACGTTTCGACCCTGGGGGTCTTCCTCAGTGACTGATGGTTGAGTGGAAGAATTGCCTCTATTTATAGAGGATGTTTCCCGCCATTTCCACTTCCTGTCATGTGACCCTCAGCAGAATGAGAAAAACAGGAAGTATGAATATTAAATCGTCTCCAGGCTTGATGTAACACAATGCCTTGATCTAAATTCATTCTCACCTGACTCTTCTGGATCCTGATGGCTTCTTTGACCCTTCTCCTTTGCCAGTGGGTTTCCCTGTCTGTAATCTTGGCCTTGTCCCAAGCAATTGAGTGGCCAGTCTTGAGGGAGTGAACAGCTATACCGTTGTTCACATCCCCCATCCTGACTGCTCGCTTGTGCTCTGCCAATCTCACTTTCAGGGTCCTTCCAGTTTCACCAATGTAGACTGCAGAACACACAGAGCAAGGAATTAGGTAAACTACACCCTTGATATCCATAGGTGGTTGTGGCTCTTTTGGGTTGGATAAAACGGTTCTCAGTGATCTCTGCTTGGAGAAAATGGTCTGGATACCCATTTTTCTACAGCTTTTATCGATCATCTCACTGAGTCCCTTTATATATGGAATAAAGAGTTTGTGTTTACACTCATCCTCACTCCCCTTAGTCTGCCTTCTCCTGTTGAGCAGTCTGTGAGCCTCCCATTTAGGGTATCCATTAGCTTGAAGTACTCCTTCCAGGTGCTCCTTTTCTTTTTCCAAGCTACTGGAGTTTGGTCCACAAATCTTTTCGGCTCTGTCTTTGAGACACAGTGCGATACCAGTTTTTACCCTAGGGTGGTGATGAGAGGTAAAGTGAAGGTACCTGTCTGTGTGTGTTGGTTTCCTATACACAAATGTGTCCAAACTTCCCATGCACTTCTTTACTTGCACATCCAGGAAGGGTAAGGAACCATTGGTCTCCTTCTCCATGGTAAATTCGATGTTGCGATGTCTTCCATTGAGGAAACTCAAGAAGTCCTCCAGCTGCTCGTCACCATGATTCCAGATGACAAATGTGTCATCCACATATTTCAACCACAACTTAGGCCTTATCACAGCAGCACGAAGAGCTTCTACTTCGAATTCCTCCATGAAGATGTTCGCTACCACCGGGGAGAGAGGAGATCCCATGGCTGCCCCTTCCTTCTGCTCAAAGAACTCATCACTGTACAGGAAGTACGTTGTCCTGAGACAGAGTTCTGTAAGATCCGCAATGGTAGATACATCGAAGGGTGTACGTTGCTCCAAGTTAGGGTCCGCGCAAGTCGTCTCCTGATGATCTGTAGAGATAGATCAATGGGTACTTTGGTAAATAGGCTCTTTACATCGAAACTGATCAACTTATCTTCAGTGTTCACATCCATTCCCCTGATCTTCTCGACAAAGTCATGAGAATTCCGCACAAAGTGAGAAGTTTTCCCCCATAGTGGTGACAATACCCCTGCCAGGTACCTGGAAAGGTTGTAGGTAGGGGAATTAATGGAGGAAACAATTGGTCTCAAGGGTACACTTGCCTTGTGGATTTTTGGTAATCCGTAGAGCTGAGGTGTGGAGCTGTTTTGGTTCTGAACCTTCTTCTTCAGATCAGAGGGGAGTTTGCCTTTTTTCTCAAGTGACCTTAGAACTTCAGTTACCTTCCGTTCTATCTTCATTGTGGGGTTTCTCTTAATGGCTTGATAACTCGTATCATCCAAGAGTGCCCTTATCTTCTGGTTCTGCAGTCTACATTGGTGAGACTGGAAGGACCCTGAAAGTGAGATTGGCAGAGCACAAGCGAGCAGTCAGGATGGGGGATGTGAACAACGGTATAGCTGTTCACTCCCTCAAGACTGGCCACTCAATTGCTTGGGACAAGGCCAAGATTACAGACAGGGAAACCCACTGGCAAAGGAGAAGGGTCAAAGAAGCCATCAGGATCCAGAAGAGTCAGGTGAGAATGAATTTAGATCAAGGCATTGTGTTACATCAAGCCTGGAGACGATTTAATATTCATACTTCCTGTTTTTCTCATTCTGCTGAGGGTCACATGACAGGAAGTGGAAATGGCGGGAAAAATCCTCTATAAATAGAGGCAATTCTTCCACTCAACCATCAGTCACTGAGGAAGACCCCCAGGGTCGAAACGTTTGACCAAGAATTGAAAAAACCAACTGCGTTTTTAAACGCTCAAAAGTCGAAGGATGTACCATCCCAAAGATAAGTTCGATGCAGTTATAAGGAATCCTTATTCTATTAACATTACTTCCTGTTTGTTTACTATGTATCATACTACAATAGAGTATATACAAATCTTTTAAATTCCTTAATTGCAGAGTAAATTGATAATTTTTAGAGTATTTGAAGGATTCTCAATTGCAAATATGCTTATACAAGGACATAATAATACTGATTGATTGATTGTGCTGATTCCGTCTATATATAGTTAGATGCTCTTTTAATATATTTTGGTCGTGTTGTTTCAATGTTATGTTATTATGTTTTTATAGTGTTATTAGTTATTCTGTTATTTATTTAGTTATTAGTTATTAGTTATTCTGTTTCGTCCTATAATAAGGACGAAACAGCTGTCTATGGCTCAACCATGTTTTTGAGTGGCTAGGGGGAGACTCTGGTTCCCATCAAGCGAACTTCGGTTCCGCCCATCAGCTCATTGCGCTCCTCAGGGGACATGAGTGGGCAGGGGTAATACCCAGAGTTTAATGATGATGGCACAGAGAACCTGGTAAGCATGTACTACATATCTCCCCAAACTGAACTACAGCAGCTAGGAGTTACTAGTTATTAGGGACTGCTAAATCTGCTGGTTCCTTTGAACAGATGTAGTCCAGGTGCTTTACAGTTGTTATACTCACTATAAATTCCATGCAAATTTTCTTTTGATCCAACACTTTCTTTCACTATCTTTTCACACCTGAATGAGTTAAGCCAATAATTATAAGTACTTTAAGGTTTACCAGTAATACCATTATAATACTCTCTTTTGTTTATTTCTAGTTACATTATGTTACGGTAGTACCATAGGTGATACCTCTTAGCTATTGTCTATATACCTACAGATTGTTTATACTGAGAGAACTACATAATGCCTGTGGAATTGTGAATCGAAGTAGGTCTACCTCAAGACGGCTGCTGGTAGGTCATTTGATGATCTTGAAAGTATACCGATCATATGATATCCAGGGCATTTCATTTGTAAAAAACCCGCAAACTTATAATTAGAAACTCGAACATATAAGTTATCATAAGTTATATACAATGGTATGGATCCGTCGTCCCACACAAGAGCTATCTTGTGACATCTCTCAATCGACCCTAGTGAGACTAGGCTTTGCAGCGTAGGTAAGTCTGAGAACCCAAAATCTTCCTAAACAGAAAACGGCAGAACAGCCTACATTACCGAGGTGCATGATTTATAATACTGCAGTCTGTACCATTGCCACCTCTAGATCTGATATATAGCACAGGCCTCCATTTGCAATTGTGAGGAAAAAAGAGAAAAATATAAGTTCTATATAGAGATCGATAGTGTATGTAATAGATCTCTATAGGAAACCAGTCAGTCTATTGTAAATAGTTTTTCTTAATTGGGGCTATATGGTAATACGTAGCTGTAAACCATGTCTTTAGCTAAATATAAATCCGGCTGTGACTATGTATGGATATCTGTGATCCATGTTTTAAATTATATCTTGTTGGACATGTATATAGCATCATATGTGTCTGTAGGTATATCTTAAATGGTCATGATATGGAAGTTTCTATATATTCTTTTATCGATTCAGAAAATGCTGTATGATTATTATTATTAACTGTTACAAGTTCATAATAATATAATAAATCAAGAGTTCTAAATGTCTAAAGTATAGTTTATATGTATTGCATTATCATAAGGTTCAAGTATACTAAACCGATCAGCAAAAACTCTTTCACCTATAAAGGCACTCCACCTCCAAATATGGTTTATAAGAGGACTCACTGCTGTAGAACCTTCTGTCCCGTCCTAGAGTGTTTTCATTAATATCCCTGACTAGAATACCATAGTTAGGGGATCCATTAGCCCAAGCTTTGGCTGCCGCTGTCACATCAAATGCTACATACTTATCAGAACGTTGATCAGGTTGAAATCCATTGCTTGAAGTAAGTACAACTGTACTCATACAGGTAGAGTCAGCTCCACTCCCGAGTGGCAACCCAGCAGGACCACTACTACCAATGGTTGCTTCATTCCAATAACTAAGCACTCGATGAGTACAGAGAGGTCTGTCTATGATTGGAGCCTGACTGGAAGATACAAAACTAGCTTTGTGAGCATAAGCATACTTCAAAAACATTGTTGCCCTCAGAATAGTGCACCTTGAAGTAATGCTGGAAAACTGGACGACAAATCTTTTAATAGGATAATAAATGTGCTGACCAACCAAGAGATATCGGAAGGATCCTAGGTTGGCGTTTCTCTCCAGAGTTGTGTCTTTAGTAGCATAATACCTTACAGTCCTCAAATATGCGCATCTTGGTGCTGGTCCAGGTGGTCCAGGTGGTCCAAGGTCTCCGGCTGGTCCTGAAGGACCAGCTGTAGCTTCATTGAGGAAAACTCCAATGATAAGGCAGAGAAATAGCTCTAGCTTCATTTCTTATTCTGATTGCTCTAGTAAGTTGAAGTATCCAATTTTCTGGTTAGTGTGATAAATAGGAGCACAAATTTTTACTTTTATAATCAAAATGAAGCCATACATTTATCTCTATAGTTTATGTTACATAACACTCTTACAAAGCTCAGCAATATTGTACATTTTGAAGTCAATGGTACCGGTGGATCTGGATATACATCAAAGGCAGATCATATTACATTTAAACCTAATAATGGGTACTTCCCTTTACGTTTTATGACTTCAATCTTGATATCAATATAATAATCTTATATATTTAGTGTGTGTAAGCTAGGTAACTAATGTACTAACTTATATATTGTAGCCCACAAGGACTAGTATAGGTAGGAGATCTTTAAAGGAAGGAGGGAAGTATAGCAGCAAATTTTAAAATAGCTATGGATCCTAAGTACTGCAAATTAATGTTAGAATTTAACATTACAGATGTATAATATATAAAGCTGCTGTACACTGCTGCATGCTAGATCAGTTACCAAATGTATCGTTGTTGATTGAATAGGGTGGTCATGTTTTTGTGCCTACAACCTCTCAGCATGTAACATTTGATAGGTTATACCTTAAACTATCAAATTTTCCATGCTGAGAGGTTTGGTTACCAAATTATTGAGGTGTGTATCCAATCATTGAAACTGTCATTATTACTATGTACAATAAATATAATAGGAAATCTGCAAAATTTTGGGCATTTATCATATAACATATACATACAGTATAGGCATTTGAAAGAAGCCAGATGGAGTACGTAATACCCACCTATACATACATATATATACATTTAGGTTTCTTTGAACTCTTAGTTCTATACCACAGATCTCTGAGATGTTCCACATGGAACCAGTTACTTAGTAACACTTTCCTCTTTGATACCATAACAACTTATAATTGTTGAATGAATGCTCCATGTATCAACTATATAAAAGCAATTAACCATTTATTAAATAGTTCAGCATTATTAAATAGCTATGCCCACCAATATAGGATTACAACTATAAAATCCCTACCAATGAACAAAACTTAAGAACAGCATCCTATTAGAGCTTCTATGAGAGAGTGGCTAGGATTTCGTCAGCATACTAAATGTGTAGACTGTAACTATATATAGATGGAATCAGCACAATCAATCAATATATTATGTCATGCAGTAGCAATATTAACTCTAGCCTTTCATGTCATTCTTCAGAGGACTCTGAGACAGCTTGTCATGTGTCCACAATATACTATATACTAAATCACAAACTGAACACATGCATAATTTTATGCTTGTAAAGAAGAAATTATAGAAATTCAATTAATTTTGCTGTTAAGTGGGACTTGTTCAACTAGTACTAATTGTATATGCCCAGAGTGAGTTTTGTATGTATATCAGAAAGTCATATCTATGGTAGTTTTGTTGGTAGCTATATATAATTTATGATTAGCTGGGACAGTATATAGTACAGAGTGCTCCAGTAATTTTAAATATTATCATTTTTGAGGATCTGGGAGGCAATCATGGGCTGCTATTTCAAATGGGACTTTAGTCCCCCCCAGTCAAGATGACCTTGGTTACTTGGCTGGTTTGGCATAATATACTCCATTGCAATTGATTTTCCATAAAAATGACATGTAAATTGTATGTGACACACACTTTTAATGTAACTCAATTCACACAGACATACGTATATATGTATAGCAGAATAAGGAAATCTTCTAACTGCATCAAATTTATCTTTTCAAAGAATCATCTTTCGACTTTTAGAGCGTAACTGAAGGTCGAAATGTCTGACTTTTAAGAGAGACAACAAAACTGCATCTTTAAAAGTCAAGAGATGATCCTTTCAAAAGATATATATGTATAATATAGCTCATCCATAGATGCAGAGTTTCTTTAGAAAATTTATTGTAATGTTATCTCTTGTTCAGTTTTTATATAATATCAAAAGCATCTTAGATATACTTACATGAAATTTCATTCACTATACAGCACACAGTAGGGTCCATGTTACTACTGCAGCATTGTCACATTAGTGGAGCAGGCAACTCTGTATAGAGTGTGTTTATGCCTCGTATAGCCTAATATTATATATAAAAAGCTAAAAATGTTGTTGATTGAATAGGGTGGCCATGTTTTTGTGCCATCCCTATAGCCTCTCGGCTTGCAGAAATTGTTAGTTTGATTTTTCGGAGACCTACCAAATATTCAGGTGTGTATCCAAACATTGAAACTGTCATTATTATATACTATGAAATCTGCAAAATTTGGGCATTCATCATATAACACATACATGTATGTACGTATATAGGCATTTGAAAGAAGCTACACATAGTAAACCGACCTTTACATTTAGACTTCTTTGAACTCTTAGTTCTATAATATACCACAGATCTCTGAGATATTCCAGTTACTTAGTAACACTTTCCTCTTTGATAACCACAACAATGAAATCAGAATATATAAAAGCAATTAACCATTTATTAAATAGTTCAGCATTACGTCCACTAATATAGGATTACAGCAGTCCTATAAAATCCCTACCAATGAACAACACTTTTAATTATTGAAAATACCATAAGAACAGCATCCTATAGACAAATACTCCAACATTTGAGTGGCTAGGATTTCGTCAGCATACTACATGTAGACTGTAACTACGTATATATAGAGCTCTAATAACATTATTTCCTGTTTGTTTAGGAAGTAATTATCCCCGAAACAAGTAGTCATTTTGGGTTCTGTGATGTACTTAATTGTTGAATGAATGTTCTATGTATCATACTACAATAAATCTTTTAAATTCGTTTATTGCAGAGTGAATTGATAACTTTTAGAGTATTTGAAGGATTCTTAATTGCAAATATGCTTATACGTACAAGGAACGCTTTACATTAATGTTTTTTATCAAAGGCAGATCAAATTACATTACAGATATATTAAACCTAAAAATGGCTACTTCCCTTTAAGTTTATGACTTCAATCTTGATATCAATATAATAATCTTATATATTTAGTGTGTATAAGCTAGGTAACTAATGTACTAACTTATATATTGTAGCCCACAAGGACTAGTATAGGTAGGGGATCTTTAAATGAGGGAGGTATAGCAGCAAATTTTAAAATAGCTATGGATCCTAAGTACTGCAAATTAATGTTAGAATTTAACATTACAGATGTATAATATATAAAGCTGCTGTACACTGCTGCATGCTAGATCAGTTACCAATTGTATCGTTGTTGATTGAATAGGGTGACCATGTTTTTGTGCCTATAACCTCTCAGCATGTAACATTTGATAGGTTAACTTTTAAAATATCAAATTTTGCATGCTAAGAGGTTTGGTTACCAAATTATTGAGGTGTGTATCCAATCATTGAAACTGTCATGATTACTATGTACAATAAATATAATAGGAAATCTGCAAAATTTTGGGCATTTATCATATAACATATATACAGTATAGGCATCTGAAAGAAGCCAGATGGAGTATATACGTAATACCCACCTACATATATATATATATACATTTAGGTTTCTTTGAACTCTTAGTTCTATACCACAGATCTCTGAGATGTTCCACATGGAACCAGTTACTTAGTAACACTTTCCTCTTTGATAACCACAACAATGAAATCAGAATATAAAAAGCAGTTAACCATTTATAGCTCAGCATTACGCCCACCAATATAGCAGTCCTATAAAATCCCTACCAATGAACAACACTTTTAATTATTGAAAATGGCATAAGAACAGCATCCTATAGACAAATACTCCAACATTTGAGTGGCTAGGATTTCGTCAGCATACTAAATGTAGACTGTAACTATGTATATATGGAGCTCTAATAACATTACTTCCTGTTTGTTTAGGAAGTAATTATCCCCGAAACAAGTAGTCATTTTGGAATATATCCTCTGTACCTAATTGTTGAATGAATGTTCTATGTATCATACTACAATAGAGTATGAATCTTTTAAATTCCTTAATTGCAGAGTGAATTGATAACTTTTAGAGTATTTGAAGGATTCTCAATTGCAAATATGCTTATACGTACAAGGAACATTTTACATTAATGTTTTTTTTTATATTTTGGCTGTTTGTATTAGATTGATAGAGCTAATATTGAATTGAAACAACATGACTAAAATATATTAAAAGAAGCAACTAACTATAAATAGACAGAATCAGCACAAATCAATCAATCAATATATTATGTCATGCAGTAGCAATATTAACTCTTGTCTTTTATGTCATTCTTCAGAGGACTCTGAGATAGCTTGTCATGTGTCCACAATATACTATATACTAAATCACAAACTGAACACATGACTCATACTTGTAAAGGAAGGAATTATGGAAAATCAATTAATTTTGCTGCTGTGCCTAATTGTTTCACTTAGTCTATTATTTGTACATGCCAGAGTGAAGTTTGTGTATACGTATATCAGAGGATGAAAATCATATCTATGATATAGTTTTGTTGGTATTTATATACAATGAATGATCAGCTGGGACAGAGTATATACTAGATCTTATGGAAGAACTGCAGCGTTCGTTAAATGACAAATTTGACTTTTTGTGTGTTCCTCTGGTCCGAGGGGAGTAATGTTACAAAAGAGACAGCACTGGATGGTACACTTAATACCGGCAAGTGTCACCTGACTAAAGAGGCAAGGAGGCTATAGGCCTATATACATTACAGCTATTTAAATCCAGTGGTCCCATGCAGCTACATTTTAGGGGGTACCATAGCTATTGCCAGAACTACATACATGAGGTACTATTGCCAAATAGATATCCCATTTACAGTATCCAAGGTAACACATATACCAAAAGCCTTACTTGCTAATATTATTAAATGAAACTACAAATAAAGATGTACAATGTAGTGCAGTGAGTTAAGGTTTGCCATGCATATCTTCCCATGCAGAGCAGTGTAATGTACTTTTATATTTTAAGAGATTATAAAGTTAGGTTTTCTAGACTTGTAACAAGAAGGTATTGTAACCTCCAAAGAAGTTTTTATTCAATTAGTGCATGCGCAGATAAAAATCTTGCCAAAACATGTTATTGCATCAACCACTGTCATGTGCTGTTACAGTGAAACCGTGGGAAAAATCTCAATGATATTCCACAAAGTAATTCTCTACCTATAGCAGTCACAGATAGATCCTGTTAAAAAGGACATACACATAAAGTACACACATCATAATACAATATTTATTTTGTTTTGTACATATATTAATAATTACTTTGGAAAACTGACTGAACTCAATTGGGATCAGCTGATTAGTTGAAGTTACAACTTGACTTACATGTGTTAAGTTTGTTCTACAAGTGAGAGCCAGTGCATGAACAATTAACTACTTTACTTCCAATTGAATGTCAAAGCCAATCAATTTCTCAAAGGATTGTAGAGTTTTATAGCCAAATACCAGTAGCTAGGTAAATTAATCTTTGCAATACAGAGAACCTGGTAAGCATGTACTACATATCTCCCCAAACTGAACTACAGTAGCTAGGAGTCACTAGTTATTAGGGACTGCTAAATCTGGTGGTTCCTTTGAACAGATGTAGTCCAGGTGCTTTACAGTTGTTATACTCACTGTAAATTCCATGCAAATTTTCTTTTGATCCAACACTTTCTTTCACTATCTTTTCACACCTGAATGAGTTAAGCCAATAATTTTAATGATAATTGTACTCAGTCCTCCTTTTTAATTGGACATGTTGCTAGGCAACTGATATTTGACTTCCATGACAATTCTATAAATAGATGAAAATACAGCAAATCAAGTATAGGCTGCACAATAAGACATATACTTGTCTAATCAAATTTGTATAAACGTTAAGTACAAATTACATTTTAAACAGTCTCACAAGCAAAAAGTATTATACATGAGGTAAAGATGCTGATTAATACGTTAGCTAATCATAACATTACAACTTAAAACATTATAGACTTCATTTAAAGTAGCTATATAGTTTGTCCAATTCTCTAAACAAGATGACCTACCAATGAGTGTAGTTTGGGCATGGACAACGCCAAAGTTCCTCAATTTGCAATATTTGAGCAACGGCCATTTTGGATTTACAAATTGATTGAGCAATAGCAATGGATTTAGCTATGTATGCTCACCAGAACACAATAGCGTAAACAGATCACTGAAATAATCAGTTCATTAAGATACTGATAGCTTGTTTATTAATTAAGCACTTCTATTCATGGGGTCACTGTACATCTTATGATTTGCTTCGCTGGATAGCCATGATTGATTTCTAGTCTAACAATAACAACTTGCTGAATAGGCCGGGTTATGTTCTGCATGTTCTCTATTGTTCTTGAAAAGGACCTCGAAAAACAATAAGCAAAATTTTAATTCCCCGATTTTCCGCCAAAGTCACGATGTTTCCCGCCGACAATTTCTAATAAATAGACAAGGAAATTTTCAGTCTTTGGCCTCCGGGCTATCAACTCTGGAGGTCTACTTTGGTGTGGATCGATGCGCCAACCGTGGTAGGAGCACGACCATGGTACCATGTGACAAAGGGTTATCGGTGTTCGTATAGTGGGGTGGTCTCTCTATCTATGGGCTAGTGCCTGGAGATGTATCTCACTATTAATCAACTTTGTTGGTTCTCACTATACGACCCGTACCTGGAGGAGCGTGGGTCCAGTGCCACTACGTAGTCGGTCAGGAACCCCTGTTGTAGGCTGCAGCTTCAGGTTGGTTTGGAATTTGCATTTGAAGTTTGTATTCAGTTCTCCTATCCATGCATCAATGCAGTATTTCATTGTATTTCATGTATTTTCAATTCTTTTCTTATAGTTCAGTGAACTGATGGGTCCCTACTCTAAAGCGCCTGGCCGATCCCAATGAGCTAAAGTCTGTGTGCAGTGTTCCCAAGCTACGTTGTGTGCACATGATGATTCTCATTGGTGGGAGTTTGTGGTCCGCCAGGGTCGGGCTTGTTCTGTTCGTAGCGTGGCAGGGCAAGACTAGTAACTGGTCATAGGTCGGTCAGGTACGCCGGATCGCTCCCGTGCAACTTCTCTTACGACGCAAGTAGTGGAAGTGTCAAACAGAGTTGAGAAACCGGAGGCCATTTGGGGCACGAAGTACTTCTACCTCCTCGTGGTGTGCCCTGGGGTCACCTTTACTACACTCAGTAAAGTGATGCGAAACGAAGTACTACAGCGGTGTTCCAGTAACACTCAAAAGGAGAAGAAACAGCATTGTCTCATGAAGAACTTGTTTAAGAATTACATTGTTTGAACATTTTTTAAAATTTAAAACCATGTATAAGATGTATATTTCAAACAAAATGATCATTGTGCAGTGGTTATATACAATCCCAATTTTGATAATGATGAATTCATAATGGGTTGGTATAGTAAGATATACGACCCAGCTCATCGCAAATGCATCTATGTAAGCATTCAGTATACTCTTGTAAATTATTGCATAACAAGTGTATTATATATAAAAATCCAAAGGCCGATCCATGTCCCTTAGATTGCGGCAAGTTGAAAGACTCAGATATGTATCATAAATGTCCTTCGTGTTATAAGTAAAGGAGGAATTAACAAGAAAAAAATAGAAGGTAAAACGAAAAAAAAGGGAAAAAGAAAGATGTCTTCTATCTGCTACGTAACTCCAGAGAATAATATAAGAAGCTAGAGAGGGGGTATAGTGTACCAAGTCCCTTGCAAGGACTGTACCTATAGTAGGTGAGATGGGGAGGACTCTTAAGGTGAGACTTGGGGAGCACAAACAGGCATGCACAGTGAGGAGAAATAAAGTCCCTTCACATGACCCTATAGATCTAGATTTTAGATAATCTATACTACGTACGTATACGTACATATGTTATTTCTCTTAAGAATATTCCTACTGTGACCTGTCAATTAGCCACAGAGATCACAGGAAACACATTATGTAATCTAATTATGTAAACCTATATACAATTCTTATGTCATACTTATACAGTATCTTCAAAATACATGCATACATTAGTGTGCATTATTAGTGCAGATCTGAATGGCTTTGGACACATTTTATGTAGCAGTATGTTGTATCAAATGAAACACATTCTAAGCCAATAAATGACTTGAAGATACAAGCAAATAATATGTAATACATGTATACTGGATGTAATGCACATAACAAAGCATAAGTGTGTCTCTCATATTACGACACAGGTAACGTGACAGTTCCAAGTGGTGGTAACCTAGTTCCAGAATGTGGTCTACCACTCTCAAGTTCACGAATCCTAAGTCTCAGTTTGCTAATCTCAGTTCTCTGCATGTCAATGATCCTTGACTGATCATTAGGAGAAGGCTCGACCTGAACAATTCCACTGACAGTAGACACTTGTGGGGGCTGGGAACTGGTTGTCCTTAGTGTGACTTCTGAAACATTTTTTTGCAGAATCTTCATGGCTGCTTGACTATCATGCAACTGTGATCTGACAGTTTTCAATTCTTTACGTAAATCATTCACTTCTTTAAGTAAAGTTACATTCTCCTATATTTTTGAAGAGTGGAGATACGTATAATATGTAACTCAAAATCAATCTGATATAATCCAGTAATGTTCACTAAATTTAATTAAACTATACCAGTGTTAGAAGTCATTAAAAAAGGGGTGTCAAATCTTTGTGATTTGCAGTATACGTACGTACAAGACCCAAGTCTTAAGTACGTATGTCTTATATACGTACATGCATACATTGTGTAGGTATGTACGTATATGTACAAAATTATGTTAAAACTCATGTAATTAAAAAGTATCAAATATTGGGATTTACAGTACATATATGTACATACGTAAGCATGTCTAAACATACGTACGTACCTGCATTACTCTGATGTTATCCATACGATGGATCTCTGTGTCCTTAGATAACTTCTTTCTGAGAGCTGCCACACTGTGCTCCAAGTGTTTCCTTTGTCTGGCATACTCACTATGCATATCACTTTCAGCATTCTGATCAGCTTGAGAACCCTACAGGTTTTAAGGTACAATATCATTATGTGTCTTAGTTAACACCTAATTCAATTTACTGTATATAAGACAACTAGATCTAGCACAGAGAGCCAAGGACTCAAGATCAAGAAAAGACAAAGGACGCCTGGGGTTACTAATGAAGGGTGGATTTCCTAGAAACAGCTGTCTAGCCCAAAGCAGAAAGGAACAAGATTTTGAGGCAAACACACCAAAGCGTAAATACATAAGCATGTACGTACATACGTATGTAAGTACATGAACAAGAAATAGTATTATTGTATGAGATGCATATATTTAAATGTTGCATAATTTAAAAATTATGTATGTACATATGTACATACATACTTCCTCAAAATCGCCAAGATGTAATCTGTAGAGTTCTTTAATTTTCTCCTTCAACTGTTTGGGCTCCTGTATATAGCGTGAAGTTCCATGCAGACCAGCTTTAATGTTTTGCAACTCAACCCTCATATCATGAACCTAAGAGCATACAAGTATGGAAGTACGTACATAATGTATTATATCAATCATGTGTATGTACATACATTAAAGTAAACAAGAAGTATACGTATATTCACCCACAGTATGAAAAGCTACGTTAGAAATTAGTACATACGTACGTACCTCTTTAACACTGTTTTAGATTATTCATACATACGTATTATGCCTACACTAAATACATAGACATAGTATAACTAGAATATCTTAGAAACTCACTTTGATTCTTTCTTTCATCATTTCAGAGTTAGAAGCTTGTAGCTTAAGATCTTGTTTCTCTAAGGCGAGTTCATAGGCTTTGTTCTCTCTGTCTGACTCTTCTAACTCAGACTCCATCTGTCAGTTGACCAAGGAAGATAAGAGAAACTTATGCATGTGAACATACATACATACATTTATTTAATAGGGACCTTTTACTACATACATTATGTAATTCGTAACCCATAATCTACAGAGCCTAGAGGATGCATGATATAACTTGAGAGTACTACATACGTATGTACGTACAAATGTATAAGACTGTTAATGAATACAGTTACGTATATATACGTACGTATTTACAGTACTTATACATTTGTAAACACAATGCATCAATTACAGAGATTTACATATGTACGTACATACATACCTTCTTAATCTGTTCTTTCATTGCTTTAATTTCATTCTCCTTTGGTTCCATTTGTCTTCTCAATTCCTTAATCTTATAATCAAGAACAAATTTAAACTTTTCAAGTTCCTGATTTTTCTTCTTTAAGTCATAAATCCTCTTCTCTTTATCCTATATACACATATATACGTAATGTACTGTCAATGAAATACGAGACATACGTATGTATACGTATTTTCTACAATATGTAATAAATGTATGTATGTATGTATGTACGTATTACATACTGTACATATACGTACGTATGTGAAAGGGGGTATTTGTTGCATTCATAATGAAAAGGTAGGTATATTTGAGCATTGAGTTATAATGTTGCTGATGCTCAAGTATACATATGTATGCACGTACGTATATGGAAGTACTTACCTGAATTGTGTCATCTCTTTCTTGTATTTCCCTCCTTAGCCCATCAATATCCACCTTAAGGGAAGAAATGATGGCCTCTCGCTTCCTAAGCTCACTCTCCAACTTCTGAATTTCCCCTTTCAATGAACCAATTTCGTTCTGCAAACTGTCAACCTACATACATATGTATACAAAGGAATGAAAAGAACAGAGGACCTGCTTCTAGATGAGATTCTACCCACATACCTACCTACCGACGTACGTATGTAGGTGTGTGGAACACTAGCAATTGGGAATGTGACACCTTTATATATTAAGGGATGTATGCAAGTAATTACATGCATTTGAAAACTCAACCTTTTTCTTTGTAATGCCATATTCTCCTCTAAGTTTGATATTTTCTTCTTTTTCCTCACGAAGCTTCCTCTCAAACTTGTTTCGAATATCAAGAATTTCCATATCACTGTCTTCTTCGATCTGTCTTCTCATCTCATCCCACTCTTTATGGTGCTGTCTCTGCTCTTCTCTTGCATTGTCCAACTGCAGGGCTTTATCATGGAGCATTCCTTCATACATCTCTGTCAGCTCATTCAAGGCTTTCTCCCTTGATGCTTCCATTTCTACCAACTGTCTTTCATAGTCTTCCTGAAGTTTCTGGTTTCTTGCTTGCAGTTCTTGATACTTCTCATATTCATTCATCAGTTTCTGAGCATCTGCGTTGCCTGCATAAATACATATGTATGAGTAATTTGATTAATAGATTGTAACAGATACGTAGGTATGGTATGTACGTACGTATGTACAGTTGGTGATATGTACGTATACAGTACATACGTAAATATACGTACATATATGTACGTAGGTATGCATTATAGTATATAGCCATTAGTGTTTGATGTACGTACGTACGTATGTACATACTGTATGTCACTTACTGAGGTCATGAATTTCTTGTTGTTGCTTCTCTTTCAGCTCTTGTATCTTGTCATTGTGTTTAGTTTCCATTTGTTCCTTCTCACTTTGCAAAGACTAACAGACAGGATTTCGTAGTATTAAATATTAAACTTGCCCCTACATACTTATGTATGTAATGCATTGTAGTATATACTGACAAGACAGATGAGTCCTGAAGGCCATACTCTAGAGGCATACGTACGTACATACAAAATTTAATGTATGTGTGTATATCCTTACTACTAGCTTAGCTGTTAGATCTTCCTTTTCTTGTAAAAACTTGTCAGACATTTCTTTGATCTTTTCACTGTAATTCATGTCTTTCAATCTCAATTGATACTCATTCTCCATCTTCAACTCATCCACACGTGTCTTCAGTTCAGACATCAAGGTATTCTACATAAGACATACGTAGCAGGGTACTTACGTATGTATGTACTTATGTACATATTATCTCTGCAATACATTCAGTTGTACTGTAGCACTGACATATATATATATAACTGTGTACATACATACATACATATGTACGCATGTTCCATAAATTACATAGTAATTAAGTTAACTTATTACTAACTTATTAAAGTTAACTGAAGTTATCAGACAGAAACTACACTGCATGGAACACAGTAATTATATATACCTTTTCTTCAAGGTCTGATTTTGTGATGAGGATCTCCTCTGAATAAGTAATCTCTTTGTCTCTTTTCATTCCCCTACCATCCTTGTCAGCAACTTTGTAGATGAAGAGAGACCCATCTGTTCCAGCAGAGAACATGAACTGGTCATCCCATGAAACACACAACTGGAAATCAAATAATAGATTATTTATTACTATACAAAAATACTATAATCATGTACGTATATACGTACACATGCATGTACGTACGTATACATGAATGTAAGCCAGGGTTTCTTTTAAGGGGGTGGCATTTACCCCTCTTAAAAATATCTTATCCACTTGAAGAAAGTCAAATTACCAAATATTCATTGCAAATAAAACCTTGAACCAGGTTGCTCCCTCATAAGCTTACTACATATGTACATACGTATATTGCCCCCTTGTGATATCTTCCAAAAGACAAAAGAAACCCTGTAGTGTGTAATACCTATGTACATACGTATATTCATTTATTGAATTGAATTCATTAATAATACTGAGGTACTATATGTAGCATGCTGCTATAGCTAACCCTATTTATAGGTCCAGTGTGAGATTGGTAGTCCTGCCAATCACCAGTCTCTCCCAGGGGAAATTTGACTGCTCTGATGACACCATTAGCGGTACCACAAAACATCATGCGACCAGATCTAGAAAGGCTGATCTGTGTACAAGCAGCTGGACCAACACTGATCTCACGTTTCACCTAACACAAAAACAAGGAAGCTAAGTACAGAACATGAAAAATCTAAGATACCATTTTCCTACATGCTATATGCCTATTCTGTAAAAAGAGCCTATAGGGGAACTAAACCTAAAGAGAGCTTTAGATGAAGATACAGTAGTCTTTTCTTCCTTCTTTTCCCTTCTTTCATCTTCTTCTCCACTGGGTCAGACAGCCGTTTCTGGGAATTCCACCCTTCATCAGTGATCCTGGGAGTCTTTGTCTTTTTCTTTATCTTGATCTTCTGTGAATCCTTGGCTCACTATGTTGTTATATACGTACATGTTATATACGTATGTGTGTTCCTACATACAATATTTCCCCAACATGTCAATAGGACGGGGCTGAGCCACACGAAATATGGATTACAGTGCTACAGTTCTATTTACGTACGTAGGTATGTATGTGCAACAATAATAATGAAAAAAATTAATAATTCATATATTCCCTATTCGAATACGATTTACACCTTTAGTGCTAAAGGTACATAACTGTTAATTATTAACGATTTTCGGTTAAAAGTTAACAGTTAACTGTTACCTGTTTTATGTTACCTTTTAACCGAAAAATGGTAACTACGTATTAGAAGGTTAACGATACCGTTTTTATGAACCGTACCGTACGTACATTTATAGTAGTATGTGAAACCTCACTAATCTAGACACCTCTCTAAACTGACCCTTATAGCTACATGTATGTAGCTGGTCCCAAGGGAGTTCTGTTGAGAGAGGGTTCACCATAGATAAGAACATATGCATGATATACGTACATACTTTTGGTTACATACAAGCCCAAGTTAAATGAGAATACTTACAGTTGAATCCATCAGGTTGAGTTCCTTTAGTGTACAGTCTGTCCCCACGGCATAGGTGGTCCTGGCATCCCCGCTGACAGCAAGAGATGTGTATGAACAGTTCTTGACCACACAATCACCCTCCCTCTTGTAGGCATGGACATTCCACTCATACACAGCTCCATCACTACTGCAAGACACCAGACGAGTATCATCTTGATTCCATCCAATACTGCGCACCTATGACAAACCATATATACATACGTACATATACGTAAGACATCTATACATACGTACGTATGAATAATCTAATATATGTATCATTTTCTTACTACATCTACTTTAGAGTAAAAGGCCTATAGGGAACTAAACCTAGTGAGAGCTTGAGACACACTTTGAGGGCAAAAACATTTTATGTATAAAATTATACAGTAACAATATACGTTTGTACGTACCTTTCCACTGTGTCCTTTCAAGTTTCCCACATTCTCAAATGAGAATGTTCCGTACACCTGAATGAGGTTTGAGTTGGCTGCAGCAAAAAGATGTCCACCGTTGCTGAACCTGCATTCTCTGCAGCCTCTTATACTGATCTCCTTAAACACTCGGAGCTCATCAATCAAGATGTTGAGTAACCTCAACTTCTCACTGAACCCAACCAGAACAAAGAGTCCACTTGGATGTAAGGCAACACTATACGCTTCTTCTTGGAATTCCTTCCAAATATCAAGTACTCTTAATAAAAAAAGAATATTAAATAAGCAATTTTGTAATCCACTCAATTCTTAAAAGACACTAAAATACGTACGTATGGCCTGTAATATTGAATCAAGAGGTCTAGTACAATAAATACATATTTAGGCAACAACTTTCCATATGTATGTACGTACGTTGGCACGTACATGTGTAATTTAAGTGCACTAGATATTCCATCAGAGACTAAGTTGTGCACATACGTACATATGTAGCTGGCTATCATGCAGGAACAGCGTATTGCAGTACGTATATTGCAGATTATTATTATTATATTGCAGTACTTCTGCTTACTGTTGTTCGTAGTTCCATATGCGCACTGATCTGTCTTGAGAACACGTAGCAACAAGGGGCTTCCTGAGACAAACATCCATTCCAAGTATGGGAGCAGAATGGAAGGCTTGAGAGAGGTAGCTGAAAGCAGAATTACTTGCAGCCTAGATAAAAGTCAAATGTACATACGTATGTTGCAATTACGTATGTACACATAATCGTAGCATTGTAATAGTAAGCGGTATTCTGTTGCTTTCATAATGAATATGGGAGGTACATATTTGATACCCAGGAACATAATTTATTGCTGAGGAAGACCTGTGGTTCGAAACTTCCAAATTTGTTTATAGAAGTAGCTGATACTTAAATATTCAAATACTCATCTACATTCACATGTACATACATATATAGCATTGTTCCGAGAATGCATACAAACTCAAATTATATACGTACGTAAACAATTACATATATACATGCATACAAGAGAAACATCTATGTATATACACATGCACATATGTATGTACGTACCTTTCCAAGATCTGCAGCAGACAGTGTGAGGGAGTACAACTGGTGTGATCTTGTAGAACACACTACATTCTCTTCTGAAGGACTCAGCGATAGGCTCATAATATCGTGGAGGTTTGTAACTTTGTCAGAGATGTTGATTTGTATATTGGGATCGACACAGATGCTAACTGAACGGACATGCTTGAACACATTCTTTTCATCAGTCTTCTCAAACAAGTGCAATGTTCCACTACCACCAGAGCACAGGAAACCCTGTAAGTGTGTAAGTACGTATTTTCACTGTTAATCACATAAGTATGTACATATGTGTATTAGCATGTATATACGTACGTAATTGTGCAATTTTTATGAGTACGTATACGTACATACATATATTTATATTCACATACGTAGGTATTGTTACTAAGTTCCATCTGATATAGCTACCAAAGGTTCCTAAAGCTGACCTTTGAGTATGTTGTAATACAATTGATAGCTACTTCATAGCCAGTACCCAGTTCATGTTTAGAAGAGCGAGATGGAGACTTGGATGATTCTGGGGCCGGAACAGATGGAACTTCAAATTCATTCTTCATGTCCCCTCCTTCGAAAAGCTGTACCTTCCCAGTATCTGTGCCAATTATCAACCTGGTTTCAGAGAGCCATGCATGGCAAAGATAGTTTTGGGGTTCAGCTTTTTGAAATGAATGTTGCTTCAAGTTGCCCTCAGTATATCTAAACTGTTTGTAGATGGTCTCGCCTATAATACAGATAGAAGTGTTGTCTTTCGGATTGAATGACACCTGTAACAAACACGTGGAGATACTAAAGATTAGATAAACACACAATATTCATACTATAGAAGTATTATAGTCCACAACAAGATCCCTTGTTTCATATACCTTATACCTACGTATGTAATTTATGTGCAGTGGTAGAGCCTACAAATGCAGTCTGCTTTCCATACACAAGTATATACATACATACGTAGGTAGGTACCTGTTTGATGGGTGAATTGTGCTGGTTGGTTGTTTTGAGTGTTGTCATCACTTTAGCCTTCTCCCATCCCCAGTAGACCAGTACCCATCCTGGGGCTCCCCCCTGAGCTATCAGATACTTGGAGTCGGGAGAAAAGGCAAGACTGACAAACTCCAGAGACTGAAGATCCGGAAATGATAGAACTTTTCTCTTTCTCAGTGTGTGCAGATCAACAATTGTGACAGTCGGCTTCTCTCCCTTCTCAGCTACTGCTGCATATCTCTTGTTAGGACTGACAGCCTACGTATATGGAGACCCATAAACTGATAATGCTCTTCTTGAAGGCATGCACTAGTCTAGTATATTTGCAGGAGCTTATGTAGGTACATACGTAGCTAACTGAATAATTTAGCTTTATACATAAAGAATTTATTTTTTGCATAGATATATAAATAGCTAATATTTCAAGCTTATGGTCCACGTGGAGATACGTAACAATACTAGAAAGGTACAATTATTATATAAATTGATTTAGTATGTATCTTTGGACATTATTAGCCAAACAGTGCAGCGTCAGCAAGCAATGAAAGGAGGTCTATTTAAAGGTTCCGCTTAATAGTGTGATGGCTTACCATTGCGGTCATGCCATCTGTAGAGGAGGCACAGGTTATAAACTTTTGATTTTTCTGATCGATATTGTATAGAATGCATATCGAACCGACTGGCAGAAGAATGGTTTGTTCGTCCAAGTATGCGACGTTATTTGTAACGTCTCCCTTGAGCCCAAAAGTGTGTTTCAACTGGACTGCAGCAATAGACATTTTCGGTCCTACCCCGCAAACACGGTTGCTAGGAAGATTCCATCAGTTGCTATGCAAAGAGTAAAATATATCGTACCCTACTAATTAAAAAGAGGCGTACACCGGTATTTGACCACGAGCGGCAGACTAGCAAGATAGAGTCGCCATAATGAAGATTGAGGAGGTTAAAAGTACCACAAAGACCCAAAGAATAGCTACACACAGTCATGTGAAGGGACTCGGATTAGACGAGAAAGGCATGGCCCAGCAAATTGCTGCTGGCCTTGTTGGCCAAGAAGTAGCGCGAGAGGCTGCAGGGATTGTAGCGGAGCTGATCAAGAGCAAGAAAATGGCTGGCAGAGCGGTTTTATTGGCAGGACCTCCAGGAACTGGAAAGACAGCTCTAGCTTTGGCCATTGCACAAGATCTAGGCCCTAAAGTCCCCTTTTGTCCAATGGTAGGGAGCGAAGTGTACTCCTCTGAAATCAAAAAGACAGAAGTGCTCATGGAGAACTTTAGGCGAGCTATTGGTCTGAGGATTAAAGAGACAAAAGAAGTCTATGAGGGAGAAGTGACAGAACTGACTCCCTGTGAAACAGAGAACCCTACTGGTGGATATGGTAAGACCATCAGTCATGTGGTGATAGGCTTGAAGACATCTAAAGGCACAAAGCAGCTCAAGCTGGATCCCACTATTTACGAGTCCCTCCAGAAGGAGAAGGTTCAAGCTGGTGATGTGATCTACATTGAAGCCAACAGTGGAGCCATTAAGCGCCAAGGAAGATGTGACACTTACGCCACCGAGTTTGATCTGGAGGCCGAGGAGTATGTGCCTCTACCAAAGGGAGATGTTCACAAGAAGAAGGAGATTGTTCAAGATGTCACTCTTCATGATTTGGATGTTGCCAATGCCAGACCTCAGGGAGGACAGGATGTCCTCAGCATGATGAACCAGCTGATAAAACCCAAAAAGACGGAAATCACAGACAAGCTTCGAAAGGAAATCAACAAAGTGGTGAACCGGTACATAGATCAAGGAGTGGCTGAGCTGGTACCAGGGGTCCTCTTTATAGATGAGGTCCACATGTTGGATATAGAGTGCTTCACGTACCTCCACAGGGCACTGGAGTCCACCATTGCCCCTATAGTAGTGTTTGCAACAAATAGGGGTCACTGTACTATAAGGGGATCGGATATTGTGTCCCCTCATGGCCTTCCACTTGATCTTTTAGATCGTATTCTCATCATACGCACTCTGCCATATTCTCAAGATGAAATGGTACAAATTATTAAGATTCGTGCACTCACTGAGGGTATTAAATTGGAGGAAGATTCTTGTAAATTGTTGGGAGAGATTGGCTGTCGCACAACTTTGCGTTTTGCAGTACAACTTCTAACTCCTGCAAGTATTCTTGCAAAGATAAATGGTAGAAATACGATCTCAAAGGAAGATTTAGAGGAGATTAACGAGCTATTCTTTGATGCTAAATCGTCTGCAAAGATATTAGCAGAACAGGAAGACAAGTATATGAAGTGACCGTCTGACTGTTGATTAAGTAACAATTCTTCCAACAGTACTCATTTTGTATCCATTGCATATCTAACTCTTTATGTATTGTATTGTATATGCTCCTATGGTTGCTAATCATTGTAATACGTAGAGTAGTATAAATACATGTACATATGTATAAAGGGTATATATACATGTACAATACTTGTAGTAATGGCTTCCTATATAAATAATCTATATGGTGACAACAAATAAAATCCAAAGTCATCATTTGCCAAATTTATTTAAAAATTCAACGATGTCATTAGTCTGAGTCAGAATCTGTATAAGCAGACAATCCAGATAATCCGCTTGTAATCTGTTCCTTTCTTGAGTCACTTTCATCTCCAAGTTTCTCTGTGGCTTTCCGTTCTTTCTCCTTCCCCTCTTGGCTGTCTCTTGTGACTACCTCAGCAGTGTGACTTGAGGTTGTGATGTCCTTTGCCCTCTTAGATGAAACCACCTCACTATCATTGCCAGATTTAGACCTAAATACACATGTACGTACATATATAAATTTGATGAAAAATATGTATATTTCAATGATTTTCTTGATAGCGCACACTGTATCATAAAACAAATAAGGTGCAATTGGAGTACAATACATTAGAGTACATGTACAAATATGTAGTACTGCGTATTATGGTGCTAGTAAGTTTCACATTACATGGAGAACTGGTGGCTTAAAACAGCTATCCTGGATTAAATTTCCATCAACTGCTTCTTTTAGTTTGTGTCCCTTTTAAAGGGATTTGGGTTTGATTACTTGTGGTTTGGTTATCACTACAGTTATACGTATGTCAGTGCATGTGTATGAGTACACAAATGAGTCAGCGCAGTGCATGCATACCTCTTCCTATTGGGCTTGATGGCTCCAGCTAAGAGCTTTAACTGGGACCTCTCCTTCTGTACAGTCTTACAAGGTCTAGCGACTGCATGAGTACTTTTAACCGGCTCTGAGGGTCCAATTGATGGATCTGTATCCACATTCTGAATGCTGTTTACTTCAGCCCAAGGCATAGCATTAAGGAATTCACTAGACTTTCATAATTACAATAACAATAACATATGTGCAATGGCAGAAAAGTGACTGTGACCTCCAGAAAAGTGCAAACCTCCTCTTAATAGATAATCTCAGGTATTTCCCTCAACTCTAAAACCCTTCAAATTTGTTTACAAGATGTTGATATGACGGTGGCCTCCCACAAGTACAGAACATACCCTCTTCTCACTTTTTATTCTACTGAAAGCCACATTTTTGACTGAACACTGCCAATTACCACAACAAACAAATTATACTTCGTAGGGAGTATGGGCTAACACATTGAAATAATAGGAAGGTATTTACATATTACATAACTCTAGTCCAAGTAGACGATGTACCATACCCTATCTATTGAGGTTAAAGAGTTGTGATTACTTATCAGCAATATACAAAAACTTAGGGTACAGCTGGAGGTGGCAAAATTACTAAATAAAGAATAAATCAATCTAGAAACCGAGGGATGACCTTGGCACTCTGTAATCTCAATACATTGTCTAAATTCTCTGTAGTACTCTAAATACAAATATACTGGTTTGCGTCACATACAGTAAAGTACATATTTATTAATGGATTCAAAAGTACTCTCAGCAAAAGAGAGCACACAAAGCACTTTGGCTAACTATACAACATTATTATTATTAACAGTCTATCAGTTGCATGAGAAATAGGAGGATAGAGCTTAAACTGAAGTTGCTATCTTCCTCATCTCCAGTAGGAAGATGTGATTAATGAGTGAATTGATATTCAAAGTATGCACGTATTTCCTGGTTATTACTTTCAAATGACATAATTACATGTGGTGTGTGCTGGCATGTTTTATAGGCTGGCTAAAATCTACTCTAATCTGAAGCTGTTAATCAAATATGTAACTATTCAGTGGATACTCTGAATTGTTTAATTTCTTGCATTTCCTCTAAAATTTGCTTTTCTTCAGCTTCTGCTTGTTTCTCTGACACTATGTTGAGAAACCTAGCTTCTTCATCATCTAGGCCTTTGTAAATCATATTCTCTACCAGTGGATAATGGTTTGTGAAGAAACAACACAATATGAATCTTGTACAATATACTTTTGTCATATCACAGACACATTGATATGTGTTACAAAAACAAGAATTGGACAATTAATTTCTCATAAAATGATGTTACTAATTAATATACAGTTATTACTTCCTATTTTTATATGAATGTACATACGTACTTGTAGGTATAATACCAAAAGGACATTAAAAAGGCAAGGTTCAAAGGTCAGCTGGATTCCTCCATTAAAATCTTAGTGCTTTCAATTCATACGCATTGAGAGGCTAAGCACTTGGTAACAACACATGTAACTAGGAATTTCACGGTCTCTACAGTATGAAATGCAATAGTCCCAAATAAAAAGCACAAATTCTTAAATCCATTCAGTCAACCTAGCTGTTAGAGGGGTGGGTATAACTGTTACCTAACTTAGGTGGGTAGGGAGAAAGACATCAAATAACAATATAGACTCATACGTATGTACCTTCTATATATTACTTGAACTATTTTGGAATTTTGTTCTGTTATTTCAAAATCAGACCCCATTATGATGCAATCACCCTCCCTATCATGTACAACATGCACTTTAATTTTAATACTAACTGAGTTTAAATTGTTCGTCCCATTCCATCTGTTTCTTGTCTTTCTGCTCCTTCAGTCTCTCATATAATGATCTCGGGTCATACACTTCCGGTTTCTCTACAAATTCAAATAAATGCATTTAATCTGGTAGTATGCCCTTCATCCATCTATCTAATAATGCATAGACCCTGCTGAATAGTTTTTAAAAATCTATTAGTATAGTAAATACATTCCTTAAATTTTCATAAAAACATGTATGTACTACCCTAATAAATATTTGTACAATAACATAGTTGTCATTAAACGCAAGTCTAATAGTCAATATATAGTATTTCTCAATGATGAGGTACCTAGGGGCTGGTCGGGTCGCCTAGTTCGTTCCCATTCCTCCTGTTGCTTTTTTTTGACATCTTCAATTTGGTTTTCGGAGATAAATGACATTAACCGGGGTTGATCTTGACTACTGTCCGCCATTTTGATAGCTCTAGGGGGAATACCCTTTTTTAATATGGCCTCCACGCTGAGTCGATTTCTTCCACAATTGAAGAGCACTTGTTGTAGATTTAAACTTAATTGCACATATTTATTGTTGAGCAGCAATAGGAATTCTACTATTCTGCATAGAAACATAGAGTGCAGCCCCTCAGCCGAGAAGGAGGTTCGGTTTGCGTCGCTTTATGAGAATTTCATAACTGAAAAAGAGCACGATATTCTTGTGGAAGAAGTTGACCGCTCCTTCAGAAGATCGAAATATCAGTACGATCACTGGGATAACGTTAGTCAAAGGCCTTATTATGCACACACAAGTATTAAATCGGGTTTTATGTAGTACTATCACACGAATTATGTTACTGATTGTACGTATAATGTGATGGTTTTGTTAAGCGTTATTTGACACACACCTATTTGCATTATTGAAAGTGACTGCCCATCAGAGTTGCAGTATACATTGTTTTGCTGTATTTCCCATTGATGGATTGTATTCAATTTATTACTCAGGTTATGTATATTGTGAATTACCTTTCATTTTCTGAATATCAATTGATGTCAGAAAATGAATAGAATGTATATTGCCATTTTATGATATTTCTACCAAGTTCATAATTGTGGTAATCAGGTCAAGTTTGAAATTTGACCTCTTCCTATAGTTAGTATTTGAATACAATCAAAAAATTGATTGTTTAATTGTATAATGATGTCTAGTATTTATAAGGGTTTCTGTAAGAGAATATACATATATGTATGTGTATTAAAATAATACTAAGTAGTAGCATTACTATTATTTAAGATACATGAAAATGAAAACAATTCTGCAATACACCTGAATGTAGGCAATTATTGGTTACAGAGAAACTGAAAAGGTGAATTGGAATAACTCAGTCTGTGAGGCAGTTATAAATCGTCTAAGAGAAGCTACCAAGAATGCTGTACAAGATGCTACCATGGAGTTGATCCCATCAATACATGTGCTGGACTTAGCCTCAGATGGGTAATTCAGTGTTTAATGTAAAACTCTATGCCAATAATCAATCATAGCATCATAGCATAGCATCCCATTATCTATGAATAATCTTAACACACCATTTTCTACATACTACATCCATTAAGGCCTATAGGGAACTAAACCTAGTGAGAGCTTAATTGGATGAGGAGACAAGAGTTGTCTTCTTCCTCCATTTTTCCACTGGGCCAGATGGCTTAGAATTCTACCCTTCATCAGTGACCCTGGAAGTCTTTGTTCTCTTCATAGTTTTTGGTAAGTCCTTGGCAATATGTGACTTTGCCAACACCCCCCACCCCCCATAATGATGTTTTCAGAATTAGAAATGTTGTACAAACACCTTAAGCTGTGTCTCACAATTTAATAATGTACTCAAATCAATGTACGTATACACAGGCTCTCACTGAGGAACATGTATATATCATAGATAATGGAGACACAATATAGGAAAATATCCACATTTTTACAACTTTCTTTAGAATTTCAAGTAGGCTGTCTGTAAGTGCTGCATATTTACAATCTAATTTTCCTTCACAACAGGTTTATAAAGCCACACATTGATAGCACGAAGGTAAGTCCTTTTTTAGATGTTTTCCTTCCTGTTTTGATTGGTCGATGTCATTTTTAATATGGCTGCAGTTTTGTGGGCGGGTCATTGCTGGTCTAAGTTTACTTTCTCCAAGTGTGATGAGACTGGTTCATCAAACTGATACTGCTAAAACTATTGATATCCACCTGTTATCAAGATCTCTATACATTTTGGTGTAAGTCATGATTATGATAAGAGATATTGTGTTATATCACAGATGTCTGAATAGTATATATGATATTGTTCAAGACCTGATTACCAAGGCAACCGAATAATATTATTTAAATTGTTTTTACATCAATTTCTTCCTGACTTCTGTTAGTTGGTAATATTTTATCACAGTTGGAAAAAACTCCTTTTCCTTTTCTGTTAGTTTGTTTTACTTATTAACATGGAAGTGAGGCTTTATCTATATTTGAAATCATCAGATTCTAGGAAAATTGAAGTGATAATCAAACCACAAGTTTTTAAAATGAATCAAGCATCATAAAGAGGGAAAAAATGAAAGAAGCAAAAACATGAAAGACCAGGACAGCTGATTATGGCCACCAGTTGCTCTCTACCTCATGCTTTCCCTCTTAAACTAACTACAAGCTAGTAGTTAGTCTTTATGCAATATTTAGTGGTGATCTCTTTATCAGGACAAGCTTGTTCAGTCTCCAGGGTAAGGGCTGGTTTCCTACTTCACTCTGATTGCTACAAAAGGTTCCCAATTATTTCTCAATGCACTGAATGTAGTTGACATGACTGCACAAAAGAGAAATAGGAATGACACCCTAGATACCCGTATCACAGCCACACAGTTAGACACCCTCTCATGAGCTCTGTATCACAGCCACACAGTTAGATACCCTCTCATGAGCTCTGTATCACAGCCACACAGTTAGACACCCTCTCATGAGCTCTGTATCACAGCCACACAGTTAGATACCCTCTCATGAGCTCTGTATCACAGCCACACAGTTAGATACCCTCTCATGAGCTCTGTATCACAGCCACACAGTTAGACACCCTCTCATGAGCTCTGTATCACAGCCACACAGTTAGATACCCTCTCATGAGCTCTGTATCACAGCCACACAGTTAGACACCCTCTCATGAGCTCTGTATCACAGCCACACAGTTAGACACCCTCTCATGAGCTCTGTATCACAGCCACACAGTTAGACACCCTCTCATGAGCTCTGTATAACAGCCACACAGTTAGACACCCTCTCATGAGCTCTGTATCACAGCCACACAGTTAGACACCCTCTCATGAGCTCTGTATCACAGCCACACAGTTAGACACCCTCTCATTGTTTGGATCCTGAAGCATATGGCTATTATCAATCTGCATCATTGAGCTGTTGCCTTGTCTAATGAATCAAATAATCACCATCAATTAATATTCCAAAACATCCTTTTACCTACGTACTTATATTTATATTATAAGTATATATGTGCCTTCTTGTAAAGTAAATCTTAAAAGGTAGTGTTTTTATGCATGAAATGTGGTATATTAAGAGGGTATGCAAGTGCCCTATGAAATGAGTAACATCAAAGATGACCTCTAAATTCCTAACATTCGTTGTTATTCTGTTAATTGTGCATGTAGCAGACGGTACAGAATTAACTGTTTTGCAAACTAAGATTCGAGACATTCTTCTATTTGAAAAGTTGTCTGGTTATTTTATTATAGATTGCTAATATTCTAAATTTTAACCTTATCTTGATTATATTATGTCTGTGAATGTTTTACTGCTTCCAAAGACATGTTGCATGTTTGTATACAGAAAGGATGCACTTGTGAGGTAGGTGATACAAACTGTTGGTGTGATATTGCTAAAAGGATTTGTATAATACTTATTTGTTCATTTCTGTGTGTATTTGTGGTCCTTCTGTTTTAGGTATAGAACATGTATATATTTCCTGTGAATTATTGGAAGCACAATGTTAAAGACTCATGTATTTGGGTAGCATGCATTTCCCACTGGAAATGTACTGGTCTTTGATTATCAGCTTGTTCTAATTCTTTCTTTCTAGGCAGTATAACAGGAGAAACATGAATGAAGCATTGCTATGGCAATTGTAGCTCAGTGGCAGAGCACTGGTGGTCATAACCAACTGTCTTGGGTTCAATTCCCTACAATTGCTTCTTTCATGTTTTCCCCTTCCAGATGTTAAGAATGATTACTTGTGGTTTGATAATAAACCTTTAGAGATATAGATGAGGGTGGGTTATACTTTGTTTCTGGTAATTCCACCTTTCAACTTTGACCCCTTGTCTGTTCCACAAATTTTGGGCAACTCAGCATTAGCTAATTTGGCATCAGATTGGTAATGTATGTGCTGCTTCAAAGTACTGTAGATCGGTTTGATGGCACCTTAGGCTCTGCCAGTAACATATTATGAATGTAATCTTGTATGTTGACATCAGTTTGTCACTGAGTGAACATAAAGCTTCAATATGCTATATGAAAAATCTAAGATACCATTTTCCTACACGCTATGCCTATTCTGTAAAAAAGCCTATAGGGGAACTAAACCTGAAGAGAGCTTTGGATTAAGATACAGGAGTCTTTTCTTTCTTCTTTTCCTTTATTTCATCTTCTTCTCCACTGGGTCAGATTCTGGGAATTCCACCCTTCATCAGTGATCCTGGGAGTCTTTGTCTTTTTCTTTATCTTGATCTTCTGTGAATTCTTGGCTCTATTTTAGAGTAAAAGGCCTATAGGGAACTAAACATAGTGAGAGCTTTGGATAAGGATATAAGAGTTTTCTCCTTCTACTTCTCTGCTTCTCCACTGGGCCAATTGTAATATGGATTGGATTAGGGATGATTCAGAGGTATACATTAGAATAGCATATTTAATTTTGAAGGCAATGAAATTGGTCTGTCCATTGACCATATCTTTAACCTATGTGAGCATCTAAAATGCTATTGGAAGGGAATATTTTTTGTCAGGGTATTGACCAAAACCTACTGCCACTAAACTACATCTTTAGATACTCAAATCTGTAAAATATGCTGCACCATTCAAAGACATTTGTACAGTTTGAAGAAATCATCATTACCTTAAACTGGTTCATATTGTTGCTATCTAGTTAACTAATTTAAAGTGATGTTAGTGTTTAATATTTTGTTGGATGTACTACTGTGTATTATATATATAGAGTATAGTTCAATTTTTTTCTCCCCCTCTGCTCAGAGATGAAGTGAGATACCATTTTACACATGAAATTCTACCATCACCAGATTCAATTTTCAAGAATGGATTGGTAAAGAAAGACAGAAGAATTTCTATCATTGCTAGGTGCAAACCGACCAATTTAATAGCCTGACACGTACATCGATATGTATTTCCGTTTTTGTTAACTTGTGCTTTGTGACTTAATTAATGAAAAGATGTCTGGAATGCGTGGTAGTTGACTTCCTGTGCCGAAAGAAGTTCTCTGTTTTATATATGAAGCAACCTATGCAAGGTGCTATCATTAGAGTTGAAACTAGTTTTAAAGTGTTTAGTATCAAGACAGCCATTTCTTCTTTTAGTTAGCAGTACATTCTAAAGGTGTGAAGTCCGAAGTAGACTTGACTTTAGCTAACGCAATGAGTATTTTATGAAAGTAGAGATAAAGGCAGAGGAAGAGTATAATGTTTAACAAATTACTAAAGAGACGCAATAAAGACAGCGACGTGCCCTCACACCCATCACCCACCGCGTCCCCGCAGACTGCGCCACACAGGGCTGTCACATCTGCCTCCCCGACCCACTCAGAGGTGGTGAGTTAACTGGCTGTCCGTCACACATCTCTCTCATACGTCCCACTTCATAGCCTTGATATTAAACTGTACTCCGTGGAATTGTATAACGATTTATTAGAGTAGCTAACCGAAGAAACAGTAAAAGTGTCCTTTAAATTCTCCGTCAAGGGTACGTCCCGTAGCTTGTGGGTGCGCGCGTCTCAGTTGACTTACGCATTGAGGTTGTAGAGACCGTTCCACATCTGCCATCTGTTTATCCTCCTCGCGGAGATGCGATCCCTTACCGGTTTGATGCACTGCGGCCTGTCTCGTTAATCACGTTTGGACCTGTTTCCGAAAACGTTAGCACTATGAGCTACTAAGTGGCTAGATATATAACAGTGTTCACATGTACGGGAGCGTTGATATGCAAACTTTGTATTGAGCAAGTAGAATATTTCCACGTCTGTCACATTCCCCAGTCAGTGGACCATGTGATAGAGGAGTTAGAGACTTCAGCTTAATGCGGATTTGTAGGGCATAATACGTTATAGTTGCGATCGTGTGTTTAGACAATGCAGTAGGACGCAGTTTCACACTGGCTGCACTTAGTAGCGCAAGGGACACAACTTGTAACCTCACGCCATTGAAGCATAGCTTCAAAGTACACTGTTTAGCTGCCAGATAGACTTGTTTTTTGAAACCTACCTAGCATTGCTAAACTTTGTGAGAATGTTTACATACCCGTTCTGTTTCATGTTGAACTGTCTCTTAAAGTGTGAGATGTGCTACTGTATTGCATGTGTGTAATTGTGTTTCTGGTGCTGTCTGCAGAGGCCGGCTAAAGAACATTCTCTGAGAAGAAGCTCTTTGGGGTCCAATTTGGAAGATCTGCACTCCAGTCCATATGGAGGACGCAGGATTACCCTAACCTCCATCTGCCCATCAACCACCAGTCTAGACACATCCTCCCACCACTCAGTCTCCCTAACCAGCCTCACATCCGGTTCAGATTTAGGTGCTGGCACCTCTCACGACTCCCCGGCACCACTTGACAGAGAGGGCATACTGGACATTACAAAGGACGTTCAAGTGTTTCTAGCTGCTATAAGCAACCTCAAGGCGGCATTGAGTGGCAAACATCACTCTCTGAATGGTGAGTTAATCAGCTGACTATTCAACGTTTATGGGTCTTCTCAATTGATAAATAACTATCTGTTCCTGTTGGGTCACATCAGTGTTATCATACCATCCTTAGCAATCTAATTGATAGCCTCATTCACCCATCATCATTCGTACATGTAGGCATACCTATAATTACAATATTATGGTAGAGTTATTGGGAATGATGCCATGATAATGTTATGGCTTTTGTATGGTACAGAAAGTATATATGTGGTATAGGGAATACTTTAGTGTATATATTGTGAGCATACAGAGGATGTGGAGCATATCTTTATGTGTATACTTATCCATTGATGCCCTCCCTTGAATGGAAAAATATTAAATTGAGTTTTCTATTTTGTGTTGTTTGTCACATTGTAAATAGTAGTTAGGAATGTATGACCCATTGCAAATCATAATGTCAACCTTTTCCTGCTACTTTACATATGTACATACGTACGTTCATTTATGGGACAGTTTGGTGATAATGTTTAATCAAACTCTGGATAGGATGTCTTAAAGTACATGTATTCATGCCAACACACCTGATTGTGTATATAGGGGAGAGGAGGATTGATTAAATTGCAATTTCATCTCAATATTGTTCTTAGTACACTATAATGTGTATAATGTATGTGTTATTATGCTCAGGTACTGTATCTGTATTTGTATAAATTAACCCATCTATGTAGAAACCTGTACAAGTGTATTGAATATAAGTACATACATACTTAGATATGTCATAGCTTAGATATGTTAACAGTATTGTCTTGCCCAATATTGTGGTTACATTGTCACTTATCTTATCTCAGCTACAGCTGTCACTTTATATAGGTACCTAGATACTGTAGAGTGCTTACAGGTTACACTTACACCTAATACACAGCCAATAGTCTGTATGACCAAACTGGTTCATTTGATAATGTATGTAGTTATGTATATAGCTTAGTCACACTTAGGGCAGGTCAATTGGAACAGCAGTTACCATAGCAATCAGAATTTGATACTGATCGTATAAAAGTTCACAATAATGGCTACATAAAATAGCTTTTGTACACTGTATTGCTATATGAACCCTCAAAGTTTATAAGTGACTATTCTAACCTGGCCCTACGTAGTTATCAAGTATTAATTATTATGGCTGTTGAGCCAGTGAGTTGCAAGTACAAACATTTTTGCAAATCAAATTCTTAAATGGCAAATACGATTTATGGCCCTGTGTTTAGGCCCAGTTAAATTAGGTGTCAGTTCAGCATGTTCCTTAAGCATGACTCCACTTATATGCATCATTATGCCATCATGGGTACATATGTACATTCATTACACAAAGAATATTCATGCATAGATCCATCTTGTGGTAGGTGTCAAATATATCTGTGATGTATGTATGTATTACTTTTATTAGGATATTAGAATGTTTTGAAATAAGAAAATACTAATAAATCTGTAAAATTATTTGAACCAACATCAATATTTTCATGTTAAGTACAAACTTCTAACAAATTCTACAGACTATCTTCCATTTCGTAGGTAATGTACCACACCTTCCATTTCCGTGGGTAATCTTTATTTGTAATTTGCTGGTTAATTGAGTTGTTTATGTAAGCTTGGTGTGTAGATTTTCTTTACAGTTTCATATTGATGCATACTATTCATGGTTTGGTTGTGGAGACATGTCAACAAATAGTCAGGTGTTGTGAGAACTACACATTTCAATGAATATATAAGCCCTAAAAGTTTCTGGGAATTGTTTTTAATATACTTTATTCCCTGGTAACTTCAGCCTGAGTTATAAGAACTGTATGTATGTATGTATGTATGTAGGTCTGATTATAGGTAAAGGAACAGTGATGGCTTTAAAATGTCTCATCAATGTGAAATATCATTCCTTCACCTACATACATATATGTTGTATACGTACATGTAGACTAAAGGTACATATATATGTGTACCTTGTGTGTATTTATCAACTACTTTTCAAAGTTGCATACTGATATCTGATTGGTATGATGCATCGTTTCAATTTTGAAATTAATAGACTCAGTCCAGACAAACATTGTGATTAGTAAATGTGGAGTTAGATGAACATTAGTACATTCTCCTCATGCATCTATGCAGATACGTATTCAATCAGTTAGAATATAAAATTAATTGACTAATTAATTGGTTGTGTATTTCATCACAGAAGCATTATTGTCTTGTTGCCAGGCAACTGATATTGGTTTGTTTTTGTCTAACCTTAGAGGTTGGCTTTGTGTGTAGTATGAACAATCTAACATTACATACTATGTCTATCCAACAGTAATAAGGCCTATAGGGAGCTAAACTTGTGAGCTTTGAATGAGGATACAAGAGTCTTCTCCTTTTATATATATGTAACACTTGTGAAAGTTTTCAGTTCCAAAGTTGTTGATGACTCAGGGTTTCCATATTTAGCATTTAAGCCAATTTTAACTATGTCCTACATACCAACATCAAAAGTGTTAATCAACCTGTAGCCAATATTGCTGGGAATCCTATCCACACATATCTATTAGGATACAATAGTCTTTCAAATTGATATCATTTGCCTAATAAAGCAAAGCTTCCCTTTATTCTACTTGCCTCTATACATTGTGGATATAAGCTATAAAACTACATATAAAGGTTATCTAATATATGTACGTATATACGTATATCATTACATATGACATGTCTAGTCTCGTATCCTATTATTTTCAAGTTGTAGAGAATATTGAAAATATTCCCTTGGGCCCACGAGATGCATTCCTTTAACCCTGTACGCATATAGGACAGTCTCGATGGGAAATTGATTGTTTCTGTTGCATTGCATGAATAATCTAACACACCATTTTTCTTACATACTACGTACGTACATCTACTTTAGAGTAAAGGCCTATAGGGAACTAAACCTAGTGAGAGCTTTAGATAATGATACAAGCATTTGCAATATTCTTCCAGTATTTGTGTCGAATGTGTTTAGCTTTGCAAAGAAATGTAAGTGCTTACTGCAGGCCTGTAGACAAAGGTCTGCTTCCTGTGAGCCTATACTGTAATAGAAGTGATACATTGATGGAGTTTTATTGAGCAAGATAAAACCTTTAACAAGCAACAGGAAGTATGCGTGGAGTCAATAACTTTAGACTCGCAGCTCCTTGATCATTCTCATTTTATGGGTTAATGCAAATTTATAAATTACTGATTTACATTCTTTTGTCTTGAATTATGTGTGGGACTGGTATTGGCCATGATGCAATGACTTTGCATGGTAACAACAATTCTGTATATGATACAAAAGATCAAGAAAAAGACAAAAATCAAAGGGTCACTGATGAAGGGTGGAATTCCCAGAAACAGCTGTCTGGCCCTGTGGAGAAGAAGAGAAGGAGAATACTCCTGTATCCTCATCTAAAGCTCTCACTAGGCTTAGTTCCCTATACGTAGGTCTTTACTCTAGGGTAGATGTACGTACATAGTAAGAAAAATGATGTGTGAGATTATTCCTGTGTCATCAACTTCTTGAACAAAGTACAAGGCCTATTACGCTGAACTGCATCCACGGTCCAGCTTTTAGTGTTCTGTTTCATTGGTAAAGTTTAAATATTGTTGTACCCATGCATTTTAGTGTTTAAAGATATGATACAAATTTCTCAATTGAAATAGCTCAAAAGGTATGTAATTCAAGAAGTTGGCTCACATTGAAGATAGGTTGGTTGGTATAATGGAACCTTCTCCATTTCAAGCCCACATTGGAAATCAATATGGTATTGATGCAACACATATAATAGGTGACCCGTGAAACACCTCTGTAAATATACGTACCTGCGTCCATGTGTTTCCAAACTTTATCAGTAGTCTGTTTGTCACCATTAAGTTGCTCTTTGCAAACAAGATGGCTATAACTTCTTGTTATATCAAAATCTATCTATTTATGTATCTATAATCTAACAACTGTACGTACATTAGCAAAGTCTGTTTATCCATATGTATTGATTATGAAATGAGAGATGAATTGAAGGAATACTATGTACCCAGGATGCTTGAGCTAATGTTCTTCACAGCTGATTAAGTCTGTTTTCATTTCTATTCATAGAGGTATACCCCTCTTCTTAAGTTCAAAGCGCACTGGCTGTAATTGTTGCTGGTCTACCAACTCTACCTATGTACCTGTGTCTTACTAGATGTAGTAACTTTTACCTAAATAGAAGCTAGAACTAGCTGGTGTATATTGCTGGTAATTGACTGTTGCCTGACTCCTATAAATGTGCACTGGAGGTAGCATGATTAGTGTGAATATCATGACAGTATTTTTGTTACATTAGTGTTGCAAGCCATAATGCTTATCAGAGATTCATCTAAGAACTTCCTAATAAGCTACAAGATCACAACTTACCTCCTCACTTACCACTTCACTACCTTAAACCACTTTGCTGCAATTTCCTAATGTGATTGTATATCTCTCTCTGTTGGTCATATGGCTGCATAGTTCAGATTCTCCAGACATGCTTTTCATTGGTTGATCATTGTGTCAGTGTAGTTAGCTGACTATGTTAATTCATATTTTGATGGTGTGATAATATGGAGATGTTCTACGGGTTCTGGTTAAGAGTATTTAAATAATTTAAGTCATTTGTTCCTGTTTGATTTTGAAAGTTGAAACCTTTTCCTAGTTTCTTCCTAATTCCTTAGGTTTTCCAGTATGAAAATAGTACACATTTGTATGTGTGCCCTACCCACACGGCCCCTCCCACACGGCCCCTCCCACCTAGTCCCACCCTCTTTGTTAGAAAGTCATATTAGATTCTGGAAAGAAGAGAGGAACTTTAAGATCTAATATCCAGAGTTCAATGATGATGATATTAAATTCTGTTTGAATCCATAGAAAGTAAATTTTAATGATCTCACTTTTACAATCTGTTAGGAAGGCAAACAGGAATTCAGGTAAGTAAGAAAGCCTTACTAGAAAGCTGTCATTGCATTAGCAATATAATATGTTTCTTTTACAGAAGTCATACCCAGTCTTTAAATGTCCTGTTTGGTACATCAGTCCTTCACATGGCTGTAGTGTACTTGTGTTAGTAAATCTTACATCATCTTATGAATTTATTGGCAGTCAGTGTATTTTTAAAACCAAGAAATGTACGTATCTTCTTAGTGACTGTAATAAGTTTACATATCTAAATGTATTTATATAGTATAGAGAAGCTAGGACTACATACGTACGTATGTCTGTGGTCCATATAGTCAGCAAGTAGATGGATGTGTGATGATTTAAGGAATTACTATTGAGACTAAAGAAATAATTGTTTAGAAAGTTGTCCATATTTGGTACGCCAATATGATTGGTAATTCTAGAATATGACCAATAAAAGATATTAAAATGTAGCTAGGGGGTCAGATTCCTAATATGAAGTGCTACAATATTAAAGGACATACGTACATACTTCTATCAATGTAGATACGTATATTTGACCTTCCCAATTTGTAAGTGTCAGAAGTAGTCAAAATTATGCGATTCCACCTTTAATGTGAATTAAATGTATTGTTTCCATAGTTAAGTATGTTATTGTAGGCCAGCAATGTTAGGAATTTGTCAGTTATGGAGGTGTACCAAATGGGTTGGGCTTTGTTGAAATCACTGGTAATGGTACATTGCCTTCACCTCTAGAGTATGCTATCACTGGAAGGCCCAGTTTTGTCTGCCTTGAAACTACCTCATACCTTGATTGACACTGTTATACATGAGATTGCAGTTCAGAGTATTTCAATGTTTGTTAGCACTAATGAGATGTACGTACCTATAAAGCTACAGTGAAATCAAGATTATATAATTCAAAAGGCTAATGCATACGTACGTACACCAGTAGTTGGTATTTCTTGAAGGTAACTGTAGACAAGTCCTTAGTTGCTACTTTAAGACTAAACTGCCTGTCTCGTGGGTAATTAGCTATTGTAAACTGAATCTTTAGGGTAGCATACCATTTGACTCTATGGCAGTGGTCTTGTTGTAAGTGACTAGTTGTCAGGAACTAGATCAATAACCTAGCAATGTTGTTTGCTTCGGAGGAGTCACAGATGGAATGTCGTGTACTCTCATGTATAGCTCTTATATCAACTTGTATGATGTACATACCGAGTACATAGATACATAGTTATGTATGTACAATTTACTTAACCTAGAGTTTGCGTATGTACGTACCTACGTACGTGCATGTGTATGTGAATTTATTGTTTTGTTTACAAAAAGTTCTTTTTGGCAATCTTTTTATTACATGACTGAAGGTTGCAAATAAGTTACTTTGTTTATGTAGGGTAAACTGTTTCTAACATTGTTTTTGCATGTTTGCATACATACATATCATGATATAGGTATACGTATATACTGTAGTATTGAATGATCTAGCACACCATTCAACATGCTACGTACGTCTAATTTAGAGTAAAGGCCTATAGGGAACTAAACCTAGTGAGAATCTTGGATGAGGATACAAGTGTTTTCTCCTTCTACTCCTCTTCTTCTTTACAGGGCCAAATGCACAGTACATATATACGTATGTTGTAGTATCTTAGTGTATGTTTGATAGTTGTATTATTAGTTGTTTGCTGCTGTGTGCATTAGATGAGGCCAGCTCTGATAGTCAGAATGAGGCCTTGCTTAAGAAGAAGCTCTGTGATGTCATCAAAATTGTGAAGGACATATTGGCACATCACAAATCCATGAAGGCCACTCCAGTCTGGGCTGCTATACACAATCTTGGAGTTCTGTTTGCAGGTATGGACTTGTATGTCCGTATGTACATAGTTTATGAGGGGAGGATAGGGGAGGGGCACAGAGCAGTTGCTACACCCCTGCAATTCAATTACTGAAGATTACTCTGTTGACTGCTTGTAGAGTTGTATTTTTATGATGTATGTACGTATGGTATTGTATGGTATTGTATTTATCATCATTATCAGATGTAGCTCTACAGTAAACTTGTGATTATTTGCATGTCTTTATGAATAGTCTAAACACTATTTTCTATGACATTTACTTGCCTTGCACATAAGACTAACTACGTACGTAGATATATAAATGGGATATACTTGACCTACATAGCAATCTGTTTGGGTACACATTTAAATATTTCTTTCTTTTTCCACTGTTCTACATATAGATGTACTTGTATGTTACTTTATACAGATATCAGAAATGGTATTCTGATTGACTTTGATTGTAAGTTGAGATGTCAGAATGAGCTTGACATACTGACTGATGCCTTTACCACAAGTGTCAAAATCTACATGCAAGTTGAGAACGAACCTTTTCAAGTACCTCAGCCACAGCCCACCATTCTACACAGAATGGGAAGGTTCAATAGTCCAGGATCTATTCCTGGCCTTTATAAAGGATTTTCTAGAGTTAGTTCTGTTTTAGTTTTATAAAATTTTAATTAAGTCATTTTATAATTTGTCATTTTATAGGAATTTGGTTTGAGTAAAATTATAATCAAGTCATTTTAACAGCTGTAATTAGGTAAATAATTGCTGAACCAAACAAACCAAGTGACCCGAGTCAGTCTAATCTTGGCTGGGGGACCAAATTCCTATTAAATTACATTTACTTCTCATCATAGGCTTTGCACAGCCAAATACAATTAACAGCTGTAATCAGCTACAGAGAAACATCAAAGTATCTAATAGTGGTCTATTGGCTTAATGATCTAATATGATATAGTGTAGTATTACTCAGTAATTTCCTACAATGTGCAGCTATTATACTTCAAAGTTGACTTGTTTTCCATTTTTAGTCTAATGAGAATTTAATTGCTGCTACTGTGTTGGATGGATCTAAGCAAGACGTTTCAGCAGAATGTAAGGTTGCACGCATTAAAATGGTACAAATGAAACATTTGTGCATACATTCATCTTTGAGTTGTTTACAGGCTAGCTTATGTGTACATACGTAAGTACGTACAATGTACATTGTATATGTGTATGGAGACCAATTGTTGTTTATAATGCAGGTGTAGAGGTCTAAAACTGGAAATACTTAATTTTCACTTTAATGAGTCAGAGTATATTAATCTGACTACTTGTCTACCAATCATATCTACATACCTGCAGATATCTGGATATCTTCACTTGTCTATATCAAGTGATGTGAGGCTTTCCTAAAATTTATAAACGGGCCCATCTTTTCTTAACAATGAGTGTCTTGTGTCACTAAAGAAATCGCCTCTAGTTTGAAACATACAAGAAATATTGAGAAACAAACTGTGTTTTAGACACTCAAAATTGTTGAACGATAAGATCAATATACGTATGTACGTATGTATGTATATTCTAATATACGTATAATAGATGTACGTACATATAATGGGTGTATACTAACTGCCTCTTTTGTAGGAGTTTATAATTGATCAGGATTCCTGGAGACACAATTCCTTTAGTAGTTGACTTTCCTTATCTTTTGTGTTTATAATTGTCTGCAATTTCGTGTGTAGCTGACATAGCAACAAAGTGTTTGACTTTAACTGGCCCACCCGTGGTATATATCACTGTAAGGGAAAGTCATTGTGCCACCATAGCTCACTAATGGTACAGTTTTGTTTATTCTGTGATCCTTTGTAATATGATAGATTTCTAAGCTGGACACAGCTGCAAGATAATCATTGTACTTTGGGAACTTTACCACTTCAAATTACTTGTAACTGGTTGTTTGATTGTTTAATTGTAAACTAGTGTATAGAGCTACGTGTCAAGTACACTCAAAGGGCATTCAAATCTTACTAACTTTGCTCTTATCTAGTCCTAATTCCTAAGGAGGAAATATGCATAATAGGAGGAGACATATTGGAGATAGACGTTTCAAACCGAGATTAGTGGGACACTGAAATAACTGGTTACTGTACTAACTTAGCGATCATTTTTATTTGCAAGGACAATTTTTTTCGGGTACATTTTTAGCAATTATGAGATTGCTTGCTAAATTCGCTAAAATTAATACTTGTTAAAATTAGTAACCTTAAAGTATATGTATACATTATGATAGAAATATTATCACTGGGAGATATTATACCTGACCAACCAAGTGACAAAAGTCATTCTGATTACATTTATATCATAATATCATAATAGCATTTGGACAGCTTATTGCAAATATATCCAATTCCACATGTTCTGGATGTACGTACACATTCGTATAGACATATGACTGAGTTTAATGAGAAGTACAGTAAGGTACTGTTAGGCCCTAAAGTGTTCCCACAATGTATCAAATTTAGAGATAATTACATACTGCTACTGTACGTAGGCATTATAATGTATCTAGCAGTTAGCACCTTTTACAGTGTTGGACACCAATTAATATTCCAAATTCAGAAACTAAGGTGTTAACTATAACTTCACAATTTTACCTTTAGCTTAATTAGCCTTGATTTTAGGATTTTAGACTTAGATAGTAATTTGTTTATTAATTATGTTATTTACATTTACAGTTTTGGATGATTTGGATCAAGCACTGATGTCTCGTATGCATGCAGTGGATACAGTAATGCAGGTTAGCTGGAGTCTTGGAAACTGCTTATAGCCCATGATAGTCTGAATCTACAGTTTGGTCTAACTATTTTGATCAAACCTTTCAACCCTAAGGGTCTTATCAGTGACTGTTATTAGTGAACAATTATTATTAACAACTTTAATATGTTGACAAAAATTCCGAAAGCTTGGGATTGTGGAATTTTGGAAGCAACAAATTTTAGAGGGGATGGGGGGAGTCCCAGGTTTTCCAGTTTCTGCATGAATCCCCTGTGTCAATGTTGTGTGTATAAGGTGTCTAGAGTATTGAATATTCTTGTACTTTCTATACAAGTATCACTAGTCAATAGAGTGTCATTCTTGTAATGTAGCACTGTAAGGACAGATCAAAGTACCTGAAGACAGTCTCTTCATATCTCACAAAGCGCGCTAGCATTGGTAAGTCCAAAAGACTTTGTAGTTATCCCTGTATGAACTCAAAGCATGTGCACAATTTGGTGTATCCGGATACTGTATGTTAGTAAGGAATATGCATTAGTATCCATGTGACTAGAGTAATCTCCAGTAAGACAGTATCTTTCTACAACCCATCTGAGAACTAAACCTAAAGAGCTTTGGATGAGGATACAAATGTTCTATTTATCATTGTCCCATTTCATTAGACCATTTATTCTTTGATTGGCTATATAGTATGGTCACTTGTGTGTCCCTCCTTTGCATGAAACTTGTGCTGTAGCTCCAAAGTCATATTTAGTTTAAAAACCTTTTCCTTTTACACACTTTTAGAGGCTGATTATTATCGACACATGAACAAACTGGCTAAACAGACAAAGGACACACTCAGAGATCTGGAGCAAGTAAATGGGGTAAGTGTAGTGTGTATGTGTGTATGATGGTTTTTGGCACCTTATTTAACCTTTGGCGCCAAAAAAGTGTATATAAGGCCCCTAGATTTAGCATAGAGAGCCAAGGATTCACAGAAGATCAAGATAAAGAAAAAGACAAAGACTCCCAGGATCACTGATGAAGGGTGGAATTCCCAGAAACGGCTGTCTGACCCAGTGGAGAAGAAGATGAAAGAAGGAAGATAAGGCTCCTGTATCTTCATCCAAAGCTCTCTTCAGGTTTAGTTCCCCTATAGGCTCTTTTACAGAATAGGCATAAAGCATGTAGGAAAATGGTAACTTAGATTTTTCATGAGTACTTGTTAAGGTGCGATTGTTAGTGTGTGTATATGAGTACTCACTACATTGTAGCAACAGTAGTATTTTCAGTAACCTAAGTTATTAAGTTCATTAAGTGAATATATTTTCTACCTCTAGACATCGCTGCCGATGTGTGACCTGTTTCTAGAATCTGTTGAAGAGGTGAGTCATCATGAAGTATGTAAAGAGGGAAAAAATAAAAGAAACAATTGCTTGGAATCATACCCAGGACAGCTGGTTATAACCACCAGTGCTCTGCCACTGAGTTACAGTTGCCATAGCAATGCTCCATTCATGTTTCCCCTCTTATGCTAAGTCATCATTCACACTATATAATTAGTGATAATTTCATTTGCATCAAAATGTGCTGATAAACAGAGATGTACGTATGTATATACGTAGGTACAAGTTTTTGTGTTTGCTGTTTGTACTGTAAGTATGTAAACTTGATAGATGTCAACCCAAGCTTTGGTGACCTGTGAATATCAGTTTTGTATCATGTTTTCACAGGATGTTCGATTTGCTAGACTATCAACTACCACATTTGATTCTCAAGTCAACAACAAAGTAACTACTGTGAGTTGCTGCAATTTTAATTTGGAAGCTGTTATATATGCTACATACATCATACATATGAAAGAAAGGTCTTAGAGCAGTAGACTATACGTACTCACAACTATACCAACGTGCTAGAAGGCCTTTTCGGAGAATACCACTCCTCATCTGTAGCACTGGGTATTCTGGAGTCGCTAAGTTACCAAATACCCAGACTTTCGAAAGGGATTGGTCATCAAACAACAACCTAGCAACTCTACTACAACTACAATCTCTACATCTAATGATATACAGGGTAACACTATTAATGTTAAGATACGGTACATACGTACATCATACATAATCATACATTGTGTAGACTGATGGTTCTTACGTATGTTTAATAAAAGTAAATTGAAATGTTTATGTAGCCGCTGAGTCAGCAGAACCAGTCCAATGAAAAGATAAGAAAAGATTTGAGGGATACCTGGAGCAAACAACAAAAGAAAATGGTAAAACTAATTATATTATTAAGTACCTTCTATTTCTTAGCTTTAGTTTATGTAAGCCCTAAGCCGCTTATTAATCAATCCATATCATACCTATTTCTGTAGAACGAGGCAAAGGCACTACTTAATGGAGTACGTCAGAAGTATATGATGCTCGGAGGAGATATTGTTAAAACCAGACAGTATGTTCATGATGGAAATAAGTTGGAAAAGAAAAGGAAAGAATTAGCAGATTTGCAAGCCAAGGTACATGCATTGAAATCAAATGTGAACATAGATACGTAATTACTGGAATTAGTAAACTTGACCAACCAAGTGACCAAAGTCTCACTGTATGACAACCAGTAGTGTGTTTGGGGTACCGAGAATGACAGTATTCTCAAAGAACCACATGTAGCTATCTCTTTCCATAAGGTCCATGTGACACACTTTGTTAGTGGGTCTGGATGACTTTAGGAATATGTATATGAATTCAGTCACTGGTTTGTCCATCCATCCATCCATCCATCCATCCATCCATCCATCCATCCATCCATCCATCCATCCATCCATCAATCCATCCATCCAACCATCCATCCATCCATCCATCCATCCATCCATCCATCCATCCATCCATCCATCCATCCATCCATCCATCCATCCACAAAGTGACATAAATTAAAATACTTGATCATTCAATGATCAGTAATTAGTAAAATGAGGCTTATTTACTTGGTACTTACGTACTTGGAATAGGTGGGAGGTATGAATAGAGCATTGCTATGACAGTTGTACGTAGCTCATTGGTAGAGTCATAGTCAGGCTCAATTCCTTGTAATTGCTTCTATCGTGCTTTACCTTTTCATAATGTTCAACAAGAAGAATCACTTTTGATACTTGAATAATTTGTGGTTTTATTATCACTTTTAAAACTCATTGATTGTAAATGCCACTAATGTTTAAATTGTAATCCTATTGTTGAGTCAATGTTTGTGTATATATGTATGTATCACTGTGTTCCTTTTCTATTTTAATATAAAGTTTGCTGAAACTGAAGCTCAGTACAAAAAGCATGTTGAAAATGCCAATTCCTGTCAGTATCACTTTCATACAGCACAAGTACGTAAGCATATACGTTCGTATGTATCTCTTGTCAGTTATATTCTCTGATATATACATACATATACGTAATAAGAGTGGTAATTAAATGGGAATGTAAACTGTCTGAAGTAAAGCGTCACTTTAAGATCTTTTACTGTCTTGCAACTTCAAAAGAGATCCTAATGTTCTGCATGATGTCTGATGTGGTATCACACTACTAAAATATTCATAGACCCCTTCTAGGTACGTATGTAGTATACCTTTTATCTCCTATTTCTACCGCAGATACGTATGTACATATGCTAACACTAATAAATACAGTATTTCATCACCATCATCATGATGATGCAATAATGGCAATGTCTCCTCTGCAGGAGGTAGCCTTATGTACAAGCAGTACATATACATACGTATAGAGTACTAATAATCTGTTGTCAAAATTCTAATATATAAATATTTCAATCTTTTAGAAATCTATCCTTTGTGCATTTCGGCGGATGATTATTGAAACAGATCAACTTGTCAGAACAGTGAGTAGTACTAATCATTAAACTGTGTACCAAACTCTGTGAATATCATAGCATTAAAACTTGGAACATTCTATTACGTGGTTTGACACCATTCATATATATCCAGTTTGGTTACGGTCTCCCACACTTGGAGGAGTGTGCACCTCTTAGTAGTTTTGAATGATTGTACAGCAAATTTAGTTACAAAGCACCAAAAGAGAAGCAATTTGTTAGTTACGTACTGTATGTCCAGTACATCCATGAAAAATGTCGGATTTTAGGTCCAAAGTTGATCTTAAAGCTTTGAATGTCAAACGTACGTATCTACTGAACTATTGAGTTTGTATGCTACAAATAGGTTGAAATGCATGACTTAGCTATGCTCCATTATTTAGTTGCTTCCTGGTGACCAGTGGCTTTCGCTTCATTTTCCGTGAGGGTATAGTAGCACTTGCAGGTGTAGGGGTTCTGATAATAGGGACAGTGGATATAGGGGCACCTGCACTTGCAGAGGTGGCTGTTGAGAATGTAGGGAGGATAGCAGATGTCGGGGCTCAAAGAGCACTTACACGTACAGGTATCCCTGTCCAGCTCATAACTGCCATGGCAAGTACGTGTACAAGAGCATTGGCAGGTTGAGGGATCCCAGGTCTTTGGGGCGGGGCATGGCTTTGGTCTGCAGACACACTCGCATCGAGAGACGGACCAATACTTGTCGGGCCCACATATCTCTCTGTAGTCACAAGGCAGTCGCTCATATCCATTGGCAACATAAGCAGCACAAACCAGAATCACTAGGAGGGCAAATGCTTTGGAGTTCATTTCTGGAATTTATTGCAGCAGATATTTTAAAGAAACTTTTCTCTCTTCAAGGCTTAATAAGAATTTTCTTCTTTCTCTGATCTCCTCTCAATCTTCCTTCCAAGCACTGAGGACACTGTTACCCTTTTATAGTTTTGATCTGCATACTTGAAATGTGTCACAGAGGTATCAGACAGATTAGTGTTGACATGATGGTCAGCGCACCCTTCTCGTGACTGCATCAGTGGAATGCAAATGTTGTGAATCTTTTCAGTAATATGATTATTAACCCCATGGGATGCTCCTTATTTGGTGTTGAAGAGAAGTTGGCTTCATTGAATGTTACATGACATAGTGTAAGAATTGAAAAAGTCACACTGGGTGTTCCACCTCATGATGTCTGTGATGTGAGCTCTTTGAACAGTTCCAACTACTTAAAATTTGTAAATAAAACTTTAACAACAAAGTAAAGCCCTACCATTACTGAAAGCATAGTCTGTACTTGCACACTCTCATTCTTCTCTTTATGGCTTTTGTGTATATACAATGGTGCTGAGGTGCAGGGAATATCTTGGGTCTGTGTACATGTGAGGTCCGATAGCCCAATTGGACAAGGAACAGTAACCGAATGTAAAATTAGTACTTGGCCATAAACTGTATAATTAGTCTACACTTTACATTTTACATATTTCATTTGAATATTAGGTGTACTTTGATCGATTGATGATTATATACATACGTATACTGTATTTTATTGCTATTACTTTATTTAGTGTTTCGAAGGTTATTTTAACCTTCACTACAACTTTTTTGAACAGTTTCCTGTAGAGGTTGGTACATACGTATACTGTATACACCTGTGAGTCCATTACTTTTCATATTTATTACAATAGAGAGTCATCTTTCTTTTTTATACAATCGTACGTACGTATGTATGTCTGCCCTAGTGGAGAAGAAGTAGAAGACTCTTGTATCCTCATGCAAAGCTCTCACTAGGTTTAGTTCCTTATATGCCTTTTACTCTTAAGTATGCAGATGTAGCTTGTTGAAAAATAGTGTTATTCATCTAATACACCATTTTCCTACATACGTACTATGCCTACGTACTCTTTAAATAAGCCTATAGGGTACTAAACCTGGAGAGAGCTTTGGATGAAGATACAGGTCCTGGAGACTTTTCTTTTCCTTCTTCTTCTTCTTCTTCTCCACTGGGCAAGACAGCCGTTTCTGGGAATTCCACCATTTATCAGTGACCCTGGGAATCTTTGTCTTTTCTTTCCATGTATGTGTGTATACGTTAATTACTGACTCTACAAATCTTTTTATCCCGTTTCAGAGACAAAAGTTGTGTGATGAAACTCAGCATTTCACTACTGGAAAAGGTTTCCATCAGTTCATAATGGCTCACACCCCTGCTCCAGCTGAGCCAAGAGACTTCTTCTTTGAAGAGTATAACCTTGATGAGACTCCCACTAACTCAGAGTTAGTTTCATCTACATACGTATATGTATGTGTTCATGTTTATTACAATTTAAGCAGATTAATGGAGTTGTGTTGGTTGGTGTGTTATACTCCAGTACATAGTATATCATAGCCTTTGGTATTGTGCAATATTGTGCAATCAACTGCCATTTTTATGGACTTGTGTTTGAACTTGTATATGTAGGTCCTAAAAATCATTGTTGAATTATGATGGTTGCTTATTCAATAGTTGAGTCTTTATATTAAGACACATTTTTTTCTTATCTTTGAGATAGTTAATCTTTAGTTTCTAGACACTCAAAAACTCAGGATAAACATCTCAAAGACAACTCTAGAATAGTCACCATCATTCTTTCTCATAAACCTTGATTAGCTAAAAGCTAAACTTCCAGCATATATATGAAAAATCTAAGATACCATTTTCCTACATGCTATACCTATTCTGTAAAAGAGCCTATAGGGGAACTAAACCTGAAGAGAACTTTGGATGAAGATATAGGAGTCTTTTCTTCCTTCTTTTCCCTTCTTTCATCTTCTTCTCCACTTGGTCAGATAGCCGTTTCTGGGAATTCCACCCTTCATCAGTGATCCTTGAGGTCTTTGTCTTTTTCTTTTTCTTGATCTTCTGTGAATCCTTGTAGAATTAGTAGATAATATTATGTAGAAGTATTTGTTTTGTTTTATATCAGGAGATCACTTCGAAATGCAAACGGTAATATCTCAATGCCAGCTCAATCAGAGCTTACAAATGGACCTCCAGTGACCAGTAGCAGTGGAGTGGATAGAGGTAGGCAAACGCTCACATCATCTTGCCATTGACTTGCCATTTCTGATCACAAGTGTGTGTAAAATTCTATTTGTAACAGTTGACAGGCAAGTGATTGTTCTAGTGTGTCCCAAAAGTCATTTTTGTCAAATACTTACAAGTACTCCGTTCATGTTCTCAACTACCTTCACTTGCTTGCATGCACAACGTGCATAGTCCTTGACCAAATCATTAGTCATGAGTTATTTCATTTGACTATATATGGATATGTATGTAATCTACAATAGACACATTATAGATATTCATAATACTTTTGGACATTCTTTGTCTGCAGTGCTGACTATTTCTCCCAGTCCCTCTCCTTCCAGAGAGGAGAAGGATCGAAAGGTTAGGCCTACCTCACCTGTCCTGAAGGGCTTCAAAGCATTCCAGCCAAGAAGACCCAAAAGTTACTATGAGAATCTGAGTGGAGCTGCATCTGAGAGCAGTGAAGGTACTGCTGATAGCTTCTGGCTGGACCCTAGCAATCGATTAGCTGCCCAGAAAGGTGAGAATATTCTCGTGTACTTGGTAATTACTTTGGAATGTAATTACAAGTTACATATACACGATTGTCAGCTAGTTCTGATAAGAGAATCACCACTAATTATTGAAGTACAACTAATTACTTCTTTGTATTTAGTATTACTGTGGCAATTGTAGCCCATGGCAGATTACTGTCACCATATTTGTTGTCTAATCTCTACAACCACAAGTATTTCTGTGAAGTACCCTTGAATCTTCTTAGTAATATACACTAGCATGGTTAACCAAAAGTGTATTTGTATTAGATTGTATGATCAATTTTGCAGGGAATGGTCAACTGGCATCGTCTGCTTCTGATTTGAGGGACATCCCCGCAGTTCCCTCTCAGGACACTGGCAACCATAAAGCGAATAAGATGTCCAAGAATGCGGCCACTCACACCTTCCACAAGCTTGAGTCTCCATCGAGATGCAGGGAGTGCGACACACAGGTCTACTTTGGTGGTGTTGAGTGTGACCAGGTTTGTCACTTGACAATCCAAGCATCAGCAAGCGAATAATATATCGAATAACTATGGGATGTTGTTTGTGTGTGGTTGAGTCTCAGCAATACAAGTACTAACAGAAAAAGAGCATTTGGACCCCAAGGTCTTGAGCAATGAATACTTGCATTGCTGATGCTCAACCATTCTAATTAACATTAATAATGTGCCAAATAACCCCTAGTATTTCATCAATTAACTTATACATAGCTCTAGTAATATCAATTGACATATCTTAGTGAATGTATGATACATACGTGTACACACTATTGACTGAAGATACCTTTGCATTCCTTAAAAAACTCCCCAAATGGTAATATTCATATACTTACATGTATGTAATAACCTTTATATTTTTTCAGTGTGGTTTAACTTCTCATCAGAAGTGCTTAGAGACCTTGTCGATCACTTGTGGCACCAAAGTGAGTTGTGCAATTTCAGCTTAGCATGTATTCCATCCTTACCAACAAGCTATGTACGTACGTACCTGTCAACCAAGCCTATAAACCTTTGTAGATAGATGCTACGTATTATATATATGTACATGTCAACCTCTACTAGACACCACTTGCATATTTTGGAAATGACTTTGAATATACATAACTATAAATGTACACATTTAGCTGGTTGAATATCACAATGTAAATACGTATACAGAATATAAACATTGTAAGTTGTTGTATGTTGTTTTTATATGGTTATTATGTGTTATATCTCAATATTAGCTTACTAAAATGAAACTTACTACATTTGGAATTGACTTTCATGAACACCTCAAAATGACAAACAGGAACATCCCCATTGTTATGACTAAGTGCATAATTGAAATTGAGAGCAGAGGTACGTGCACTATAGGTACAGTACATAACACCAGTATTACTATACGTAGGTACTTACACCAGTATTACTATAGGTACATACACCAGTATTACTATAGGTACATACACCAGTATTACTATAGGTACATACGTACACCAGTATTACTATAGGTACATACGTACACCAGTATTACTATAGGTACATACACCAGTATTACTATAGGTACATACGTACACCAGTATTACTATAGGTACATACACCAGTATTACTATAGGTACATACACCAGTATTACTATAGGTACATACACCAGTATTACTATAGGTAGGTACGTACATACACCAGTATTACTATAGGTACATACACCAGTATTACTATAGGTACATACACCATACGTAGGTACATACACCAGTATTACTATAGGTACATACACCAGTATTACTATAGGTACATACACCAGTATTACTATAGGTACATACACCAGTATTACTATAGGTACATACACCATACGTAGGTACATACACCAGTATTACTATACGTAGGTACTTACACCAGTATTACTATAGGTACATACGTACACCAGTATTACTATAGGTACATACGTACACCAGTATTACTATAGGTACATACGTACACCAGTATTACTATAGGTACATACACCAGTATTACTATAGGTACATACACCAGTATTACTATAGGTACATACGTACACCAGTATTACTATAGGTACATACACCAGTATTACTATAGGTACATACGTACACCAGTATTACTATAGGTACATACACCAGTATTACTATAGGTACATACGTACACCAGTATTACTATAGGTACATACACCAGTATTACTATAGGTACATACGTACACCAGTATTACTATAGGTACATACACCAGTATTACTATAGGTACATACGTACACCAGTATTACTATAGGTACATACACCAGTATTACTATAGGTACATACACCAGTATTACTATAGGTACATACGTACACCAGTATTACTATAGGTACATACACCAGTATTACTATAGGTACATACGTACACCAGTATTACTATAGGTACATACACCAGTATTACTATAGGTACATACGTACACCAGTATTACTATAGGTACATACACCAGTATTACTATAGGTACATACGTACACCAGTATTACTATAGGTACATACACCAGTATTACTATAGGTACATACGTACACCAGTATTACTATAGGTACATACACCAGTATTACTATAGGTACATACACCAGTATTACTATAGGTACATACGTACACCAGTATTACTATAGGTACATACACCAGTATTACTATAGGTACATACGTACACCAGTATTACTATAGGTACATACACCAGTATTACTATAGGTAGGTACGTACATACACCAGTATTACTATAGGTACATACACCAGTATTACTATAGGTACATACGTACACCAGTATTACTATAGGTACATACACCAGTATTACTATAGGTAGGTACGTACATACACCAGTATTACTATAGGTACATACACCATACGTAGGTACATACACCAATATTACTATAGGTAGGTATGTACGTACACCAGTATTACTATAGGTACATACACCAGTATTACTATAGGTACATACGTACACCAGTATTACTATAGGTACATACACCAGTATTACTATAGGTAGGTACGTACATACACCAGTATTACTATAGGTACATACACCATACGTAGGTACATACACCAATATTACTATAGGTAGGTATGTACGTACATACGTACATACACTAGTAATTATGAGCATTAGAATAATCAATCACTGAATTGATAATTGTAATGCAAATTTTATACTTTCTAATGTATAATATCCTTAAAAATAGTACTTACGTAAGTGTTATCTGTGTTTTAACTACTAGCTCTGGATGTTCAAGGTATATATCGAATTTCTGGAGCCAAATCTAAATTGGAGAGATTGTGTCAGCTTTTTGAAGATGTTGGCGATAGGGTGGACCTTTCTGAACAAAATCCTCATTTGATAGCCTCACTGTTAAAACTCTACCTCAGAAGCATGCCAACACCTCTGATGACATTTGGCCTTTATAAAACCTTGATGGAGATAGCAAAGGTTAGAATTGATGCAATAAATACTTAATATAAGTTTTTATTTATTGTATAGGCTCTTGCTATGTACTTATGTGTGGATCATTTTAATAATGCCAAGCTACGTACTGTACATTGTGTATATAAGCTAAATTAATGTACGTAAATGTGTATTGTTGTATTGTTATGTTTTGCAGAATTCTCTGAATATTCTGCCTGTGAAGGAAACAATGTCAACAGAGACCAAGAAGGAAGGTCTACAGTTGTTGAAGAAACTAAGAGGAGCTTTGTCAAAGCTTCCCACTGAGAACTACATGACCTTAGCTTGTCTGATATATCATCTGAAAAAGTTAGTATATTGCAACACACTAGAAAGAATCTTTCTTTAATAAGTACTATATAAGATTAGTAGATTTAGTAAAATTTAGTAAAATTTCCTTATTAATGTTGCTCAGCCACCTATGTAACTCTGCTCCTGCAGCCTAGTGCTATATGTATGGTAGTTAAAATTGTACGTACATCATGGCATAACGTGAATCATATTCTTGTGCTTTAATCATCATGATTATATTTCCTGTATTATGTACCAGTACATTGATAGATTCATTTGTACGTAATTCCCTTCCTCCAGGGTTGCTGCACACAAGGAGAAAAACCTGATGCCCGAGAGTAACCTGAGTATTGTGTTTGGACCAAACCTGATGAAGAGTCAGGACCCCCAGAGCTCCCTGGGAGCACTGGCCGACATGACCTATCAGACCAAAATAGTAGAAGTTATGATATCCCATGTCAAAGAGGTTAGGATACACGACAATCTGTGTCATAGCTGAATGGTTTAAAACGTTTTGATAAGTTGTTAAATATAGCTATGGTTTTCTATATGTATTGAATTGTATTATATTGCCTATCAAAGTACGTATTTTAGCACAATAACATTACTTCTAGAGAACTCAGCAAAATGGTTAAATTTGACCTAAATCTTAGTGGTTACATTGAATATTAACTATACTCTAAGCATTTTGTATTTTGTGAAGGTCTTTAATGTGTCAGAAGCTGAAGTTTGGCACCACGTACTGAAGGAAGAAAATGAAGAGAAATACATTCCAACTCTAACAGGAGAGGCAACAGTACCAGCACTTCTTGTTCACTCAGACAGTGAGTAAAAGGCTTGCTTTATGGAACATATGAATACGTATATGCAATATGCAATATATATTGGCCCTTCGTAAGGTAGATATGTAGTAGTTATATCACACTTGAGTGTGGTATAACTACTACATATCACATATGACTTGAATCAATTGTAAAGGTTATGATAAATAAACATGAGTAGGCCTACTGGTGATATAACATTTATCACTAGTTCAAGGGTGAAATATAAGGTTTGTAACACCCCAGATATCACCCGGTTGCCCTGGTAACGTGATATATACGTATGTATATATATACGTATAATAATTATTAGAAAAGATTAATAATTTAGCAGGTTTACTATAATTTGTGAATCCTTGAGTTGTTCCTATGTTCTTACCCAGACTTTAGGATTATTTACCATTTTTTTGTTGCTAGGTGAAGAGGAGCTTGAAGATGGTTCAAGAACACCACCAGATAGACGAATGTCACTTTTGGAAGACATAAATGCCATCCTGATAAACATTATAGGGGATGACACAAGTGCTGGCGATAATCAACAGCAATCCCCACAATTAGTTGACTGTCCTTTTGAAGGGTTATCACAAGGATTTCAAGTGGTAGGTATTGATTCAGAAGCTTCTTAAAGGCTAAACCCTCACTATTACTATATAAGTTTTATCTCAGCCAATCTGTTAATTTCAACACAGTAGGTACCATTAAAATGGAAGTCCTACGTAGTTTCTAAAAATTGTACGACCACAGTTTTTGTGTTTAATGTATAATTACATTTGTGTACAGTATAAATATTTATGTACGTATATTCTTGTTTTTGGTTTAGCCAAACTCTCAAGATTCATCATTTGTAAGAGGAAGCATTAGGAGGTCTAACATTTCACTTCAGAGAAAGCTGACTCCAGTTGGCGAAGAATTTGCCTCTTCCAATCCTACCTCGTTGAGCAAAACTGATGATTCAAGACTTGGCTCTGAAAGTGTGGCTATGACTATTGAATATAGTAAGTTTCCATTTTAGTGGATATTTATTACAGATGCCTACTATACTAGTATACTAAACCTAATAATGATGATTTATTATAAATCATCATAAAGAGCTAATTCTTTGAAATTTTAATGAACTGAAAAATAAATTGCTTGTAAATGTTAGCTAGATTAGGGTATTAGAGCTACGTATGTATTACCTTCATTAGCACACTAAATCTAATTTATAAGTTATTTAAGATCTGGAACGTTTGGGAAGGTTTCTGTTTTGTTGTAAGACTTGATTGATGATCTGTCTTTTATTATAGATGAAAGTGATTGATTAATGGTTTACGTATCTTTTATTATAGATGAAAGTGATTGATTAATGGTTTATGTATCTTTTATTATAGATGAAAGTGATGATAGTTCAGATGGACAACCAGCAATGTACGAATCTCAACAGAGTCTACCATTTTTCACTAGAGATGACAGTATTGAGGAGGACAGCCTAGGGTCAACTGTCAGTCTGCCTGTTGCCTTAAAATCCAGTCCTCTACAGTCTCCTCTGCAGTCTCCTGCCACACAGCAAGCTGACATGGAATTTGGTTCTCTAGACCGTAGGGAGCTCCTGCGTCATGGTCGCTTGAAAGACCGCTCCATGGGAAAGCCTTCAAAACTGATTCACAGATACAGTGATATGACTATATCGCATAGGATATCTCCCCCATCTGGTAAGGATTTCAAGGAGGAGAGCTCAACTCCAGACTACAAAGAGACTTTCAAGCAGCTAATGAGCAAGACTGGTGCAGATGGAAAGCTTGTTCCAGATTCACCTGGAGAGAGTGAAGAAGATTCTGTTAATACCAAAACCCCTCAATCGCCAGTTAGGGATAGTCTTCTGGCAGGAAGCAACGGAGAGGTGACACCCGAGAGAAACCTTGCCAAAAGGGACACCTCTAGTAGAGTTCCTTTGAGAAAGGTTGTACATTCATACTCTGATTTTGCCATTCGAAATATACCCGACCAAGATATTGATGATGACTTACCATACTTTAGAAGGAATGACATCTCACGCATAGGAATAAGGAATCAGTCTTTTCCACCAAGACCAAGGAAAACTAGTGATTTTGGAAATGATTGGCCTCAAGTTGACAGTAAAGCTAGAGAGAGGGAGAGAAGAGATAGTTCTAATGAAGGTCCAGCTACACGGCCAACAAGTAATGCAAGGGAGTCTGATCACTGTCATGATTCACTAGAGAGGGATGGTGTGCTAAGCGGTGAGAAAGCTGAAAGGAGTGCTAGCATGCAATCAGAGGCTAAGCGGCTACTCAGTGAGTCTTGTGAAAGAGATTCACTCAGTGACAAGTCAATATTTTCTGTAAATCATGTTACCATGTCAGATTCAGGAAACGAAAGTGCAATGACAACAGACATTAGAGGGTCTTCTTCGGAAGGGGACCTGCTACATGATGAGCCCTCGGCCAAAAATAGTGGAACTGTCAGTAGCAGCCTTGGATATCCTGAGATAGAGTTGTCCCCTGACTCCAAGCAGGAAGAAGCGTTTCCTCCCGTCTGGTCTGTAGATGCTGATGCAACTGATGACACTGAAGTGGCCTCTGAGATGCAAGACACCATACTGTCCAGTTCCAGTATCGATGTCCTCTTGCTGGGTAGTCCTACAGCTGACGAATCTACTATTTTAGCATCTCCCGATGTTCCACTGGATGGATCTGGCAGTGACCATGAAGGCACAGATACTAGGAGTGAGGCTGTCAGTAAAGATACACCAGAACCACAGCAAGGAACAGGCTCTTTAGCATACGAGAAGGGTGATCTTCAACAAAGCTCCCTGCAGTTAGAAGCTACTTCTAAAGATGAGGACATGGAGTTGGATTCAAAGGTGATTTGCAATAATGAAAAAGTACTAGAGAATGATTCTCCTTCTAATGGCTACTCTAATAGCTCCATTACTGAAGCACAAACATCCTCACCCAATCAACAGGCTCAACTTCCTACTGGGCATGTAGTTCACTCTAGTGAGATGTCTATCCCTGATCCAGAGGGACCCATCCCTAATGTGACGGAGGCTGTCCCTGATCCAGAGGGACCCATCCCTAATGTGGTGGAGGCTGTCCCTGATCCAGAGGATCCCATCCCTAATGTGACGGAGGCTGTCCCTGATCCAGAGGGACCCATGCCTAATGTGACGGAGGCTGTCCCTGATCCAGAGGATCCCATCCCTAATGTGGTGGAGGCTGTCCCTGATCCAGAGGGACCCATCCCCAATGTGGTGGAGGCTGTCCCTGATCCAGAGGGACCCATCCCCAATGTGACGGAGGCTGTCCCTGATCCAGAGGGACCCATCCCTAATGTGGTGGAGGCTGTCCCTGATCCAGAGGGATCCATCCCTAATGTGGTGGAGGCTGTCCCTGATCCAGAGGGACCCGTCCCTGATGTGATGGAGGCTGTCCCTGATCCAGAGGGACCCGTCCCTGATGTGACGGAGGCTGTCCCTGATCCAGAGGGACCCGTCCCTAATGTGACGGAGGCTGTCCCTGATCCAGAGGGACCCATCCCTAATGTGGTGGAGGCTGTCCCTGATCCAGAGGGACCCATCCCCAATGTGGTGGAGGCTGTCCCTGATCCAGAGGGACCCGTCCCTGATGTGATGGAGGCTGTCCCTGATCCAGAGGGACCCATCCCTAATGTGGTGGAGGCTGTCCCTGATCCAGAGGGGGCAGTTGTTAATGTAGATTTAAAAGATTCAGAAGTATCTTGTCCCAACACAGACTTAACTGGGTCCAATGCAAGAGATGCTAATCTTGTTCCAGATTTATTGTTGACGGAAGAATCATGTGATTTGAAGCCACAAATTGGGGATGACAAGCCTACAGTGATTGATGAACAAGAACTCATTTCAGAAGCAGAAACAGATAAAATCCTTGAAGACCATCCTTCTCAACAGAATGAAGTTAACAAAAAATGGTCATCATCCAGTTGTTCAACTGCACCAGAAATAGATGTCTACACTCCAACAAGATCAGTCTCGGCCACCCAATTACCAGGATCCTCATCAACTGAGGCACCAAGAAGAACAAGCGATGGTCAACTTACTTGGAAGCTTTTGGGTACTCAATCGACCAAACTACAGAGAGCAGATCTTTTTGAAGACAAACTTGAAGAAGGAAGCAAAGTGTCTTATGGTACAGTTGCACCATCAAAAAAGGTGAACTTAAAGAGAAGCTTTAGGGCAGCTAGTGACGGTGATATTCTGAGTGATAACTCTGTTGTAGAATTCCCAAGTATAAGCAAGAAGATTGAACTATGGAAGGAGAAGGAAATAACTGCAATTAGGAGGAGAGAATCCAGTGATTCCATGAGATTGAAGAGGAGAAAAGAAAGGCGTAATAAAGCACAGAGTTGTCATGGTGATCTATCTAGCTCCTTGGAAGAGGAATATTCTGTACAGGGGACTGTAAATGAAGAGACTGCCACACTACCCACTTCAAATTCTGAATGTTCAGATAATTCAGATGCATCCAAAGAAATCCCTTTAGCTTCTGATAACGAACTTGAGAAGGTTAAGAGACGAGTCAAACTGTCCCTAACTCCAGAAAGCAGAAAAGAGACAAAGAGAAGAGAGCGATTATGGCGAAGGTCCTATAGTCAGGACAATCTTAATTGAATTAACTGGTTGTCAATTTCATGTATATATATGCGCAACCATAGAATTGTAAAAAAACATTGTCCACTTGTATATAAGTAATGGCTACATCAAATTATTATCAACATATATTCATTCCACTTTTTTAATTACCTCTACTGTTGATTTTTGTATAAATGCACCCATGGAGAAGAATGTTATGTTATAAGCTACCTTTGCGCAATTTGCTATGGTCACTGCAAGCTATATATTATTATTATATATATATATATATATTATATTTAAGTGCACCATGTGCAAATATATACACACTAGGATATGCCCCATGCAGCACTAAACAAAAAGTTTGAAAATAAAAATAAAACCTTTAATAGATCACAATTCTCAAATATCTTTTCTCCCACATCTTCTTCAGGCACCTTCCAACTGTCCTCTCCTTGCATAACTGCATCTATAACACTGAATACTTTCTCTTCATCTGTGACTTCTGCTGCATCTAGAATACTGACTACTTTCTCTTTATCTGTTACTTCTGCTGCATCTAGAATACTGACTACTTTCTCTTTATCTGTGACTTCTGCTGCATCTAGAATACTGTCCCCTTTCTCTTCATCTGTGACTTCTGCTGCATCTAGAATACTGACTACTTTCTCTTTATCTGTTACTTCTGCTGCATCTAGAATACTGACTACTTTCTCTTTATCTGTTACTTCTGCTGCATCCCCTTTCTCTTCATCTGTGACTTCTGCTGCATCTAGAATACTGACTACTTTCTCTTTATCTGTTACTTCTGCTGCATCTAGAATACTGTCCCCTTTCTCTTTATCTGTTACTTCTGCTGCATCTAGAATACTGTCCCCTTTCTCTTCATCTGTTACTTCTGCTGCATCTAGAATACTGACTACTTTCTCTTTATCTGTTACTTCTGCTAGAGTCACTGCCGCAAAGAGTATAGATTTTTTATTTCTTAATAGAAGTCATGAGAGTCATTTGTAGATTCACCTGTATATTATATCCCCGGATGCACGGTCTGGCTAAACGAGACTGGTCAAAAAATGGCTGCTGACGGGAGCTCGGTCAAGAGCTCGGAGAAGGTGCTCACTGAAAGCATTATCAACAAGTTTAATGATGTAATAAACTTAGCACCCAGTCGCCTCGAGTACGATGAGACAGTGTGCATGAAATTACAGTCTGAACTAAAGGCATTGCGTAAATCAAAGAAGAAAAATTGCATGAAACGGATTTCTCTTTCGTGTCTTGTGTTCAAGTTACTACCCTCGCTTACATTTTTGGGTCTCCTATTCATTCCTATTAGCATGATTGCTATAGAAAATCAGTGCCTTCTTAGTTTGGGTCCCTTTTCCGAAGTATTAGGAACTGACGCGATGGGTTACGACTGTACCTTCTGTGAAGGAGTGACTTATGCTCCGCGCTTGAGTAACCTCACAGTAGAGGAATTCGTGGAAAGGTATGCGTATACAACGAGACCGATCATAGTTACGGATGCCACAGAGCTTTGGACAGCCAAGGATGTGTTTTCTTACGAATATTTTAAAGAGCTTTATGTCAAGAACAAGCTTTCACTAGAAGCAGATGTTGAGGGATATCAATTTTTTGGATACAGCTCAATGTTTGAAACTCTTAACGACTTTTTCAACATGTCGAAGGAGAGAGTTCAACTGCAAGGAAACAAGAGATGGTATATTGGCTGGTGAGTCTTTATAAATCTGCCCAAGTCCATTCATCCACCTATCCACCCATCCATCCATCCATCCATCCATCCATCCATCCATCCATCCATCCATCCATCCATCCATCCATCCATCCATTTATCCACCTATCCATCCATTTATCCACCCACCCATCCATTTATCCACCTATCCATCCATTTATCCATCCACCCATCCATTTATCCACCTATCCATCCATTTATCCACCCACCCACCTATCTACCCATCCATCCATCCTCCCACGCACCCATCTGCCCATCCACCTATCTGTCCATCAGTCCATCCACTCGTACATCTTTCCCTATATAATGCCCACTAATCAGTTTACTGTGTCTGACATATGCAGGAGTACGGGGGATGCTATTATTGGTGGTGAATTAAGAAAACATTTTTCTCCTCCTTACTTCATTCCTCCACAACCAAAAAATACTCCAAACGTTTCTTGGATTTTCATGGGAGCTCCAGGACAGGGAGCATATATACATGTATGCAAATCAGTATACCATATAACACTGCTACAGTAACAGTGAGCCACTTTGGAGTTTCATAGGGTCTTAATTGATATTGAATTACTGATCAAAATTATTATCTAGAGCACTAGCATGAAGTGTATTATGAAGTGTTTTTAGTCTATACAAGTACTAAATACAACCACTTCATTTTCAGGATATACGTATATTAGATACATACTGGTACCATCATTGCATATGTGGCCACCATTCCATAGTGGAATCCATACCTGGAGCCTAGGCTTCATTTTCAGTTAAAACCACAAGTTTAGACTACAGTTTATATATAGCTTGAAGGATTTCTGTAATGTAACTTGTACATACGTACGTAGGTGGACAGTGTAGATTTAACCTCTTGGCAAGCTCAGTTGAAGGGAAAGAAGACTTGGATTTTAATCCCACCTCCAGAATGCGAGGCTGTTTGTATGCCATTTAATGCTACCATGGAGACAGGAGACATGAGTAAGTGGATACATGATTTTTAGATGTATAGACATACCAAATCTGTCTTTTTTAATGTGTTATTTCTTCAGTAAATGTCTAAAGTATATTCAACCACTCACATTTTCGGTCCACAACTGTACCTCTATTTTTTACAAAGTCAAATTAAAAGCAAACTGAAGTAGCAGTCTCTGGAATCCAGCCCATTTTAAACCACCAGTGCTCTCAGTGTGCTGAGCTATACAACTCCCTGCACAGTAATGTCACACTTACCTTCCCCTTCATATTATCAATTATAAATTTGGTTGTTGATTGATTATCTCAAAGCAAGAACTGTGTATACATACTTGGCTAACATAGTCCATCCATTTTCTGTGGGAGGGATAATGGATATGGTCAAGCCACCATCAGCATCAGGAGAACGGGTAATATCTATGTACATTATAAGTTAATCACCAATTGTGTATCAATCTTAATTATTTAACCTTGTTATGATCAAGGACTTGTGTACTATATATGATCTCCATATTATGTATGCAGTTGTAGTGGACACCAATGTTTGGTTTCATGGTACCTATATACATCCGGGAGAGATTAGTATAACTATTGGAAGTGAATTTATGTAACCAGTTACACTTGTACCAGACTGATCTCGTATAGTTATTAACTGTGTCTGCTGTGTGCATGGTTGTATGCTGTTATTTTCATAAGAATGTATTTTTATATACCTAGCTAATTGTTGAACAAGTCTGCTTTGTTGTTTGCATCCATTTGTATCACGTATAATACATGTAATATGCATGTGATAGAATTAATCACTGGAGTTATTACTCCTGACCAAGATAACAAAATTTCATCTAAGAACCACAGACAGCTGTTTCCATGACAATTTAACAGTGTTTGGTACAACTCCGATTCAGTAATGTCATGATTCTGCATGAAGCAACTCTTGCTTTCGTAGTTGCTACTTCAATAGAACCATATGCGTGTTTGCAGCTATCAGTCCGCCACAAGTTAGGACCTTATTAATTTTGTGTTCACTAATTGTAAAGTGAGATCTTCCTTTAAATTTAACAAGTTAGCATTGATTACTCATTAAAACAAAGATTATAGTATTTAACATGCATGAGAGGATGAAAGTACATTGAGAATGTCAATTGTAAGTTAATCTTCCTCTTCAGGGGCTTGATCCCTTATACCAAGTTCAATCAATAGTTTATTTTCCAGTGCAAGATATTCAACATATTCCTAAATTAAACCGAAAAACAGAATTGGATATATATGTAACACTCTTGTATGTAAGTAGTTCTAGATTCAAATGACACAGGAATTGACTTTAAGGTATTAGGGTAGATTGTTTCCTATGACTAGCCTAAGTACAAACATGGGAGAAGGTATTAGGGTAGATTGTTTCCTATGACTAGCCTAAGCACAAACATGGGAGAAGGTATTAGGGTAGATTGTTTCCTATGACTAGCCTAAGTACAAACATGGGAGAAGGTATTAGGGTAGATTGTTGCCTATGACTAGCCTAAGTACAAACATGGGAGAAGGTATTAGGGTAGATTGTTTCCTATGACTAGCCTAAGCACAAACATGGGAGAAGTGATGCATCAACTATGGCCAAAGAAAAAGGCAAAGGAAAAGGGAGCCACATGCATGCCTTATAACTATGCACATACTCACTTTCTTAGCTTCATCTTCCCAGCTTTCCTGCTCAGCAACAGCACTTTCTTTATTTTCCTACAGATAGTGAGGAATATAGTATGTATGAATGTCCTTCTACAAGTAAATACAGCTCTATATATGCATGCATTTTTCTACAAAATAGCATACCTACAGTAAGAGCATGATTACATTAGCTGCTAGGAACTATATACTCCACTGGGCCAGACAGCTGTTTCTGGGAATACCACCCTTCCATTAGTGACCCTGAAAGTCCTTTTGGAAGCTCCTTAGAACCTAACCTCTCTCTTATTTCCGGGTTTATTTATACAAAATGACACCTTACCTCTAAGCACATGTGTAGGTATGCATGCACACATATGTACATGAGGAGTGACAGTATACGCATTATATACGTACGTACATAGCATGATTTGTTGGGTCTTACTTGCTGTTTGGCTACCATTGCAGCATCCATTTCTTGCTTCTCTTTCATTCTCCTTTCCATCCGCTCACTGGCAAACATCATTTGCTTGTGATTTCGGTCAAACAAGGCATCAATGACAGAATACTGTAATAAAACGTTTACAAGTAAGTAGACTCTCAAAGAATATCAAACTACACTACACTAAGCAGGTATACTTACATGCTCTGCATTCATAACTGAAAAAACACTGCAAGTGCCTAACACTGTACATACCACCGATGAAATGTACGTACATGTACGTAGTTATATACAAAGTATCACATTAACCAGTTTGAGTCCACACTATTGAATTATTACATTTTATGCAAATACCAGACATTTTTTAACAAAATTTACATAAATCAGTTTATTCAAATTCTGAATATTAACACTGACATATATGTTGACTACATAAGAGGGATAAGTGCACTACTGTAAGTGTATATGTGATATATAAACTACTGCCAACCTCATTACTTGATGGATGTCTCATTGGCCAGGGAACCTCCAACACGTGTAATGTGCCAATTTGATCACCAACAGCCATCAAATGATGTTTATCTAAATTAAAAGTGGTAGGCACACTTACAAAAGGTATAAACATATAAATCTGAATTGCTCAGGATGCAAGCAGTAAAACACTCTATCCTTGTAACACAATAAACATTAAGGTGAACATAAAGGATGTTTCTTATGGAGAATAATGGTGGCTAGTATTACCATTACTTTTAAAAGTGTTATAGAATATTAATTCTTACAGAATAGGCAAGTTACATATAACGTGTATGTATATATTGGTTACATCTCAGCACTGTGGGTATAAGTGATTAATGATATACGTATATCCTGATAAGGGTCTAAGTGTTATGTATTCCCTCTATATTGTGAATCTATATGTGTAGTTGATGTATGTACATGTTTTGTTTTTAAATGGCAATTTGAAAACTGGCTAGTGTTATTTTATGCTTACTTACATGAGAAAGCTACTGGTGTGATTGAAGTAAGAGAGACTGAGGATATGTTCTGGCTGTGTGATGGCTCATGAGTCCTACAGAGAAACATAAAGACTATGATAAACATCACGGACATTCACTGTCTGAGTTACTGTATGTACGTATGTATGTACATACGTACGTACATATGGTAACACCTCTAAAGGTTCAATATAGTGTCAAAAGGCACAAAATGAGACACAAACATAGTCCTAGTCCTTTTAGGCGAGCAAATGAGTCTTACTTTTCCATTAAATCCCACACATCAATATTTCCGTTAGCCTTAATGACATAAAACACTCCAGGTCTCGTTGGAGACCAGGCACCTCCTGTCAACTGGATAGGAAAACTCTTTGATTTCATTATGGCATCCACCTGCATGCATATAGTACATGTATGTATGTATATGATAGAATATATGATTTATTGCTACATTGAGTCTATGAAAAGAAGGATAATTGAACTTTTATGTTACATCACATTTTAACCTCACCAATCAGTTTGTTTAAGGTGTAACCTATTAGTATCAGCTGAAGAAGGTCTATGGACTGAAACGTTCTGATATATTTGATTGTTTCGCTCTGCTGTGGAGAGCTCACTATTCCTTTTATCATGTATATATACGTATGTACCTGTATCACTTTTAATTGGTGAGGTAATGATGGATGCAACTATGCAACTAGGGGGTCTGGGGCATGCTGCCATCTTGTATCCTCTTCCACAGTACTAGAGGCTCAAAGTACCAATCATGTTACATAAACAAGCCATGGTAATAGTGGTAAAAGAAGAGTAGCAGTTGTGATATTTGCCATCTTACATCTGATCCCTCCTTCCAAATGGCAAATGACCATCCTCCTATACTCAGTATTATATCACTGAAGAAAGGTGACCTTTCCATATAGGTTACTGGTCCACAGTGGTAGTTGAAGGAAAACCTTGGCCTCTGAGCTACAAATCAAAAAGGCAGTTGTATAAGTACGTATACTGTATATATGCAAGTACATTGACTCTACGATCTTCAAGAGGAAGTACGTAAGTGAGAATTCAAATTCTCTGCCACGCATGGTGAAGATAGCTGCAGGTGCTATGTATGGAATTAACTTTATAATTAATGATTAATGTATATACATATGCTTGCATAGTTCACTAGTGTACGTACGTACGTATGAATAATCAAACACCATTTTTGTCATGTCATACATCTAATTTAGAGTAAACAGCCTATAGGGAACTAAACCTAGTGAGAGTTTTGGATGAGGATACAAGAGGTTTGGTATATGTACATCTATACATGTACGTAGAAGAGTAGACTACTACTAAGCATCTATGAACGCACTTACAATGAATACATACATAGCTCTACATTGCACCATTACCCAGCCGTGGTGTGCTAACATATTACAACTAACTTACCCATCATTCTCCCACTCTCTGCATCTCTCACAAATGACCAAGTCGCAAATACAACTTCTCCATCCTGCGTAAAGTACATATACATTGATACAGGAGCTGCAATGGTCAGTGGTAAAAGTGCCACCTAAGTATGTATGTATGTATGTGCATATGTACGTATAGTGGTAAATAGAAAAGAAACAATGATAGAAGCTTAAGCGTACCTTACAAAGGCTATGATGTGATAGAAATAATAACTGGGAGCTGATCAACCAAGTGACTATTTCTATTGCATATATGTGACATACAGAAGATGGTGACACTTGTGTCCCAGTGAGTGCTTTGTATGTGCTAACCTCAGTCCCTACATAAAAGGTTGTGTTGCCTTTATTTTCTTGGGACTCTGCAACTGAAAGTCTCTTTTTCCTTAACGTTTGCGGACTGGGTTCTGACAGGGAGAAGTTAAACAAGCTAAACAAATATTTGTCTGTATAGAGCCAAGGCTGGGTCAAAAATGACTGGAACAAATAGAGGCCCAGGCCTCAAATACAGTAAATCTTTACTACACATACAGTACAATAAGATTGAGGTCATTTAACATTAACATTCCAATAAACTAACTAATATGTTAAGCTCTACCATATACGTACATACGTACGTACATATGTAGGTACTGTATATGTGTACAAAGAGATAGTTAATTCAAGTGGGGCTGTGCCACACACCTCTGTACAAAGGTAACTTTAACTGCTCTCTCACGCTGACTCTAGTAGCAGCAAAGTCACCAGGATGCTCACTTCTGGGAAGATTTACCTACAGTTGTACACAAATACACACACAATTCCGTCAAATTTAAATTCCATCAAATTTAAATTCCATCAAATTTAAATTCCGTCAATATAATTTGAAGGCAAACTGTCAAATGTAAATTTTCCGGTTTTATGGTATATACCTACGTATGTCGGTATACATATAGTATATATGTACATAAGTGTGCAAACATTTTGTTAATTAACCTTAATAAATGGCTTCCAAGTGAGATTTAGTTGCAGGTGGCTTGGTAGAGAGGGATCTGGTAGCTTTTTTGCTCCAGGTTTTGGTGGAGGAGGCCTCATATCCCAAAACATCACAGAACTGAAAACAAACAGAATAGTGACATACATGTACTATAAAATATGTTAGTACCATATATGTATTACATACGTATATGCATAGCCCTTTATTATAAAGAATTATGTAATTACTTATGCTTGTAGATACTCCTTTTGTATGCAAACAAAATGATGTATGAGAGCGATTGTGGGTTTCTTGACTTACCCATCAATACTGGCTGTGACTACTTGAAGACACTCAGGCTGATACTCTGCAGTGATGTCCTTCATAACTAAATCTCCTGTCTTAGTGTCAATCTATATGTTGGGGGTAATATATGGGACACTTGAAAGAGCAGTATCGTGTACATATAACATACAGTACATATGTACTGTTATAATTATAAAGTGCTCTCTTTTTGAAGTACACATAATAGCAGCCATGGCTTAGGTTAAGTGTTTGGATTGGAACTCTGTCAATATGTTTAGATGTTCCCTCTAGCAGGTCTCACTTATGTACATTACAGATACAGATATGTATGTACATGCATTGTACGTATATGCGCATGTACATATAGGAAATAATGTAAGTAATCTGCTCTGTAGTTTTAATAGAGAATAATACCCTCGAAGGACTACATATAAATGGACTTGAAGAGCAAGTTAATGTATTTCCAACTTTTTGGAACAAAACAAATTATTGGTAGACTAGCAATTTAATGTATGTGTACATGACTAGCCGTTCCCATGATACATACGTACACCTGACAGTCTGTACTTACTTCCATATGAGGTGGCAGCCACTGTATATCACTAATTGCTCTCTTGTGGCTACCATCAATGTTGGACAGGACACAGTACTGCACAATTGGGGCATGTTTCAGCTTGGGATCCGTGTCAAATATGTCCTGGATAGAGGAAGAACTTAAAATAAATGTACAGAAAAGTAAAAGGTACAAAAGTTGCACTGTAGAATAGCTCTTCTGCCCAATATGGTCATCTATGGGATCTAATTAATCAGGCTGGAATAGATGGATGACGATACTGTAAAGGCTCATTGCTGCGTAGAGGGTACTGATTATTAAGAGGTATTGAGTGTAATCGCAGTGACTGGAATAACATAATGAACGATTCAATTAATTTCCAGAACGTGAATTGTTCATTGTGTTATTCCAGTTGATGCGATTACGCTCAATCCACTCATTAATAATTAGATGGATGATATTTCAAAAGAGCTTGGATAAAAGCTTGGATATTAATTGTAGTATTTTGTTTATTTTATAAGGAGTCGGCCAATTAAGATTTATCAACCCTTGATACCTACATAGGTATTTCGGTACAACACAAATAAAAGGCCAGACAGCTCATGGAGTCATAAAAGAGTGGACACAGTAGGATCAGTAGGAGTAGTGAAGAGTCTTGGCCACTTACGGTTGCTGCATTCCCTTTAGTTTCAGACACCAGTGGTTTATTGAACTGAAGTCTGTCCTCATATTCGCTGATGTCCCACAGGACGATCTATATAGCACATCATAAGTTCATGTAAGCACATATATACACGTACATATACGTACATACAGTACATACCCACATGTTATTACATATTAAGAAATGATACATACGTATGAAGAACTTCATATAGATTATAGCATGCTGAATCATTCAAAGAAGTACATGAACCAAAATAAGTAACAATGTCAGATATTTCAACCCAGTCCAATGTCTTTATCAGTGAAAATTGATGTATATTCAATTACTGATGTAAATTGTCCATTTTACTGATGAAGACCCTGGGCAGAGTAGTATTAACATGTATGGACACTACAAGTTATATTATTCCTACATACGTACGTACCTGTCCATTAAGGCAGCCCGCAATGACAAAGTTTGGTTTGTAAGGATTGAAATGGAAGCACTTTACGTCCTCAGGTGCTTCTAAAAATAGCTAACGAGAGAGGGGGAGAGATCAATCTACTGTATACTAACACGTGGTACAAGCCCACCAGAACTACTCATTCTCAAATATCACAAAATGAGATAATCAAAAAGGAATCTTTATATCAAAAGGCTGTATGCAAACCAACTATTTGGGCATTCTTAAGATGTCCAATGTATCTGCATGTTTACAGTAAGGATTGGGAATACAACACAGTGCATCATCCAGGCTGTGAGGGTGTATGGACATACTACAGGTCTGATTGGGTCAGCAAAACTCCATATAAGTATCAGATGATATGATGTAAGCAGCTTTGAGGATAAGTCAACTCTCTCGTTGAAGCAATAGTTCTCACCACAGGACACTGCAACAATACCTACGTATATACGTACAAGTACACATAGATACACTCAAAGGGATAACGTGGGTGTACGTATAAAGAATTATATTAGTGTGATACACAATTCTTCTATTGAGTAAAAATTTCAAGCATATAAGGTATGTAACTCGTTGGAAATCAGTTAAATCCAATTGTGCCAAAGACATCGATCCCATCACCTTACATAATCACTTTTCAGTGCACTTTGAATTTACAAATGTGTACCTGATAGCAAAGGATAGATGCACATATTTGATAGGGCATGAAGTGATAATCAAACCACAAGTAATTATAATCACCAGAAGAGGGAAAACACATAGCTCTGATTGAGGGTGTGCCTACCTCTGATGGAGGTGTGCCTACCTCTGATTGAGGTGTGCCTACCTCTGATTGAGGGTGTACCTACCTCTGATTGAGGTGTACCTACCTCTGATGGAGGTGTACCTACCTCTGATGGAGGTGTGCCTACCTCTGATGGAGGTGTACCTACCTCTGATTGAGGGTGTACCTACCTCTGATTGAGGGTGTACCTACCTCTGATTGAGGGTGTACCTACCTCTGATTGAGGGTGTACCTACCTCTGATAGAGGGTGTACCTACCTCTGATAGAGGGTGTACCTACCTCTGATAGAGGGTGTACCTACCTCTGATAGAGGGTGTACCTACCTCTGATAGAGGGTGTACTTACCTCTGATGGAGGGGTGCCAATCTATCCATGTAATACACTTGTTCTTGCTGAAGGTGAGGTCAGTATAGGACTGGTATTCCTTGATGCTATTGTCCGTCTTGTCTCCCATGATCCCATAGGTGTCGGGAAGGGTGTCATAGTCGTCAATAAAGAAGTTGCCAATCTCATTCTGTTGTAAGGCCAATTCAAATCTACAGCAAAGAGAACTTAGATAATAGGAATATTTCTGTTCATTAAGACAAATACATCTGATTTATTCATTATATAAATGTTTCCATTTATTGTGTATATTAAGGGCAACCGGTTCTAATAAACTCTCCATCTATATAGTAAGGTGTTTAAAAATCTTTTACATTAATAGCAAGTATTTTACTGTAACAATCTGTATGTGTAAGAGAATCACCTCAACTAATTACTGTACATAACATGATTAAGGTTGTTTAAAGACCAGTTCACTAGGAACATTAGCAAGCCATCTCTTGGTCACTTAGTATTCATCACAAGGCATTTCATTAGATTAAACTCATTAACGTTAGATTGTGGACAAAAAGCCATAATCCTAGATTGCCTACTTTTTGAGGGTCAGCTATTGTCAAGGCTCTACATTGAGTGCTGCTGAACTAGAACCTGCTGCCATACGTACCTTCTACTAGCTATTGAGGTGAACTCTTTAAACCCTTTAGATTCCAGTTGTTCTTGTGACTCCTTGTTAGAGAGAGATCTGGGTACATACTGAATGGCCTTGTTGTGAGGCTTTACAAATGCCGTCTGTATTGCAACATCAACGAGTGGGGGCACAGCCTGAGATCCACACTCCAATTCCATTTTCTGAAGTTCAAAGTTATCATCCTCCACGGAAGGTATGTATGTGGTTTTCTCTGGCTGATCTATTGCGTCTCTGTCCTCAAATTTACAGGCAGAGTTAAACAACCTTCGCTTTTTAGCAAATGTAAACTTCATCTAAAGTATTTACATTAAATATGTAGATAAAGACATGTTCATTATCATATTTCAACATTGCCTGACAAAATAACATTTGCAAGACCAAATCAGCCATAAAGACATTACCATTACACTTCTGTTATGAAACATATGTTTTGTTTTTGAAAATATGATACAAATTACATATAGTCTATATGATACAAATTACATACAGTCAATTCGATACAAATTACAGATAATCAATCTGATACAAATTACAGATAGTCAATCTGATACAAATTACAGATAGTCAATCTGATACAAATTACAGATAGTCAATCTGATACAAATTACAGATAGTCAATCTGATACAAATTACAGATAGTCAATACAATACAAATTACAGATAGTCAATCTGATACAAATTACAGATAGTCAATACAATACAAATTACAGATAGTCAATACGATACAAATTACATATAGTCAATACGATACAAATTACATATAGTCAATATGATACAAATTACATATAGTCAATACGATACAAATTACATATAGTCAATATGATACAAATACAGAACATAGTATCATTGATCATTTTACTTTGAAAGTATCCCACCACTCATGTCTAAATAAATCAGTGATACTCAAAACTTTAAGATTGGCTTTAGATCTTAGAGTCCTCTACCCTTTCAACAACTGGCAGTAGTTGGGATCTACTTATCTGTACCTATCTGGTATTGAGATGGTCCAACTGTAGGTCAGTACATCACTTACCAATTCTCTGGTGTTTACAACTTTAGCTTCAAGGATTTCCAGATCACTTCCGAGACATATCCACTCTCTAGCTTCAGGTGTCTTTGGTATCTCAACAGCCTCCTCCATCTCCTCCCCTTCTCCTGTTCCCTCGCCTCCCTCTTTAGAAGGAGGCTATACAAGTACAATGATATACAGTACAACTGCTAATTAATTAATTCATAATAGTAATAACCAATAAACAAGTAATCTACGGTAAGGTTTTATTTCTACTATGTCAGTTAATATAATATCCAAATTTAATATAGATATTCCATTCTTATAATTATTTTTAATTTATTTTTCTAAATACAATTGATTATACTACATTCATATTTATCAATTCTGTGAAATATGCCCATGTTTGTCAACAGTCTTGTATATAATGTGCCCATGTTTGTCAACAGTTTTGTATGTAATGTGTTCATGTTTGTCTGTTTGCTTACATGGAGCACCCAATCCTTGGCCTCCTCAGTTAAACACACATAATAGTTCTCTCCATATTTAAACTCGTAATCATACACCAGTAAAATCTCTTCTCCTTCATAGACCTATTGAATACATAAGCAAACAAACTATAATGATTATAGCATCATAGAATGGCATTACCGTATTTACAATGATGTCATTATTGAAAATTACGTTGGATATACAAATACTATTTTATATATATATATATTAGTGGTTGGTTATTTCTTTTAATTTGCCTTGGGCACAGTAATAATAATAACAACAATAATAAAAATATATTTAGATTGGAAGTGCTAATTAACAGAAGCCCTATTAACCTCAACCTGCTTCCTAACAGGATGGAAATCGCACACTGCAGCTCTGTTGTGTAGATCGTCCAATATAGCTTGCTTTGAGATCAGTTTGAACGGGTTCTCTCCAGTTACATCACTGTCCGCAACACACTGGAAAATTTGCTGGGTCGGACCAGAGATAAATATTCCTTTGATTCCTTCTGGAGGACCATCGTTCCCCGGACTATTCTGATCGACTTCTTCGGGCTTTATCTCTTCCTCCTGGGGTTCAGGCATACCTATAAGCCATTTTACTCCGAATGGTTACCATGGAAAACATGTCAGATACTGGAAGAAGACGAGAGTGAAAGGGGGAAAACGCATGCGCGTACGTAAAAATGGAGAAAAGAAAAGTGTTAGATAGATCACTAGCTTCCAGAGGAAAGAATGAGGTTAGTATACTTTTTAAGTTAGAATGCTGCCAATTCTGTGTGACTACGGAAAATACGTGAGAATTGACTTGTTTGTGAATATAATAAGTTTTAATTCCACTTTATGGAAACAGAGTACCATTCAAACGACAGTCAAACCATAGACAGCTGTTTCGTCCTCCTTGGGACCCATCAGTTAGTGGTTTCTATGCCAATAGGTACTCTCAGAAAGTTAAGAAACTTGTGGTTCACTTATTAGTACAGAGATAAAAAAGAGAATTCAAAGTGCAGTGGATCAATGCAACGAACAACGCTATTCTTTTCTGACCTTATAATCATTCTTCTTTGAGTGATCTAACACAGAGTTGTCATGTTTTATAAACCGTTCTGTTCTCAATAGGTCAGCCTTAGTGCCTTCAGCTTCATGTTTGCTGAGATGGTATCTTATACCAACAACCGCTCCTCCTCGGGAACACAACTACAAGAGAAGTGTGTATCTGTGTTCTCCTAATGTTTTGAACGTACATGATTTAGACGAGTTTGTCCGTTGTATTTTTCATTTTGTAAATTATTACCTAAATTTTAGGCAGTGGTAGGTAGGTAGACATTCAAAATATTTTCCCCAATGAAGAAGATCAAATTGCTAATTTTTAATAGTAGGCAAACATAATGAACTATGTACATAGATTGTCCCCTCAAAGTCTTATTTATATGTTGTATTTTGCTCTCCCATTTTCTAAAAGAAACCTTGTTTAAAGTTACAGTTATTATAGCTTTCCCAACTCTTCATGTGAATCCTATCCATTACCCCTAACACACTGATTTATGCATGTACTGTACCTATAATTATATTCCCTATAATGGTGATAGGAGTGCCTGTTTCATGCAAGCACACATTTTCTCAACGAAGAAATTCTTTATGTGACGTACTGTGTAATTGGTTGCTGTATAGCATATCTACATATGTATGTACATATGTGAATGTATGTACGTATGTCTGTGTGTATGTGTATATATATGTAGGTTAGCTGAACTTGGTCATCACGTTGGATACAGAATGATAGATGTACTTTGTTTAAAGGACAAAAGCGGCAAACACAGAGAAACACGACTTCTCAATATTTTATTATACATAAAGACAGCACTCTGGAAGGTAATAACTTTTAAGATTGAGTATGCAGAATGTTGTTTGAGCCATTTATTTACAGAAATCGAATTTTTTTATGTATAGAGTTTATTTGGTAAAGAAGCAGATAATCTGGAACAGTCCACAGAATTTGAAGGAACATGTATCCATACTATACATGTACAACTTATGCATACTGTTCATATCACAATAGTTGTGGTTTCCATTCCTTAACTGACGTGATATTTAGACTATTTGATTGAAGAGGAACCATTAGTGAATAGGTTTATATCATCAAAAGAAGGTTAGTCCTAAATACTATATATTTTGATTTATGTGAGAGACTTGACAACAATTTAAATGTTCTTTGATTGACTTTAGGTGTTAATTGTGCTGCTTTTATTGGTGGAATAGTTGAAGCATATTTACGAGGCACTCAATTTGTAAGTATAGAGTCACCTATTGCAGTATTAATAATACAATAGTTTATATCCATTTTTAATATTCCAAATAGAGTATTATGATACAAAACTCACCTACTTACGTACATACGTATGCATATGAGTTAATGGAATGCACTTCACGATATAGGATCAAAAATGTCATCATTAGCCGTAGGATCAGTTTTAGACCTTAGATTGTCTACCTCTTTAGTTTAGTATTGAATATATTATGTGCATACACATCACTTTTGTGTTTGGGTATGCCATCCCTACTTCAGCTATCCATGGAAGTGATGTATATGGATAAATAACTTAAATTACAGTATGTCACTTCTGTATGGTTAGCTGTATCTTGTGATTACTGTCTTGTATTCAATTTTGATACTTTTTCCAGATGTGCTATTCATTGTTGCAACACTGGCCATCCCTACTTCTAAATGTTTTTATTTTACTTTATTTGTACTCTCATCAGTAGGTATATCAATTATACTTTTTTTATATATAATATTCTTTCATATATATATATGTGTACATGTTTTTAGCCTGCTAAAGTGGATACGTTCTGGTGGAAGCAGGATAAGACAGCTCTCCGAATAACCTTTGACCCTGAAGTCTTACAAAGAGAAAAGGAATTGGGTTCCAAATAGAATGAGATGTGACTGATTTTTTAATTTAAATACATGTATAATAAGGTGCATGGACATACAGTCTGTATGGCTGGATCAACTATTCTAGCTCTTTAACCATATATACTCATGCATCTTAATTGAAGCAGTATTATATTAATCATGACATTTGCATAATTAGCTAATAATACATGTTTTGTAAGTATACATTTGGTAGTTTTTCAAACTTATAAAATAGACACACCAAAGTTGTGTGATTATACACACCTAATTATCCCTTCTTTAACAAGGGCATCCTTTAGCATTGATTTGGCATCATTAATTGCTGTATCTTTCTTCTTACGATTCTTTCTTTTCATGCTTATTCCACTTCTTACATCCACTGCCTCAGCAGTATATTTCTTGTGCCAATTGTGAATTCCTTCTTCTACTGTAACTTGTATATTTCTTTCTTCAAAAGTAGGTAGCAGTGTTGGTTGGGTAGCTTGAGGTAACATAGGACCAACAGCGCCATCTATTATACATAGGTATATACGTGATGTACGTATATACAAGTATTAATGTATCGATCATATAATTGATGCATGACCGATCTAATGTATAAATATATGAAATCAGCTATGGTTTCATAGCTGATTTCATATATTTATTATATGCATGCTCTATTAATTTCTTCCATGCATGCATACGATTTACCTTGAATTTAAAATAGATTTTTTATAAATTGTACTCTATTTCAGTCATGTATTACTTAAATTATAAAGTTGGGAGGCATATAAAAGGAATCTCTCTCTCTTTATCTCTCTATATATAGATAGATAGGTTGTATAATACACTTAATTCCACTGCCTCATGACATCTGCATTACTATTGGTCGTGTCTGAATCAGCTTCTTCCCTCAAGGTCTGGGCAATAGCACTGCCGTTTTCTTGAAGAATCTCACAGAATCTATTAAAGGCGACTACCCCTTTTCCCTTCAAATATTGTAACATCTTCTCGACCTTCCTAGGATTTGTCTGTTGACCGTCTACTTCTTGATACTCCCTCTCCGTCAGGAATCCTCCGGCCGACTCTCGCAGAGACGTCAGTATAGTATCTATTAGTAGTTCGGTTTGCATCCGAGGAGTGTATTTGTCAATGATTCTCTTGTAGTTCTCGCTCATCTTTGAGGCGCGTTCCTGAAACGAAAAGGGCCAGGGGGGTATCTAACACAGGTAAACCAAAGTTCTTTAGGTGATTTCCCTTAGAAAGTACCTATGTTGGCAACAGTATGCATACGTACACAATAGTTATGATATATAGATAAACTGAAAGCATTAAGTTAGGATGAATAACATTCTAGAAACGATCCATAAACGATATTTAATTAGTATAGTTTACAAATGTCAAAAACAAATGAATGTCAGACTATCTACTTTAGTAGACCACTTCTGTATATGGTTAGCAGTATCTTTCATGATTACTTTGTTTACTTACGATACTTTAATTTGTTTCGATACTTTATCCAGGTGTGCTATACATTGTTGCCATCCCTATTTCTAACTATCTTTTTTAAATGTTTAATTTTGTACTTGTATAAATATTTAGCTTTCGGGATGACACCTCTGCCACAGATAGTAAAACCGGGTAATTTTTTTCCATCCCGTGCAATTTTTTCTTGCATGGCCGGACCACTTTCAAATTACTTCCTCAGCCCATGAATTGCCGTTGTAAAATTTACACATTATGCATATCTATAGACACTCTCACACCATGCAAATGGCGCAGGATGTCGTGATCGATACCAGGAGGGTTTTTTTATGGAGTTGTCCGCGGAGCCTTTCTAGTGTATTTTATACGTCTATTTCGACTCTACCGAAAACCAAATGTTTTCTTGAACCATTCTTTCATATAGCTTGTTTTGGTCCCGATGATGAGAGAAAATGGTTCCGATATCAGTCAGGGTACCTTCCAAATGAGTTTCATACCTTACCAACATTGAAGAATCTTAAGGACTCCCTGCTGAAGAAGTTTGCAGATGCGAACCTGATTTTTATAAAAGATTTTCCATATTCACTTAGCGAGAGTACTATAAAAGACGTACTTTACTCACCAGATTTCAATGAATATCAGCATACTTTCCTTGTTCGCGATCCCGAAAGATGTATACCTTCTTATTTCAAGTTGGAAGAAGCTGAGGGAGAATTGGACGATTCAGAATTATGTAACATAGAATTCGGCTATAGGGAATTATACCAAATGTATTTGCGGGTACAGAAGAAGCTAGGTCAACCACCGATCACTGTCGATGCTGAGGATTTGCAGACCCAACCAGAGCTAACAATGAAGGCTTACTGTGATGTTGTTGGAGTCCATTATGACTCACAAATGATGACTTGGAAGCCAAACGCACTTGACTGCCTGAGAATATGGCGTCCTTGGTTTTCAGATGTACTAAACTCATCAGGCTTCATCAAGAAGGTACCTAGTGACAAAAATAGTTTGCTTGTCCATGACAAGCTGCCCAAGAAAGTCATTGATTACATTGAAGAATGTTGCCCTTACTATACAGAAATGAAAAATGCAAAACTGAAATTTTAAAATATGCACGGAAGTACAATATAATATTTAGTTCATACATAAATTAAATGCAGCTTGAGTACTATATAGTGATAATGTGATTCATGCTATTTCTTCATATGGTTTATAATTTATAATAATAAGCAATTCTCTTAAACCTTAATTGAGAATGGTAGATAAGCATCGTTAACATCATATCTGCACATTAATTGTGCAATTGGTAGCTTTTTTAATTTTGCAAATTTTTTGCTGTCTTTCAAAAGGGCCTCCTTTATAGAATTGAATAAGCATGTCTCTCTTTCTTATATCTTATAAGTTCTAGCTAGACTGTTTTACATATATACTTTTTGGGTTTAAACCAGTAATTAAGTTTGTCATGACATGTTGCAAAACTCGAGCTATAGATATAGATACTCTACACACTATATTATACATAATATAATTCAGAATCTGATCAAAGTTCCAAACTCCAGTCCAGTGCAGTTCATGTTTTTAAGTCTTATACACTCCATGCATTCCCCAGACAAGTAGCAAATGCACTCTTGCAAATATCTGAACTATAACCACACGAATTATAGAATTTTCTGCAGTAACCTTCTGATCCTCTTTTTGGACGAATGGGCCTTTGGTCAGCATCTGAGTCATCTTGAGGATTAGTAGCACCAGAGAGATAGGCTAGCATTCCCAACATTAAAACCAAAAATAAGACTAATTTCATAATAAACTGCTTAAGTTAATTCTTACTCTGTAGTAGAATTCCAAATAGTTTGGAAATAGCCACACTTATAATACTGTGCTGACCATGATGTAATCATACTCTAGATCATATACAATAAAATCCGAAATCTAAACATATTATATAGTAATGAAGTCATCAATAAACTGCATGTGTACATATATGTACGTACATCCTGCCAAGGCCAATTAATTAAAGTGACACATGTCAAGGGGCCTATGAGTCACTAAGAAAATATTTTCAAAGACTACTTAAATGGCCTAAATGAAAGGTTAGCATGTGTTCAAGGAAAATAGATTGTCTGATTGTCAGTACGTATACTGCAGCTCTTCCTTGACAGTTTCAGCTCTAGTTCCTCTGCTGCTATATCTGCTAACATGGGACTGGCTCCTAGCTATCTGACCTATGTATTTATCAGAAAACAGACATCTAATATATACGTATATGTAAGTATCACCATGCACATATAGCTAAAGGAGGACCTATATATTAAACAAGCTGGGTATGTGTGGATACAGATCAATTGGTATGATATTACTCCATGATACCCTTCTGTACTTGTATATTAGCTACCCCTTATTTAAATCACCCATATATACGTACCTACGTAGCTCCCCTGCCTAAATTTAGGCCTATTGCTATGGTAGATTTAGTTGCATTTTACTTTGTCAGTTTAATCTATTGTTGCATTACGGCATTATAGCTTAATAGCTACATATATATAGCTTGTAGCCATATACGTATATAAGTATTTGTGCAGACAATGGGCTCCCAATTAATTTTATAATTCATATACGTAGTAAAGCATAATAAACTCATCAATAAGCTGCATATGTACGTATGTGCGTGCTACCAAGGCCAATTAATATGAAGTCATTACAAGATAAACCTTTCACCTATTTATAATATTATATTAGATATAGTAATCACAGTAAAAATGCAATAACTGTATATATATATACTAAAGGGGGTACGGTGCAAGTGATCTTCAATTGGGGCAGCCTATATAGTTATTATTATTATTAGGGTGCCCATGCATACGTACATATATATATATATAACCCCTTAACTTAATTATAGTGTAAATGCCCCTATATTCTGGAAGGTCTATTTACACATAAAGTATGCATGATTTTTATGTTTCTGTGACAATTTCTCTTTATGCTACACACACATATTCTAAATATAAAATGTGCTATACATTTATCTTGAAGTTTGAACTGAGAAACAGAGACCTAATTAATTTTTGGTGCCAGTATGGCTTCCTGTTCATAACCCTGTATTTATATGAGATTAGATTACTGTGGTATTTTGTAACTTGCAATATATTCTGCACTGCATTGAGGGGTAACATAAAATGCAGTCTTTACCAGCAAGCCTGACATTGGGACATTGAGATCATTACATATAAAAAAGGTCTGATGGCCAATTGGCCAATAATTGGTTTGGTTAAATGGCAATTACTTTGCTTCTATTCTGAAAAGTTCATTTTGACCTGAGGGAGGCTGTTGTAACAAATATCATTCCCTGTTATGACAGTCACTGAGTTGCTTTGTACTAGACCTGCCATTGTTCTTTGTTATTCCCCATATAACTATTCATAACAATAATCTGGACTAGAACATTCTAACAAAGTTCTCTAAGTAATAGTCAATCACAAATAATCTGCAATGATTATCACACAAAGAATACAAACTAACATGCTCTACTTTAAACTAAAAGGTACCAGGCCCCAGGGCTGTACTTTAAACTAAAATTGGAACAAGAATCACTATGAAACCCAAGCAGCTAGCTACACTTCAACAGGAACAGCCAGATCCCTGGCTCCAGGCATAGAGACACTTGACTACATGTATGTCCCTCTGCCATGCAAGTATTCTTTGAGTATATGGTTGACAGATTTATATTGCTTATCTATAAGGCTATAATTGACTACTAATCAGTAGTTTGGCTGGAGAATGTTTAGATTTTGTTAAAAGATTAACATAGTCCTAAGATGACACTTACATATAATTGTACAGCTATATGTATATACTGTATACATGTATACTGAGTTGACAAGTGTTCTGAGATTTAGACCTCAGGAGGCTAAGACAAGAGTGATGTCAAAAATGGATATCTTGCCAATGTCAATGTCACCAACTACCCAGCCAATTTTCCTATAAAAGCTCAAGCAATAAGAATCTAGCCTAAAGGTTTTGTATAGTTTCACAGCCAAGTAGCAAGGCAAACTGATCTATAGGATACAGAGAACCTGTTAAGCATGTACTACACACCTTCCCTAAATGAATTACAGTAGCTAGGAGTTACTAGTTACTAGGGACTGGTAGACACTTTCTTTCACTATCTGTACCCACCTGAATGGGTTAAGCCAATAACTTTAAAAATAATTGCACCCATCCTCCTTGTTTCTTAATTGGACATGTTGCTAGGTAACTGATATTTGACTTCCATGACAATTCTATAAATAGATGAAAATACAGCAAATCAAGTATAGGCTGCAAAATAAGACATATACTTGTCTAATCAAAATTTGTAGTACAAAGTATAAATTATATTTTAAACAGTCTCACAAGCAAAAAGTATTATACATGAGGTAAAGATGCTGATTAATACGTTAGCTAATCATAACATTACAACATAGACTTCATTTAAAGTAGCTATATAATTTGTCCGATTCTCTAAACAAGATGACCTACCAATGAGTGTAGTTTAGGCATGGACAACTCCAAAATTCCTCTATTTGAGCAACGGCCATTTTGGATTTACAAATTGATTGAGCAATAGCAATGGATTTAGCTATGTAACCTCATATCACAATAGCGTAATAGATTCTTGTGTTGCATGAAACATACCGATTGATAATGTCGATTGATATGTCGATTCATACGCTTGCAAGAGCTTGTGATAGCTTGTTTATTAATTAAGGACGTCTATTCATGGGGTCACTGTACATTTTATGATTTGCTTCCCTGGATAGCCATGATTGATTTCTAGTCGAAACTCAATAACAATAACAACTTGCTGAATAGGCCGGGTTATGTTCTGCATGTTCTCTATTGTTCATGAACAAGACCTCGAAAAACAATAAACAAAATTTTAATTCCCCGATTTTCCGCCAAGGTTACGATGTTTCCCGCCGACAATTTCTTATAAATAGACAAGGAAATTTTCAGTCTTTGGCCTCCGGGCTATCAACTCTGGAGGTCTACTTTGGTGTGGATCGATGCGCCAACCATGGTAGGAGCACGACCATGGTACCATGCGACAAAGGGTCATCGGTGTTCGTATAGTGGGGTGGTCTCTCTATCTATGGGCTAGTGCCTGGAGATGTATCTCACTATTAATCAACTTTGTTGGTTCTCACTATACGACCCGTACCTGGAGGAGCGTGGGTCCAGTGCCACTACGTAGTCGGTCAGGAACCCCTGTTGTAGGCTGCAGCTTCAGGTTGGTTTGGATGGCATTTGCATTTGAATTTTGTATTCAGTTCTCCTATCCATGCATCAATGCAGTATTTCATTGTATTTCATGTATTTTCAATTCTTTTCTTATAGTTCAGTGAACTGATGGGTCCCTACTCTAAAGCGCCTGGCCGATCCCAATGAGCTAAAGTCTGTGTGCAGTGTTCCCAAGCTACGTTGTGTGCACATGATGATTCTCATTGGTGGGAGTTTGTGGTCCGCCAGGGTCGGGCTTGTTCTGTTCGTAGCGTGGCAGGGCAAGACTAGTAACTGGTCATAGGTCGGTCAGGTACGCCGGATCGCTCCCGTGCAACTTCTCTTACGACGCAAGTAGTGGAAGTGTCAAACAGAGTTGAGAAACCGGAAGCCATTTGGGGCACGAAGTACTTCTACCTCCTCGTGGTGTGCCCTGGGATCACCTTTACACTCAGTAAAGTGATGCGAAACGAAGTACTACAGCGGCGTTCCAGTAACACTCAAAAGGAGAAGAAACAGAATGGTCTCATGAAGAACTTGTTTAAGAACTACATTGTTTGAACATTTTTTATATTTAATACCATGTATAAAACTTAATGTATATTTCAAACAAAATGATCATTGTGCAGTGATTATTTACAATCCCAATTTTGATAATGATGAATTCGTAATGGGTTGGTATAGTAAGATATATATTTCAGAATTGTCAAACAAAAATGTCATGTCTATATGATATAATTGTGCAGTGGTTACAGTCTAGCCCAATAATGATGAATTCATGAAATTGATAAATTATAATGTAGGTCATTGCAAATGTATACATCTATTTAAGCATTCAGTATACTCTTGTAAATTATTGCATAACAAGCTTTGATTGCGGCAACGTTGTACGTTTGTAAATTAAGAAAAGAAAAAAGGGAAAAGAATGAAAGTAAAACGAAAAAGAAAAAAGGAAGAAAGTAAAACGATGCATACTCCAGACAATAAGAAGTGAGGGTTAGTGTACCAAGTCCCTTGCTTCTAACAATGACATATGTACATTGCAGATCATGCCCAGATTGACTGGGACGGTGCCAGAGTTAAGAAGTACTACACCTAATTACTGGTAGAAAAGAATCATGGAAGCCATACTGATTATAGCAGTAGTTGGTGCATGATGAACCTGGACAGCAGTATGCAACTACGTACCTACAGTGTGGAACCTCGGTTTTCGCTCATCTTCCAGGCATTCTTGAAATAGTAGGGTCTGATAGATACCATAGTTGCTGTAATTAAAGTACTTCCAAAAGTACGCTTCCAATGAAGATGATAAAAATACATACCACATTTTTAAAGATAAGTGGTAACCATTCATTGGGTAGATCTTGGAAGTTTAAGGTGTTCCTTTACTACTACAACTAAGTAAAAATTATAATTTATATATTCACTAAAAGCATTTAGATCGCAAGAGAATGCAGTAACAACGTTCTATCAATGATACATAAACAATATTTAGTAATTATTTACAAACCTCAAAACAAATAAATACATACCTGTAATTTATTATGATACAATTTGTGCAGAAATGTTAGGCATACAATATTCTACATATTAGACATATAGTACAGGCTAATTCAGAGGTCAATTGCCAGTGAGTTTGTGATCAAACAATATTATCTTCAAAACCAGACATGGAATCACTTGTTAGAGAGATATTCTTGGAGTGCTGTCTGACTTGTTTGGCAGGACTACCTGACTCATTGTAAAGATCTAAACTTGGAGGGTTGGGCTGGGGAAGTGAAACATCAGAACACTGCTGATGAACATAGATCTACAAAAACATGGAATAGTAATTGAACTACAAAAGTTATTATAATAAACAACATAACAGAAAATAGAAGCCAGTTTGACATACCTATCTACACTAACTATCCTAACACCAAGTTTGCAATGACTATGAATATAATTAAACTGAGCTTTGGAGCTATTAATGCAGATTACTTAATTCCTTCCTTTCAATATTTTTTTTTAAAATTCAATCTATCAGTGATTCTAGAAGTCTTTTATGGTATAATGAAAGTCATTATGACTTGTACAAGTATATAAAAATGTAGAACTTCACTATGTTGAAAAGACATAATAATTTTGATACACTCACTGAATGAAATTTGCAATTCCTGAATAAATTATGAATATATCTCCGGTGGTTCACATTGTAAGGATAGATAGATAGGAGATGTAGTACTTGTGAGTAGAGACAAACATCTTGTGCAATCCAGGGGAAGCGTGTAAACAGCCTGTAGACACACATACATATTGCTAACAGTAACTTATTATACACATTCTTAAAACAGTTCATAAGAAAGGACTAATACAGTATGTATGTCTATGTCTATGAAATGGGTACATACTTGAAGCAATAACATAGAGAAACTTAGAGATTTGACTGTATCAGAGTGTTATTCCCAAGCTCTCAAGGTGCCACTCATATTGCTAACAGCACATCACGATAGATCAAAGAATTAATCTTACAACTTAAAGATATAAAATTTGGATTAAAAGCTCACATTTTTAGATTTTGTCTGTTTCCCGAACTACTGAGGTCATTGCTTAAACTATAAGCAATCCTCAGTACTTCCTTCCTAACAGCCTCTCTCTCTTCTTCAGAGGGCATTACCACATTTCCACCATCAACATTCCTCAGCTCTTCTTTTGTCAGGTGACATTCATGTGACTTGGTCAGGAAACACTGAATGCACCTTGACTGATCATGAACAAGATGACTCTCACCAGATATGTCACTCAAGAGAACGGACACGTGGTCACTGGTAGACCCAATATAATCAGTTGGTGGAACCTAAACAACAAAAGGAACAATATACATCACCTCACGATTATGGCTAAGGAATGGGGTACTCATGTACCCAGCCTCCCACAAAGTACTGTCAACAACAACTCTGAACTGATAAAAATTATCAGCCGGAGTATTCTAGCCTGAAAGCACCTGCCAATGACAAAAACCTTTTGCAAGACAAGGTTACTACTGATAAAGATTCTCGTCCCGGGTTTGCACTCTAATTCTGAGACTTTCCCAGAAACAGCTGTCTGACCCAGTGGAGAAGACGAAAAGAAGGAAAAAACTCTTGTATCCTCATCCCAAGTTCTTGCTAGGTTTAGTTCCCTATAGGCCTTTATTATGACATAGCATGTAAGAAAAATGGTGTCATACAGTTCATTAAGATGTCTTCCACTGAACCAGTAATTGCAAGATTTACTGTATAATGACAATATTAAACTACTGACTTGTAAAATTGATTCCTTCACCTTTGGTAGGCAGATTCCAACTAAGTGAAAAACACCAGAAATTGGGTTTGGTGATGAAGGGCCCTCCTCCTTCCTTGAAGCTTTCCTAAATATAACAGACCGGCAGACTATGTGACATGGAAAACTATAAGTTTTAATATTATAATAATTGTATGGAAGTCTTTCCATAATAATTAGTGTAACCACAGCAACGTAGATTGATCACTGGAAAACTATACCAAATCCACTAGTGATCTAAGTCCCATCTTGGTTAGGAGACCGATGTCCAATAAAAATGGCACCAGCTGGTTCCTTAAAGATTTCAACTATCATTACATATACGTACATATGTAGGTAAATATATAAATACGATGCTATTCTATTAGTAAAAAGCCATTTTATTTAGAGTAAGAAATCACTGAAGATGCTGAAGAAACAATGTCTTTCACTGTGCAATCATCACAATTGCTATGAGCACCATGGTGCTAGTCAATGAACTTATGTTACAGACAGCAACTTGCCTCAGTTTGCGTCCGGTGCTCCTGGAAATGGTAACATAGGGTACAGCTGCACTCAACAGCTTTGAGCTTGGAATACTACTGGCTGTCAATGGACTGGTAACGCTTGAACTGCTGCGTTTGGAAACACTATCGCTTTCTGTCTCATCATGTAGGTTACCCACAGAACCTCCTTGCTGTCTTGTTTGCAAGTCACTCATGTTACTCTCTTTGCCTGCTGACAGATTCCTCTTCAAGTTAAGTGACAAGGAATGTCTCTTTTTGGTCTGTATGGAAGGCAGAGGTGGTCTCAGTGTCCCAGAATCAGTCATGGGATCAGGCTCAGGGGCTCTGTTGAAGAAGATCTCTTGAGAGGTGCTAGGGGAGATGGTAAGAGACCTGGAGAATGACCCGACAGAGAGAGAGTCTGACTGCATCACTTCCTTAATGGACACCCAGCCCAGCTCATCCAAGATGGCAGCTCCTCTAGAGGTACATGCTATCAAGCAGAGGACATAGTAACAAGTTCTACAGTGAAACAGAAGCACCATATGTACATACATACAGTATAGAGAGCAGATTTTATGCCACTTATTTATCTGCTTCAACACTCATCCACCATACCTCCTCCCATCACTCGTTCACCACACCTCCTACCACTCGTTCACCCACCCTCCTACCACTCATTCACCCACTCTCCTACCACTCGTTCACCCACCCTCCTACCACTCGTTCACCCACTCTCCTACCTCCTACCACTCATTCACCACACCTCCTACCACTCATTCACCCACTCTCCTACCACTCGTTCACCCACTCTCCTACCACTTGTTCACCCACTCTCCTACCACTCATTCACCCACTCTCCTACCACTCGTTCACCCACCCTCCTACCACTCGTTCACCCACCCTCCTACCACTCGTTCACCCACCCTCCTACCACTTGTTCACCCACTCTCCTACCACTCATTCACCCACCCTCCTACCACTTGTTCACCCACCCTCCTACCACTCGTTCACCCACTCTCCTACCACTCATTCACCACACCTCCTACCACTTGTTCACCCACTCTCCTACCACTCATTCACCCACCCTCCTACCACTCATTCACCACACCTCCTACCACTTGTTCCCCTTCTCATCACATGGAGGGTCATAAATGGAATACAAGCTGAATCAGTGTATGAACTGACCCTCTAACACTTAAAGTATCATGAGACTCTACTAATCTAATAAAGTCATGAATGACTCCTTCATCCATCAGTAGATCCAGTCCTTCAACCGAAGTTCCTGTGTGACCCTACAGGAAATATATACCATAAAGTATGGACAAAATATAAAATAAAACACTAGTTATTACTACTTTCAACATAATGATCCTATGATACAAAAAATGAAACTCAATCTCTAACAGTGTAAATCCCTTCAATATGTCCACTTTCCCACAACCTCCAGACAATATTTAGTACTAAAATAACAAAATCTGCATTGTATATATGTACGTATTTTGCAGGTGGCCCTTAAATGTCCGTTTTGTAAATGTTTCATTAAAACTTCTAGGCTGCACATTACAGTGGAAAGTGTGCATATCACTCTTTGAACTGGTCCCTCCAGGCAACCTGTAAAGTAACCAACCATGTCATACTACAAACTAGCACACTCTATACACTCACCAGTGCCCAAAGTGCAGCTTTTAGCTTGAGGGGGTCTGATGAGCTATGGATGTTGTTACGCAAGAACCGTGCATACTCTTCAATGTGTCCACACTTTTGTAATACTTCACAGCCTTCACTGTGTTTGACCATTTGTCCATACAGATGTACTGGCAGATAGGCAGTATAGTGTATCGGCATGCTACATAGTACATCGACATACCAATAACATTAATATGAGGCTGAGGAAAATACAAATAGAGTATGGGAAAGTATACAATTGATTATTGTATATGGCCATTCACAACGTTATTTTGAATACAGTTTGAATACTTCCTATTTATAGCCTGTTAGAATGGGTAGACATACATTATTGAAGAACAGCAAACCTGTTAATGCTCTTCTTCACAAAATCATCATCTTTTGTCTTCTTGAAAGTTGTGAAAGCCTCTGACAACCTATACTCCACGACATTAACGTAGACATCATTGTATCCATCATGCCATCGCTGCAGCTCTCCTTCAAGATAACCTTCACAGAGAATTGATACCAGCATATTAAGATATACACAAGTAGGACCTATTGTATGTATATGTGTGTACAAGGTAACTACGTATATATGGCTACACTATTCTAGGTACTTCTACCTACTATGTGTATACCTACGTACTATATACGTATATGCTTTTCTTTGAGATGGCTCATCTTTTAGTCTTTTGAGTGTCTAGAGATGCAGTTGGTTCTTTTAGGGATTTGGACATTTTGACCCTGGGAGTCTTCTTCAGCGGCTGATGCGAAACCCCCCAGGGTTGAAATGTCCAAATCCTAAAGAACCAACTACATCTCTAGAAGCTCAAAAAAAGTAAAAGATAAACCACCTCAAATATAGGTTTGGCACAGATAGAAGAAATCCCTATTATCTAAACGTATACTTGTTGGATTATTGGGCTAAAATGAATTCTTTAACCAGGGTAATATTAATGAATATGGCACTCCCATTTTGGAGTTTGCAAAGCTAGCTAAAATATTTCACCTTCAGCAAAATGCCTCAAAAGTTATTGATCAAGTAAGCAAGGGTCTTCATATTGCAAGACTCTCCCTCGTTGGTTAACCAACACAATATGCATGTATACAACCAGCTTGTGCAGTGCACTCCCCATAAAATTAATGAGTATAGCATATATAATTTATGACATGCCTAATTCCAAGGATTCACAAAATATCAAGAAAAAGACAAAGATTCCTGGGGTCACTGATGAAAGATGAAATTCTCAGAAACAGCTGTCTGGCCCAGTGGACCAAATAAAGAAAAAGAAGACTCCTGCATCCTCATCCAAAGCTCTCACCAGGTTTAGTTCCCTATAGGCTTTTTAATTTATTACAGAGTAGGCATAGCATGTACAGTAGATTATTCATACGTTTGGTGAAATTGGATTGTTGATCTTTGTACAGTATATATGTGCACAATCAGTAGTACAGTACGTAGGTATGCAATATACAGTGGAATCTCATTATAGTGAAGCTCAAAGGCCGAAATTAGTTCCTTACAGTATATCGAATATTCACTATATTGAATGTATATAAGAGTATGCAACCTTTGCTGGGGTTAGCAAAGTATTTCACTATACTGAGACATTCACTATAAGCAATTTTGTTATAATGAGATTCTACTGTATGTAACTTTACCCAAGTTCTTCATTCTGGAGAAACCCTTTGAAGTGGAAAAGAACCTTGTTAAGAAGGACACTCCCTTCTCTCCAAGGTGGACCAAGGCAGGATTGAAGTGAGCCAGTGAAAGCAAATAGGACTGCAGACAAAGAGGAAATAATGCAGAGAGTTAAGGAATTTCTGACAGCCATCTTCTGGCACTAGCTATGTATACTAATTAAAGGAACAATTACATAAAGTAGTCATATGTACAGTATAACTGTCAATGACCATGGGCTAATACAACCATTCTCCATCTATAAACCAACTATCTACGTATGTATATAGAGTCAATTGGTCTACAATTGTTCAGTAAAAAGACAATTCTTAATATCAGGGATATCACTGCAAACATTATGTGTGTGTGATAAAGTTCAGAGTAGAGGCTGTACATGGTGGAATGAATGCAGCTAGTACAAGTACACACCTCATCCTCGCAGGCTTCATCTAAAATGTCAACTGCTTCCAAAGCCACTTCTTCATCAACATCATACAGCTATAGATATATAAAAGAAGGTGTATCTGGCAGTACCGGCATGTGGCAAACTGAGGCAGATTTCGTGATGATAATGAAGAGCCTTTACACTCAAAAATACAGTATATACGTACTTACAGTATTAACACTGAATCCAATTTTTAGGATAATTAAAAGTTTTTACTATATAATTAAGCTGCTTATGTTTGTTAAGATTGCTGTGTAATAAATGAAGAAATACTCAAAATCCTTCCCCAGCCATTTCTGGCAGTTTCTGGCAGTTTTTTTCCTTTTTGTCATTTCTACACATGTCTATGGTATGTACGTACGTATGTGTATGTAATACACTACCTGCATGGTGAGAAGCTCAATGCCCCAGCTCTTAAAGAATGGTGCTCTAGTCCTTAGGAGCACTCTGAGGTGCTTTGTGGCATATAGTCTTGTGGCCAATGACGAGCTGGTCAACAGTTTAGTGAGGATTGATCGGCAGTATCTGTCTTGAGGAAAATCCAAGCTTGATAAAATGAGTTTGTGCAGATCTTCCCTTCCATCAGCTTCGCACACTGAGAGTAACCTAGCAACAGATTTAACTTTTGAACCTTACATACAGAAGAATAGAGGTTCAAACAGATTGTCAGTTATGATTTGTGATAACGATTACATATTTGGGGTACACACATGTAAATATACATAGTATGTTAGTAATTAAATGGGGTGGATATATTTTTAGTAATGTCACTGCTTAGAGCAATGCTACAGCACATCCTCTCTACAGTTAAACATATTAATTTAGGGATGTTGACAGAGTAACATGCAATCAGTAAGGCAGACACCTCATAATCACTAGGAAAGTGACAACGTCTATGTATTGAGTAAGAATTCGTCTAACTGCATCAAATTTATCTCTTAGATGGGTCATCTTTTTTGACTTTTGGAGTGTCTAGAAACACAATTTGGTAAGTCCGTAGTGGTCAGATGGAAGAAGACTCACGGGGTCAAAATGTCTGACCACAAAAGACTGTCCAAAAACTAACTATTATAGGGAGGCGACCCCGTTGCTCTCAGCTACATAAGGAAAGTACTTACGATCCATAGACCTTGCACAGGGCCAATATTTCAGGGTTTTGATGGCTGACACATCCTAAAAACAACATGTAATCTCTGGACAGTGTGTTTTCAATGCTGAAGGGTGTCAGGATATCGCCCTGACCATTCCTCACTATCTGCATACGCACAAAAAGAGAGAGAGATAGAGAGAAAGGTACAGTGAAGCTTCAGAATCTAAAATCATTCAACTTACACTCAACTAACCTCATTCAACTCAGCTGCAATGTCTGTAATCAATCCAGATAGAAAAATGGCTAACTCCTACAAGAAATGAGTAGAAATATATATACGTAGATGTAGTTACTCTAAAAGACAAGGCAAATATTAAATCTAAGAGTATGTAGATATAAGTTAGCACTTGTATATAACATATACACATAATACGTATAAAAATGACCTTTCAGAATAGATAAAGAGTAAAGTTACTATTTAACTTTAAAATGCTAAGAAAATATGTCATATACTCACATTTTCGTCATTAGACAGAAGAGTTACAAACTGACATCCTATACTGGAATACTTTCTAGCATTTTCTGATGAATAGCTAACGGCTGAGAATAGCTTGTTTTTAGGCTTATAAAAATTGTATAATCGATTAAAAAACTTTTGCTTAACGCCTTCTTCTACTCTCCTGTAGTTCAGTGGATTCAGCTACAACAGAACAAAGATAGCATACGTATATGAAATAAGGCGAAGTCATAAAATGATTACATGCACAAATGACTATATTGTACTGTATGAAGTGATAAGGGGTTTTTGTTGCGTTCATAATGAATATACTAATTTATATATGCTGATGAAGACCTCCGGGTCGAAACGTTCAATTTGTTTTTAAATACAATTATTGTTGAGTCTCAATAAACTAGTATACTCATTGTACCGTATGCATACAAATTTTCGCGGGAAGTAAATTTCGCGATTTTCACAAATCAGCATGGGTTCATGAAAATAAAAACGCGAAAACTTCCTCATACCTAGGTCTTTCTTGTGTGATGCAGAATGCCCGCGAAGATGATCAAGGATTACTTTAAAACCATAGACGTTTTTGTTAAGGACTGCCACCATCCATTTGGCATTTGGCAAAATTTGTACACATACAGTATATACCTCATATTACTACCAAACACTTCACCATGTGACAACATCAGCCATTTAAAAAGTTAGGTATTAGGGCGTCTTTTAGAAGTATCACAAGGGAGCAAAATGTTAAGGTGGTAACTTAGTTCAATGCATTTATCTTTTGAAGGGATCATCTTTCAACTTATAGAGCATCTAATTTGTTTGCATTAAAAATCTGCAATCTGCCTTTCTTGAAGGAGGTGGGGCAAATGTCCCCTCCCCCAACCCCTAAAAGAAACTCTAGGTATTGTCTTATTAACTGAACATATTCAATTTTATACGTAGTTCCAGTTAATTAAAAATGATAACTAGATTATTGCTGCACTGGAAACACACTGATATAAGGTAGTGTAGAGAGTTCTCCTAACCACAAACAAGGTGCGCAGTATGGTCCAGTTCCACTGCTGATACTCCTTGGTGGACAGGACTTGACTGTTTTTGATCATGCTCATCAGTGCCACCTCGTCCACCTCACACATCAGACAGAGGCTTCCTGGGCCTCGATGGAGACCCTGTGCACATAATTATCAGATACACATGCAGTGACAGTCATTGTATTCTGTCTATTAAAATACATCCTAGAATGTGCCCAGGGCATGAAGAACACCAGCTATATCATACCTTCAACAGGCTTCTCAAAGAGATACAAAAAGTGGATGATCTACTCTATACAGTGTGATATGTCCCAGTGGATGATCTACCCTATACAGTGTGATATGTCCTAGTAGATGATCTACAGAGAAATGTATTGGGAGGTGTATTCAAAGGTGTTTGATGTCCTACCCTTTTTTGAAGTTCTTTGAGGTAGAGACTGGAAGGTTTGGAACCTTTCTTCCTCATTTCATGAAGTTCCTCAAGACACTTAATCACATCAGACACGTGACTGCATAAAAATATAAATAGGACATACTGTAGGTAGATATCAATGCATGTACCATATTATGTAAATGCACACATCACATAAAGAATTTTTCTAACTGTGTCGAGCTTATATTTTGAAAGGATCATCTTTTGACTTTTAGAGGATCTAAAGATAAAGTTTTGTTGTCTCTCGAGTGTCAGATGTTTTGACCCAGAGGATCTTCTTCAGTGACACTCTAAAAGTCGAAAGATGATCCTTTCAAAAGATAAGTTCGAGACAGTTAGAAGAAATCCTTATTCTACTATACACATACGTACGTATATGTTTGTGTGTATTGAGTTACATTAAAAGTGTGTGTTTCACATACAATTTACTTGTCATTTGTATGGCGGAGTATATGATGCCAAACCAGCCAAGGAACCAAGGTTATCTTGACTGGGGAGACTAAAGTCCTATTTGAAATAGCAACCTTTGATTGCCTCCCAGATCCTCAAAAATGATAATATGTACTTAAAATTACTAGAGCATTCTAAGAAGAAATGAAGCTAGAGCTATTTCTCTGCCTTATCATTGGAGTTTTGCTCAATGAAGCCACAGCTGGTCCTTCAGGACCAGCCGGAGACCTTGGACCACCTGGACCACCTGGACCAGCACCAAGATGCTCATATTTGAGGACTTTAAAGTATTATGCTACTAAGGACACTACTCTGGAGAGAAACGCCAATCTAGGATCCTTCCAATATCTCTTGGTTGGCCAGCACATTTATTATCCCATTAAAAGATTTGTTGTCCAGTTTTCCAGCATTACTTCAAGGTGCACTATTCTGAGGGCAACAATGTATTTGAAGTATGCTTATGCTCACAAAGCTAGTTTTGTATCTTCCAGTCAGGCTCCACTCATAGACAGACCTCTCTGTACTCATCGAGTGCTTAGATATTGGAATGAAGCAACCATTGGTAGTAGTGGTCCTGCTGGGTTGCCACTCGGGAGTGGAGCTGACTCTACCTGTATGAGTACAGTTGTACTTACTTCAAGCAATGGATTCCTTCCTGATCAACGTTCTGATAAGTACGTAGCATTTGATGTGACAGCTGCAGCCAAAGCTTGGGCCAATGGATCCCGTAACTATGGTATTCTAGTCAGGGATATTAATGAAAACACTCTAGGATGGGACAGAAGGTTCTACAGCAGGGAATCCTCTTATAAACCATATTTGGAGGTGGTGTGCTGTTATACATAGGTGAAACAGTTTTTGATGATTGGTTTAGTATACTTGAACCTTATGATGATGCAATACATATAAACTATATTTTAGACATTTAGAACTCTTGATTTATTATATTATTATGAACTTTTAACAGTTAAGAATAATAATCATACAGCATTTTCTGAATCAATAAAAGAATATACACAGAAACTGCCATATCATGATCATTTAATATAATAAGATAGTGCACACATATATAATGCTACACAGTCAACAGTATATAAAACATGGACACCTGTAGGCACATGGTTACATAGTCACAGTTGGATTTATATTTTATATACTAAAGACATGGTTTAAAGCAGCTATATAGTCCCAAGAAAAACTATTTACAAATAGATTGGTTTCCTATAGAGACTTATTAGGTACTCTCTCTATATAGAACTCATATTTTTCTCTTTTTTCCTCACAATTGCAAAAAGGAGGATATACTCTTACCTTCTATACCTTATACCTTATAGGCTATACCTTCTCTATACGTACATATACCTATAGGGAACAAATATACCTATAGGGAACAAATATATGTACCTATAGGGAACACATATACCTATAGGGAACAAATATACCTATAGGGAACACATATACCTATAGGGAACAAATATACCTACGTATAGGGAACACATATACGCAGTATGTATATAAAACTGAAGGAGGACTTTAAGAGCCTCTTAAGGCTTTGAATAACTCTAACTGTTATTTAAAGACATCTCAACCATTGTGTTTAAGAAGTATTCACAAAGATCAAGAAGACAAAGATTCCCAGGGTCTTCTTCAGTGAAATTTCTGACAATCAAGAGAGACAACAAAACTGCAGACTCTAAAAGTCAAAGAATGATCCTTTGAAAAGATATCACTTGACAACAATCCATGCAATACCATTGGTCACTTGGATCATGGGAGGTGAAATCTTACATTTTGTAACAGTAACTGGATATTGAGGAAACAAGTAATCAAGTTATGCGACTACCACTCTAATTTGAATTACTTATAGGTCTGTCTCCTTTAGTAGTAATCTTTATGACTCTGGGCCATTAAGTATATCCTCAAAATTATAAAGAACAGTAGAAGGAAGGAAACAAAGCTTAGTTCAAACAAAGCTTCCCAAACTCTGCCATTTGCAAATATACGTATTTACGTATGTATAAATAAATGTTATATGAACCCATATGTTTGATGAGCGTAATAAATTTAAAACAAATGAAAAATTGAATGTCTATTGTCTATATGCCAAAACCTGTAGTGTTTGATGGAACATGCATAAGTACTTAGGTGCAGGTGATGTAATAGGAAATGGGGAATTTATTAGAAAATGGAGGGCATATATGTATCTGAATGGCTGGTGTTTCATACATCAATAATATTTTATATGGTGTATCATGAACATAAAAGTGGTTACTATTATTAAGCAGAACTCACTTTTGTTTCTCAAGATCACTAAAGTCCATGGCAGCTTGTACAATTTCTGGCAAACCGTGAATATCTTGGTAAAACATTCCCGGTAGAAGATGATTGGCCTACGTAGATTATAAGATATGTTATTAAAATAAAATAATCTTTAACATTTATACAAGTCTGTCATGCAAAAATGGCAAAATTAGAACATAATAAATAAAAAGATTATCAAGTCATAGTTACTATATATACGTACATATGTATGTATATGAAATGATTTGGGTATTTGTGAATATGATGATTCCACGAGCATTATAGCAACACTTATTAAACAGTTTTAATACGTAGCTGACAAGACCTACAATTTGTTTGATAAGTAGGAGCAGAAATATAATACTGTATATGAGGAATCAAATACGAGAGTAATAGATTGCATTCAAACAACATTCTCAGAATACATAGTAACATCATAGTTCCTAAGAAAGTCTTAAGTACCCCATGCATCAATCCAATGAAGTAAAGTATTCTCAGAATATGTGCAAAAATGTAACAGAATACATAGTAACATCGTAATTCCTAAGAATGAGGGGGAATGAAGTAAAGTATTCTCAGAATAAATACAAAAATGTAACAGAATACATAGTAACATCTTAGTTCCTAAGAATTCTTAGGAACTACGATGTTACTATGCATTCTGAGAATACTTTACTTCATTGGATTGATGGGGTACTTAAGACTTTCTTAGGAACTACGATGTTATTATGTATTCTGAGAATACTTTACTTCATTGGATTGGTCTTAAGTGTCTTGGGAAATCATTATTGTTATACTTAAGCCATCATCTATATGGCACACAAATCATAAGTACAGTATCTGTTTATATAGTATACTGATTGGTTGTAGGGTATCTTAAGAATACCTAAACATGCACAAGTAACTATAGAATTACTAAGTTAATACCAGAAAGTCTGAGGCATTACTGGACATCCCTCGTGGAATTACTGAGGTGTCAAATCAATGTGCTTCAAAAGATTGTGGTGCGGAAGTGGGCAATCTCACAGTCTTTAGACACATGCATTCATTTTCCAATACATATGGCAATTGTACTTAGAGCTATGTACTTTTATATTATAAAGTACAGCCACACATACTCAGTGCACCAAATGTTTACTCACTAAATAGGTCAGTTCCCCTAATAGTATTGTAGCTCTAACTGAGAGAAATTTATTCTCTGCAATTGCCACTTTGGAGAGCGATGTAAAGAGGCCCAGCTCAATGAGTACAGAGAGGAGCATAGCATAGTAGCACTTGACAAGGTCAATCTGTTTGGCTGTCACTGGAGGAAGCAGAACTCGAGCTTCTTCAACCACAAATCCTTCATCCAGAGCCCAAGATGACAGTGGTTCCTGCGAACCTTCAACAAAAGGGAAAGTTACTGTATCTTACCCGTTATGCATTAACTGTTGCACAATGCTCTTTACAGCAGTTTCCTACACACGCTGTGAAATGGGCTTATTAGAATTTAATGCCTTTTTGGATACTTTTCCAGACCTGTCATTCATACGTACTTCTAACTTCAATTTTAAAAGTTTTTATTTAATTTGTATGCTGAACTACTGGCAAGTCTCTTCACTTTGTACAATTCTTTCACAAAATTAAGAGATGTTGTAAAGATCTGATTTGCATCAGTAGGATGGGTAAAGAAAATTGAAAATCTAGAACCATTTAAGAGACTAAGGCAACAATCTCTACAAATTAAAAGGTGACGGTACGTAGGTCCAAGACATTAACTACTACAATATGTGGCATGTGGTGAGGGTCTCCTCACTAATGCTGGCCAGTCCTACACTGTGTTGGTCTGTCCGGGTTGGCACTCTCAGCTGAAATACAGTGAAAAACATCTCCAGGACTTCAGTCTGCATGAAATAACAAAAGAAGACATTAAAGTTATAAAGGTGCATTCCACACTTCTACAGAGAATACCACTTTGAGCCCATGTTTACATTAATTCTTAGCTCTCTTAACTTTGTCATATAGCGGGAAACTTTCAAGGGTTTATTTTCATGGAAAAGCTCTTTCATAGTTTTTGCAAAAAATAGACACGTGGTCTATAAAATACAGTTTTGAGGTATATATTTTCATGATTTGAACAAAATCCATGAAAACAGCAAAATTTATTTCCTTTGAAGCGTACAGTATTTCCTGATAATCCTTGTACAGGGTATCGGGGGGATTTATATTAATCAGATATGTACTACGTACATATATCGCTGACCTTGGCTTGATCAGACGCAAGTGGTAACACTTCCACAAGAGCTGCCAGGGGGCACTTTCCTTTCTCTGACCCCTTCTGGTGTGTGCTAACCAGACACATCAGACCTGGCCAGGACTTCAGTATTGCACTCAGAGCTAAGCAGCAACACTCCACTCTCATCTGTATCTCTGCATTATGAGTATTGACATATCTAATGCAAGGAAACACCATTTAAAAGATGTAGAGTTCACTTCTTCATGATTATTAATCAATTATAAAGGAAAGGCTATTTAATGTCAAGTGCCTCATGAATCAAATAACAACGCACACACACAAGTGACAACAATCAGAAAAATGTACTTTACCGACTCAAAAAGATCAAGATGAAGGTGAAGACTCCCGGGGTCACTAAGGTAGGTCTTCCCTAAGTTGGTAATTAGAAATTGTGGTTTAGTCTATTCTTCTTATGTTTTCTTAGATTCAAAGGTATGACAACCATATTTAGCTCTTAAAACCTGTCCTGCTATATGCTATATGTTGCTATTCCTTAAAGGCACTATCAAGTACTTTTTATATGTATGTATATATCAGTTACCCTCCGGTGTTGAAGTTGATTTTCTTAGCATCCTCCCATCCTGTTACCTCGTGTTCATAGTGAATGTCTGTTACAGGCGCTAGGAACAACATTAGGTCATTACTCAATCTGGTGTACCTCCTGGTATCAGAATGATTGTACAGGTTAAGCAGGATCAGAACAATTCCTTCATCTAGCTGTGCGTTCTGACACTGTAACAGTCTCCGTGAGAGAGCCCTGACAGCCCCACAACCAACAGCCAGAGGAACATTAGCCAGTGCTATAGGTACAGAGCACATTCAGAAACAAAGCAAAGTGGTTAATACTACATTATATACATTATTATATACATAGTACTATATAATACATTTTATGTATATAGTACTATATAAAATGTATTTTAGAAAATATCACCATTATAGTAAAATTTTGAGGGGGCAGTTCAATGTTTCTTTATTGATTGAATTTTTTTTCTTCAAGGAGACATTCCCAACCCCTAAAAGAAGCTATTGGTCAATATCTACCTCCAAACTTAGTGAAAAGGAACAGTTTGAAAAGTGACAATTACAATCTTTATGTACGTACGTACATACAGCACAATAAGGCTAAACCATCAAATTTTAAGCTCTATGCAACTGAGTCTCTTGAAAAAATCCACAATCAAATTATCAAACCACAACCAATTGGTTGCTATCAGCCATGAGATCTGGGTATATCTATAGTATATATTCTTAATACACACATATGGCTAATTTAGAGCTTTAGACACAAATACTCACTCAGTTGACAGAGAAGACCTGTACAAGCAAGTGTAGTACTATCAGAAATATCTGGGTCACCGGTTGTTATGGAAACCAAAATGGCTGCAAGACTAGCAGGAAATTTCTTTGGAGCCACAACAATCACCTTTGAGTAAAGAGAGCAATAAGAGCAATAAGAAAATGGCGTCCATAAAATATGAAAGTACATATAGACATCTAATTATATACATATATTCTCACTAATTGAAATTTTAACATAGATTGAATATATTTGTACAGTAGCTAAAAGATCAGGGTAAAAAGTTCAACCAAACAAACTGCTCAAAAATTAAGAGTCAACGATGTACCCATACATACATATGTTTGACACAGTTGGAAGGAATCCCTATTTCATTATGTAAGCATCCGATTGCAACACAACCAAAAGTGATCACTAACTTGCTGTATGAACCTTAACGCCTGCATTCTCTCCACTTCCCTCTGATTGGACAATTCTAAGGACCTGTAGTAAGTATATATAGCAAGCCCAAATGGAGAAAGAAGTGTCATTTTCTACACTTTTGACTAGAGCAGTCACACAAACTCCACATGGTAATATAAGGATGTGTTAATTCTTATCTCTTATAAAGTAGAAATCTTCATTGGATAGGCAAATCTACTTATAATCTAATAATTTGACATTCAAAGCTTCAAGATCTTAGTCTTAAATATTAAGAGCCATGACATGTAATTTGTACGTTTGGAGAGAGTAATAGGAGTAGTCAAGTATCAATAAGTACGTATAAAGATCATCAGTACAATAAAGTAAGACATACGAGATATTATAAAGGTTCTGCATGGGTAATTATGTACAACACATACAGTAGGCCCCGTTGTACAACATACATATTTGAAACTTTTAGTTGCATGGAATACAGGGAATATGAAAGATACCTTATAATGAGCAGATCTATACAATGCTTCAACATCACATCCAAAACCTCCTCAGACATCAGAATGTACCTCAACACACGAATACCACCAGCTCTGATCTCTTGAATGTTACTCATTAATACATACTGCATGCTAGGTAACAAGTATAAATATACTGCATGCTAATTAACAAGTATAAATATACTGCATGCTAATTAACAAATAAATATACTCACTCAAATGTCTACAGATAAAATAGTATCAATTTGTTAGATAAAAGTAGACAATAACATTGGCAAATTTACCTTTTAACAATACTAGTTGCATATTTTATCTCAGACACACCGCTTGACAGCTCCCTAATAACCTGTGAAATGAAATGAAGAGAAAATATGATTCTAAAGTCCTTATGTAACTGTTATATACTCAATTTGACTTGAGTCCCCTTAAGGACCTAGATCATTCAATAAAATTATTCCATTTCATTGTACAATTACCAGTACAAATTTTTTAGTCAATTTAACTTTTCATTTCTTATACTGTATTCTAGGAGAACACTTGTGGTTAGTGTGTTCTACCATTTTATAAATTCCAACCTGCGTGTAGTACCTAAAAATGTTTCCAAAATGAGCAACACTTTGGTACTCAACTAACTATGCTTCAGTTTAACTATTATTGCAGTACTGTATTATAAGCAACACTACACTGTTACTTAGGTACATAGGTTCTTATTGCATAAGAAAGTTTGGCAAAAGTCACATACGGGCCTTATCGTACAGCAAATGACATTGTACAGTTTACCACTAAAATCTCCATATACAGTACCTACATTGAGAACGCGTATAAAATTCAAAATGTGAATTGCACATATATGCACTTATATTGCACTATATTGAGCAACAACCAACAGAGGCTACCATTGTTGACGCACATATTTGATCGTCCATGCTACCAACACACATGCCTACCCTTGCCAACTGATTCAATTCACGGATTTGAACGGATAAACTAGGTCCATCGTAGTTTCTCTGTTTAAGAGATACCGTCATTAACAGCTTCTCCAATGATTGTACTTGAGTTAACAATAGAAGAGAAGGATAAAGCTATCAGAGTTTGAAGGCCGTACTTAAATATTCACTTATACAAGTACTTACTAGAAGATAAATAGTCCATTTAGAAAGGAACAACATTGGGTGCGGATCTTAAACCTCTTTCAGAAGCCATTTTTCAATGTTACGTAATATCTCCACCTGTAGCAGTAGTTTTTGCAATTTGGCAGATTCTCATGTGCCCAATCTTGTAAAGCAGCTCAGGGGCAGATAGGCTTTAGTACAAAGTGGTAGTTATGACGTCATACTGGTGGAGCATATGACTGACGGTTACGTCAGTCATATATAATCTATGGTAGGAGGAATAGTTCACCTATTTTCCACCGTAGGAGAAAGCTAGTCAGCGTTGTTCAGCTAGCCCTTTATAGAGTATATATTCCAAAATCATGGCAGGTATGCGTAACCGTTGCTTTCTTTCTCCATTGAGCACACGCACCCCTTGATTAATTAATAATTATTGGTCCTACTAATTTGTCTATAACAGTGAAGCCACCCTAGGACTTCAGATAACCCAGACCTTATACTTCAAATTTGTAGGCGTCGCTGTAGTTGCCTACCTTCTATTATACCTGGAAGTAAGTAGTCGTACTGATAAGTCCTATTTAATAAAGACGAAACAGCTGTCTATGGCTCGACCATCCTTTTGAGTGTCAAAGGAGTCATTGGGCTCCTCATGAATCATGAATGGGTAAAACCATGATGGTTGGAGTGACGTAGCAAGGTTGGGGCCGTATAATCGTACATTAGCTATACCTGTATATCTCTATACGCTACTATTATTTTAGCAACTATAATGATGACAAATAGGCACACAAAGCCACTGTTCAATGTAGTTCAAATATCTGTTAAAAAATTCTACTTTAGAATAATTGGATTGAATAGCTCCATGTGTATGTACTTTATGTCTGTGTAAAATGTAAATTCCATCTTATTCAGAAAAAAATGCAGATGAAATCGAGAAATTCGTACGTGACCATTTTCAAAATCAGCTGAAGCATTGTGACATTAAAACGATACGTTTTGCTTTGGAAAATAAGAAAGTCATAAATAAAGATCAAAGACAACAGTTGGATAGGTGTGGCACTCAAACTGAGGCTAATACTAAGTTTAAGGAGTTTCTTTTAAACGATCCAACTCCGGATACTCTTCTAGCAGCTGCTGACGTACTTGAGACTGCTCCTGACACTCCCAATATGAACAAGAAATTTGCAAAGGCCATTAGACAGTTTCTACTATCGGAAGGTATATACGTATTTCAGTTGCTAACGGAATATATAATATACTATGGTCTGCAAAATTCAGAAACTTTTGTTATATTTCATTGCATGTGTATTTTGTTTTTATATGTATCATGTAAAGGAACCACAACTGTTCAACCGGAGTCTTCTGGAGGAAACACTGAAAGTAAGAAATTACCTATACCAGATTGTTGAATTACTTAATTTAAGTGTCCCTTTTAGGAGGACCTCCTCAACAGGACCAGCCACCCCCCACCACCACTATTAAAGGTATTGAACATCTCTTCAAATGTAATGAGAATTATAGCCAACAGCTCTTTGCCAGTTGTGATATTTGAATTATACCTCTAATACTGTTACTGTAATAATTGTTTACAAAACATTGAACCCCTGTGAAGGTAGGGACTGCCTTTAAGTTGTACTCACCTAATGAATACACTTTAGTGTCTACTTAATGTTTACAAAACATTGAACCCCTGTGAAGGTAGGACTGCCTTCAAGCTGTACTCACCTAATGAATACACTTTAGTGTCTACTTAATGAATATGATTAGATAGCCCTTCAAATTCCATTACCATAAACTTTATGGGGTTAAGGTGCTGGGTGTATGTACGTAATATACCTAAGTTCAAGGGGGATAATTATACTCATGATCACGAGGTAGGTATTATAGCTACACTTATAATATATAGATATAATAAGATACTTTTCATACCTAGATGCTTTAATTTCATGTAATTGTCTGTGTAAAAGCAAGAAAGAAACTACAATTCAGATATTCATTAATTTGTGGTTTGTAGCCACATAGAATTATTAGACTTATTTATAATCCACTCACTATGAATTTTAACATTCAAAACATTAACTGTCCCCTACATTCAATTTTGAGACCAGTTGAGTCTTTGATCAAAATGCCTGGTTAACCTATACATAGCCTGTATGTATGTATGGATAGTATGACAGTGAGCCTTGGGAGGTAGTCTCTGTTACAATATTGAAATTATGGTTACCCATACCTACCTACCTACCTACCTACGTATATAATATATACAGTACATAAGGTACGTACATAGCATATATGCAAATGAAATGTCCTTGCACTGAGACCTTGATTTGCAACCAATTGCAAGTGATACTGTCTTGCCCAGAGCATGCTAATCAGCTTCCCTGGCTTCAGAAACTATGTAGTTATGTACCAGTTATTATATGGGTTCATAGACACTACTTTACAGTTTATACATGATGTGGGCTGTCCATCTTCCCACTGCATGGGCAGGCTTATTAGTTATTAATACACTGGAGTATGATTGTAGGACAGTTTGTCTATGTGCATTCCGTGCATGCCAATAGGTTGTTTGGTAGAATAACAAGCTATCTATGGTTCTTTTAATTATGATTTCTTATACTTATGGTTGACTGGGAGGTGATCACTGTTTGACATTCAAAAGGGATTAGTATAATAAAGACACTGGCAGGGTCCTAAAGAGGTCCCCAAGAGCATTTGGTCATTTTCACAGGATCAAATTTCAGGTTTCCTATGGCATGAAACCTATTTGAAACTTCTTGAACAGCCAGGTTTCAAAGGGTGCTCAAGTGTGTGTTAATAGATTAATTTCACGGGTTTCAAATTTTAACAGCCCCCTTTTAATTTGGAGATATGTTTTGCTGGCTAGCACATTATGTTTCCGGACATACTATCAAGTTTGCTAAATGTATAAGAAGTTGGTTTCTTGCTTGTTTTAGAAACAAAGTATGACATACAATTGATGTTGTATGTATTATGTATTTTAGTCTGTCACTTGATCCATGCATCTTCTAGTATATATATATAGTGTCCGTATAATCTAATACATGCCTATATTGTTATTATACATATTTATATACTTATATAGTAAAATTTGTCCTTTTGACTGCAAATGATATGGAATTTAAGACTGTGAGGCACTTTTTTAAAGAAAATGATAAAGATTACAGCTATCATAAGGAGCCCACTTTGAAAGGGAAGACAAAATTCACCCAGGATTACAGAGACAACCCGAGAAGCAGCTTCGATTATGATTTGATTGAGATAGGCAACATTCAAGGCATTCATATGAAGTGCAACTACCACTATGGGGGTCAGGCTGCAGATGGCGCAGTTGATAAAATATTGAGAGAAGCTAAAATGAAGGAATGGCCTCTTGAGATGATATTCTGTGTTGGATGTTGCGGATGTTCTTCAGATGAAATCTGTCGTGGCTATGTGCTCATTTCTGACATGCTGGTAGATATTAGTGGAGGAAAACTTGTGAAGGGTGAATTTATTCCCAAAGAAGTTGCACGTGAAATGAATAAGCAATGGAGTCAACGGGTGTACGATTGTGAGGAAAAGGACGACAGTCCGGTTATAAAGGTTAAAAAGGTTGACTGTATTCTGTCTGGAGGACTGGTAATCAAGGATGAAAAGGCCGCAAAAAAACTTCGTGGAAGCAGGGAACTGGTTGGCATTGAAATGGAAGGGTGGGGCATAGCACACAGTTTACATCAAAAAAATGAACGTGATCTGCCAAGAACATTGACTAAGAAAGATTTCCTGATTGTAAAGGGAGTATCAGACCATGCTGGTTCTGACAAGAATACACCTCAATCTACCTTGTTCCTTGGTAAGCAAACTGAACCTGTAGATGATGACAAGCGACAAGAGATAGCAACACTGCAGTCCACAGCTCTTGTGTGCAGAGCCATAGCCACACATATGTGAACCATAACATGTTATAATAAAGATTAGAACTTGACACTATAGTTTAATTTAGAGACACAGAATAGTTTGTAGTGTATCTAAACCTTTGTTAGAGTTAATAACTGTAGTTTGTTTATAATAATGGTTCATTAATTTTTGTTCTTGTGGTGGAGGGGGGCATGCTGGGGAATTTTGAATACTGGAATTGGATTAATGCAATTGCTATTAACCCATTATAATACAACATGCTCTGAATATTAGGTAAAAACCACCATTTGCTAGATGATGATGGGCCACAGAACCAAATCTCAGGTTTCAAATTAACATATCAATCAATCAATCAATATTATTATTATTAGAGTGCACCATGTCCATTGGCACTAGGGCACAGATTGGCCCCATGCAGCATTTCAATGAGGCAAAATAGAGTTAACTGAACCTTGCATGCCACATACACAAAATAATCGATAAGAGTTTATAGTTGCTACACGCAGCTGACAGCAGAGATGCAGTAGAATCCTGGGTACTGCACTTGTCACTATGTCATTGCATCCAGGCCTCCAATCTTGAACATTAATGTACTCCGTCTCAGTAATGTAGAGAAATCATTTATTGCAACAAGAGGGACCTCAGGCAGGTCTTTGACCTTGTAATAGCAGCTCAGAAAGTAGGTCGTAAAGGGGGCAACTTCAATTGTGATTTATTTATTATTTATTATTAACAAAATTGGTAGGTATGACGTCATACCGTAGGAGCATATATAATCTATGGTAGGAGGAATAGTTCACCTATTTTCCACCGTAGGAGAAAGCTAGTCAGCGTTGTTCAGCTAGCCCTTGTTTAGAGTATATATTCGAAAATGATGGCAGGTATGCGTAACCATTTCTTTCTCCATTGAACACGCACCTTGATTATATAGTCACATTAATTATTTGATCCTGCTTATTTGTCTGTTAATAATTATAACAGTGAAGCCACCCTAGGACTGCAGATAGCCCAGACCTTATACATACTTCAATTTTGTAGGCGTCGCTGATAGTTATTTTACACCTGGAAATATGTATAGTCGTACTGATAAGTCCTATTTAATAAAGACGAAACAGCTGTCTATATGGCTCGACCATCCTTTTGTCCTTTTGAGTATCTAAGGAATCATTGGGCTCTGGGTAAAACCATGATGGTTGGAGATATGTAGCAAGGTTGGGGCCGTATAACGTATATATCAAAGCCCAACGATTCGGCCAAGTAGTTCGAGTACATTCGGGGGGGGGGGGGGTCTAAAGGTACTCTAATATAGGCCATTCAGTGTAGTTCAAAATCTGTTTAAAAATTGCTCCAGCGTATATATGCACTTAATGTCTGTGTAAAATGTAAAATTTAGAAAAAAATCCAGATGATATCAAGAAATTCGTAAATGACCATTTCGGAACTCATCTGAAGTACTGCGATATTAAAAAGATACGTTTTGCTTTGGAAACTAAGAAAGTCATAGATGAAGAGCAATTGGATGACTGTCAAAATAAACTTCAAGCTAATACTAAGTTTAGGGAGTTTCTTCTCAAAGATCCAACTCTGGAGACTCTTCTAGCCGCTGCTGACGTACTTGAGACTGCTCCTGACACTACCAATATGAACAAGAAATTTGCAGAGGCCATTGCAGTTTCTACCATATACATATTTCAGTTGCTAACTGAATATATATAATTATGGTCTGCAAAATTCAGAAATTCTTGCTATTTCATTGCATGTATTTTGTTTTTATGCATCATGTAAAGGAACCACAACTGTTCAACCAGAGTCTTCTGGAGGAAACCCTGAAGGTAAGAAATTACCTTTACCACATTGTTGAATTACTTAATTTAAGTGTCCCTTTTAGGAGGACCTCCTCAACAGGACCAGCCACCCCCCACCAAAGGTATTGAACATCTCTTCAAATGTAATGAGAATTATAGTCAACAGCTCTTTGCCAGTTGTGATAATTGAATTATACCTCTAATACTGTTACTGTAATAATTGTTTACAAAACATTGAACCCCTGTGAAGGTAGGACTGCCTTCAAGCTGTACTCACTTAATGAATACACTTTAGTGTCTACTCAATGAATATGATTAGATAGCAATTCCAATTCCATTCCCATAACCTTTATGGGGTTAAGGTCCTGGGTGTATGTACGGATATGCCTATATTTAGCCAGCCTATTTGTTCAAGGGGAATAATTATACGTACTCATGATCATGAGGTAGGTATTATAGCTATACACTATCAGATATAATAAGATAAATACTTTTCATGCCTAGATGCTTTAATTTCATGTAATTGTCTGTGCAAAAACAAGAAAGAAACTACAACTCAGATATTCATTTATTTGTGGTTTGTAGCCACATAGAATTATTAGACTTATTTATACTCCACTTACTAACATTCAAAACATTTTACTGTCCCCTACATTCAATTTTGAGACCAGTTGAGTCTTTGATCAAAATGCCTGGTTAACCTATACATAACCTGTATGTATGTATGGATAGTGACAGTGAGCCTTTGGAGTTAGTCTCTGTTACAATATTAAAATTATGGTTACCCATACCTACCTACCTATATAATATATAGTACATAAGGTGCGTACATAGCATATATGCAAATGGGCAGGCTTATTAGTTAGTGCCAAGCCAGAGTATGATTATAGGACAGTTTGTCTGTGTGCATTCCTTGCATGCCAATAGGTTTGTAGAATAACAAGCTATCTATGGTTCTTTTAATTAATGATTTCTTAAACTTATGGTTGACTGGGAGGTGATCACTGTTTGACATTCAAAAAAGGATTAGTATAATAAAGACACTGGCAGGGTCCCAAAGAGATCCCCAAGAACATTTGGTCATTTTCACAGGATTAGATTTCAGGTTTCATACAAGTGTGCGCTAATAGATTAATTTCACGGGTTCCAAATTTTAACAGCCCCTTTTAATTTGGAGATATGTTTTGCTGACTAGCACATTATGTTTCCGGACATACTATCAAGTTTGCTTAATGTATAAGAAGTTGGTTTCTTGCTTGTTTTAGAAACAAAGTATGACATATAATTGATATATGTATTTTAGTCTGTCGCTTGATCCATCTTCTAGTATAGTGTCCGTATAATCTAACACATGCCTATATTGTTATACATATTTATATACTTATATAGTAAAATTTGTCCTTTTAGGATCTTTTGGTGCTTTTTTTGGGTTGTGGAATTACAGCAATATTAAAGGTATTGAACATCTCTTCAAATGTAATGAGAATTATAGTCAACAGTTCTCTTTGCCAGTTGTGATATTTAAATTATACCTCTAATTGTTATTATACATATTTAATACTTATATAGTAAAATTTGTCCTTTTGACTGCAAATGATATGGAATTTAAGACCGTGAGGCACTTTTTTAAAGAAAATGATGAAGATTACAGCTATCATAAGGAGCCCACTTTGAAAGGGAAGACAAAATTTACCGAGGATTACAAAGACAACCCGAGAAGCAGCTTCGATTATGATTTGATTGAGATAGGCGACGTTCAAGGCATTCATATGAAGTGCAGCTACCAGTATGGGGGTAAGAGTGCAGATGACGCGGTTGATAAGATATTGAAAGAAGCTAAAATGAAGGAATGGCCTCTTGAGATGATATTCTGTGTTGGATGTTGCGGATGTTCTTCAGATGAAATCTGTCGTGGCTATGTACTCATTTCTGACACACTGGTAGATATTAGTGCAGGAAAACTTGAGAAGGATGAATTTATTGCCAAAGAAGTTGCACGTGACATGAATAACCAATGGAGTCAAAGGGTGTTGCATTGTGAAGAAAAGGCCGACAGTCCGGTTATAAAGGTTAAAAGGGCTGACTGTATTCTGTCTGGAGGACTGGTAATCAAGAATGAAAAGGTCGCAAAAGACCTTCGTGGAAGCAGGAAACTGGTTGGCATTGAAATGGAAGGGTGGGGCATTGCACACAATTTACATCAAAAAAATGAACGTGAACTGCCAGGAACATTGACTAAGAAAGATTTCCTGATTGTAAAGGGAGTATCAGACCATGCTGGTTCTGACAAGAATGCACCTCAATCTACCTTGTTCCTTGGTAAGCAAACTGAACCTGTAGATGATGACAAGCGGCAAGAGATAGCAACACTGCAGTCCACAGCTCTTGTGTGCAGAGCCATAGCCACACATATGTGAACCATAACAATTAAAAATAAAGATTAGAACTTGACACTATAGTTTATAACACAGAATAGTTTGTAGTGTATCTAAACCTTTGTTAGAGTTAGTAACTGTAGTTTGTTTATAATAATGGTTCATTAATTTTTGTTCTTGTGGTGGAGGGGGGCATGCTGGGGAATTTTGAATACTGGAATTGGATTAATGCAATTGCTATTATTTTTAACCCATTATAATACAACATGCTCTGAATGTTAGGTAAGAACCACCATCTGCTAATTATAAATGATGATGGGCCACAGAACCAAATCTCAGGTTTCAAATTAACATATCAATCAATCAATATTATTATTAGAGTGCACCGTGCCCACTGGCACTAGAGCACAGATTGGCCCCATGCAGCACTTTCAATAAGGCAAAATAAATAATATGAATATGCAAAATAGAGCTAACTGAACCTTGCATGCCACATACACAAAATAGTCAATAAGAGTTCATAGTTGCCTTACACGCAGAGTTGCAGTAGAATCCTGGGTACTGCACTTGTCACTATGTCGTTGCATCCAGGCCTCCAATTGTACGCGTTGGGATTTCCATGCTTCACACCTCATCAACCAATGTTCCACGTCTTCCACTTCACCCCTGTCACATTCCTTGCATATTCTCTCTTGTCTGGTCACCCCCTCCATCTTCCCGTCTCGATTTGAAATCCTGCCGTGCCTCCTCTTAGTTTTATCATCATCCTCCTGTCCGCTCTTCTCCCTACTCTCGCACACTCCGACCACTCTCCCAACTTCACAATCCTCTTCAGTATCTCCAACTTAGGCTTTGTCTTCATCTCCTGGCCCCATTCCTCCCGCGTTTTCCTCCAAGCAATGGCCTCCAGCATCTCTCATATATAGCATGACTCAGTCACTCCTTTAGAACTAACAGCTGTTCAAAAGGTACCAGTTTTCCCCGTTTCCGAGTTTATATATAGGCCTACCCTTCCAAATTAAATTATTAAAATTAAAATGACATGTATCTTTTGAAATTAACCTGCAAGGTAGTTTAGAAAGTTTTTAAACAATTTAAGTAAAGTTGAATTGGGCCAAAGGTATGTTTTATACAACGCTTGCAATCAAGCAACCGATAATCTGCATGCATGAAAATCGATAATTTCTTCTATGAGACGCATCGACACACCCACCCGTGTGGTTTTTCTAGTTGATCATTCAACGGCTGGATCGTACAAGAAGGAAATTCTTAGCTGCCTAAATGGAGTGAGTTAGATTATAATTTTCTTTTTGCGACTGGCTAGATCCCAATTCTTAAGGTCTGATAATAGATCATAAGGTCCTTGTATATATGATTATGCGATTTAAAAATTAATTCACTTCTTTTGCGAATTAAAGCTTCTGATCCTATACTACAGGACTGAACTAAAAATTGACGATCACTTGACCATCCTTCAAAGATGCATTATCGATCAAGTACCCGGCAAATGGGAAGATATCGGTATAGCACTTGGATTTCACATTAATACGTTGGATAACATTTCTGAGAACTCGAATAGACCAAAAGATCGTATGAAAGACATGCTTAGGCAATGGCTTCGAAAAGAAAACGGTACCGGAGACAGGCCGAGAACAGTTAAAACTCTGTTTGACACACTAGTAGACCGAAGCTGTAGACCAGAAGCAGAACTTCTCGAGGGGGAATTCATAGGTCAGTATGTACGGAAATGGTAGATCACAAGTACTTAGTAATACCACATTGCAAATGTTAGTGTATACGTTAGTGTTCCGTAAGGTGGCCTTCCTTGGTAAGTTGGTATGCAGCCATAGATAAAGGAGTCGTATATCTATGATGCAGCAGAGTCATAAGACCATAGCTATGAATACTATTATGAGTCAAGTGTAGCTGATAAATTCTTTCCTGTGGTTGATGGTGGCCAGCGAGCAAATGGTTAAAACGTCCCGTCCCACTGGAAATGAGTCTAGATTATCAGCTTGATTTGACAAAGATCGAGCATCACCCACTAAGTAGCGTTGGAATAGAGACTTAGTCTATTTTAGTGTAAGAGGAAAGCGTGAATGGAGCATTGCTGAGGCAATTGTATCTCAGTGGATGAATTAGTTGCAGTTTCTTTAACATTAATTTGTACTTATACAGCAGTGATTATCTTCAGCAGTGTAGTCTGCTTAATCTATATTCATTAAAAGATTGATTAACTTCAGATCTTCATCCCATATCCCCTGGGTAGCTAGTCTACTGACGTACTTCAAATCGACAGTACATTCTATATAAAGAAAAGGTTATTATAATAATGATTTGGCAGTAAGTCTCTTCCATGCTTACATTTTAATTCATCACATTCACAATTATGACTCCAGATTGATCTGATATCCTCTGAGTGTATGAGCTTTTTAATTTGCCTAAATATATATACGGTTGTTGTCTCAAAATTTAGTCTTAATTATTTTCTCCTAATCCACCAAACCAGCCAAATCCACCAAACCAGCTAAATCCACCAAACCAGCCGAATCCACCAAACCAGCCGAATCCACCAAACCAGGTAAGTCACTTTCTTTTATATAACTGAGTCCAATGGAAAAATGATAACAGATACAGAAAATGATCATTTTATGGTTTAACAAATTTAGCAAAAAAGAAAACTCCTCCAGAAGTAATAGCCTTCTTGGACCAGAGCATGGAGAGCCATATCAAATTCTGTGATGCAAAAGCTATACGTTTTGATCTGGAGCGAGGAAACGTCATAAAAGCAGGACAGCGTCAACAAATGGATAGTGTACTGAGTGTGGATGATGCTAACACTCTGTTGTATCAGTGTCTTCGTAATGATCCAGCCGTAGAGACGCTTCAATCAGCTGCTTCTGCACTTATGACCGCCCCTAACACTACTGGCATGAACAAGGGGTTTGCAAGAGAAATAGAAACTTTTTTGTCATAGGAAGGAATGAAACTGGCCTATCGTACTCATAAGTACCTTTGTAAACTGTAGTAATATAGATTGATTCAGAAGTTATAATACAGTAAACACTTCGAGTAGGTGACAGTAGGAGGGAAAGTATTGTCTGCCTTTTGTACCTCAAGAGACACATCGATATCAATCACTGTAAGATCTAAAGACAGGCCTTTATAAATGCTCATATAATCTGCTAGTTTATAAGTCTGCATGTTAGATGATCATAGGTGATATATAAATAGACATTTAAAACAAGTAGTTCGAGTTTAAAAACTCGTGGGGCTGCCGCCCCCCGAATTTACACGAACTACTTGGCCGCATCGTTGGGCTTTAATATATTATTCTTAATCCTAACGATTGAGGACGCTTAAGTGTCCTGAAAATTATAAATAGCGACAGAAAAGCTTCGTTAACTAAAGCTTCCTGAACGCCGCCATTTGCAAAAACGATGTATTGACGTATAAATTAAGTGTTACAATAGTTGCGTATGAACTCGTATTATACATATATCGACGTATAAAATAAGTGTTATAATAGTTGCGTATGAACTCGTATTATATATATATATATATATCCGTAACATGAAGCCATACATAAATCGCGTTATGAAAACAATATACAGTAATACCTAAATAATGAAATTAGAAGAATGAAATTAGAAGTAGGGATGGCCAGTGTTGCAACAATGAATAGCACATCTGGAAAAAGTATCGAAACAAGCCAGTAATCATGAGAAATACAGCTAACCATACAAAAGTGGCATACTGAAATTTAAGTGACTTATCCATAAACACATCACTTCTGTATCTCGCCGACCGTGTGACGTCATAATATAAATATGGAGGCGAGTAGCGGTCTGGGTACGAGACTAGGTGAACATGTGTGGAAAAGATTGATTATATGAGTCAGGTTTTATCTAAAAGGCCTTATTCGTGGCCTTATTTCTGCAAGTTTTGTTCTAGAGATGGAAGTCTGTCTTCCACTTTCGTGTTCTCCTTCGATATCAACTGAATCCAGACTTGCATGCTATCCAGTTGAGGGACAATATTGGGCACAATATATGCGAATGCATGGTATCATTTTGAGAGAACATTAGGGCTAGAGAGAGAGGTGGCAATGACGTCATGAATATCAATAAAGAGTCAATTACCGCGTGTCAGTGTGTAACGTTAAGGTAAGATTTATCGGCTGTCTTCTACAAGTAACTTTTCACTTTTACCGCTTCAAACGAAAAAAGAACACAATGTTTCCAGCTTTGAGAAGTTTGCCAGTTATTATGAGGAGAAGCGGAGCCAGGCTACAGTCTACTGAAGTTGCCAAGGTAGGCGTCACCTGTCCCTCGTGCCACATTTCATTTTAAATTCTTCTTAATATCTTTCGTTTCGGGTCACTAAGTCCTTCCTTTCCGTGCCCCTCCCTTAACTAATGCGGATGGAGTCTAAAGTTCAGAGTAAAGGACTAAGGAAGTAGCGATACCAGTAAACGTCTCGGCGAACCTCAACTATGTTAATGTCTTTGTGGTTTACAACGCTTCCTGCGTATTTGTATAAACTCCTTATACCGGCAGAAAGTGTTTAGTTTTATGTTATAAAGCGTTCCAAAATGTGCTTAACTTTCGTACGTACAATTTTAAAGCTAGTTCATTAATTATTAACGTCCCATTAACTGTCCCATTAACTGACCCATTACCAAAAACTCATCATTTGGGTTGTATGTATTGTTGTTGTTCCAGGACTCCCAGGGGGACCAGTTATATGTGCTGATGGGACCATCTTGTCTTAAATCTATATACCATACCTACGTACCTGCATTCTGTGATTTCATGAAAGGAATCATTTATGTATGACCTATTCTCTTGGAATGATTTTCTATTGCTTTGTCTTTTGAAGTGAGAAGCCATCCCTATATATTGTATTCATACTATGGGTGTATGGATTCATTGGCTTCAAATTGTGTGTATTTGTATGGTTCAACAGCTGAAAATTTTTATCCCCTCTCACTCCCTCTCTCATCCCCCTGTAGCGTCACCCCTTCCCAGCAGTGGTCACTTTCTCACTTATCAGTATAGCCCTGTTTGGTCCAATGCTGTTTTGTATGCAAACTGTCATCAAGAACAGATCCTAAAGTATCCTAAATGCTTAAGGTACTACTAACATGTACTTGTGCACATATGTCATAGGACCGATAATGAAGTTGAAGTATAGCATGTCTAGTCACTATTCTGTATGGTAACTTAAATTTGCCACTTTGATCCTGTCCTGGAAATTTATGTAAAATTTTAATAAACATTTAAATTGATAAGTAGATACATAATCCAGGAACCATCTAATGCAGCCGGATAACTGTAAAGTGAACATATTAGGCAATGACGAAGCCCTTTTACCTAATATCTATAAGAGTAAGGTCTACTAACACTACATTAAATATTTCCATATGTCTAAGGGTGAAATGATTTGGTATCTTGCACTGGACTTTGTAAACATCTACCTTCTAAGTGGTAGTAATATAAAATAGTCTCAGTTATGTCTTACTAATCACATTAAAGCACCATACTAAATTGTTAGTGATTAACCAAGGGAACCTTTTTGAAAGTATAGTTTAAAATTGAAACTGCAAATCTTATTTATTTATGTTATGACTTAATTTCTAATTATTTTGAGAAAATCTGTTCTATCTGCAAATTGAAGCTAGAACCTTACCATTATGTGATGTTTATCAATTCATATTTTTCTGTATTATAACAGATATCTTATTATCTTATATTATAGGAATTATACCTGGAGTAGGAGATATTACACAACAGTTGGCTAGAAATTTAACTATACAATATTTATAAGTTTATTTATTATAATTGTAATTACGTATATTTTATTAAATCTAATTAATCTGTGCATCAGTGTAGTAGGATATTCTTGAAAGTAGATGAATTTTCAATTTTAATAATTCCATTTTGGACTTTTGCATGTACACAAAGGTACTCGGATTGTATATAATGGCATCTTTAATACTGATCAAAGGTACTAAGCTGAGAAAACTAAGGCCATGCAGGTCTATATATAGAACAGGAATACGTAAAGACGGACATACATATTATATATATAGAGTATGTAGCCATCTTCAAATTTAGAAATACTTCCAGCGGTTACAAAAAGAAAAGGAGATCTTCGGGACCTTATTGAGGAGAACTAAAAAAGGATGAAAAGGACTTCAGGGCTGCAAGCTGACCAGTCCAAAGCTCTAGTTAATAACATATGTGTGGATACGGGTGAGCCACAAGTGCTTCAAACTGAGCAGAGCCACACCTTGCAAGACCAGACACAGCAGAGATTCATCAGCAAGTCACTGTACGAAGAGTGCACTTCCAAGAGCCTATCAAATGTCAATTGATCAATACATTATACTAGTAGACTGAATATGATGCTATATGCTCCATACTATTACATTACTGGCTTATACACAGGATCAAATAGCAGGTTTCAGAAGGCATGAAACCTATTTGAAACTCTATGAACGGCCAGGTTTCAAAAGGTATGAAAGTATGTATAAAACTCGGAAAGGGGGCTGTTAAAAACTTGAAACCAGTGAAATTAATCTGTTAGCACATTCTTGAGCACCCTTTGAAACCTGGCTGTTCAAGAAGTTTCAAATAGATTTCATGCCATATGAAACCTGTAATTTGATCCTGTGCATGAATCTGTTTGCCTATTGATTCAATATTATAACTTTTAATCTAATACATTTATTAGGGTTGACACAAACTTACTTCTAGTAAGGGACATAGAATCTTCTCTTAGTCTTAAATGTATAGATGATTCTTGAGCAATCACATACCATATATAACAAATTCATATATACTGGTTCTTAGGGTGGAATAAGTACAGGGTTCCACACTGTAGGTACCACTGTCCAAGTTCATCACCCCACCACTGATCTTAATCTGTATGGCTTCCATGATTCTTCTCTACCAATAATTAGGTGTACTACTCTTAACTCTGGCACTGTCCCAGTCTCATGCTAGATTTCATGTGTGGACATAAACAGCTATGCCATTGTTAGGATCACCTCTCCTCATGATCACTGGCTGTTTGTGCTCCCCAAGTACACATGCAGACTGAATACATCCTTTTTCCTTTTTTTCTTTTTCGTTTACAATGTACTTTTTTCCTTTCTCTTTTATTCTTTTTCGTTGTATTTTCCTCCTTTTTTCCCTTTTTATTTCGTTTTAGTTTCCTTCTCTTAAATAGAACACGAATGAAATTTATGATACATTATCGGTGTCTTGCAACGTTGCCGTAATCTAAGGGGCCTTTAATACTTGTTATGCAATAATTTACAAGAGTATACTGAATGCTTACATAGATGTAGTTTATATTTTAATGTACATCTTATTACACCAATCTCATCACTACCAAAGAAATGGCTATAACCACTGCACAATAATCATTTTTTGACAATTTTGAAACATACATGACATTGTATACATGGTATTAAATAAATAAAAAATGTTCAAACAATGTAGTTCTTAAACATGTTCTTCATGGTTGCTGTTTCTTCTGTTACTGGAACGCCGCTGTAGTACTTCTTTTTGCATCACTTTACTGAGTATAGTAAAGGTGACCCCAGGGCACACCACGAGGAGGTAGAAGTACTTCGTGCCCCAAATGGCCTCCGGTTTCTCAACTCTGTTTGACACTTCCACTACTTGCGTCGTAAGAGAAGTTGCACGGGAGCGATCCGGCGTACCTGACCGACCTATGACCAGTTACTAGTCTTGCCCTGCCACGCTACGAACAGAACAAGCCCGACCCTGGCGGACCACAAACTCCCACCAATGAGAATCATCATGTGCACACAACGTAGCTTGGGAACACTGCACACAGACTTTAGCTCATTGGGATCGGCCAGGCGCTTTAGAGTAGGGACCCATCAGTTCAATGAACTATAAGAAAAGAAATAAAAATACATGATGTACGATGAAATACTACATTGATGCAAATTCCTTCCAAACCAACCTGAAGCTGCAGCCTACAACAGGGGTTCCTGACCGACTACGTAGTGGCACTGGACCCACGCTCCTCCAGGTACGGGTCGTATAGTGAGAACCAACAAAGTTGATTAATAGTGAGATACATCTCCAGGCACTAACCCATAGCAGAGAGACCACCCCACTATACGAACACCGATGACCCTTTGTCGCATGGTACCATGGTCGTGCTCCTACCACGGTTGGCGCATCGATCCACACCAAAGTAGACCTCCAGAGTTGATAGCCCGGAGGCCAAAGACTGAAAATTTCCTTGTCTATTTATAAGAAATTGTCGGCGGGAAACATCGTGACCTTGGCGGAAAATCGGGGAATTAAAATTTTGTTTATTATTTTTCGAGGTCTTGTTCAAGAACAATAGAGAACATGCAGAACATAACCCGGCCTATTCAGCAAGTTGTTATTGTTAATGAGTTTCCACTAGAAATCAATCATGGCAATCCAGCGAAGCAAATCATAAAATGTACAGTGACCCCATAAATAGACGTGCTTAATTAATAAACAAGCTATCACAAGCTCTTGCAAGCGTATGAATCGACATATCAATCGGCATGTTTCATGCACAACACAAGAATCTATTACGCTATTGTGTGATATAATAGTGAGCATACATAGCTTCCATTGCTATTGCTCAATTTTAAATGGGCGTTCCTCAAATATTGCAAATTTGAGGAACTTTGGCGTTGTCTTGTCTAGAGAATCGGACAAACTATATAGCTACTTTAAATGAAGTCTATAATGTTTTAAGTTGTAATGTTATGATTAGCTAACGTATTAATCAGCATCTTTACCTCATGTATAATATTTTTTGCTTGTGAGACTGTTTAAAATGTAATTTGTACTTAACGTTTATACAAATTTGATTAGACAAGTATATGTCTTATTGTGCAGCCTATACTTGATTTGCTGTATTTTCATCTATTTATAGATTTGTCATGAAAGTCAAATATCAGTTACTTAGCAACATGTCCAATTAAGAAAAAAAGAGGATGGGTGCAATTATTATTAAAGTTATTGGCTTAACCCATTCAGGTGGGTACAGATAGTGAAAGAAAGTGTTGGATCAAAGGAAAGTTTGCATGGAATTTACAGTGAGTATAACAACTGTAAAGGTCCTGGACTACATCTGTTCAATGGGACCACCAGATTTAGCATGTCTACCAGTCCCTAGTAACTAGTAACTCCTAGCTACTGTAATTCATTTAGGGAAGGTGTGTAGTACATGCTTAACAGGTTCTCTGTATCCTATAGATCAGTTTGCCTTGCTACTTGGCTGTGAAACTATACAAAACCTTTAGGCTAGATTCTTGTTACTTGAGCTTTTATAGGAAAATTGGCTGGGTAGTTGGTGACATTGACATTGGCGAGATATCCATTTTTGACATCACTCTTGTCTTAACCTCCTGAGGTCTAAATCTCAGAACACTTGTCAACTCAGTATACATGTATACAGTATATACATATAGCTGTACAATTATATGTAAGTGTCATCTTAGGACTCTGTTAATCTTTTAACAAATTCTAAACATTCTCCAGCCAAACTACTGATTAGTAGTCAATTATAGCCTTATAAATAAGCAATATAAATCTGTCAACCATATGCTCAAAGAATACTTGCATGGCAGAGGGATATACATGTAGTCAAGTGTCTCTATGCCTGGAGCCAGGGATCTGGCAGTTCCTGTTGAAGTGTAGCTAGCTGCTTGGGTTTCATAGTGATTCTTGTTCCAATTTTAGTTTAAAGTACAGCCCTGGGGCCTGGTACCTTTTAGTTTAAAGTAGAGCATGTCAGTTTGTATTCTTTGTGTGATAATCACAGTATTTGTGATTGACTATTACTTAGAGAACTTTGTTAGAATGTTTTAGTCCAGATTATTGTTATGAATAGTTATATGGGGAATAACAAAGAACAATGGCAGGTCTAGTACAAAGCAACTCAGTGACTGTCCTATGACAGGGTATAATATTTACAATATATGTTACAATAGCTGCAGTTCAATAAGAACATTTCAGAATAGAAGCAAAGTAATTACCATTGAACCAAACCAATTATTGGCCAATTGGCCATCAGACCTGTTTTGATCTCAGTGTCCCAATGTCAGGTTTGCTTGTAAAAGAGTGCATTTTTATGTTACCCCTCAATGCAGTGCAGTTACTATAATTTGCAATATAGCTAACTTGATTGTGGTTATCCTAGAATGAGAACATTTTGTAACTTGCACTGTGTATATAGTCATTTTATGGTCCACCAGTTATAAGGGTATACATGCAGTTATAGAGTATATTTATTAGTGGCTAATTGATTCATGATTTTGTTATACAATCACATTGTGTACATTTATTATGAAATTCAAGGAATTATAATGCAACCAAAAGGATATATGTATGTACTATATATTCTATACTACATATAACATCATTATACTGTATACCCTATATATTAGTTCATGTTTGAAGGCATTAGATACGTATAAGGCATTTCCAATGTTTGGTTTCTAATCTTCATTTCTTTTTCAAGTCTGTCCATTTCAGTGGTAAATGCCTTCAACACCTCTTTAACAGAATCTTCTACAAAGAAATTCTTAGAAATTGGATCAATAATGCCTCTTTGCACCTAAACAGTATTGAAGATTTTTAAGGTGATAACATACGTAATAGGTATGTATGTAGAACACAGGTTGAAGTGGACATACTATGTCCTTCAATACAGAAAATACTATTGAAATATCTTGTAGCTATGTACATATATAGCTATGTATGTATATAGCTTATGGGCTAGGGATATAACGCATATAACTAAATTCATGGCTTTTGGTAAAATACAGTTACCTGACTACTGCCTTTCTGTGATAACGTTTCCATGATCACAAGCTGCCAGTAAACTGCATCCTTATTTGGAAGGGTTGCCAATACGTCTTGTAAAGTTGCCATACCCTTCCCTTTGGGTAGAGACTTCCTTATCAATCCAGGAGAATTGGGAGGAAAGCCATGAATCTGATACTGCCCTGTGTTGATTGCACTATGCCTTGCAGAGGAAATCCAAATGATTGTAGTAGCAATATCAATCAGCTCCTTCTGAGTATTGATGGCAGGTGGCATGCCATGACCTATTTCTGAGCCATCACTGGTTGGGAGACCATTCTCACAGACATCCTTAGCCCATGCCTGCAAATACTCATCCCCAGAGACATCTTCATCATTTGTATAAAAAATGGAGAGAATCCCCTCAACCATTTTGGAGATTGCTTTCCAAATGAGCATTCCATCATCACGATAGTGGTAATTGGGAAGTTTTGATTCATTCCCTACCCCTCGTAACTCTATGTCCGTTGGATGAGCCAGCTTGTGGAAGCTAAAACCTTTGTAACCTCTTTTGATTGCTCCTATAATACTCTCTGCATTACGACCTCCAATTGAAGTGACCTTGTCAAAGAGCCCTCCAGGATTTAGCAAGTACTTCCGGATTTTGGCATTGTTGGACACAATGTGTGAGAGATAGGGAACTAGAAGACGGTAAACTGGATGGTTGAGTGGTAGATTTCGCTTGAGCCCAATACTAAATGGCTCTACCACAGAATGTGTCAGAAGATAATTTTGAATCAGCTGATGTATCTAAAGGTGCAGTAAATCATACATTGATCAAAGTACTGAAATATACAAAGCCTGTTATCATCAATATCAGGATTCATACTGACTTACTTGCCAGTCTCCACATCTGAAAAGCATTTTTGCCATCAGCCAATCAAAGTAGTTGTCATTAGGTGTAAAGATTACGCCCTTTGGCTCCAGTTGTATAGCAATTGGGAGGAGGTGTCCTTTGGGAGTGATGTAGAGGAGGCACGTGGGCACAGGACAAACATGCAGTGTGGAAAGACCTTGCAGCATTTCAGTGTGATCAATTATGTAGACATGACCTTCCTAAAGAAAACATATAGACTTTATACAATGTTATACAGTTCATACTCTAGGTTAGGTGGACACACATATATATGAAGTGATAAGGGGTCTTTGTTTCATTCATTATGATAACTCTTTATATTTCTGCTGATGAAGACCTTCAGGTCGAAACGTTCAGTTAATTGATCCAGTAAATGTTGCTGATGTCAATAAGTCACATATAATACACACTATATTGCAATCATTGGTTAAAGTAGATCTAGACATGCACTTTACTATACTCAGAGCACACACACATAACCAATACCATTCACAGTGTACCTTCATTTCTGTTTTTAAAGTCCAGCTTCTGGTCAGCAAGCCTTGGAGAATGGCATCTGTTACTTGGAAGTGGTTTGGTAATTCAACGCAAAGCTTAATCACACTTGGGTTAGTTCCATTTAACATTTGACGGCCAAATTCCCTATCTTGTATCCACAGCCCTCCATCCAGTATATCAGGCTTATTGGCACCAAACTCAATTGAGTTAATAGCACTTCTGAATTCATCAAAACTGCAGAAGCTTGTATGGTCCCCTTTGAGTTGTTGAATTTTGGATAGTTCAATGAGACCATCTGATGAGTGCTTATCCAGTGCAAGGTCATATCTAACCTCCTGAAGGGTACTAGGTTGAGATGGGAGACACTTCCACACATATTGCTGCCTTTGCCAGCTAATTTGTTCTTTGATTAGCTTACGAAAGTGTTTGTGGCTTGTGATTAGCAAATCGTTAGCCAAACCTGCAGAAAGGGTTCCAGACCTAACACTCAGTGACTACAAGTATACATAACTGGCAGGACTGCTTCATATGCTTCATATGTAGTGGGCTTCATACTGCTGATACAATGTCACATCTTACCCGTAGATGACATCAAAAGTATTTGATCGCCTTCAATTAAGGATTTGTATCCCGGAAACAAACAGGGGGCATCACCAGGTGCCTGGACCACCGCACAGCTTAAGAACCACTCAAGACAGCTTTTAGAACCTGCAATATATATAACTTGGATGTTAACCTAATACTTTTATGTATTTTGTTATCCATATATGTAGTGTCAATATTTCACTAGAGAATTATTATAGGAGCAAGATATAGAAGTAATGTGTTTGGTTATAAGTCACTTAAATTTCGGTATGCTAGCTATGGTTAGCTTGATTACATGATCACTTTCTTGTTTCACTACTTTTTCAAGATCTGCCACATTTTTAAGTTCATTTTTGAAATGTTTTTATCTTACGTACTTGTATACTACGTATATACAGAGCTTACATGATTCAACATAGATGCAAACACCAATTACACTGCCGATCTTGTCACATTTGATTGAGAAGTCATCATATCCATCTTTTTGAAACACTTTGTCTGTAACACTTGCAAGTGTAAATTTCTTTGTAGTTTTGATAGTGCCTATTAGCTGAGCTTGAATTTTCAATTCTGTAGCTGAAAGCAATCTCCTACTGCCAGTAACAATCCTTAGAAGGTAGATCTTATCAGCTACATACGTATATACAGGATCCAATTGTATATATAATCAAAATGATAATTATATATAATCACTAAGATTGTATTTACAATATATAAAACTGTATGTACACTTGTACAAGAAACAGCTGTAAATTCTTATTTTTGCAATATTGTATAGGGAAGAAGGCTTTGCCCTAAAGCAGCAATAATGAAAAAACCTCATGATAGCAATATCCATACAAGCAGACTAACTTTTATACTTTGAAGGCGTTTGCTTTGGTATCTCAAAGAGGTTTTGTTCTTTCTTTATATTGTGTGCTTCATGCAGCTTGACTTTAGCATCAGCCATATCACTAACAAATATGTACAATAGCACATTGCATACTAACTGCTAATCCATGGCTATTTGATATACATATATATACACATTCAAAGAAATAGGGACTTATATATAACTGCTGTAAAAAGTTGTATGCAGAGTAAACAAATACTCCTATTCCTATATAGTCCTAATTGCATATATGCTCACCTAAATATCCAAGTGTACACCACAGATCTAGAATTCCACAAAAGCAGTATACACAAGTAAAGCTTAAGGACCTGTCTTAAAACTTGAGCATACGAATATATACACCCAGAGTGCAGAACTTGTATTAACAGCAACAGTGAAGCTACAGTGGTATGCAAAATATGAGGAGTATAGCATATAAATAATTAAAATGTATATACGTATTAATATAGTATAATAACATTTTCTACACTAAAATTGGTGATACATACATATATACGTATATATTCCATTCGCTGCACATTCTAATTTTAGGTACTCCTGTTATATGGTTTCATAGCACCATTCAATTAGTAGTAACACCCGCCCATTGAGACATACAAAGCGGAAGTTATAAATATTTCATGCTAATAGCATTACTGATAACTGAATTCCAGATGCCTATCAGTGGTGTAAGTGACTAATTAAAGAATGAAAGTTAGTTAAGACACATACCACATTGCACAATTACTATACACTGTTATATACTTTATTTCAGCTATATTACATCCTGCTTGGTTATTTATATATACATTATTATGTATACATGCCATACTTACTAAAGGGAGTATGTAATACCATATATACTCTCTGATATGCATAACACTATCATACATACGTACGTAGGCAGTATTCTGCCAACTGGCATCAATTGCAACACACTATTGTTTCTATATAAGTACTGTGTATAAGAGATGAAATGCATACAGATTTAATCAAATAAGCATACATCTACACACAGATCAAGTTCATTTAACCAACAAGGCATGTAACTCTCATGATCAGTATGTATTAAAACAAGAGAACCAAGATCACAAGAAACAAAAAATGTCTAAGAGTATTCAAGCTATCTTTAAATCTTCAGCAATTAGTTTGGAAGCTATGTTATGATAAAAGCCCCTGTTCTTTAGGAAGGTCTCTATGGCAACTTCTCTCGTCTCATCATTATCACACATGGCTCTATACATATTAAAGAACAGATTTAACAATTGACAAATGACCAACACAGGACTTTGAAAGACATGAGGGCTAAATTTCTAAGAACGTCTGTGTCAGCATAGGTACAAGTCAAGAGTGAATTTGGAATGGTATGTATATTCAGTGCCAAAGACATGAATAATCTAACACACCATTTTTCTTACATGCTACATCTACTTTGGAATAAAGGCCTATATATAGGAAACTAAGCCTATGGCCTAGTGAGAGCTTTGGGTGAGGATACAAGAGTTTCTCTTTCTAGTTCTCTTCTTCTTAATTGGGTCAGACAGCTGTTTCTGGGAACTCCACCCTTCAACAGTGACCCTGGGAATCTTTGTCTTCCTTTTGCAAGTCCTTGGTATATTAAGTGAGTGTATGTGTACATTTCTCTTTGTTTAACAATTATTGTATTCATGGAATTATAATTGGGGATTTGGAGCTGGTGTGATCTCAAACAATACATTCAAATAGAAAGTATAAACTACCTTAGCTGCAGAGCCATCCTTACTTGTAGATGGGTCTCACAAACTTCATTCTTCCCTGACTTGTAACAAACTCACAAGCCTTTTGACATAAGTCTCTCCAGCCACACTTTACACAAAGCTTTAGCCATCTGTGAAAAGTAAAGGAGCTATAGTAGTCAAAGTAATTTAAATACAGTCAACATTGTAAAAACATTTTGGGACCTAAAAGTGTCTTGATTATAGAGGTGACCTGATTATAGAGGTGTCCTGACTATAGAGGTAACCTGATTATAGAGGTAACCTGATTATAGAGGTGTCCTGATTATAGAGGTGTCCTGATTATAGAGGTGACCTGATTATAGAGGTGACCTGATTATAGAGGTGACCTGATTATAGAGGTTACCTGATTATAGAAGTGACCTGATTATAGAGGTGACCTGATTATAGAGGTGACCTGATTATAGAGGTGACCTGATTATAGAGGTGTCCTGATTATAGAGGTGACCTGATTATAGAGGTGACCTGATTATAGAGGTGTCCTGATTATAGAGGTGACCTGATTATAGAGGTGACCTGATTATAGAGGTGACCTGATTATAGAGGTGTCCTGATTATAGAGGTGACCTGATTATAGAGGTGACCTGATTATAGAGGTGTCCTGATTATAGAGGTGTCCTGATTATAGAGGTGTCCTGATTATAGAGGTGACCTGATTATAGAGGTGTCCTGATTATAGAGGTGACCTGATTATAGAGGTGACCTGATTATAGAGGTGTCCTGATTATAGAGGTGACCTGATTATAGAGGTGACCTGATTATAGAGGTGTCCTGATTATAGAGGTGTCCTGATTATAGAGGTGACCTGATTATAGAGGTGACCTGATTATAGAGGTGTCCTGATTATAGAGGTGACCTGATTATAGAGGTGACCTGATTATAGAGCTGACCTGTTTTACAGAGTTGGACTATTATTTACTGTATAATGACAACCATTAGCAATAAAAGAAAATGGAGATATTATGGGTTGGATTGCTTGCCTTACAGGAGGAGGATTTGCATAAATGAGTAAAGATTAAAATTTTAATGCAACCAATTAGGATTTCCCACCAAACAGACTGCACTGTGCACTTGTGTACATACGTAATACATACGTACCTGAATCTAATTTCTGAATTCATTATATCACTAAAGTTGTACAAGCTGTCCATTTTCTTAAGGAACTCAGGCTTGAGAGGAGGCTGAACAGTCAATAGTAACACACATGTATGTACAAAATTTATGACTAGTCAAAACAAACGTCTTTGATGAAGCCTTTTACATTGTGATGCAAATATGGAATGTGTAAATGATTGATTTCGTAATGTTACATTCCATTAATATGTGTGATCATTTCCAAAATTAGATTAATAATTACATACATACGATAATATGAATTTACCTTAAAAAGCAATAATTGGGCAAGAAATTCCTGGAGCTGCTTACAGTTCATTTTGTGAGTGTCTGAAACAGAAAATTCATTCAAAGTCTCCTCAGTAGCCTACGTACATATGTAAATACAACATAATATAAATTATCCACTACATACAATCAACCTGTAATTATTTACGCTCAGCAAATGTAACTACCATGGAGAGTTGATTTAGTCTACTACTGGCCTTTGTATGATTAATTCAGTCACTAGACTACGTATGTTAGCACGGCTAAGGACATATTTGAATATTAATGAGTACAAGTAATGCAACACTAAAAGCATGATGCATCAACTATTAGAAGTATGGCAATCAAAAAGCTAGAGAAACTTGATGGTTCTTATCTTTGAGAGAACCAGACTGAGGAAGGCCCCTGAAACGTCCAATTCTCAAGAAAAAACTGTGTCTCTAGACACTAAGAAGAACTATCTCAAAGATACGTTTGGCACAGTTAGAAGAAATCTATCATCTAGTTGACAGTTCTTTTTAAATCTCTTTCTACCGTTATTTATAGTCTTGACAATACTAAACGTTCCAGAATGGTAAAGATGACAACTATAGGAAGTATAAACCTAGCGATAGGACCAATTAATTTGAGAGGTGTGTCAGCCTCACAAGTGCTTTAAACTGGAGTTACTTGTTTAAATCTATAAATGCTTACTTTGCTCCACCTTTCAGCTAGCTCTGTACAGGGAAGTACAATACTTTGATCATAGCTACAAAAAGTGAGGTATTCACAAGAACTGCACTACTGCTCACAGACTAAACAAACACATACGTACTTGAAGATAGGAGTTATTGAGCAATAGAGCAGCCCATGGATTCACAAACAATCAACAATCAAACACAATCAGGATGAATTTTAGAATTTTTTTTCTTAAGTCATGTTAATTTTATACCAGTTGAGGATGATCTACAGATTGAAACATCCTGGTTATTGATTGGTTGTGAAACCAAGGGATTGCACTGTCACTCAATAACTCCTAACTGCAGTTATTCATATGCAGCATTGAATCTTTATCAAAACACATACTTGGGGAGGTAAGGAGGCATGCCGGGGGAGTAGAACCATTCATTCCATGCAACAGCATCCAAAACCTCCTTCTATCAAATGAAGATTAAAAATGTGTCAAGTGAAATAATACGTTAAAAAGTTGTTTTTCCTACATATGTAGCTTGCCTGGTCAGCAAAGTACTCGTAAAGAAATGCCTTCCACTCTTCAGTGTTAACTGTGGTGTGCTTAAACTTTTCAATGTAAGCCCTCAAGTATTTATCAAATGTTTCTGCACACATATACGTACGTAGAAGTTACAACATCATAATATAAACATACCACACAATGGATGTGCCTAACTTTGACTATCGACTTAAAACAGTGCCTAAGCCCGAAATTCTGTCTTCTGTGATTAATTCCTCCAGATTATTTATAGCGATAATCAAATAACAACTGATATTTGAGATGCATGATTATGCACTTGTGGTTTGATTTTGAAATTGATTATAACCACGGTTCAGTATAATTATACCCTTACTAATGCAGCCACTATGGTTAGTTGATATACATACATATGTACTACAAACATGTATATATATATGTACTTCACATAAAAGTATTGAATCTACCTGGTCCTCCAAGTATAGTTTCTAAGTGGTAGAGTAAAGCAAACCCCTTTTCATAAGGCACTGAGGAGAATGCATCATCCGGATCAACCCCCTTTAGATTTGGAACCAAAGCTGTTAAAGGGTTGCTTGCACCAAAACGCTCAATCTGCAGGTCCAAGGGACAGGGCACACACTATTTAAGTGACCACACATGGAAAGGACAAGAACAGTGGATGAAATTTCATGTGGTACGATACAGGCCTCTCTTCTAACTACGTATGTTGAACTTTTTATTTAAAATGGTTCATCTTCCACTCGTTTGAGCATCTAAAGAGCTTCTAAAGATGACCCACACAGAGTTGAAACATCTGACAAGAAGAAGTTCAAACCAACAAAAACTATATCTTTAGATGCTCAAAGAAGAACAAAAGATGAACCCTTTCAAAAATAAGATTAAATGAATTGGCATTAACAAATACTTACAGATGACAACAAAGCCTTCCATCCTCCTGTAAGGAGATACATATAGTGGTAATACAGCCAGCAACAATATATAAGGGGTATGTATTGAGATGCCTTACCAATAGCATGGAACTGCCTCTCTGCTTCACCAAACAATTTAGCAATAATTTTTCTCTCCAGAAACACTGTAAATCCTTCATTTAACCTTTAGTTACATATATAAAGTACATAAAACCAAAGAATTGTAATAAATGATGGTTTACACACACATGTACCAAATGATGCTATTTGTATCGCTTACCAGAAGTGCTCCCAAGTCTCATTAGTAGCGAGGTTACCAGTCCAACTATGGGATATCTCATGAGCTACAACCTAAAAGTACAAACACATTCAGCTATACACAGTACACTGTAGACCTGGTGTTGGACGCATGAGTGGTACAGTAAGACTAACGTTGGCTAAAGATCTGTCTCCAGCCTGACCAAAGGAAGAGTGGTGCAGTTGTGGGAATAGTCAAAGAGAAAGAGATACTGCATCGTCAACATTAATCATATACTTTTAAATGACAAGTCATCAGTACCAATAAAGTTGGTGTGACGAAGGTGAGACACGGATTTTCCATTCCTCCGTAGGGGAACGATGGGGGAAGTACCAGTAAATCGTACCTCCCCCAAACATAGGGACCAGCAATGCTCTCAGCAGCCTGCAACATCTGCTCAGTCTGAGCAGAAGATACACTCATTCACATAAAGTAACAAAGGAATTTCACAATTCAACAACCTCTGCAAATTCATAGGCAGCTTTGTCTACCATCTCCTTTTCAGACCACACCAGAGTGCGAGGACCGACCTCTCTGCATGCATGCACAGGAATGGTAATACAGCACTCAACGTATAAAACAAGACTATCTCACCTGGACTCCAGTGCACCAGCTACCAGTGCTATCAAATAAGAAGATATGGCAATCTACAGACATAAAGAGAGACCATAAGACCTAATAATAATAATTTATGGTATTTAGATATTGTTGAGTGTCAGCAACATACGTAAGGTGTTGCCGACCCTCAATCTAAATGTTATTACAAACACAACAAATAGCCATCATTTGACTCTGGATTAACCCCACCCACTTATGGCTTGACCATCTTTTTGAGTTGCAATGGGGAGAGACTGTGACTTTCACCCATTAGCTCATTGCACTACTCAGGTGATATAGACTGACAGCTGTTGTCAGTATGGCATACGATGGACGTCTGAGTGGCTAGTCTGCTAATAAGTACTCCCAAAAGCTGAAAAGAGTGGGTGGGGTAAATCCAGAGTCAAGAGTGGGTGGGGTAAATCCAGAGTTAAATGATGATGACATCTAAACTTTAAGATTGCCTCTTGATCTTAAAGTTCCCTATTTTACAACAAATAATTGTTATCACAGAACATAATGTACGTATGCACAACTAACTGGTTGGTGAAAGAGGTAGGTTACCAGATGCGGTTTGGATGGGTGTGGCTCACTCCCACAGCGGTTGGCACTCATCAGTGCAACCAAACCCTTTGTAACTGAGATCTGCATAACACAAAATTAGAGCCATTTTACAACTACATGACTGAACATACATACGTACTGTACTCAATTAAACAGCTTTAGCTATTTAGCTAAACATCTAACTGCAGTACGTATATACTTTGTATACATATACCGTATTACCATATATATCAGAAGGCAAATGTGAGTGTCTAAAGAATGAGAGATTGTGAGTATCGTTCACATCAGTAATCTTTTGATGCACATTAATTTGGCACCTCAGTAATTCCATACAAAATGTATATAGTCTGTACCCTTTAAAAGCTTCATCTCGCAATCTTTTACCCACAATGTTTTACTTATGTATATCTGTAATTGGATTGTATGCTCAGAAAGGGAGCAGTAATACTATATAATACCTTTGCCTTATATGTTGCCTTCACTCCAGGGTAGTCTTGACAAGGAAGGAGACTGCGAGCATGAATAGCCTGAAGAGTAATATATCTCAATGAACAACACTAATCATAATTAACAGACCAAGCAGTGAATGCTCAATTAGGATGAACTACCTATACACTAATGGCAACAAACACATTATAGTCACACAAGGAAGGCAAGCATATATAGGTTTGATCAACTTTACACATTACAGGTCAATTAGGGATAAAAGCTCAGATAAATAGTACGTACTTGAAGATCATGATGGTAGGGGCATAAAACGAAACAAATAAACAAAGAAGCTTTATAAGAATTTAGGAGAAATCACCCTTAATTGACAATGAGTAAACAAAACAAAACAAACAAACAACAACAAACTGTAATAGAGTAAGGATTTCTTCTAACTGTGTTGAACTTATCTTTTAGATAGTACATCTTTCGATTCTTTGAGCGTCTAAACAGTTGTTGATTGAAATATTCGACCAAAAGATTTATCAAGCCAAACTGCGTTTTTAGATGCTCAAAGAATCGAAAGATGTACCATCTAAAGTAAACAACAAACAGAGAAGCTTTATAAGAACTTAAGGAGAAATGTCCCTCACTTGACATTGAGTAAACACATAGGGGTGTTCCCTGCCGGCTGTTTGCTCTGAATGGAGCCACTGAACTGCACTGCTCACAGGTGATGTCTCATACTCCACTTGAATCACCATCACGTCTCCTCTACATTTACCAATACATACAGCACATTCACTCCCATTAATCAGAATGTACCAGACATTTACATGTTTTTCTCTGGAACAGGGACAGTAATCATAAGAGGAGAACCAAATGACTTGTGTACTTCTCCAAAGTCAAACTGCAAAACTCCTCCACTGTCCTTATCTGTAACTTTTGTCACATTCAAGTCTCTTGTGTCCAAAATCTAGAATTAAAATTCAAACAATCAGAGGAATAAGAGCATACACTAATTTATGGCCTATGCACATAAGTAAATTTAATTACAATAATACATTATACATTTATAGGACAAAAACAATTAAATTAACCAGCTGCAGAAAGATATATAGATCAGCCACATGTGCTGATATAACCACACTGTCTTAAATATAATTCTCTAGCCCACCCCAACCCAATCCAAATCAGTCCAACCCAAATCACCCCACCCCAACCCAATCCAAATCAGTCTAGCCCAAATCACCCCACCCCACCCCAACCCAATCCAAATCACCCCACCCCAACCCAATCCAAATCAGTCCAGCCCAACCCATCCAATCACCCCAACCCAACCCATCCAATCACCCCAACCCAATCGAACCCAAATTACCCCATCCCAGCCCAACCCAACATAAACTAAATATCATTCCCTTTACTAACAATTCATATAATACAGGAATAGATATCGTATACATACAGACCGGAACGATATCGTTAACTCTGTATAAAATGTAGGCTTGCAAAGCTCTCACTAATAACGTTGCTCCTTTTTTCTTTATTTCGAGCTCAAGATTTACATAGCCAAATATTATCTTTTTATCAAAGTCAATCTCTAAGTTCAACTCAAGATGTTTCAACAAAAACTTATCCAAGTTACTGAAGGAATGAGCTACGAGGTCGGCCATCTTTAGGAATTGGTCAAAGTTCGTACTCTCTGATAATATTTAATGACACATGCAATACCAAATTGGGAGCCATGAGTCACTATAAATTGTATATATATAAGTATTCTATATTGAAATCAGTCAATGCAGCCTATATATGGCGTATTTTTAATTCATGTTAGGTTTTTACTATATTCATGTTAGTGATATGAGTTCTCTTTTCTTTCATTAAAATCGACATACAATTAAATTATATAATATGTGTGCATCAGTATTATGTATTCTGGTTTGTATAATGTTTGACAAGATGTCTGATTAATATACACAAAACACTAGTACTGGTGGCTGCATGCTTATAAGAGAAGTGCATGTGCAAGTTTGATGTTTGAAAATTATTACTTGTGGTTTTGAGTATATATAATATATTACTTGTGTATGCAAGTATAAAGACACAGACATACATATATATTATGTGCAATTGCAACTCACGAGTATCATGTGCAAGAGATTTTTGTGCTGATATTATATACAACTATATGTGCAAATTAAACAATTAAGGCTATTTTCAAGGGTTTATTGTGTCAATAGAGTTCCTAACATTTCAAGCATTTTATCTTTAGAAGAATCTATATACATGCTAGACTTTAATTTCCCAATCATGAACTATAACGTATCCTTGACGTATATACACGTATATACTAGGATATAGTGGACCAGAGTAACATTCAAACTCATAAAATTAACCTCAACCTCACTGGTACGTATAACAATAGAAGTCATGTGTATGTATTATGATTATGGACATTCAAATCTAGTGTTTTATTTACATGCTCTTGATATCTTGAAATATTCCCTAAATTAATGATAAGAAAATGTGCAATATCCTATTTAGAGTTACATACATACCTTAAATAACTTTAATTTCCTTTTATAACCATAAATATTTACAGTATATAAAATTTATCAGCTTGTTAGGAACAATTCTTGATCTCATACAAAAGGTATATATTAATATAGTCATACATACCTATATATGTAGCAAACATATTTATTATCTATTTATATAGGCATACATGCAACGGGTACATATAGATTGTTAGCAATTGAAGTGTATTGTGCCAACAGAAGTTCTATACATTTCTAATTTAATAGATTAAAGATGTTTGATGGCTGCATGAACAGCGCCTAAACATTTTCTATTACTGGGAAAATTTTAAGTATTCATACTGTAAATTGCTCATGCTATTACAAATGACATCATGTTTTGATAATTTATTGATGCCTCATAATTTTGGATATTTTGAAGGATAAGCTGTTTTATATATGTTATGCAAATATACTATAGCTAATATGTAACATTTGTTATTATAATACCAACTTACGTATATGCATTTGCTTGCTCTCCCAAAGGGGAAGTAAGATATCGATATATGCTTTCCTCATCCAGTTTGTTTCTGTGGCAAGCCAGTGGGGTAATGCAGCCTCCGCCTCTACTTTTCTTTAGAACCATAAACATGTTTAACAAATGTTTTATTGCACACTTTTCTCAACAGCTTAACATGTATAATACATATATAATGAATAGAATAAGGATTCCTTATAACTGCGTCGAACTTATCTTTGGGATGGTACATCCTTCGACTTTTGAGCGTTTAAAAACGCAGTTGTTTTTTTTCAATTCTTGGTCAAACGTTTCGACCCTGGGGGTCACTCAGTCACTGAGGAAGACCCCCAGGGTCGAAACGTTTGACCAAGAATTGAAAAAAACCAACTGCGTTTTTAAACGCTCAAAAGTCGAAGGATGTACCATCCCAAAGATACATAATGAAGTTATACAACATGAACGTTAGTGCATATATTTTATAATATCAAAGAACACAGGACTATTGACCAGCTAGACTTAATTATTGTCATGTAAGACTAAACTATATAACCTGAAAGTGTTATTATAAACTTAAGCTTACAGAGGTATAATGTGACCCTTATAATTACATCTATATGAGAACATCTCATTGTATTATATATGCATTGTAGCTATATATAGGATGTGAAGGTTTCACTGTATATATATAATACATTATATAAATAGAAAATATATAGAAAAAGTAAAAAGAGTAGAGCCGTACTGATGACTTATTTAAAAGTTAACATTGATAAAACGTACTTAATCCACCACTTGGTGGGCAAAGTATGTACACGGAAGCACAGTTAATGTGTACATAGTCCAATCTTGGTGAACATTCACTCAGATTATGAGGAAAACAATTATTAAACAATTTTTGTCTAAAGACCTAGAGATTGGACTGTGTGACACTGCACAACATTATGTACTGTATAGACCTATTAATAGTTCTATCATACTTTTAGGCAAGATATATAAGATGAAGTATTTAGACTAATCAGCATCAACAAATTTTCAAAGGTTTATTGTGTCAATATAGAAGGTCCAAAATTTGAAGCATTCTATCTAATGTTTATATAGAAGATTCTGTTAGAGATTAACACTTGATCAAGTAACACATATTTGTTTTCTATATGTTGACACATGCAAGAATTTATAATTCAAACTGCTATCCTCACTAGTATTTATCAATAGAAGCCACATGTATGCATGTTGTTGACATTAATATATCTGTAGGACTTTTTACATTTGATATCTTGAAATATTCCCTACATTGGAAGAACATTCCAGTATATAGGAGTATACTGGTGCAATATTCATTTTCGCACATACCTTAAATGCTTTTTAATAAACATTTACAGTATTATTTACAATAGCAAATAGAAAGGAAATTCCAGTATATAGGAGTATACTGGTGCAATATTCATTTTCGCACATACCTTAAATGCTTTTTAATAAACATTTACAGTATTATTTACAATAGCAAATAGAAAGGAAATTCCAGTATATATGTAGGAGTATACTGGTGCAATATTCATTTACGCACATACCTTAAATGCTTTTTAGTCTTTAAACCATAAATATTTACAGTATTATTTACAATAGCAAAGTCTTGCACCTTATCAATAATCAATATTATTATAAATATTTTTGTTATTTACATATGTACAAAAGTCACATTAAACCATATAAACTCAACATTGACTGTTGCACTGACAGGGGGGATGCAATTGCCAATGTAGCATCCCAACCTGGATGGCAACGGAGATCCTCTGCATTAGAAGGCGAACGACTTTGGTTCTCTGGTCACCACCATCTTGAGATGCTTGCTAATTACAAATTGATATGATTATATACAGTACAAGTTACAATATACTAAGGTAATATTTATCTATTACTATAAATAATATAATTAAATAACTCATATGGCTCCAAGAAAGGACCTACAAACAAAATGGGCATAGTATCATAAAGTTTAGGGTATAAAACTCATTTTAAATAAAGTGATTTTTATTTAGGTCTCCGTTTGGTAGAAAATGGAGGACAAAGTCTGCATATAAAATGCCATATGACTAAAGAAAAGCTATAGAAAATTTATATTATAAATGTATATTTATATATACATAAGAGACTCAACACAAAAGGTGAGTATATAAATATATAAATATATAAATATATGTACGTATATCTAAAGATTGATAATCTGAAGTTTAAATGTATATATATAGGAGTAATTTCTCTCTATATATAGGTATAGTATATGGTATTGTTTTTTATTTATATAGGTCTCTGTTTGGTAGAAAACGGAAGACAAAGTCTGCATATAAAATGCCATAGGACTATATGTAGAAAAGCTATAGAAAATTTATATTATATATGTATGAAGTGATAAGAAGTTTTTGTTACTTTTGAGTTAACTAATTTATTGAGACTCAGCAACAATTGTAAAAGATTGATAAACTGAAGATTAAATGTATATATATGAGTAATTACTCTCTATATATAGGTATAGTATATGGTATTGTTACTATCCACAGGAGGTAGGCATGCCTTGCATAAATGTACGTGTCCTAAAAAGGGCCCGTCAAAGCCATTGAGATTTACCAACAAACATATAATTACCCCTCTGTCTTGCATATATGCACAGGAATGAATATAAATATATACCTATAAGCATATTATTAGGGATGAGTCATTGACTAATCATACATATGGTTTTTGCATTTCTTTAGCTTTCCCTGTTGTTGAATATATATGTACAAGTTGCAGTTACTATCAAGTCATTTGTCTATGGATAGAATGTTATAAGTATGTATATGTGTATAAGTATGCATGTGTCTCTGTTGACTGGTTTGCTTTAAATATATTCCATGAAAGTATATCTTACAAATGATATTTAAATATACATTATGTATGCATATGTATATACATGATCAGGTGCCAAATACTACTATTTCTAGATCTACATACGTACGTATATATATATATATATATATGTACATGTCATGTATATAATCACCACTGTGCTAGATGTTAAGGTTTTGACTACATATACAGCTATTTAAGGTCAGAAGGATTTTAATTAAGGTCATTCAGGTAATAGTGATTGAGTGATATATTACAAAGAAATATTTGCAAATTTGCAAGCATTTCCTTTTTGAGTTGAGAGAGAGAGAGTATATAAATACAGTCCCTTCAAGGAGGACAGCACAGAACAAGCTTAAGCAAGAGTTCAGAAAAGACCAAGCAAGCGAGAGAATCTCATTTAACTGAAAGTTATCTAAAATGAAGCTACTGGCTATCTTACTCTTCTCAGCATCCCTGGTATCTGCCTATCCAACTACAAGTAAGGAGCAATTCATCTACCCTTATGCATACGTATATATATATCATAGACAGAACCATATAATAACTAAACCTACGTATACATAATTAAACAATACATATGTATATATTTACATACGTACATACATGTTTAATTTTCATGTTGTATTTTATTGTATAACGACAAATGACATTTAGCCTTTTCCTTTCTAAATCATATATTTCCCTCTAACATAATTACATGCCAGCAATTTCTCAATGTTTTATATTATAATTAGTTAAACATTTTTTGCAATACAGAAATATATATTTGAGGTTAAACTATACAGTATGTTGGATACATAATGCACTACATATATAAAATTGTCAATTTATAGGTGATCCTGGGTGTACCAGTGGATCCGGATGTGCTGATGTTATCTTTGCAGTGGATGGATCAGGAAGCATTGGGAGTGTTGGCTTTACTGATGAATTGACCTTTGTATCGAACCTAATTGATTCCTTCCCAAGTGAAATTCACAGTGGTGTTATTGTCTTTAGTAGCATCATTGTTATTAATCTTCCAATACTGCAACGCAGCAGCACTGCCCCAGATAACATCACTGGACTAATCTTCCCAAGTGGAGGTACTAACATTGGGATTGCTATTGATGCAGCCAGAAGTCAATTTAACAATACCGGAAGAGCTGAATGTGTCAACCATTTGGTTGTCTTGACTGATGGGGTATCTGGCGGTGATGTGGTTACACCCTCAGAGGCTGCTCGTGCTGAAGGAATCATAACCTATTCCATTGCTATTGGAAATAGTGTTGACCAGAATCAGTTAGCTGCTATTGCTGGTGACCCTTCCAGACAATTCAATGTGTCCACTTCTGCAGCTCTCAGTGACATCGAGGATGCTATTGAAGCTGAAATCACGACATGTGGTGAGTTAATTTTCATGTTGTATTATCATGTATTTTATTGTATAATGACAAATGACATTTAGCCTTTTCCTTTCAAAATCATATATTTAATTTCCCTCTAACATAATTACATACCAGCAATTTCTCAATGTTTTACATTAATTATTTTTTTGCAATACAGAAATATATATTACTATATATAAAATTGATAGGGTGTACCAGTGGATCCGGATGTGCAGATGTTATCTTTGCAGTGGATGGATCAGGAAGTATTCTTCCTGAAGGTTATGCTGATGAATTGAATTTTGTATCAAGCCTAATTGATGCCTTCCCAAGTGAAATTCACAGTGGCGTTATTGTCTTTAGTAGCATTATTGATATTAATCTTCCAATACTGCAACGCAGCAGCACTGCCCCAGATATCATCACTGGACTAATCTTCCCAAATGGAGGTACTAACATTGGGATTGCTATTGATGCAGCCAGAAGTCAATTTACCAATACCGGAAGAGCTGAATGTGTCAACCATTTGGTTGTCTTGACTGATGGGGTATCTGGCGGTGATGTGGTTACAACCTCAGAGGCTGCTCGTGCTGAAGGAATCATAACCTATTCCATTGCTATTGGAAATAGTGTTGACCAGAATCAGTTAGCTGCTATTGCTGGTGACCCTTCCAGGCAATTTAATGTAACCACTTCTGCAGCTCTCAGTGACATCGAGGATGCTATTGAAGCTGAAATCACGACATGTGGTGAGTTAATGCAGTCTAAGTGGTCACTATATACTTAGCATAATACTGATAAAACTATTATAATATATATATAGCATTTCCATTAACTATTTATATACATGTATATATGGTACAGTACAATGAGAGACATGTAAAATTAATATAAAAACTGTATATTATGCAATTACAGGATTAGTTTAAATATTTATCTAACAATTATGCACATTATAGAGCCAATATACAAGAGCAAACACCTGCTTGTATTATGTCTTCTTCACATGTTAATGTAATATATGATTCTTTATAGGAACTGCTAAGCCTAAATGTGATATGTCAAAGTACTGCTGCAAACCAGTCCTGGTTGCTCCCTATACTGATCACTATGGCCACCAATTTGGATCTAACATTCAAGGATTTGGAATCTGTCAAGTACAGGCAGCAGTCATTGTTGATTTTGGAAGTTGCAGCGTAAAAAACAGGAGTTTCAAGTATGTTTGTACTGTATGTATTTGATCATGACTTGTGTATATAATGAAGTATTCTCCTTAAGCCTCCTATACGTATACGTATATCCTCCATTGGCCTAAGGGACTGATTCAAAATAATCTTAAAGTGCCTACAAATTTCCTGTTGCACAAGTCTATTAAGTGATTACACAATCATTATCCTTGGTATAACATGGTCACAAAAGATAAATTGGAAGAATCTCTAATTCTTTAGTCTAAGAACAATTTTGAAATAATCAGAGTGTAATTTGATTAAGAATCGGAATTTCTAGATCTTATTTACTATATATACAATATAGAAAAATATTGAAAATGTATGGAAAGGGTATACGAATATGTATATATAGGAGGGTTAAAATACGTGAATGTAACATTATACAATAGATTTGAAGTAGTTTATGTATATACCTATACTTAAATGCAAGAGTGATGTAAAAATTAAGGAAAAATTGTATATACTATATATATCTACATAAGTATTAGATACACACATAATTTTAAGTCGAATTACAATTTTAAAATAAATATTTTGCATAATGCAGGTGGGGAGTTGAATGGGGAGATGGCAAAGTAGACAGTGGCTATCAGAATGTGATTGGACCATTTGGACCAGTGGTACACACCTATGATTACTACAATTGTCATCATGGAGTGGCTGAAGTGACTGTCAGATATTGTCACAACTCTATGGGCTACATAGATGAGTGCTGTGACTCCTTCGTTACAACTGTGAATCTTAATTATTAAAGAGAAGGAAGACAAAAACTAATTAATTATTATTGGTCAAGCTGACTTTACAAAGTATATATTCTTAAACTCCTATAGAAAACATATAATAGTTCCTCTTTGTAAGTTATATTTTGATTGCATATGTACATATACACAAGTTTGCTCAAAATTATAAAATTATATAAACTGACAGGTTAACAGTAGCTATGGTAAAGTACTTATATATATATTGTAAGAAAGAGTGTGCTTCTAATCCAAAGACTCCTGTTGTCTCGACCGCCACAGGAACAAAGTGGTGTGTGGCAGCTAGCTCCTCATATACGTACTTCCCTGCCTTCTGACTAATTTACATTATGAAGGCAAAATAATGATTTGTAACAAACTATATAATGAATATGCCTATGGCTATGGCTTATCCTACATGAAGCTAGTTTTCACCAAGCCTATTGAGATAGATCTTATTAATACTGTAAGTCAAAATACGTATATGACATTGTATTTTCAAAATGGCTTATATGTTTCCTTTTCATATTCCTGGTAGAGCAGTGCCTGCATGAATGACTAAATAGTATATCAATAAACAAGACAGTAATCATGTGATAATCACACAATGGCATACTGAAATTAAAATTATATATGCATTTCTATGTGCATTAATTATCCCTATATACTTCCAGCTGTGGTGTTGATGATAATAACAATTATAATGATGAATCAGATACGTACAGTATATACTACTTTTAAAAACAGCTCATAAATATGTTCACACATTATAACCACAATGCAAGGTTTAAGAATGCTCGGAACATGTATGTATATGCGTATATATACGTACGTACAAGTATTAAAAGTTGTGTGTTCGATTCATGATCAATTAAGAGGAAATTTATGTATATATATGCAATAGAACCTCTAACTGAATGATCTTCAAACTAGATAATACATACTTCTTTGGGTAATTCTCAATTTCTCCAATCGTAAACATGCAATGATTTAGAAAAGACCAATATTATTTAAATGATATAATAAAGTCATTGAAAATTTGGCTTACAAAATGATTATGTCATATGAGAAATCAGTTTGGCAAATAATTAATTAGTTTTTTGTCTTCCTTCTCTTTAATAATTAAGCTTCACAGTTGTAACGAAGGAGTCACAGCACTCATCCATGTAGCCCATAGAGTTGTGACAATATCTGACAGTCACTTCAGCCACTCCATGATGACAATTGTAGTAATCATAGGTGTGTACCACTGGTCCAAATGGTCCAATCACATTCTGATAGCCACTGTCTACTTTGCCATCTCCCCATTCAACTTCCCACCTGCATTATGCAAAGTATTTATGTATGTGTATAAAATAATATACGTAAGCACTTTTCATAATATTCAACACTCTTGCACATAAGTCATACATATATCAAATACTCCAGATCCAAAATTTAATGTTATATTTATGTATATATTTAATGAAAAAATCATTCATTGACGCAAGTCATGATCAAATAGGTACACATACGTACAAACATACCTGAAACTCCTGCTTTCTACGCTGCAACTTCCAAAATTAATAATGACTGCAGCCTGGACTTGACAGATTCCAAATCCTTGAATGTTAGATCCTAATCGGTTGCCATAGTGATCAGTATAGGGAGCAACCAGAACTGGCTTGCAGCAGTACTTTGACATATCACAGGTAGGAGTAGGCTTAGTAGTAACTATATTTAAAATAAAAGCAGCAAGAATTAAATCAGTTATATATATTTAACCAATCCTGTATATGTGGATTCTATATATATACGCATATTTGGCTGTCTACATACAAATAACAAAATGAAAATTAACTCACCACATGTCAAGATTTCAGCTTCAATAGCATCCTCGATGTCACTGAGAGCTGCAGAAGTGGACACATTGAATTGTCTGGAAGGGTCACCAGCAATAGCAGCTAACTGATTCTGGTCAACACTATTTCCAATAGCAATGGAATAGGTTATGATTCCTTCAGCACGAGCAGCCTCTGAGGGTGTAACCACATCACCGCCAGATACCCCATCAGTCAAGACAACCAAATGGTTGACACATTCAGCTCTTCCGCTATTGTTAAATTGACTTCTGGCTGCATCAATAGCAATCCCAATGTTAGTACCTCCATTTGGGAAGATTAGTCCAGTGATGTTATCTGGGGCAGTGCTGCTGCGTTGCAGTATTGGAAGATTAATAACAATGAAGCTACTAAAGACAATAATGCCACTGTGAATTTCACTTGGGAAGGCATCAATTAGATTTGATACAAATTCCAATTCATCAGCATAACCTTCAGGACGAATGCTTCCTGATCCATCCACTAGAAATAGGACATCTGCACATCCACTAGTACAATCGGGCTTACCTGCATACACATATAAATATATATGTGTGTGATAATGGTGACATATACGTATATATATATCTATTATTGATGATTCACCATGTACGTATATATACTTATTTCCCATCTTAATATTACAGTCACTTGGCCGGTTTGGGATAATACATTCCAGTGATTATTTGCCTAACATCATAACATCATAGCCTTTACAAATTAAGCTTATATAGTACAATTATATAACTCCCTTAGTTGATACATAATAACTGCTTACTTGTGGTTGAATGATAGGAACTTGTAGTCACTGTGGTCGGAGAATAAGAACTTGTAGTGGTTGGGTAGGCTGATACTACTGAGAGTAGCAGTAGAGAACTAATGATGATGAACTTCATTTTGGTCCACAATTGTTGAGCTTAGAAATTTCTTTCTTAATACTTTTCAGAATTAGATTTTCTGATCCTGCTGTTCTGCTGCAGGTTCATCTTTTTATACTATCCCTTCCAACTGACAAAAGGAAGTGTGTGCAGCACTGTCTACTTTAAGTGATTTAAATTCATACTGGTTAGAAATACTTGACCTATATATGCTATCAGGATTAACAATAATTTTAGCATTATATAATTACATATATAGTAATTGAATTTACAAAGACTTTACCCAACACCTTAGATTTTAGACAAACTATTTTTTCGTCATATGAACAAAGCTCTCATAATTAAGCAACTATACTACATTGTATAAGTATTGCTTACATATGTACCACTCAATTATCATTGCATAAGTAAGCCTGTCCAATAGAGTATAAATAATCAGTATACGTACGTAAGTACCTATAATAAATTAAAGTGACTGTATAGTCAAAAAGGAAGTTAAAATGACTCCCATCAGGTAAACAATACTATCAATATAGACTGAAAAGAGGTGCACAGATGTAATAGACAATATTGATTCCCATGGATCTGTCTACCCATAAGCTGAGATAATACTTAGCATGAACAGAATATATTTCACTTTGGAAGCTGGGAAGCAGAAAATTTAATAATTCAAATCTAACAAAACAGACAGTTAATACTATTAAAAGGTATGGTTTTCCTGTTGACAAAAAGCTTTTATAATGATGTCAGAAAATAATTGAATAGTATCACTTCTAGATATACCTAAGGTCATACCAATCATTTGTATAACTGTTTGTATTTGAAGAATAATAAAGGTTTTAATACAACTTAGCAGTGAGTATTAATAATGTCTTTAAAGCTAGAGCCATGTACCCTTCAATATCTGATAACTACATATGATCTGATAATTTTACAAGGAAGTTTGTACAAATAACTGTAGCTCTGTAATAGTTCAAGCTATTGCCCTGATTAATCTTAAACCAGGAATACTGCAAGTAGTATATTTCAAAAACTCTTACGTATAACTTAAATAAAATCTTATGTACATGCGTAATTGGTATATATAACTCAAGCCCTTCATGTTAGCATTCACATAACAAGTATACCATATGAATAGTAGCTAAGACATTATGTATATGGGTTACAAATGGGCTATAGGTTATATTATGTATATTATGTATGTAATATATACTACGTACCTATGTACGTACATAATATATACTATGTACATAGTATGAGTTGAATGTGCTCTATTATGGCAGTTACAAGCGCTGCCTGTAGCATCTAGCTACGTACATATGCATGTTCTTCAGGGTGAGGGTATCAAGGGATATGACATCTTAATGCACAACTTTCGTGCTGGAACCAACTCCAGCAAGGAGATGGTGGAATTACTGAAGGAAATATCTGCCGCTGAAGAAACCTATGCCAAGATGCTTCAAAAGGTTGGGAAGACCTACTCTCATGTCGCTGACTCTGCTGTCGGGTAAGTTACTCATGCAATCGTTTTAAAACCTTTCTTGTTCAGGTTGACTATGCTAGATTAACTTTATTGTCACTGAGCCGTGATTACAATAAGTAATAGAAAGTATTTAAGCGTTTACTTAATGTTTTGTTAATTTCCTTTCAGAACCTTTTTCCCCGTGTGGTCAGTGATTCTAGGGTCGCTCAGTGACCTAAGTCATGTACATGAGCAGTTTTCGGAGACTCTCATTGCACTCCAGAAGGAGGTCTCAGAGTATCATCATGCACAGAAGGACAGACACAAGGCCAATGTAAGACTTGTCAACACCAACTGCAGTGAAACCTTTCTAATACAGTCAGCTTGGGGCTAGCTGAACTTGACCTTATTAGAGAGGTGGCTGCATTATGTACAGCCCAATATATGTAAGGCCCATGTATACATAAGGATTTTAAGAGTGTAATTCAGAGGTGATTGTTCTACTCAGGTGACTGCTTGCACAGGTTTTTACTGTACGTATATAGTAAATTTACCATTGTTATTGTATCCAGTAAATTATAGGTCCCACAGGCAAATGCATTGGTCAACTTCTGCTTTAAAATTTCAGACTCTTCTGTATGATATAATGAAGAGAGGAAATGATCTTTACTTAAAATATTACCCTAGTTTCCTTTCAGCTATTTATGTTTACACACAAAGAATTGTAACAAGGATATCTTTCTATTTATAGTACTAGTACACATGTGCTCCATGAATGTACACATTAGATAAGTCATCTGCTGATATGTTATATAGGTACATATGTAATTAGTCATTCTGTTGTTGAATCTTGTCTACTTATTTGTTCATTTCACAGTTCATTGAATCCTCTGTGATCTTTGATGTATATATAAAATAAATTATTTGCTGACTTTAGTGAAGTGCTTAAGTGTATTTAGTGTGTAGGCTGTCTCATGATGTATATCTTATTATTGCAGAGGAAGTGGGATGATTACTTCATCATGGTGGGAGGAGGAATCACTGTTATTTAGACTCTGTTGTACCCTCTCTTGTGGTTTCACAAGTTCTTATGTCTTTCTGTGCTTCATGTGTACCAACCTCAGTAGGTAGTACCTATAATTTATTGCTGACTTTTAGTAATGATTAGCTCTTTGTGATATAATGCAAGGTTAACAAAATTGATTCTTTTAGATGGTTTAGAGCAGTTAGAAGAAATTCTTTTTCAGCAATTGATTGCCTGATGAATGCTAGACTTTAAATTTCATTTTTTTCAATTTTAAACCCTATCAGAGAGTACGGTAGTACTCTCTATGTAGGGATGGTACGGGTTGTTTCGTTTTCCCTATACATTGGTATAGGAGCGAAAATCCGAAATAGGCTGAAAATCGCCGAAAAAAAGCTATGTATAGTTAAAAATACACCAGCCCTGCTATAAACTGGCCTTAAAGGCAAGCGACTGTGTTCCGCTAGCAAATGAGCGAACTTTGAAATATCCCATTTTCGTTTTCTTCTTCATCTTCTTCGCCCGCTGTTTCTAAACAAGGAAATAAGCTTTCGGGCTACTTCTGAAGCGAAAATACTCCAAATTTTCCGCGCTGTATTCTTTTGTAGAAGCGAGAGCGATAACGTTATTATTGAACATGACGGTTTTCGTGGCCCAAGAGTCAAGGCTTTAATAAATTCGCCATTTTAATGACGTCATATCCGTCGAAGATTGCGAAAACAAAATGGTCTATTATATAATTCCTAGCTTATGCGCCATAAAAAGTACAGAAACTAGAGAATAATAAAAAATTTCTGCAAAAATAGTAGAAGATATAGGGATGGCACAAAAAGCACAGAAACAAGAAAGGGATGTTACACAGTGAAGAATTTTTTATGCAGGAATCCTACAAGCTAGGGTGTTGTATGATTCATGCATAAATAATTCTTCACTGTGTAACATCCCTTTCTTGTTTCTGTGCTTTTTGTACCATCCCTACATCTTCTACTATTTTTGTAGAAAATTTTTATTATTCTCTATAGTTATACATAGGTGGGTTCTATTAATTAAATTTCAGGGTAAAAAAACATATTAATACTGACATTATTTAGATCAAAGAAAATGTCCTCATATGTAGAGAGCAGACAGGTGACCTTTTCAGTGTTTCAATTATTGGAGTTTGCTAGATAATTAATGGATTGTCTATACAGACATACCTGTGTGGGTGCAATGACACCAAAATCACCATATTGCAATTTGTAATACTTGCATATCTAATATAATATATGCTGCACTATCCTAAACTGATTTGTAACTACTGAAGATACCGATGGCGGGAAATATTTGACAATTTGGACAGATTTATATTTTAATGTTTTTAATTTTAGTGGTTACTCATGTTACAATGGATTACGTCACTATGATGCAATAATATTGGCAGATCATAATTTGGCGATTCATGTGAAAATCACCAATTCGCCAAAATAAATTCTCTACCAATATTTCCAGCTATATGGTGCATTGTTCTAAAACATTATATTAGTGATTTCAGTGATGGATTCAGAGGCCTTATCCAGTGTCATTCATTGTGTGTATATTGTTCTGCAGACTAAAGGAGAGATTGATGATGCCAGAGAATGTTATGCACATTACATGGCATTGGAGCAAGCAAGAAATAAGGTACATACACACTAGATTTTAGTTCCAATTAGTTACGTACATATAGTGATGTAGCATGTAAGAAAAATGGTGTGTTAGATTGTTCGATTATTCATACAATGTAATGACATCAGTGACTACTCATCTGTTGCCAAGTACAGTACCTGTGGTATGCCTTCATTGTCCAATCAAATCACATGTGGATATTACTAGACTGAAACATCATACAAATATTTTATGACCATCAACTGCTACAAAGAATAGTATGTCTGTGTATATGCCTACTGTATGTAGACAACTCCAATTCAATAGCATACACACCTACAGCATACCAACCCATGTCATAGACCTACGTAGCTATGTATGTTTCTAACTCCATCTTTAGACTAAAAAGGTGTATGAGCACCAGGCCCAGGAATTGGCTGCGTTGAAAGTTGAGATTGAAACAGCTCCTCCAAAGCTGAAGGAAAAGGTTGGTTACTATGTACATATATGTAGGTTACTATGTATACGTATGTGTAGGTTACTACGTATACGTATGTGTAGGTTACTATGTATACGTATGTGTAGGTTACTATGTATACGTATGTGTAGGTTACTATGTATACGTATGTGTAGGTTACTATGTATACGTATGTGTAGGTTACTATGTATACGTATGTGTAGGTTACTATGTATACGTATGTGTAGGTTACTATGTATACGTATGTGTAGGTTACTATGTATACGTATGTGTAGGTTACTATGTATACGTATGTGTAGGTTACTACGTATACGTATGTGTAGGTTACTACGTATACGTATGTGTAGGTTACTACGTATACGTATGTGTAGGTTACTACGTATACGTATGTGTAGGTTACTACGTATACGTATGTGTAGGTTACTACGTATACGTATGTGTAGGTTACTACGTATACGTATGTGTAGGTGTGAGATGTACATACATCTTTTTAAGAGAAAACATTTTAATATAAAATATTTAGTAATAGTTGTGTAATGAAAAAGTACATTATCAGTTTATGTATTGATGTGTACACAATGTGAACCTTGGGAACATGGATTATATTTTCCATAATACTATCAAAATTACACATTATTGCTTTAGGCTTTAAAGCACTCATCAGCATGTTTTCATTTCCCATTCTAGATGCAACTTGTACGTATATATGTATATGTACAGTACGTATGTGTGTAAATTGATTTTCCTTTGAACATCAGCATGACTACTTAACTAGGATACAGAAATTGAATGCCTTTCTACATCCACATTAATCCAAGTATACATTTAAGTACAACTAGTAATTAAATTGGTATTTCCATGAAATAGAAATTCCCTTTATTACATGACCTTTTCACCAGGTTTACCAGAAGTGTTCCCAAGTCTCAATAGTAGCGAGGTTACCAGTCCAACTATGGGATATCTCATGAGCTACAACCTAAACGTACAAACACATTCAGCTGTACACAGTACACTGCAGACCTGGTGTTGGACGCATGAGTGGTACAGTAAGACTAACGTTGGCTAAAGATCTGTCTCCAGCCTGACCAAAGGAAGAGTGGTGCAGTTGTGGGAATAGTCAAAGAGAAAGAGATACTGCATCGTCAACATTAATCATATACTTTTAAATGACAAGTCATCAGTACCAATAAAGTTGGTGTGACGAAGGTGAGACATGGATTTTCCATTCCTCCGTAGGGGAACGATGGGGGAAGTACCAGTAAATCGTACCTCCCCCAAACATAGGGACCAGCAATGCTCTCAGCAGCCTGCAACATCTGCTCAGTCTGAGCAGAAGATACACTCATTCACATAAAGCAACAAAGGAATTTCACAATTCAACAACCTCTGCAAATTCATAGGCAGCTTTGTCTACCATCTCCTTTTCAGACCACACCATAATTCATATAATACAGTAATAGATATCGTATACATATAGACCGGAACGACATCGTTAACTCTGTATAAAATGTAGGCTTGCAAAGCTCTCACTAAAAACGTTGCTCCTTTTTTCTTTATTTCGAGCTCAAGATTTACATAGCCAAATATTATCTTTTTATCAAAGTCAATCTCTAAGTTCAACTCAAGATGTTTCAACAAAAACTTATCAAAGTTACTGAAGGAGTGAGCTACGGGGTCGGCCATCTTTAGGAATTGGTCAAAGTTCGTACTCTCTGATTATATTTAATGACACAATACAAACACAAGGCCAAATTGGGAGCCATGAGTCACTATAAATTGTATATAAGTGTTCTATATCAGTATTATGTATTCTGGTTTGTATAATGTTAAGGATGTCTGATTAATATATATACACAAAAACACTAGTACTGAGAAGTGCATGTGCAAGTTTGATGTTTGAAAATTATTACTTGTGGTTTTGAGTATATAGGTATATTACTTGTGTATGCAACTTTAATTTCCCAATCATGAGCTATAACATATACATACTTTATCCTTGACGTATATACACATATTATTAGATTATCTTAGTATATTGTAACTTGTACTGTACGTATATACACGTACGTATATACTAGGACCGGAGTTACATTTAAACTCATAATTAACCTCAACCTCACTTGTACGTATAACAATAGAAGCCATCTGTATATGTACGTATTATGATTATTGACATTCAAATCTAGTGTTATATTTACATGCATTTGATATCTTGAAATATTCCCTAAATTAATGATAAGGAAATGTGCAATATCCTATTTAGAGTTACATATATAACTTTAATTTCCTTTTATAACCATAAATATTTACAGTATATAAAATTTATTTCAAAGTCCAGCTTGTTAGGGACAATTCTTGATCTCATACAATAGGTATATATTAATATAGTCATACATACCTACATATATATGTAACAAACATACATATATATATTATTTAGCAATTGAAGTGTATTGTGCCAACAGAAGTCCTATACATTTCTAATTTTAATAGATTAAAGATGTTTGATGGCTGCATGAACAGCGCCTAAACATTTTCTATTACTGGGAAAATTTTAAGTATTCATACTGTAAACTGCTCATGCTATTACACATGACATCATGTTTTGATATATAATTTATTGATGTCTCATAATTTTGGATATTTTGAAGGATAAGCTGTATTATATATGTTATGCTAATATACTATAGCTAATATGTAACCTTTGTTATTATAATACCAACTTATATGCATTTGCTTGCTGTCCCAAAGGGGAAGTGAGATATCAATATATGCTTTCCTCATCCAGTTTGTTTCTGTGGCAAGCCAGTGGGGTAATGCAGCCTCCGCCTCTACTTTTCTTTAGAACCATAAACATGTTTATTGGTAATATATTATAACAAATGTTTTATTGCACAATTTTCTCAACAGCTTAACATGTATAATACATATATAATGAAGTTACAACATGAACGTTAATGCATATATTATATAATATCAAAGAACACAGGACTATACTCATGATCACTATTGACCAGCTAAACTTAATTATTGTCATATACATAAGACTAAACTATATAACCTGAAAGTGTTATTATAAATTTAAGCTTACAGGGGTATATATATCTAACCCTTATAATTGCACCTATATGAGAACATCTCATTGTATTATATATGCTTTGTACGTAGCAATATATAGGATGTGAAGGTTTCACTGCATACGTAAATAGAAAATATATAGAAAAAGTAAAAAGAGTAGAGCCATACTGATGACTTATTTAAAAGTTAACACTGTTAAAACGTACTTAATCCACCACAAGCATTGGTGGGCAAAGTACGTATATACACTGGGTAGGAAGCACAGTTAATGTATACATAGTCCTAGTGAACATTCACTCAGATTATGAGGAAAACAATTATTAAACCATTTTTGTATTTATTCTCTAAAGACCTATAGATTAGACTGTGTGACACTGTACACCATTATGTATAGACCTATTAATATTTCTATCATCCTTTTAGGTAAGATATATAAGATGAAGTATTTAGACTAATCAGCATCAGCAAATTTTCAAGGGTTTATTTTATTGTGTCAATAGAGAAGTCCCAAAATTTGAAGCATTCTATCTATTGTTTATATAGAAGATTCTATTAGAGATTAACTTGTCATGATCAAGTTACACATTCTTTATTTTCACAGGCAAGAATTTATAATTTAAATTGCAAGCCTCACTAGTATTTATCAATAGAAGCCACATGCATGCATGTTGTTGACATTAATATATCTGTAGGACGTTTTACATTTGATATCTTCAAATATTCCCTACATTAGAAGGAAATTCCAGTATTTAATACTGGTGTAATATTTATTTATGCACATACCTTAAATACTTTTTAGTCTTTAAACCATAAACATTTACAGTATTATATACAATAGCAAAGTCTTGCACCTTAATATAAAAATATTTTTGTTATCTACATACATACATAGTCACATTAAACCATATAAAGTCAACTGACAGGGGGATGCAATTGCCAACATATATAGCATCCCAACCTGGATGGCAACAGAGATCCTCTGTATTAGAAGGCGAACAACTTTGGTTCTCTGGTCACCACCAACTTGAGATGCTTGCTAATTACAAATAGATATAATTATATACAGTACAAGTTACAATATACTAAGGTAATCTAACATAAATAATATAATTAAATAATTCATATGGCTCCAAGAAAGGACCTACAAACAAAATAGGCATAATATCACAAAGTTTAGGGTATAAAACTCATTTTAAATTAAAGGATTTTTTATTTATATAGGTCTCCGTTTGGTAGAAAACGGAAGACAAAGTCTGCATATAAAATGCCATAGGACTATATGTAGAAAAGCTATAGAAAATTTATATTATATATGTATGAAGTGATAAGAAGTTTTTGTTACTTTCGAGTTTACTAATTTATTAAGACTCAGCAACAATTGTATTTAAAAACAAATTGAACGTTTCGACCCGGATATACATATACATATATAGACTTAACACAAAAGGTGAGTATATACATACGTAGATATATATGTATTTCTAAAGATTGATAAACTGAAGATTAAATGTATATATATATATATATATATATATATGAGTAATTTCTCTCTATATATAGGTATAGTATATGGTATTATTACTATCCACAGGAAGTACGTAGGTATGCCTTGCATAAACGTACGTGTCCTAAAAAGGGCCCATCAAAACCATTGAGATTTACCAACAAACATATAATTACCCCTCTGTCTTACATATATGCACAGGAATGAATATAAATATATACCTATAGGCATATTATTAGGGATGAGTCATTGACTAATTATACATATGGTTTTTTCATTTCTTTAGCTTTTTCCCTGTTGTTGAATATATATGTACAAGTTGCAGTTACTATCAATTAATCTGTACATATATAGTGTATATATAGTCATCTGTCTATGGATAGAATGTTATATAAAGTACATCACCACTCCAGATCAATTTCTGAAGAGACGTGAGGAATTGGGATTCCTGTTGTCACTGGGAGGGGACAAGGATGCGCTGTTACAGTACTATTACTGGTGCACATATATAACATGTTTGGACTGTATATAGGATGTAACATTTGAACATTACTATATATACTCTCTATATTTCTCTGTACAGTACTACATGGAGCCATTAGGTTCTTGTGTGCTCTGCACACAATGCACTCTAATAACAATATTAATAATAATAATAATAATAATAATAATATTAATAATAATAATAATAATATCTATAAGTACATATGTATGTGTAAGTATGCATGTGTTTCTGTTGACTGGCTTGCTTTAAATATATTCCATGCAAGTATATCTTACAAATCATATTTAAATATATTCCATGCAAGTATATCTTACAAATCATATTTAAATATACGTGTATACACATGATCAGGTGCCAAATACTAGATCTACATATATAGCTATATATACGTATATGTCATAGATGTTAATGTTTTGACTACAACTAATTAAGGTCATTCAGGTAATAGTGATTGAGTGATATATTACAAAGAAATTTGCAAATTTGCAAGCATTTCCTTTTTGAGTTGAGAGAGAGAGAGTATATAAATACAGTCCCTTCAAGGAGGACAGCACAGAACAAGCTTAAGCAAGAGTTCAGAAAAGACTAAGCAAGCGAGAGAATCCCATTTAACTGGAAAGTTATCTAAAATGAAGCTACTGGCTATCTTACTCTTCTCAGCATCCCTGGTATCTGCCTATCCAACTACAAGTAAGGAGCAATTCATCTACCCTTATGCATACGTATATATATATATATATATCATAGACAGAACCATATAATAACTAAACCTACGTATACATAATTAAACAATCCATATATATTTACATACATACATATATGTTTAATTTTCATGTTGTATTATCATGCATTTTAATGTATAATGACAAATGACATTTAGCCTTTTCCTTTCTAAATCATATATTTTTTCCCTCTAACCTAATTACATACCAGCAATTTCTCAATGTTTTACATTATAATTAGTTAAGCATTTTTTGCAATACAGAAATATATATTTGAGGTAAAACTATACAGTATATTGGATACACAATGCACTACATATATAAAATTGTCAATTTATAGGTGATCCTGGGTGTACCAGTGGATCCGGATGTGCAGATGTTATCTTTGCAGTTGATGGGTCAGGAAGCATTCTTCCTGAAGGCTTTACTGATGAATTGAATTTTGTATCAAACCTAATTGATGCCTTCCCAAGTGAAATTCACAGTGGTGTCATTGTCTTTAGTAGCATCATTGTTAATAATCTTCCAATACTTCAGCGCAGCAGCACTGCCCCAGATAACATCACTGGACTAATCTTCCCATTTGGAGGCACTAACATTGGGATTGCTATTGATGCAGCCAGAAGTCAATTTAACAATAGCGGAAGAGCTGAATGTGTCAACCATTTGGTTGTCTTGACTGATGGGGTATCTGGCGGTGATGTGGTTACACCCTCAGAGGCTGCTCGTGCTGAAGGAATCATAACCTATTCCATTGCTATTGGAACTAGTGTTGACCAGAATCAGTTAGCTGCTATTGCTGGTGACCCTTCCAGGCAATTTAATGTAACCACTTCTGCAGCTCTCAGTGACATCGAGGATGCTATTGAAGCTGAAATCATGATATGTGGTGAGTTAATGCATTTTAAATGGTCACTATATGCTTAGCATAATATATTGATAAAACTATCATTTCCATTAACTATTTATATACATGTATATATGGTACAGTACAATGAGATACATGTAAAATTAATATAAACTGTATATTATGCAATTAATTAGTTTAAATATTTATCTAACAATTATGCACATTATAAAGCCAATATACAAGGGCAAACACCTGCTTGTATTATGTCTTCTTCACATGTTAATGTAATATATGATTCTTTATAGGAACTGCTAAGCCTAAATGTGATATGTCAAAATACTGCTGCAAACCAGTCCTGGTTGCTCCCTATACTGATCACTATGGCCACCAATTTGGATCTAACATTCAAGGATTTGGAATCTGTCAAGTACAGGCAGCAGTCATTGTTGATTTTGGAAGTTGCAGCGTAAAAAACAGGAGTTTCAAGTATGTTTGTACTGTATGTATTTGATCATGACTTGTGTAATGAAGTATTTTCCTTAAGCCTCCTATACGCATACGTATATCCTCCAATGGCCTAAGGGACTGATTCAAAATAATCTTAAAGTGCCTACAAATTTCCTGTTGCACAAGTCTATTAAGTGATTACACAATCATTATCCTTGGTATAACATGGCCACAAAAGATAAATTGGAAGAATCTCTAATTCTTTAGTCTAAGAACAATTTTGAAATAATCAGGGTGTAATTTGATTAAGAATTGGAATTTCTAGATCGTATTTACAGTATATACAGTATAGAAAAAATATTGAAAATGTATGGAAAGGTATACGTATACGTATATATCGAAGGATTAAAATACGTGAATGTAACATTATACAGTAGATTTGAAGTAGTTTATGTATATACCTATACTTATATGTGCAAGAGTGATGTAAAAATTAAGGGAAAATTGTATATACTATATATATGTACATAAGTATTATATACACACATAATTGTAAGTCATATTACAATTTTAAAATAAATACGTTGCATAATGTAGGTGGGAAGTTGAATGGGGAGATGGCAAAGTAGACAGTGGCTATCAGAATGTGATTGGACCATTTGGACCAGTGGTACACACCTATGATTACTACAATTGTCATCATGGAGTGGCTGAAGTGACTGTCAGATATTGTCACAACTCTATGGGCTACATGGATGAGTGCTGTGACTCCTTCGTTACAACTGTGAAGCTTAATTATTAAAGAGAAGGAAGACAAAAAACTAATTAATTATTATTGGTCAAGCTGACTTTACAAAGTATATATTCTTAAACTCCTATAGAAAACATAATAGTTCCTCTTTGTAAGTTATATTTTGATTGCATATGTACATATACACAAGTTTGCTCAAAATTATAAAATTATATAAACTGACATGTTAACAGTAGCTATAGTAAAGTACTTATATATATGTTGTAAGAAAGAGTGTGCTTCTAATCCAAAGACTCCTGTTGTCTCAACCACCACAGGAACAAAGTGGTGTGTGGCAGCTAGCTCCTCATATACGTACTTCCCTGCCTTCCGTTGTTCCGCTTGACCTGCCACAATACCTGCTACTCTGACAGCTGCTGATGGGATGGTGTGAAGATATCTGGGCAGGTGACATCCCAGATAAGGACACGACCTCTTCACCAATAGTTAATAAACATTAATTAAGAAATAAATTTAGAAGTAGGGATGGCAGTGTTCGCTATATACAGTGGTTAACACATCTGGAAAAAGTAACAAAACAGTTATAATGTAAATGTTAACCACAAAATGCCCATGTGTGCATTGCATTGTTATATCCTATATACTATGTGCAGATGTGACAATCTTGAAATATGCATATATACATACGTACGTACTTCCAATATTAAAAAAGGAAAAATGACAGCATATTTGATATGCGGTGGGCAAAGTGGTGCTAACTTTATACTGGTTCACTGCTCCTTCTCTTAAATAAAATTTGGAAGAAGTATGTAGATATTAGTTGTTCTTCTATTTGAGCTCCTGTCCGACATGATATTAATAGCATAGTGAAGGTACTACATATGTATTTCAACTCTTAAGTATACATAGGTATATGGCTCCCACATACACTCAATTGAGAGATTCATATGTCAAATCAAAATACAAAATCCTGTCTAAATCATCAACACGTGCATAGTAACTCACTATATATAGACTGTAATTCCAAACCCATAAAAGATGGAAGGTCAACATATCCACACATACGTATATCAAATCTATACTTACAGCTATATACCGTAGTTCGGGAAATTTTCGTGGAAAAAATTTTCGTGTTAAAATATTTTCGTGGTCTGGGGCTACCACGAAAATTTATACACGTTACGTAATTACGTTGAGAAATAGAGGATTACGAAAGGGATCTCTGTGTTCGCGGCTTTCACGAAAGTGAGCCCTTTGGGTCCGGTAAACCGTCCTTGCGCTGCAGGTATCGCAGTAGAGCCATTTTGGCCGCGCTCAGCTGTGTTGCGTTTACATATATACGTAGATTGTACCAACGTGTTATTATTCATTGTTAAAAATATTTTAACAACGAAAATTTCCCGAACTACGGTACTGTATAATATATTTATGAATTCATCAGTCAAAATACAAAGTTCTAGATCTAAGACTAATTTACATTATGAAGGCAAAATAATGATTTGTAACAAACTATATAATGAATATGCCTATGGCTTATCCTACATGAAGCTAGTTTTCACCAAGCCTATTGAGATAGATCTTATTAATACTGTAAGTCAAAATACGTATATGACATTGTATTTTCAAAATGGCTTATATATTTCCTTTTCATATTCCTGGGAGAGCAGTGCCTGCATGAATGACTACATACAGTAGTACATCAATAAACAAGACAGTAATCATGCGATAATTACACAATGGCATACTGAAATTAAAATTATATATACATTTCTATGTGCATGCATTACTTATCCCTACATATATACTTCCAGCTGTGGTGATGATGATAATAACAATTATATATAATGATGAATCAGATACGTACTGTATATACTACTTTTAAAAACAGCTCATAAATATGTTCACACATTATAACCACAATGCAAGGTTTAAGAATGCTCGGAACATGTATGTACGTATATGCGTATATATACGTACGTACAAGTATTAAAAGTTGTGTGTTCGATTCATGATCAATTAAGAGGAAATTTATGTATATATATGCAATAGAACCTCTAACTGAATGATCTTCAAACTAGATAATACATACTTCTTTGGGTAATTCTCAATTTCTCCAATTGTAAACATGCAATGATTTAGAAAAGACCAATATTATTTAAATGATATAATAAAGTCATTGAAAATTTGGCTTACAAAATGATTATGTCATATGAGAAATCAGTTTGGCAAATAATTAATTAGTTTTTTGTCTTCCTTCTCTTTAATAATTAAGCTTCACAGTTGTAACGAAGGAGTCACAGCACTCATCCATGTAGCCCATAGAGTTGTGACAATATCTGACAGTCACTTCAGCCACTCCATGATGACAATTGTAGTAATCATAGGTGTGTACCACTGGTCCAAATGGTCCAATCACATTCTGATAGCCACTGTCTACTTTGCCATCTCCCCATTCAACTTCCCACCTGCATTATGCAAAGTATTTATGTATGTGTATAAAATAATATACGTAAGCACTTTTCATAATATTCAACACTCCTGCACATAAGTCATACATATATCAAATACTCCAGATCCAAAATTTAATGTTATATTTATGTATATATTTAATGAAAAAATCATTCATTGACGCAAGTCATGATCAAATAGGTACACATACGTACAAACATACCTGAAACTCCTGCTTTCTACGCTGCAACTTCCAAAATTAATAATGACTGCAGCCTGGACTTGACAGATTCCAAATCCTTGAATGTTAGATCCTAATCGGTTGCCATAGTGATCAGTATAGGGAGCAACCAGAACTGGCTTGCAGCAGTACTTTGACATATCACAGGTAGGAGTAGGCTTTGTAGTAACTATATTTAAAATAAAAGCAGCAAGAATTAAATCAGTTATATATATTTAACCAATCCTGTATATGTGGATTCTATATATATACGCATATTTGGCTGTCTACATACAAATAACAAAATGAAAATTAACTCACCACATGTCATGATTTCAGCTTCAATAGCATCCTCGATGTCACTGAGAGCTGCAGAAGTGGTCACATTGAATTGCCTTGAAGGGTCACCAGCAATAGCATCTAACTGATCCTGGTTAACACTATTTCCAATAGCAATGGAATAGGTTATAATTCCATCAGCACGAGCAGCCTCTGAGGGTGCAGTTACATCATCATCAGATATTCCATCAGTCAGCACTACCAAATGGTTGACACACTCAGATCTTCCACTGTTATTGAATTCAACTCTGGCAGCATTGATAGCAGATCCAATGGAAGTAAAACCATTTGGAAAGCTTAGTCCAGATATGTCATCTGGTGAAGTACTTGTACGCTCAGCTACTGGAAGAACATGGTCTATTGCATCACTAAAGACAATAACACCACTGCGAATTTCACTTGGGAAGGCATCAATTAGGTTTGATACAAATTCCAATTCATCAGCATAACCTTCAGGAAGAATACTTCCTGATCCATCCACTAGAAATAGGACATCTGCACATCCACTAGTACAATCGGGCTTACCTGCATACACATATAAATATATATGTGTGTGATAATGGTGACATATACGTATATATACGTTCGTATGTTTCTATTATTGATCATGTACGTATACTTATTTCCCATCTTAATATTACAGTCACTTGGCTGGTTTGGGATAATACATTCCAGTGATTATTTGCCTAACATCATAACATCATAGCCTTTACAAATTAAGCTTATATAGTACAATTATATACCTCCCTTAGTTGATACATAATAACTGCTTACTTGTGGTTGAATGATAAGAACTTGTAGTGGTTGGAGAATAGGAACTTGTAGTGGTTGGGTAGGCTGATACTACTGAGAGTAGCAGTAGAGAGCTAATGATGATGAACTTCATTTTGGTCCACAATTTGTTGAGCTTAGAAATTTCTTTCTTGATACTTTTCAGAATTAGATTTTCTGATCCTGCTGTTCTGCTGCAGGTTCATCTTTTTATACTATCCCTTCCGATGACAAAAGGAAGTGTGTGCAGCACTGTCTACATTAAGTGATTTAAATTCATACTGGTTAGAAATACTTGACCTATGCTATCAGGATTAACAATAATTTTAGCATTATATAATTACACATATAGTAATTGAATTTACAAAGACTTTACCCAACACCTTTATCAATATGCAATGAAATTGCAACAAATTCAAATGACAATAGGAGATCTATATAGACATATCATTATACATAAGTATATATACCCATTATTTAAGGTACGTATTTAATCTATAAATATTCAAGATACACCACACCTTAATCACCTATATATTAAACAAGTAAAATAAAAACATTTTAAAAATGAAGTTAAAAAAAGTTGGGATGGCCAGTGTTGCAACATTGAATAGCACGTAACACATGTATTGAAACAAGACAGTGATAATGAGAGAGCTAACCATAGAGAAGTGGTACGAGTGATACAGCTAGAGAAGTGGCATATATATGGACTTGCCAAGGGGGCAAGATCTCCTTAGATAGCAGCTCATACAAGTTATACCACGTAGAACCTATATTTCTCAAGTGCATTATATAAGTAGATCTTCATTAGTCACAGAAAGTTATATACATGCAGATATCCACTTGAAAGATGTCTTTGCCTATATAACTGTGATATATACACACATTTGGTAAAACAGTGAACATCTCTTTGCTTCATTATTATAAACTAACTGCATTAAGCGTCCATCAGTACAGGTACTATATACTGTACAAGAATAACAATTCTAGCGATATCAAATGCACCATTCTCTACATCATTTTACAAAACCGAGAGAGAATTGTCTATTTATTTAGCTAATATTGATACAGTCAGTTCATAAAAGTGCTTTGTTTGCAGTTAAGCTGATGCAAGCAATCTTTTAATGTCAGCAATCGCCTGTCCTGGATTGAGACCCTAGAAAAGAAAACAAAGATAACCAATAGAGATCCAGCTGTTATAAGTAAACAACACAATACCCGGACAAGTAAACAACACAACACCCGGACAAGTAAACAACACAACACCCGGACAAGTAAACAACACAATACCCAGACAAGTAAACAACACAATACCCGGACAAGTAAACAACACAATACCTGGACAAGTAAACAACACAATACCCGGACAGGTAAACAACACAATACCCGGACAAGTAAACAACACAACACCCGGACAAGTAAACAACACAACACCTGGACAAGTAAACAACACAATATCTGGAATAGTAAATAAAATAACTACATACGTACGTACATGCAGTTATGTGTACTGTAGGCTACATACATACATACGTATACAACTATTAGTCAATAATAATTAAAATACGTACTTACATACATAATAATACATCCCTAGAGTATGTAGGGGCATGCTATGCAATAAGATTTAGTAGAGTTTTCTAGGAGAAACTATAATCCTATAAACAAACAGCACAAAATGAGCTGGCCTTCAAGTGTATGGTACATTCATACCTTTGGACATGTCTTGGTACAATTCATGATTGTATGACATCTGTAGAGCGAAAAAGGATCCTTCATTTTCTCTAGACGCTCTTTAGTATATTCATCCTGCAGTAAAAATCAATTTTGGAGATGTACAGATATGTCATCCAACAAAGAATCCAAGACTCACGGAAATCAAACTTGTATTTTTCTGTGGCCTCTATTGGTACTACTGAAGGTTAATACACTTTTAAATCATTTATGTTCTTATCAATTGATGCCAAGAAAAGCAAACATTCCAATCACTAAGTTATGACCTATAGGACTTTGAGGCCTCTATTTTCACAATACTACTTTGACAGCAACTTCACTGTTGTAAAATCACACACTTGAAACTGGTTGAAAAGGAAGATTGAACTGCTACAACACATACTTCTCAAACGGACTTGTTAAGGGACACATGGTATTTTAACAGAAAAGGTCAAATGAGTTATTTTATCATTAGATCCTCAGAAACATAGTACCTACGTAAGTATTACAGAAAATACTACACAAAACCAGTGAAACCTAAAGTTTGCAAATACCTACAAAAGCAACTTTATTTACATATAAAGTATTCATGAAAGAATAAGGAGTCCTTGTTGTGATCATTATGAGAATAAATATATAGTAATTCCATGTTGCTGATGCACCATAAGGCTTTATTCTCATAAAGAATTCATGTACGTATCTAAGTACTTACAAACTACTTATGGGTATGTACTAAATAGAAGAGGTCAAATGTTAGAGACAATAGAACATTCTCTGCCTTTTACTTACTCGACTATCAATCATCCATCTGTAAGCCTGCATGAGAGCGGCAGGACCCAAGTACTGATTGGAGTTCCACCAGTAGGAGGGACAAGAGGTACTGCAGCAGGCGCAGAGGATGCACTCGTACAGACCATCCAGCTTCTTCCTGTCCGCCACTGACTGGTGGTGAGCGACCTCGCCCTCCTTCTTCCCCCAAGTCTTGGTTTTCAGGTATGGCTCGATGGAGGCATACTGCTCATAGAAGTTTGTCATGTCGGCCACCAGATCCTTAATGACGTACATGTGAGGGAGAGGGTAGATCTTCATGGGCTTTGAGGAGGTTGCATCAATCTTACTGTAGTGAGGAATAAATTGAAAAGATTTTATTATTTCGTCATATGAACAAAGCTCTAATAATTAAGCAACTATACTACATTGTATAAGTATTGTTTACATATGTACCACTCAGTTATCATTGCATAAGTAAGCCTGTCCAATAGAGTATAAATAACAAGTACACGTATGTACTTATAATAGATTAAAGTGACTGTATAGTCAAAAAGGAAGTTAAAATGACTAGCTCCTATCAGGTAAACAATACTATCAATATAGGCTGAATAAGAGGTGCACAGATGTAATAGACAATATTGATTCCCATGGATCTGTCTACCCATAAGCTGAGATAATACTTAGCATGAACAAAATATATTTTCACTTTGGAAGCTAGGAAGCAGAAAATCTAATAATTCAAATCTAACAAAACAGACAGTTAATAATATTAAAAGGTATGGTTTTCCTGTTGACAAAAAGCTTTTATAATGATGTCAGAAAATAATTGAATAGTATCACTTCTAGATTTACCTAAGGTCATACCTACTACAGTACTGGGACAGAAACCCATTTTCAGATCAACTGGTTGTTACACAAAGGAGACTTCATTATAATGCTATCATATATGTATGTATGCATTCAAAAGAACACTTTGTCACTAAGTAAGTACATCTCACAGGAATCAATAAGTACTGTAATGATCTACGTTTCCTTAGCTAGTGCACATCTACTGTAAACTCTTGAAAGTGTGATTTTGGCTTCTCATAGCAGAACCTTAGAATACTACTACTAGGCTAAAACACTATTTCACTAAACCTATTCCTAGAGAGTTAACCCAGGATATCTTCCATTTTTAGAATATGTATTCATTGCATAAGACTCACCATAGACAGGCCAAAGTATTGTTACCATTGATGTTCATGGAACAGGAACCACATATTCCTTCCCTGCATGATCTTCTAAAGGTCAGAGTGGGGTCAATCTCATTCTTGATCTTTATTAGGGCATCCAGTACCATAGGTCCACAGTGATGGAGGTCGACCTCGTAGTCCTCCATCTTGGGCTTATCACCTGGCTTGTCAGGATCCTGCAAGGAAACACAAGAGGGATTCTTCTAACTACATTGAACCTACGTACGTTCAAACAGGTTCATCTTTTTAGCATCTGAAAATCCTATAAAAGAGGTAACAGATCTTCACGGTCACTGAAGGGGACCCACAGATTGGTCACTGAAGGGGACCCACAGATTGGTCACTGAAGGGGACCCACAGATTGGTCACTGAAGGGGACCCACAGATTGGTCACTGAAGAGGAGATTGATATGTCTGACAGAAGATTTAGGCTAAAACTGCATCTTTAGGTGCTCAGAAGATTCAAAAGTGAACCTGTTCAAGATAAAACAACATTACTACTACAGTATATACTAGTTAAAGGTTTGACATCCACAGCTACGAACGAACTCCTGCAACTCAGTTCAAGTATTAGATAATGGAAAACAGAGATTATGGACACAAGTTAGGCAGGGGCTGAGCTTGACGTCTTCATGCAACAATAAAGAACTACCATCTTGGGTAACTATTCTCACAATCAAGGTATCAAAAGAATAATAGTCTTGCTACCTCAGACCACTAATTTCATACTTAATCATGACTAATTGGGCAAAGTGGCTATAGGGCTTGAGGCGAGCGGTGGACTGTGACATGAGTATGTATTGTATAGTTAATAAACATCTACATGCATACTCGTTCAATATATACAGCTAACCAAAAGAAGAACTATGCAAGTACTTACCCAACGATATATACTAAATTTCTTGAGGTTCTGTGCTGCAGTTTCTTCCTTCTCCTTCGCAACAGTAGAGCTTTGGGTCGTACGAAAAGGAAACTACAATTAACATGAACAAAAAATTCAATAGCTAGTTTTAAGAAGGTTATGAAATGGCCTAGTTCAATACAGAGATGTAGTCATTAAACTACTCTTAAACTCTTAGCGACAAACTTTTGAAATAGCCAAAGATCTCAAACATTTCCAATGTCTTCCTACTGACAGTGACAGCGCAGCCATTTTGATTCTGTAACAAACCGTAAACGCTAACGCATTTGCGTTATGTCAACATAGTTTGTAGTCACTATACGTATAACGAATATTCATTGCCTAGTCGTAGGATTAATATTAAAAGGAGAAGGAGTTCCTTGGCTACGATTGACGTTTCGTTGAAGTAGAATGACAGAGAATCAAGCTAGATTTGAAGAGCACTTTTGGGTGAGTGAATGCATTAGTAATAATTAAGCTGTTTAGTTGATAATGAAGAATAATGAACTTCCTACCATTCGACGTGTTTGTGTGATTGCTTCTTTATGCTTAAATACGTTATTACTACTGAGCATATCTTTACTTGAATATTAACAAATCATTTGTATAACTGTTTGTATTTGAAGAATAATAAAGGTTTTAATACAATTTAGCAGTGAGTATTAATGTCTTTAAAGCTAGAGCCATGTACCCTTCAATATCTGATAACTACATATGATCTCATAATTTACAAGGAAGTTTGTACAAATAACTGTAGCTCTGTAATAGTTCAAGCTATTGCCCTGATTAACCTTGAACCAGGAATACTACAACGTATTTATTACATGAAGTACACCATATGAATAGCAGCTAAGACATTATGTATATGGGTTACGAATGGGCTATAGGTTATATTATGTACGTATGTAATATATACTACGTACCTATGTACGTACATAATATATACTATGTACATAGTATGAGTTGAATGTGCTCTATTATGGCAGTTACAAGTGCTGCCTGTAGTATCTAGCTATGCATGTTCTTCAGGGTGAGGGTATCAGGGGATATGACATCCTAATGCACAACTTTCGTGCTGGAACCAACTCCAGCAAGGAGATGGTGGAATTACTGAAGGAAATATCTGCCGCTGAAGAAACCTATGCCAAGATGCTTCAAAAGGTTGGGAAGACCTACTCTCATGTCGCTGACTCTGCTGTCGGGTAAGTTACTCATGCAATCGTTTTAAAACCTTTCTTGTTCAGGTTGACTATGCTAGATTAACTTTATTGCCACTGAGCCGTGATTACATTAAGTAATAGAAAGTGTTTAAGTGCTCACTTAATGTTTTGTCAATTTCCTTTCAGAACCTTCTTCCCCGTGTGGTCAGTGATTCTAGGGTCGCTCAGTGACCTAAGTCATGTACATGAGCAGTTTTCAGAGACTCTCATTGCGCTCCAGAAGGAGGTCTCAGAGTATCATCATGCACAGAAGGACAGACACAAGGCCAATGTAAGACTTGTCAACACCAACTACAGTGAAGCCTATCTACGTAATACAGTCAGCTTGGGGCTAGCTGAACTTGACCTTATTAGAGAGGTGGCTACATTATGTACAGCCCAATATACTGTATATTACATAAGAACTTTGGCTGCATTATAGAAAGCCCAATATATGTATGGCCCAATGTATACAAACATACATAAGGATTTAAGAGTGTAATTCAGAGGTGATTGTTCTTTTCAGGTGACTGCTTGCACTGATTTTTACTGTACGTACGTATATAGTAAATTTACCATTGTTATTGTATCCAGTAAATTATAGGTCCCACAGGCAAATGCATTGGTCAACTTCTGCTTTTCAGACTCTTCTGTATGATATAATGAAGAGAGGAAATGATCTTTACTTAAAATATTACCCTAGTTTCCTTTCAGCTATTTATGTTTACACACAAAGAAGCAAAGGAATTATAACAAGGATATCTTTCTATTTATAGTACTAGTACACATGTGCTCCATGAATGTACACATTAGATAAGTCATCTGCTGATATTTTATATACGTACGTATGTAATTAGTCATTCTGTTGTTGAATCTTGTACTTATTTGTTCATTTCACAGTTCATTGAATCCTATGTGATCTTTGATGTATAAAGTAAAATATTTGCTGACTGTAGTGAAGTGCTTAAGTGTATTTTAGTGTGTAGGCTGTCTCATGATGTATATCTTATTATTGCAGAGGAAGTGGGATGATTACTTCATCATGGTGGGAGGAGGAATCACTGTTATTTAGACTCTGTTGTACCCTCTCTTGTGGTTACACAAGTTCTTATGTCTTTCTGTGCTTCATGTGTACCAACCTAAGTAGGTAGTACCTATAATTTATTGCTGACTTTTAATAATGATTAGCTCTTTGTGATATAATGCAAAGTTAACAAAATTGATTCTTTTAGATGGTTTAGAGCAGTTAGAAGAAATTCTTTTCAGCAATTGATTGCCTGATGAATGCTAGACTTTAAATTTCTTTTTTTTTTCAATTTTAAACCCCATGGTTATACATAGGTGGGTTCTGTTAATTAAATTTCAGGGTAAAAAAACATATTAATACTGACATCATTTAGATCAAAGAAGATGTCCTCATATGTACAGAGCAGACAGGTGACCTTTTCAGTGTTTCAATTATTGGAGTTTGCTAGATAATTAATGGATTGTCTATACAGACATACCTGTGTGGGTGCAATGACACCAAGATCAAGCGGTTACTTACGTTACAATGGATTATGTCACTATGATGCAATAATATTGGCAGATCATAATTTGGCAATTCATGTGAAAATCACCAATTCGCCAAAATAAATTCTCTACCAATATTTCCAGCTATATGGTACATTGTTCTAAAACGTTATTTCAATGATGGATTCATAGGCCTTATCCAGTGCCATTCATTGTGTGTATATTGTTCTGTAGACTAAAGGAGAGATTGATGACGCCAGAGAATGTTATGCACATTACATGGCATTGGAGCAAGCAAGAAATAAGGTACATACACACTAGATTTTAGTTCCAATTAGTTACGTACATATAGTGATGTAGCATGTAAGAAAATGGTGTGTTAGATTATTCGATTATTCATACAATGTAATGACATCAGTGACTACTCATCTGTTGCCAAGTACAGTACCTGTGGTATGCCTTCATTGTCCAATCAAATCACATGTGGATATTACTAGACTGAAACATCATACAAATATTTTATGACCATCAACTGCTACAAATACACTCATTAGCCTACAAGAATAGTATGTCTGTGTATATGCCTACTGTATGTAGACAACTACAATTCCATAGCATACGTACCTACAGCATACCAACCCATGTCATAGACCTACATAGCTATGTATGTTCCTAACTCCATCTTTAGACTAAAAAGGTGTATGAGCACCAGGCCCAGGAATTGGCTGCATTGAAAGTTGAGATTGAAACAGCTCCTCCAAAGCTGAAGGAAAAGGTTGGTTACTATGTACATATATGTAGGTTACTACGTATACGTATGTGTAGGTTACTATGTATATGTATATGTAGGTTACTACGTATACGTATGTGTAGGTTACTATGTATACGTATGTGTAGGTTACTATGTATACGTATGTGTAGGTTACTATGTATACGTATGTGTAGGTTACTATGTATACGTATGTGTAGGTTACTATGTATACGTATGTAGGTTACTATGTATACGTATGTGTAGGTTACTATGTATACGTATATGTAGGTTACTACGTATACGTATGTGTAGGTGTGAGATGTACCTACATCTTTTTAAGAGAATACCTTTTAATATAAAATATTTAGTAATAGTTGTGTAATGAAAAAGTACATTATTAGTTTATGTATTGATGTGTACACAATGTGAACCCTGGGAACATGGATTATATTTTCCATAATACTATCAAAATTACACATTATTGCTTTAGGCTTTAAAGCACTCATCAGCATGTTTTCATTTCCCATTCTAGATGCAACTTGTATGTGTATATGTATATGTACAGTATGTATGTACGTGTGTAAATTGATTTTCCTTTGAGCATCAGCAACACTACTTAGCTAGGATACAGAAATTGAATGCCTTTCTACATCCAAGTATACATTTAAGTACAACTAGTAATTAAATTGGTATTTCCATGAAATAGAAATTCCCTTTATGACATGACCTTTTCAGTTCAGTGATGATGAAGGTACTCAAGATGGAATGTCAAGCATGTGTTTAAATACCTTCTTTCTGTATGTACATAAAGTTGGAAGATAAGATGAAAAAAGTAGAGGGAAAGCTTAAAGATGCTTGTAAGTAGTAGCTAGCTGTATGGATCACTTATGTACTTGAAGTGGTAATTCAATATTTCTAAGTGGATAGAAATAGGCCCCTACTGTACATACATAAGTATTGTATACATATGATATATATGTACAGTATACATGTATACATGTATGCATACATATAGGTAGACCTCAATTAGGGAAAATATACACTCAAATTTGATTGGCCAATTGGGCTCTCCAGACTTTGTGTAGGGTAACCTGATAGAATTGTCTACTGACACTTCATTTGAAATAGTTTGTGGCTTTCAGTGATAGGGGATAATGTTCACTTAGCAGACATTGACTGACCTCTGCTGCTTGTTATTGCTGTAGGTAGTGAACACAAAGATGTGGTGAGTCAACACTGTAAGATTGTCATGGACCTGCAAGGGAAATTCAAGGAAGCTCTTCAGGTACTACATATGCATACTTACATAGGTTTAGTTCCCTCAAGGCCTTTTACTGTAGACTAGATGTCGTATGTAGGAAAATTGTTTTAGATAACTCATATTTATGTGTTATGTGTACGTATGTTTAATACATACTCATATGTATGTGTACATTTGTCTTTATTTAATGTGTTCTCATAAGATAAAGTAGTTCTGTTGACACAAACCAGGCATTCACCCTTTAGCTAAATTATTACAAAAATACGTACATACATACATATACGTACGTATGTACAAATGTACATGCATGTAACAGTACAGTTATCACAATTATGTATCCATTTAAACACAGAAATTTCAATATCTGGAGGAGGAACATTTGCAGCAAATGTACCTGTTTACCATTAAGTACACATCCAGTATCGACTATAAGCACCGGCAACTGCAAGAGGTGTGTACAATGCAGTGAATGTCTTAACTGTGTATTAGGCCCTATACACTTAATAGTTACATTCTCATCCTCCAGACTTCATACTGTTATTATTTATAATTAATGGTTTAGTATTTGTAAGATTTGTTGTGTTAATTGAATTTCTGTTTCATTATTTTTTCTGTTTCTATTACCTTTATTTTTCCTTATTGACTGTCAGTTAAGTCCTCCTTCCATCCACATATTTGACTATATTTGTATGATTTTCACGCTGGATAGGTACACTCCAGAGTATGTGGGAGACTGAATTCCCTTCCAGGTGACTTCCTCATAACTCAATTTTCACTAAAGAAAGGAACTGGATCGGAAAAACCAAGTGAGTATTGTAATTTGGTATGGACATATATAAGATATATGTACGTATTTGTACACTTTAATTGGGTATACACAATTAGGGAATATATGTTGGATTTATAATGATTCACAAATATATCCACTTATGTTAAAGTGCTGTATGTTACGTACGTACGTATATACGGACACTGCAGTTATAATTAGTTTTATTTCATTGTTTTGGTACCCAGGACCAGAGTTATTTAAGGAAATAATTGTAAATGATCTAATTAGAGCCTTGAAGCAAGACGGAGTAGATGGACCTGGAGGAGGAGATAGTGAGTTAGGAAATGAACTATGATTGTACATACGTATGTACTGTACATGCTTATGAAGTGATTTTGTGTTGATGACCTTAATTATTAATATTCTACTAATACAGACCTCGGTGTCGAAACATCCAGATAATTGATTCAATAAGTGTTGCTCCTGTCCAGGAGGTCTTCCAAATAGTTATATATACGTATACATTATATTTATAGTAAATATTATTGCTAGTCAATATTGTTTATCCACTTCAATCTTAGTTGAACTCATGGATGTCTTCCCTCTACTTACATATATAACTCTGTCCCTCATATATTTAATTACTGTAATTCTTGAACATCCATTTTTCCAGACATGGAAATGTGGATACGTACGTAGTTATGTTAATGTTCTCCTTACTTTGCAGTCTCTAAAAAAAGTACTATAAAATTTTTCAATCGCACGACCAAGCAGCGTCATCGAGGTGATCCTATCAATGCTGCTGTGTCTCCCACTCCGCCTGACAGCAAGCCATCTGAGGTGGATGAAGAGGGATACAGCATTAGACCTGCTGATGCTGACAAGATTACGGGCTTTGAGGAGAGCAAGGGAAATTCAAGTGATAGTGACAGTGATGAAGGTCAGCCTAGATTTAGTCTCGAATCTAGCCACTATCCTCTGCACTTGTCACTATTGTGCAATCGGATAGGATGTCCTAAGCAATAGTGCAATAGTGACAAGTGCGGAGGATAGGGGCTAGATTTGAGACTTGCCTAGATTAAGGATATACGTACATACGTATACGTTAATATGTTCAAATAAAACTGCTTTTACTAATTTACAGTAGGTTACTCTGGTTAGTGCTTTGATTACCTTAAATATGCACATGTAGGGCTGTCTCTTCTGATTCTTTAATGTGTATTATGTGTGTGTAATTTACAGATATGCCTAAGAATCAAATCAATGTGACCATTAAGGAAAAGTCTCTGTTACAAACTGCTACTGCTGATGAGCTAAAGTCCATTAAGCTAACAGGACCGAGTCCAGGGGTTAAGATTGCTGGCATGAGCCCTCTCAACAGTAAGTCTGATGTTCAAACACAGACATAGCAAAATATGATCCTGTGGGACGTGACTGTCCCCTATTTCCACTTCTCCTCTCTATAATTTACACTCCTATCACTCTCCTTTTGCCTAAGCAATGGAAATCCTAAATTTTAGAGAAGAATTTTGTCATTCCTTTTGTAGAAGTTCTTCCCAATTTTCCAAGTAAAGCAAGTTCAATTAGCGAAGAAAGGTAAGTCATGCTATATATACAAGCCGACAAGCTAGATAGATTCCACTGTGTTACCGTCTCACTGCTTATGGAAAGCTATCTTTTGTTCACTTTTTCAATGTCACTCATCAATGCACCTTTTAAACCGAGGAGTCTATGTTTTCAAGGGAGATCTACCCTTTCCACCTTTGTAAACTCAATATACGTAGTACAACATATAATGTATCTATTATGTATGCAGCTCCCTTTACTTGTAAATTAAGTCTCTTCCATATATATACATACGTACGTATATGTACTTGTTTGTACTGAACAACTAAATTAGAATGGAATAAGAATTTTTTAACGTTGTCAAACCAATAAATTGTGATAAACTCACACTGAGGTTCCTTAATTGTTTACAAGTTGCATACTTACTGTACATACTGTACATACTGTATGTACCTACGTATGTTGTTTTATACCTATGTACAGCTCTAAAGCAAAGCCAATTCCATCTTCGACATCTTCTGATTTGTTTGATATAAACTTTGATGTTTCCAGTAATATCAGTACTCCATCAGCTAATGGATCACAACCATCAACAGCTGCAATCCCTCAAGAGTTACCTTCTCCTATCAAGCCTATCACGACAAAACCCAATTCCACAGCAGGCAGTGCTAAAGGATTCAACAATCTTTCAAAGGATTCTACAGGAGATAAAGGTACTATATTAAAGTGGAATCCATTTTTAGTGTACCTGTCTTTATGTTATCAAGCCTTACATCGGTTTTCTTGGAAATGTTATATTATATACGTACGTATGTACGTATATTTACTTATTTAAGTATGTACACGTAAGCATGATAATCTCTAATAATTTTGATATGCATTTGATTGATTCCTAGAGAGTACACTTTAGAGATACACATTTAAGTCTGCAAACATTCTTTAAAGGATGAAGTGGTGTTTATCCTATAAGCTTTCTTAATTAGTATTTTCCTTTTTTGCTATGTCTAGTGCCTACATGTCTCAATTATTATGCTTATATATTTCTGACTATTGAATGTGCATGCTGTATTATACATGTATGTGCTATATGGTTTAGTTGATGGACCAGATCCTGTGAAGTTGTTCAAGCCTATACCTGCACCCAGAAGAAGCTCGGCCACGCTGCCCAACAGGAGTATGGCCAGTGCAACCAATGACTTTGAATCATCACTGGATCATACCTCAAGAATGGAAAGAAATGTTTCAGATTCTCCTCAGCCTCTCAAATCTACAGGCTTTGAGACTGACTTTTCATTGGATCTACAGCAAAAGTCATCTGGTAATCCTGGGGGGACTGGATTACTTCGTCCACCCCCACAAACTGGGAGACGTAGTCGTCAAAGAAGTGGAAACTCTCCTAATACTAGTGGCACAAGTAGTCCTTTAATTTCCCAGAAAACCTTGTTAGGTCAGCCGCACAGTACCTCTCTGACTCCATCTTTGTTGGCCAGTGCTCTGAATGACTCAGACTTGATGAACCGGAAAAGACAAGGGCCTCAGTCTGGTATTGAATCACCCAATGTAAGTCCCTCTCTTCAAAGAGTGACTCGTCTGTAGTTCATTGAACTATGTACTGCATCTTCCCACATTATGAAATAGTAGGATGTGTAAGGCTTAAATTTATTGGACAATGTATATATACGTAGGTTTTCTATTTGTATTGTATGTTATGTGTGTAGTAAAACTGTATTGCTTCTTATAAATAAATTGTGGAAAAATTGTTATATTTAAATTTATGGTTTACGAACTTTAGTAAAATACATCTTTTAATATGTATTATGTATATTACGTATATTATTGTATTATTAGGTATATGTATTATGCTTATGTATATGTATGTACGTTTGTATACGTTTATATTGTGTACGTATGTCTGTGTTTCTTGTACAACAGTTTCCCAGAGATACTTCCTACAACAGTATTGGTTCCACGTCCTCTCTGTCAGCCATCTCTGACCAAGGTGTTGTGTCCGGATCCAGTACACCTCCAAACTCTAATCTGTCAGTGCAGCAAGCCAACAAATCCGCATCACAAGCAGATCCTTCCAGTGTAGTCCCTATAGCAGTGGCATTCTTTGAAACAGCAAATGTAATTTTTAAGCCCAAAATTCTTTCTGAGTAAGTATTTTATAACGTAGAGTTGTGTAACATTATTATTGAGTTTTGTGATGTTTTCTGAACCTCCTGGATTTCTTTCATATACATAGATCCCCAGTTAAGGTAACTGGTGAATTAGCCATGTCTTTCCCTGCTTCCTGCATTGGTCAGCTGCTAATTCATGATGAACTGAAGTTTACTCTAAGTGGAACTGAGAGATTATGCAATATTCTTCATAACACACAGTTTGTCATTCGGTAAATCAGTGTACTTATCTCTGTATATATGCAAGTGTGGGTGCATGCATGTGTGCATATATGTACGTATATTACTTTATGGACAGGAGGAAGTTTTGAATTAGGTATATTACTTTATCAATCAGTACGTAACTTTAGCTTTTACGTATATTATGTGTAACTCTTACAGTAAGGTAGTGTCATTTAGTTCAACCATTAATGACGTGTTGTGTCACTGATTTGAAAGTTGGTTAATGTTATTGGCTTATATTTATTTTCACATTCCTGATGTTTGTAATGTAAGATTTATAGACTGTATGTACATATACATTCTACTTGAAAGATAAGTTTATTGGAGCTATCAGCAACAAAATTGAGCTAGATTGAACGTTTCGACCCGTAGGTCTTCATCAGCAGTAATGAGGAATAGGATTACAGAGTTGGTTTAAATAGAGGAAAGGTGACAGGAGTTGAAAAATTGAATAAGATAAAATAATTAAAGTAGAATAACAAAATCTTGTCAAATGAAAAAATCAATTGTTAGTGTTAATTGGAGGTATAATGTCATTCCAGATGGGGTCAAGTGACATGCCTTGGTCCAGGTTCATGCATCTGCTGGTTTGTATGTACATTGCTTCTTTGATCTTTCATTCTACTTATATACACCTACGTAGGTACAGTACTAAAAGTAATATACAGAAAATGTTCTGACTCCTAGGATAAATACAGTCAAGTCTTAATATTTGTTTTTGTCACTGCACTGTATAGTGTAGCAACCCTAAAATGTACTAATCTTGATATTAATAAGCTTTACATTGAGACTGAGATAGTCTCATGTATGCATAGACCAATAGCTTACAGATAATAAACAGATTACTTGGCATATCAATAACATTATGCACCCGGTAGACTTTGTAGGTCCCACATATTACATTAATTCCAAAATGAGCCTTTTAAAGGGTCTTAGTCACTACCACAGTACGTAGGTGTGATGTACCTTATCAAGGGAGCTGAGACCATAAAGATTGACGCATTCACACATATATATGGCTACTGGGTCTTGTAACTTGTACACAAGGGTAGTTTGTGGTTTACTTTGAAGCTTTAGCCTTTCATGCATGCAGACATGGTGTCCAGAGGTTTTAACTCAATTTACTTGTTACTATAGAGAGCCAGAAGTAGATGAAGCTCTTTTTAAATTTGACATGGAAAAGCTGTTTCTTAACTTATCACAAAAGGCAGGAGAGAGTCCAAGTGCTCCATTTTATAACCTTTTAGTTCTGAGATATGAAGTGAGTCAGTGATTAATTAAATAATATGAATATTTGAGGTCCAGATATGCAAAGGTCCACTGTATTAATGAATGGTTAACTTTTTGACATTTAGTATTTTATTATTTACCATTATACCAGGTACCTTGTCCTGCCAAAGACCTCCCGCTGCAACTCTCTAGCATTTACAAAATTGAAGAGCCCAAGTTTAAGGCCACTGTGAAGTATAGTCTAAATGGTGCTACTCCTTTGCAAGGAGTCAACATATTCCTACCTGTAGAAGGAGATGTTGGAAATGTGGAAGCAAGCTCTTCTGGCGTTTGGTAAGTGTTTTATGTTATTTTATGTATCTTTTGAAAGGATAAGTTCATTTTGTGTACTTAGCAGTGTAATGAATTTTAGGTGTAATTTTATATAGACTCAATAGAATGGAAATAAAATCTGCTCTGTATTATATACAGTATGTACATACGTAGTATGTTTTAGTTGGATCCTGCATTGTATACATAAGTAGTTTCTTAACTCTTGGCATACATTGCCAGAGGTGTTACAGTACTCAGTTTGTGTATAGTATATAGTATACATTCAATCCTTCTACCTATGTCATGTTGTTGGTCAACTCAGAAAATAGGGTTAACCTCTACATATATACATATGATCTCCTCAAGTATCATGTATAACACCGATAAACTAAAGGCAGTTGTACTATGGTTTTATTGAATGTCTTTTCCTGCTGTGGTAGGTCTGGTGACAAGAAGAGGGTCACTTGGAGGGTTCCCTTAATAAAGCCTGGAGATTCAGGCAAGTGAAGTGCATTTTAATTCAATACCACAATGATCATCTAGTGTAGCACATTGTTCACCCTTTATCATGCAATGACCCTTGAGAATCTTTGTCTTTTTCTGGATTCTTGGCTCTCTGTGCTAAATCTAGGGGTCTTATTTTCTGTACACTATTTTGTCCCCTAATTACGAACTTTTAAGAGGAGTGACCCAAATATTTGTGTGCCATATGTGTTAGCTCCTTCATCCTTATTAGGTTTATTTGAAGCCTCATTGGACCATTTGGGCACTGGGTCACTGTTATTTCAGAATAGCCAAGTCCAGTTTGTATGTGATGGCTCCAATCTGACTAATTTGCAAGTGAATTTAAAGACTCCTGCTTATAGGATTTCGCTCAAGAAGGAGAGGTTGTCAAGTGGGCGATATGAAGCTGAGACTCTGCAGAAATAATTTTTGTTAATATATTTGAAGGTCATTGAATTCTTGTTGATATACAAGTCTCCTGACCAATGATAAACGTACATGTACCTTTACTTTCTGCTTGTAAAATTTATTATATTATGTAATCTTATTTAGTGTGTGTCATGTAAATAAGACCTACATCAAGTAACGTTAGAAAGTGAATTGTGACATCTTTAACACTTACATGCATGCATGCAGAAAATGCAAGGAAGTGGTATCACACGAACACAACCAGCCAAATTGCCACAAGTAAATCTACAGACGTTCAATATCCCTACAACCAGCCGTGGTAAGAAATTTTTGTTGCTCCTTCAGAGTAGAATAGTCATATGCATATTTTTAGAAAATATAAGGAATAAGGAAAGTATAGATTAGCATCATGTTTTTCTGCAGCAAAGGTATACTGTTCTAACTTCTTTTTTTGTAATAATATATATAGTCTCTTTCACGTGCAGCTAGGGACGTTGTTATTGTGCAACAAAATTTAGGGATCTGGACTGATTTCAATCATCGTGCACACTATATAATAGGTCCAAATAATACATGTACAAGTATTATTGTTGATATATATATAGTCATACATCATGCACTGCTACCACTGATCAACATCTACGTATTAATATTGTAGATCTCGAGCTAATTAAAGAGATCATGCAACACTATAATGGTTTCTATTGTACATAATATACATACATATATAACTTATATTCGATTACCTTATTATATTGTAACTTGCACTGTATATATGTAATATGAGTGCTCTGCTTTTTTGTGTTTTTAGTTTGTATTTAAATGAAACAGAATGAAGATATTAAATATATATATATTTTGAGGTCTATTCATATTATATATAAAGAGAAAATTGTTATTCTACAAATGACAATAAGGAGAACAATAATGAACAAATTGAAATAAAATCTAGTCAGACAATCCCTATTGTCTGTTTGTGTATATACTATATACTGCAACTTGCAATTGAGACTGATATACTTGCATTATAATTAATGTTATGTTTAATGTGGATTCACATACATACATATACCATGTAATTTAGCTGTTACAAATTTCTCCATGTATGTACGTATATATACGAAGTGATAGGGCTTATTTGTCACGATCATGATGAGATATGAAGTTAATTCTATTCCAAAGATTTAATGTTGCTGTTGCTCAATAAACTTCATATCTCACATATATATATGTACATCATTCTGGTCTTTAGACTCAAAAAATGTCTGCACGGCATGAAAAGTATCCACAACTCCATACTACTGGTATTAACAGTCCATGCATACTTCTTGTTGCACTAGTTTTTAATACTCTTGTTTCTGTGGATTGCATTTATAGCAATATGACTGAGCAAGTATCAGAGGCATTTAAACAATTTAAAAACTTGTGGTTGGTAGATAATTCTATAGGCACAGATGCTGGTTCTGTCAGATCGCTCTATTGTTCTCCTGCAGCTTGCGTACGATTGAACCTAACGAAGGCCTGTTACAGGGCGCCGCATGGGGAATGTCATAATGGGGTATACGAAAGACCTGACCCGAGAAGAACACCGCAAGGATTCCATCCGTTAGAGGAAAGGCGGCCATCTTTTTGTTTATATCAGGGCTCGGAAGTGATGACGTCAGAGATTAGGAAATACTGAGACGCGTATATATATATATAACTGTCACATATCAATGCTACATAGCATTGATATGCACTAAGAGGGAGAAATGTGTCAGCTAAGAATAACACTGGAGGTGTTATTGTTGACAGTAACTTTTAAATGTTTCAGCATTGGGGAACACCAGACACATACCTTCTGGGTAACTCCAAATTGTCAGCAGGAGAGCTGTCAGGACAGTACACCATGTTACACAGTTGATGAGTACTACCAACAGAATACCAGTATCTTCTCAACATCTAATGCTACATGGATCTTTCTGAAAGGTAGGCATTTCATTGAAACAAGTAATATAACTATTGCAATAATCAATTCTCAAAATGTAACTTGGAGAGGTGATACTATTAAGGAGACTTCATTGTACTTTGTGAAAAGCAGACGACCTCTGCTGATTGAAAACTGTAGAGACGTAACCCTTCAAAGTTTGGGCATCTCTATATTAGCAGAAAATGCTGTACTTAATGTGGTGAACACAGACAGTATGAATATGGTGGGTATTATATGGCAAACTGTCTTTCAAACTGACTTCAAAATTCGTGATTTGACAGGAAGCAGTTTTATAAATAATTCCAAAATATCTGGTCTGTTTCTTGTTATTATACAGTTTATATCTAACATCCCAGTCAAATCTCAGCTATTAATAACTGGCTCCGAATTTTCTAGCATAAAAGGCTTCCACATAAGACATACTAGTATATCACCAAAAAACTATACTACTCATGTAATCTTTGAAAAATGTGATTTCATTGGAAACGAAGGTTTGCTACATGTAAACTTAATTGGACAAGTGGGAGATTTTAAATTGATATTTAACAATACAGGCTTCTTTACCACTGCATACCATCGTCCTCATTTTCGATCATCATATGTATGGCCTGTCGAATTTATTATAAATTGTCTGGTATACCAGAGAAGTAGTTTTAGTTTGATATCAATTGACAGCAGTATCATTAATTCACCCATCTCAATAACTTACAGGTACTTTTTCACATCAAAGACACCTTACAACCCTTTGGATGATACATACAAAGTGCCAAAAAGTGCTATATTACTGCAAAACACTACAGTAGTCAATAGAAATGGTTATGATTGGACAGATATTTTCTATATAAGACTTCAGTATATTTATGCTAAAGATGAAGTACCAATAAACAGAACTGAATCAATTAAATACCCTATTCTGGTATTCAGGAAGTGTACCTTGAAATTAGACCATTATATTAATGCTATTCTTCTTGAAAACTTCCGAGAATATTATGCATTATTTGATTCTGTTGTAATCAAGAGTTCTACAGGAATAACACTTTCATTGAGCAATAGCATACTCCATTTTCACAATATTAACGACATAATTAGCCGTACCAGTGATAGCAAGTTAAATGGATTTAAAACCAAATACATTGGCATTGAAATGAATTACAATTCAAGGCTTTTACTAGATGATTCATCAAGTTTGCAAATGTCTAAGGAGTTTACAAATGAAGGGGGAAATGTTTTTATTATTCCAAATGGTTTCAAAGGCGCCAGTAATGTTTGGTATAACGAGTATTCAAATTGTATCATGAACCATATTGGATGTGATGGACTTTGCTTCTATCAAATCATTAGTGAAAATGGTAAACTTGTGAGTGAGAAAGATATTGCTGAAAACGGAGCATCCATTTTCACAACAGGGTTATATCTACCTTTTGAAGCATATCAAATATATAATGGACATTTAGATAATTGCACAATGGAAACTACCAATGGACTTATCACAATGAATATAACAGACCACAGGAGGTTCATTCATACAGAATTCGAAGTAACAGGATATGCTGATGAGTGGCAAGAACACGACATAGCCTCACCTCCCTACTTTATATGCATCTGCAATGAAATCGACCCGAACAAGAAACCTCTTTGGGACTGTAGTCATTATACTAACTATACCATCTTTCCTGGACAAAGGGTTTCTATTAGGGCTGCATTAATGGGTGACTTCAAAAAGGTTATCATCAATGAAACAGTTCAAATTACTGAGTCAGTAGAGCAGGACACACAAAGTGTATTTTTAGGCAAAGAATGTAAAAGAGTATTTTTCAAGTCTGTTTTTGCTTCCAAGAAAGTTACAATAAGCTATAATTTTCCTACTTTTACCAGTGTAAATGATCTTGAACACAAAGTCAGTATTGTAACCCTTCCTGAGTGTCCACTTGGATTAGAGCTTGTAACAATTGAACAAATGCAAGGCTCTCAATGTATCTGTAACAATGTATTAAAATTGAAGGGATTTTCCTGTTCTGTTGGCAACATTACAGAAATAGCGGCCTTTAAGCAAAGCAGACAATCTTATTGGTTAGGATTACAACATAAACAACTCATATTCTCAGATTTCTGTCCTCCATTTTTCTGCAACGAGAACTTAATGGAAATTGGAACCACTTTAAAGGCATTAAACTCATCAAATCAACACTTTTGTACAAACCTCCGTCAAGGTTTCCTCTGTAGTGAGTGTCCACATGGATACAGTTCTGTTTTTAGAGGATTTGAGTGCACAAAGTGTCATGGACCTTGGTACCTGATCACTCTCTTCTATGCTATTGCCGGACTGTCACTCATTGCTCTTCTCTTCCTATTCAATTTGACAATCGTACAAGGAATCATCAATGGAATCAGTCTCTATACAAACATCATGTATCTTTACGATGACTTTTTGCAGGAACATGCTGGGGAGCCATTTTATAGCATCATTTCCATGCTCAATTTTGGAAGTGCAAGTGGAAATTGTTTCTATGATGGAATGGATGAGTTTGCAAAGGTCATGCTTCAATTTGTCTTTCCAATTTATCTCTTCTCACTTGTGATTATCATCATCATTGGAGCACACAAGTTTAACTTCAAGATATTCAAGTTAGAATTTGTGGCTAAAAGAGCTGTACCTGTGTTGGCTACATTGATATTGTTAACTTACACTAGTCTCACTGGAGCTATCATAACTGCTCTGAGATATACAAATGTCTATACACATGATTCCCCATACCCGTCACCTCGCTGGCTCTATCAACCAACACTCCACTATTTTGAGGGAAAGCACCTGTCCTTGGGACTGACAGCACTGGTAGCGTCTCTTCTCTACCTCATTCCCATCACCATTGTCATTCTCCTCGGAGACCTATTCAGAAGAATGTGCATCAGAAGCTTATGGTTCAGCCACTTCCTTGATGTCTTCCATGGAGCCTACCGCTGGCCACTCGGCTTCTGGTTGGGATTCAGGCTACTCATTAGAGTGGCTTTCCTCATGTTACAGATTGCGCTACCAATGCAAGCATTTGCTTTGCTTGTTTTCATTGTAATTTTGAGTTACTTTTTTGTAGAAATACATGCAGTAAAGCCTTTTCGAAAAATGTTGATTATTGGCCACTGGCCTCATGCAGCCAGTGCTAAAGGATTCAGAAAGACATGTAGAAATATAGTGATATGGTTTACAAAGATTGAAAACAATGAGACTCTCTACCTCTTGAATCTTACAGTGATAAGTGTCTTTGTAAGCCTGAACTCAATGCCCGCTCTATCTAAAGCAGCAAGCATTCTTTCAATATCAGTTGCTATCATACAACTTGGGATCATCACTGTATATCATGGATACATGTATTTTCCTATACCAAATTGCATCAAAGAGAGGTGGATAAAATTCAAAGAATTACAAAGAGTAAAACATGACCAAGAAATAGCTCTAAAGGCACTACAGAAACAATCAGTCAAAATAGATGATAAAATAGAAGAGTTTCCCTTCAAGCACATCCAGACTTTAGTAATTAGAGCACAAAGTGAATCTGATAACTCTGATGAAGATGAAACACCTTTCAGTCAGGGAGCTTCAGAAGAAAGGGATAAAAGTGAAGGATTGCTAGACAATTAATTGCTACATACAAGGTAAACCAAAATAGTGTGATATTAGGAGTAGCAAGCTGCATAGGAAGAGATCGATACGTATAGAACACGTCTCCTATCTTATATACTCATGTATTAATTATATACTCTATTATTAGTATAACTCCTCAAATACATACGCACATATGTATAACGTATTGCATGCATGTACGTATATGTAAAATGTTGAAGAAAATGTAAGATTTATTACTCATATACTTTTTACTGAGAAAAATGTAGAAAAAAAAATGATTGCTCAAACAACAGTTCTATAGTTTGTTCTTTAAAAGTGCATGATTATAAGGAATGCATACACACTGTATATTAGTTGTCCCATATACGTACCTTCCTTTTCCTTTTAGGTAATGGATAATATAATAGAGGTTCCACTGTAATTCCCCTTAACCATCTGTATGTACCATAATATTAGGTAATTATACGTATATACGTACATGCAACAATCCTTTTATTAAAACCATGCAGCATGCACACAGTTGGTAAATAGGTAGTATAGATGTAATATATACTTCTTACAGTTTACATATATTCTCATAAAGTCTTGTATATATATATATAAGCCTAATATAATTAGCCAAGAATTAATTTTCCTAATTATTGTTTTCACAGCATGGCTGTTATTCCAATTCTACTGGTGCCGCTTGGCTGTCATTCTGAAAATGAACTGCTAAATATGGCATGACTTGTGTTGAGCTTGACCCTACAATCTGCTTTGTTATGTCCCATAACATACACTAACCAGAACATTCTAACAAAGTTCTCTAATCAGTACACTCTTAAAATTAAAGACTTTCTCAACTAGTTCTACTTATTATGACAATATTCATCACTTTTTTCCATACTTTAGTGTGAATATCTCACTTTCTATATTTAACATAACAATTAAAACAAGTAAAACAAAACATTTTAAAACTGAATCTATAGAAGTAAAGTTTAAGTGATATACATCACTTCTACACCATGAATGATAGTTGAAGTAGGGATGGTATACGTAGGTTTGGCAGGAGTTTGTTCAAACCTATAGGGATAGCGCATTCTCTAGGAAATAAAAATTAATGACAATTATCAGAAATGGACCTATTACTGCAGCTGGTTAACCATTTTGCAAAGGTTCAAAATCGATGATCAAAGCATACATAAATAACTGCAAATAATCAAATGTAACCAAAGTTGCTTTTTTGCTGATTAATCAAGTGCTAATTGAAATACATCAAATTGGGCGGTCATGTTTAAGTGTTTCATACAGTTTGACAGTGGCTATAACTACTGGCAAATTGTATGAAACGTTTTGGGATTCCTTTGGTTAGCACCATAAATATATAATTCCTTTATGATTAGAAATTTAAAACAAAACTTATAGTAGCTAGATAATAAGAACGAACATGTACTTTCATTGGCCTGGACTGAGATAGATAGCTAACTCTAAAAACAATTCAAATGATTCCCGTCTGACTTGAAGGAAATTATCAAATCATTTAAGTATACAAGTACAAATTACCATGACAACACCAATATTATAGTTCTCAAATAAGCCTGAAAGTGTATATATTTGATCAAGTGTTATAACTAGCTGGTCTGGACTTGTCTTATATACACATATCAATTTCTCAGTCAAAATCTTTCAAACGACTTAAGAAGTGCTTTATTAACGCCATTGACAGTATAATGAAAGCTGGGACTGAGGTTTCTAAACAACTGTAATCGCAAAAGTAAAAATTTAATAAAGCCGAACCTTCACTTGACGGCTGCCATCTTATCATCACGTTGCCAGTAGACGTATCTCCAATGCATCATTCTAGATCTTCCCGTAATACGTAGATCGCGGGTGTTATTGTACACATTAGATTTCGAATTTTGCAATGCTCAATATAAAATGTATTGGTAAATTGAAAGAGTTACAATGTCAAATTTTATTTGTACATACATGTATATGCATTATACGAAAGCTACAAAGATGCGAACAAAATACATTTTGTAACTTGCTTACGAGCTTATAAACGATCTGTAAACTGCTCCATCTTAAGAGTACGTACCTAATAGAGTAAACGGTGCATATATCAAACTGTCTTGCTCTGGATGTGTGTGTATAGAGTGTTCGATTGTAATTGATTACATGCTGTTGTACTGGGTACAATAGATGTATACTACGGAAGAATGAGTCTATAGAGAAGTTCGTGGCTGAGCTGTTGTGACTTTCGCCTGCTGATGTTCTTTCTATGGAGGAAGGTTTTGCTGAGCTGTTATTGACTATTCTTTGCAGAATAGCTGAATAGATGTACTACACGTACTCATTGTTCTCGAACTTGCCACCAGAAGATCGTTCGCAAAAAGTCGTTTATTATAAATAGACCCTAGCAAATTTCATTCTTTGGCCTTCGGGCCCCACTCCGCTCCAGCGCCGGAGTATACGGTTCGCCAGCCTCCGGGAATTTGGTGCGACAACCATGGCTTGGAGTACGGTCATGGGACCATGTACTGCTGAAGGACCTGAGGTTTCTCTGAGGGGGATGGTCTTCTCCAATATGGCCTAGGATCCGGGGTTGTTCCTCCCTAGCAACTCGCCTTTGTGCGTTTGTTCTCCCGAAGATCGAGGCTGATGGTCTGGAAGCAGTGCGTGGGACCAATACCCACCGACTCGGCGAAGAGAAGCTCTGACCGGAGTCCCTGTTTTAGGCTGCCCGTTTTAAGGTAATTGCATTTGCATACACCACAGTCATTTGCATACACTTGGAATTTGGTTATCATTGGGGCATTTTACAAACGTCTGCATTGGTTAGCACAGGAAATTTGGATGTGTATATATTGACAGTAAGATTTTGTGTATGTGATTTAAGGGTAGTATATATGTAGACTTAAGGTAAGTTTGACATTTTCAAGATTTGCATTTTTCAAGATTTGCATTTTTCAAGATTTGCATTTTTCAAGATTTGCATTTTTTCAAGATTTGCATTTTTTCAAGATTTGCATTTTTTCAAGATTTGCATTTTTTCAAGATTTGCAAAAGATTAGCATTTTGCGTTGTAAGAAAATATGGCCGACTTTGAATGGTCACTTATTTTATTTTTGAATTTAAAAAATGCTGAAGTCAATGTAATATCAGCAGTTTAAAAATTGCAACGTAAATGAAAAAAAATAACTTACAACTCTTAACTGCAAAGATGCCAGTGTTAAGAAAATTTAAAAAATCAACTGAACTTCATGCAATTCATGACTTCAGGACCATAAAATCAACTGAACTTCAATTCATGACTTCAGAACAGTAATTTATCACCAAGGCAGCCAGATCTTCACCTTTTGAAGGTTTGTCATATTTGTATATACGTACATTCGGTTGTATTATTATTTTTCTACATTCCACAGGTTCTGCAATCTTTGAAATGCAATCTTTCGGGACTCATTTTCTAAGACATAATTTGAATTGGATGTCCAAGTTTCTGTGGAGTTGCAACTTTGAATTGGCTGCCCTGTTCCATTTTTGACTCGCCACCGAGCTGGCAGTCCATGGTCTGTTTTTTTTTGAATTGTTACTTTAAAATAGCTCTTAATATCCTTTCAACTTACCACTTTGAGCTGGCTGTTGTTTAAAAGACTTGCCACTTTGAGCTGGCTATATATTGATCGATTAGTAAACCCAAGGCATGCATATGAGATTAATTTGGCCTTGTGCATTGCAACGGTTAACTCAGACATTGGCTTTTGGCCTAAATACTCAGTAAATTGCATTTATAAATGCAGCAAGATTGGTATTTTTGCATTTTATTTCTAACAATTCAGCAAGATTGGCATTTTTGCATTTTATTTCTAACAATTCAGCAAGATTGGCTTTTTTGCATTTTATTTCTAACAATTCATCAAGATTGGCATTTTTGCATTTTAATTCAACAATTCATCAAGATTGGCATTTTTGCATTTTAATTTTAAACAATTCATTTTGCTTCAAGAAGAAAACAGGGCCTGGATTACTTAAGAATGGTCACTTAATTTCATCTTTTAAATTAACATAACTTAGAAATTTCAAATTAACTTCAACAGAAATTTCAACTCAACTCAACTGAAATTTTTAATTTTTAACTGAACAATTTTTCAACTTGAACAGAAATTTCAACTCAACGAACAGAAATTTACCTTCAAGAACAGAAAGATGCACCAAGCAATCTTTTAAAGGTTAACATGTTTATATATATGCACACTGTTCAGCTCTATTTTATATATATATACATTCTTCAGGTTCTGCACATGCAAGTTTTCCATTTGATATGAAAATTTTGGACTTTTTCTTCTACTTTGACTTAATTGTGCTGGATGTCCGCAAAAATCAATTTAACTTTAGAACGGAAAGATACATTAAGTCTACTGCGTTTAACTACAAAACAGAAAGATAACATCAGAACGGAAAGATACATCAATTCAATTTAACTTCAGAACACATCAGTCAATTTAACTTCAGAACAGAAAAGATATCAAGCAACCAGCTGGATCTTTGTCATGAAGGTTTGACATATTTATATATGTACATTATTCAGTTTCATGCATTATAGTATTTTTATATTCTACAGGTTCTGCAAGGTTTATAGATGACTTGGCAAATTTTCTACTTTTTTCTTATACTTTGAGCTGGATAGCCTATTTATCATGGATTTTGCAAATTTCAGCTGGCAGTCCCAAATTTCATCTTTGAATGTAAAATTACATTCTTCGTACATTGATTTAATGCCAGTAAAAATAACAAAATTACAAAACAATTCAACTGAAGAAATAGAGATTTGCCAGCACTTGATCTTGTCTTTCAAAGGTTTACCATATTTACATGTACAATATTCAGTTGTATTTATAGTATATATTTCCTACATTCTACAGGTTTTACCATTTTAATTCCTGACTATACTTCATCTACTTTCATCAATCTGAACTTGTCATTTTGAGCTGGTGGTTCCTGTTCCTGGTCTGTTTTTGGATTTTACAACTATGAGCTTGCTTGTGGCAGTCCCTAATCACTTTGTGCGAGTTGTCTCTGGTCTATTTGGTCATGTTTATAGTCATTTGAGCTGGTTGTCATGTCCTATTAATTTTCTCCTACCATGCATAGTGTGTTAGACTGTGTACATTCTACCTGACAATGTGTTTAGCCATATTTTACTTGTAGGTAATGTACATGCTTAAGTTTACCATGTTTAGTATGATATCCTTTCCATTCCTTTAGTCCAATCCTTTCCATTCCTTTAGTGGTCCCTATCTCATACGAAGGCAGGTCTGATTTGAGGTAAAGTGACGCACTGTTCTCTGGTGCTACGCCGGTGTGTCATGATTCTCAATGAAGAAGGTTTGAGGTCCGCCAGGGTCGGGTCATTGTACACGTAGCATTTGTACCTTGATCTAGTAACTGGTCACAGGGCGGCTAGGTACGCCGAGCCGTTCCCGCGCATCTTCCTCCCCTCCTAGCTGGGAACGTGGAGCACTACTGGGCGGAGTGGGGGGCACGATGTACTCCCACCTCCGCGTGGTGTGCCCCGGATTCAACTTTTTCATGGTTGGAAGTTGATACAAAGAGGAGTACAAAACCAAACTGAAGATGAATTATCCTCAAGTGAGTTCAGATCCAGATTTACCATTATATATATACAACTCTAAATATTCTTATTTTATATTTTCTCTCTCATGCTGCTTGCAGTTCATCAAGGAGTCCCTATATATTTAAAGGCTGCACTGTTTGGAACATATCTAAACTCAATAGACCAGCTGAATAGCATATTGCACTCACTATTTATACTGAGTGGAGAGATGCATGCAGGCCCTTATTTTAAAGTAAGTTGCATAACCCTTACGAATTTACTGGAATTAGAATTCATCCAGAAAACAGGAAGGCCTTGGCCTAATTTGACACAAGTTTTTGACCTGATTTGATTTGTCATTTTCAAGCTAGCTATAGCTTTATTCTTTAATTGTGTCCTGCTGTATATACATGGCCATATAACTCTCTGACTGGTCATTTGAGCTTCCAGTGTCCCTCATAATATGTTTAGACGCAGCAATTTTAAAAGCTAGTTGTTCCAGGGCCTACAGTTGTCATTGTGACTTGGAATATATGTACATTTTGTACATTGGTGTTTAGCTTGCTTATGTATATATATATATATATATATATATGTATGTTTGATCAGATATGATTTGTTCTTGTATATATTACATGTGCAGATTGAGTCCATTTTGATGAAAAGTGGCTAGAAACTGACTCAGTTTACTATGTAGATGATCTCATTGGATTGTGAAAGTTTCCAACAGTGACTATATTTTAACTGTCTGCTGACAAACTTCATTATTTGAATGTAAACGTTCTCTTATTTTAATGTAAACTTTCTTATTTTAAGTCAATGAATAGTAGTTTCGAATTCCTTGTTTCAATGATCCACAATTCTGTGACTATAAAAATTAATAAAGCATTTTTATTAAAGTTATACGTATATAATATGGACCAAGTAATGTTTATATGGATCAAGCAACATTACTCTTATCAGTCTCCAATCTACACAATTAGGTTTGATTGTGTAATGCCATACATATATCTGTATGGATATTATATATAAAGATCTCCACAGTAAAAAATGCTATATACGTATTTATATATGCATGCAATTCATCATGTGTACGTATGTATATAAGTGAATAACCTGCAATTTATGTTTAAAAGGAATGATAATATGATAATATAATTATGTAGTTTAACTTTTAATTTAAGACATTAACTATCATAACAAAAGTGTTACATTCTTAACTTAACGATTTTGAAATTGAAGATGTATATATCATGTATGTGTATACAATTTATAATTATCTTTGGAATGTTTAGCAAACCACAAAGCACAGTAGTCAGGTTGTGAGGTGTTTTACAAGCCACTTAAGGCTAAGACTTTTGGATCATCAAAGTCCCAATTTGAATCAGATGCTCTCCTGCCAGTCATTTCTACATATCTCTCAAAGTCATATTGTGATTGAAATGAGTCAGAAGCATACGAGTTACACTTTTCAATGCACATCTTTGGCAACTGGTCTTCAAAATCCAAAACATCAATATCATATGGATTTTCATAGTTACTGGCTGCTTTTGTTTGTTTTTCATCTTGAACAGTTTCTAGAGAAACACAATTACATGGATCGAAACAAAGTATAGCTAAGTTCTGTATATTTAACATATGTATATAATAGGTGTGTCCTGATTATGTCAGTGTGATGGAGGCTAGACTTGACATCAGGATAGTAATAAAGTTTGATTTGTACCTGATTGTACCAATTTCCTCCACTAAATGCCTTCACCTGAGCCAATATGAACCTACGTACAGTAAGGAATTACAGTATTGGTTGACTACATAAGACACTAGAATACATAGGCAAAGGTCAATGGCCAGTATGTACAGAACACACAGTAAGATGTATAACACACTGTATAAAGGAGGGGCTAATTGAACAAACACTGTGCAAAGGCCATGATGAAATGTGAATATAAAACTGTACATTTTAATATGGCATTGTTTTTGTATATAGCAGTCTCTTTGTACCAGTAAACACTATAGAAAAACACTGAACCAGCTAGTGAAGCCGCTACACATATATATATTGATTCAGAATGTGATTCCCTGTGTATACATACGTACACAGATCTGGTTACATAGGTATACGTAGTCCATTTGGACTAAATTGAGATGGCTTGCAAACTACCATAGTGTCAGTGACACTCATACTTGAACAATACTGTGATGCAATAGTTATGCTTATATCTGTCTTGAGAACATTGTTCAAGTTTCTACCCTATACATACATACATATGTACAAAGCAGCCAGTTAAATATATACGTATGTTAATATATAGTCATAAAATAAACAACTAACAACATTGATGACTGTATATATTCACTTGTAAATGAATAAATTCCCCATTATTTTCATTGTATTCGATTGTGGTATTCTTGTCAAATACAGGATTCACCACGGCAACCAATGTCTGAACATTCTGTAAATCAGTTAATTCCTCATTATCAAATATCAAGAAATATTTAAAGACAGTACCAGCTACAACTCCTTTAAAGACTGGTGCCACACACAAGAGTCTTATATGAGTATCCACGCTGCAGTTCTACATACGTATATACATTAAACACATTTTAAATATATAATAATAGGTACATAGGAATATATAGAAATATATTAGTTATTATGGATAAGATACTAACTGTAATATATGTCATGTTGTCAACTTTAAGGGATAATTGTGGTTGGATTGCTGCATCCATATTCTCTCCATTAATAAAGATAGTGACCCCACCTCTATTAAATACAAAAGCATATAAGTAAGAGAACAATATTTAATGCAGTTCTCTCTCTGTATACGTACAAAATCTCAGCAAAAATCTCAGCAATTTACCTTGAAATGATATTTCCATCATTGAAATTTGATTTATCAAAGAGAGACTTGAAAATAGGCTTCACATATGTATATAATACACTTGATGGACCAAGAAAGTTATTCCCATCGATTGTTAGCTGAATCTCTGCTGTGACGTTGGATTTATCAGTTGAAGTAGTGGTACATAAAATACTTGAAGATTGTATTTCAATTCTGTAATTATATAAGAAGAAAAATGATGAATTTAAGAATTAGGTCTATACATAGTACCTTGCACATGTAGTATAAAGAGCAGTAACACATTTATGACAGCTCAAAAGGCGTATACGTATACGTATGTAAATGACTGCATACGTATTTGGATATAACCAAACTTTTTGAGGTAATAATTGATAATACATAGAATAGGGCAGCCATTGTTTGGCCATCCTGCATGGCTTAGAGAGTAACATACTCTCTGATATAATTAGTAAAATAGAAGACATTTTACCTTATGCAAACATGCCCATCAATTGATACAATTGTGTTTTCAATATTTCCAATGTCTAAATTTGATCCAAATATCATTATATTAGTTCCTCCAGCAGATGGGCCACGATTTGGAAATATTTTATTAATTACTGGCTCTTTGTACATGTAGTTGCCGACACTTAGCTGAAACGATATCTCCAGCGTTATGGCCACACTAGTTGGTTCTCTGTCCATTGATGGTGGTATTACACACACTAACTGTACCCCAGGAATTATCTTGTCACTGACTATGGGACACAATTGCCCGCCAATTAATATAGATACATTTTCTTTTGGAAAGAAACCCAAATTTTGTCCTGTGATAGTCAAAGCTGTCCCACCTTTACTGGACCAGACAATGGTGAAATCTGTCAACATAAGAATTGGAGCTAATCAAAGCTTAACATATAATTAAACATATTATTAAATGTGTAAAGCAATACTTATACATTAAATGAGGTTTATAAAGCATTCACTCGTTGTGCATTGCAGTGTAACAGTAAGCCAATCCAAAACTTAAGGACATATAACTGGACATAATGGAACACTTCTGGTCAAAATCAAAACAGTTTATACTTGTTACACTTGGTAGGCCACAGTAACTAAAGCTGTTGCTATGACGACACATTGATGATACAACATGTCCATAAACACAAGTGTTAGTAGTTGTACAATAGCTACACTGAAGTATGTCTTCTTGAGCGAAACAGGCTGAGCAACCTTGCAAACCAATCTTGAAGCAATCATAAATGACAACTGGAAGTGGGGAAAGGCAAGACATCTCTGTAAGATCCTATATACATATGGGTTATTATATAATAATACCGTTATACAATAATATATATAAAATTAATTGTGATTGCCAACATATGTGATTGAAGAACATACCCATCAATTATATGTTATGTGAATGCAGGATTTCAATAATTAAAGGGTGAAAATGAATCTCGTATGACTTTCAACATACGTATTGTAAACAGAGTTATGTAAGTATATTAAAAAAGTAATATTTGAACTTCAAGGCAGTATCCTTACACGTACATACATAAAAAATATAATATACAGAGATATGTCATATATATTACTAAATAAGTGTATATAGTACTGCATGCTAAAGGGAGTAAATTTGAAACTTCTCAAGAAGTCACAGTTATATATATATATATGGGCACTACATACTAATGCAATGTGATCCTAACTTTAGACAGCAGCTTATAGTCATACCAGGCAGTGAAGGTGTAGAACAGAGAGTTAGCTGGTAATTGTAATTTCATGTTTATTCCTAGTTTAACGACACTAAGTTTCTCTCTATAAACATACTTGGAACAGATCCTTCTGGTTGTCGATGGGAAACTCATCAACTCCATTTGTCCAGCTGCAGAGAACTCTAACAGTCCCAATCACTTTGGTTCTGTTTGGTGTGAGCAGCTCAAATAGAGAGGTTATCAAACACATTAGAGAAGTGGCATCAAGTACAACTGCCCTCAGTTTTACGGTATTGCTTTCAACAGACAGTTGGCACTCATTGCTTAACTATATAATTTGATATTCATAATATTTCAAATACGTATATAGTCCTACAGGTACATACTGAACACTAAATGAATAATCTAACATGCCATTTGCCTTATATGCTTACATCTATTTTAGAGTAAAGGCCTATAGAGAACTAAAGCTAGTGAGAGCTTTGGATGAGGATACAAGAGTTTTCGGTGGTACTGTATTCCCTTATACGTATGTACCTCTTGAAAAGTATACGTATTTAAGGATAAATTCTTGTTTGTCTGAAGCAGTTATTATAAGTAAGAAACTTAATTATGTATATCCATGCTGTAATTGACTGGTTACTGGTTCATATTAAGTAAAAAACCATTCACATTTAAGTTTTTAAAAACCTTACTGAAATAATATGTATGTATGTATATGTGTACTTTTAAATTTATTATAGGAAAACTCACATTATAATTCACAAGATTTCGGACAGTGAGATTCAGGGTTCTACTTGAAGAGACCATTCCACTGTGAACTGGATAACCAAGAGTGGAGAGTGGATTGGGAAATAGCTGGGGACAGTCCTTGGGAACATTCTGTACAATATACAGACATCATTAAATCAATACAGTGGTACTGTATTAAACGTATTTACTCTCTTAGTACATATACACAAATAATGTGTGGGGATGTGCCTCTACGCTGGTGCTACCTCGTCAGCCAGGACCTAAGGGGGTATGCCCAAATGGATATAAGCAGTAGTGGCCAGATTAGAGTGGAGGGTAACACTCTAGTACATCTGACTCTGCAGTGGTATTTGCAAAACAGCTACTTTCTGCCCAATGTCCCTAATTGACACGGTGAACAGAGGAGGAGGAGGAGGAGGAGGTGTGTGAGAGAGAACAATTTTGTGTGGCTAGCTATATAGCTTTAAAATTGTCTTCCTGGACAATTTCACAAGCTAAAACCCACACATTACACATTAAAATGTTTCAATAACTATACATGTCATATAATATGGAGTAAACCAACAGCTTATCTGGTGTTATTATATAATTTGATTACAATCAAGTACTAGCTACACAGTGCAAGTTAGAAATCCAAGTGACCCCTAGGATAATTAGTATTTTAAAAAGTTAAATAAAAACATTAAAAAGTGAAGTTAAAAGTAGGGATGGCACTATAACAGTGATTGGCACATCTAGAAAAAGTAACGAAACAAGAAAGTGATCATATGGTAAGGCTAACATTGCAGAAGTGGCATACTGAAACTTAACTATATATACACATCACTTCTGTGTTTGGGCGCATCATGGATATACTAGAAGTAGGGATCGATGCGCCCAAACATAGAAGTGATGTGTATCACCTATTTATACGTATTTATAATTTACTATTATGTATATATCTGGAATATCACAGAATATGTTAGAACTCGTAAATATTCTAATGATGCATCATCTTCAGTCTATACTAAGGCATGAAAAGGTAATTGGTAGGCCATGGCTTCTACCTTGCATGATCTGTATCAACTACTACTCTCTATGCAGTAGTTGAGGAATTCAAAGCCTGCAACAGTGTGACTAAAGTTTTATACTGTTTAAAATACTGATTATTGTATGGGCCACTTCGATCTCTTGATTGTAATTTTAATATTATATAGTCACTTGGACCTCTTAAATTTGTAACTTGCAATAATTGTACTGTGTAGCACTTGATTGTAATTTTATTATTTTACATATTTGCCAGTAACTATATATAAAGTATATAAATGCAAAAAGAAGAATTTAAGATTTGTGTCTCTATATATTGAATAATATGTAGGCTGTCTTATATAGGTGTCACATGCTTACAAAACTGCTCTTGTGAATGTCCACAATTACTCTACACAAAAGTAATGAACCCAGATTGGTTGCTGGACCATGCCTCAATCACTGGACTCATAAGTACTTCCAGTACCTTGCTTCACTTTAGAAATCCTCAGACCAATTAGAGATTGATTCGCATTCCACTTTTTCAAAAAGATGAGCTATGCACAGATGACATAACTGTAAAAATAAAGTTATATTTTCAAGATCCACCAACTAGTGACTCAGATCCTATTATCATGCTGTGCAATCAAACCACCTGCCATGGTAACCTGATTGCAGATATCACCAATGTTGGTACAGCCTGCCTCTTTACAAGCCTAACGCCTGGGAATACTGCCACTGACCGTCTTCATAGCAGTAATTGTGGAGGTCTTACACTAGAAAGTGATGTTTCACCAAAAGAGGTCATTGTTACTCTTAAGCCCACACAGCAATGGGGCTCTTTCCATCTTACGTAAGATGGAGGCTTCACAGCTGCAGCTACGTTTACAACTAAACTGGATGTTAAGCAAGGCCTTTTTGTAGAACTTTATGGCGACAACGATGTAAACGAGGAATATAAATTGGAGTATATGGAAGTGGAGGTCACTAGGAATGACTAATCATCTTTTGAAGAACTACCTCCATTTGTATGAACTTTGAATAAGAACTACATACACATAATACAAAGAGTGATAATAGAAGAGAAACTGTTTAGTAACAGATTTAAAGCTTATAAGTACAATTCCAAGAATAATTTTGAAAATGATTGAAACACAAATGTATGTCCAAGGCAAGGCTCTATATAGAATGAAGGAGTTACACACGATACGTATAGTACCTTAATATTTTAGGTGCATATAGACAAGGCATATAGACCATGTTCAAACTCAAACATGCATGGAGCATCACCAAAACCATGGTGGAATCAAAAGTTATCCAAATGTAGACAAGATCTTAGGAAAGCACAAAAGAATTGGATGAGATGCAATAATACTAACCCTGATAGAATATATCTCTGGAACATTTGCAAAGATAAACAGAAAACTTTTGATAAGCTAGTTAGACAAGAAAAACGTAAATTCATGCAATAATCTTAAACACATGTACACCAATTTACTAAAGCACCTGAACCATGGAAGGTCCCATAAATTTTGGAAGTTATTCGATACAATTAAATGACCATAAAGGACATACCACACCTACGTAAATCTCTTTTAAATTCAAACTGAAATCTAACTAACGATCACAATGAAATTAAGGATATATGGCTAAACTATTTTATAATAATAATAATAACATTTATTAGAGTGACACGTGCAAATCAAAATATGATGTATGCACTAGGCCAGACTGGGCCCATGAGTCACTATAAAATATAAAATACAAGGGTCAGTTAAAATACCATAACACAGATCAGAATCGAAGCTACATGTACATCTAAAGAGTTTCAATCAATATTACTATATCTCTTCCTTGATTTCTTGCAATTGCATGCATATGGACTTGGGTCTCTATTGATGACTGGAATATATATATCTGACACATTTATCGGAAAATTGACACCATATAGTAAGGTACTATCAACACTCCAATGTTCTCAAGCCTAAATCGTCCTAAATGGGTCTGCTGAGGATACAGGTCATTGTGTATACAGATAAGAGTACAATACAAATAAAATAAACTAATACCCAGAGGATCATCTACGTGTACACCTACCTAAATTCTAAATGTATAACAGTCTAACCTCTTATCTTGAATTACCCTATTGCATGTAGTAGTCTCATGCATCAATTCATCAATAAATTACTTTAAAGAGTCATCATAAATGATATGCATATATTAAAATTACTGCATGCCTACCTATCTATATTCTTGTCACCATGTATATGGTACCGGAGGGAGCTTGTATTAAATCAATTTAAGTATTATATCCTCATTCTCCTATATCGCACCTTACTTTATAAAACGCCCTTAACCGCATAGCCACTGACTCATCCGACACACCAGCTGCAGCCAAGCACACAGCTAGGTGTTCGCTGGATGAAAAGGAAGTGCCATCCCACTGCAGGGACCTCAGGATCGCTTGCCTACTATCAGACAAAGAACCTGCTAAATCCCCAACCTCGTCATATATCTTATGTCAGAAGTAAACAATCCATTAACAAACAACCTTACTTCTCAGCCAGAACCATATCTCAATATGGAAATTAGCCTAGAAGAAGTCTCGGAGGCTATTTACTTATTAGATGATAAGAAATCTCCTGGCCCAGATGGATTAGGTGCAAGTACTATAAAAATCGCTATTGTCATTAGATATTTACATCAATTATATAACCGCTGTTTTAAAAACGCTGAGATTCCCTCTGACTGGTACCTCAGCTCCCTTACCCCTATCTATATAAGGGTAATGGTAATAAATACGATCCTAAAAATCATAGGGGAATAGCAATGCAATCCTGTATTGTGAAAGGCTTTTGTAATAATCGCCTAACAACATATACCTTGATTCTAATAATATCTTATGTGAAGAACAATGTGGATTCAGGAAAAAACAAGACCAGATTTTTACTCTTTTTAACATCCTTGAAAATCATAAAAAGGACACATATGCCTACTTTATAGATTTTAAGAAAGCCTTTGACTCAATTCCAAGAGACAAATATGGCAAAAACTAGAAAGGATTGGAAGTAATGGAGATTTCTTGGAGACCACACGTAGATTGTACTTAATAACACAATACTCAGTACGCTTCAATAATGATAGCACCAACTGTTTGGTTTTCAGTTAATTCTGGGATAAAGCAAGGATGTATTCTGTCACCCACACTATTTAAAATTTAATATTAACGACCTAGTTGAATACCTAATAACCTCACCCACTGCCAGACCTCTTAACTCACAGGATCAAATATCAGGTTGAACTCTATGAACTGCCAGGTTTCAATAGGTATAAAAGTATGTATAAAACTTGGAAAGGGGGCTGCTAAAATTTGAACCCAGTGAAATTAGTCTGTTAGCACATTCTTGAGCACCCTCTGAACCCTGGCTGTTCAAAATAGATTTCACACCATATGAAACCTGTAATTTGATCCTGTGACTTTGGCAAATTGAAACTAGACTGTCTTCTATATGCTGATGATCTGTTTATTTTAGCTGATTGTCCAAAAGCCCTACAGGACAAATTACATAGGCTTACCCAATTCTGTGACACTTGGTCCCTCACAATTAACCCCATAAAAACTAAAATAATGCAATAACAGGAAGATGTTGGACTCTGCTAGATTCAGTTGTTGTAACTTCGAAATTCCAGCTATAAATACCTTGGGCTAGTTAAGTATTTACCCAACATTTAAATTGGAAAACTGCTATTGAAGCCATATCCACCACGGCCAGTAGGGCAGCTAGCCTTTTGATTTGTAAATATAGATCCTGTGGAGGATTTAACCACAAGATTTACTCAAGATTATATGAATGTTTGATTCTTCCATTGATTAATTATAGTTAATTTCTATGGGGCTTCAAATCCTATCCCGAAATTAATACAAGTTAATAAGAAATTTTCTTGGACTAAATAGGAATGCACCGCACCCTTGGATCAAGGCTCTGTTAGGGGAAATGGGATGGAAACCGATTTCACTTATTACCGAGATTGTGTGTATCAAGTTCTGGAAGCGAATCTGTCAAATGTCAGATTTTAGGATCACTAAACTTACTTTTAATGAAAGCTGTAGATTAGCTGATCAAGGTATTCCTATATTTGAGTTTCCTCAATAAGGAAACTTCTCTCCACCAATCTACCTAACCATTTACCACCCCTTACCCATGATCTTTGTTACCTCAATTATTAACCTCTTTATTGAATATACATGTACTATGTTGTATGAAGGGTGATGGCTCAACAATATTAACATAATTCCTAGTGATTCAAACTCTGGAGGCAGATTATTATATACTGTAACATTAAATTTAGACCTAATGTAGAGCCATATGTAATTAGTTGTGACAGTGGTAGAAGAAGAATCATGGCTGGTCTGCGTACTGGTTTCTTCCCCTGGCTGTTGAGGTTGGTCGTTAAACCTCCATACCATTTGGGGAGAGGCTCTGCCAAGTATGTCGTGGGGTACAGTGGAGGACCAAGCTCATTTTCTATTGTACTGTACTAAACTGAACTCTATCAGATCTGACTTGTTTTCTAATTGTAACCAAATCAACTCTACATTCATGTCCATGTCCCAAAGCAACAAGCTATATTTTCTCTTAAACACAGACAATATATAATAAAAAAAATTATCCACTTTTTGTTTGATGTATAAACTTCACAACTTAATGTAATCACCCCCACCAATTTTTTGTGACTACTAAGCCTATTTTGGCTGGTCAGATTACTGATTGTCACTCTAATAATCATGATTATTATTATACATATTCCATTGAATCATTCAAATGACATTGTACATTATACTTATGAAATCAGTTAATTGGATGATCATAATGTTTACTTATATATACAGGTATATACGTATATATATATAGTACTACACAGTAAAAGTTACAAATTTAAGAAGTCCAAGTGACTATACAATATTAAAATTACAATCAAGTACCTAGCTACACATGCAGTGCAAGTTACAAATAAAAAGAGATCCAAGTGACCCCTAGGATAATCAGTATTTTAAACAGTACAAGACTTTAGTCACACTGTTGCAGGCTTTGAAATCCTCAACTACTGTATAGAGAGTAGTAGTTGATACAGATCATCCAAGGTAGAACCCATGGCCTACCAATTACCCTTTCACGCCTTAGTATAGACTGAAGATGATGCATCTGCATGCCATATATCAACAAAGGTTCCAGTCTTAAAGGGGTCTCAGCTAATAAACAAAGCAGATTTGATTTGCCTTGTGAGGGAGCCAAGAATGCCGACGGTTGGTTGCATGCATTCACATAATCAACAGGGTTAGAGACCGTTTTGTAACTTGTACACAAGGGACATCATATGACTTACGTATATAAAGGCCTTGGCCTTTTATGTCCTTGTGTATATACAAGTTACAAAATAGTCTCTAACTCTGTTGATTATGATAATTAACCACATTAGGTTTATATCTACTTTTTGAAGCATATAAAATATATAATGGACATTTAGATAATTGCACAACGGAAACTACCAATGGACTTATCACAATGAATATAACAGACCACAGGAGGTTCATTCATACAGAAGTAACAGGATATGCTGATGAGTGGCAAGAACACGACATAGCCTCACCTCCCTACTTTATATGCATCTGTAATGAAATATTAGGATTACAACATAAACAACTCATATTCTCATATTTCTGTCCTCCATTTTTCTGCAACAATAACTTGTTGTTTTAGCTTGTTATATGTATGTACTGTACGTATGTTAAAATGAGTCAGATTAAAAGTGGCACATTGCTTTTATTTTCAGGGGGACACATTAGTACTATTGTTTTAATTCAAAATGAATAGAAATGTTAAAAGAAATAGAAACTGCCTTTTGAAAAGTTTACAAAACACGAATTTTCAATTTTAGTGTAGTGTGGGGAAACATTATATATAGTTGTGTATGCTTCTGCCTTCAGCATAAAAATTGTAGTATAATACGTATCATAGTAAATGTTATTATATAGAATATAAAATTTCAGTACAATAAGTTATGTAATATATACCCACACATACATAGGTATATATAAATACACTAGCTACAATTGTATATATACATTAACAGTTAAAATTAGAAATGCGTCAGCTAAGAGCACTGACAATAGTAGTAGTGTTAACGTTGGCAACTACATACTCTACCATTGGGGAACACCAGACACATACCTTCTGGGTAACTCCAAATTGTCAGCAGGAGAGCTGTCAGGACAGTACACCATGTCACACAGTTGATGAGTACTACCAACAGAATACCAGTATCTTCTCAACATCTAATGCTACATGGATCTTTCTGAAAGGTAGGCATTTCATTGAAACAAGTAATATAACTATCGCAATAATCAATTCTCAAAATGTAACTTGGAGAGGTGATACTGTTAAGGAGACTTCATTGTACTTTGTGAAAGGCAGACGACCACTGCTGATTGAAAACTGTAGAAAAGTGACCTTTCAAAGTTTAGTCATCTCTATATTAGCAGAAAGCGCTATTCTTACTATTGAGAACACAGAAAGCATGAATATGGTGGATGTTATATGGCAAACTGTCTTTGAAACAGACTTTCAAATGTTTGATTTAGCAGGAAACAATGTTATACGTAATTCCAAAATATCTGGTCTGTTTCTAGTTATTATACAGTTTATATCTAACATCCCAGTCAAATCTCAGCTATTAATAACTGACTCTGAAATTTCTAGCATAAAGGGCTTCCACGTAAGACATTTTAATTTTTCGCCAAAGAACTATACTACTCATGTAATCTTGGAAAATTGCGCTTTCATTGGAGAGGAAAACTTATTACATGTAAAGTTAGTTGGACTAATTGGAAATTTTCAACTGATACTAAACAAAACAAACTTCATAACAACTGTATCCCATCGTCCTCATTTTCAATCATATGTATGGCCTGTTGAAATTATTATAAATTGTCTGGTATACCAGAGAAGCAGTTTTAGTTTGATATCAATTGACAGCAGTATCATTAATTCACCCATCTCAATAACTTATAGCTACTATACTACACCAAAGACACCATATAACCCATTGGATGATACATACAAAGTGCCAAAAAGAGCTATATTTCTGCAAAACACTACAGTGGTCAATAGATATAGCTACGATTTGACAGAAATTTTCAACATTAAACTTAAGTACATCTCTGCTAAAGAACAAGTACCAATAAATAGAACAGAATATATAAAATACCCTATTCTGGTATTCAGGCAGTGTATCTTGAAGTTAGACCATAATATTAATGGTTTTCTTATTGAAAATTTTCAAGAATATTATGTTTTATTTGATTCTGTTAATATTAAGAGTTCTACAGGAATAACACTTTCATTGAGCAATAGCATACTCCATTTTCACAATATCAACTACATAGGAAATAAAGAAAGCAACCCAAATTTGTATTCTTGGGTAAAGGAGAAATATATTGGCATTGAAATGAATTACAATTCAAGGCTTTTACTAGATAATTCATCAAGTTTGCGAATGTCTCAGTATTATACAAGACAAGGTGGAAATATATTTGTTATTCCAAATGGTTTCAAAGGCGTCAGTAATGTTTTGTATAACAAGTATTCAAATTGTATCATCAACCATATTGGATGTGATGGACTTTGCTTCTATCAATTGGTCAGTGAAAATGGTAAACTTGTGAGTGAGAAAGATATTGCTGAAAACGAAGCATCCATTTTCACATTAGGTTTTTATCTACCTTTTGAAGCATATAAAATATATAATGGACATTTAGATAATTGCACAATGGAAACTACTGGTGGACTTATCACAATGAATATAACAGACCACAGGAGGTTCATTCATACAGAAGTAACAGGATATGCTGATGAGTGGCAAGAACACGACATAGCCTCACCTCCCTACTTTATATGCATCTGCAATGAAATCGACCCGAACAAGAAAAATCTTTGGGACTGTAGTCATTATACTAACTACACCATCTTTCCTGGACAAAGGGTTTCTATTAGGGCTGCATTAATGGGTGACTTCAAAAAGGTTATCATCAATAGAACAGTTCAAATTACTGAGTCAGTAGAGCAGGACACACAAAGTGTATTTTTAGGCAAAGAATGTAAAAGAGTATTTTTCAAGTCTGTTTTTGCTTCCAAGAAAGTAACAATAAGCTATAATTTACCTACTTTTACCGGTGTAAGTGATCTTGAACACAAAGTCAGTATTGTAACCCTTCCTGAGTGTCCACTTGGATTACAGCTTTTAACAATTGAACAAATGCAAGGCTCTCAATGTATCTGTAACAATGTATTAAAATTGAAGGGATTTTCCTGTTCTATTGCCAACATTACAGAAATAGCAGCCTTTAAGCAAAGCAGACAATCTTATTGGTTAGGATTACAACATAAACAACTCATATTCTCAGATTTCTGTCCTCCATTTTTCTGCAACGATAACTTAATGGAAATTGGAACCACTTTAAAGGCATTAAACTCATCAAATCAATACTTTTGTACAAACCTCCGTCAAGGTTTCCTCTGTAGTGAGTGTCCACATGGATACAGTTCTGTTTTTGGGGGATTTGAGTGCACAAAGTGTCATGGACCTTGGTACCTGATCACTCTCTTCTATGCTATTGCTGGACTCTCACTGATTGCTCTTCTCTTCCTATTCAATTTGACAATCGTACAAGGAATCATCAATGGAATCAGTTTCTATGCAAACATCATGTATCTTTACGATGACTTTTTGCAGGAACATGCTGGAGAGCCATTTTATAGCATCATTTCCATGCTCAATTTTGGAAGTGCAAGTGGAAATTGTTTCTATGATGGAATGGATGAGTTTGCAAAGGTCATGCTTCAATTTGTCTTTCCAATTTACCTCTTCTCACTTGTGATTATCATCATTATTGGAGCACACAAGTTTAACTTCAAGATATTCAAGGTTGAATTTGTGGCTAAAAGAGCTGTACCTGTGTTGGCTACATTGATATTGTTAACTTACACTAGTCTCACTGGAGCTATCATAACTGCTCTGAGATATACAAATGTCTATACACATGATTCCCCATACCCGTCACCTCGCTGGCTCTATCAACCAACACTCTACTATTTTGAGGGAAAGCACCTGGCCTTGGGACTGACAGCACTGGTAGCCTCTCTTCTCTACCTCATTCCAATCACCATTGTCATTCTCCTCGGAGACCTATTCAGAAGAATGTGCATCAGAAGTTTATGGTTCAGCCACTTCCTTGATGTCTTCCATGGAGCCTACCGCTGGCCACTTGGCTTCTGGTTGGGATTCAGGCTACTCATCAGAGTGGCTTTCCTCATGTTACAGATTGCGCTACCGTTGCAAGCATTTGCTTTGCTTGTTTTCATTGTAATTTTGAGTTACTTTTTTGTAGAAATACATGCAGTAAAGCCTTTTCGAAAAATGTTAATTATTGGCCACTGGCCTCATGCAGCCAGTGCTAAAGGGTTCAGAAAGACATGTAGAAATATAGTGATATGGTTTACAAAGATTGAAAACAATGAGACTCTCTACCTCTTGAATCTTACAGTGATAAGTGTCTTTGTAAGCCTGAACTCAATGCCCGCTCTATCTAAAGCAGCAAGCATTCTTTCAATATCAGTTGCTATCATACAACTTGGGATCATCACTGTATATCATGGATACATGTATTTTCCTATACCAAATTGCATCAAAGAGAGGTGGATAAAATTCAAAGAATTACAAAGAGAAAGACACAACCGAGCAATAGCTCTAAAGGCACTACAGAAACAATTGGTCAAAATAGATGATAAAATAGAAGAGTTTCCCTTCAAGCACATCCAGACTTTAGTAATTAGAGCACAAAGTGAATCTGATAATTCTGATGAAGATGAAACACCTTTCAGTCAAGGAGCTTCAGAAGAAAGGGATCAAAGTGAAGGATTGCTAGACAATTAATTGCTACATACAAGGTAAACCAAAATAGTGTGATATTAGGAGTAGCAAGCTGCATAGGAAGAGATACGTATAGAACACGTCTCCTATCTTATATACTCAATTATTAATTATATACTCTATTATTAGTATAACTCCTCAAATACATACACACATACATATAACGTATTGCATGCATGTACGTATATGTAAAATGTTGAAGAAAATGTAAGATTTATTACTCACATGCTTTTTACTGCCACTATTACTGCATGCTAAACCTTCAACTATACTATTGAAGTTTATACAATTCACAAGTGTAAGGAGTCACATTACATGTAACTGCTCAATAAATTTCAAATACTAAATTTTACAAGAAAAATTTGATAAAAATTTCAAAATTTAAACATTCCTCTTTCCTTACCACCAGTCTAAACTAAGTCAAAAGGAGTCACAAGATAGAAAATTTTATAATAGTCGGAATAGCTACTCCAGATAGTCAATTATGTCTTGAACATGAACCAAAGCCTTGCCTCTGTAGTGAATAATACGTTTGAGACAAAAACTGGTCAGTTGCTCAAAGTCTACTTCTAGATTGTGGGACTTTGAATAATCTTTCACAATATCGACTGCTACATTAACTGGAATGTGTCCTGTAATGAGAAATGCTTTGAGAGTTATATACATACGTACACACTGATACATACACACCTGGTACATTGTGAATAAAGCATTACCTCTCTTATCAGAAGCCACCTTTAGTAGATTACTTATGTGTGGTAATTCACTTGATCCCAGAGACAGTCCTGATTCAGATGTACCTAACCGGTCGTTCTCTACTTCTTCTTCATCTTCTTCAAGAATAGCATTGTATCCTTCTGAAATGCTACCCAGAACCTGTTTAGACTGCTGTACATTAGGGTGCACGTCATCATACAACACTGGCTTGGCTTTCTCCAGCAAGTCAATGAAAGCTATCCACCTGAAATGACATATACATTTGTATTGTACTGTTAGACTGGGTAACCTTCTATATAAAATATACGTACGTATGTATATACTGTATGTAGGAGGTACTGGGACAAAACAGGTTCCAATTAAAATGGGAAGGGACAAGTATGGAAGCTAAATGTATTAACTTATAAGTTAATAATTAATGTACTATCTGAATGTCTACATAAAGTTTCTAAGAAAAGAAAATTAAATGTTATACATATAGTTTAACACAGAAAATCAGTTATAACCTTATGACAATATTGCTTAAACTACACCTATACCGGAATATACATACGTAGGGATCTGGGAATACATAATTACATAAGCTACGTATTGTATAGTAATGCAGTCTTTAAAGTGGAAAAACAAGTGGATACAGTTAAGTGCTATAGCGTTGTCTCAGTGCATACTTGCACAAGACCAATCTTAGCATGACCGCTAGTATAGAGTGCAGTAAGAGCCAATCTCACACTAATTCAGCTCAGGAACTCTTCAATCTTACAGTACACAACATTTTATAGCATACACATCTATCACATTAGTTCTAGGCACTAATAAGTAACTCACATATACTCAAGAGCAAACCTAGTAAATCAGTAGTCTCCATACAGTAAGCTAGGGTTACACCTGTGCAAGTGCTTTGTACCTTATCAGCCTGGCAGGTTGGTTGGTAGTACAGTGGTGTGCCAGCGAAACCAGGAGGTCTTGAGACAGAGGAACATCAACAGAGCTGCACACATCTAGCAGCTACAGTATGATTTTATGTATGTACATACACGTACGTATTATATTAGTTATGTATACATACTTTTAATAGATAAACCATACTAATAATATACATACATGGTGAAAAATGTGGGGAGTAAAGAGCAACTACAGTGTTTTTTCAGAGTATTTAGCAAGGGGAGGGGGGCAAAATGATGATAATAGAAATGAAGGGGAGGGGGGCAAACATATGTAGTGCACCAATGCTCATTCTGGCACATATAAATTGTGGAATCATCTATATAATATGGGTTTTGGGTGCAAGTTCTCCAGATAAAAAAATCAATCTAAGATTGATTTTCCTGCATTCTAAAACTTGAAACCTTCCTATAAATGACTAATTTAAAATATATTTCCGGTTCAGACATACGTATGTGATATTATATGATATATAGAAAATGCTACACCTCTAATAGAAGGGATACATACGTACATATGTACGTATGTACATATATAAGTATAAATTTAAGACAATCAAATTCAAGAGCTCACTATGGAAACTATAGTAACAAAAATATACATGCTGCATACAAAAATAGGGGACATACAGCTGCACAGTCTCCTAAACTGCAATGGACTGGCATTGTGATCTTTGTAATGTCTTCTTTTATTTATCCTTCAAAAAGTAGCAGTTTAAAAGATTTTGAAAATTTTCCTCTTCAAGAAAGAGAGCTCCTTTCCATTCATAAAATATGCTTGGGGAATAATACTAAACCTTATGAAAGGATTTAATATCGATTTAACACAAGTAATTACTATACACTATGTTTTCAGTGACTTATGGCAGGCATCCTATTGATAGAAATTTCCTTTTAAAGTCAGTTCCCACTAGTAGGACTGTATATGTATGCATCTACCATGTTTGTCCAAAGAGAGGCCTGGGGTTCCATTCACACCTGGCTTCTATATAAAAAATCTAATATACCATTTTCCTATATGTTATGCCTATTCTGTAAAAAGCCTATAGGGGGACTACAGTAAATGTGAAGATAGCTTTGGATGAAGTAATTTATGTATATACGTATGTAAAGAAGTGGTCTACCTTAGCCATAATATAAGTAATGAATATAGTTATTGACTCCAGAATGTGGTTTAAACACATTAACCAATTGAACAATATGAACAAATATGGTCCATTTAGGAATCATTCAGCTAGCTTGGCATCATACCTCTTCCATAGAAAGATAACCAGTTCGTCCATGGTCTTTGACTGCCAGTGCCCTTTCAAGTTGTCTAATGTCCATATCTAGTCCCCATCCAGCATCTTGCAGAGTGTGTTCTACCTTGACAAGGAGCCTGGCCAAGTCACGCTCTTGAAAGGCAAACTGGTTGCCTACAGATTGCAAAGGTCCTTTAATCTCTTGTGCTTTGTGTTGATACATTGCCAGTTTTGGAACTGTAAGCCTTCTGGGGCTACTGTGATGCATGCGGTGCTTTTCACATGCAACATTTCGGCTATGGGAGAGAGGAATATCATGCAAGTGACCAGGTGTTGAAGAAGGCTTGTGCAATGCTGCTGGACCATTTCTACTAAAATCTTCTTTAGATAAGAGCCCATCTAGATAATCACACAAGCGCCCATATTTAACTCTTGACCCTCCTCCAGATGCATTTGCTGAATTAACTAAAATGGTACATTCATCATCGTCGAGTGAAAAGACAAAGTTTGAAAGTGCCCGGAAAAAGTCGTCAGCCGACAGTGACCCGACGTGAAGATGGTCTAATTTTTGAAGTGACCTATATACATCTTGCACCTTACTCCTACAACGAGGTATCCTGTTTAATTTCTTGCTAATGTTGCGTAAGATTGCCTCGTCTTCAATGACATTGCTTCCCTTCCCTGTTGAGGCGCCACTAGTAACGGAAACATGCTGTCGCCGGTGAGTGGACATGCTGTTAGAGATTGGGGGGAGCATTGGGAAGGTTTGCGAACGAACACGATTACTGTGGTCTGTTTTACGGGTTAGCTGCCTTCTTAGATTACGTTCATAAGCGGCATCTTTTCTGAGGATTGCTAAATCACTTCGAAGAGCTGATGAATCGTCTTCCTTAACTTTATCTCCTACAGGTACGCGAACCCATTTTCCCGCAACCAGCTTAAATTCACATTCAGGAGTGAGGTCCGTACCGAAAGGAGCGCCAGCAGACATTATGAAATTACCCGGCCATTTTGATGTTTGGCCGGAAGTGTCTCCATGGACAAATTAGATTTTGGCCTTTGCCCTTCGAAATGGTGACAAAGTTCATTTCCACATACTTAAACAATTCATTAAGCCTTGGTTACTGTAATTATGAATGACAAAGAGATATAACATAATTAAAAGAGTTAATAAATACGAATTCTATATACAGAATTATGAATCCACCATTTTAATGGATCAGGCCTGCTAGTGATTAGATGGAGGAGACCTAGCTCTTTGTCTGCTGGGTCTAAATCTAGAGATCCTTGCAGGCCTAAGCCTTAAAGTACTTCCAGCACCACTGCATCCAGTTGATGAGGTTGAGCCTCTCCTACCAGTATGGGAGCTTTGTGATGATTCCGAAGACAAGGAGCTGGTGCTGCTGTTCCGAGGATAAGAGAGCTGTTGGTTGCTCTGAGACCAGGGGTAGCTGGAGAGCGCCAGGTCCACCCTCTGCATGCATGTTGGGCAGGTGGGGGATCGCATCAACCAGTCATCCACACACTCAGTGTGATAATAGTGCATGCAGGGCAGAAACCGGATGGGTTCTCCAGTGGCAAAATCCATCATACAGATGGCACATCTAGAATAGAAAGAGAGGGGTAATTATAAATACACACGTGTATATATGTATTTATTTACATATTTGATTACTATAGTATATTGTAATTTGCACTGTATATATGTACACATATATGTTATAAGTATTTTGATAATGTACATTTACAATTGGTATGACATGTATGGAGGGGAAATATAGCAGTATGGAGGGGAAATATAGCAACTTATGTAACTTGATCTTCTAAACAGATAGAATTCTAAGGAAATTGTAAACATTCAAAGTATTTTGAAAATATAAATGTAATTCCCCATAAATGTTAAAGGTAATAACAACAGCCTCTGGGCTGTTTGACACAGAGAAAATCCTTTACAATGTGCTGTTCTTTTATAAACCAGTCAAGTGAGGTGTGGATGCCAGCTAGTAGGAATGAGGAAGATAATCTCAACTTTGTAGCAACAACTGTCATTACCCATCTTTGATAACTAGGAAAGGCTACACCAAATCTAATAGTAAACCGGATCCTTGCATATATAAGGTCAGATTTCCTTTGACGAGCATACGTAGGTTCCAATGTACATAAAAGTATACGTAGGTACATTACATGAGAATAGAGAAATTCTAATGAACCTCAGCAAGACAATTATTATAAATTGAACGTTTGGACCTGAAGGTCTTCATAAGCAATGAATGAGAATGTACAAATATGTCACCAGACTAGTCCTCACATAAGTACATACGTATAGAGTCTCTCTCCTAAGAGCTGCTTGCTTAACTATTATGTAACTCACTCCTTGATATTATCTTCCTTGCCTGTTTTGTCATCCTTTTCATCCTTGAGAGAGAACTTGTCCCAAGGAAGCCTGTGGATGAGGGCAATCCTCTGGAGCCACTGAACCTGATTTCTGTCTGATAGTCTTTGATGCATTTGTGGGGCATGTTCCTATAATTATATTCATACAACACAATCACACACGGATTTACATACTGAATACTGTCAATTCATTTGATGTCATTTCCTACTGTTAAAATTGCATGCAGAAAACAAAGATTCCCAGGATCAAGAAGAAAACAAAGATTCCCAGGGTCAAGAAGAAAACAAAGATTCCCAGGTCATATAGAATCCATCCAAATCTCTCACTAGGTTTAGTACAAACACAACTTGTATTGGATGATGTCATATGGAGAGCTCATCTGGTTAGCTTGTGGTTGACCAGCAGTTAATAGGTTATGGTTAAGATAGGCTTTCACTGATTACTAAGCCCATACAAGACAAAACCACAATTAAAATCATTAAAATGTATCATTAAGGAATGTAAGAATTTCCTGCTCCAACCCAAAAATGGCCTTATCCTGAAGACTATTTGAGCTATCACACTCACTAACATCAGTCATGTGTCCTTTGAAAGGAGTTTAAACACAATTTGAGCTATCACACTCACTAACATGAGTCATGTGTCCTTTGAAAGGAGTTTAAACACAATTTGAGCTATCACATTCACTAACATGAGTCATGTGTCCTTTCAAAGGAGTTTAAACACAATTTAATAAATCACATGTGCACAATAGGGCATTCAAAATGTCCTTACCTAAGCCATTGAAAAAGGCTCAGTATAAGGAAAAAAGTTTAAGAGGAAACTTTAAAAGTAGAAATTTACTGGTACAATTTCTTAATTAATTTCTTATAAGAATGGATCTTACCCAAATCCATTTTTGAAGAAGTGAATTTTCACTTGGAGATTTTACACCAACCAGCCAAGTAACAGAAGACTTATCTCTCCCAGTAATAATTCATCACAGTCTTTACACAGACTAATGTAAATGATCTCTCACTTCAAATCCCATTTCGCATTCAATATTAATACAATTCAAATTTCAATAAAATGCTACTGAAGTAGGCAGGTTGAATTTGTAACATTCATACGTACTTGGAATCAGCACAAATCACATTCCACACATAGTTATGATTGACAATTGCATGCCATGTACCAGCAAACAGCCAAAAGGGTCAGTTGGTCCCAACTTCATTAATCAACACAGCAAACTTGTTTGAAAAGCTGCTACTTTACAGCAAACCTGTACTATGCTCACATCTAAAAGCATTCAGCACAACATACTCCATAAAATGTGTAAACATTTATCTATCATCTAACATATAATTGAAAATAAAAGCAACTTTCATGCTTCAACACACAGCACAAAAGAATTGTTACAAAAAGTTGTTAGGCATCACTTAATATGTAATACTGCAATAAAAACACACTAAACACGTCTAATGAATGATTTCAACAATGTTAAACCATAGTTAAACTGAATATTATGCATTTAGTGACATATTTAGTGTAAATATTATTAGTAAAATGATGAGTTAGACATGATACTATTTTCTGTTTTGTCTTTGAAGGGCTAAAGACAATCAAAGCTAAGAATGCATGATAGAAATATTATATTTGTTTACAAACAGGATAAGTCCTAGCTCTACCATTAAGCTAGAAGTTTATAATTGCAGTTAAGACACTTTTTATAGGATCCATTTACCCCCTCAGTCGCACAGTCTGTGCACCTTCAAAGCCGGCCTAGGTGTTGCATGAGATGTACCTGATAAGGTGGCGGTGGTCCATTTGGAACATGGAACTGGCCAGGAAGAAGCATCTCCCTGTCGTCTTCCAAGTCAGCTCCATCGTGCTCTCCTGTAACACATCTTGTACACGAGTTGCCCATGATGATAGCAGTTATTTCAAAATAAGAACCAAGACTTGTTGGCAGTTCAGCGACAAGAGGTACGTTCAGTCTAACTCAGTCAGAGAATTCTTGGAGGTAATCTATTTACAGGTTCTCCGCGACAAAGCCGATCCGTCCGACAGCCTATTTGATCCGTATGAGCTATTATCCAATCAAATATAAACAAACGGTAACCTTAACAGCGTAAAGGTCACTCAATAAGTCAGCTGTCCCAAAGATACACTAAGACCCGGTACAATGACAAATAAAAAAGAATTAAGACCATAATTTTGACTAGTGATAGTCCTTGACTACGTAGCCATATCGTTTGGCTTTCATCTATTATGTACATACTCGTACTCCAATATACTGACATATAGAAATACCTTTAGTTCACTTTGGCGATTTCTGGTGTTTAAGATAAATTTAGTTCAGTCCCAAGTTCTCGCTAACCGTCTGTCTGTGTCCAGAGCGAAGGAAAATCAGACGTACATATACAACAACTGAAACCACAAATTTACACTCAGCAGGGAGTCAGTTTGTTTATAACCTTGTCTCATCCGCCCATCTACAATCACCTGATCTCTACGCCCTGACGTACGAATATTTAATAAGGGGAAGATCCATTGGATGAGGTAATGCCATTGGCTTTTCACAATGATGCGCTCCAAATAGAATATGTGGTCCACGCGCGTTGATTAAATGATCAAAATGGCGGCCTCGCATCGTAATTCCAGAGAATCAGAAGCACTTGAAAATGCGTGCACGCAGGTCGATACTCAGTTGCATTCGGATACTAGTCAGTTGGAGCTTGGACGATTGCTTGGTCTACAGCAAAATCATAGTAAGATTACCTTCGTCTCTCACATGCTACCGCTACGTACATGCTACCTACCCGCTACGTACATATGCTGAATATATTAGTTGCTAAATGTTATCCTGCTGTAGAAGTTGTAATTACTCTTTTCATGGATTATATAGACTACCTAACCTATTTAATCTCTATCAATCATTATGTTCTTGAATTGTGTTAGTTTAGATATTGAATGTTAACCTTTTACTGATGGAGCATTAACTAGCAAGCTATGTCAGTGTAGTTTCCCAAATTACACAGGTGCCCGAATAGGCGTTTCTTTAATGTAAAGATTTTCGCTGTTATTGCTTTTCTATCATTGTAACAACTACTATAGATAATTCTTGGAAAGTAGGTTAGGTAATCAACCAATCATCATATAAGAGTTGCATAAATATATGGTCCCCAAACTTTGTTAATAGTTAAACCCAGGAGAAAACGTATGCACACGTTAAGATGAAGCACATTATGTATTATTGGACCCATATGTACGTATATGCACAGTTTGCTATTAAAAGGACAACGCAGCTGTATATTTTCATTTGCTCTCTCAAAGTGTAGTTGATTTTCTGAGTGTCATATATACCTAATTTCTTTCTCTGCAGCCCATACAACCGTGAGTGGTGTTAGGGATGTGGATTACCCAACACTTTCAATGCAGCTGCCAGCACTTTCAGGCCTGCCGTATGTCGGGAGCTTCAAACACACGCCTCTACCACCTGAACTTGTAGAGCACTTTGACCGTATCCTCCATCAAATGAAACCAGTTGGTTGTACTTTAGTGTATGATCACATTGTTTCTAAAAGCCTATTCTTATATGAAGCATTTCATTTTGTCTGTTTGTGCCTAATTTTAGTTGTTTTTTTTTACAATTGTTTGGTTTAATGCCATTTAGTCTGTATGATTCACTGTAACAGATTTGTATGATGACTTAACTGATGACTACCAGAGATGCAATGTAACTGTGCCATGGGAGTGTTCCCAGAAATAAATCGAGCTTGGTTGACCATTGATAGCAATCTGTACATATGGAACTATGAGGATGGGTGGGTTGACAGTGAGATGGGTTGGCTGACAGTGAGATGGGTTGGTTGACGGTGAGATGGGTTGGTTGACAGTGAGATGGGTGGGTTGACAGTGAGATGGGTGGGTTGAGAGTGAGATGGGTGGGTTGAGAGTGAGATGGGTGGGTTGAGAGTGAGATGGGTGGGTTGAGAGTGAGATGGGTGGGTTGAGAGTGAGATGGGCGGGTTGAGAGTGAGATGGGTGGGTTGACAGTGAGATGGGTTGGTTGACAGTGAGATGGGTGGGTTGAGAGTGAGATGGGTGGGTTGACAGTGAGATGGGTGGGTTAAGAGTGAGATGGGTGGGTTGAGAGTGAGATGGGTGGGTTGAGAGTGAGATGGGTGGGTTGAGAGTGAGATGGGTGGGTTGACAGTGAGATGGGTGGGTTGAGAGTGAGATGGGTGGGTTGACAGTGAGATGGGTGGGTTGAGAGTGAGATGGGTGGGTTGAGAGTGAGATGGGTGGGTTGACAGTGATTATTAGGTTGTGTGTAAATGTGTACATACAGTATCTGTCTCTTATGATATGTAGTGGAGATTTGGCATTCTTTGATGGATTAAATGAAGTCATACTTTCGGTTGGACTCGTCCGACCTAAGCCTGGAATATTTCAAGACCACGTTGTGCATCTGCTAGTCCTCTGTACTACAGTAGATATTGTCATTTTGGGAGTCAGTTTCACAAGTACGTCGATCTCTCTGCTAGCTCGAATTTATGGATTAGTTGAATAGCTATCTTTGTCCCAGCAAGTACCCGTTTAATGTATACTAAAAAGCTGTTATTGACTTCTTTATAAGGGGGGGGGGGTAAAATATTTTAAGAATGGGCTCTTAAAATATTAACAGCTATTTAATACATCTTTGGGCTTGTGGAAGACAGTTACTGGCCATTATCCAAACAGGACTGTTCCCTCACTGGGAAATGTGCAGAATAGTATTTACTGTATTATGCAATGACGTACAGTATGATGCAATCCTTATACGTATGATGCAATCCTTATATATACGTATGATACAATCCGTATGTACGTATATGTATGTTTGTGTGCCTTTTAGGTTCAAGTGAAGATCCCTTTATGGAAATGCATCTACTCCCCGAGCCACTCTTCTCACTGCCCTCTGACAATATTGGTATGCTAGAAATCAGAGGAACTGAAAATGGAAGGTATGTACATACATACATACGTATGTATTTACTGTACGTACGTATATTGTATGAATGCTATTGTACACAAGTTATAGAATTTTAAATCACGACTTCTTAACTTGAGCTGCACATATACCTATAAGTATGTACGTATATATGTGCTGTGTACATCTTTGATACATACGTACGTACGTACACAGTGCGTACCGTTTGCTGAATATTAAAGGCTTACAATGTGATTTGTCCATATGCAAATAATTTATTGTTAGTATTTAAGTAGTTGATGCGTTTATTTAGTATCATGTCTAGTTCAGATAGTTTTTCAATCTGTAGAATATTTTTAGCTGGTGATGACGGATGTCTGTATGAAATAGGCTACCAAGCAGAAGATGGCTGGTTTCACAGGAAGTGTAGGAAGATCAATCATTCCTCCTCTCTGATGTCCTACCTCATTCCCTCCTTCCTCACCTCTAAACCAGGTACTTATGTGTGGTGTGTATGTGGTGTGTGGTGTGTGGTGTGTGGTGTGTGGTGTGTATGTGTGTATGTGTGTGGTGTGTATGTGTGGAGGATGTGGTGTGGTGTGTGTGGTGTGTGTAGTATGTATGTGTGGGTATCTATATATATATTATGTACAGGTATGCATTTCTTTGAAAGGGTTCATCTTTCAATCTCTTTTGAACATCAAAAGATGCATCCTTTCAAAGAAGAAACCTGTACATGTATGTATATCAAAATCAGATACATACAATACATTAGATTACTTTCAGGCTGCATTCAGCTGTAGACAGTTTCACTAGTGCGTCTGGTATTTTACCACCAGGAATGATTATTTGTGGGCAGGAAATTTGAATGTACATACAATATAGTTATACATATGCAGGACATGGTTCTAAACCAGTCAATTATATTATAACAGTGTAATCCTTATTGACGGGACTCAGTATAACCAAATTCAATGTTACGTATATGCAGTAAATTCTTAATGAACATAAAAATGTATATCTTTTTTGTAAGGATTCTCTTGTTTGTTTAGCGTCATTTCTCTTTGTTACATAATTACTCCTTTTCTCCAACCTAAGTCACAATTCACTTTCACTCTTAAAATCACAATGGTGCCAACATATTTCGAATATACATGTATGTATATTCTTATTGTGTCTTTTTCCTTGATCCTTTATAGACTCATTGTGCCAGATGACTGTGGATATGTCAAGAAACATACTCTACACTTTATCTACAGGGGGATCCATTGAGGTGTACGACCTGGGAGGGGATGGTCTCAGCACTAACAGGGTAGCAGGTATCTCTGTGGACTATATAATACAGAGAGCTATACAGTACTCGGGGTAAGTAGTCTTATTCAGTTTATAGCTGTAGCTGAACTCTAATGCCTCTAGAGTACGTATGTGTACATGTATATGATTTTTGGCATAAAGTTGCTCTTGTTATGTACATCTTGTATTATGATTAGGAAAAATGATAGAAACCTCTTCAGACCGCTAATTTCCATGTCAGTGATTCCTCAGAGTGAAGCCATGCAGGTGCACCTACTGGCTGTTACCAAAGCAGGTACCATACATTGTCCATTTATCTTGCTCCTGCCAGTTTCCAAACAAGTATTCAACCTATTATCATTATAGATTTGTTTTGGTTTCAATAGAAGTTAATATATATAATATGTATTTCTTCGTACTTGCACTTACTAATATATTGTATAAATACTGTGTAAATTGTATTTTTATTCTTTGAATAACAAAAAATTCAATTTTGAATGTTTTGACCGGGAGAGTCTTTATCAGTGACAAAAATTAGTATTTTATTGTATATATTTTGTGTTCTATAACGAACTTATAGTGAATATCTCAGTATAATAAAATTCTTTGCTAACCTCACCAAACTTTTATCTTTTTTATACATTCAATATAGTGAATATTCAATAACTTTTTCTGGTCCCCCTTGAATTTCACTAAAATGATATTTTTTATTGTATATTTTCTTTGTTCTACATATATGTAAATACAGTAGAATTTCATTATAATGAACTTATAGTGAATATCTCAGTATAGTAAAATTCTTTGCTAGCCCCAACAAAAGTTTTTTACTTTTATGTACATTCAATATAGTGAGTATGCGATAAAGGAACTTTTTCTGGAGTTTCACTATATTGATTTTCCACTGTATATCTTTTGTTTTTCAGGTGTTAGGTTGTATTTTACTACAACTCCTAATATGGTAAAGTCCAGACCAACCATTCTGTCACTGGTTCATGTGAGGCTGCCCCCTGGCCACACCCCCTCCTGGTCTACTGGCCCCAAGATAGGAGTCACTGTGCACCAATCACTTTGCAGACAGGGAACTCTGTTTTTATCTGCCAAAGAAGACGATCAGATGGATTACTTATGGATGATTGATTCAGATATGTTTCCATTTCAGAATTGCCTAATTGAATCTAGAGTCATAATACCTGTGAATGGACGTACCTGGGCCCTTAGCGAGAGAGAAAACACATGGAACAGGGCTCATTTGGGTGGTCTGCTGCCTCCGAAAGTGGTGACCCAACATGCTGACTTGCAACGGGAATTTGTCATGGTAACTGCCCAGGGAACCTATTCCTTTGTGAAGCTGAAGCCTGTAGATCAGTTGAGACATGTGTTGGAGAATGGGAAAGAGGAAGAAATATCTGCCTTTTTCCAATTGCATAAGGTACATATGTACATAAGTAAGTCTAATGATCTAGTAAGCCTAACTGACCTAGACTTTGGCTTTCAATGAAAAACCAGTACATACGTACATACATAAGCAAACACATACACAAATCATATACAGTCAGTGATACAGCAATGGCATTTATGCAAACGTTTCCGCATATACGTACCTAACCTCATTAATATTTCACACATTACCCAATGATCTCTAAATATAACATGATAAAACATCATATATACGTATCATTACATGATAAAATTCTGTCCAGTACATGTGTGTTATATTTGGACATGTGTAAGATATAATCCTTCCACTCAAGCTGTTTACACCATTGATATTCCTTTTGTGTTTAGGATGCTCAGGCTTGTGCGATGTGCCTAATTTTGGCTACTAGTGATGATCAGGTATACATTTCATGCATACGTATGGTGTATTAGATTATTCTTATGTATATTCATACAAGTATATAGTATATGTGCAGGTAGATATGTACTGTGGTATTCATGTGAATTATTCACCACTGTCCAGATATAGTTATCTGAGACACTGGTTCACTCAATGGGAACCACTCCCCCTTGCTTTAGGGGGGAGTGGTTCCCATTGAGTGAACCAGTGTCCACTCCCCCCCTTACCATTAAACAAGACATTTGGGTTATTGATACACATCATATTCAGCCCATTATTCAGCTGTTTTGAACAAAAATGCATTTTTTTCTGACTATCTTTCCACTGATATGTACGTACTTATGTATACACTAATATCCATTTATATCAGTAAAATAATCATGTACATACGTATATGGGGATAGTATTATGATTTGCTGAAATGTTTAATGCTACATATGTATGTACATGTGCTCTTGTCTGTAGATGGCCCATTTAGCAACTGAAGCATACTTCAGGTTTGGAGGAGAACCTTGCATCACCTTTCCACAGTCGTCCCCAGCAGTTCAGCCCACCAATACAATGGCCTCCCCTTCTCTGGGCCTGGGATCCCAACCCTACAGCAGCCCTAGTCAGATCAGCACGATGCCTCCTGTATCCACTACCACTATGGGAGGTCAAGGGACACTGGGGAAAGCTATACTGGGTCCTGAACTGGTTCTCTCTGGAAAGCACAACGGCTTATGCTTATATCTGGCACGTTTAGTTAGGTAAGGAGCTCATGTAGTAGCAGTTAAAACATTAACTATCGAAACGTGGCATGTAATTTATACTCATGCAATAACTCTTACATTTACGTTGTTTTCTAGGCCATTGTGGAAGCTACCTCTCTTAGAATTTAGGCGCAGCCACGCTAACGAAGAATTGGTACGTTTAGTCAATCAATTTTGTATGCCGTTTATATAGTCCAATTTTTGCCGTGATTGTTGTGTCGGGGGTATAGCTCAGTGGTAGAGCATTCGACTGCAGATCGAGAGGTCCCTGGTTCAATCCCGGGTGCCCCCTCTTTTTTAACTTTTTTTTCCAATTTCTTTTTTGTTTCACTCGTAGGGATCTAGTCGCGTTACTGTGGACGAATTATTAGCCTTTTCCAAGGAATTATGTAATCTGAAGCAATTTCTAGATGCCAATCCTCAACTTTGTAAGCAGCCTGAAAAAGAGGCATCCCAGTAAGTGTCAGATGATGCGGTTGAACATGTATGAAGGATTGTGTACTAGCATTAGATACCTGTGACTAAAAGCACAGCCCAACTGATTCAAATATGTCTCTTTAACATGGATATTCTAATACACCTGACCATTTCCTACAGCTATGCCTACTCTGTAATAAATTAAAAAGCCTCTATAGAGGAACTAAACCTGGTGAGAGCTTGCGATGGGGATACAGGAGTCTTCTCTTTCTTCTTTTGCTCTACTGGGTCAGATATTTATTTTTGTGAATTCCATCCTTCATCAGTGACCCTGGGAATCATTGTCATTTTCGTAAATCCTTGACATGTTGCAGGAAATGGAAACAATTTTGATATAAGTTTTCAGTAGTTTGTTCCATTAATTTATAGTTTATATTTTATGTCTATCTGTATCACTCAAATACTGTATTAGTAGTGTGTAGTATTATATGTCCAGTAATCAATATATTTTACCTTCTTCTAGACAAAAGGACCATAATTTACATCGCCAGATGTTGGACTTTATGAGACCAGATACCATGGCAACCAGTGCACCACTGCAGCTGCAGCAGAACATGCAGGCCAAGTACAGGACAGAGGCTAGAGCAATGGAGCAGAAGTCTCTCCACGAGGTGTACCAACTGGTGGTGATGTGTTGTGAGTGTGCATCACTTTGGAGGCTCCTCTGTGAAGCCCAAGTTAGCCAGGTTATTGGCAGGCTTAGTGCAGTAAGTGTCCTGTGTGACCTGATATTATATTTGTAGTGTTGATTGAGCTAGTAACTTGTTTGCTGTTGATGACATGCATATGAATAGTCTAAAGATGTTCAACATGCTACATGTACATACATCTACTTTAGAGTAAAAGGCCTATAGGAGACTATGCTTAGTGACAGCTTAGGATGAGGATACAAGAGTTTTCTGCTTCTACGTACTTCTCTTCTTCTCCACTGGGCCAGACAGTTGTTTCTGGGAATCCACCCTTCATCAGTGACCCTGGGAATATGCACATTTTAAGTAGAGTAGCCGCTGTGAATCAATATACGTATATTATACGTAAGTAGAGTAGCCGTTGTGAATGACCTATTGTTTATATGTACAATTCATCATGTGTAGAATGTGAAGTTACAGCTGAGGAGTATAACCTTCTGTGACTTGGTTGTTCAAGGTAAGGGTGTGTGCAGTGAGTTAATACGAACACTGTTGGATATGTACATTGGAGATGTCCACATGACGGATACGCTGACGGCCAGATTGAGGGAAACAGCTCCTTGTCTCTTCAGCGAAGATGATGCAACTATATCTAAAGGTACGTACAACCTGATTGGTTATGCAATCGTGTTACCATAACTTTTTCCACTTAGATTTAATTTCTTCCAATTTCTTACATTGGTACGTAGTAATGTCCTTGCCATCTCACTTCCATTAATATGGTGGCCAGAAGCGAGAGGGTTACAAGCCTATTCTGAAACATAAAATTTTGTACTGAAACTGATATTGTTCCAATGTTTTACGTTACTTTTTGAAAAGTTTCTGTATGGCTAGGTTCTTCCATTCTTTTGATCAATAAGGAAACTCCACTAGCCAAAATCGTTAGACAGATGTTATTGTCAAATAATTCAAACATTTCAACCCAATCCTGGGTCCTCATCAGTGAGAAAATAATCTTACAATTGAACAGTTAAAGTAACACATTTGACTATTGAAAAGTCTCTTGACTTAGGAAAGCAGAAATGTGAAATAAGTTAGCAGAACATTTTGTGTAGTCGTTCTTTTCTACTCCCGTTGGTATGCTAAATCAAATTATTAATACTTCTTTTATCTAGACACACTCAGTATGTATACATTTAAGCTGTATTTGTGTGCCATATTGAGAAGCTATGTACTTCAGCTATACATACGTATGTATGTATACAACTATAGCTTTGCTGTTAGATCTCTCCTACAGATTGCCTTTCTAATGTCTTATTACTGTTCTCAGCTCTGTTTTCAGTAATGTCTGTTTAGTGAAGTCCACACTTGCAACTTTATTTCTTTCTCCCCTTTTCCTGTTCACTTAGCACATGAACTGATAAGCTTATCCAAAAGGAATGAAGACCTTCATGTCAGGGGAACAATGTTGAAGGACTCCCTAAAGCTACTAAGTAGAGTGACAGGCAAGCTGAACCTCACCACTACATGCCAGGAGTATTACTTTGGTAAGGATGCAGTATCAGTACAACATGGCACTGTAGTAGCACTCATTCCCTGTGAATACAACATGGCACTGTAGTAGCACTCATTCCCTGTGAATACAACATGGCACTGTAGTAGTAGTAGTGCTATTAACTTCCTCTTGTATATCCGGTATAGCTCACTACTATAGTGGCATTATTAATCTCTGTATCTGCGCTGCCAGTCAAGCAGACAAAAAGGACCTTGCTTTGCATTACTACAAGAAGGGATCTCCCCAGGATGACATAGAAGGGGCCACACTGTACGACCAAAGGTATTTGTATAGCATACTTACTATTTCTTGAAATGACAAGGGTTGTAGCAATCATTATGGAACTTGATAATTATTTTGAACATCAGTAACACTTATTGAACTTAAGTTAACATTCTGATGGGTCCACATTAGCAATGATAATGAGGTGGTTTGCAGAGCCAAATAGGGAAGCATGGCATTTGTTGATGAGTGATGTACATACGTAATGTCACAAACAGTGGTGTATACTACGTACGTAGTTGAGTCATTTCTCTTGATATATAAAACAAGGGAACAGTGGGGTGAAGGCTGGGAAGTGTGATAGTGTTTAGTCATCAGGAAATGATTAAAATGTAAATGTTAGGGAATTTTCACAGTGTCTCATAAAATTGTGTAGCATTTGCTATGACCTCACTTGCAATGAATCTGCTCCAATTTGATGTATGTACCTCTAATAAACTTAACCCTTAAGTGCCTTTTTCATTGCTTGGAGTAGACCAATCAACTGCTGTTCAATCTGCCAGAGTACACTTCATTTTGTTACTCATGGTTGTCTATACTTGTGCAGGTTGTCCTGCTATGAGCCCATTCTGAGTCTCCTAACCACTCTGCACAAAGCTTGCTTCAGGATCAGTGTGTCTCAGTCACCTGTTCCACTGGAGCCTGGGCCTCCTGGACCTCCAGCACCACAAATTGACCATGAAGCCGAGGTTAGTTGATGCTATTGTAAGGTTGGGTGAAAATCCAATTTTATTGGAAGCCTTTAAAATAGGTATTTCCTGAGAATAGCAATTTCATTAGAACCCATTGTGTATTATGGGAAGTTAAATTACCTTAAGTGGAGCTATTTCTAGGAAAATGATAACTTGAATATTACCTCAAATTAATTTTAGTACATTTGAAAATGATATGTAGACTTCAAAATAAAAAAATAAAAGTTTTGAGGGCAGCAATTGTATGAGGGTGTGGAAGAATTTTTGTAATAATTTCCAAAAGTCTAGGGGGGGCAAATGCCCCTCCTTGCCCCCCTCTATGTAGCCCTTTTGTGTCCATAGGCCCATAAATTGCTTGCTTATATATGTACATAGTTTGAGGAAACCCTCAGTTCTGTCTTGAGGTCCCAGGATGAGCTCTTTCACTACGTTCTCTACACTTGGATGATCCAGAATGACTTAAAATTCAAGCTTATCCATGTGAAGTCACCTTTTCTGGAGCAGTTCCTCCACCAGTGTATTGAAAGTGACTTGAAGCTTTCTGCCCTTGCTCCTGAAGAACTGAGTAAGAAACTAACCATTTTGGATCTTTTGTGGCGGTATTATGAGCGAGTGAAGAACTATGGATCTGCTGCAAATATACTTGGCCGACTGGCAGAAGGAGAAGGCTCTCACTTCAACCTTGGGGAGAGGATTGAGTATCTCTCAAGAGCCGTCATGTGTGCCAAGAGTGTTAGTGTTACTGGGCACTCTAGCGATGGGAGCTATTTGCATGACCTTCAAGATAAGATGGAAGTAAGTATGTGTTTAAGTTATTGTCCATCTACACATATTACCTAGCATTTCAACTGTACTATTGTTTTTTACTCCTCTCTCTAATTACTAGAATAGCATACATTATGAATCATGTACATATGTATGTGTTTTTACCTTTGAAGAGAATCTTATAATTTAGACATACCATTAAACTGTCTTTAATTCCTATGGTATTTGCAGTGCTGTTTACAGTTGGTTATAAGTATGCTTTATATCAGGTTGCTAGGATACAGCTGATGATCTTGAATGAAATGGGGAATCTCCCTTCTGACCCATCAGTGGATGAAGCTATTCGGATCCTTAATGGCTCCTTGATGGACATTTCAACACTGTATGGCCAATTTGCCGATGAGTTTGACCTTCATGAATGTAAGCTTGCAATCCTGCATTGTGCTGGCCATTATGACAGCGGACTTGTAGAGACTCTCTGGAGGAACATCATTAAGTCTGGTATGATTGTAAGGCCTACTCCTGTTGCCCATTTGTGTAAATCCTTTAATGTTGAGAATTTTAAAGATATCCATTTTATGACATGTATGTATAGTGCAGCCAACATTTTTACTTGAATATGTAGTCATTGATGAGGATTGTACTGTAGAAGAACGAATGAGGAAAGTAGAAAACAAGTTGCTGACACTTGGACAGTTGTATGGACAAACTGAAAGATATTTTCCTGTTGGTATGTATATAGCTAATTACTTAATGTCAGTCCTTTATGTTTGTACATATGTACGTATCACAGTGAAAAATATTTATGATGCATGTTATGGAGCAAATCTGTTTACAAGAGAATGTTAGTAGTAGGTATGAATGATGATATAAACATGTAGACTGATTTTGACTATTTAACTGTTATATGACTCTTCAAGAGGTTTATGTTGTGTCACTGGATACTGAGAGGTCAATGCCATTATTGCCATCCCTATATACCAATTTATTTAAATATACACCTCATGCACATGTATACACATGTGTAGAACAGTGTATTTCCATTTTCTCACTTTCAGGCTATCTCATCAAATTGCTGGAAATTCAGAGTTGTAGGTTGGAATGGAATGAAGGGTTTATTCAACAAACATTTCGGAAAGTGGGAATGTCTTTGGAAACCTTATTGGACATATACAATAAACTTATGCAGGCTAATGTGAGAACAACTTTACAATTTACTTGTAGTATGTACGTGCATGTTAGACTTTGACAGTACATGTATATATACGTACATACTACGTAAACTAAAGGAGCTCTTTAAGGATCTGTTTGTGGTAAAACACTCTTTAAACAAACTACGTATAGTATTGTAAAAGGAATGAAACGAAATACAGTAAGAAACAAAGGGTTTTTATTTCATTCAATTAGACAAATCCTGAATGGTGTACTTTTTTCTTTCATCTTTACTTTAAAAAACCAACAATTGCTCTGCAAATTATTGTAAAGCAATCTATCGTTATGAATTATCTCTTATACAAATAGTTAATTTCTATTTATAATTTGACTTCATGGTAGAGTTTTTATAGGGTTGACAAGTAAAGCAATGGTATAGAGCAAGCCACACATGTATAACATGTACTCTCCTTTTTTTTAGGGGCAATGCTGATGTTTTGTTGATGTAAACATTAAAATAACAGCTAGTGGTTCCTCTAACACAGTGTGAACTACCTATGCTTGTGTTCATTAAATACTTACAGTTGATAAGACAGTTCTTCTATTTTTGCACACATCCTGCTAAATGTTTTTTTTTTTAATTCTAAGGATCCCATTTGGAGCAGTCACGACAACAATCCACTTCATTTATTTTGGGTTGTCAGAGTTCTTGTAGATGATTTCTTTGCCAAACCAGATTCTGTACCAATACGTGAAAGGTGAGTTTAAAAAATATATACGTATGTATACGTATGTATATTACGAACATGTACATGCATACATACGTAGCTACGTAGGTGTGTGTATTGGCCAACAATTATTTACTTTCTATTTAAGATTTGTGATATGCTTCATTTATAATAATTATATGATTAATTATATGATACTTGTACATGATAAATGCAAGGCACTACTGTGACAAGTGCTTCCTCAAATGCATTTATATTAATTTGCTATTTGTAGTGTTTGGGCAAAAAGTAAAGAATTGTTTATCTCACAATATTATTTATATATTTGTATCTAGAAATCGATTCATTGGTCAACTTATGAGTGCTGTGAGTGATTTCATCATCCGTCTTCAGACTATGGACCCCAGCCTGCCTCATCTAAGGAAGACCCTGAATGACTACGAACATTTACAAAGTAGACTTTCCAAAATGACTCACTAAGGTGCCCCTGTAGTATTGTAGTATATGTTCCTGTACCATCTATGTTTTATTTTTGCTTACATGCAATATTAATCAAGTGTGTGTTACGGTGCACATTAAAGTACGTAGTATTGCATCAGAGGGTGTGGTTTTAAATAGGAATGGTATACAAAATGATGGCTTTATTTATTTAGAAAGATTCTTCACTGAATATACGTAGTTGCGCAGCTGTATTAAACCCATAATCCCGTGTAAGCTAAAAACAGTGTATTTAGAATTGTTATTTTTGTTAATTGTGCGACAGTATTAAAACTAATCTGGACCTGCTGATTTTTATACTCTATATGCAATGCTGTAATCTTGGACAATCACAAAGCTGGTCTAAATTTAACACTATTTGTTGTAGCATGTTAAAATATATAGCTTAAAAAATTTTGTCGTACACTTTGTATATATGTAGGTATGTATATACATGAAATAGCTAAAAATAACACAAACTTAGACTTAAAACCTCAACTTTTGATGGGTCATTTCACAGTAAATGGAATATATACATGATAACTTGAATTAACCCTGAAGTTTGTCCACATGACTAATTTACATTGGAATTTTACCACTAAAATCCCCTAAGGTAAAGGTGTACCACCAACCTGTCTAGGATAACATGGCTTCCCTGTAATCAATCAACATCTAATAAATCAACAACGATGCAATTTCTTCGATCGAGTACATTCCCCTAATTTATTAAAGCTTTTCTTAATACCAAAACATGTTTCACTGCTCTGCAACTTTTGCAGAAGTAAACAATATTTTTTCTTCCTTTTAATATGTGGGTTGTAATTAGGTATACCATAGTATAATTATGCACAAATGGTACTGTAACAATAGCTTTCAACTTTTATACATTATATAATAATGGTCATTGTCAGTGTGTCAAAAAGTTATACAGTAGCTTTCAACTTAGGAATTTAAATACCACACTGAAAGTAAAATGTTCTACTTTCAATAATTACTTTTACATATACTGCATGTTTACTCTCTATAAATTAAGGTACGTAGTCTGATTGTAGAATATTTGCATTTTTAATTTGAATATACATATATGATGCTCATAATACATATGGATTTAATACATATGGATTTAATACATGCAGCTGAATCTCAATTTATATTGCATGCACACCATTTATCAGAGAGTACGGTAGTACTCTCTAAGTAGGGATGGCCCGAAAAAAAAATGGATGCCGTATTCAATGTATTACGGGTTAACACCTTATAAGTAGGCAGCGAATGCGTTTTTACCTCTTTTAAACTCATAATGTGTCTTTTTTGTACGATTTCAATTGAGGGAAGCTGTTTTCAAGAGCGCATAAAGGCTCCAAGTTTGTAAAACGGTTTCAGGCCTACTTCCGGTTTTCCTCATTTTCTTCTTCTTCTTATTATTATTATTCTTATCAGAGAGTACGGTAGTACTGTCTATGTAGGGATGGTACGGGTTGTTTCGTTTTCCCTATACATTCTGCAATGTTAGCCTTACCATATGATCACTTTCTTGTTTCGTTACTTTTTCTAGATGTGATAGGTACTGTTGCAGGGACTGCCATCCCTACTTCTCATTTCATTTTTTAAATGTTTTTATTAACTTATATTATTAGCCTTACAATTACCAAAGCCATACAGAATTCAATTATTATAAAAGAATCTATAGAAGTTAACCACTTATATACGTAAATCCCCCAAGGTTAGCCAGAGCCTCTGATCTGTCTCCCATTTCTGCCTGATTGTCACTATGTCACCGCCAGACTATATAACCTTGGGGGATTTTAGTTGTAGTAAATTTCTAGCTGTAGTTCTCTCTATATATATACGTACAATTGCAATGTATATTTGCATTTACAGATACTGTATATATTATATGATGTGGACTATATATATGAGAATTTATATAAATAGAAAATTAATGCACAATTTCTATCATGTCATCTAAGTCCAAAGAAGTAAACAACAAGTTTATGATCAATATTCTTTTTAATTTTGTAAACGAGCTCAAGTACAATATATATGAAGGATTCACAGAATTAAGATCAACATAAAGAAAAAGACAAAGACTTCCAGGATCATTGATGAGGATGGAATTCCCAGAAACAGCTGTCTGACCCAGTGGAGAAGAAGATGAAAGAAAGGAAAAGAAGAAAGCAAAGACTCCTGTATCTTCATCCAAAGCTCTCTTCAGGTTTAGTTCCTCTATAGGTTTTTTTACAGAATAGGCATAGCATGTAGGAAAATGGTTTATTAAATTTTTCATGTATATGTGGATGACTTTGTGGCCCATCAGTGGTGTCATACCATCACACACACATGTACATATGCACATCCTTTTGAGTTTCATGATGATGATATATTCTGTATTTAGATACCTATAAAATATTTGTACATGGATATTTATTTATTTGCATCACAACAAACCACACACCTATACGCGTATATACGATAGCATCAGAGCTTAATTCTCATTGAATAGGTAGGACCGCCTTGGCCATCCCATATTAGGTAGTTTTTCAATTCCATTGAATTGAATTGAATTGCAGAGAAGTAATATTTCTTTGAAACATATATACGATCTGCATGATATATAAGGGAGCTATATTTGTACTAAAGTAAGTAGTAGTTAGCTATATGGGAATTAAGATGTCCGCAGTATCAGTAACCGACTTGGAAAATGGTCCTGACTGGTACTCTATGCCTTACAGTTGGGTGAGATCTGCAACCGAAACCACAACAGAACCGTTGGTACCAGACCTAGATTTTAAGAAAGGTCCCCTGATGCAGAGCGATGCATTCAGGCCGCTCTACTTTGACTGTCTTAATTACGGATTTGAATACGCAAGACAAAAATATTGCCTGAGAGATCCGCACCCTGTAAAGTATGCCAAGACGAGTAACCCGAAGAAAGTAATTGTTGTTGGTGCTGGTCCGGCCGGCTTGTCAGCTGCTCGCGAGTTAGCACAAGTCGGACACGAGGTTGAAATAGTAGAACTGCAGCAGAGAGTTGGAGGGAGGGTTAAAACTTTAACTGAGCCTTTTGAAAAAGGACTCTGGGCTGATAGTGAGTATAATAATATAGCATGCAGCAGATCTAGAAATAAATTATATATGTATGTATTATATATACGTAGATGTCTTCTTTCTGTAATATATGAAAGAAATGAATTTAAATCTAGCATATGCATATAATCATATATTATATCACCTCTAGATAATATCACATAAAATTATATTAAAGTAGAGCTGAGGATGAAATGCTTAATTACATACCAGCCTTGCAATTGGTCAGACAACGGCCCCAAGTGACCCTATGTAATCCAGCTATGCATGCACTTGCTTTTTAGGTGGAGCTATGCGGCTTCCTGGTGACGCATATACCAAAAAAGATGTTCCAGGGAAAAGCCACTTTTTGAGTGACTGGTATGGCAACCACTTTAAACTTCAACGAAAGCCATTTATGAACCAAAACCCAAAACATGGGAAACAGCTTTATTACTTCTATAGAGAAAAGGCAATAACATACGAAGGTACATAAATATTCATGTATATAGAGTTAAATGCTTTCCTCAAATTACTTTACGTACAGTATTTAAATGCCTGTAAGTACATTTATTATACATGTACATGTGTTTAAACTTTGCAGAATGGAATAAACACCCTGGAGAATATTGCACAATGTTTTGGGAAGGCTGGGATAAAGAATTGAACCAAAAAAAGCTGAAACAGAAATACAAGATAAATGATATAAGTACGTATGTACGTAGTACAAATGGACAGCAAATATGTATTTTCAAATACATGCTTTAATCTACAATGATTAATTTTTCAGTACTGTTTAACACTACTAAGTTTGAAAAGAGACAATCATGTGTTTACAATTATACCCTATAAACAAGAAATTCACACATACTGTATATTAATTTTCATGCATTTTGATTTTTCATTTATGTACATCTTATAGTAATTATTTTTTTCAATGAAATTAAGGTTTATAGTTCTTGTATAAATTTAGGGTATAGATATACATATATACTTATTACGTATATAATTAATCAAAACCATCTATTTACTATATACATAGGTTCTTATTATGAGGCAACTGTGAAACCAGTGATAGATGACCTGAGGAGCCTCTTGGTGGAGAAACCAGATCTTGCTTGGAAAAAATGGGTGGATCGCTGGAGTCACTATTCCCTCTATTCATTCTTGAAGTCAAATGATTTTAAGGGCAGTACAACATACCCGACCTTGGCTGATCTCTTACCATGGCCAGATGAAGCTATAATAGCCCAGACTACTTTTACCTATGATGCTGGATTTGATCTCTCAATCACTGAATGGTTGCGAGAAGAACTAGGTGAATGGTGGAAGGATCCCATATACACATTCACTGAAGGATTAAGCATGCTACCTTTAGCTTTTATGGAGAAAAACAGTCATGGCTGGAACAAAGATGTAGATTTATCAAAGAAAATACACTTTGGCTTTGAGGTTCGTTCCGTACATCATCCTGATGATGAGACTGTAAAGATTGTTGCCTACAACAGACAAACAGGGAAAGAAAGGGAATTTTTTGGCGATGCAGTTATTCTTACAGTGCCACTGAACATTATGCGTCAACTGGATTTCAATCCTATACTGCCACAGAAGTATTACAAAGCCATGATGAATGTCAACTACGTTGCATCCACCAAAATCATGCTCCAATGTAAAACACAGTTTTGGGAAAAGAAGGGCATTCAAGGTGGTTTCTCTCATACAGATCTTCCCGTTCGACAGATTCATTACCCGAGTGACTCAGGTTTTCAGTCAAAGGAAAAGCGTGGTATTCTTTTGGTCTACACTTGGAAACAAGAGGCCCTTCTCTTCGGATCTCAATCTGAGGCCTCAGCAGTAAAGGAAGCAGTAGAGGAAATATCTACAATCCACCCAGAGATTAAGGATGAATTCGAAGTTGGGGCTATGCAAGCGTGGTATAGTGATCACTCAGCTCAAGGGGCTTTTGCTTTGCTTAAACCGCAAGAATACAAAGAAATTAAGTTCCTGATGTTTAAGCCATACCGTAACATCTACTTTGCCGGAGAAGCCCTCTCCTGGTGTAATGGTTGGATCCAAGGTGCATTGGAGTCATCATTGAGAGCTGCCTACCAGTTCTACAAACACAATGAAAGTTAAAGGGCTATATACAATCATAGTTGTACAAAAACAAGGAAATAAAGTAGTCATACTATAGATAATCAACTATTATTAATTATAATCAAGGTGTATCCTTTAGTTCAAAATGTAATCAAAAAATGCATGAAACATGTATATTCGTAATTAAGGAGTGTATGAATGATTACAGCAATCATTACACATAACAAGTTGAGTAACTTGTAATGAAATACGATCTCATATATTTTTAATCTTAATATTTGATCACATCATACACATTATATAGCTTTTATGTAGCTTGAATATATAGGAAGGTAAATTGTATCAATGTTGTTTATGTTTAATATAATCATATCACAGTTTTTGGCTGGAAAATACATGTATGTAGCTAAATCATTCAACCCTAAGTACATTACACGAATCACACCAAAAGAAACAATATTAATACAAATACAATGAACAAAGTAATAAACTAACAGTCACTGTTACGTACATTAAGATAGTGCTTAAAATAAGAAAACAGACGTGCAATCATATTTTGGTAAAATCATTCTTTTTCTTCCATTTTGGACAACAATGTCAGTCCCAGTCGATTTTAAACTTTGTGACACGAGGATCAGTTGCTAGAATGTTCCTCACCATCTGCAAGTACAAATACAGTAATTTAATATGACATACGTTTATAGTATATAACACTTGGAAATTACACACGCTGTATTAAGATTATCCTTAAGCCCGGGCTCACCTCATATTAAGTATTATAAATATACAGATATAATATATAATACTGGTTCATATGGAATATTATGTATACCTATTTGCAAATGACGATGATAGCCAAGCTGAAGTTACTTAACTTTTCTATCATTCTTTATAATTTTGAGGAAACTAAATGGTCAAGGATCGTGATGTGTTTCAGGAAAAAAATTCTACAGACTAACCTTATGTTAAGCATTATATGAAGCTAAGTTATCCTAAAGAGTATGGTTTAAATTCTCAGTAGGAAAGAGTGATGGAATGAAATATGCCATTACGTACATTGTAACATTGATTGACCTAGTAATGCATGGGCCGTGATTGCATTTCCCAAATAAATGAAATACTGAAACCTGGAACCTAGTAAGCTCTTAAAAGGCAGGCTCCCCTCTTTAGAAACACTATTTAAGGTTGACTGATTATCGTATTAAGGGAAAGAAGTGTGGCCACATGTGGCTCTACTTATTGAAAAAGTTAGTTTACATACAGTACGTACATAATACTGCACTATATAATTTATATAATTTTATACATGTATACATGTACATAAAATGCATACTTTTTCATAAAGAGGTTTTTCTGGTGGATTTTCATTCATTTCTGGGATTTCATATTCAACATTGACATAGTATCCGACCCTCACAAACTCATGACCTTTATATGAACACGTTAATAAGACCACAGTCACCCCCAAGACATCGTTGACAGGAATCAGTGTTGAATCTGGAGCTGCAGCCTTCAAGGAAAGATAAAATCAGTTAATAATCTTTACTTTTTAGACTATAAAATTTAAAAGCTGAGCATTTCAAAGTTCTAGCAACATGCAGAATATATATTATTATATATTATTACTATTAAAGTTGTCAGTATACAAGCTGACCAGCCAGGTTGCAGAATATGTGTTTGGTAAAACACTAAACACTAGGTTTTCATGTAACATCAGAGTGATATCAGGTGAATCTTTGTAAAAGGCTTGATAAAATCTTTTGATTGTAATAATCATAAAGTCATGCAGTGTCCACCGAGGAATACATGACATGAAGATTTTGTTACCAGATATGACTAAACCTTCAAAATGTTGAACAAATGATCGGTTGTTTACTAGTGCAAAGTGTTTGTAAGCACCTGTTAGTCAAAATTATAAACAGAATGGGTTCGCTACATCATAAAATAGTGTAATTCATGTGAATTGCATAATGGATACATAAAAGCACAACTTCTAGATTTACAACTTCTACGTAGTTTTAGGGTACTAGTGAAATAGTTCATTACAATAGTGCATACAGAGATGTACGTACTTTTTACAACAGACATATTTGTGGGATCAACTGCATGCCGTTTGTGCATATGGTCACATTACAATTTACACTTAAAGTATGTAAAGAAATAAGGATACCTTATAACTGTATCCGACTTATCTTTTGGAGGGTACATATTTCGACTCTTTGGGTGTTTAAAAAAGCATTTAAGTTTAATTTATTGGAGACCAAATATTTAATCAAAGGATTTAAAACTAAATTGCATTTTTAAAAGAATCACAATCCAAAAGATATGAACTATACGTAAAGAGAGTATGTAGCAATACATTACTTTATCAGCAAGTAGATACACTTGACGGAGTGACTTACTTGAAACACAAACATATGGCGACCAGCAGGAACTGGTCCAACTAAGATGGAATCAAGTGTCTGATCATGATCCTCACTGGCTGCTGATCCCACATAGACAATCTTCCATTCTAAATCTAAAAATCAAAATGGAAACTACCTGTAAATTGGCCTAGGGGACGCTTTAAATTTAAATCGACATCAAATCTTTGTTTTTTCTTTACATCTTTTTTCAAACTAAATTTGAAAAGGTTATAATAAAGTCAATTTACTTAACCTTTATCAACCAGTTAGCAAGCAAGCAGTACTCCTAATCAAAACCTGCCACAGTGAGTATGCCACATGAGTATACATATTCATTGCTATTGAAGTGAAGGAAGCATGGCTATGTACCTTCCTGAAGGTCTTCAAAGCACTCAAAGGTGACCTCAAACTGAAAAGGATTATGAAAAGGCGAAGGATTGTCAAGCACTGTTACATTCGTCACTTGCACCTTTGCCATGTTTTTCTCAACTTTGGCGGGTTTTTCGCAGACTTCTTTTTATACAGGAAGGTACAAATAGTTATAATATATATCTTAGTCTAATTTATACACTAATTTATACATTTTACTAACCAATGTAACATTATAAAAATACAAGGTCCAAAAAATTAAAATGGCGTATCCTGGCGAAATTTTGACGCACACCCAGCGAGTAGTTCGCCTTTATAGAAACTCTTTAAAGCATTTATTATCTTGGACTGTCGACCGACAATTGTGGAGGGTAGAAGCAGTCAAGCTCAGAGAACGTTTCGATGCTGCCAAAAACATAAACGATGTTAGGCGAGCAAGGAAGTTGCTCGAAGAGGGAGAAGCGGAATTTGAAAAGAACAAGCATCCTGATCCGTACATAAGTGAGTAACTCCGAAATCTCATTATATTATTCGATATGTACTTAAAGTGTCCTAAGTTATGAAATCCTACGTTTTGAATGTTAAGACTCACTTTCCCTTCGTTCATATTGCAGAACTAGCTTAAAGATTTTATTACTGCTTTTTTTCAAAGTTCCTCTCTTTTATAGTGCCTGGAGCACCTGATGGAAGCAAATGGGAGAGAAACATGCCACCACCACCTCATGTAAGTCCTTCAGACCACGCCTCCCTCTGTAAGTCCTTCAGACCACGCCTTCCTCTGTAAGTCCTTCAGACCATGCCTCCCTCTGTAAGTCCTTCAGACCTCGCCTCCCTCTGTAAGTCCTTCAGACCACGCCTCCCTCTGTAAGTCCTTCAGACCACGCCTCCCTCTGTAAGTCCTTCAGACCACGCCTCACTCTGTAAGTCCTTCAGACCACGCCTCCCTCTGTAAGTCCTTCAGACCACACCTCCCTCTGTAAGTCCTTCAGACCTCGCCTCCCTCTGTAAGTCCTTCAGACCACACCTCCCTCTGTAAGTCCTTCAGACCACGCCTCCCTCTGTAAGTCCTTCAGACCTCGCCTCCCTCTGTAAATCTTTCAGACCTCGCCTCCCTCTGTAAATCTTTCAGACCTCGCCTCCCTCTGTAAGTCCTTCAGACCACGCCTCCCTCTGTAAGTCCTTCAGACCACGCCTCACTCTGTAAGTCCTTCAGACCACGCCTCCCTCTGTAAGTCCTTCAGACCACGCCTCCCTCTGTAAGTCCTTCAGACCTCGCCTCCCTCTGTAAGTCCTTCAGACCACGCCTCCCTCTGTAAGTCCTTCAGACCACGCCTCCCTCTGTAAGTCCTTCAGACCTCGCCTCCCTCTGTAAATCTTTCAGACCTCGCCTCCCTCTGTAAATCTTTCAGACCTCGCCTCCCTCTTTAAATCTTTCAGACCACGCCTCCCTCTGTAAGTCCTTCAGACCTCGCCTATTTTAAATGTCAAAACATGTTATGTACAAAGGAAAGAAAATAATGAATGATTAGTCTAAGACATTTGAATAATGAAGTTTGACTTTTCAGTTTTATAGTATGCATAAAATGGGTACTTTGACAAAGATACACATTCTGCTTATCCAGGCTTAGCAAGTTTGAGTTTAGTGGACTGCACTATATCCTTACATGCACTTTATATAAACCACCTTGGTAACTGTGGTAGACTTTAGATGTATGAAGGAGCTAGAAGATGTACTAATGATAGAAAAAGTTTCGTTGCTACATTTCTTGTATCCTCACAAGTGTATAAAAATCATTACTTGATAAATAATGATGTAATAGTTCTAATAATAGAAATGGATGCTAAAAGTGGGTTATTGATGTTGCTATGGAGCTACAAAAGGGTGCCAAATGTTGTTGGAGTTGAGTCCACATACCAATTGCTGGTCCTGGGGTGGCTCATAATGTGAATGGCTCCCAAGAGGTTTCTCCTTCACTGTGGCACCCTCCTGGGTAACCTGATGTTGGGAGTCCCAGGCTATTCCTGTCTCCTCTTTTCACTGCCATCTTATGTTCTGAGATCCTCTTCTGCAAGCTTCTACCTGTTTCCCCTATGTACACCTTATCACAATTCTGGCATCGGATCTCGTGTACAAGTTTAACCTTCTTGTGAGTGGGTTGTGGAGTCTTGACTTTGGTCAGGAAGTTTCTGATGGTGTTGAAGGACTTGAAAATAGTCCTGATGTTGAGGTTCCTGCAGCGTCTTTGGATTTCCTCAAAGTGTTCTTTCATCAAAAGCTTCCATTTATAGGTTGGCTACCACAGGTGATATGGGGAAACAATGGCAGCCCCTTCCAGCAATTTGGACAACAACCTTTTGTAGCTCACAGCAGCATCAATCATTTCTATTTTTAGAAGTATTACATCATCATTGATAATATCATAACAGGTCATATTTTTTATTATCTTGTTTATACTGGAGGTGTAACTTACAGATAAGTCTTATTCAGCTGTTGAAGGTCTGGGGACTGATTAATAATTGTTTCAAGCTGCTACAGTGAGCCCATCAATTAGTTTTGATAAGGGTGGGAGATGCAGTTGGTTCTTCTTGAGTTCAATGCTTCATGGTCAAACGTTTCAATCCTATGGATCTTCTTCAGTGATCTCCAAATGCTCTTTAAGCCTAGGGTCCCAGCTTTATCCTAAGATGCAGTAAGAAGAAATCCCTACCCCAATTAGTTTACCATAAAATGTACTGATATTATTTCATCCAACTGTTAATTAAAATATTTGCCATTAAGTAATACATAACAAACTTAATCAATTTTGCCACATCACTACTTAATGTTTAGTTTTCTGTGTTTTAAATGTTTCAAATGGTTCAAGAGTCTATCCTATGCAGGTCTAGCTAACACTTACCAGAAAGTGTATATACATACGTATATAATGTTTCTATTGCAGGTTCTAGAATTACTTCCGGAAGAGAAACAATGGCTTGATGAGTGGATACAATATCACAAGAAAAATAGTAACAGTTGAGAGACTTTAGCTAGTTCAGTACTGACTGTTTTGTAATTATCATTTAAACTGTCCTATTCACCGTCTCTATAATCATCTTTATGTACAAACACTCTTTGGCTCTTACTATTGCATGAGTAATCTGAAACTCCATTTTCCTACATACTACATCCATCCTACAGTAATACAGGGAACCAAACACAGTGAGAGCTTTGGTTGAGGATGCAAGAGTCTTCTCTTTATTATTTGGTCCAATGTGCCAGACGGCTGTTTCTAGGAATACTGCCAGTCATCAGTGACTCCTTCTGGCAGTTCCTATACACAATGAGCAATTCAAGTGACAAGTCTTGTCAGTTTATTTCTGGCATACATTAACAACTTCATGCTAATTAAGCTACCCATGTATTGGGGTAGTGTAGCATAGTCTATTCCATTGATCAGTCCTATGCATGGGCCTACATGTAGGCACTATTGTAAACCGATTCAAATTTAATGGGTTTGGGTAACCCGAGTTTGCAAGTGACTCCATGTACATGTAAACAGATACCGTAATAGGTCAGTGTGTCGAATATATAAGGAATAGAATGAATAGAATGATCATCAAATTTGTTGGGCTTGTTTGTGGTAATTAACGATGGACGAGGAAAGGGATTCTTCCGAATTGTTTGACCACTTCTTGCCCCTTCTAGATAAGTACTTCCCAATTGATGAAGTTGGTCCGTATTTAATTCAAGCAAGGCTTTTGACACGCAGCGAATACCTAGCTCTAAAGAAGGATGACGGAAGGGGCCTTTTCAGAAAGAAAAGCGCAAGCAGGGCGATCAAAATGGTTGAGATGGTAGTAGCGAAAGGTCCTGGAAGTTTTACCAGATTTTTCGAAACTATTCGAACCTGCTTGATTGACACAAACTACGAACACACTGGATTGGAGCATATTTGCCAGGAGATGGAAAAATATTTGAAAGAACAGACCTTGGGTTCGGACCAATTAAAAAAGCGTCCCACCAGCTACAAGGTTCAGACATAGATATTCAGATATTTTGAACTAATGTAACGTGCATGCACCATATAGCGGCACTCATCCATGCAGTGAAAGCGCATGTATACACGCATATACCAACTAACTCATTAACACTTCATGCAGTCCACTAAATTACCCACTCATTAACCAAATCATTTTTATCTTCAGGCTTTATTCTCATAATGATTGCAACAAACACACAATGTTGCTTGATGAGGGTTCATATGTCTGACTGTATATTATACTTTTAATGGAAAAGCATGCATGTCTGTTCCAGATACCTACTACAAAACTCTTTCATGACCTTTTGTTTTAGAGCCAAGATTCTGGTTTTGATGACTTGTCTGTCTGCAGTACAGTGCCTCCAGAAACAGTCAAAGTTGACCATTTAGTGGACAATTACTTGACTGGAATAGCAAAAGAAACTAAAAATATGATGCACCAATTCTTTAATGAAGCTCTTCAAGAAATGAACCAATCCTTGGAAGCAAGCAGAAGGAAAGAAAAAGATTTAATAGATAGAAATAATGAGCTGGAAAAGGATTGCTCTCTGCTCACAGAAAAGGTGTGTTCATTGGAAAAGCAACTGTCATCATCCATGTTATCCCTTGTCAGAGTGGAAAGGGAGTATGATGAAATCAAGCAAAGGTTGCTTGGCCTGGAAAGCCATCAATTGGAGCGGGATAGCGAGGTCAAAAGCTGCTTATCTCGGATGGAATCAAGGGGTTCAGATTTTGATGGAAGCTATGATGGAGAATACTATTCACATTTTAGCAGATGTCCATCACACTTAAGCATGGATGGGTATGGCATTGAAGATGTGTTAATTTCAGTAGAACATACTCGACTGCCACATGCACATGTACAGCTAGGCATGTGCACCCGGGTCCCTCATAAAAAAGTGAGCCAATGACTTGAAAATTAAGGACATATAATAGTGCAATTTTTATTTTATATATAATACTTGCATGCATATATATGTTTACATTTTGTGCACACGATGCATGTACACAGTGGTGCATGCTTATGCTCATACGTATGTATGCATATTACTAAAACCTATACATATATATAGGATCTTAATGAGGTTGACGTTGACACAATAATTTTAATGTATATGTATATAATGTTATGCATATTGTATTATGCAGAATTGTCTAGGCCTAGGAAGATCTTTGTCTCTAAAAGAAAAAAAATCAGTTATACCCAAATCTTTGGAGAAGAAAAAGCTTTACAACAGTCTCCCTGGACTGTTCAAGAGGTGTACAGGCCAAACAGAAGAGGTCAAAACGGCAAAAACTAAATTAATGACTTTTTTGCATGGCCCAATCTTTATGGTGTCTACAGTGTAAACTATACTGTATAAAGCAAATGTACCTTCCATAATATGCATGTACGTATATACGTATACATGTGTCAAATTTTGTAAGTTGCATTAAACATGTTTGCACTGAATATTATTTTTCCACATTTACACATTTGCACATTAATTATGTAACATGTTGTATTATTTCTATATACATCTAAACATTATAGGATGAGGCTGTATTAACTATTCCATAATAGTAATGTAATTACTGTTGAACCAAAACAATTATTATTTGGATGGCTTCTTTGATAGTACATCAGCTGCAAACTCCTTCTCTCTGGGGTTCTTAAGACCATTCAGGGCTCCCACTAGCTCACAAGTGAAGAGAGATTCAAGAAGATGTTTCTTATGATCTACAAACATATAGTATATAATACAATAATAGATTAAATTATCTCAGAATACTTACATAGAATAGGTATATACATACGTACATACAGGGGCTGATACCTATGTAAGTATTACTATAACAGCTGTATATATAGAATTGAATGATATATAACTACATTCCAATATTTAGGTGATATGTGATACGGATTTCTTATATGTAACTATGTACCAAATATATCTTTGAGATGGTTCATTTTGAGCATCTAAAGATGTAGTTTGCTTTCTTAAAATGGCAAGAAAAATTCTCTATAAAAGAGGCAAACTCCAGCAGTCACCAGGGTTGAAATGTCAGGCGGATTCTCAAGAAATAAACTACGTAATGTACATGTATGTATATCTCTAAATGCTAAAAAGACTGAAGTTGAACCACCTCAAAGATAGATTCCAATAGGAAATTACAGCATTCATCTTGTGCTTACGTGAAGCATAAACTGTGAAGGCTTTCAGAGCATCAAGGGCCTTCATTCTCACACTGGTATATTTAGCATTGTTGATGCACAAAATAATAGCTGATATGAACTCCACCAGGTGATTTTCCCTTAGATCACATACATTCTGTGCCCTATATCAACATAAGGGTATATTTATCTATACATTCTGTGCCCTATATCAACATAAGGGTATATCAACATAAGGGTATATTTATCTATACACAATGTCAGTCCATTGAGATCACTCATTAGATGTCATGCACTAGTCATCTGTGTAATGAGAGGGAGACATTTAGTATGATACTTATTGCTGATCTAGCAGCAACAATACAACTAACACCTTGCAACATAAAAATGCTTTAGTGACGAATAAGCTTTAGATGATGAAGGGTTTCTTCTAACTGCACCAGACTTATCTTTGAATTGGTGCATCTAGACGCTCACAAGACTCAAGATGAACCAATTCAAAGATGAATAAGCTTAATAGAATAAACTATAAGTTAATGTAATATTATCATTATGATGCATGCACATATTGCTGATCTAGCAGCAGCAATACAACTAACACCTTGCAACATAAAAATGCTTTAGTGACGAATAAGCTTAACAGAATAAACTATAAGTTAATATAAACACATTATCATTATAATTTCTTGTGTGGACTCAAGGTTAGTTCCTTTACCTTTTGAAGATGACTTCACATGTTTTCATGATGGCAGATTGCTCTTTCCATGTACACTTTTGTGCCAGCTTGCAAACTATTGATAAAACCTTGTCAAAAAAGTTAGCTAAAAGTGACGAAAAAATGTACATTAAAGTAGATTGTACGTACATACAGAGAGAGAATATACTGCACACCTATAGAGAGTATAGGTACGTATATATATACGTAACTGTTATCTTTACAGCCTTATCATTTCAGGTCTTTTAATTCTTACACTTTAATCAAACCCTCACAAGTTTCCCCAATATCCTTTATCCACAATCTTATGCCTGGAGTGTTTGAATTATAATGGAATGCAGTTGCTTGCCCAAAGTGATCATTTCAATTGGAGAGAATTTACTGTATATACACTGTTTTGAGCAAAATAGGCATTAACCGACATACCTTGCGTTTCTGTGGTTTTAGGCCAAGCTTGTCCCAATAAAGTGCATGAAGCAACTAGTAAGTCAGTTTTCAACGAGGCAGACTTTATCCTTTCTTCCCTCAACTTCTCTTTATCTGTCACATCACCGTCATCATCACTACTTTCTCCATACTTTCCATCCTAATATGGTTAAATAAAATCAACAAAAACTTAGAACTTCAGTGACATATGTGTGAACCATAAAGGATTTGATAATTACAAAAGTATATACATAAGTATGATAAACTAAATTGCATAATTGTATGATATATGTTTGTATATCAGGAAATGCTATAGAATTGGGCCAATTAAAAATGATTTCATTCATATCGCTTAGCAAAGTTTATTTGTTTATCTTTAAATGTATGAGAACACATGATTAGCAATGTGAAGTACTGCATAGCTTACTGGATTGACAATTGGAGTCAACATTGCATGTACATCTTTAAAAATGTCAATTTCGTAAGTTTCACATATGGTACCAAGAGCATCAAAGGCTATGATTCGATATGTTGCTTTTCTTTTCCTGCATTCCTTGAAAACTGATTCAGCCATCTAAAGGTTTCAGATATTACATAAAGAAGCCATAGAATGCAACAATGAGGCTATCACAAACTTTATATTGTTTTTAATAAGTGTTTATGGTAGTAACAGCACTTGGATTATTTAATGTTTTGGCAGTTGGAATGCTGACCTCTTGGATGGTTGGTTGCGTAGAGTCTTTGCTTTCTTCAATTTCTGCCTTGCATGAAATACTGACTTTCTTTGTTGCCTTCAGGAGAGATTCCTTCCCTTCCCAAACTCTACCAGATAGACCAGTCTTTAGAGCATTCATCACTAAACTTAGATGAGGTGGCTTGAGGTTTGAGCCTAAAAGAGTTATACAATACTGGCTGCACATATGTACGTAATAGTGTGTACTGCATATGTATATAGTACATATACGTACTTATACAGGCTTACATGCCTACGTACATATGAACAAGATAAAGAAACAAATAGTATATCCTAATAGGTACAGGTGGGCTTGCATATCACAAAGACTATCAGTTTGGAACTGTAACCAAACTTTAGGGGCATTCTGAAGTCATCAACAAAGAGTTGTTATCAAATACAAAGCTATTAGTTCACTTGCTCCTTATAAAGCTATTGATTATAATGCAATCACTGCCAATTACCACAAGTTGGTTTAATATTAGCAATATACATAGCACATATTGAGATGCATAAATTTTGGGTGCATCTAGAAATTACTATTTTAGACACTTTACTTGAATACATACAAGATAATCTAACACACATTTTTTCAACATGCTACATCTATATACTTTAGAGTAAAGGCCTATAGTGAATGAAACCTAGTAAGAGCTGTGGATGATCATGAAGATACAAGAGGATTTCTCCTTCGTCTTCTCCACTGGGCCAGACAGCTGCTTCTGGGAATTCCACCCTTCATCAGTGACCCTGGGAATCTTTGTCTCCTTCTTGATATTTTGTGACTCATACAAGCACACTACAGATGCCCATTTACCATATAAACATACAAACAGTCCTACGTTACCTGCTTTATCCGCTAGTGTTGCAATGGCAGCAGCCCCTTGTGACTTGAGACTCCAAGAACTGACTTCAAGGGTAGGACAGAGAAAAGATACAATTTCCCCCAGGTACATTTTCATTGCTGACTCTGTACCTGTGCAAAAACCCACAACCCATAGGAAGCTATGAAATACTTATAAAAAGTGCAGCAATAATATAAGAATGTTTTACAAGCTACGTACGTATGTAGCTGTATGAGGCACAAATGAACGAATACAGCCTACAGCATATTATAATGAAAAAAGACATGATACGTGTATATGCTGATGCATGCACCTTGTGCTAATGTCCAGAGATGCACATAGAGTACGTATATGTACATAGCTTATTGGTGAGACTAGAAATGATAACCAATATCTAGCTACATTTTATGTACGTACATTATTAATCTATAAACAGTAAACAATGAAATAGGTAGATACTGGGAGTTGGGCCCAGGCTGACTATGCATCTGTGATCTGTTCTTGTCCCAGAACTCATTTATATATTTGTACTTGTTCCACTAGAGCAGCAAGTTATACCTAATTTCCCTATCATGTACTCATTATAGTGAGAAGCATTTACCTGTCACCAGTTCATCCCATACATCACTCCAAATCTTTTGAGCTGTTTGGTAATCTGTGCTTCCTCCTTCTCCTAGAAGAGCAAAATTACTAACAACCGACTATTATACGGGTGTACATGTGTATCCAATGGATGCAAGTTGAACTTACAGTGTTCATAATTTTTACACAAATTTGTATGCAAAATACACTAAGGCATACAATTAGGGGTGTGGTTAAGGGGTGTGTGGTGAAGGGGTGTGGTGACGGGGTGTGAGAGATGGCGGTAAGACAGGTGTTCCATCACCTACCTCCTTCTGAATCCGGCCTATTGTGCATGGCCAGGAACACAAGTGGTACTATATCCACCAGAACAGACTTCAACACATCTGATGAATGCATCACCATTGAGTAATACACCTGACCAATAGTGGCAATTGATGTGGGATCTAATTCAGATAAAAACATGAAAAAGGAGTTATAATGTGAATGGAATCCAAATAGCCTGACTACTTGTTACATGTTTATCACTTCTCCACAATAACAAGAATAACCTCAAGTGATCCTATGTTTGTTAACCACCTTAGTAAAATGACTTCATTTACACGCAATGAACAATGCATTACTTATATATGCAAATATAAGTACCTCCCAATATCAAAATTGTTTAAAGGTAATTTATCAGAATGCATGGGAACATATATTGCAGGACCAATCAAAGGTGCATAAGTTTATACTAAATTCAAAGCAAAGAAACTTGTAGACATGATACAGATGTACGTATGTATTTTTACTTTATTAGAGTAGTAGAGAGTAGAGTAGTTTAGTTAGTATTTGTAGTCATGTACGTACACAACATCATTCAATTTACTAATTGTATAACATTAGCACAAGCATAGAAATGTTAATATGATCTACCAGGATTACATTTAGATTACATACATACGTACCAGGTTTTTCAAAAAATCTGGTTTTCAATTTTTCATTCAATTTTTGCAAGCTAGACAACTTGGCAATCTACACAAAATTGAATGCAGTACTTTAAACATATGTACATTTACTGTAGGAACATGGGTATGAAAGCATGCATATACGTATACGTATATTTGAATACCTCATGCAGTGAATCAAGCACTGCCAGTAGTTATACAGTATATAGACATAGGTACATACTTTCACTAGCTGTCCTATAGCATCAGCATAGGTTTTCCTCACTCCCCCATTCCTGTCACCCAGACCAGACAACATGGCTGCCATAAGCTTTCCTAAGATATAATATAATGTACATACAACCATATACGTATATAACCTGCATACAGTAGGTATTTTGTCATCCCTACTTAGAGGGTATTATCATACTCTGATGTAGAGAACTAGCTAATAATACATGACCAACGTGACTGATAAATCACGTTATCTTATGAACGATTACAAACAATAAATTACAGTACTTCCTGGAGTAACGCAATGTAGGAAATAAAGGGTTACTCTAAGGAAGATAATACTCTTGGACTCATTAGGTTAAACTTAAACATTTCCAAACAACAAAATGCACACTTACCAACATGTGGAGAGAGAGCTGATGGAGCAAGCTTTGAGAGGGACACTGCAAACATCACAGAGTTCACCTGTGGTTTAAAAAAGACCTGTTGTTACAGCTCTAGTTGGATAGAACACATTACCATAGAATCTAAAGCTATGATTAATGCAATTACACGTTGGTTTAATATTAGCAATACCTCCACAAACATCTCTACCTCATTCAATTTCTGTATATAAACTAAAGTCTGCACAATACATAATACATGTTGAGATGCATAGGTTTAGGGTGTGTCTAGAAATTAGACACGTCAATACAGCATTTCATACAAAATAATCTAACACACATTTTTCAACATGCTACGAACATCTATATACTTTAGAGTAAAAGGTCTATAGTGAACTAAACCTAGTAAGAGCTTTGGATGAGGATACAATAATTTTCTCTTTCTACTTCTCTTCTTCTCCACTGGGTTAGACAGCTGTTTCTAGGAATTTCACTCATCATCAGTGACCCTGGTAGTCAGTATCCCAATGCACATTTAACAGATTTACCAAAACCTTTGTAACATTAAGGGTAAGGAGGTGACAAGTTTTACCTTTGTAGCCATTCCTACTCCTCCTTTGATAACAGTAACCAAATGGGGAATAAGTTCTTCCATTACTTCACCATCAGTGAAGGGAAGGCAGAAGTTAATTGCTTCAACTACAGGACTAGATTTGGCTGCAGATATTCGAATGTTGTCCAGCTGAGAAAAATATAGCATACATAATTTGTGGTGTGTTGTACTGCATTGCTTAAAGTGAACATTAAAGAGAGAACACCCAACCTACCTTTTCCTGAGTGTCTGAATCTTCTCCTAATTTGAGGGACAGGTAGTTCAGTACCTGTACAAAAGGGTATATAGTATGAAATGATTTTCATTCTGCTGTTCCTTTGTAGCCAACTTAACACCACAAAAGAATCTACAGTATACATACATGTATACTTTGTGTACAGGGAAATATATGATCTGATTTCAAAACACTGCATGCAGCAAGCATAAATGTACATAGTTGCCCAATGCACTGTATTCACATATTAGACATACATATATGCACATACACAAGTTAAGAATGTGGTACTGTATATACGTAGCACTATTTACTATATTAGGGAGGTAGCCTAACAGGTACGTAAATGTATATACAAATCTGTTGACCAATGTTACGGAGGATCATTGGTCTCTCAGATATATAATATGGTTTAAATTATATTGACATGAAAACACAGTGACAGTATTGTACGTATATAATAAAATAAGGATTTCTTCTAACTGTGTCGATCGTATCTTTTGAAAAAATGATACTTTCAAATGATAAGTACTGTATATAGTGACATGACAACACAGTGACAGTACTGTATATAGTGACATGACAACACAGTGACAGTACTGTATATTGTGACATGACAACACAGTGACAGTACTGTATATAGTGACATGACAACACAGTGACAGTACTGTATATAGGGACATGACAACACAGTGACAATACTGTATATAGTGACATGATAAACACAGTGACAGTACTGTATATAGTGACATGACAACACAGTGACAGTACTGTATATAGGGACATGACAACACAGTGACAATACTGTATATAGTGACATGACAACACAGTGACAGTACTGTATATTGTGACATGACAACACAGTGACAGTACTGTATATTGTGACATGACAACACAGTGACAGTACTGTATATAGTGACATGACAACACAGTGACAGTACTGTATATTGTGACATGACAACACAGTGACAGTACTGTATATTGTGACATGACAACACAGTGACAGTACTGTATATTGTGACATGACAACACAGTGACAGTACTGTATATAGTGACATGATAAACACAGTGACAGTACTGTATATAGTGACATGACAACACAGTGACAGTACTGTATATTGTGACATGACAACACAGTGACAGTACTGTATATAGTGACATGATAAACACAGTGACAGTACTGTATATAGTGACATGACAACACAGTGACAGTGAACCCTGTATGGCTCATGTACCTGCGGTTCCAAAGAGCTAACTGACTCCAACAGAACAGGAACAAGCAATGGTATATGAGGCTTTAGGAGTGTACCCTACAATCCAGAGATAAGGACAGACATAATTATATAATCACAAGTCTATAGAGTCTTATTTCCATAAAAGTCATGAATGCATTAAAGAGCTTATCAGTCCAGGATGACTATGCACTAGACTATAGTCTGTCTACATAATCTATGAAATAATTTTAATTTATAAACTTACAGCATTTTTGGTGATCTTCAGAATAGTCAACAAACTATAACAAAGGAAAACTGGTCATTCCATAAATCACAAAGTTAACTCAATTGAGCTACTGCTACAGTACGTATTTCATATTAACATTTTGACCACACTCCTTATTGGATGCATTTGGTAATTACCTGACTCCTCTGACCTCATCAGCAGTGCTTGGCACTCCCTTATTCAGTAGAATGGGCAGCAGCTCTCCCATCGCCTTGGTAACCAGAGGTGCAGGCACAGGACCACTTGGATCACACACCCGAATGGTCACTTTGGACAACATTATGCATGTCACTGAAGCAGCTAATCTCACCGTCTCCTACAGTATTGTGATTTTTATTATTAAATCTTTAGATGTTCCATGTGCATAGCACACTAGGGCCTTTGCCCAATGTATATAGCACACTAGGGCCTTTGCCCAATGTATATAGCACACTAGGGCCTTTGCCCAATGTATATAGCACACTAGGGCCTTTGCCCAATGTATATAGCACACTAGGGCCTTTGCCCAATGTATATAGCACACTAGGGCCTTTGCCCAATGTATATAGCACACTAGGGCCTTTGCCCAATGTATATAGCACACTAGGGTCTTTGCCCAATGTATATAGCACACTAGGGCCTTTGCCCAATGTATATAGTACACTAGGGCCTTTGCCCAATGTGCATAGCACACTAGGGCCTTTGCCCAATGTATATAGCACACTAGGGCCTTTGCCCAATGTATATAGCACACTAGGGCCTTTGCCCAATGTATATAGCACACTAGGGCCTTTGCCCAATGTATATAGCACACTAGGGCCTTTGCCCAATGTAGCACTGTACAAGCTAATCAAATACCAAAGAAATGGGTCCACATTTAGTCAGATGACATTAGAATTTTGTTCATAAATACGTGCGTATATACACATTTAGAGCATCTTAAAACAGTACTTGGAATGGAACTGTCACATAATATAACAACCACTATAGAGACTATATTTTACGTGTATAACAGAGATGACTGCTTTCATTGAATAGGGAGTTTAAAACAGCGTAGGAACTTCAGGCCACACACCTGTTCAATATAAAAGTCTGATCTAGCCAGTTTTAAACTTCTAGGGAACCACAACAGACTAAACACATCAAGCTCTAAACGCAATTTGTCATACAACAATCCCTGATCTTCACACGGAGGTTATTAAAGGTTCTGTCTTTACAGGTTCATTTTGGAGGTCATTAAGATATGTAATTATAAGTATGGTGATATAGTAGAAGTCTATAGGATATACAGTCCAAATATCAGTTGACTTTGTGTACATATATGTACCTTGATATCATCTTGAACTTTAAGACAGAGGTCCCATAGCTCAGGTAAGTAGGGGACAATATCTGCAGCTTGACAGGTACCAAAGACATCACTCAGGGCATGGCAACTACAGAGAGTATGTACCATACACATTACATGCAATTCCCCAATGTAATCACAGATATATGGTGCAACTTGTTGAAAATTAATGCACATCTGACACATTATGCACTATTATTTTAGTATCCTTATTAACAGTCTTTGGATGTGCATTTTATAAGAGAAGTGAATGGAATAGAGTATCTGTATTAGTTCCCTGGTCCATTCAATTCACATATAAAATACACATGTAAAAATGCACATATACTGTATGTAACTAATAGAGAAACATACGTACGTACTCTACGTGTTCCATATATACTGTACATTTCTCGAAATGCACGTATATACTGTACATACATATAAGGACTCACAGAAGGTCAAGACGAAAATAAAAAATTCCCAGGGTTACTGATGAAGGGTGGAATTCCCAGAAACAACTGTCTGGCCCAGTGGAGAAGCAGGAAAAAGAAAAGTAAAAGGAGAAACCCCTTGTATCATTATACAAAGCTCTCATAGGTTTAGTTCCCGATAGGCCTTTTAATCTAAAGTATAGCATGTACTTTAAGAAAAATGCTGTATTGATTATTTACGTATATAAGGTAATGGAACACAGCTGTTGGTATTTGAAATATCAAATACCAAAAAGTCTACTAAGTATAAAGGAATTAATAAATAGTACGTATGTATGTGCGTACAAAATGTAAAATAGTATACAATGAAATTAAGATGAGCATTTTAAAAAATCACACTAACATTGCTTTTTTCGAAATTGATATACTGTACGTACGAATGCTTATATGCAGTTAATATGAGTAAGCTGCAACTGCTATCATATGGCTAACCTCGATTCTCTATTCCTCCATAAGTTATCACATAGATTCTTCATGATGTCTCTCATAATAGGTTTGATATGCTTTTCCACCTAAACAACCAATTAATCAAATGTACAGTCAAACCTCAATTATTAGGTCATCTAAGTTACAGGCACCTCCATCTACCAGGCATTTGTTTCTGTACGAGTGGCCATTTTATCATGTTACTCGCTGTGAAATGCTGTAGTTTTTAGCACTAGATTTAATTTTTAAGTTTCAGTAAAGCAGAAGATCCTGATGGCATCAAATTCAGTACTGTTTCTTAGTTACGGGCAAATTTAGAGTTAGGGACACCCTTTGGTCCCACGCTGTCCGGATAAGAGAGGTTTACTGTACATACGTACATAAAAATTCACTTAATAAGCTATTTTAACAAACAAATACAACTATATTGTTTTATTTTAACATGAAATTGTATTGACTAACAGCTCTCTTGTCATCAGGAACAACTGAAGACCATATACTTTTCATTGCTACTTGGATACCCATGTGGGGATCAAACTGGTACCTACGTACATACAGCAGTGAATACACAGGTAAAACAAACCATTAATAGTGTCTAATTATGCACATACATACAATATGAAAATGGAAATTAATTACACAGATGGATGAACAAAGTCATAATGAATATGGATAATCACTAGAAAATGTTGTTCCAAACCAGCCAAGTGACCAAAGATGGATTTAATTTTCACATGCACGTATACATATTATTCTGCTTTATAAGCATACTCTTTCTTGCATTTGTTATGAAACTGTTTATCTATGTATAGTCAAAGAGTTCCCTTGTGGTAAAACATTTGAATCTAATAGCATACCATAGACACTAAGATTAGAGTTTCATGTAACACTTACGTAAGATACGCATTAAGCTGAAGGAAGTGACATAATATTAAACTGTTGAAAATAGGTTTTCTATTTTCAAATTTTTATCTCATAGATTTGATAAAGTATGTGTATTGTTTATTACCATACCAAAAGTTACTGCATACTCATGAATTTTATCAATTTACGTATGTGTTACTCGTAGTATGGCTTGAGGATTGGTTTTTAGGATTCATTGAGTGTGAAAGCTGTAAAATGCAAGTGCAAAACGATCAACTAAGACATTTTACCTGTATATCCTAGGTATCAAAGTGTCCAAATATGGTTTCAATTCATCTTGGGCTTTAGAAGCTATGTGATGGAAGCCAAAAGCAGCCCCCTAAAGTTTCAGGAATGACAGATGGACAAGGACACAACATACAAACACCATGGCAACAGTACCTTCCTTGAATTCCACAGAGCATGATGATTGGCTAAGGCTAGAAACTTGTATATGAGATCTGGTTGGTTCATATCACTAGCAACTGAACAGAGTTCACGATATGTTGTCAAGCCTTCCCTATAGAGGGGAAAGTAAAAATGGAGTGATACACGTTTATTCAAATTGTCCTCACTCACTTCTGAGGAGTCTTGCCAAGTACACCTTCTGGAAATATTTCAACCTTAGCATCGACTGGAATGGTTGCCCTGTACAAAGGGATGCAGCACATTATTGCATAAGTAACTACACCTATAGACTACATCTAAAAACAATATATAAAACTATACAGTAACGGCTTTACTTGCAAATGAAAGAACTTGGTGTTGCAACCAAATTAAAAGTATAGAATAAAACTAACGTACTTTTTCCCACTTGTTAGGATGCTGGTGAGCATGGAAACAATCTGCTTTCTCTCTTCTTTGCTACTCAAATCATATATAAGTCCAAATCCTCTTGAGGCTACATCTTGAGATATATCTAAACAAAGTATACATACGTATGTACGTAGGTAGGTACATATAGGTGAATGTGGTGGAAATATTATAATAGAAAGATTTAACATGGCTTGCATATACAAGGGATTCTGTCGTGGTACTGTATGTGTACGTATATGTAAAGTATGTGTAAACATGTTTAATTCTTGTATAGGTATATAATATGGTCCACATGTGATTTACACATAACGTATATCCAATATACGTACATATATCCAATATACATATGTCTTATCATAATGCAACAATCAATAGGCTAAGCAAAGACCAGCAGTCAACGAGAGGAAGGAAGGGGGGAGATTTCATCTTAGTTAATCTCCCCAGGTATGTGCAGTACTGGCATACCATCATCACTAAGCATATTGACAAACACAATTTGAAGGCTGCTCAGATATTCCTAATATGGAGAAAGAGTATGGCATATACAAAGGTATAATCATGTGAGGGACGGAAGGATCAAGTTAGTCTCACCTTGAAGATTGGATGGTGCCCACAAAATTTCAATAGTGCAACCAACCATATACAAGTAGCCTACATACAGAGAGTTTCATACGTACGTATGTATGAGGCAGATGCATATGAACATACAGACTATATATATATACAGTACGTATTGTATGTTGCAAATTTATCATTATGGTACGTATATACGTATTTACACCAGTATGTAATACTGTATAAGTACTTGTCTAATGGACGGGTTCCCAGAGGTGGCATAATCACTTCCCATTAAAGTCTTCAGAGTCCACTTGATGTTAGGCGTGACTGCTTCCAGGAGCTCTCTAGTTTCTACTCTCTCAGGCAATGTATTCCATGTGTCAGAGATGGCTCTAGACAGAGGACCGCAGGCTGCACTAGATATAGCCTCACCAACAGAAATGTGTAATTCAAAGTGCTTCAACTGGAAAAGGGTCAGATAAGAAGAGTTAGGAATTTGAGATGTCATTCTACACACACATGGACAGATGCACACACACACTTTTATAAAAACCGGTTAAGAAAATAAGATGAAATTGGTAAGAAACACAAGTATATACATATAAACATGTTCCTAGCAGAACATGTGTCTGTTCTACCTTTGCTGTTTTGAAGAGTCCTTCCAGTATCTTTAGGGTGTAAGGAAAGGTTATGTCACCAACTGGCAGCATGCTGAGAGAAGCTGAAGCACTTTCCTTACACTTTATAGAGAAACATTATTGAAAAAAAAGGTAAATTAGATTTTTAAAATTAGATACTTGGAAATGAGTAAATAAGATAATGCAAGAGTCTATGTTATAAACCTCATACAAAAGCTCAATAACAATATAAATAAATAAACAAATCAACATTAACATTACCATATTGCTACGTAAATATTTATATGTATGTACGTACAAGTAGTAGGAATACAGTAAAAGTACTCTTTGTGATCACATACTCTGACATCTGAAACCTCTTGAAGGTACTTTAGCAATCTTTCAACAATATATAACTTTGACATGTCACCATCAGACTCATTAGCAATAGGCAATGGACACACTTTGGCCAGCTCTCCAATAGCAATACATCCAGCAGCACTCAACAGCTTAGGTTGGTCCACAGATACAAATGACACTATAGAAGATACACATGCACCATTAAGTACATCTCTCATACGTATGGCTGTGACAAATATTTCCAACTATAAAGCAATTCAGTCTAATTTATATAACAGTAAAAATACTGAGTCTATTCCCATGTAGGTTCCATACGTATGTATATAAAAGTTAGGAGGATATAAACAGGTAAGAGAACATAAAAGATAAGAGTGTGCCACGGCATACCTGTACCTTGTACGGCATTTTACAAAAACGTGTATTAATGAGTCACAAGTAGGCATGGTAACTACACTGTATATTAATATTCCTATGTAAAGGTAATGTTAATATCATTGCTATGCCTACATGTGATACATTAATAGTCATTTTGGAAAAATACTGTTAACGTGTGAGGAGAAAGGCAGTTGCACTCTCTTATCTTTTACTTTAATACAGGTTTATCATGTATTGTACATACGTATATGGCAGACTGTTAGATGTCTGTATGAAATATACAACACAAGTAATTTAATCAGGTACAGTACCAGTGTGACTGCAAATACTCAATTGGATTATTTAATTACTCTAGACAGTATAATGACACAAGTTAAAACATAATTTGAGTCCACATACCAATAATAGTGAACTACAGAGGTCCTACCTAGTTTAGTGAGTGCTTCCATAATACAATCAGTGCTTCTTAATCTCTTGGCTGCTAGTTCTTCAGTATCCTCCTCTAATGTCCTGGTAGAGTCCTCCCCATTTGATTTAGAAAGGTCATACAGAAGACAGTGTCGTCCAACATAACCTAATGCAAGGATGGCTCCATGTTGGAATTCCATGGTCTATCAGGAATTAAGGAGAAAAAGCTGATTTAGAAGAGTAGGTAGGAAAGGACAGTTGCTACAGAAACGTCAGTAAGCTAACATAGATTTAGGACAACATACGTATTTAAAAGACGATATTATTTTCTAAATAATACATGTGAATACGTACACTATATCCACAGTATATAGGTATGAAGTGACTGTTATGATATACACATACCTACTGTAACTACATACACTTAATGAGAAAAATCAAAATAGTGTGATGTCTTTTAACTGATAAATAACATGTATTTACGTACATGGGAAGTTGACATTGATCTATTAATTATTCCATTGTACAAACATCAAATTAGTTACTGTTCTTCTATATTTAACTGGTAATTGTGTTTTATATTATTGTTGTTCTTTCTGACCAAAATATACAGAGTTCAGCTAAACCCCATTAATCAAAATTATAAGTAGACATGGACACTGAAGAGTACAAAAGAAGACACATATGTACGTATATACGTATATCCTCATCCTAAGTTCTAGGTACAGTATATAGGGCTTTTATAGATATACATAGTATGGGAAAAATGGTGTTTTAGATCAACCACATGTACTGTACGTACGTACTGTAACAGTGTATAACAATAAACCATATCAGTCTAACAACATTGGGAAGCTTGATATTAGGAAGAGCAGATACAACTTACTGGATGAGTACAATTTTCCAAAAAGGAACTCATTAAAGCAGAGACAGCATCTTGAGAGAGTGATTTACACAGCAGTCCCATTAGCTGAGCAGCCAGCTCGTGAGTATCACTCCTTGGAGAGGAGAGGAAATGCTACAGAAACAGGAGCATTCCAATATCATCTAACATGCTGTTATTATTGATTGAAAAGCTTGTATCTACCGTACATCAATACTTATCAAATAACAGGTTGAACGTTAGACAAAGGTACTGACCCTAATCCATTCTTTATCAGGTATCAAGCTCTGGATGGCCGATTTTGGGGAAGAGGCAATTATTTCCAAAAGACATCCTAAAGCTACACAGTGAAGATTACCTCCTAGAAATATGAGTAAGATTGAGGTGATAAGTTGAAAGGAATATAAACACACTATAGCTTATTCAGTTAGCACCTGTATAAACATTATCTAATAAAATAAAACTGTCTGTTAACTTTCAAATTAACCAATTGGATAAGCACTAAAAGAACAATGACAACTTGCTGTACCTCCTGCTGGTGAAAGGGCTTGCTTTATTAGATTAAGAAATGTTTTCAGTGCGTTTTCTCCTAAATCAATCATTTGAGAACAGAGAAGACAATGGACAAGGAATTAAAAAAATACGTGACATATGTACAGACATACTCCTGACCAACCAAGTGACTGACTGTCTGTAGTTGGTTGGTCAGGTGTTATGTCATCATCATCATAGCCTTTGCTTAGTGCAATTAACTCCCTATACACACACATTATATGTATAAACTGTGTACCTCAAATCATGAAATCATGCAATATATGTTATATGTATGTTTAGTTCCCCTATAGGCTTTTTTACAGAATAGGCAAAGCATGTAGGAAAATGGTGTATTAGATTTTTCTCATGTAAAATACAATATAATAGACATTTAGAAAGGAGAGCTTCTTAGCCTTTCACATTAAGAGGTCCCAGATATGTTGGCATGTACGTAGGTATGTAGATCAGACCAGCTATCCTTACCTTCTGTGGTACGGCATAATTTTGTTACATGTTGGCTCAGGGTTGAAAGGAATGTTCTGGTAATTTCCTCATCCGCTGAGACCCCTGCATTCTTGTGGATACAGGTTTGGCAAAACATTAGCATGCTTGAAAAGGCATCAGGAAGAAATGGCAGCACTCCACTGCTCGTTGAGTACCCTTTACTTCTCTGAATTCGCTTCTCTCCCTACGAGCATGTACATTAAGTATATACACAATACAATATAACAGAAATAGATTGGTGATCACTAATGAACATAAACAAAATCTTAACACTCCCACTAAAATGAAATAGTTAACCATGAGAGAAAGTCAGAAAGATATGTACGTATATTACCAATTGTAAATGGCTCAATGACAGACAGATAGACCAGGAAACATGCAAACTTCATCAATGATAATAGTTAACATATTCATAAGGAATGTACGTATAAATCATGATTGGCAGACAAAAGTGAGTAAATTAAAATTGATAAGCAAATAATGACTGGAACATATTACACCAAACCATCCAAGTGACCGCAGCCTAACCTTGGCTGGGGGACAAAGTCCTATTAAATTGGCAACCATGGTAGCTCCTATAGCTAGTCAAATAATTCATCAAGAACCACAGACAGATGTTTCGCCCTCATTTGGGCTCATCAGTGTGGTACACTTTAATATTGGTGAGTTTGGATGACTGTTTTCACTTATTAATCCACTGGTTTCATAATAACTGCTACAATCTATGCGAGACTGAGCGCTCACAATGAACTAGTGGAAATAATTGCACTGAGCCGTGCAAAGGCTAAGATGATAAGCAAATCATATCTCGAATGTACGCATTAGGCCAAACTGACAACAGTCTAATCTTGGCTAAATAAAAATTACATATACAGCAGCTACAAGTAGGCATCCTAAATTATTTGATTAAATTTACACTATCAGCAGATGGCTTATACAGTATGTATGTACACATGTGACCATAGATTTGACATTTATTATAAAAGTGGCCCTCCTTCACCAAAACACCACAATTGCTCCAGTTGCTACTTTGATGAATATGACCTACAAAATGGCAGCATTGACTGTCCTCACACTGATGATCCACTGCAGCATTGCCTTGATCAATGACCTTCCTCTCTCAAGAGCAAAGAGACAGTCTACTGATCAGGAGAACACTTGCACTCTTCTACAAGGACCTCCTGGAAGAGATGGGAGGGATGGAATGCCTGGGCCTCCCGGAACAGGCCACATCTCCTATTCTCAAGCAAAGGAATTCAAGAATGACATTACACAACAACTCAAACAGATTCTTACTGACACTCTACAAAACTACACTCAACAACAACATCAATCTACTACTTCTCCTGGAACAATTGGTAGGTCATCTGGTAATCCTGCCAACTGCTGTCTGGACATTTATCAAAGTGATCCAGGAGCAGCCACTGGATACTACTGGTTGTATGCTCAGCTCAATGGAGTCCAGCACACAAGGCAGGTCTATTGTGATATGGAGACATGGCATTGTGGAGTCAAGGGAGGATGGATGAGGGTTGCCCACATAAACATGACTCAACCCAGTGCACAGTGCCCCACTCCTTATAGACAGATTACCTCTCCTAGGAAATTCTGTGCCAGACCTAGTTCAGGATGTGTGTCTGCTGTATTCAGTTCATATGGAAAGAGATACAAACGTGTCTGTGGACAGGCAGTTGGATATCAGTATTACAGTATGAATGCCTTTCAAGCAGGAGTAACAGGTGATATCAACTCTTACTATGTAGACGGTATCTCAATCACTCATGGATATCCCCGTAAGCACATTTGGACTTATGCAATTGGCTATTCTGATGATCATAATTATGATCCAAATGAAAACTGTCCCTGTGCTGTACATCCTGGACCATCTCCTCCATCATTTGTAAGAGATCACTATTACTGTGAGTCTGGGAATACTGGAGGTCCCAGTAACACTGTTTACACTAATGATCCACTTTGGGATGGAGAAGGTTGTGGAGCTGGTAACAACTGCTGTAGTCAGTCTGGAATGCCTTGGTTTTGTAGAGAACTTCCAATGGAAACTGATGATGAAATTGAAGTTAGACTTTGTGCAAATGAAGGACCATTTAATAATGAAGATATCTACCTGGAGATTCTTGAAATCTACATTAACTAAGCACTAGATCTAGACTAACAAATTCCAAAATAAAACCTCCCTACTTTTTTGGATCAACATGTACACATATTTACATTGCATCAGTTGTATATGACAAAGAGAACATTACATATTTATGATCAGCAGACTAACTTGAGGTAGTAAATACTGAAGATATCTACTTGGAGATTCTTAAAATCTACATTAACTAAGCACTAGGCCATTAAATGGTGAAACAATTACATTTATAATTTTATCAATTAAAATTGCACTGCATTTACAAACATTACAAACATGTAAACATGCTCATATTATAAGAGCGCGAAATTTAATATGAAATGGTAAGAGGCTTTTAGTTGCATGTGTTCATAGTAGAAAATTGATTATCTCTGAGCAACACTACGTGCATACAGAAATTGAATGTTTCAATCTGCATGTCTTCATCAGCAATGAACAAGATCATACAATAAGAGAGCATGAGTACATCCTCTGCATTCCATAGGTGAAAGGATTAAGCAAGAATCTGCAAAGAACATGTCAACCCCTCAATGTTAAAGTAGTGAACAAAGCCACCAACACTTTGAGATCTCTTCTAACCACAATCACCTTCTAAGGAGAGACCTGCAATAACATTACACAAGAAAGCTTTCAGAAGAATGGACCAGAACTCTCTTTAGCAGTCCATGTCCAGTAGACCATGCATTAATTAAAAAACAAAATAAGTACAAATACACTGTCATGTCAGAACATCCGAATGTAGGTCAAGCGGTTGGCTTGTCCTACCTGGAACCTCTCTTGGCTCTGCCATAAGGCCAGATCACTGGCTGGTTTGTGTCGTGTGCCACATGCTCTGAAACAGTGGTCAGCAAGTTGCAACCTCCACATTGTGACCAGTATGGATGGCCTTTGCATCGCTCTGTACAATTGGACATTGGGGACTTTCATTTTCCAGTTTATATTGAGAGCTTTCCATAGCAGACGAGTGTACACTTTGTTGAGCCTCTTTTCCATCCACTGGGTCATATGTACACCAGGTCTCACTGCCATGCAGAAGAACACTCTCAATGGTGGCACAGAAGAGCCTGATCTTTAGGCTCTTGGAGAAGTCTGACTTCCAGATATACCACATCTGATTCGCAGCATCGAACGCTTGTGCCCACCAGGTTAAAAAAAATTTCATTGAGTCCTTGAGCCAGCATCCTAGGTATCTGAAATCATCCACCTGTTTAATTGGGCCACTAGATGTTGTGAGTACAGGTTGTACAAGGAAATCTCCTGCTAGCATGAATTCTGCCTTGATCTTGAGGCCCACCATTCTGGCATTATATAGTCTCAAATCTCAAGGGTAGTAAGCAATTGCTGAGTGTTTCCAATTGAGTTGGCCAGGAGAGCGAAGCCGGTGTAGTCAAGGTCCGTGATGTATGCAGTAGGCTTCCATGAGTCTTCATGTCTCCTCCACCTGAAACCGACACTAGGATCAGGTACAGTCAGTCTCATGATGTAGTCAACCACTATTCATAGATAAACAGGAAAGGAAATAATGTGTCTCCTTGCATGTACGTAGCACTCTGGTTGTGACGTCAAATGGATCACTATGCCCATCAGGTGTGATCACTGTGGCAGAAGTTCATGAGTATATGGACATAATGGTCTTGACAATCTTACAAGGAATGCCATAATTTGATAGTATCAATTCCATCCTGGACCTTGAGACACTGTCAAATGCCTTGCAGGATTCCACTTCTACATTTTACTGTCTTCAAATAATCCTAGGCTTGAGGTACATACGTATACACATATATTGAGTATACAATTCTCATTAAGAGTCAAAGTCCACAAAAACTGCAACACAATTAGTGTTCTGCCTCACTCTACACTGGTCCAGGATTTGGTGGAGGGATAGCACATGCTGCACTGTGGATGGAAACCATTCTGGTTGTAACGTAAAAGTGGTTCGACGTCTCCCCTTATCTGATTTAGTAGCACTCTGTTATAGAGCTTCCCCACCATGGACATAAACGAGATCCCTCTGCAGTTGGCACAACAGTTCCTGTCACCCTTCTTGTAGGGAGGTAGCAGACCTGCTTGTCTCCATTCCTGGGGGGTGCTCTCGTTGTCTAGAGACTGGTTAATACCATGCATGACATTGCATAGGAAGGTACCAAAGCAGTAAGAGGAAGTCCTAAGTTAACCGATGAAAAACCACTTACACAATAAGATCAAATATTACATTTAATAGATTACTACATAAACAGAAATTTAATATAATGCATAACCATCTGCTAAATAAAATGCAGCTAGAGAACTGTGTATACCACATCTCTGTATCTGCCTAGGACATGCTTCATTAGCCATGTGTACTTGTAAGTGGCATTACAATTGATTTAATATAGCTTTCTTTACACAATCCATTGTTGAATTGTTAGACAGTCATTGTTCTCTCAAGTGTGGGAAGCAGAATCCCAAAGTCAGCAAAGAACCACAGTCAACATAGAACCACAGTCAACATAGAACCACAGTCAACATAGAACCAAAGTCAACATAGAACCACAGTCAACATAGAACCACAGTCAACATAGAACCACCGTCAACATAGAACCACAGTCAACATAGAACCACAGTCAACATAGAACCACAGTCACATAATGAGATATATATCACACTTAGCTGAAAATGATCACCAGTAGGTCATATCATTAGGACCTTTACCTATGGTGTAGAGTTGCACTACATATTTGAGTCTGCCCATGAAGTCCATCATTAAGAATTAAGGAATTTAGCTAACTTTGTACCATTCATTCTTATTTTGCTACATACGTACGTATATAGACAATCGATTTCTCTATTCCTATATGCCTACTGTAATCCTAGGTTAGAGGTATGTATATACATATATTGAGCATACAATTCTCATTAAGAGTCAAAGGTATCTACATTCATATCTACATAAATAACAAGGTAAAGACATACGTACACCTTAAAAAACACAAGTACACTACTTGCAACTTAGAGACTATAACATTAAAGAAATGTTTCCCTTATTTAAAAACCACTATACAATAGACCTGGTAATCTAAACCTTTAGAAAACATGACATTAGTGAATTTTAAAGTCCATTCTAAGTAAGTAAATGACATTTACAATATATTTGGAGCATGAAATATGGTATTTATCGAGTTAGGAGGTATATATTGTCACTTCCTAATTAAAGACTTATAAACCTCATACAGTACATGTGACCATAGATTTGACATTTCTTATAAAAGTGGCCCTCCTTCACCAAAACACCACAGATGCTCCAGTTGTTACTTTGATCAATATGATCTACAAGATGGCAGCATTGACTGTCCTCACACTGATGATCCACTGCAGCATTGCCTTGATCAATGACCTTCCTCTCTCAAGAGCAAAGAGACAGTCTACTGATCAGGAGAACACTTGCACTCTTCTACAAGGACCTCCTGGAAGAGATGGGAGGGATGGAATGCCTGGGCCTCCCGGAACAGGCCACATCTCCTATTCTCAAGCAAAGGAATTCAAGAATGACATTACACAACAACTCAAACAGCTTCTTACTGACACACTACAAAACTACACTCAACAACAACATCAATCTACTACTTCTCCTGGAACAATTGGTAGGTCATCTGGTAATCCTGCCAACTGCTGTCTGGACATTTATCAAAGTGATCCAGGAGCAGCCACTGGATACTACTGGTTGTATGCTCAGCTCAATGGAGTCCAGCACACAAGGCAGGTCTATTGTGATATGGAGACATGGCATTGTGGAGTCAAGGGAGGATGGATGAGGGTTGCCCACATAAACATGACTCAACCCAGTGCACAGTGCCCCACTCCTTATAGACAGATTACCTCTCCTAGGAAATTCTGTGCCAGACCTAGTTCAGGATGTGTGTCTGCTGTATTCAGTACATATGGAAAGAGATACAAACGTGTCTGTGGACAGGCAGTTGGATATCAGTATAGCAATATGGATGCCTTTCAAGTAGCTAGAGGAGTAACGGTTGATATCAACTCTCACTATGTAGAAGGTATTTCCATCACTCATGGATTTCCCCGTAAGCACATTTGGACTTATGCAGTTGGACTCTCTGATGATTATAACTATGGAGGTACCAATAACTGTCCCTGTGCTAAATATCCTGGACCATCTCCTCCATCATTTGTAAGAGATCACTATTACTGTGAGTCTGGGAATACTGGAGTTCATGAGAATATTGTCTACACTAATGATCCACTTTGGGACGGAGAAGGCTGTGGAGCTGGTAACAACTGCTGTAGCCAGTCTGGAATGCCTTGGTTTTGTAGAGAACTTCCAATGGAAACTGATGATGACATTGAAGTTAGATTGTGTGCAAATGAGAGAATTACTAATGAAGATATCTACCTGGAGATTCTTGAAATATACATTAACTAAACACTAGACCATTAAATGGTGATAGAATTACATAACATTTTCATTGTAATTTTGTCAAATAAAATTACACTGCATTTACAAAACATTACAAACATGTAACAAATATTCATATCATAAGCTTATGAGAGCGTAATACCATTATATAATTTAATATGAAATGATAAGAGTAGAAAATTGATTATCTCTGAGCAACACTACGTGCATACAGAAATTGAATGTTTCAATCTGCATGCCTTCATCAACAATGAACAAGACCATACAAGAAGAGAGCACGAGTACATCCTCTGCATTCCATAGGTGAAAGGATTAAGTAAGAACCTGCAAAGAACATGTCAACCTCTCAATGTTATAGTAGTGAACAAAGCCACCAACACTCTGAGATCTCTTCTAACCACGATCAAGACACCTACTAAGGAGAGACTTGCAAGAACATTACTGAACAAAGGAATGAGCACAAGAAAGCTTTCAAAAGAATGAACCAGAACAACTCTTTAGCAGTCCATGTACAGGAGATGATGCATGATATCGCATGGGAAGATACCAAAGTAGTTCAAGGAGAAGGTAACAAGACAAGGAGGAAAATTAAAGAAGTTTTAATAATACAAAGTACCCCTTGTCTAAACATGGATCCAGGAAGGCATGTAGACCACATTTGGAATGACACCTTCATTAACACCTTAACACTCTTACATATCTATCATATTTATTACAATTTAATATCTTCAGAGCAAAAAAACATCACTCATCTCATGCCACCCCTCTTCTATTGTATATCTCCTCATTCATTACTGATGAAGACCAGTGGGTCTAAACGTTTAATTTATGCATCCAAGTAGCCTTATTGAATCAGATGCTCAAAGGTAATTTAATAAATAGATACATGCAAGGGGGAAATTTAGTCTAGTAATTCAATCTGTAGCTGTGTACATACACATACGTACAAGTTAACAACTTGTAACCCTTGTATGTGAACATTAGTGCCTCATATCCACATACGTATATATTAAGTCCGGTATAGCTCACAGTTCTAAAGCTCCTTAACTATGAATATTTTTGAATACCTTAATCACATGTATTGGTACAACAAAATATTAAAGAATTGATTGGGAATTCAATTAAGGATGACTGGTTTAAGCAAAAAGTGCTCTGTCACCGAGAAATAATGAAAGAGCATGTTCTGTGTCCTCCTCTTAATAGTAATTACATACATACAAACAAATTATTCTCTGCCCAAGAAGTGGAAATAAACAAGACAATCCATTAAAATAGGATCGAAGGTTTCTCCTGATCGATTGGTGTATCAGGACATATAAACAGACAAGAGCAGTAAGAGGAAATCATAAGTTAACTGATGCAAGAATACTTACACAATAAGATCAAATATTACATTTAATACATTACTACAAATACAGAATTATAAGACAATGCATAACTGTCTGCTAATGCAGCTATATACCACATCTCTGTGTCTGCCTAGGACATGCTTCAATTAAGCTGTGTACTTGTAAGTGGCATTACAAGTGATTTAATATATAGCTTTCTTTACACAATCCATTGTTGGCACAGTACCACAGTCAACATAGTACCACAGTCACATAATGAGATATATGAACACATATCAGCTTTTTTCACAATACATTATCACACTTAGCTGAAAATGATCACCAGTAGATCTTATTATTAGAATCTTTACCTATGTATAGAGTAGAGTTGCACTACATGTCTGAGTCTGCCCACAAAATCCATCATAAAGAACTATGGAATATAGTTCACTAGTATCATTCATTGTAATTTTGCTATACGTATAATTGATTCCTCTGTGCCTACTGTCTTCAGGTAATCCTAGGTTTGAGGTACAGTACGTATATATGTACAGTATATTGAGCATACAATTGACATTAAGAGTCAAAGGTATCTACATTCAGTAAATAACAAGGTAAAGGCATCACCTTAAAAACACAAGAACACTACTTGCAACTTAGGGATTATAACATTAAAGACATATTTAAAAACCACTATACAATAAACCTAGTAAATTAAACCTTTAGAAAACATGGCATTAGTGAATTTTAAAGTCCATACTAAGTAAGTAAATGACATTTACAATTTATTTGGAGCATGAAATATGGTATTTATCGAGTTAGGAGGTATATATTGTCACTTCCTAATTAAAGACTTATAAACCTCATACAGTACATGTGACCATAGATTTGACATTTCTTATAAAAGTGGCCCTCCTTCACCAAAGCACCACAATTGCTCCAGTTGTTACTTTGATGAATATGACTTACAAGATGGCAGCATTGACTGTCCTCACACTGATGATCCACTGCAGCATTGCCTTGATCAACGACCTTCCTCTCTCAAGAGCAAAGAGACAGTCTACTGATCAAGAGAACACTTGCACTCTTCTACAAGGACCTCCTGGAAGAGATGGGAGGGATGGAATGCCTGGGCCTCCCGGAACAGGCCACATCTCCTATTCTCAAGCAAAGGAATTCAAGAATGACATTACACAACAACTCAAACAGCTTCTTACTGACACACTACAAAACTACACTCAACAACAACATCAATCTACTACTTCTCCTGGAACAATTGGTAGGTCATCTGGTAATCCTGCCAACTGCTGTCTGGACATTTATCAAAGTGATCCAGGAGCAGCCACTGGATACTACTGGTTGTATGCTCAGCTCAATGGAGTCCAGCACACAAGGCAGGTCTATTGTGATATGGAGACATGGCATTGTGGAGTCAAGGGAGGATGGATGAGGGTTGCCCACATAAACATGACTCAACCCAGTGCACAGTGCCCCACTCCTTATAGACAGATTACCTCTCCTAGGAAATTCTGTGCCAGACCTAGTTCAGGATGTGTGTCTGCTGTATTCAGTACGTATGGAAAGAGATACAAACGTGTCTGTGGACAGGCAGTTGGATATCAGTATTACAGTATGAATGCCTTTCAAGCAGGAGTAACAGGTGATATCAACTCTTACTATGTGGATGGTATTTCCATCACTCATGGATCTCCCCGTAAGCACATTTGGACTTATGCAGTTGGACTCTCTGATGATCATAACTATGGAGGTAACAATAACTGTCCCTGTGCTAAATACCCTGGACCAGCTCCTCCATCATTTGTAAGAGATCACTATTACTGTGAGTCTGGGAATACTGGAGTTCACAATGATAAAAACTATGTTTTCATTACTGATCCACTTTGGGATGGAGAAGGTTGTGGAGCTGGTAATAACTGCTGTAGTCAGTCTGGAATGCCTTGGTTTTGTAGAGAACTTCCAATGGAAACGGATGATGACATTGAAGTTAGATTGTGTGCAAATGAGGGAATTACTAATGAAGATATCTACTTGGAGATTCTTGAAATATACATTTATTAAGATCAATGAATAACAAGCAAAACATCCAAATTTTTGGTCAATTTCAAATATATACTAATCCTTAAAATTTGACATTTTAACAAAATGTTAAATAAATCAATAAACCGAATTACTTTAAGTACGTATGCTTAATCATTACATTCAATTGTTGGACAGTAGGCTAAACTACCTTCTCATGTTCTACTCTGCACTTTTACAGATATTGTATTAAAGGTTTGATAACCCAATGAATTACCCTAGTATTGTATGCACATACGTACGTATACGTATGTAGTTACATTACTAATGCACCATATATGCATACAGTACCTCTAAATGTGACAACAATGAGTAAGACAAAAGACAGTGTAAGATTTCAATCTAGAACCTTAGTATATTTTCATTTTCATGGCCAATATGTACGTAGATGACAATACAATACAAAGAATAAATAAGTACGTACTATATGTAGTTTTGGAATAACAAAATTGGTGGACAGTAATCCCTCACACAAATTCTGCCCTTCTACCAAAGAACACAAAGCTCATATACGTACAGTACATACGTATTACTGTGAATGTAGACACTAATCTGAAGAGTTCATTAGATTATAATCATTGTATTTAACCAATAATTACCCTGTGTAATTCTCCCTTTCTTTGATATCAACTTGGACTACTGCCCTCTAATGATAATGACAGGAACCAGCTAGAAGTAGACTCAAAAGGCAGTAAAAAATAAAGTGAGATTCTGTTAAAGATAAAAAGAACACAGGGATTCTAAACTGGAAAGTCTCTATGTCCAAGGTAAACTTGAAGAAATAAATAAACTGGCCTCTGAAAACTTTCGAGTGGTCAGCCATCTTTTGTACTTTGAGCTTCGCTAGAATGTTTACCCATACCCATCATATTGAAATGATGAAAGTTAAGAACTGATCCTCCTGTCACCTACGTATGTGATCGGTTTAATTAACACAGCAAAGTATATTCAGAGCATAATATTCAATCGTTGCTCCTATTGCTCTAAATGATGGGTTTTATTCATGAAGACATGATTAAGTCTTGGAAAGTCACTAACTCAAACCATTGACCTGAAAAGACTATAATCTCTGTACCGAAAGTACGTACACATTTGGTCAGGTATAGCCGATTACTCCAAATGGGTTTACCTCTTTACTGTAAATAGTCCAGTGAGACTAAAGATAATCATTCTCACTCAACACTATGAAAAAAGAAGCAATTGCTGTGAATTTAGTCTGGGACAGATGGTATAGGTAACCAATTACCTGCCACTACACTATATGACATTTTGGAGTAGCTACTATATAAGGAGGTTCTAGTTTCCATATATTAACAAGTTACCTTGTTCCACCCATTTCAAGTGATTGCACTCCTCTTGGAGTGAGTAGTGTAAAATCACAGTCATATGATGAGAGGTGTTAAAATACAATTATCATAATCAATTGGAAACCAGTGCAGGTATTATACGTAGCTCATGCATAGGACCTTACTTAGAAGATGATACAGTGAATAGTTTTATGTGTACTACAGACATGTACACCTCTAAGTCTGTCAATATGACATGCTTCAATAAGCACATTTGGCATTAAGGAATGTAAAAGTTACTTAATATAGCTCTCTTTACACAATCCATTGTTAAAATGATTACCCTACGTACACCAAATAAATCATATATAAATTCCTCTGTATCTACACTTTACGTACTGTTTAACAGTAAGACTAGGTTTTCAGATGTAGCTCTCTTTAATAGAGAAAGATACCTTAAGCAGATATCAATAGCAGAAAAGACTTCACTCATACAACTTTAAAAACACAAGAATACTACTTGCTAACTTGGATAATTTATACTATTGCAGGAATAAGGTACTTCACTTAATTGAAAATACTACTATATACGTAGTAGCACTGGCAAACTAAACATTAAAGTTAAAAATGGCATTAGTGAATTATATAGTCCTTATTACAGTAAGTGTAATGATATTTATTAATCCGGCACTGATTTGGTTAGAGGATTATCACTTCATAATTAGTGACTCTAAACTATTAAACCTCATACAGTACATACACATGTGACCATAGATTTGACATTTCTTATAAAAGAGGCCCTCCTTCACCAAAACACCACAGTTGCTCCAGTTGTTACTTTGATCAATATGATCTACAAGATGGCAGCATTGACTGTCCTCACACTGATGATCCACTGCAGCATTGCCTTGATCAACGACCTTCCTCTCTCAAGAGCAAAGAGACAGTCTACTGATCAGGAGAACACTTGCACTCTTCTACAAGGACCTCCTGGAAGAGATGGGAGGGATGGAATGCCTGGGCCTCCCGGAACAGGCCACATCTCCTATTCTCAAGCAAAGGAATTCAAGAATGACATTACACAACAACTCAAACAGATTCTTACTGACACACTACAAAACTACACTCAACAACAACATCAATCTACTACCTCTCCTGGAACAATTGGTAGGTCATCTGGTAATCCTGCCAACTGCTGTCTGGACATTTATCAAAGTGATCCAGGAGCAGCCACTGGATACTACTGGTTGTATGCTCAGCTCAATGGAGCCCAGCACACAAGGCAGGTCTATTGTGATATGGAGACATGGCATTGTGGAGTCAAGGGAGGATGGATGAGAGTGGCCCACATAAACATGACTCAACCCAGTGCACAGTGTCCCACTCCTTATAGACAGATTACCTCTCCTAGGAAATTCTGTGCCAGACCTAGTTCAGGATGTGTGTCTGCTGTATTCAGTACGTATGGAAAGAGATACAAACGTGTGTGTGGACAGGCAGTTGGATATCAGTATTTTAGTATGGATGGCTTTCATGAAGAAGTATCAGATAATATCAACTCTTACTATGTAGATGGTATTTCTATCACTCATGGATTTCCCCGGAAGCATCTTTGGACTTATGCAGTTGGACTCTCTGATGATCATAATGATTGTTGCAACTGTCCCTGTGCTAAATACCCTGGACCATCTCCTCCATCATTTGTAAGAGATCACTATTACTGTGAGTCTGGGGCTACTGGAGGTTATAGCAATACTGTTTACACTAATGATCCACTTTGGGATGGAGAAGGATGTGGAGTTGATAACAGCTGCTGTAGTCAGTCTGGAATGCCTTGGTTTTGTAGAGAACTTCCAATGGAAACTGATGATGACATTGAAGTTAGATTGTGTGGGAGCAGTGGACCGTTGAATGACGAAGATATCTACTTGGAGATGCTTGAAATCTACATACATTAACTAAACACTAGACTACCGAATTCCAAAATAAAACCTCCCTACTTTATTGGTCTATTGGTTTAACTAAAAATTAATTTACACATATCCTTATATTACATCAGTTATCATGTAGTACGTATGTGACATTATTCATGATCAGTAGACTTAAGAACAATATACATTCAAATAATATTTTTAAGGGGAGATACAGTTACAGACTGAGGATTTCTAATGCAGATTATTATAACAAAAGCAGACAATAATCATGTCCAAACTCAGTGTTTTTACTTGTAAATCTAGAGAAGGAAATTAAATTGCATGTTCAGATTCAGATTCAAAAAATGAATGACTGTAAAATTCAATGTACGTTATTATATCTCAGAACCTTCCCAGGATACAAGCTAAAGTAGAACATAAATAAGGGATACAAGAAAGCTCTATTTACACAATGCATTGTTTAATTATTAGACGGCTAGCTAGTGTTTACTTCTACTTAAACCAAAAGAATTTATTCACAAGTGTCTTGCACTTCTTAGAAATTTGATAATATTACAGGATTAGGGTACATCCCTCAATTGAATATTATACTACTAAAATTATATGCTTTCCATCCAAACTTTCAATAAAAAAGACATTTTAAAATCCAATTGGTGAATGGCCCATTCAGAAAGAAAAGATAACTATATAAAGAAGTAAAATCAAGCTCAGAACATCAGAACATGTACATAAATGATTAATAGACATCCACACAGATAATTACTATATCATCATTACTTTTTACCTTGCAAAAATTTAAAACAAACAGTTTATACAGTCAGTAATTATGTACAACTATACAGATTTCTTAAAGTTCTCACTAAGTAATACATTAAAAGAATGCTATATTATATAGGTAATTGAAAATGGTATTGATTTGGTTAGAAGTTATTGTCACTTCCAAATTAACAACTATAGATCTAAACTATACATAATGTAAACACGTGACCAAATATAGATTTGACATTTCTTATAAAAATGGCCTTCCTTCACCAAAACAACACAAATGCTCCAGTTGTTACTTTGATCAATATGATCTACAAGATGGCAGCATCGACTGTCCTCACACTGATGATCCACTGCAGCATTGCCTTGATCAACGACCTTCCTCTCTCAAGAGCAAAGAGACAGTCAACTGATCAGGGGAACACTTGCACTCTCCTACAAGGACCTCCTGGAAGAGATGGGAGGGATGGAATGCCTGGGCCTCCCGGAACAGGCCACATCTCCTATTCTCAAGCAAAGGAACTCAAGAATGACATTACACAACAACTCAAACAGATTCTTACTGACACACTACAAAACTACACTCAAGAAAAACATCAATCTACTACTTCTCCTGGAACAATTGGTAGGTCATCTGGTAATCCTGCCAACTGCTGTCTGGACATTTATCAAAGTGATCCAGGAGCAGCCACTGGATACTACTGGTTGTATGCTCAGCTCAATGGAGTCCAGCACACAAGGCAGGTCTATTGTGATATGGAGACATGGCATTGTGGAGTCAAGGGAGGATGGATGAGGGTTGCCCACATAAACATGACTCAACCCAGTGCACAGTGCCCCACTCCTTATAGACAGATTACCTCTCCTAGGAAATTCTGTGCCAGACCTAGTTCAGGATGTGTGTCTGCTGTATTCAGTACATATGGAAAGAGATACAAACGTGTCTGTGGACAGGCAGTTGGATATCAATACTACAGTATGGATGCTTTTCAATTAGGAATGGATGATATCAACTCTTACTATGTAGAAGGTATTTCCATCACTCATGGATTTCCCCGTAAGCACATTTGGACTTATGCAGTTGGACTCTCTGATGATTATGACTATCAAGATTACAACTGTCCCTGTGCTAAACATCCTGGACCATCTCCTCCATCATTTGTAAGAGATCACTATTACTGTGAGTCTGGGGCTACTGGAGGTTATAGCAATACTGTTTACACTAATGATCCACTTTGGGATGGAGAAGGATGTGGAACTGGTAACAACTGCTGTAGTCAGTCTGGAATGCCTTGGTTTTGTAGAGAACTTCCAATGGAAACGGATGATGACATTGAAGTTAGACTTTGTGCAAGTGGGGGAATTACTAATGAAGATATCTACCTGGAGACTCTTGAAATATACATTTATTAAGATCAATGAATAACAAGCAAAACATTCAAATTTTTGGTCAATTTCAAATATACGTATACTAATCCTTAAAATTTGACATTTTGACAATATGTTAATTAAATCAATAAACTGAATTACTTTAAGTACGTATGCTTAATCATTACATTCAATTGTTGGCCAGTTGGCTAAACTACCTTTCTGTTCTACTGTGTACTTGAACAGATATACGTAGTATACATATTAAAGGTTTGATAACTCAATGAATTACCCTAGTATTGTATGTACATATATATATGTAATTACATTACTAATGCACCATATATGCATACAGTACCTCTAAATGTGACAACAATGAGTAAGACAAAAGACAGTGTAAGATGTTCAATCTAGAACCTTAGTATATTTTCATTTTCATGGCCAATACGTAGATGACAATACAATACACAGAATAAATGAGTACGTACTATATGTAGTTTAGGAATAACAAAAATTGTGGACAGCAATCCCTCACACAAATCCTGCCCTTCTACCAAAGAACACAAAGCTCATATACGTACAGAACATAAGTAGTACTGTGTATGTAGACACTAATCTGAAGAGTTCATTAGATTATAATCATTTTATTTATACCCTGTGCAATTCTCCCTTTCTTTGATATCAACTTGGACTACTGCCCTCTAATGATAATGACAGGAACCAGCTAAAAGTAGACTTAAAGGCAGTAAAAAATAAAGCAAGATTCAGTAAAAGTTAAAAGAACACTGGGACTCTAAACTGAAAAGTCTCTAAGTCCAAGGTAAACTTGAAGAAATAAATAAACTGGCCTCTGAAAACTTCCAAGTGGTCAGCCATCTTTTGTACTTTGAGCTTCGCTAGATTGTTTACCCATACCCATCATATTGAAATGATGAAAGTTAAGAACTGACCCTCCTGTCACCTATGTGTGTGTGTGTGGTTCAGTTAACACAGCAAAGTATATTCAGAGCATAATATTCAACCGTTGCTCCTATTGCTCTAAATGATGGGTTTTACTCATGAAGACCTGATTAAGTCTTGGAAAGTCACTAACTCAAACCATTGACCTGAAAAGACTATAATCTCTATACCGAAAGTACGTACATATTTGGTCAGGTATAGCCCATTACTCTAAATGAGCTTACCTCTTACTGTAAATAGTCCAGTGAGACTAAAGATAATTATTCTCACTCAACACTATGAAAAAAGAAGCAATTGCTGATGGAATGGGTAAACAATTACCTGCCACTACACTATGACATTTTTGAGTAGCTACTATAAAAGGAGATTCCAGTTTCCATATATTAACAAGTCGCCTTGTTCCACCCATTGTACTCCTCCAGGAGTTCCTCCTTGAGAGCAACGACGTCTTTGTACACATGATAGCCGTGCACCATTGCCTCCATGCTGAAGCTTTCCCTTGTCATTTCTAGACTACACGTCTTTAACACGATTTGCTCCTTCAAAATCCTTCAGTGTTGGAATGACACCTCAATATCACACCTATTAATACGATTACTCTCTCCATCTGCGAAGACTATTTCGCGAAAGCTTGGCGCCATATGGTAATCTTTATGCTGAAAGTACATACGTATTTGGTCAGGTACTGTATAACCCATGACTCTAAATGGGGTTCCCCTTTTTACTGCAAATATTACAGTGAGACTAAAGATAACTATTCTTACTCATCACTATGAAAAAACAAGCAATTGCTGTAAATTTAGTTCGGGTAATCAATTACCTGCCACTGTGTTATGATAGACTTCCTGGCATAAGGACATTTTGGAGTAGCTACTATAAAAGGAGGTTCCAGTTTCCATAACTTCACAAGTCACCTTGTTCCACCCATTTCAAGCCCTTGTACTCCTCGCAGTCATATGATGAGAGGTGTGTTGCAATACAATTATCATAATCAGCGTTGGTATATACGTAGTTCATCTATAGGACCTTACATAGAAGATGATACAGTGAATAGTTTTATGTGTACTACAAACATGTACGCCTCTAAGTCTATCCTTATGACATGCTTCAATAAGCACATTTGGCATTAAGGAATGTAAAAGTTATTTAATATAGCTCTCTTTACACAATCTATTGTTAAAATGATAGACTGGTATTATTAGTTGTAATGACTTACCCTGCGTACACCAAATAAATCTATAAATTCCTCTGTACCTACACTTTACGTACTGTTTAACAGTAAGACTAGGTTTTCAGATGTAGCTCTCTTTAATAGAGAAAGATACCTTAAGCAGACATTAATAGTAGAAAAGACTTCACTCATACAACTTTAAAAACACAAGAATACTACTTGCTACTTGGATACTTTATACTATTGCAGGAATAAGGTATTTCCCTTAATTTAAAATACTACTATATAGTAGCACTGGCAAACTAAATATTCAAGATTTCATTGTTAAAATGGCATTAGTGAATTATGTAGTCCTTATTACAGTAAGTATAATGATATTTATTAATCCGGCACTGATTTGGTTAGAGGATTATCACTTCATAATTAGTGACTCTAAACTTATGAACCTCATACAGTACATGTGACCATAGATTTGACATTTCTTATAAAAGTGGCCCTCCTTCACCAAAATACCACAAATGCTCCAGTTGTTATTTTGATGAATATGACTTACAAGATGCCAGCATTGACTGTCCTCACACTGATGATCCACTGCAGCATTGCCTTGATCAACGACCTTCCTCTCTCAAGAGCAAAGAGACAGTCTACTGATCAGGAGAACACTTGCACTCTTCTACAAGGACCTCCTGGAAGAGATGGGAGGGATGGAATGCCTGGGCCTCCCGGAACAGGCCACATCTCCTATTCTCAAGCAAAGGAATTCAAGAATGACATTACACAACAATTCAAACAGATTCTTACTGAAACACTACAAAACTACACTCAACAACAACATCAATCTACTACTTCTCCTGGAACAATTGGTAGGTCATCTGGTAATCCTGCCAACTGCTGTCTGGACATTTATCAAAGTGATCCAGGAGCAGCCACTGGATACTACTGGTTGTATGCTCAGCTCAATGGAGTCCAGCACACAAGGCAGGTCTATTGTGATATGGAGACATGGCATTGTGGAGTCAAGGGAGGATGGATGAGGGTTGCCCACATAAACATGACTCAACCCAGTGCACAGTGCCCCACTCCTTATAGACAGATTACCTCTCCTAGGAAATTCTGTGCCAGACCTAGTTCAGGATGTGTGTCTGCTGTATTCAGTACGTATGGAAAGAGATACAAACGTGTCTGTGGACAGGCAGTTGGATATCAGTATTACAGTATGGATGGCTTTCAAGCAGGAGTAACAGGTGATATCAACTCTTACTATGTAGATGGTATCTCAATCACTCATGGATCTCCCCGTAAGCACATTTGGACTTATGCAGTTGGACTCTCTGATGATCATAATTATGATTGTTGCAACTGTCCCTGTGCTAAATACCCTGGACCATCTCCTCCGTCATTTGTAAGAGATCACTATTACTGTGAGTCTGGGAATACCGGAGTTTTTGAGAATATTGTCTACACTAATGATCCACTTTGGGATGGAGAAGGTTGTGGAGCTGGTAACAACTGCTGTAGTCAGTCCGGAATGCCTTGGTTTTGTAGAGAACTTCCAATGGAAACTGATGAAGACATTGAAGTTAGACTTTGTACAAACAGTGCTCCAGTGAATAATGAAGATATCTACTTGGAGATTCTTGAAATCTACATTAATTAAGCACTAAACTACCAAATTCCAAAATAAAACCTCCCTACTTTATTGGTAAAATTAAAATGTACTCCATTTACACATTGCATTAATTGTACGTATGTGACAAAAGAGAACATTACATATTCATGATCAGCAGATTTAAGAATAAAATATATTAAAAGATTATTTTTGATGAGAGATACAGGTACAGACTGAGAATTAAATGCAGTCTATATTTACACAAAAAATAAGGTAAACAGCCTGTTACTCTTGACGTTGATTTTAAAGTGGTCTAAATAATACAACCAACAATCTTTAAGATATAGACTGCCAATGATCTAGAGAAGGAACATATGTATGTTTAGATTCAGATTCAAAAATGAATCACTATACGTACCTTTTAAGTTGAATTAATCAATCAATCAGGTTACCATAATCATTTTGAAAGAATTATAAGTAACCTGTATGGCCCTTTTCTAGGTGACCATGATGAACAGTTTAAAGTGTGTTACATTACAGAATCTACCCAGGAGATGCTACATTAAGCATAGCAGAAGTAAGGGATACAGATGAAATGATTTAATATACTTACATAGCTCTCTTTACACAATCCATTGTTGAAGTTTAAGACTGTGCTATCATTTTGTTTTATGAGTTCCACATACTTAAAACCAAAAACCAATCCTTGTATGAATGTTTAAATTGTCTTGGGTAACTTGGAGATTTCACAATATTACAGGATTAGGGTACTTCCAACAATTGAATAGATTATACTACAATATAGTGTTTTCCGTCCAACTTTCAATAAACATGACATTTTAAAAGATACTATTCATTCAAAACCAAAGACAAAAGAACACTGGGACTCTAAACTGGAAAGCCTCTTAGTCCATAATTAAAAGAAATAACAATAGTAGAGAATGAAAATGGCCTCTGAAAGTGTCTGAAAACTTGCCTTCCAAGTGTTCAACTATTTTTTTGTACTTTGAGCTACCCAAAAATGTTTGCCAACACCCATCATATAATATATAATAAAATGATGGAAGTTAAGAACTGAACCATCTCTCACCTACATATGTGTGTGGTTCAGTTAACACTAAGGCATATATTCAACCATTACTCCTATAGATCTAAATGATGGGCGCTACTCATGGAGACATGATCAGGTCTTGAAAAACTATGAACGTCACTAGCTGAAACCATTGACCTGAAAAGAATATATAATCTTTGTGCTGAAAGTACATATTTGGTCAGGTATAGACCATTACTCTAAATGGGTTTCCCTTTTTACTGTAAATAGCGCAGTGAGACTAAAGACAATTATTCTCACTCATCACTATGAAAAAAGAAGCAATTGCTGTGAATTTAGTCTGGGATAGATGGTATAGGCAACCAATTACCTGCCACTGTGTTATGATAGACTTCCTGGCATAAGGATATTTTTGAGTAGCTACTATAAAAGGAGGTTCCAGTTTCCTAACAAGTCGCCTTGTTCCACCCATTTCAAGTGATTGTACTCCTCCAGGAGTGAGTAGTGTAAACTCACAGTCATATGATGAGAGGTGTTAAAATACATAATCAATTGGAAACGAGCACAGGTATATACGCAGTTCATCTATAGGACCTTACCTAGAAGATGATACAGTGAATAGTTTTATGTGTACTACAGACATGCACACCACTAAGTCTATCCTTATGACATGCTTCAATAAGCACATTTGGCATTAAGGAATGTAAAAGTTATTTAATATAGCTCTCTTTACACAATCCATTGATAAAATGATAGACTGGTATTATTAGTTTCTAAGTACACCGAATAAACCAATCTATAAATTCCTCTGTACCTACACTATATACTATCTAACAGGAAGATTAGGTTTGCTAATGTAGCTGTCTTTAATAGAGGAAGATACCTTAAGCAGATATCAATAGTAGAAAAGATTTCACTCATACACCTTACACACAAGAATACTACTTGCTACTTGGATACTTTATACTATTGCAGGAAAAAGGTACTTCACTTAATTGAAAATACTACTATATAGTAGCACTGGCAAACTAAACATTCAAGAATTCATTGTTAAAAATGGCATTAGTGAATTATATAGTCCTTATTACAGTAAGTGTAATGATATTTATTAATCCGGCACTGATTTGGTTAGAAGATTGTCACTTCATAATTAGTGACTCTAAACTATTAAACCTCATACAGTACATGTGACCATAGATTTGACATTTCTTATAAAAGTGGCCCTCCTTCACCAAAACACCACAAATGCTCCAGTTGTTACTTTGATGAATATGACCTACAAGATGGCAGCATTGACTGTCCTCACACTGATGATCCACTGCAGCATTGCCTTGATTAATGACCTTCCTCTCTCAAGAGCAAAGAGACAGTCTACCGATCAGGAGAACACTTGCACTCTTCTACAAGGACCTCCTGGAAGAGATGGGAGGGATGGAATGCCTGGGCCCCCTGGAAAAGGCCACATCTCCTATTCTCAAGCAAAGGAATTCAAGAATGACATTACACAACAACTCAAACAGATTCTTACTGACACACTACAAAACTACACTCAACAACAACATCAATCTACTACTTCTCCTGGAACAATTGGTAGGTCATCTGGTAATCCTGCCAACTGCTGTCTGGACATTTATCAAAGTGATCCAGGAGCAGCCACTGGATACTACTGGTTGTATGCTCAGCTCAATGGAGTCCAGCACACAAGGCAGGTCTATTGTGATATGGAGACATGGCATTGTGGAGTCAAGGGAGGATGGATGAGAGTGGCCCACATAAACATGACTCAACCCAGTGCACAGTGCCCCACTCCTTATAGACAGATTACCTCTCCTAGGAAATTCTGTGCCAGACCTAGTTCAGGATGTGTGTCTGCTGTATTCAGTACATATGGAAAGAGATACAAACGTGTCTGTGGACAGGCAGTTGGATATCAGTATTTTAGTATGGATGGCTTTCATGAAGAAGTATCAGATAATATCAACTCTTACTATGTAGATGGTATTTCTATCACTCATGGATTTCCCCGTAAGCACATTTGGACTTATGCAGTTGGGCTCACTGATGATTATGACTATCAAGATTACAACTGTCCCTGTGCTAAACATCCTGGACCATCTCCTCCATCATTTGTAAGAGATCACTATTACTGTGAGTCTGGGGCTACTGGAGGTTATAGCAATACTGTTTACACTAATGATCCACTTTGGGATGGAGAAGGATGTGGAGTTGATAACAGCTGCTGTAGTCAGTCTGGAATGCCTTGGTTTTGTAGAGAACTTCCAATGGAAACTGATGATGACATTGAAGTTAGATTGTGTGGGAGCAGTGGACCGTTGAATGACGAAGATATCTACTTGGAGATGCTTGAAATCTACATACATTAACTAAACACTAGACTACCGAATTCCAAAATAAAACCTCCCTACTTTATTGGTCTATTGGTTTAACTAAAAATTAATTTACACATATCCTTATATTACATCAGTTATCATGTAGTACGTATGTGACATTATTCATGATCAGTAGACTTAAGAACAATATACATTCAAATAATATTTTTAAGGGGAGATACAGTTACAGACTGAGGATTTCTAATGCAGATTATTATAACAAAAGCAGACAATAATCATGTCCAAACTCAGTGTTTTTACTTGTAAATCTAGAGAAGGAAATTAAATTGCATGTTCAGATTCAGATTCAAAAAATGAATGACTGTAAAATTCAATGTACGTTATTATATCTCAGAATCTTCACAGGATACAAGCTAAAGTAGAACATAAATAAGGGATACAAGAAAGCTCTATTTACACAATGCATTGTTTAATTATTAGACGGCTAGCTAGTGTTTACTTCTACTTAAACCAAAAGAATTTATTCACAAGTGTCTTGCACTTCTTAGAAGTTTGATAATATTACAGGATTAGGGTACATCCCTCAATTGAATATTATACTACTAAAATTATATGCTTTCCATCCAAACTTTCAATAAAAAAGACATTTTAAAATCCAATTGGTGAATGGCCCATTCAGAAAGAAAAGATAACTAAATAAAGAAGTAAAATCAAGCTCAGAACATCAGAACATGTACATAAATGATTAATAGACATCCATACAGATAATTACTATATCATCATTACTTTTTACCTTGCAAAAATTTAAAACAAACAGTTTATACAGTCAGTAATTATGTACAACTATACAGATTTCTTAAAGTTCTCACTAAGTAATACATTAAAAGAATGCTATATTATATAGGTAATTGAAAATGGTATTGATTTGGTTAGAAGTTATTGTCACTTCCAAATTAACAACTATAGATCTAAACTATACATAATGTAAACATGTGACCAAATATAGATTTGACATTTCTTATAAAAATGGCCTTCCTTCACCAAAACAAGACAAATGCTCCAGTTGTTACTTTGATGAATATGACCTACAAGATGGCAGCATTGACTGTCCTCACACTGATGATCCACTGCAGCATTGCCTTGATCAACGACCTTCCTCTCTCAAGAGCAAAGAGACAGTCTACCGATCAGGAGAACACTTGCACTCTTCTACAAGGACCTCCTGGAAGAGATGGGAGGGATGGAATGCCTGGGCCTCCCGGAACAGGCCACATCTCCTATTCTCAAGCAAAGGAATTCAAGAATGACATTACACAACAATTCAAACAGCTTCTTACTGAAACACTACAAAACTACACTCAAGAACAACATCAATCTACTCCTTCTCCTGGAACAATTGGTAGGTCATCTGGTAATCCTGCCAACTGCTGTCTGGACATTTATCAAAGTGATCCAGGAGCAGCCACTGGATACTACTGGTTGTATGTTCAGCTCAATGGAGTCCAGCACACAAGGCAGGTCTATTGTGATATGGAGACATGGCATTGTGGAGTCAAGGGAGGATGGATGAGGGTTGCCAACATAAACATGACTCAACCCAGTGCACAGTGTCCCACTCCTTATAGACAGATTACCTCTCCTAGGAAACTCTGTGCCAGACCTAGTTCAGGATGTGTGTCTGCTGTATTCAGTTCATATGGAAAGAGATACAAACGTGTCTGTGGACAGGCAGTTGGATATCAATACTATAATATGGATGCCTTTCAAGCAGGAGTACCGGATGATATCAACTCTTTTTACGTAGAAGGTATTTCCATCACTCATGGATATCCCCGTAAGCACATTTGGAGTTATGCAGTTGGACTCTCTGATGATCACAACTATCCAAATTACAACTGTCCCTGTGCTAAATACCCTGGACCATCTCCTCCATCATTTGTAAGAGATCACTATTACTGTGAGTCTGGGAATACTGGAGTTCATGAGAATATTGTCTACACTAATGATCCACTTTGGGACGGAGAAGGCTGTGGAGCTGGTAACAACTGCTGTAGTCAGTCTGGAATGCCTTGGTTTTGTAGAGAATTTCCAATGGAAACAGATGATGACATTGAAGTTAGACTTTGTGCAAGTGAGGCAAGAGGTAGTGAAGATATCTACTTGGAGATTCTTGAAATCTACATTAACTAAACACTAGACCATTAAATGGTGATAGAATTACATAACATTTTCATTGTAATTTTGTCAATTAAAATTGCACTGTATTTACTGTACAAAACATTACAAACATGCAACAAATATTCATATCATAAGCTGATGAGAGCGCAATACCATTATATATAATTTTTTATGAAATGATAAGAGTAGAAAATTGATTATCTCTGTGCAACACTATGTGCATATAGAAATTGAATGTTTCAATCTGCATATCTTCATCAGCAATGAACAAGATCATACAAGAAGAGAGCACGAGTACATCCTCTGCATTCCATGGGTGAAAGGATTAAGCAAGAATCTGCAAAGAACATGTCAGACCCTCAATGTTAAAGTAGTGAACAAAGTTTTACCAACACTCTGAGATCTCTTCTAACCACGATCAAGACACCTATTAAGGAGAGACATGCAAGAACATTACTGAACAAGGGAATGAGCACAAGATAGCTTTCAAAAGAATGAACCAGAACAACTCTTTAGCAGTCCATGTACAGGAGACGATGCATGAGATCGCATGGGAAGATACCAAAGTAGTTCAAGGAAAAGGTAACAAGACAAGGAGGAAAATTAAAGAAGTTTTAATAATACAAAGTACCCTTGTCTAAACATGGATCCAGGAAGGCATGTAGACCACATTTGAAATGACACCTTCATTAACACCTTAACACTCTTATCCATCATATTTATTACAATTTAATATCTTCAGAGCAAAAAAACATCACTCATCTCATGCCACCCCTCTTCTATTGTATATCTCCTCATTCACTACTGATGAAGACCAGTGGGTCTTAACGTTTAATTTATGCATCCAAGTAGTCTTATTGAATCAGATGCTCAAAGGTAATTTAATAAATAGATACATGCAAGGGGGAAATTTAGTCTAGTAATTCAATCTGTAGCTGTGTACATACGTACGTACAAGTTAACAACCTGTAATCCTTGTAGGTGAACATTAGTGCCTCATATCCACATACGTATATATTAAGTCCGGTATAGCTCACAGTTCTAAAGCTCCTTAACTATGAATATTTTTGAATACCTTAATCACATGTAATTGGTACAACAAAATATTAAAGAATTGATTGGGAATTCAATCAAGGATGACTGGTTTAAGCAAAAAGTGCTCTGTCACTGAGAAATAATGAAAGAGCATGTTCTATGTCGTCCTCTTAATAATAATTACATACATACACGTACAAACAAATTATTCTCTGCCCAAGAAGTGGAAATAAACAAGACAATCCATTAAAATAGGATCAGAGGTTTCTTCTGATCGATTGGTGTATCAGGACATATAAACAGACAAGAGCAGTAAGAGGAAATCATAAGTTAACTGATGCAAGAATACTTACACAATAAGATCAAATATTACATTTAATACATTACTACAAATACAGAATTATAAGACAATGCATAACTATCTGCTAATGCAGCTATATACCACATCTCTGTGTCTGCCTAGGACATGCTTCAATTAAGATGTGCACTTGTAAGTGGCATTAAGTGATTTAATATAGCTTTCTTTACACAATCCATTGTTGGCACAGTACCACAGTCACATAATGAGATATATGAACACATATCAGCTTTTTTCACAATACATTATCACACTTAGCTGAAAATGATCACCAGTAGATCTTATTATTAGAATCTTACAAATGTATAGAGTAGAGTTGCACTACATGTCTGAGTGTGCCCACAAAATCCATCATAAAGAACTATGGAATATAGTTCACTAGTATCATTCATTGTAATTTGCTATACGTATAGATATTTGATTCCCCTGTGCCTACTGTCTTCAGGTAATCCTAGGTTTGAGGTATGTATACACGTATATTGAGCATACAATTCTCATTAAGAGTCAAAGGTATCTACATTCAGTAAATAACAAGATAAAGGCATCACCTTAAAAACACAAGTACACTACTTGCAACTTACATTAAAGACATATTTAAAAACCATTATACAATAGACCTATGTAGTAATCTAAACCTTTAGAAAACATGGCATTAGTGAATTTTAAAGTCCATACTAAGTAAGTAAATGACATTTACAATTTATTTGGAGCATGAAATATGGTATTTATCGAGTTAGGAGGTATATATTGTCACTTCCTAATTAAAGACTTAGAAACTTCAAACAGTACATGTGACCATAGATTTGACATTTCTTATAAAAGTGGCCCTCCTTCACCAAAACACCACAAGTGCTCCAGTTGTTATTTTGACGAATATGACCTACAAGATGGCAGCATTGACTGTCCTCACACTGATGATCCACTACAGCATTGCCTTGATCAATGACCTTCCTCTCTCAAGAGCAAAGAGACAGTCTACTGATCAGGAGAACACTTGCACTCTTCTACAAGGACCTCCTGGAAGAGATGGGAGGGATGGAATGCCTGGGCCTCCCGGAACAGGCCACATCTCCTATTCTCAAGCAAAGGAATTCAAGAATGACATTACACAACAACTCAAACAGCTTCTTACTGACACTCTACAAAACTACACTCAACAACAACATCAATCTACTACTTCTCCTGGAACAATTGGTAGATCATCTGGCAATCCTGCCAACTGCTGTCTGGACATTTATCAAAGTGATCCAGGAGCAGCCACTGGATACTACTGGTTGTATGCTCAGCTCAATGGAGTCCAGCACACAAGGCAGGTCTATTGTGATATGGAGACATGGCATTGTGGAGTCAAGGGAGGATGGATGAGGGTTGCCCACATAAACATGACTCAACCCAGTGCACAGTGCCCCACTCCTTATAGACAGATTACCTCTCCTAGAAAATTCTGTGCCAGACCTAGTTCAGGATGTGTGTCTGTTGTATTCAGTACATATGGAAAGAGATACAAACGTGTGTGTGGACAGGCAGTTGGATATCAATACTACAGTATGGATGCCTTTCAATCAGGAACGGATGATATCAACTCTTACTATGTAGAAGGTATTTCCATCACTCATGGATTTCCCCGTAAGCACATTTGGAGTTATGCAGTTGGACTCTCTGATGATCACAACTATCCAGGTAACAACTGTCCCTGTGCTAAATACCCTGGACCATCTCCTCCATCATTTGTAAGAGATCACTATTACTGTGAGTCTGGGAATACTGGAGTTTTCAATGATAAAAAGTACATTTTCATTACTGATCCACTTTGGGATGGAGAAGGTTGTGGAGCTGGTAACAACTGCTGTAGTCAGTCTGGAATGCCTTGGTTTTGTAGAGAACTTCCAATGGAAACTGATGATGACATTGAAGTTAGATTGTGTGGAAATGGTGGATCATACAATGATGAAGATATCTACCTGGAGATTCTTGAAATCTACATTAACTAAACACTAGACTAACAATTCAAAATAAAACTTCCTCACTTTTTTGGTTTAATTTAAAATTTACTCCATCTACACATTGCATTAGTTGTATGTGACAAAAGAGAACATTACATATTCATGATCAGCAGATTTAAGAATAAAATACATTAAAATATTATTTTTGATGAGAGATACAGATACAGACTGAGAATTAAATGCAGTCTATATTTACACAAAAAATAAGGTAAACAGCCTGTTACTCTTGACGTTGATTTTAAAGTGGTCTAAATAATACAGCCAACAATCTTTAAGATATAGACTGCTAATGATCTAGAGAAGGAACATACTTATGTTTAGATTCAGTTTCAAGAATGAATCACTGTACTTATTATTAAAAACTCAGTATAAACCCCAAACAGTATGTATGTACATATGTGACCATAGATTTGACATTTCTTATAAAAGTGGTCCTCCTTCACCAAAACACCACAATTGCTCCAGTTGTTACTTTGATGAATATGACCTACAAGATGGCAGCATTGACTATCCTCACACTGATGATATCAAGTAACGGATGATATCAACTCTTACTATGTGGATGGTATTTCCATCACTCATGGATTTCCCCGTAAGCACATTTGGACTTATGCAGTTGGACTCTCTGATGATTATAACTACCCAAATGAAAACTGTCCCTGTGCTAAATACCCTGGACCAGCTCCTCCATCATTTGTAAGAGATCACTATTACTGTGAGTCTGGGAATACTGGAGTTTATAATGATAAAAACTATGTTTTCATTACTGACCCACTTTGGGATGGAGAAGGCTGTGGAGCTAGTAATAACTGCTGTAGTCAGCCTGGAATGCCTTGGTTCTGTAGAAAACTTCCAATGGAAACGGATGATGACATTGAAGTTAGGCTTTGTGCAAGTGAGGAGAGAGATGGTGAAGATATCTACTTGGAAATTCTTGAACTTTACACTTATTAAACACTAAACCATTACAAAAACCTTCTAACTACTTCCTTGGTAAAACTTTATAAAAATAGTCCAATTTTGCCATATTGTTACAAGTATTGACAGAGTTTTATATTACAATATACGTAAAACAGCTAACAGAAGATCAATCATAAATGAACTCCTGAACTGAAACTATGAGCTGAAAGTTATAATCCTTATCTTATCAACAAAATATAGACATACAAAGAAAATTACAACTATATACATAAGTATACGTATATAATACAAGGGTAATACAATATAGAAAAACATTGAGTTAAAATAATTCAAATAATTCATGAGGATGACCCTCACACTCGAATTACGTACTTGGATCCTTCACTTCTGTATACTTACGTAGTATCATCAAAATTACAAAGAACAATAGAAAAGCTTAGTTAACTTCAGCTTAACGGACACCGATATTTGCAAATATGTATACGTATATAAATAAAGTACATATAGGCCAAGGATTCACAGAAGATCAAGATAAAGAAAAAGACAAAGACTCCCAGGATCACGGATGAAGGGTGGAATTCCCAGAAACGGCTGGCTGACCCAGTGGAGAAGAAGATGAAAGAAGGGAAAAGAAGGAAGAAAAGACTCCTGTATCTTCATCCAAAGCTCTCTTCAGGTTTAGTTCCCCTATAGGCTCCTTTACAGAATAGGCATATAGCATGTAGGAAAATGGTATCTTAGTTTTTTCATATAATAATTGCGTATGAAGCTGTATTACATTTACAGTACGTATATCACCTAATATGAACAATCTGAAGTAAGAATAAACCAATATGTAAGACATAATAATGATTGTTCAACAATTAGGAAGGATTAATGGTAATATAACAACTAAGTGTGGGTTGCTTACATTATCTTTATTTTCACATTGTTGATGCAATATGGGTATTATATGTATGTCTAAGAAAATGGCATAATGTTGACAACTTTCAACTATGAAAATACAGTTTATAGACCATCCTCCTTTTTCAAGTGCAGCTGTTATATGGTATCCACATTTTCATAAATTCAAACGTGTTTAAAGTCCTTTTAATGTTTAATAACTCTTCTAAGGGTGTACGTAGGTGTAATAGAGTTTCAATTAAATAATGACTTACTGTAAAAGTGAATACTTAGTATGCAAAACAATGGACATGTCAAATAAGGTAGACCCACTTTTTCAGATAAAAAAGACACCAATTTACTGAAATTAGGATAAGTGCCTCTCTTCAGTGCAGCTGGAGACAGACCCTTCTTCCCCTCTTCACGTACATCTTCTCTCCTGTAAACAGAGTAAGCTATGGTAACCAAAGAATGTATTTAAAGCAAAATGTAGAATGATACATAAATTCACTGATAAACATGTACGTATACTTGTACTTGTATATAAATAGTCATATATAATACAGTTGGGAATAAATACAAATGTGCATAAAAAACAGTACACATATGGAAGGCAAAAGCTAATTGATAAACGTTCTTAAGCTATTAGTTTATAAGCTGTCATATAAGCATTTAAACAAGAAATGTTGTGGTTAATGATCTATTATTACTGTATGAATAATCCAGTCATGTATATATTAGCATTTAAACAAGAAAAACTACCCAACAACAAAGCAGAAAGTTAGAGATACTGAAGGCTGAGAAAGGCCTGTAAACCTAGGTATACGTACTGTACTTACTTATCTCCACACACTAACAGACAGACATAGCCTAGGTATACTTACTCATCTCCACATGCTAACAGTCAGACGTAGCCTAGGTATACTTACTCATCTCCACATACTAACAGACAGACGTAGCCTAGGTATACTTACTCATCTCCACATGCTAACAGACAGACGTAGCCTAGGTATACTTACTCATCTCCACATGCTAACAGACAGACGTAGCCTAGGTATACTTACTCATCTCCACATGCTAACAGACAGACGTAGCCTAGGTATACTTACTCATCTCCACATACTAACAGACAGACGTAGCCTAGGTATACTTACTCATCTCCACATGCTAACAGTCAGACGTAGCCTAGGTATACTTACTCATCTCCACATGCTAACAGACAGACATAGCCTAGGTATACTTACTCATCTCCACATGCTAACAGACAGACGTAGCCTAGGTATACTTACTCATCTCCACATGTTAACAGTCAGACGTAGCCTAGGTATACTTACTCATCTCCACATGCTAACAGACAGAGGTAGCCTAGGTATACTTACTCATCTCCACATGCTAACAGACAGACGTAGCCTAGGTATACTTACTCATCTCCACATACTAACAGACAGACGTAGCCTAGGTATACTTACTCATCTCCACATGCTAACAGTCAGACGTAGCCTAGGTATACTTACTCATCTCCACATGCTAACAGACAGACATAGCCTAGGTATACTTACTCATCTCCACATGCTAACAGACAGACGTAGCCTAGGTATACTTATTCATCTCCACATGCTAACAGTCAGACGTAGCCTAGGTATACTTACTCATCTCCACATGCTAACAGACAGAGGTAGCCTAGGTATACTTACTCATCTCCACATGCTAACAGACAGACGTAGCCTAGGTATACTTACTCATCTCCACATGCTAACAGACAGAGGTAGCCTAGGTATACTTACTCATCTCCACATGCTAACAGACAGACGTAGCCTAGGTATACTTACTCATCTCCACATGCTAACAGACAGACATAGCCTAGGTATACTTACTCATCTCCACATACTAACAGACAGACGTAGCCTAGGTATACTTACTCATCTCCACATACTAACAGACAGACGTAGCCTAGGTATACTTACTCATCTCCACATGCTAACAGACAGACGTAGCCTAGGTATACTTACTCATCTCCACATGTTAACAGACAGACGTAGCCTAGGTATACTTACTCATCTCCACATGCTAACAGACAGACGTAGCCTAGGTATACTTACTCATCTCCACATGCCAACAGACAGACGTAGCCTAGGTATACTTACTCATCTCCACATGCCAACAGACAGACGTAGCCTAGGTATACTTACTCATCTCCACATGCCAACAGACAGACGTAGCCTAGGTATACTTACTCATCTCCACATGCCAACAGACAGACGTAGCCTAGGTATACTTACTCATCTCCACATGCTAACAGACAGACGTAGCCTAGGTATACTTACTCATCTCCACATGCTAACAGACAGACGTAACCTAGGTATATTTACTCATCTCCACATGCTAACAGACAGACGTAGCCTAGGTATACTTACTCATCTCCACATGCTAACAGTCAGACGTAGCCTAGGTATACTTACTCATCTCCACATGCCAACAGTCAGACGTAGCCTAGGTATACTTACTCATCTCCACATGCTAACAGACAGACGTAGCCTAGGTATACTTACTCATCTCCACATGCTAACAGACAGATGTAGCCTAGGTATACTTATTCATCTCCACATGCTAACAGACAGACGTAGCCTAGGTATACTTACTCATCTCCACATGCTAACAGACAGACGTAGCCTAGGTATACTTACTCATCTCCACATGCTAACAGACAGACGTAACCTAGGTATACTTACTCATCTCCACATGCTAACAGACAGACGTAGCCTAGGTATACTTATTCATCTCCACATGCTAACAGACAGACGTAGCCTAGGTATACTTACTCATCTCCACATGTTAACAGTCAGACGTAGCCTAGGTATACTTACTCATCTCCACATGCTAACAGTCAGACGTAACCTAGGTATACTTACTCATCTCCACATGCTAACAGACAGACGTAGCCTAGGTATACTTATTCATCTCCACATGCTAACAGACAGACGTAGCCTAGGTATACTTACTCATCTCCACATGCTAACAGACAGACGTAGCCTAGGTATACTTACTCATCTCCACATGCTAACAGACAGACGTAGCCTAGGTATACTTACTCATCTCCACATGCTAACAGTCAGACGTAACCTAGGTATACTTACTCATCTCCACATGCCAACAGTCAGACGTAGCCTAGGTATACTTACTCATCTCCACATGCTAACAGACAGACGTAACCTAGGTATACTTACTCATCTCCACATGCTAACAGTCAGATGTAGCCTAGGTATACTTACTCATCTCCACATGCTAACAGACAGACGTAGCCTAGGTATACTTACTCATCTCCACATGCCAACAGACAGACGTAGCCTAGGTATACTTACTCATCTCCACATGCTAACAGACAGACGTAGCCTAGGTATACTTACTCATCTCCACATGCTAACAGACAGACGTAGCCTAGGTATACTTACTCATCTCCACATGCTAACAGACAGACGTAGCCTAGGTATACTTACTCATCTCCACATGCTAACAGACAGACGTAGCCTAGGTATACTTACTCATCTCCACATGCTAACAGACAGATGTAGCCTAGGTATACTTACTCATCTCCACATGCTAACAGACAGACGTAGCCTAGGTATACTTACTCATCTCCACATGCCAACAGACAGACGTAGCCTAGGTATACTTACTCATCTCCACACACTAACAGACAGACGTAACCTAGGTATACTTACTCATCTCCACATGCTAACAGACAGACGTAGCCTAGGTATACTTACTCATCTCCACATGCTAACAGACAGACGTAGCCTAGGTATACTTACTCATCTCCACATGCTAACAGACAGACGTAGCCTAGGTATACTTACTCATCTCCACATGCTAACAGACAGACGTAGCCTAGGTATACTTACTCATCTCCACATGCTAACAGACAGACGTAGCGAGAAGCAACATGATCAAAGGGAAATACTGTGGAAGCATAATGAATGGCTGCCAGCCTCGCTTTGGCATACTCCTAGGGAACAGAACGACAAAGATAAAGCATATATGCCATGAAAGTTAAAGTTTTGTTAACCTAAACCTCAAGGCCAAGAAATATGTACACTGCTAATAATGCACAGTGATATATGTAACAAAGTTAATGTTTACATTTTCAATCTCCTCCAAAATGAGTGCTTCTAAGGTGACGGCAGAGAGGCCCTCCAGGTCCATGTAAGCCTGTGACATCATACTTAGACATTCTTGGATAGCCAGACCAACATCATTAGACTCCTTCAATAATGAATTACACAAACATGCACTTATAACTAAAAACAACTCCTTTCAATTTATTTCATATTTATATGACATAATTGTATACCACATACGTATGTACATACATTCATATGGTATAAGTATTCCTTATACGTATATGAACCAGACCAATCAATGAAAGAAATGAGGACCTGCCTAACCCTACAAGATCCGTAGATCTTTATCATTAGTAAATACACCTAATAAGGCCAACAGCACATTCTAACCTCTTGCAAGGATTTAAACATTTTCACTACCAGGTTGACATCTTTTTTAAAAACTTGAGGGCAACGTCTAAAAATTAATGAAACGTATAAACATATTTACATGCACATGTTATCAAATTATACTGCTTTGAGCTGACTGTCTGTCCTTCAACTAAAAAGGCTTAAACTAACATTGATAATTGTCCAATGCCAACATAGGCCAGCTCTCTGAGTTTTTGATCCTATTATATAAAGAAAAACTGAAATTAAAAGTATTATATACATTATTGACAATTGTACAACAAGAAAACTGTAATTCATGTGCATACATTTCAAAAGCATACCTATTTAGTTGTTAGAGGATGTTATTAAAAGGAAAGCCTACCAGATAATGCACCATATTTGTTAATAGCCACATAAAGTGTTTCAATACATGTAATATCAAAACTGATGATGACCATGGCTATGTCATAACTGAAGTATCCCATGGTTCAATGAGTTTCTTATATGTATATAAATAAATGTGGAGATAAATGTACAAAGATCAAAGATTGTATACTGTCAGTATAGTTTGTATGGTTGTACTGTATACACTCTCTTTTGCTACAGTACTTAGGGAAGAAGAGAAGACAAAGATTCCCAGGGTCACTGAGGAAAGTGGAGAAACAGCTGTCTGACCAAGTGAAAAAAGGAAGAGAAATTGATATAAAACCCTAAGTATCCTTATCTATTGGTCTATATGTGTTTTCCTTTAGCAATACAGTACGTAGGTCTAATAAAATAGTCTATTCTAATTATACTTCTTTAGACTGTATGTCTGTATAGGAGCATGATGCTGCAGGCTATTCATGTGGTTTGACTGTCTGTATAGGAACATGGTGCTGCAGGTTATTCATGTGGTATGACTGTCTGTATAGACATGCTGTACCTCCTCTTCCGGAAGGAGCAGTCTATTGAGTGTATTCAGCAACAATGGAGAGATCTTCACTACAATGGACTGGTTGGCCTTCAGGATCACATGATGCATGAGCTCCAGTCCCCTCAGCCTCAAACGACCATTGGTAGACTCACCAAAGAGGCACTCAAATATGATCTACGATATATAAAGTACATTCTACATATTGTACGTACTTTGATATACGTATACAGTACATACGTATATGCAAGCTAGACACACAAATATGTTATATACTGTACATACATACGTACGTATGTTTTAACTAGCCTTCCGGATGTAATGTATGTACAATGCTTACCATTAGTGGTTGCTAATTATTTAAGTAGATATATAGGTATGAAAAGGTAGGTTTAAATTTGAGCATCAGCAACACTTATAAGTATGTATTCGAGAAACAGAGATTAGAACGTTTCAACCTATAGGTCTTCTTTCAGCAGCTTTTTATCGAATATAAGTGTTGCTGCTCATTAAATATATACCTACGTACCTTTTCCTATTGTATCATATATAAGTATTTACATAAAGTATATCTTTAAAAAGTAAACAAATTTGGGATACATTATTGACCTATGTATGTATTTGTATATCACAGAATAGGTATCCTCCTTGGACATATGTAGAACAGAACCAATATTTAAGGTTCTCCTCTTTGAATTTCATAACCAAAGACAATTATGTGGACTACATGTACAAAATGATTTTTATTTCAAGATAATTTGTAAATTAAGATATACGTACATCTACATATACGTATATACATCTCTATCTCAGACCTACTGTACGTACATTAACAGAGTTAGGGAACATGTTGGCAGCTACAACTGATTTCATCAGAACAGGAACCAACTTCAGCTTGAGAGCAAGACTCACAGGAGGACGACTAAACACTTTTCCTTGAGGTGCTGTCTGAGGTCTGGCTGCTTGTCCCTGTTGCATTCCCAGAAAGAGGTTGCACAAGCGAGACATTAATGACTTTGAATTCCAATCAAAAGAAGCACCAAATAGTTTGAGCTTGTCTTCAGCAAAATCTACAACACTAAAACAACATTCCAATAGTGGCTGAAATGTCTTATAGAGAACACCAATGTATGTCAAGATATTGTCAAAAACATAAAACACAAGAATATTATACTATGTACATGTAAGTGAAGGATTCACAGAAGATCAAGATAAAGAAAAGACAAAGACTCCCAGGATCACTGATGAAGGGTGGAATTCCCAGAAATGGCTGTCTGACCCAGTGGAGAAGAAGATGAAAGAAGGGAAAAGAAGGAAGAAAAGACTCCTGTATCCTCATCCAAAAGCTCTCTTCAGGTTTAGTTCCCCTATAGGCTCTTTTACAGAATAGGCATATAGCATGTAGGAAAATGGTATCTTAGATTTTTCATGTATGTGAAGCAACTATGTACTGTATATGTGTAAATTTTAATAGAAGCTACCATATATAGGTATGCGTACATGTAACTGTCCTAGATTTAATGAGCCCCAGCAACATAAATTAACCATTTTGATTCAGATATCTTCATCAGCATAACAATAACAAAACAAATATCCCACATCATTTATCATCACATCACATAAATATGTACGTATACTGCAAGTATGTGTCTGCGCATGCGTACCTCTGTCTGGTGTCACCCATAGCAACTACAAGATGAAGGATGATGTCTTTTTCTTTGAAGAGTTCACTAGTTAAAAGTTTTAAAATTTCTAACTTTTTCTAAAATGGGAAAAATAAACAAAAACTTGACGGGAGTGTTTAAATTATCTCAATCATACAGGTGAGGAAAATTAAAAAATTAGATTAGAACCTTTTCAACCAAGGCAGGTTCCAATTGATGACCTCCTGTAACCCTGGCAACAGAGTTGAAATTCAATCCGGGAGGAGGCACAATTAATTGTGGTGGTTCAGATGGTTCCCCCTCCACTGGAGCTGGGGTCTGTGAGCCCTGGGAAGGGGGGAGGGTGATCTTACTAGATGAGAAGAGAAAGTACGAAAGAGACTAAATGTATAGTGAAATTGTAGCTATGTATATATATATTTAAAATTTAACAAACACACCATGCACTAACCTGTAGGGAAGGAGGAGGTAGTCAAAGAGGAATTCCAATAAAACACTTTGAACCGAAATATCCAATGCTTCTAAGCCAAACCATTCCTTTCTCTTATTGACGGATTGCTCATATTTTATCTCAGAAAGCCCCAAAACAAACAATCGCAATAAACTATAGAGAAATAGACAATTACGTAACTCTCTGAACCTTTGTCGAGAACTTTCAATTTTTGTGAACCACATTCCAAAGCTTAGAATGGACAAGAATCCTTACCAAGCTTGCTGTAAAGAGGAGACTCTGGGAAGACACTTCAGAATTTCAGGAAGTACTTCTGCCTGTATTTTGGGCTTTAATCTCAGAAATCCCAACTTTATCAGTTCCACATCGTATACCTGCATAAAGAAACACAAACATAGAGAGATATAAAGAATATTTCATGTGTTAATGTATCTACCGGATTCAATATCCAAACAGCATATTCAACTATATATACGTACTTTAATAGTTCTATGAATAATTACTATACTGAATATCAGAAATTGAATGCATTTGTCTAACGAATGAGAGATTGCGATTTTTGTACACATCCAAAATCTTTCGGTACTGATTTGACAACTCAGAAATTCTGTATACTAATCATTAAGCTTCACCTTGCATTCGATATATTACTTTTACCTGTACTTTGGATAAATTACCCTCGCATTCAATCCCCAATATACAGTACAATCGAAACTTATTCAGAAGTGAATCACTTCAAGGGGGATACAGGTATACTGATATTAGATCAGCAACATGTACATACATGCATACCAAGGATTCACAGAAGATCAAGATAAAGAAAAAGACAAAGACTCCCAGGATCACTGATGAAGGGTGGAATTCCCAGAAACGGCTGTCTGACCCAGTGGAGAAGAAGATGAAAGAAGGGAAAAGAAGGAAGAAAAGACTCCTGTATCTTCATCCAAAGCTCTCTTCAGGTTTAGTTCCCCTATAGGCTCTTTTACAGAATAGGCATAAAGCATGTAGTAAAAATGGTATCTTAGATTTTTCATACATACATACCAAGGTGGGACTGGCAGTGTTCAGGTCCTGACACTGCTGAAACAAGGCCTCCATGGGCAGCTCCACATTAGTCAGACTCTTCAGTCTCTCAACCACGTGCATAATGATCTCCCTCACCTACAAACAGTGCACAGACACTAATTAACACAAGCAGCTGAGATGTTTCTGTTTACAAATCAATCAGTCATTATTAAAGTGCACTGCACTATAAGTCACTAGGACACAGAAAAAGGGTCCAATGCATAGCAATAGCACATGTCAGAAAACATAAATATAAAGGAACACTTAAATATATAATAAGTTTAAAACAAATAGCAGCATACACACACCAAACTATATATCAGTGTATATACTCACAAACCTTCACTCAATCACTCCTTACTACCATTATTAGGGTTTCTCTGAGAAATATATCACCAAGGTGGGAAAATACAACATTGTAAAGCTTTGAGGAGCCATCCTAGTTTAATTTGCTAATAGTAATTATTGATAATTGACTTTCTTCAAGGGGGAGGGGGAAACATTGAAATTACCCTCACTAAAATGAACCATGAGTACACTGACGTACCTTTCGTTCAATCAGATGGTCCTTACTATCAGCTTTCAGAAGAACAGGTGTCAGCAAACGGTGCAATACACTTTCAAACTTTTCATCGGAGTCAGCTAGGGCAATCTGCCAAAACGCTCTTTCAACTAGTTCTAAAAGTATTCAATGCACGTAACAATAAATATAAAACAGAGAAGATGTTGCCTCAGATATATCCTCTCCTTCGGTCATACACTGAAGAGTAGCGAGGATGTCTTTCAGAGAAGCTTACCTATTTCACTTGTTACCGGTTCCAGTTGCCTAAATATACAAAAAATGAAACATTCGCAGTACTGATAGCAATTTTCGTACACAATAATGCTTTAGAAATAGAAGTCTAAATGAAACGTACTTCGTATTTGTTTGGCCGGCCATTTTCTGCTACATGTAGACTAGGGGAAAATCCCTTGGTGCTTGAGCGTGTGCAATGTGCTTTGAAAGTAAGTAACTTTCCGCTTTGCAGTGGTCCCAGTAGTTATACTGTTAGAAGACTTAGCTAGCCATATACATAATGTATCGGGATTTTTAAATCTTCATACATCTCCTTTTGAGGTTGTAATGGTACTAGTGTTGCAAGGGGTTAGAGGACCTGTTCAAATAATTTTTTAATCCTAGCCATGGCAAAGTTGAGATAGGACGTAATTATGTGTGATTACATACAGTACTGTAAAGTATATAGTACTCCATGTAAATTGTTAAGTATAGTCTACTAGAATATATAGTACATATTCGGCCATAATTCTGCCACACGTGACGTCACCAAGCTGCATGTTATCGCAATGTTCCTGCAAAAAACTTTCCGTAAGCATTGCAATTAACCGTACACCGTGGAGGTCGAGAGATGAAATACTTCAGAGTCGTTTTTCTTCTTGCTGTGTTAACTGCTACAACTCGTAGCGCTGACATAAAAGTTGCCTTGTATCCATACATACCAGATTTGGCTAGTGACAAGTTGTACTCGTATGGAAAATTTATCCAGGATTCTTTTCATCAGAAATACCCTAGTCATACTGTTGAAACGACCATGGACTGGGACCCCTATAGTTTAGAAGATATGAGTGAAAAGACACTTGGTGAAGAAGGATGCGATCTCGCTGAAGTCGACACCTTATTTTTAAAAAAACTCGTAGATGAAAAATTTATTTTGCCACTCGAGAGCATCACCCTGAAGCAGGGTACAATTTTTAGTGAGGCTTTGAAATCCACTGAAATAGATGGAGTAACATATGGATTGCCAACTTTGGGTTGTGGAAACTACCTGATGGCTTTCGACCTTGCCTACATTGCAAATTATAATGCACTCTCTGGTCTTTTGACCCCAGAAAGGGTTATCGGAGGAAAGATGAACGATGATTCTGGCTTTTACCTACCAATGATGTATTTTGATGGATATGTGGATATTTATGGTAAAGACAGTTTGCAGGAGGGCATTAATAAACTAAAAGTTGGCGAGCCTGATGAAGAGCTTTGCAAGAGATTGAGCTGGTTCATTAATCAGTGTACAGATCACAGTGGACAGAATAAATGCTTCGATAAAAATGTACCAAATAATTACATAAATGATGATCCTGATGACCACCACACTAACCTTGACCGAGACATACAAAATGGTAAGACTACCCTAATGTTTGGATTTACCGAGACTTCCACAATGGTCTATCCAACCAATCTACAGAAACGTCTGAGTGTCATTCATCCATCACTGGGTCAGTTTAACCATCCTCTCCTATTTGTGGATGCTCTAGTGATCAATCGTGCTAAATTTGAAAAAACAACCAATGATAAAAAAGAAGCTATCCGTGATTTTATGACATTTTATGCCTCTTTAGACTTTAGGAGAAGTCTTGTAAACGGAGAAGATATGAAACCGCCCCATGTGAGGTACCTTCTTCCAGTAATTGAAGAATTCTATACAGAACATCAACAGCAAAATTTGGCATACAAAGAAATTTATGCTTACTTAAGAAATGCTGTCCACATTCCAGATGTATATGATGATCTGGAATACTTTCAACATCTCCTTGAAAAGGATTGCTATAAATTTGAGGAGAAGTCATGTGCCAACTCATATTTTGCTGAAAATTTGGACCACAAGAAGTAGCTTAAAATTAGTTTGATTTTGTGCAGCTAGATCCTGTTATATAGCATTTAGGTGAAACTCTATAGGAACTGTAACAAACTTTATGAAACAGAATTTGTCGAGTGATCCTTCGAGGTTATCACTCGCCTTGTCGAGGCACTCGCACTCGAATCTCGCGAGTATAAGCCTTACTTTTGACGCGTACCGTAGGTGTAGTCAATTTAGAGGTCATACACAGCTGCATTTAATGTGTAAGCTTAATATCAATTCTTATTTCATAAAAATTCAATTCTTAATTCAATAAAATTCAATACAGGATAGGGAATAAGTAAGGGTTGCAGTATGTAGCCCCCTTTCCAGTTTTATACATGTGTTCATACCTTTTGAAACCTGGCTGTTCAAAGAGTTTCAAATAGGTTCCATGCCTTCTGAAACCTGACATTTGATCCTGTGTTAGTCAAACTAGCCAACAAAATCACTCTAATTAGTAATTCAGCAATGATACAAACCAGTTCAATTAGTAATCAAAAATGTAGTTCACACTCAACCTATATAGTTTACAAGTTAACTACCAAATCAAACAGTTGAGTATTTATTGTCACCATCTTGGTTACTTGAAATTGGCATATGTGTCAAAAGATTCCAGATAGCTGAGAAGTATTTCGTGGCACACCTCATAATCGACCTACATTTAATATTCAAGGGATATACGTTCATCATGTACTGTTAGTACATGAGTTATGTTTTCCTACATACGTATATATGTACTCCATCCATTCTATAGTGATAGGCCTGTAGGGAACTAAACCTATTATTGAGAGTTTTGGATGAGGATACAGGCGTCTCTTTCTTCTTCTGCTCTACTGGGTCACAGAGCTTTTTCAAATACCACAGTGAAATATATGTAAAATAGGTTGATTACTATAGACCATAATATATTAGTATGTACATCATTAGTAAAATGTATAATAAGTATATAAATTACCAGACATGTTACACTATGCATATCTTACAGTTGATGACACCATGTGTGGTCTGCTAGCACGGAGAGATTTAACCCTCTGGAATATATCCATCATTCCTTCCACTTTGATCCTCTCAATTTCAGACATTGCACATAGGAATACCCCAGTCCTTGACATACCATCACTGAAGGAATAAATGTTGTGTCAGGCTGTATTATACATACCTGTTCATGTTAAATTTATACTAACCAATTAGAATAGGAAATATATATATACGTATTGAAAAGGAGGTATGTGTTTTTAGAGTTGTATATATATGGAATATACATATATTAGTCTAGAAAACGTCTATTCTAAGTTTCTTTCCTTAGCCCCAATGATGTCAACTGTAGGAAAATGATTTGTAGATTATCCATGGCTTATGTTTAGTGCCTAAAAATACACTGAGATACAATATGCATAGAAAACTATATACATACGTATATAGGTTGTTATTGTTTAATTGCAATGTATCTAGGTTCAGTGTGTGTGCTTGCTCTACTGTGTTCAGTGTATGTATAAGAGACATACTCGCACATGATGATCGCTGGAGCATGTGTTTTGTAGTGTGTCCTCTCAATATCACCCATCATTGTTAGTAGGCCTGGTGTCCTGGGATGACCATCCCTTGGCCAACCATAGTAATGGTACAGATGCACAGTCAGTGTCACCTTCTCGGTAGTTCTCTATATACGTATTTATGTAGGTAAATATAAAATATTCATATTTATATGTACATATATACTGTATATCTGTACGTACATACATATGTACCATTTATATGAGTGTACAGCTATCAGTATTTATGGAGTCAGTTTAATGTGCATTATATGTTTGGGCTTCATTTAGGGGACAGGGGCATTCCTACCTATCCCCTTGGTATTGGACACCTCCCAGTAACAAGTTTTGTCCATTCTTGATTGGTGAAATATGTACTTGTGTGAATTAACAAGCTTATACAGTGTAATTTAAAACTTTTCTCGAGTACCCATGCCCCAGACCTCCTTATACGTATGGACAACAAGGGAATCCCCCCTCCCAACATTTTCATGAAAGCTGTTTTAACCCCTCCACCCTTGATATTTTTGTTAATGAAGCCCTGACTATACACTTACATTTGAATAATCTGTTACTGTCAGCCTATACATATTAAAGTCTATTTCTTTGCTTTTACAATTTAGATCAACTTCTATGTCACCAAACTGCATCTTCTTAGTCTCTTTCACTGGCCAAAAGTGACTACAAGTTGACTGTATGGAAACAAAGTGCATGAGTCCCTATAATCGTCTTTGCAGTACATTACAGTGCAGTTATTAGGATAGGAATTGTATGCAGGAGTAGTATTTCACAAGCAACAGTGTATTCTCTCACTTACCTCCTCTGCTTCAACAAAGTTGGCCAGTACAATTATAGTTGGACATTTGTTGTTTGCAATGACTTTCCAGACATCTTCTTCTGTGTGTTTCATTGGTGCTTGTGCAGCAATATATTTCTTGCCACCATATCCCTTCGTAGTAGTGCAATGGGTACAGTATATATACAAAGTGGTCTGTCAATTGCATATAAATATTTATATACTTATTATTTGATTAGTGGATTCCATATGAGCATCGATCCTTTTGCTGATGAAGACTTTCATGGTCTAAATGTTCAATAACTTGTATAAAAGATACTGTTGCTGATGATCATATGGAATCCAGTGATCAACAATGAAAGCAACAAATAAGCCATATCATTTCATTGTTAGTTATATTATAATACCATACTTATGTCATAATCTTTATTCCCACATACATACGTATGCGCGTAGTTGCTTTTGTTAACGTTAATATCATTATCAGAACACACAGTGTCTATATGTAACAAATCTTAGTGTGTATATACGTATACGTATTTATATGTTTACCTTAGATAATGTTATAGTAATAATTAGGTGATGTACTATACTGTAAGTCTATATACATGTATACCTAGAGCCAAACCTCGATTAAAGTAGCATTCACATAGTTCTCCTCCTCATTCTCACTTTCTTCATCAATTAACACAAACTTGTTAGCATCTTTAAGGATGAAACATGTATTGTACATACAATTCATAAGTGTCTACAGCCACAATAAACTCACAAGGAAATTTGTCTTGGTACCTATTCCTTGCTGATATCAACTCTGATGAAGCAAACTTTTTATCTTCATCAGAAATGTCTAATGACAAGCTTTCAACCAACTGAACACAGAATGATTATATGTATAATGTATGTATATTAAAATGTATTATAATCGCTAGTTCTGCACTGTATATAGTAACAGACATATACTCTATGTATGTATATATAGCTGGCAACAGACATTTTCAAGGAAACGAATCATTTTGCTGAATATAATTTGTATTCTATGAAAAAAAGGGAACTTTAAGATCACTATAAGATGCAGCATAAACTACATGTTCCAAATTTCTTGTGTCTTCTTGTGTGTGTATGCATGTATGTGTGTATGCATGTATGTGTGTATGCATGTATGTGTGTATGCATGTATGTGTGTATGCATGTATGTGTGTATGCATGTAAGTGTGTATGCATGTATGTGTGCATGTACGAAAGTGTGTATGTATGTACGTAAGTGTGTATGTATGTATGTGTGTATGTATGTATGTGTGTATGTACGTAAGTGTGTATGTATGTATGTATGTATGTATGTATGTATGTGTGTATGTGTATTCACTTCAAAGTGCTTCTGAAATCCACTTAACATGGTTTCATTGTCAGTAACTTGTAAAAGACTGATTGTATTCTGCAGATCCCTCACAGGCATGGATGTGTCTCCAACAGTTAGAAAGTCATTAATGCCATCGTGGACATAAATATATTGAATCTATTTAGGAAATTGAAAGAAGTTCACATTTCTTAGGTATATTTTAGGTATATTATACAACAAACCAGATATGCTTGCTTATACAATTAAATAATGGTTCTCAAATCTACAATAATTGACACTTTCACAATCTCCTTACTTTACTTTGATTATGTGATACATACAGTATAGATAAATATACAGTTAATAAGATGACCGACTTTTTGCAGTAATGCACCCACTGCCTATACGTACCACATTCTGAATCATGTATGTCCTTCTAGTCCTCATGTACTGGACATAGTTATAAATGTCAAGGTGTACTTCACCAGCTTCCAACTTTTGAAGCATGTAATCAGTGGATATGAATGTACCTGTTCTGCCAACTCCAGCGCTATCAAGAAAGTAGTAGTTTAGATTAACTGTACCAAAAATACTGTAACATTAAATCCATCATGCTGTAATAGTATGTACGTACCAGAGAATATTAGAATAGATATGTCTTACATGAGAATATTAAGGGGTTATATATTATACTGACTATATATTCAATAATAAAATGATATACTCATATACGTACATACGTATGTTATTTCCTAATTGTTCAAAGTAGATGACTGTTTGCATAGGTTTCACTGTTTATATTCACGTATAAGTTGTGTTAAAGATATGCAGCAAATTTATGTACGTATATATACGTACGTACATACTGTACCTGCAATGTACTACCATTGGTGCTGTACTGTCTCCATATGCAGGTCTGATTTGTTGTCTAATGAACCTGACAATTGCTGAAGAAAGTTTAGGTACACCATGATCAGGCCAAGCTGTGTAGAGAAAGTGTTTCACTTCAAGTGGCTCCACCGATCCCTGCTTTCTCTATTGTAAAAACCAGCAGGATATGTGGTAATAGCTACAGTATGTATAATCTTACATTTGGTATACAGTATATATAGTCATTTGCGTTATACCTAGTTGCTATTGCTTGGAAATAGTTCATATTGTAAACTTCATTGTACAAATTATCCTTTAATGTTTTCCTTAACTTCTATATATACAGATACATAGCAGAGTAACCCACTTACTACTCTAAATGTTCTCAGGTCATACTCTGGAAATACTTCATACTTGACAGTCATAATCTCCAGATTTCTACCTGGTTTGTGTACTCCATTTATTTCATCTTCCCAATATTGAGCACATTTGGTCTAAACAACAGATAGTAGATAATTATGCCACTACATTAGCTCATACGAAAGACTACAGAAAGATTTTTCATTCTATTTTGTATAAAATGCAGGCAGACTATGTAGCTATTAGGTGTTAGTATAGGCTAGTATAGTTAGTACTGCAGTATAATTTCTGTATATATATGTATATCTTATTGACTTTGAATATGAACTTGGAAAGAATTTTGATAATTATATACATGTGGTTACATGCTTGGTTGGCACAGTACTTTAAGTTTGTCAGGGTGCAGATGATAAATACTGAAGTGGCCTTACTCGATTGTTCTCAACCAGTCCTGTCAACATGACAATTACTGTTGATCTCTGTTCCCAAATCATTTGCCAAAAGTCAGCTGTTGTGTCAGGAGTTGCACCTATGTATACATCATTTATTTTTTTACATGCTTCGTATACATAGTAAAAGGCCTATAGGTAACTAAAGCTTTGGATGAGGATACAAGGGGTTTCTCCTTTTACTCTTCTTCTCCACTTGCCCAGACAGCTGTTCTTGGAATTCCACCCTTCATGAGTGACCCTAGGCTTGGAATCTTTGTCTTCTTCTGTGGGTCATTGACACATACTATATCATAATTAGGTACATCTGGTTGGGTCTATATAGAACACAACTCATAGCTCAATTCACAGCTACGTAATTGTGCATATACTGTACAAAATATTCCCCATACATGTTTAAACTTAATGATAATTTACTATAATTACGTATCTCGTCTTACATGTCCAAATGAAATGGTAGTCTCACCTTGAGAAGCTATATATTCTCTGTGTTTATTGACACCCTAAGAGAAAATGTTCAGATATGATCAAATATGTCAGTATATGCAGGCCATGTACATCCCTAGATTACTGTATATTACCTTCAAATAAGTAGCGTTAATATAGTCACTACCATGTGAATCAGGTTCGGCTAATGCTACTCTGGAATTGTCGTCTACATAAAGTAAAGTGAATATTCAGGTTTGCATATATATCAGTTTTCTGTGGAAGGAAGCAAATTCTACACTGTGTATATACAGTTTATATTTGTATGTGTTTTATTGACACCAATATTCACTGTAAAATTTGTTTAATGAAAAGAAAACATTATAGCATCCATTTCAGCAAATATCTACATACGTACTATGTGAAGTTTTATATCATTAAGTACATACATATGTGTACTTCCTATATGCTTATATAGATATGTACGTACATACATACCTACAGTATGTGTATTAGTATAACATTGTCTTACAGGTGTAAATATTGTGATATCTGTTCTTAGACATATTAGCTGTAGCTAATGTTGTATCCAATTCATCAGTGCAGATGGTCTAATTGAGAGTGTATACACATACAGTTTAGATTATGTAAAGAGTGTGCTAATGACTGGTAATCTTAGGAAGAAACCCATGGGATACATACCTTGTATTCATCTTTAAAACCTTTATTCTCATTTTGATGCATGTATTTAACATGCTCATTAAAATGGCTCTTCAGAATCGGATCTTTCAATTTCATATTCTGGAGTGGATCCGTTTGTCGTTGTGTTTTGAATGTACCTACATGAAACAAATTTGGAAAACATAAAAATATGATTCAATAGCTAAGTTTATCTGTTTAAAAGATTATGTAGGTTGGAGTGGGTTGATGAAATAAGGAATCCTTGTAACTGTGTCAAAGTTATCTCTTGGGTGGTTCATCCTTCCATATTTTGAGCGTCTATAGAGATGCAGTTTTGTTGTTAAACTTTAGTCAGACGTTTTGACCCTAGGGGTCTTCTTCAGTGACTGATGGTTGGAGTGGGGCGTGCTCTCTTTAATAGACTTTTTGATGCTCAAAAGGTTTAAGGATGAACCATCTAAGAGATAGATTAAGGTGTGTCCGACCCAGATGCACCTTACCTTAGCAATAAGGTAAGGCTTGTAATGTTTCTGTTCATAGCAAAAGGTAAGGGGTTGACCTTACCATGCATTCATTGAACAATGTTGTACCTGCTTTATCTTCAGTTGGAGTAATATCCCTCACTGCAATACGTTCACTAAGTGGCATTTCCTCTCTTTTAGCAAACAGCTCAGCCATACCAAGTTTTTTGTGTCTTCCACACTTTCTATAGCAACAATAAATTTGAATTTAAGGATTTAGATACTCAAACATGAGATTTTGTATGTATAATATAAATACATTTATAATTATATGTACATGATAGGTATATTATATAAATACATAGACATGCATAATTGATGTTTGTACTGTGTGACTTACTTGATAGCCACTAGAATTATCACTATCGAAATAAACACTAGAATTGCTACGACTGCAATTATTATTTCCAAGATTGGTGGAGAAGGTGGGTCAACTATCACTGGAGGATACCTCCTAAACCACACTAGGATTTAAAACATACGTACGTACATTAGTATTACATTATCACCAGTAATAGCCTCTTTAAACATTAAATAAAAATAATATAAATTTTAATTTTGTTTTGAGAATGGAAGACATTTCTTTGAAATTACATTTTAATTCAAATACATAATATGTAGTGTGTTTTACAACAGCGTAATATTTTGTGAGATACAATATGTACCTTGTATTCCTGATGGTCCCTCAAGTGATCCATTACCTGTTATGCCTTGTACTTGTGCTGTATACGTTATACTAGAGTCTAAGGCTACTACGATAATGCTACTCTCATTAGTTGTTCTTGAAATATTATTAAGACCAAATTCAATGATGATAAAGTAGCTAGGGAATCCCCCTGCTTCTAGTAGTGTGAGTGGAGTCCAACTGATATTAACAGATGTGTCATTAAGCCAGATAACACTTAGGTTTGTAATATTTGTTCTTGGTGCTGTAATGGTGATATTAACTTAATGTATGTACATATACGTACATATAACTAAGATACTGAATTATTATTTATTGATCATGAAGAAAAGTGGACTATAGCTAGTATTGAGTATATAAATTCTATATATATAAATACAATATTATGCCATTAGTGCTTATATATGTTTGTGACTAGACTAGAAGTCTTGCCGTTCATATACATACATACAGTGTGTATATACGTATGTACATTGTTTTCATTACCTATTTCTTTTATAAAGAATATATTACTGCTTTCATTCTGGCCATATCCAGCACTAGTAGATGCTCTTATTTCAGCAGTTATTGGAATACCTTCGACCTCAGTAATGTCTGCAATTATATGTAAATCCCCAAATGGGGGTTATTCTACGTATGCATTGTAGCTCAATTATTTAGCGTCTTGTAAGTTGAAAAGTGTTCTATAATGTCACTTACTAAATTGCTCTATTAATGGGCAGTGTTGAGTTTCATTGGTTGAAATGTTTGTTTGATTTCCAATCAATAATATGCCTCCTGTGTAATTCCTGTAAGTCACTGTGTAATTTTTCAAGACTCCATTGCTTTCTATTGGTCGATCCCATTCTATACACAATAAGCTACTGTTTTCCATTTTGCTGTGGGTGACTGCTACATTTCCAACCTGATCTGGGACTGAATAGTACATGATGATTTTATTATTGATATATAGTAATGGCTAACTATCCATACAATACAGATAGATACTTACCATCTTCTTCAGTGTTAAAATCTAATGTGTTTGTGTATGGTCCTAGTCCTTTAATATTGGCTGCTGCCATACTAATGTTATAGGTTGTATTAGGTTTCAAATGTTCAATTACCCAACTATACTCTGTTTGTACTGCAGTTTCTCTACATTTCATCTCATTGCCCACGATGTTAGAAGTTGTTAAGTTGTAAGCGTATATTTCACTGTCATTTTGAAGTTGAATGATGTAATGGGTAATGATACCATTCCTTCCTGAAACTTCTGGTGCATTCCATCCCAGATCTACACATCTTGCTTTGCCTGAGATATTCAAATTTTGAGGATTTGCTGTGGGTTCTGTACGTATAGGTGCAAACAGATATTAATTGTAAATGTATTATGTATATCCATAATTGGATAAATCATAATCTTCCCCTGCAATTGCATTCAATTCCTGATACATGATATGTACATACTGTATGTAGTTCATTTATAGATAAAGTGAATGGAGGAATGGTATGGTAGATGGAATGGTACGTATGTAGAGCAATTGTATATTAAAATTCCTATTAAGAATGAAACTAAAAACAAAAGTATGTATGTATGTGAGAAGAAATTAAACTTAAGATGTATGAACTATGTACGTACGTACGTACATACTACTCCTGAATAAAGGAAAAAGAAATTGTCCCATTGATGTTTGTTGAGAAAGCTTGGCATAGTTTAAAGGTTTTAAGGATTTTATACAGCTATGTACATACTGTAAGGTCTTTGCAAATCTTTGGTAGGCATTAATACATACGTGCAATGATATAATTATTGTATATTTTAAAGTTGGTATATTTTTAATGTACTAAAAGCCTCACTTGAACTGTCTGTTGCTTGATTGATTCTAACTTTGCTCCCATTTCCAAATTGATATGAAAGAAAAATTCCAATTGTGTAATTTCTGTATGGATCCAAACGCTCAAATGTATGGTCTTTTGATCCAGTTACGTTTAAGGTTAGTGTTGTATAGCTGTCATTGACAGCCAATGAAATCCAGACAGTATACTTTAAATTTGGCATGTTCCATTTGACTGATATAGAATTAGCAGTTACATTCTCCACTTTAAGTCCCATAACTAAATAAATTGGGCAGAAAATATAAATTAGCATCCCAAATATGTACTTCGTAAGACCTGTCATGTTTATACCAATGTATCAAATAGGCAAGGGTACTATGCAGGTGCATATACGGTAGGCACGAAAATTATCTTTCCATTCAAAGTTTGAAGTTCACAAAAAAACTTCCTAAAATTTGCCATCCAATTGTCGTGATATTATTGTCAATAACTTCACCGATGTTTTCCTGAAAACCTCATTGTAACTTCGCTCACAACATCCCTACAACTGCAATAAAACTTCGAATGGAAAGATAATTTCCGTGCCTACCGTACGTACATCTGTATTGAAATTATTGTCAATGTTAATACCCTCAATTCTAATATAGCATACATATCTTTGTTCTATATAAGTTGTCATTTTTTCATTATAACCTGGCTCTTTATGACTTTATGCTTTGCCTATTTAATGTATTCATGTTTGAAAACGTACTCAAATGAGGATCTAACAGAGTTACTTGTATATGATACTGTTACATACTAACCTTGAGGTACTGTGGTTATATTGATTGGTATACTCATTGGTCCAGATCCATTAATATTGACAGCTTTAACATATAAACTGTATAATTTATCACTCATTAAATTTTCAGCTGTAAAATTAAATATTGAAGTATCAGGACTGGTAACATTGATTATTCCAATAAACCTTTTTCTTTCCTCATTATTGTCCAGTGACATGTTTATTGAAGAAGTCATTGTTCCTTGTAACATAGTAACAGAAGTACTGTCTATGGGATTGCTGAGTATTGGGATATTTAGTGAGTTATGAGAATATTTTGATGGTTCTTGGGGTTCTTGGGTAGAACTAACTGGTTTCTTTGAATCTAACCTTTGAGAGACATCAATACTAAGTGAGTGATTGCTCAGGTTGTCCATTGCAGATGTGTTGCGCTGTGTAACAATTGGTCTCTCATATTCATTATCTATTAGCCAAAAGGTTACTATGTAGCTTGTTATATTCCCATTTTGCAATGACCTGTTTGGTGAGGACCATTCCACTGTGAATGAATCAGATGATGCCACCTTTAAAGCTACATTTGTCGGAGGACCTTCTGGTTCTGTGTATATGTATATATGTAACTTTAGGTGATTATATACATATATAGGATCGTATACTGTAAGAGGTTATACAATATGTATACAGTAATAATAACATAATGTTTAATACTTGTATAAGTAAGTACGTAGATGTTGGACAAGAAAGTCGATATACGTATATAATACAGTATTTGTCTGTTCTAGTCCATATAAGTACAATATCTAGTGTAGGTGGATGATGCTGTATAAACATATACATACGTATATAGAACTAACTGTCTGTGTAGGTTGTTGCATTTGACTTCCCTTCAATGCATACTTCTTTTTTGGTGGCGCTTAAATCATATGTCAAGCAAGTCACTTCATATGCAGTGTTGGGCCTGATTGATTCATTTAATTGCTTTGTGGGAGAAGTGGAGTTGATACTAAATATTTGCCATTCTGAATCAGGGAGACATTCTAAGCTGCAATTGTAGATATAATCTCCATTCTTTGAATTGTTAACTGTAACATTTAGGATTCTTGATGCTTCAACAATAAGTTCAATGACTAAGTTGTCTAAAATGTGTGTAAAGTACATACATAGTAAAAGGGTGATGAGATGATCAAGCATCTGGACTTTGTATATAACATTAACCAAAGCATTAAACCTCAACTTTACGTACCTCTTGAAACTGTACTATTTGTTCTTGTTATACAATTGCCTTGTCCTATACTGTTGTTTGCACTGATACAGATTGCATACTCTGTGTTAGGTGTCAAATGCATGATTTCATATCCAGTCTCATTAGCCTGGAGAGGCACAAGTTTGGAGTTGTGCCTACTATGGTATTCCAATATATATCCAGTGTGAGGTAATTGACCAACAAACAATTCAGTAATAGTCCAGTTAATTGTTAGACTGTTACATGTAATCTTTGTGATAGCGGTGGAAGGTACAGTCTCGGGAACTATTAAATTTGAGAAGATATGCGTAACTGTACGTACATGTTTTATACCAAAATTTGTTTTATTCATTGATCCTATATATATTATACTTTCAGTCATGCATACCTTGGCATCATATGTAATATTTACAGAATCACTATATTCTCCCATTCATTGATCATCAGACTTACCATCATATATAATCTGAACTCTGTCACTATATTCTCCAATTCCAGCATCAGAAATGGCTGCTATCCAAAAGTTATAGGACACTCTACTACTTGGAACAGTGAAGCCTACCATTTCAGTGTATATACGATTTATATTTGTTACTGTTATACTCTTTGTCATTATTGATGTTCCATTTGGACTAGTAACATTTGCAGCATTACCATATTTGATAATGAAGCTGTATTTTGCACTGGAATTTAGTGATATCCATGTAAAATATTGTTTCACCTCATTATCCATTACCTCAGTTTTACTGATATTGACTTCTGTAATCTTTCCTGGTACTACAGAAACAACAGCACATACGTATACAGAATATATGTACTGTAAAGGTTGAGATATCATTACAAGATGCTCACATGTTTCCACTGTTCCATTTGCCTCAAAGCATGCTTCACTTCCATTCTCATCATATGCTATACAATGTACCATATATGTGGTATCAGACTTCAAAGAATCTTGTTTTGTGTGATCTTGTTGAGTGAAGGAGATTATTGTTATTTCAGTCTTGTTGATTGTACTAATAGTACAGTTGTATCTGTAGTGTTCTGATGATTTGATGATAGTGATGCCTTGTGGAAAGTGTGGCTGTATCAGTAGTGTTATATTATCTACATAATATGAATTTAGCATATTACTTCTGTCTGCTGGGGACAGTTAGGTTGCTTTAACTATTCATTTACATGTTCATAACATACCATGGCATTTACACACATATTGTATGTAGGTACTGTATGCTTATTCGTATACCATAATATTTTAAGGACGATATCGTATTCGTATATCGTTAGTATTTGGTGTAACATTTGAGTTCTATCTTAAATTTCTTCATCTATGTTCGTCCAAGTAATAGTGGTTCTTCTTCGTTTGGCTGAATTAGTCGCCGTGATGATCACAGTATTAGAGCTAATTGTCGCCATATTTTCCTATATCGATACGCTATATTTTCGTTGTATATCGCACTACATCGTATTATTATAAGTAAGAAATCCTTCTTCTATAATACAGTTGTATGATTCTTTGTCGATCCATTGTTCGTATAACTTTGTTATCCAGGGTTAACGTGAGCGAGTCTTTGATCATAGATTTCACAAGTCGGCAAGTTAAATTTACACTTCAAATTTGCACGATACATTAACAAAAAAAGTTAACCGTTAACTGTTAACTTTTACCAGTTTTCGGTTAAACGTTAACCAAAAACTGGTAACTGGTAAGCGTTAACTGCGTTACCTTTTTTATGAACCGTACCGTATACGTACGTATATATGTATTGCGCAAGCAATAACACATTTTCCAACAAACCTATTCCTCACAAGAACCATTAATAGAGTATGGCATCTTGCCACTTTGTATAATTATATATTCTCACCTCTCCATTTTGTATTAATATTTCTTTTAGTAACATTTCCTTCTCCAATATTGTTGTTGGCACTAACTTCAATGGTGTACACTGTGTTTACAGCTAAATTACTAATCACGATCTGTCTATTCTGATTAGATACATTTAAACTGATTGAATCATTTTCTTCACTTTGATATCTTACTGTATATCCAGTGTGAGGTAGTCTACCAATAAACTGTTCTGTTATGTTCCACTGAACTGTTATACTGTTGCATGTGATGTTTGAGAAGGAAACAGAATCTGGTGCCTCAGGAACTGAAAGAGCAATCAAGACATATTATTAACAGTAAATAGGCATAACTGTTTGTCATTTAATTCAAATATTTCAACATATCAGACTTACCATCATATGTAATGTTAACTCTGTCACTATATTCTCCAATTCCAGCATCAGAAATGGCTGCTATCCAAAAGTTATAGGTCACTCTACTACTTGGAACAGTGAAGCTGACCGTTTCAGTGTATGTACGTTTTATAAGTATTACAGTTATATTCTTTGTCATAACTGATGTTCCATTTGGACTAGTAACATTTGCAGCATTACCATATTTGATAACATAGCTGTAGTTTGCACTGGAATTTGGTGATATCCATGTAAAATATTGTTTCACCTCATCACCCATTACCTCAGTTTTACTGATATTGACCTCTGTAATCTTTCCTGGTACTACAGAAATAACAGCACATACGTACATATACAGTATGTGTACCATAGAAGTCAAGATATCACTACAAGCTGCTCACAAGTTTTCACTGTTCCATTTGTCTCAAAGCATGCTTCACTTCCATTCTCATAATATGCTATACAATGTACCTTATATGTGGTATCAGACTCCAAAGAATCTTGTTCTGTGTGATCTTGTTGAGTGAAGGAGATTGTTGTTATTTCAGTCTTGTTGATTGTACTAATAGTGCAGTTGAATCTGAAGTGTTCTGATACTTTCCTGAGAGTGATGCCTTTTGGAAAGTATGGATCTATCTGGAGTGGTCTAGTATCTACATAGTATGAATTTAGCATATTACTACTGTCTGCTGGGGACAGTTAGGTTGCTTTAACTATACATTTGCATGTTCAGAACAGACCATGGCATTTACACACATATTGTATATACGTATACGTATGTATGTATGTATTGCGCATGCTATAACACATTTTCCAACAAAACCTATTCCCAACAAGAACCATTAATAGAGTATGGCATCTTACCACTTTGTTTGATTATATGTTCTCACCTCTCATTTTTGTGTTATTATTTCCTTTAGTAACATTTCCCTCTCCAATAATGTTGTTGGCACTAACTTCAATTGTGTACACTGTGTTTACATCTAAATTACTAATCACGATCAGTCTATTCTGATTGGATACATTTAAACTTATGGGTTCATTTTCTTTGCTTCGATACTTTACTGTATATCTAGTGTGAGGTAGTCTACCAATAAACTGTTCTGTTATGCTCCAGTGAACTGTTATACTGTTGCATGTGATGTTTGGGAAAGAAACAGAACTTGGTGCCTCAGGAACTGAAAGAGCAATAAACTCATATTATTAACAGTAAATAGGCATATCTGATGCGTATCTTACTTACCATCATATGTAATCTGAACTCTATCACCATATTCTCCAATTCCAGCAGATGAATTAGCTGCTATCCAAAAGTTATAAGTCACTCTACTACTTGGAACAGTCAAGACTACTATTTCAGTGTATGTATGTGTTATATGTGTTACTGTTATATTCCTTGTCATTACTGATGTTCCGTTTGGACTAGTAACATTTGCAGCATTACCATATTTGATAACATAGCTGTAGTTTGCACTGGAATTTGGTGATATCCATGTAAAATATTGTTTTACCTCATCACCCATTACCTCAGTTTTACTGATATTGACCTCTGTAATCCTTCCTGGTACTACAGAAACAACAGCACACATACAGTATGTGTACTGTTAAGGTTGGAATATCACTATGAGCTGCTCACAAGTTTTCACTGTTCCATTTGTCTCAAAGCATTCTTCACTTCCATTCTCATAATATGCTATACAATGTACCATATATGTAGTATCAGACTCCAAAACATCTTGTTTTGTGTGATTTGGTTGAGTGAAAGAGATTGTTGTTATTTCAGTCTTGCTGAATGTACTAATAGTACAGTTGTATCTGTAGTGTTTTGATACTTTCCTGAGAGTGATGCCTTTTGGAAAGTGTGGATCCATAAGGAGTGGCCCAGTAGCTGCATAATTATTCAGTAAATCATCATGTATGTATATACATGTGGACATTTAAACTGTTTATATTATAAATGTATGTAAATAAGAGAACTTAATACTAATACATGCATAACAATTAAATGAATATTATTGCAAACTAGATTTTATAATAACAAACCATTAACTATCAAACTAACCCCCTTCCTTAATTACGTAGTTGTATACCTACGTTCATACCTATATATACAAGTAAATAAAAACATTTAAAAAATGAAATGAGAAGTAGGGATCGATGCGCCCAAACATAGAAGTGATGTGTATAGTTAAGTTTCAGTATGTCACTTCTGCAATGTTAGCCTTACCATATGATCACTTTCTTGTTTCGTTACTTTTTCTAGATGTGATAGGTACTGTTGCAGGGACTGCCATCCCTATATACTTCTCATTTCATTTTTAAATGTTTTTATTTACTTGTATTCCTTCTTTTTTGTAATGTTATATAAATTAGTTTTGTAATTTTTTTGGCGAAAACTCGAAATATAACGTCGTAGTCGAAGGCAATCAGGAGATGACCAAGAACTCCTAATTAGAAAATGGCGACAAAAAGGTTCCAATTTGCTTACGCGCCACAGAAACCGTCTTTGCACAAATCGTTTGAAGACAGAAAGGTGCCTATTCCCTAGTTGCTAAAACTTTTAGACGATATGCCCCTAAAATGTATTTATCTACAAGCGCGTTTATGCACTAGCGTGAAATAAAAGGAAGAAGAATAATAAGAAATGAGGAAAACCGGAAGTAGGCCTGAAACCGTTTTACAAACTTGGAGCCTTTATGCGCTCTTGAAAACAGCTTCCCTCAATTGAAATCGTACAAAAAAGACACATTATGAGTTTAAAAGAGGTAAAAACGCATTCGCTGCCTACTTATAAGGTGTTAACCCGTAATACATTGAAGACGGCATCCATTTTTTTCGGGCCATCCCTACTTAGACAGTACTACCGTACTCTCTGATAACTGTGAATAAAGAACTTTCCTCCAGTGTACATACTGTACATATATAATTACATTAAAATATGGAGTACAGTTTCAATATGCACAAATGTTTCACACTTTATTTCTTTGCCCGACACACTTGTATATATTCTCACCTCTCATTTTTGTATTATTATTTCCTTTAATAACATTTCCTTCTCCAATACTGTTGTTGGCACTAACTTCAAAAGTATACATTGTGTTTACAGCTAAATTACTAATCCCAATCATTCTATTCTGATTAGATACATTTAAACTGATTGATTCATTTTCTTCACTTTGATACCTTACTGTATATCCAGTGTGAGGTAGTCTACCAATAAACTGTTCTGTTATGTTCCACTGAACTGTTATACTGTTGCATGTGATATTTGAGAATGAAACAGAACCTGGTGCCTCAGGAACTGCATAAGCAATGAAGACATACTATTAACAGTAAATATTAATGATTGTTTGTTAAATTTCAACACATCAGACTTACCATCATATGTAATCTGAACTCTATCACTATATTCTCCCATTCCAGCAGATGAATTAGCTGCTATCCAAAAGTTATAGATCACTCTACTAGTTGGAACAGTGAAGCTGACCGTTTTAGTGTATGTATGTGTTATATTTGTTACTGTTATATTCTTTGTCATTACTGATGTTCCATTTGGACTAGTAACATTTGCAGCATTATCATATTTGATAATATAGCTGTAGTTTGCACTGGAATTTGGTGATATCCATGTAAAATATTGTTTTACCTCATCACCCATTACCTCAGTTTTACTGATATTGACCTCTGTAATCCTTCCTGGTACTACAGATAAAATTATTGTGCATTTGTTATATGACCTTGTATACTGTAAAACATATTGGCATTATAATTTACTCACAAGTTTTCACTGTTCCATTTGCCTCAAAGCATGTTTCACTTCCATTCTTATTATATGCTATACAATGTACCATATATGTGGTATCAGACTTTAAAGAATCTTCTTTTGTGTGATTTGGTTTAGTGAAGGAGATTGTTGTTATTTTAGTATTGTTGAATGTATTTATAGTGCAGTTGTATCTGTAGTGTTCTGATGATTTGTTGACAGTGATGCCTTTTGGAAAATATGGATCTATCTGGAGTGCGGTATTATCTACACAATTGTTTAATTTTATTAGTATATAAATCATCATATACGTACATGTGGACAATTAAACTGTTATATACACCTTAGTACATATATACATAACAGATGAATAATATTGCAACAAGAGTGCTGTTATATAAGAAAAACATTATCCATCAAACTACTGTGACTCCTTAATTAGTTGTCTACCTATGTAGTTACGTATGTACAATTGTGAATAAATTACATTTCACTGTACTCATATCTGTGAATAACAGGAATTACATATGGTCCTTCATACACATTCCTCAATTGTTTGTTTATATTATATGCAAGTACATACAGTATGTGCTACTTACTCCTTTCCTCAATTGTATAATTCATAACCACAAATGGTCCGACTCCTAACTCATTCACAGCCATCACTCTAAACATATATTTTGTCTTGGGTATCAACTGTGATATGTTAACATTCAGAGTAGTAGTATTTACTGATGTGGAAGTGTTGGTGATTAAATAAATGTATTCAACAACATATCCAGTGATGGGGAGATCTCCAGTGACACTTGGGGACTTCCATGAAATGTACACATCACAAAATATTCCAGTAATATTTACCTCTAAGGGAGCTGGTGGTTCTATAGTTGTTATAAGAAGTTAGCATACACTCCTTACATATCCAGTAAACAAATGTATACTTTTTATTAACATGTATACCGTACATATAAATAATAATAATAAAGTATTATACACAGTGCAATTTACAAAATGCTATTAATTGCAGTGTCTAATAGCACAAAAATTAAGTGACCTACATATATTTACTGGCCAGGTGTAAATTAAGCCAGACATTTCAATGACACTGTAGCCATTGACATCAGTAATACAAAAGGTTATCACTCATAACCATCACTCTACATTGCTGGGATTAGAACTAGTAGGTTACATACTAATTACTAAACTAATGTCTCCTTTGTACTGATTAGTGGAGAATTATTTACCCTGACTGTCAGAGTCTAGCTCATTTCACAGTCATGATAAATGGATGAAATGGTTAGCTATTAAACACATATACATAAAATTGCTTACCTACTGTACGTATACAATATACAGTGGGAACTAATACATGTACATAGATCATTATCAGATATATATCAGAACTCTATCTTTTTTTTCTTTTTTGGATAGTATATCAAAAGTTACAACTATGATGAATTAACTTTTGTGTCAAATTATATGACCTATTATATGTAGTTACATTACCTGAATATGTAGTCTCTGACATTCTCATGCTGTAAGTTATTGGTAAACCTGATGAAACAGCTGATACCCAAATATAGTAGGTTGTACCTTGTGCAAGTCTACTCAGTGTAGTTGATATACCAGTGATACCTGACACATTTAATGCTCCAGATGGTGGTTCTGTTGTAGTACCATAACATGTAGAATACCACACAGTGTAGTTTTTTCCAGATCCAGGTACTGCAGTCCATGAAATTTTTAGTGACACAGATCCATTAGATATTCCTCTTGTAATGTCGACACCTTGGACTTTAGGTGGTGGAGGAGTTGGAGTAGCTAATATGTAAAGGGTGGTACCATGATTAACTTATACACATATCTTTCATATTAAGGTGTAGTTCTTCAGGGAGCTAATATATAATGTACACCAAGTCCCACTCTTTGGTTTTGTAATATGTACATGTTACTAGCTGTCCTATTTTGTATACACCTATAAGTGTATTTATGATTCAGCTCACAACTATAGGTCTATATAGTGACCATATTATAGTACAGTATATAGTTTTATATACAAACTTACCAAGCACTACTGTGTAAGTTGTTGTGTTCGTGATCATTTCACCTGTATTTCTTACACGACAAGAGTATGTTCCAGCATGATTTGTAGCAAATGTAGAAAAACCTAATCTACGTCCAGGAGCTATCCACACTTCACCTGGAGTGGCTTTTACTGTACTTCCTGTAGTATACCACTGCTTGGAAGCTGGTGACCTGCTACACCATAGCACTACTGATTGATTAATGGTGGGTGTTGCAGTTACGTCGACTGGAGGAGAACCTGATCCAACTGTAATAGTTGTAGCTGGTGTGAGGAATAGCAAAATCAAAGGAACCTTCATTAGGGATTACATTTGTAGTGTAAATGATTAAATAATTCACCGACATTTGGGAGGGACATGTGACCCAATTGAGTATATATATATATATATACGTATGTACTTTAAAGTTTAGTCTCCATTTCTCTGTAAGGAAGTCAAATTTCAAGTATAAAATGTATTACACATTTATATTGAGAATGGGTGTAGTACATATACGTACGTATATGTATATAGAAAAGAAAAAGCAACAAAAATATACATACATATATACTTATATATAGCCCCGACCTATATCATTCAATGGTGGCATATACTGTACCTACTAGTTATACCACACGTGAGTGTGGTATAATTAATATATATCACCTATGACTTGAATCAATTGTAAAGGTGATAATAAGGTATTGTAAGGTGATGATAAGTAAATATGAGTAGGCCTACTGGTGATATAACATTTATCACTAGCTATAGTTCAAGTGTGAAGTAAAAGGTTTATATATAACACCTCAGATATCACCCGGTTACCCTGGTAACGTGATATATGTATATATAACACAATTAGAAGTCTAGGTGGTATACATTGAATGTATAAACATAAGACTGGTCTGTTAAAATGTGGTATGGTATACAGTATTATATGTACATGCACAACCAGAGATTTGGTTACTTCCTACATCTTTAGCTAATTTTGTAATGTCATATATATATCCTTTCAGTAACTTTAAAAGAAATCAATGAATGTATAACATTTATCATTGCATCATCAGGTATAAAGTGCAAAAATAATTTATACATATATGTCTTCGATTCATATGCACATATATGGATAATTTGTGTAGGTGAACTATTATATTAATTGCTAAATACATATTGTATATACATCTTCTAAATAACCTTATTCATCCTATAAATGGTTGGTTTTTGACCTTTCGAGAGACTAGGACACAGTTAGTTTGATCTTTTGTCTGACTTTTGGACCTCAAGGGTCCTCTTCAGTTGTAGTCCTTATTCTACTAACTAAACCTTACTTTCAATATTAATACATCTAGCTATAGTTTATAATTTTAAAATATGCATATCCAGTTAATATAAGAAGCTAAAAACAGAATCATGACCATTGATATAATAATCATGTAAGAATGAGATTTAACTTTGATACCTAGAGCCGTGTAGTATGTACAGTATGTGTAAGCATTAGAGAATATGATTTACAAAATGTATAGTTAATATACCTACGTACAGACATATTTGTGTTAACCACTATGTGTAGTATATGCGTAGTAATTATATTCATTAATCATGTGATTGTACCTTATGACATTATTGAAGTGCTTTAGTTATTAAAGTTGTCGTTGTCGCTGAGTGAATCGCTTTCAAATCGCTATTACTAACAGTTACTGCATTCAACTACTATATAGTGCAATTTTTTGTGTCAATTGACACAAACTTAAGTGGTTGACCTATTATAATTATATAGCTACATTACCTGAATATGTAGTCTCTGACATTCTCATGCTGTAAGGTCCTGGTACACCTGATGAAACAGCTGATACCCAAATATAGTAGGTTGTACCTTGAGCAAGTCCACTCAGTGTAGTTGATGTACCAGTGATACCTGACACATTTAATGCTCCAGATGGTGGTTCTGTTGTAGTACCACAATTTGTAGAATACCACACAGTGTAGGTCATTCCAGATCCAAGTATTGTAGTCCATGAAACTTTCAAAGATGGAGAACCATTAGATATACTTCTTGTAATGTTGACACCTTGGACTTTAGGAGGTGGAGTGGGGGTAGCTAAGATACAAAGGTTGGGCTAGGATTAATGTATGTAATATGGTGCAACTTTATGCGCACTCAGAGGATTATGGTTCTTAATTTGTAATGACCTGCAGCTGACTTACTGTACATAATTTATTGTCTATTAAGCGAGTTAACATTTCTACATGAACCATATACATACATCATATTCCCACTTTAGTTTATGGTATTATACAAATGTCAATGTAACTATATATAGTCAGTCTATAGAACTATGGCTGTGAGAGGAATCATAATTCTGCATACACTGCATAAATCTTCAAAACATACCTAGCACTACTGTGTAAGTTGTTGTTTTTGTGTCACGATTATTATTTAAACGACAAGAGTATGTTCCAGCATGACTTGTAGCAAATGTAGAAAAAACTAATTTCCTAGCAGATCCACCAACTGTCCACACTTCACCTGGAGTGGCATTAACTGTACTTCCTGTAGAATACCACTGCTTGTTTGCTAGTGTCCTGCTACACTGTAACTCTACTGGTTGACTAATGGTAGGTGTTGCAGTCATGTCGACTGGAGAACCTGATCCAACTGTAATAGTTGTAGCTGGCTGTGAAGCAACTGCAGTAGAGAACAAAGTAAGGAAGCTTCAAAAAGAATGCTTTCTAAGATTATCTAAATATAAATACGTATATAGGCCTTTACTGTAGAATATAGTATATATGCAGGAAAATATTATAGATTATTCATCAGAATATATTATGCCAAACCAACCAATACGTATATTATAGGAGATTACACTGAAGATATAATGGAGAAAATAGTCAAAATAGTCAAAATAGAGAAAATAGTATAGTCTTTGGTACGTATCTATCATGCATAGAGAGTATATGAAGCAATACAAAAATTTAGAGGTTTAAAATGGATGATCTCTATTGAATATATATGTATATGAAAGATTGATCTACTAATATAGTTTTATGTATTACATCCACAACCAGAAATTAAAATTAGAAAAGTTAAACCTTTCCTATAGTGAGTTGAATGAGTATGTCAGTATGTATAAACTCTCTAAGTAAGGATGGCAAAAAATATGAATATATATACCTTCTGACTGTATGTTGCCGAAGAGTACTACAAATAGACATACTGTGGTGAGAGTACTTCCTGATATCATTATAAAACTAAAAGATGGTACTGCAGGGAATTCTCTAGCAGTAGAATAGTTGCTTCAAATTATTACAAGAAATAAGTCGCTCTTTGTTAGTCCTTTCACAGTGACAATGTTTGTTGTTTACTTAAGCACCATCTTAACTACCAAACCTTTTTAAGTACTTAAGTCGTTTAGAAAATGGTAATGTTTAAAGTAATGTTATCAGCCATCTTGAAACATGACAACTGAGTCCACGTTAAATAGGAAACATCCTTTCTGAAATATGTACGTATACATACGTACTTGTGGTGAAATGCATCTGGTATTTAATGTTGAAAAGATTAGCCTTTACATATATACAATGTCATACGTACAATAAATTTAAAGTTTTCCTTCTTGGTATATTACATAATGTCATAATGTCAATGAGGTTGGTTAAATGGAATGATAAATGTGGTTATATGTATCTATGTACGTAAGCAAGTAATTGTAAATGAGATATATTGCTCACTTCCCATATACAAGCTTTTTGATTTCACCTATATATATACAGTTTTTTAATCTTAGATGTACAGCATATACGTATGTGTATATCAGATTTAGTACCTTATTTTCTCAATTAAACGCCGTGGATTTTATTTTTTCATGTTACTTCGAGGTGCAGTGTCTATTCGAGGTTGGTGTCTATTTGAGGGTAGCATTTAATCAATATATGTATAAGATGTTATCATTCACAAGTAATTTTCAGTACATTACCTTATCTTATCGATAAGAGATAACATTTGTTGTTCAGTATTTTACATAATATATATATACACATCTTGACTTTATCGATAAGGTTGATAGTGTTAATAATGTTTGTCTTAAGGCTTACAGTAACATAAATGTTTGTGCATGCTTGTGATTTAACTATAAATGGGACTAACTCTATAATTTTATGCCTGTACCATAAGCTATAGTTACGTACGTACGTATGTAACACTTTAAAATATCCCACAAATTAATTTAGTATGTCAAAAGTTGTTGATGTTCAAAACTTTCTTGGTTTAATTGTGTTATAAAATGTACTATTATTAACTTATTCTTCAGTGATTGGTAATTATGTTGCAAGTAGTTGTTATGTATGTCAAGCAGTTTAGATGACATATACTAGATCTGCCAGTTGTTGTATAATATTTCTACTGAATTAGCTATGTTTGTATCCATGCCTTCATGCAATACTCTATCTTGCCAAATATGTATGTATTCTAAATCTTTTCTTGTTGATCATCTATGGGTTCCTACTTTAAAGTGCTCTGACTGAATGACCTAAAATCTGTGTACAGTTTTCCCAAGCTATGTTAATGTCTTTTTTGTGCACATGATTAATCTCATGTAGGGAGTTTGTGATCTACCAGGGTCGGGCTTGGTTCTGTCTATGTAGTGCAAGATCTAGTAACTGATCACAGGTTGATCAGGTACGCTGGACCAATCCCGTGCAGCTTTGAATTCTCTTATGATGCAAGTAGTGGAAGTGTCAAACAGGGTTGAAACAGTTTTGGAACATGAAATGCTCCAATACCCCTAGCTGGGATCAACTTTACACTCAGCAGCGTGATGTGAAATGAAGTACTGTATAGTAACAATCTTAACACTCAAAGAAGAAGAAACAAAGCTAAGAACATGATATATATATATTGTTTCAGAATTACCTGAAATATTCATGTGTATATGTGCAAAGGAAATTTATACAAAATAATGATGAATTCTTAATGAGATTGGTATTATAAGCTTTTTGTCTTGATGCCTTATCTGGCTTCATCTGTTTTGGTATTATAAAATTGAAGAGCTCGAGAATGCTCTTCAATTTTATCTGGAAACCATGACTATGGAGGGCTCATTTATACCCCTCAGATATTCTCAACTGCCGGTGGAATGGGGAAGGAACCACAATTTTTTACTGCTGGTTGGCTGACATTCTAAGAAGAGAGATTTTCCTTACATATGTACGTATATACGTATATACTCTACCACCTTGTCATGGGCTACCACCATGTAACATTATCATTCTAGAAAGACAATGTTACATGGATCTGCTTGTGATCTACATATAAGAAGTAGTTATTATACTCTAGCCAGTTATTCACAAGGGACAATGTCACCCTTTGTTTGGCTTATCATAAATCTCATTAACTTCACTGACTTTTTAATATTGATGACATTTGTGCATGTACGTACATGCAGCTGCTGTAATTTATGTTATCATTTATTATCTTATTCTGTATACATACTTAAACCTTTTCTTACATTTAATTAACTTTTAAAATTACACTTTTTAAGATATATTATATTATAGCTTAATTAATTGAATGATAAAGAGCAACAAAACTAATTTATCAAATCATTAGCAAACATTACATCAAATCTGCTTTTGACAATGTTAATGTAACATACGTACATGCTTCATATAAAACCAAAACATCAAAACAAGCTAATTTATTATATAGTTCTCATCTTGTTTTTCCAAACTTAAATTTAGGTAACACACTGCATTGACCTTTGGACATTCACTTGAAGTTTGCATATGTGTCAAAAGACTCTAGATAGCTTAGAACCACCTCATGACAGACTTCATAGTCAACCTATATTGTACATTAAATAAATGCACTTAATTTCCTATTGTTACTTGTATATATACATATGTACGTACATGACATAATAGAGCTAGTTCCAAATTATATACATACGTAAATATATATTAATAATATGTAAATATATAAATTGCTCAGCTCAGTTTTAATTATTAATCACGAGTGTCATGTACGTACGTATATATTCACATGCTTCATTTTTAAATCTAATATTGTTCTATATACACTAGTCTCTAAAGCAAATTAAATAGTGCTCAGCATATACACTTTCTTGCATGTATTGATTGATTAAACTTACAGCTGAAGACACCATGTGTGGTCTGCTAGCACGGAGAGATTTAACCCTCTGAAATATGTCCATCATTCCTTCCACTTTCATTCTCTCAATTTCAGACATTGCACATAGGAATATCCCAGTCCTTGACATACCATCACTAGTGTAAATAAAGATATAAACAAACTTGATATATATAATACTGATGGCTTATCAGAGAGCAATGGTAATTACTCTATACAGTGATGTAGGTACGTGCATATTAGGGGAAATGTTTTTACTATAATATCTATGTAGATAAAATGAATCCTAACAAGTATGAAACAGCTGGCTACGGCTCAACAATCCTTGGAGTGGATAAGCGGTGTTGATTCTGGTTCAGGTAAACTTTGAATCATTAATCATTGTGCTCTTCAGGAGACATGAGTGGGTGGGGTAAATCCAGAGTCAATTGTTGAGGATATGAAAGGTTTAAGATCTGCATCAGATCTTAAAGTGTCATACCTTTCCAAAGTGCCCGCAATTACTATACACGTATATACATATTGTAAGCTCTAACGTACATGTATGTAGTTGACTGTCCAGTAATTAAGTGGCCTAACTATATCTTTTACAGCCACCCATCAGTATTTTATTAGCTGTAATTGTGTTAATGTAGGCAACATACATAGTATATGTTTACATGATATTAATGCTTTGTTTTATTGTATGTAGACCATATAATATAGTATATCTGCAGCTTAACACCTTACTTCGTATACGTGTATACCCACAATAAAGACCAAGGAGTGAATATACATGTTTAATATGCATATTGTTTATTGTAGTTATACTTACTCGCACATGACCATCATCGGATAATCCTTTCTGAATTGTGAGTTTTCCACATCTCCCATCAAAGTAAGCAAAGAGGAAATGTTAGGGTGGCCATTTTTAGGCCAGGCTGTGTAGTGATAAAGTGTAGTCTCAAGGGCTGGACACTCATAATCCTGAAGAAACGAAAGCTTGGACCTTGTAAGCATGATTTTGTACATACGTTTATACATAGTACATGTGAATAAGTGAATGATTACTGGAAAATATTACCCTGACCAGTCAATTGCAATTAGAAGTGACCAAAGACTTAGTGCAATTAACTCCTGGCCTTACTTGCAATTGATAAATACGTATACGTATATGTAATCTTACAACAAACGTATGTACGTATACAAATGTTTATAAGTATATACAATTTTCTATACTTTTGAATTATTTGATTTCAGAATCTATTATGGCATTGTAAATTATTTAAAATGAAAAAAATAATTATAAGACAAGTTTTGTATGTTTATCGTTAATCCATGTCTTACAAGGTTAAGTTGGTTAATCTCCAGTTGGTAGGTTGTATATCCGGACTGCTTTACTTTGGTCTTCAATTGGACATCAAAGTTATCAATATAGTGGTGAGTTTTACTCTCATCCTTTGGCCAGAATTCAGTACACATTACCTAGAGAATATAATAAGTTCATTTCTATAATACACATCTTATTATACTGTATATACAGTGCAAGTTATAATATACTATAAGGTAATCTAATATAATTAATTCATATGGCTCCAAGAAAGGACCTAGAAACAGAATGGGCATACGTATTATCAAAAGGTTTAGGATATTAAACTCATTTTAAAGTAAAGAATTTTTTATTTACGTAGGCCTCCGTTTGTTAGAAAACAGAAGACAAAGTCTGCATATAAAGGCGATAGGATTAGTATATATATATATATAGGCAGAGTGTATCATTTAATTATAATAGTATGTATGTACATCCTTGGGTATGTATCTTTTTACATCACTTCAATTTATATTACCATTTGTCTTTCCATGAAGTTTGATAGAACCACAATTGTTGGACACTTGTACATTGTTATGATGGTCAATACATCAACTTCAGAAGACTTAACAGGAGTCTGTGCAGCTATATATTCCTTCTCACCATATCCCTACAATTTGTATAGATGTATAATATTATTATATATGTATATTATACATACAGTATGTATGTAATCAGTACACATTGTATATACACTGTATAATATGCATATATTATAATATTCTTTATATATACAGAATTTAGAATGATTCTATTTGTTAAGAATGTAATAATCTTTGTATTTGTTGGTTTGTATGCATCTATATTATGACAACCAGTGCTGAAGGCTTAGTTTGATCATGAGTTGATTTTTAAATTTAGTCTATATACAGATCTGATATACGTACATATGTCTATACATTTCCATTTTTATGCAAAGACTTTGAGTAGGCAATCAGGAAATGAGTATTGGGGTTATACTCACTACTAGTTTTGTAGCATTATAGTAGTAGGCTGGATCTTCATCATCTTCCACAGTTGCAAGGTAGTTATCAAAATCTAGATTTATTTCACATCAATATGATGAACATGCATTGAAATAGATACGTACATGCAGTATATACAACTGTGCAAGTCCGTACTCACATGGAACCTTATCTAAATATCTGTTTTTTGAGCTGACTTGCTTTGAAAATTCAAAATCTTCATCATCTGGTACTAGACACACATTCTCCAGTTGCTACGTACATTTATATGGCATAATCACTTTATAAACATATAACCTTAATGCAACTGCACTTGTAAAACATATCTCTTGAAAATGGATAATTATAACCAAAATACACTTGTGTAATAATATGTATATTACATACGTATATACGTACAAGATCCCCTCTCATGTACGTACGTATGTTGATACGTAAGTGTACATCACTTGGCTGATGTGTAATAAATCTGTACCTTTCCAATGTTATATATACACATGTGATACATTGGTAAGTATATAGCAAAACTAATTTTATATGTATATATATCACAGGCATCCTTGCTTTTGCACAGGCTCTTTATGGTCTCATTAACTCCCCCTTTCATTCCCAGTATTTCACAATCCTAACTATAAAAGCTTGATGCAGTTAATTTAATTAAGCAAAAGCTAGACTTTTCACTTGTTACAGAAGACATAATATTATCATTAAATATTTTCTGAAGCTTACCAAATATTGCTTAGCAAACCCAGTAACATCATTCTCATTATCAACATAGCTGAGGCCATTGATTTTCATTCTAAGTGAATTTGCTGAAATTGAAGTGTCCCCAACTGATATGTAGTCATTGAGGGAATCATGAATGTAGATGTACTGGCTCTAAATACAACAAATACATACCTGTATTAAATGCTATCATTTACTGTCTATAAAAAGAGTGACCTCTCAGGTTTGTAGTATAACCTTAAACACAATATTATATAGGGAAATTACTTTTTGTGTCAATCATGAGCACAGTTATATACAGTAAGTATACATATGTATCATAAATAATAACTGTTACGTATCTATAGACCATACCAAAATTCTAAAGATTATTATTTCATAATGTCAGTTACATATGTACGTACGTATATACGTATAGGCAAATATCAATTTTCCTTTACCACATTCTGAACCATAAATGTTCTCCTAGTTCTCATGTCTTGTACAAAGTTAAAGATATCAAGTTCAGTTTCTCCATTTTGTAGTTTTTGAAGCATCACATCAATAGTTATGAGTGTCCCTGTTCTACCAGCCCCTGCACTATAAGTGCAAAATCGTTAAGACATACATTATATCAACCAAAAGGAATTTTAATTGTTATTTAAAAGGTATGTATACTGTTAAACCCTAGAGTACGTATGTATGCAAAAGTAGTAATTCATAAATATCAAGTATTTGATTGAAGTGGCCCTCTGTAAGTAAGTAACTGTTCAAAAGAGGTGCTTGTTTTCACAGATTCCACTGTTGATACATGTATTGTGTGTTTTAGATATATATACGTACGTACGTACATACCTGCAATGTACCACCATTGGTGCTGTACTGTCTCCATATGCAGGTCTGATTTGTTGTCTAATGAACCTGACAATTGCTGAAGAAAGTTTAGGTACACCATGATCAGGCCAAGCTGTGTAGAGAAAGTGTTTCACTTCAAGTGGCTCCACCGATCCCTTCTTTCTCTAATATAAAACCAGCAGGATATGTGGTAATAGCTACAGTATGTATAATCTTACATTTGGTATACAGTATATATAGTCATTTGTGTTATACCTAGTTGCTATTGCTTGGACATGATCTTGTAAACTTCATTGTACAAATTATCCTTTAATGTTTTCCTTAACTTCTATATATACAGATACATAGCAGAGTAACCCACTTACTACTCTAAATGTTCTCAGGTCGTACTCTGGAAATACTTCATGCTTGACAGTCATAATCTGCAGATTTCTACCTGGTTTGTGTACTCCATTTATTTCATCCTCCCAATATTGAGCACATTTGGTCTAAACAAAACACCAACACATTGTTAATTGAAAATATTTTTTCTCTAATGTGGTAAGTAATACGTATGTATACGTAATATATTCAATATGTTAGGTGTGTTAGAGAATTGGTTATATAGCCAAACCACAAGCTATAGTAAGGATGTGTGACTACACTTTAAATTCAGTTCACCCACAGTGACTGTGTGGATGGCCTTATATAATTAATTAAATATCCAGGCTTTAGCTTGTATAATACGTACGTATATATGGCAATAACCAGACATCTCAGAATAAGCCATGCATATACATACATATCTAAACTGCAATTGTTAAGTAGAGCTGTATCCAAAAAAAACAATTTAATTTAGTTCTGTGTGCTCTTGCATGTAAGACTTTCCGGCGAAGCTACTCCAGGGTAATACTCAGGTCAGGCTTTTAAACATACGTATATAGTATATTCTACTTTCTTTATAGATTTAACTCTGTAAGATGTACACGTACGTACGTATGTAATAGTTATACACTCTGCCCCTAGTGGGATAATGCTTATAGGCATTTACCAAGTTTTTGGTGGGATACATCATATATTTGCCTTGGTTGCCCCAGCAACAGAGTGTATATACATATACTATACAGTTTATTGGTGCAAGGCTGTGTAGTAGTGTTACTCTTAAAATAGTCATCAGTCTAATGTATCAATACTGAAAATGCTTAACACTTTTCAATCTCTTTAGCTGTTTAAATGGCTTCTAAAGTACAAGTGTCACATTATATATATCATCATGTATATAGTCTACCAGTTCAGTACACAGGCATATATACGTACATCATATATGTATGAACATTTAAAAGGAATATTACATGTATTATAGTATTTACAGATACGTACATACGTATATAGATTATTCTCAGTCGTAATGGTAGTATTTCTATCTTCATGTCTGATGGATACATACATACTTGAAATATATATGCAGCACATGATATAATCATTGTTGCATATATATATATATATACCATTAAATGAGGTGTATACCAGTACTTACTCTTGTTTTTTCTACCAGTTTGGTCAACATAATTATTATGGTAGATCTCTGTTCCCAAATCATTTGCCAGAAGTCACTCACAGTTTCTGGTTTGGGACCTAAAAGAGATTTGAAGGTTGCATTCATTACAATTGAGATATACTTGATATAGATCTAGAAAACTGAGAATGATGTCATACACTTGCACCTACCTTGTGAGGCAATGTAAGCTCTCTGCACAGCATATCCCTACATATATGTATATTATGAATAGATAAATGCGTATACGTATATATATGGTGCATAAATTATGCATTTAAATATACAGTATGCATGTACACTTGGGACTATATGTATTCTTTACGCAAATGCACAGTATAACAGACATGTACTACGATTAATATAAGCTGACATCAAAAATACACTGTATATTTTTATTAGCTCCGTGGATTGTAGTTTGTTTTTAGAGTTCTTGAAAGTGCTTGCTGTTAGTAGAGTATATGTTTTGTATACGCAAATGCACAGCATAACAGACATGTACGTACTGTGATAAACATGGGCTGAAATCAAAAATACATTTTTATTTGCTTCAAGAATGTAGCTTGTTTTTGAGAACTTAAAAATGCTCATGATCAGTAGAGTGACATAATATATTCTCATAAACAATTTACTGTAAGTATTGAAACTGCACAGAAACATAAGGCTTCATATGTACAACACAATCTATACTATATACAGTACGTGTAGTATATACCATTTAGGTATATATCCTTATCCTATATCATACATAAACCAATCAATTAACCTACGTACACGTACGTACATTGATGTATGAAGCATTGATGTAATCATTTCCTTCGTCGTCAGGCTCCCGTAATGGTACTCTTGAGTGATCAACTGTTACAGTATATACACACATACAATATACAGGGTTTAAGCCATAGAAATAATTATGTATTATAACAACATGTAAGTAGTATTTAAATGCACATACAGACAATATTTAACTGCAATGTTATCATATGCGTAAAAAAGGTTTATGAGTTTTCTTGGACTTACAAGTGTGTATATTCACATATCTGTTTTTAAGAGGATTCAATTCTGATGCTGTCGTCCTTCCTTCAGAAGTGGTTACATTCTGGAAAAAGCATATAAAGTGAATTCAACTTTTAAAAGTGTAAATATTCTAAATGTGGTAAACTCTAACAGACATTCAAAAACAATAACAAAATGATGTACTGTAGTCATACATATGTAGGTCATTGTAATACCTGATATTCATCCTTGAATTTCTTATCCCTCTCTTTGTGCATTTCTCTAACATGCATTGCGAAAACATGTTTTGAAATGGGATCCTTTCTTAGGAGTTCTGTATATCAAGTGTATAATATTGAAGTAAATCATTCAAGCAAACAAAGTTATAATGTAATAGTCTAGGAAATACCTTTTTGTGAAATAGGAGATGAAGCATGAAGGTTTTCCTTCAATTCCACTTCCTCAGTTGCAAAAAAATATTTTTTCTGTTTTTTCTTTAATTGACTATATATATATTGAGGCCATTCGTACATACGTATTTACTTGCATTAGAATGTATATATATCACTAATTCCTGAGCCAAGAGAATATACGTATATACAGTATTTATTAATGTACTAAATACATATTGAAGCCATATGTATGTACGTACGTATATATATAAATATGGATGTACTTGCATTAGAATATATACATACGTACAATTATTGAGAGAAGAGGATTTATGAGAATGTATCTCTTAATGTACAGTGCAAATAAGTGACCCTATAACTCACCAATAAGTACATATCACTATAATTACACAGCACACTACTAATGCTATCAAAACTACTAGTATAACTGCTATCAACCACATTTGTACTCCAGTGGCAGAAACCTCAGGATATCTTCTAAATGTATCTAGCATGTAAGAAAAACAAAATAACATATCTGATTCATTATACTTGTACTCATGCATATACAATTCATATAGCAATGGTTGTTAGGTGTAACGTTGCACAACATCTTTATACGTAGTTCTTGATGTGTTGATACAGTTAAATCTGTTATGACACTGTGCCTACGTATATACGCAGTATAATCTTTTAGAATTGTTTGCTGTATTGTACTGTAACTCCAGGATATATAGTTAACTCACATGGTAAACTGTCAGGACCAGGATTTTGATTATTTCCCGAATATGGTTGAACTGTTAGTTTGTATTCAGTATTAGGATCTAAATCAGAGATGATGATAAACGTGTTATTGGTGAAAGTGTCAAAAGAAGCCTCTTCCAAAGTGATTCTGTAGTTGGGATATCCCCTTGCTTCATCAAAAGTCAAGGGATCCCAAGTTACATTTATGGCAGAGTCATTTAACCATTCAACACGTATGTTATTCACCGAGACATCTGGATCTATATACAGAGGAGAAATGTAAGATTACATAATTAAGGACATGTTTAAAACTAGAACATATAGCTTAAATCAAATGTGCATATGTACTTGTTTCCCCATAATGAAACTTTATTCCGATTCTCTTTCCTTCTCCAGCACTAGTACTTGCTGTTACATTCGCCTCATACTGAATACCTTTTGCTAAATCTTTTAACAGTTTGTATGAAAGAAAGAATACATATTAGATATACTATATACGTACATATTACTTTGCTAGACAGTGACTAGCATGGACCCTGATATATATACTGTATGGGTATCAGTGCTGTAATGTAACATACGTATTAATACGTAAAAAATAAAAATATAATGATGCCATGTTGTATGTATGTACACTGATTTTAGGTTTATATACATAGGTTTGGGCTGGGATATAATGTACTGTACAGTGTTACAGTACATTATTGTGAACTTGCATTTTCGTATAATATAATGTCTTGATTTTTGAAAGCTATTATATGCATTTATAGAACTTACTGTTATTACCTGTCCAACAATACTTATTATCTTCTGTTATGGTGTAGGTATGTTTCATATTCCTAACTTGATAGTAAGTTAGTGTGTAATTGAGTATGACTCCATTTGGTTCCGATGGCTCCTCCCATATCAAACATGGTCCATATGAGTCATTGGAGTAGAACATGAGGTTTTCCACATTTGAGGGTTCTGTGAATTATAATTATATACGTATGTATATGAATATTGTACCATGTATATAATTTGTAATAACACTATATAAATCCTCTCAGTGACAGAATTGGCTACTTACTGTCTTCATCAGTTTTAAATGTATTTCCAGTGAATGGTCCTATTCCTTTGTCATTAACTGCTGCTATGCTCCAATTGTATTGAGTGTTAGGTGTCAGGTTGTCAACACGTACATTGTAATCTGCCTGAGTTTCTCTTCTTCTTCTTCCTTCTATATTAATTACTTGCTGTGTTATGTTCCATTCATAGGAATGGTTCTTGATTTTAATGATGTATTCGGAGAGTTTACCATTAATACCTGATACATCAGGTGATGCCCACATAAGAGTAACAGATCTGGGTGTTTCATTTGAAGTAGTCAGGCTTCTTGGGGCTTCAGTGGGTACTACATGTAGATATATATTGCCTTAGGATTTTATTTAAGCGTATATCATGTAGCTTACTTGCACTTTGAGTTTGGGTAGTAATATTAGATATTGATCCATTTCCAAAAGTGTTTCCGTAGTAGGCTTGTATCTCATACAAACGAAAGGCATCCAAATCAGTTAGAGTGTGATTTGTGGCACCAGCAGTTACATTGATGAGACCTCCTTTGTTTCCATAATCATAATCATCTAAAGCTATGCTATTTAGCCATACAGTGTAATCATTGGCTATACCACTCCAATGGACAGTAATAGAACTACTTGTTAGATTGGAAACTGAGAGTTGTTTGACTGTAAGAAAAAAATATATATATATTCAACAAGAGGATGTTATGCATATCTCCTGTATCCAGAGCATAATGTTATCAATGCTGACAGAGACTACTACATTAAAAGTATATATTCATATATACATGAGTTCTTAAATATTATGTACATACTGTATATACGTATATACATACGTAGGTATTTAAATACAGTACATACCAAGTGGTATGGTGGTAATATCAATAGTAGCTGCTGGTCCATTTCCCATGTCTGTATATGCTGATACATTGACTGTATATTTTTCTCCTGGATTTAAATCTTTTACACAAAGCACTTCTGATGTAGTTTTGTTGTTAACATTGCCATATTTAGTCATATATGAAACTGTAAATCCCTCTATTTTCCCATTAGTTTCATTAATCCTAGGTTCTGTCCAATTGACAGTGTATGAATGTGATCCCAGATCAACTAAGGTGAGATCTTGAGGTGTTCCACTGGGCTCTGTACAAATTGAGAATTGCTTATATCTTCACATAATTTTATCTATCCACATCAATACAATATATTTATACATACGTACATACGTAAGTATGTAAATATAGACATCTATTTCTCCATCATATTTGCCTTACACAGATTCGGTGCATTAACTCTACTGTTTTATACATTATTATGTACATAAATACATACATTACTTACTTGCACTGTGAGTTTTGTTTGTTGTACTTATTTTAGATCCATTCCCCAAGTCATTCCCTTGATAAATTTCAATCTTATACTCATGGTAGGCATCCAAACCAGTTAGAGTGTGATTGTTCCTACCAGTCACATTCAATGGCCCACTTCCCTTGTTCCCATAATCATGAGAATCTGTAGTAGTGCTGGCAAGCCACACTGTATAAGCGTCTGTTGGAACATCCCATTCTACTGTTATAGAGCTATTACTTACATCTGTAGCAGTGAACCCTTGAACTGAAAAAGTTAACAATATTAAACATATACAGTACCATCATGAGAGTACATATAGCATGACAATGTTAATGTGATGGGTGATGCATTAATATATCTATATATTATTAGATAAACAAATACGTATTAGCTTTGACTATATACGTATATACATGATTAATTTAGTTATAAACATAAAACTGCTTGCTGAATTTCAAGCTTCAATCAATACATATTTTTTAGATTACAAGGAAATTGCTTATATCAAACCTTTTGGTATAATTGTGATGTTAATAGTAGCTGGAGGACCTACTCCAATCCTTGTATATATATGCAGATACATTAACAGTATACACTTTGTTAGATTCCAAGTTGGTAGCTTCATATATACGTACTGTTCTTGAGGTGTTAACTTCATAAGAGTTTGAGCCATTTCCATATAATTGTACAGTGAATCCAACTATAATACCATTGGTCTCATTGTCTAAGGGATTTCCCCAAGTTACAGTGAAAGAAGTGGATGCAGTAGCATTTTGCATTAGATTTTGAGGAGTACCAGAAGGTTCTGTATAATATATAATAACACTATAAATAAACATACTGGACATGTAATAATAATAAGAGATGCGAGGTAGCTATATATTTTGCTGATGAAGACCTCAGGGTTGAAACGTTCAGAATTTACCAATTCATGTTGCTGAAGCTCAATAACCCTTCATCTCTTTTAATGATCGCAACAAACACTCCCAATTCCTTCATGTAATAATAATATATATACAGTACGTATATACGTACTATAATGCGGAAGAGGTGCATAGCAAGAAACTTACTATCTTCTTCAGTTGTAACATTGGCCATTGCTTCAAGACACAAGTCTCCCATTCCATCAATACACTCTATTAAATATGTTGTGTATGGATGTAGGTCTAGATCTGGTATTGTTTGATTGTTGATAAGGAGAGTTGTGTTGTAGTATACTATTGTAACTTCTTTTTTTGGATGATGTTGGGTAATGCTGCAATTGAAATTTATCCTTTCTTCATAATATAATGTTAAATTCACCTCTTGTGGGGAAACAGCTGCAGTCTCAATGGTAACATTATCTGAGGAGCAAGGCAATGTACATATCATATTATACTTTGTATAGTAAATTATCTGTCTATATATATGCACTTAAATTTAAATACGTAGATGTGCATATTATATTGTACGTATATGTACATGATGATATGATAATATGTATAATCATATGCATACCTCTCATTTTTGTAGTATCATTTCTTTTAGTAACATTTCCTTCTCCAATACTGTTGTTGGCACTAACTTCAATGGTGTACACTGTGTTTACATCTAAATTGCTGATCACAATCTGTCTATTCTGATTAGATACATTTAAACTTATTGATTCACTTTCTTCACTTTGATACCTTACTGTATATCCAGTGTGAGGTAGTCTACCAATAAACTGTTCTGTTATGTTCCACTGAACTGTTATACTGTTGCATGCGATATTTGAGAATGAAACAGAATCTGGTGCCTCAGGAACTGAAAGAGCAATGAAGACATACTATTAACAGTACTATTAACAGTAAATAGCCATAACTGATCATTCAAGTTCTACATCAAACTTACCATCATATGTAATCTGAACTCTGTCACTATATTCTCCAATTCCAGCAGATGAATTAGCTGCTATCCAAAAGTTATAGGTCACTCTACTAGTTGGAGTAGACAGGCTTACATTTTTAGTGTATATACTAGTTGGAACGGTCAAGACTACTAGTTTAGTGTATGTATGTTTTATTTTTGTTACAGTTATATTCTTTGTCATTACTGATGTTCCATTTGGACTAGTAACATTTGCAGCATTACCATATTTGATAATATAGCTGTATTTTGCACTGGAATTTGGTGATATCCATGTAAAATATTGTTCCACCTCATCACCCATTACCTTAGTTTTACTGATATTGACTTCTGTAATCTTTCCTGGTACTACAGAAACAACAGCACATACGTATACAGAATATATGTACTGTAAAGGTTGAGATATCATTACAAGATGCTCACATGTTTTCACTGTTCCATTTGCCTCAAAGCATGCTTCACTTCCATTCTCATCATATGCTATGCAATGTACCACATATGTAGTATCAGACTCCAAAGAATCTTTTTCTGTGTGATCTTGTTGAGTGAAGGAGATTGTTATTTCAGTCTTGTTGATTGTACTAATAGTACAGTTGTATCTGTAGTGTTCTGAAGGTTTGTAAATAGTGATGCCTTTTGGAAAGTGTGGATCTATCTGGAGTGTTCCAATGCCTACACAATTATTCAATTTTATTAGTAAATCATCATGTACGTACATGAGAGCCAAGGATTCACAGAAGATCAAGATAAAGAAAAAGACAAAGACTCCCAGGATCACTAATGGTCTGTTGTGAATAGTAGAGTTGTGTACTTTCATTACGTAAGAGAAGTATGACATATTCAATGTTAGGTTAATACACATTCACTATATATACGTATACATACAGTATGTGCTACTTACTCTTTTCCTCAGTTGTATAATTCATATCCATGCACAAATGATTCTCCTAAAGCATTCACAGCCTTTACTCTAAACGTATATTTTGTCTTGGGTATCAACTGTGATATGCTGACATTCAAAGTAGTAGTATTTAGTTTTATGGAAGTGGTACTGTGTTCAATAACATATCCGGTGATGGGGAGATCTCCAATGTCAGTGGGAGGCTTCCATGAAATATACACATCGCAAGCCTTTCCAGTAATTTTTACCTCTAAGGGAACTGGTGGTTCTGTAGAGTAGTCGAATACTTTTAGTATAAATGTGAATGGCTGGATCTCAATGTATATTATAACAATTAGCTAATAAATAGCTAATATTATAAATATTATAACAAGTTAACATACACAGAGGGATTGAATTCGTTTAGTAGAGATGTGAGTGTCTGGACATAATATAGTCGGCTAATACCCAAATTTCTAATCAAATACGTACATACGTACATATGATAAGCAAAATAATTCACTGGGAGATATTACATATGTACATAGGTCATCATACATACGTATATTAATGATGCAAGCGGGAGCATTTAATAATATGCTTTTAAGTTAATTCTATAACTTAAAAAATTAGCAACAGTCCTGATGTAACGTATAGAGACAGTATGTACTGTAATACAGTAATGTGTACACATATATATTTAGTAACTCAGCATGTTATAAGCTCAATGTGAATTAGTATATATTACCTTTATAAACAAGTGTAATGTGATCACTACGCGGTCCAATGTGTTGTCCTGATCTGCCAGCTACTGATACATTGTATGTTTCATTTTTTTAGTGGAAACACAAGAGTGTAAACTAAGTCAGTTGTGTTTTCCTCCAGAGTTGTTCCATTAGAAGATGAATAATATATAGTATAGTACTTTGGAGCATCATTTGTTGAAGTTGAAGGTTCACTCCAAGAAAGTGTTTGAATGATACTGTTTTCTGTTGTTTCTGTAGTTCCTTTTGTAACGTTGTTTACTCTTTCTGGTACTGTGAGAGAATAATCAATGCATATCAGACATATGATATGTAATTTGCTAAACTTACCTTCAAACTTAGTTGTCACACTACGTATTGAGTTAATGAAACATATACATCAAGTTACGTATTGAAAAATATACAAGTTCCTACTTTATGGTTTTAAACACGTAACTATGTTAACTTTGGCTGTGAGTTGAATCATAACTCTGCACATATACACAATAGGACAGCTATGCTCTGCAATTAATTGTACAAACTTACCAAGCACTACTGTGTAAGTTGTTGTGATCACGTCATTAGTTACACGACAAGAGTATGTTCCAGCATGACTTGTGGCAAATGTAGAAAACATAATTTCCTAGTAAGTCCACCAGTTGTCCACACTTCACCTGGAGTGGCTTCCACTATACTTCCTGTACTATACCACTGCTTGGTTGCTAGTGTCCTGCTACACCGTAACTCTACTGATTGACTAATGGTAGGTGTTGCAGTTATGTCGACTGGAGAACCTGATCCAACTGTAATAGTTGTAGCTGGTTGTGAAGCAACTGAAGGAGAGAGCGTAGGCAAGATAAAAGAGCCTTCGAAGCCATATACCCTCCGTGTATGATACTAAATAATATCTAGATACAGTTTGTCAGTAAGCTCTTTTCGACATACATAAGTGTTTCTTTTTCCTTATTTTAATTGGTGAATCCCCACTTCATTATGAATGGTAAAGCTTATACACGAGATAAAAGCTTACCTTTAGAAGAACAGAAAAGGATCCAAATGAGAAGTATCCAAATACCTGAAGCTGAGCCGACTTCCATTTTTTCTATCACTAACGTATCGGCTTCCATTGAGCAAGAAATCAATGTGCAAACTGGTAAGTAGATATTATGTAAGTACGTATACTGGAGGTGTTTTTCCAACCTTTCTACAGCTGTGTACTGTATGCCAAATAAGATTAGGTTTAATTATAGCTATATAATATAATCTATCCATAACCATACTGTTAGGTGTATTTTTCAAGTAGAAGTAACAAAAAAGTATACTTTATTACTGGCCTATACAGCAGTACTTATGCATTATGTATCAAACAAGTGACTACTCTTCTCTTGCTTTGTATTCCAAAGGGAGTGTCAATGAGAATATGAAATACTTCATCTCTCTCTCCATCATCTTCATCGGCCACTAGTTCCACTGATATGTGCTGTCTCTCAAATGACTTGTAAACTTCAGAGAAGGTCAGTGTAGAATTCCTCAGAACATAATCACCTTCATTAGCTGCATGAGTTGGGTCATATGAAATTACCATGACTGCGTACATGTTTCATGGTATTTTCAGCAAATATGAATACTTAATTTGAATGTGTATTATAATGAATAGATTAATTAATAATGTGTAATGATTGGATTAATTTAATTAGTATTTTTAAATCTCTCTTCTCTCTATGCTGCAAAGTGGACTCCATTAGGGATAAAAATGTCAACATCAATTTATATATATACGCACATATAAATTTATTTAGCTTTGAAATATATTCAGTAATTAACCTAATTTATTAACCCATGCCTTTTAAATGAATATTCTGAATTTGATTAAATGGAAATAAATTAGTATGCCTATATATTAATTTAAACAGAAAGTATCGCGGTTATTCCCTAAAATTATATGTAAATACTGCAAATTAAGCCAGTAACCTCCCACAAACACATATATAGCTTTGACTGAAAATTAACAATGACCTAAAGCAAAGTATGGAGTCCACTATGTAGCATGGAGAGTAAGAGAGAATTTGTAAATTTAAAAACATTTACTATCCAATCATTATAATACACATTCAAATGAAAGATAAAAAGTACACATTAAATTTTATATAGTTGTGACTTTAAGATGTAAAATTAACAAGACCTCAACCTGAAGCAAAATACTGCTACAGCTTCAGATGTGATATCAGCTTACCACTTCCATAGAGACAGATGTCTAGTTCTACTACTCTCACCGTCACCACAAGAGGTGTGGCTATCCACCCTTCTCTCTCAACAGTTAGTACTACAGTCTGTCCTTCGTATCCTGAAGCACTTATCTCCACAAAGTTGACTGTTACTATGTTATCTAAAAATAAAAACTTAGTTATTTACAAGTATACAGTGAAACTGTAAGGTGTATCTAGATCTCTTTCTAGTCAAACAAGAACTCTAAATAAGGAAACAATAGGGAATTTCCCTTTACAGGATTGCTTACCACATGTGTGTCCATCTTCATTTAGTGTATAGTCAGTATTACAAGCACAAGTATATGATCCTGGTGTATTTAGACATATATGATCACATCCACCATTGTTAGCTAAACATTCATCAGTATCTACAGTTTGAAAATTAAAAAAGAAGTATGGAAATCGATCAAGGAAGCTTTAACTGTCTCAATATATACAGCTAATCCACAGCTAGAGCAAGTCCAACCAACGTATATACACTAGAAGTACTACATTACCATTAATTGTGCTTTGAAGGACAGGCTTGCTCCACACTCCACATCCAACATCAGACACAGCTCTCACTCTCACTTGGTAGGTTTGTCCAGATTGAAGGTTCTCTATTGTAACTGATGTACTAGTTGGGTTTGGCAATACTCTATTCCAATCTGTTGATCTATTTAATGACCTGTACTCGATTTCATAGTTTTGGATGGGACGTTCACTTGAAGGTGCCAACCAGAATGCCCAAAGAGCTGGTTGAACACAACTGATACTCACTAGATCCACCTTTTCAACCTGTGCTGGAGCTGTGATCAGGAAACACAAAAGTATATTCACAATTAAATGTGTATAGCTATTGATGGACTATCATGTATATAAGATAAGACTGGAGACATTGATATACGTATATATACACTGTGAGGGTCAATGGCTCAAACTGTATATATGATACGTACTGCATGGACAAAATTCTCAGGTTCTATATATACATGCTAATACATAGAATGCTCCTTTCCAGTAATACCTTTATACGTTCTCTTTATCATTCTTGTACTGAAAGGTCCTTCACCAACTGATGAAATTGCTGCTACCCAAATATAGTAGGTTGTACCATGTGCAAGTCCACTCAGTATAGTTGATGTACCAGTGATACCTGACACATTTAATGCTCCAGATGGTGGTTCTGTTGTGGTACCACTGCTTGTAGAATACCACACAGTGTATGAAATGTCATAATCAAAATCAGTTATTGGTGTCCAGCTAACAGTGAGAGTAGGTACTTTAGTAAATACAACTCTTATAAACACACCAGTGACCTTTGGAGGTACTGATAAGGTAACTGCAGATGAAGATATACGTAGTTGAAAATAATATTAAAAAATATGTACAGTTGAGATGTGAAAGATTGTTAGTACGTACATAGGATAAACAATATCATCCAGATCCAGAGCTACAACATAATGCTACATAATGCCAGTGGTACAGACCAATCCAATCTAATCAAAACCAGTAACAAATCGACACGCTTTGCCATATTAGCCTGCAGCTGCACACTCATGATCAATGGAATAATTATTTACCCATTTACATACCATTTATATATCTATATAGTTGTACATTGTATATAGTTGTACATACCAATGTTGCTGGTCACAGAATCACAGGATACCAAACCTTCCCTTGAAGAGATGCAGGTGACAGTATAGTTAACACTAGAAGTCAAACCTTCAACAGTTAGTACTTTAGTAGAATCAGAGGTGGACACCATTTTTGTGGGTAGACCGGAAATGTTGGGAGAGATTGTACAGCTTGATGAATCAATTAACGGTGGTGATGAAAGTGTAAATGTTATTCTTGTTGAATGTGGTGAAGAGAGAAAGGAGATTGTGGGAGCTACAGAAAAGAGGATGATTAAATAGAGAATTGATGCAGTTGACCACAACATATATTATATACCATGTTGTCTGGTCCTTCTAACTCCTGTCACTTCTTTTCCATCTCCCAAATCATTGAAAGCTATTACTCTCACTCTGTACTCAGAGTTGATTGCTAGTCCAAGAATGGCTGCTCTTGTTGAACTGAGAATACGATGTACAAGAACACCATTGCTGTACACTCTGTACTTGACAGGAAGTCCTCCTGTGTTGGAGGGTGCTGTCCAATGCAAGTTCAGCTGGTCACATTTGTCAGGTGGTGGAGTTATAACCAGTCCAGTGGGAGCACCTGGAACTGTTAGGACATGTATAGACAGTCAATGAAAGTTCTATATACATGTATATTTCTAACAAGAAACTGATGTGGAATTAAAAACATGCAATACTTGAACCTAAATTCTCCCCTGAGAAAATGTGTATATATACAATTCACCTGGATGCCATTTTCATGTGAATACATTGTAACCTTGAATCAGCAGTTACAACAATTTTAACTAAATTTATAAACATGTATATCATTAACCACACTGTACTAGTGCAAAAGACTTCTAGTTAAGGTACCACTACTCTACCATAGGTACCTTGAAAGGTTGTATTCATTGCTCTTCTACTGTATTTTCCATGGAGTTTATTAGATATAGCACAAACCCAAACATAATATGTTGTTCCACTTTGAATTCCAATTGACAGTAAAATGGAAGCCGAATAGGATATTAATTCAGGAGCATCATTTGGAGGAGTGTTCTGATTGGTTGCAGAATACTGTACTACATAAGAGATATCCTGCCCTATCGGAGCAGTCCAACGGACCAATAGGGAGGGCTTTCTTCTACTAACTGTAGCTATCACAGAAACTCCTTGTACTTGAGGAGGTGCTACATCATGAAGAGATTGTCATTAATATATATACAATATATACGTACGTATATGTATACAAATACAAGAGGTTTTCATAAATATTCATGTAGTGTATATATACACTAAACAAGGACCATTGATATTCTACTTACACTAGCTATATAGTACCTTGAAATGTAATTGCTGAGGTTCTTAAACTGTAGGGTCCTTGATTCCTGTCTGTTACAGCAGCTACCCAAATGTAGTATGTGGTTCCTTGTGAAAGATCAGTCAATGTGGCTGAAGAGCTAATAATTCCTGACAGTACTGATGCTCCAAATGGTGGTTCTGTTATAGTACCACTATTTGTGGAATACCACACAGTGTAAGTTACTCCAGATTCAGATACCGCAATCCATGAAACTGTCAAAGATGGAGATCCATCTAATGTCCCTTTACTAACTCTAACACCTCTCACTTGTAAGGATTCTATGAATAAATACTGTACATTGTATACAATACTTAGTAGTATATACGTAGCTACGTATACATACGTAGTAGCATTTAAACATTATAATGAAGTCAAACACATTTAAGTTATTTACATCAAAGTATTGCTAACATTTTTAGGAGCATATGGTGTATCCAGAGAATACAGTATATGATATAATATTGTAAGTCCTTTTTGGTGTATATAAAACAAGATGGAATACATACGTATATATACGTATAAAGACCCTTAAATAGTCATAGTGATAATCAAATCCCATAATCACATTCAAAGAAACCTTTGTGGTTAAGTAAATATATACTTTACTATCATATTTATAATTAATCTAAATATTATTACAACCATTATTATCAGTGGCACAATTAAAATTGGTGATTAAAAGGCGATTATTGTTAAACGTTGCTGGGATAGGAGCTATAGGACAAATGGTTAAACAAAATCATCATTGCTGTACATGTATATATAATGTCTTCCTCATGACAAAGTGACAGAGAAGAACGCATAGAACGAGCGAGCACACTTTACTTTAAAATAATTGTGTTAAGCAATACAGCAACCACATAGTTACATAATGAAATGTGACAAAGGCAAAAAAGGTAATCCAGCAGTACATAGATGAGCTGGTACAAATATGTCTGTATACACTTAAAGATGTGCATATTGTATTTCATAAATTGGTGTTAAAAACATAAATTTATATAGCTACATACGTAGGTATGTACGTATGTCATGTTGAGGGGTTAAATACTTTCTGTGCAATTGAGTGTTGCCATTAATTATATAATCATACCTCTCATTTTTGTTGTAACATTTCCTTTAGTAACATTTCCTTCTCCAATATTGTTGTTGGCACTAACCTCAATGGTGTACACTGTGTTTACATCTAAATTACTGATCATGATCAGTCTATTCTGATTAGATACGTTTAATCTGATTGATTCATTTTCTTCACTGTAATACCTTACTGTATATCCAGTGTGAGGTAGTCTACCAATAAACTGTTCTGTTATGTTCCAGTGAACTGTTATACTGTTGCATGTGATGTTTGAGAAGGAAACAGAATCTGGTGCCTCAGGAACTGAAATCAATACATACTATTATCAGTAAATAGTAAAACTGTTAAATTCCAACACATCAGACTTACCATCATATGTAATCTGAACTCTGTCGCTATATTCTCCAATTCCAGCATCAGAAATGGCTGCTACCCAAAAGTTATAGGTCTCTCTACTAGTTGGAACGGTCAGGCCTACCGTTTTAGTGTATATACGTTTAATATTTTTTACTGTTATACTCTTTGTCATTACTGATGTTCCATTTGGACTATAGAGTAAATTTGCAGCATTACCATATTTGATAACATAGCTGTAGTTTGCACTGGAATTTGGTGATATCCATGTAAAATATTGTTTCACCTCATCACCCATTACCTCAGTTTTACTGATATTGACTTCTGTAATCTTTCCTGGTACTACAGAAACAACAGCCATATACAGTATGTGTACTGTAAAGGTTGAGATATCATTACAAGTTACTCACAAGTTTTCACTGTTCCATTTGCCTCAAAGCATGCTTCACTTCCATTCTCATCATATGCTATACAATGTACCACATATGTAGTATCAGAATCCAAAGAATCTTGTTTTGTGTGATTTGGTTGAGTGAAGGGGATTGTTGTAATTTCAGTCTTGTTGAATGTACTAATAGTACAGTTGTATCTGCAGTGTTCTGATGGTTTGTTGATAGTGATGCCTTTTGGAAAGTGTGGATCTATCTGGAGTGTTCCAATGTCTGCATAATATGAACATACATTACCTCCAGTCTACTATACATATATGAATACGTACATTCATAACAAACGAATGCATTTACACATATGCTATATTTACTGTACATTTATATATACAACATTACATTTTCCAGGAACCTATATACGTATGTATACCTGTAAAATTAATACTCATGTGCACATTAATAGAGAAGGCATCTTTCCTTTTTGTTAAAGGATTAATACGTATATTCTCACCTTTTATGTTAAATTTGTTTTTGTATATGTACGTATTTCCTTTAGTATATAACAAATTAACACTTTATTTGTTTAAGAATATGATGCGTATATACATACATACTTCTCATTTTTGTAGTATTACTTCCTTTAGTAACATTTCCTTCTCCAATATTGTTGTTGGCACTAACTCCAATGGTGTACACTGTGTTTACAGCTAAATTACTAATCACAGTCTGTCTCTTCTGATTAGATACATTTAAACTTATTGATTCATTTTCTTCACTATGATACCTTACTGTATATCCAGTGTGAGGTAGTCTACCAATAAACTGTTCTGTTATGCTCCACTGAACTGTTATACTGTTGCATGTGATGTTTGAGAATGAAACAGAATCTGGTGCTTCAGGAACTGAAAGAGCAATCAAGAAATATAATTTACAGTAAATTTTAATGAATGTTTGTCAAATATTCCAACATATCAGACTTACCATCATATGTAATCCAAACTCTCTCACTAAATTCTCCCATTCCAGCATCAGAAATGGCTGCTATCCAAAAGTTATAGGTCTCTCTACTTGTTGGAACAGTCAGGCCAACCGTTTTAGTGTATATACGTTTTATATTTGTTACTGTTATACTCTTTGTCATTACTGATGTTCCATTTGGACTAATAACATTTGCAGCATTACCATATTTGATAACATAGCTGTAGTTTGCACTGGAATTTGGTGATATCCATGTAAAAGATTGTTTCACCTCATTACCCATTACCTCAGTTTTATTGATATTGACCTCTGTAATCTTTCCTGGTACTACAGAAATAACAGCACATATACAGTATGTGTATTGTTAAAGTTGAGATATCATTACAAATTACTCACAAGTTTTCACTGTTCCATTTGCCTCAAAGCATGCTTCACTTCCATTCTCATCATATGCTATACAATGTACCATATACGTAGTATCGGACTCATTAGCATCAACAATACAATAAACATTGGTTATCACTCATAGCCATCACTTTACATTGCTAGGATTAGAACTAGTAGGTTACATACTAATTACTAAACTAAAGTCTCCTTAGTACTAATTAGTGGAGAATTATTAACCCTGACTGTCAGAGTCTAGCTCATTGAAATGGTTAGCTATACAAATAAAGTTGCTTACCTACTGTACGTGTACAATATACAGTGGGAACTAATACATACACACACATAGATACATTACCTTCTTTCTTTTTGGTTATATCCCTGGTATGTCAATAGATACAACTGCATTCAATTATGACACATTACTCAAATGACCCATACTTAAGTGACTTATTATAGTTACATTACCTGAATAGGTAGTCTCTGACATTCTCATGCTGTAAATTCCTGATACACCTGATGAAACAGCTGATATCCAAATATAGTAGGTTGTACCTTGTGCAAGTCTACTCAGTGTAGTTGATATACCAGTGATACCTGACACATTTAATGCTCCAGATGGTGGTTCTGTTGTAGTACCACAACATGTAGAATACCACACAGTGTAGTTTATTCCAGAACCAGGTACTGCAGTCCATGAAATGTTTAATGACACTGATCCATTAGATATTCCTCTTGTAATGCCAACACCTTGGACTTTAGGTGGAGGAGTTGGAGTAGCTAATATGTAAAGGGTGGTACCAGGAATAATTTATGTACATATCTTTCATATTAAGGTGTAGTTCTTAAGGGAGCTAATATAATGTACACCAAGTCCCACTGTTTGGTTTTGTAATATGAACATGTTTACTATAATATATTCACTATATAGACCTATGGTTGTGAGCTGAATCATAAATACAATTATAGGTGTATACAAAATAGGACAGCTATGTAGTTTTATATATATACAAACTTACCAAGCACTACTGTGTAAGTTGTTGTGTTCACTTGACTGATATTTTTTACATGACAAGAGTATGTTCCAGCATGACTTGTAGCAAATGTAGAAAAACCTAATTTCCTAGCAGGTCCACTAGTTGTCCACACTTCACCTGGAGTGGCTTCTACTGTACTTCCTGTAGTATACCACTTCTTGCCTGCTAGTGTCCTACTACACCATAACTCTACTGATTGATTAATGGTAGGTGTTGCAGTTATGTCAACTGGAGAACCTGATCCAACTGTAATAGTTGTAGCTGGTTGTGAAGCAACTGAAGGAGGGAACAAAAGTATGCATACAACATACACATGGAACAGCTATGTAGTTTTATATATATACAGACTTACCAAGCACTACTGTGTAAGTTGTTGTGTTCACTTCACCCATATTTCTTACAAGACAAGAGTATGTTCCAGCATGACTTGTAGCAAATGTAGAAAAACCTAATGTACGTCCTTGAGCTGTCCACACTGCACCTGGAGTGGGTGTTACTATACGTCCATTAGTATACCACTGCTTGGATGTCCCTGGCCTACTACACCATAACTCTACTGGTTGACTAATGGTAGGTGTTGCAGTTATGTCGACTGAAGAACCAGATCCAACTGTAATAGTTGTAACTGGTGTGAGGAATAGCAAAATCAAAGGAACCTTCATATTAGGGATTACATTTGTAGTGTAAATGATTAAATAATTCACAGATATTTGGGAGGGACATGTGACCCAATGGAGTATATATATATACATACGTATGTACTTTAAAGTTTAGTCTCCATTTCTCTGCATGTAATGAAGTCAAATTTCAAATATAAAATGTATTACACATTTATATTGAGAATGGGTGTAGTACATATACATATACATATATAGAAAAGAAAAAGCAACAAAAATATATGGAACGTAGAGTATATATACATACGTATATACATATAGCCCCCACCTATATCATTTACTGTATATCACCTATGACTTGAATCAATTGTAAAGGTGATAATAAGGTATTGTAAGTTGATGATAAGTAAATATGAGTAACATTTATCACTAGTTCAAGTTTGAAATATAAGGTTTATAACACCCCAGATATCGCCCAGTTGCCCTGGTAACGTAATATACATATATATAACACAATTAGAAGTCTAGGTGGTATACATTGAATGTATAAATGTAAGACTGGTCTGCTAAAGTTTGGTATGGTATACATGGTATGGTATACATATTTTGTACGTATACATGCACCACCAGAATTTGGTTACTTCCTACATCTGTAGCTAATTTTGTAATGTCATATATCCTTTCTGCTACAGTAACTTTAAAAGAGATCAATGAATACATAACACTTATCGATATCATTGCATCATCAGGTATAAAGTGCAAAAATAATTTATACATATATGCCTTCATAAATATACATACATACGTACGTATATGAAGAATTTGTGTAGGTTATTATACTGCTATGTACGTATTGTATATACATCTTCTAAATAACCTTATTTATCCTATAAATGGTTGGTTTTTGACTTTTCGAGAGACTAGGACACAGTTAGTTTAATCTTTTGTCAGACTTTTGGACCCCAAGGGTCCTCTTCAGTTGTAGTCCTTATTCTACTAAATAAACCTTACTTTCAATAGTAATACATCTAGCTATAGCTTATAATTTTAAAATATGCATATCCAGCTAATATAAGAAGCTAAAAACAGAATCATGACCATTGATATAATCATGTAGGAATGAGTTTTAACTTTGATACCTTGAGCCGTGTAGTGTGTACGGTATATTATATGTAAGCATTAGAGATTATGATTTACTAAATGTATAGTTAATATATACCTATGTAATTAAAACAGTTACTGTTTTAATTACATAGGTATATATTAACTATACAGTTACAATTTTTTGTGTCAATTGACACAAACTTAAGTGGTTGACCTATTATAATTAGTTACATTACCTGAATATGTAGTCTCTGACATTCTCATGCTGTAAGGTCCTGGTACACCTGATGAAACAGCTGTTACCCAAATATAGTAGGTTGTACCTTGTGCAAGTCCACTCAGTGTAGTTGATGTACCAGTGATACCTGACACATTTAATACGCCAGATGGTGGTTCTGTTGTGGTACCACAATTTGAAGAATACCACACAGTGTAAGTTATTCCAGATCCAGGTACTGTAGTCCATGAAATTGTCAATAACACAGATCCATTAGATATTCCTCTTGTAATGTTGACACCTTGGACTTTAGGGGGTGGTGGAGTGGGGGTAGCTAAGATACAAAGGTTGGGCTAGGATTAATGTATGTAAATATGGTGCACTCAGAGGATTATAGTTCTTAATTTGTAAGCACCTGACTTACTGTACATAATTTATTGTCTATTAAGTGAGTTAACATTTCTACATGTAACATATACATACATCACATTCCCCCTTAGTTTATGGTTTTAAACAATGTAACTATGGTATATATAGTCAGTCTATAGAACTATGGCTGTGAGAGGAATCATAAATCTGCATACATTGCATAAATCTTCAAAACATACCTAGCACTACTGTGTAAGTTGTTGTTTTTGTGTCACGAATATTATACAAATGACAAGAGTATGTTCCAGCATTATTATAATGTACATCACGTCCCACTCTCTATGATTTTATAATATACACATGCTACTATAATATATTCACTATATAGACCTATAGTTGTGAGCTGAATGATACATACACTTATAGGTGTATACAAAATAGGACAGCTATGTTCTGCATTTAGTTTTACAAACTTACCAAGTACTACTGTGTAAGTTGTTATATCCCCTTTAGTTACATGACAAGAGTATGTTCCAGCATGACTTGTAGCAAATGTAGAAAAACCTAATATCCTAGTAGGTCCACCAGATGTCCACACTTTATCTAAAGTGGCTTTTACTATATTTCCATTAGTATACCACTGCTTGGGTGCTTGTGTCCTGCTACACCATAACTCTACTGGTTGACTAATGGTAGGTGTTGCAGTTATGTCGACTGAAGAACCAGATCCAACTGTAATAGTTGTAGCTGGTTGTGAAGCAACTGAAGGAGAGAACAAAAGTAAGGAAGCTTCAAAAAGAATGCTTTTTAAGAAGTATTTACATCTAAATAGATTACACTGAAAATATAATGGAGAAAATAGTCAAAGTGGTATGTACCAAGTAAGCTTATTAACAGCTATCAGAGAAGAAATATGTATAGTCTTTGGTATCTATCATGCATAGAGAGTACGTATATGAAGCAATATATCATATACGCACATGTAGAGGTTTAATTGATGATCTATACTGAATATATACGTATATGAAAGACTGATCTACTAATATGTTTTTAATGTATTATGTCCACAACCAGAAATTGGAATTCGAAATTAAACCTTCCCTATGGCCAGAGTAGTGAGTTGAGTGAGTATGTTAGTATGTACGTATATATATACTCTCTAAGTAGGGATGGCCAAAAAATGAATATATACGTATATATACTCACCTTCTGACTGTATGTTGCCAAAGAGTACTGCAAATAGACATACTTTGGTGAGAGTATTTCCTGATATCATTATAAAACTGAAAGATAGTATTGCAGGGAATTCTCTAGCAGTAGAATAGTTGCTTCAAATTTTTACAAGAAATCAGTTGCTCTTTTTTAGTCCTTTCAAAGTGACTATGTTTGTTGTTTACTTTTGATATTTAAGCACTAGCTTAACTACCAAACCTTTTTAAGTACTTAAGTCGTTTAGAAAATGGTAATGTGTAAAGTAATGTTATCAGCTATCTTGAAACATGACAACTGAGTCCACGTTAAATAGAAAACATCCTCTCTGAAATATGTACGTACATATACGTACATGTGGTGAAATGCATGTGGTATTTAATGTTGCCTTTACATATATTATACATACGATAAGTTTAAAGTTTTCCTTCCTTCTTGGTATATTACATAATGTCATAATGTCAATGAGGTTGGTTAAATGGAATGATAAATGTGGTTATAGCTATGTTAATTGTAAACGAGATATATTGCTCACTTCCCACATACAAGCTTTTTGATTGCACCTACAGTTTTTTAATCTTAAATTTACAGTATATATGTGTATATCAGATTTAGTACCATATTTTCTCAATTAAACGCCGCGGAGTTTATTTTTTCATGCTACTTCAAGGTGCAGTGTCTATTCGTGTGCATCGTCTATTTGAGGGCAGCATTTAATCAAGGAAATACAATATAAGATGTTATCATTCACAAGTAATTTTCAGTACATTAATTACCTTATCTTATCGATAAAGAGATAACATTTGTTGTTCAGCATTTTACATATTTATAGATAAGGTCGATAGTGTTAATAATGTTTATCTTAAGGCTTACAGTAACATAATGTTTGTGTTTTAACTATATATAAATGGGACTAACTCTATCATTTTATGCCTGTACCATAAGCTATAGTTATGTACTAAATATCCCACAAATTTAGTATGTCAAAAGTTGTCGATGTTTAAGAATTTCTTGGTTTAATTGTGATATAAAATGTGCTATTAAACTTATTCTTCAGTGATTCGTAATTATGTTAATGTTATGTATATATGTCAAGTGTTTCAGATGACATTAACTACGTAGATCTGCCAGTTGTTGTATAATATTTCTACTGAAGTAGCTATGTTTGTATCCATGCCTTCATGCAAACTCTATCTTGCCAAATATGTATGTATTCTAAATCTTTTTTTGTTGATCATCTATGGGTTCCTACTCTAAAGTGCTCTGACCTGTCTGAATGAACTAAAGTTTGTGTACAGTTTTCCCAAGCTATGTTAATGTCTTTTTGTGCACACGATTAATCTCATGTAGGGAGTTTGTGATCTACCAGGGTCGGGCTTAGTTCTGTCTATGTAGTGTAAGATCTAGTAACTGATCATAGGTTGATCAGGCATGCTGGACCATTCCCGTGCAGCTTCTCTTATGATGCAAGTAGTGGAAGTGTCAAACAGGGTTGAAATAGGTTTGAAACTTGAAATGCTCCAATACCCCTAGCTGGGATCAATGTTTCACTCAGTATAAAGGGTGATGCAAAATGAAGTACTGTATAGTAACAATCCAGTATATCTTACCACTCAAAGTAGAAGAAACAAAGCTTTATAAGAACATGATGTCTTTATAACCATACAGAACTAATTTAAGAACTATACGTATTTCAGAATTACCTAAAATATTCATAAGTATGTGCAAAGGTAATTAATACAAAATAATGATGAATTCTTAATGAGATTGGTATTATAAAATTGAAGAGCATTCTCGAGCTCTTCAATTTTATAATACCAAAACAGATGAAGCCAGATAAGACATCAAGACAAAAAGCTTCTGGAAACCGTCACATGATTGAGGGCTTGTTTACCCCTTATATATGTATATAGATATTCTCAACTGCCAGTGGAATTGGGGAGGAACCACAGTTTTATATACTGCTGGTTGCAATTGGCTGACATGCTAGCTAAGAAGAGAGACATTCCCTACGTATATACGTATATACTCTACCACCTTGTCATGGGCTACCACCATGTACGTACATTGTCATTCTACGTACTTACTGTGATCTACAGTGACATGCATAAGAGGTAGTTGTTATATATGCATCTGCCAGTCATTCACAAGAGACACCACCCTTTGTTTGGCTGATCATAAATCTCATTAACTTCATTGACGTTTTAATATATTGATGTATTTGTTTATATGTAAAATCACAGCTAGCTGCTGTAATTATTTATGTTATCATTTATCATCTCATATATTCTATATATGTATGTACTTTAGGCCTTTCTCACATTTAAATTAACTTACGCTTTTTAAGATATATTGTATATAACTTGATTGAAAGATAAAGAGCAACAAAACTAATTAATCAAATCATTAGCAAAAATTACATCAAATCTGCTTTTGAAAATGTTAATGTAACATACGTACATGCTTCATATAAAACCAAAACATCAAAACAAGCTAATTTATTATATAGTTCTCATTCTGTTTTTCCAAACTTAAATTTAACACACTGCATTGACTTTTGGACATTCACTTGAAGTTTGCATATGTGTCAAAAGACTCTAGATAGCTTAGAACCACCTCATGACAGACTTCATAGTCAACCTATATATACATTAAATAAATGCACTTAATTTCCTATTGTTACTTGTATATATACATATGTACGTACATGACATAATAGAGCTACAGTTCCAAATTATACGTATATATACATATATATTTAATAATATGTAAATATGTAAATGTACGTACGTACTGATGCTATATATTAAATTGCTCAGCTCAGTTTTAATTATTGATCACGAGTGTCATGTATATAGTCATATGCTTCATTTTTAAATCCAATATTGTTCTATTCTCTAAAACAAATTTAATTGTCCTCAGCATACACTTTCTTGCATGCTATTGATTGGTTTAACTTACAGCTGATGACACCATGTGTGGTCTGCTAGCACGGAGAGATTTAACCCTCTGAAATATGTCCATCCTTCCTTCCACTTTCATTCTTTCAATTTCAGACATTGCACATAGGAATATCCCAGTCCTTGACATACCATCACTAGGGATATAAACAAACTTGATATACTGATGGCTTATCAGAGAGCAATGACAATTACTCTATATGGTGATGTAGGTACGTACATATTAGGGGAAATGTTTCTACTATAAAATATATGTAGATAAAATGAGTCCTAACAAGTATGAAACAGCTGGCTACGGCTCGACAATCCTTGGAGTGGATAAGGGGTGATGATTCTGGTTCCCTTTAGGTAAACTTTGATTCATTAATCATTGTGCTCTTCAAGAGACATGAGTGGGTGGGGTAAAATCCAGAGTCAATTGTTGAGGATATCAAAGCTTTAAGATCAGCATCAGATCTTAAAGTGTCCTACTTTTCGCAATTACTGTACGTATTGTAAGTTCTAACGTACGTATGTAGTTGACTGTCCAGTAACAAGATTGAATTAAGTGGTCCAACTATGATAAATCTTTTACAGCCAGCCATCAGTATTTTATTAGCTGTAATTCTGTTAATATTGTTGTATATGTAGGCAACATACATAATACGTATATGTTTACATGATATTAATGCTTTGTTTTATTGTATGTAGACCATATAATATAGTATATCTGCAGCTCAACTTACTTTGTATACGTGTATACCCACAACAAAGACCCTAGGAGTGAATATGTTTATACATATTGTTTATTGTAGTTATACTTACTCGCACATGACCATCATCGGATAATCCTTTCTGAATTGTGAGTTTTCCACATCTCCCATCAAAGTAAGCAAAGAGGAAATGTTAGGGTGGCCATTTTTAGGCCAGGCTGTGTAGTGATAAAGTGTAGTCTTAAGGGCTGGACACTCATAATCCTGAAGAAATGAAAGCTTGGACCTTGTAAGCATGATTTTGTACATAAATACATGTAGTACATGTGAATAAGTGAATGATTACTGGAAAATATTACACTGACCAGTCAATTGCAATTAGAAGTGACCAAAGACTTAGTGCAATTAACTCCTGGCCTTACTTGCAATTGATAAATACATACATATATAATCTTACAACAAACGTACGTACGTATGTAAATGTTTATAACTATATACAATTTTCTATACTTTTGAATTATTTGATTTCAGAATCTATTATGGCATTGTAAATTAAAACAATAATTATAAGACATGTCTTGTATGTTTATTGTTATTCAATGTCTTACAAGGTTAAGTTGGTTAATCTCCAGTTGGTAGGTTGTATACCCGGACTGCTTTACTTTGGTCTTCAATTGGACATCAAAGTTATCAATATAGTGGTGAGTTTTACTCTCATCCTTTGGCCAGAATTCAGTACACATTACCTAGAGAATAATAAGTTCATTTCTATAATACACATTTTAATTATTATACTGTATATAATTATATACAGTGCAAGTTACGATATACTAAGGTAATCTAATATAATATAATTAATTCATATGGCTCCAAGAAAGGACCTAGAAACAGAATGGGCATATATATTATCATAAAGTTTAGAATATTAAACTCATTTTAAATTAAGGGATTTTGTATTTAGGCCTCCGTTTGTTAGAAAACGGAGGACAAAGTCTGCATATAAAGGCCATAGGACTAGTATATACGTATATACAGGCAGAGTGTATCCTTTAATTATAATAGCATGTATGTACATCTTGGGTATGTATCTTTTACATCACTTCAATTTATATTACCATTTGTCTTTCCATGAAGTTTGATAGAACCACAATTGTTGGACACTTGTACATTGTTATGATGGTCAATACATCTACTTCAGAAGACTTAACAGGAGTCTGTGCAGCTATATATTCCTTCTCACCATATCCCTACAATTTGTATAGATGTATAATATTATTATATACGTATATTATACATACAGTATAATCATACACATTGTATACGTATATACGCTGTATATATAATATATAATATTCTTTATATATAGAATTTAGAATGATTCTATTTGTTAAGAATGTAATAATCTTTGTATTTGTTGGTTTGTATGCATCTATATTATGACAACCAGTGCTGAAGGCTTAGTTTGATCATGTAGTCTATATACAGATCTGATATACGTACATACGTATGTCTATACATTTCCATTTTTATGCAAAGACTTTGAGTAGGCAATCAGGACTTGAGGATTGGGGTTATACTCACTACTAGTTTTGTAGCATTATAGTAGTAGGCTGGATCTTCATCATCTTCCACAGTTGCAAGGTAGTTATCAAAATCTAGATTTATTACACATCAATATGATGAACATGCATCAAAATAGATACGTACATACAGTATATACAACTGTGCAAGTCCGTACTCACATGGAACCTTATCTAAATATCTGTTTTTTGAGCTGACTTGCTTTGAAAATTCAAAATCTTCAACATCTGGTACTAGACACACATTCTCTAGTTGCTACGTACATTTATATGGCAGAATCACTTTATAAACATATAACCTTAATGCAACTGCACTTGTAATACATATTTCAGTTTGAACCTTTCTTGAAAATGGATTTTCAAGAACTGTACAGACGTTAGCAAAACCTTGGAGTACAGTACAGACTCCTGTTAAGTACACACATACATAGCTATATATGAAAATGGATAATAACCAAAACACACTTGTGTAATAATATGTATATTACATACGTACGTACAAGATCCCCTCTCGTGTACGTATGTTGATATGTGTACATCACTTGGCTGATGTGTAGTAAATCTGTACATTTCCAATGTTATATATACACATGTGATACATTGGCAAGTATGTAGCAAAACTAATTTTATATCACAGGCATCCTTGCTTTTGCACAGGCTCTTTATAGTCTCATTAACTCCCCCTTTCATACCCAGTATTTCATAATCTTTATAAAACCTTGATGCAGTTAATTTAATTAAGCAAAAGCTAGACTTTTCACTTGTTACAGAAGACATAATATTATCATTAAATATTTTCTGAAGCTTACCGAATATTGCTTAGCAAATCCAGTAACATCATTCTCATTATCAACATAGCTGAGGCCATTGATTTTCATTCTAAGTGAATTTGCTGAAATTGAAGTGTCCCCAACTGATATGTAGTCATTGAGGGAATCATGAATGTAGATGTACTGGCTCTAAATACAACAAATGCATACCTGTATTAAATGTTACCCATTTAGTGTCTATAAAAAGAGTGACCTCTCAGGTTTGTAGTATAACCTTAAACAGTACTGCTATATAGGGAAATTACTTTTTGTGTCAATCACGAGCACAGTTATAAACATATACATATTTATTATAAATAATAACTGTTACGTATCTATAGACCATGGCCATATACCAAAATTCATATATTATAATGTCAGTTACATATGTACGTATTTACGTATAGGCAAATATCAATTTTATTTTACCACATTCTGAACCATAAATGTTCTCCTAGTTCTCATGTCTTGTACAAAGTTAAAGATATCAAGTTCAGTTTCTCCATTTTGTAGTTTTTGAAGCATCACATCAATAGTTATGAGTGTCCCTGTTCTACCAGCCCCTGCACTATAAGTGCAAAATCGTTAAGACATACATTATATCAACCAAATGGAATTTTAATTGTTATTCAAAAGGTATGTATACTGTTAAACCCTAGAGTACGTATGTATGTATGCAAAAGTAGTAATTCATAAATATCAAGGATTTGATTGAAGTGGCCCACTGTAAGCAAGGAAAAGAGGTGCCTGTTTTCACAGATTCCACTGTGGATACATTTATTGTGTGTTTTAGATATATATACGTACATACATACCTGCAATGTACCACCATTGGTGCTGTACTGTCTCCATATGCAGGTCTGATTTGTTGTCTAATGAACCTGACAATTGCTGAAGAAAGTTTAGGTACACCATGATCAGGCCAAGCTGTGTAGAGAAAGTGTTTCACTTCAAGTGGCTCCACCGATCCCTTCTTTCTCTAGTGTAAAAACCAGCAGGATATGTGGTAATAGCTACAGTATATATAATCTTACATTTGGTATACAGTATATATAGTCATTTGCGTTATACCTAGTTGTTATTGCTTGGACATGATCTTGTAAACTTCATTGTACAAATTATCCTTTAATGTTTTCCTTAAGTTCTATACAGACACATAGTAGTAATCCCACTTACTACTCTAAATGTTCTCAAGTCGTACTCTGGAAATACTTCATGCTTGACAGTCATAATCTCCAGGTTTCTACCTGGTTTGTATACTCCATTTATTTCATCCTCCCAATATTGAGCACATTTGGTCTAAACAAAACACCAACACATTGTTAATTGAAAATATTATTTCTCTAATGTGGTAAGTACATATTCACAATATTATAATATGTATGTGTACGTAATATATTCAATATGTTAGGTGTGTTAGAGAATAGGTTATATAGCCAAACCACAAGCTATAGTAGGGGTGTGTGACTACACTTTAAATTCAGTTCACCCACAGTGACTGTGTGGATGACTTATATAATTAATGAAATATCAAGCTTAGCTTAGCTATGGCAATAACCAGACATCTAAGAAAAAGCCATGTACGAGTATCATGTATGTATATCTAAACTGCAATTGTTAATGGAGTAGAGCTGTATCAAAAAAACAATTTAATTTATTTCTGTATGCTCTTGCATGTAAGAGTTTCCGGTGAAGCTACTCCAGGGTAATAGTCAGGTCAGGTTTTTAAACATACGTATGTATATAATACGTAATCTACTTTCTTTATAGATTTAACCCTGTAAGATGCATATGTATGTAATAGGTAAACACTCCACCCCTAGGCTTTTCTTGCACTTTTGTGGGATAATGCAAGCTTATAGGCATTTATCGAGTTTTTGGCAGGATACATCATATATAATTTGCCTTGGTTACCCCAGCAACAGAGTATATATACGTATAAATATATATACTATCTATACAGTTTATTGGTGCAAGGCTGTGTAGTAGTGTTACTCTTAAAATAGTCCTATAGTCAACAGGCTAATGTATCAATATACTGAAAATGCTGAACACTTTTCAATCTCTTTAGCTGTTTAAATGGCTTCTAAAGTACAAGTGTCACATTATATATATCATCATGTATATAGTCTACCAGGTCAGTACACAGGCATATATACATCATATACGTACATCATATACGTACGTATGAACATATAGAGGAATACAATTATACATAGTATTTACAGGTAGATCATTCTCAGTAGTACTGTTAGTATTTCTATCTTCATGACTGGGGTATACATATATACTGCAGTGTACTTGAAATATATATGCAGCACATGTACAGAATATATTGGGAATAGTCTTATAAAATTATTGTTGCATATATATATATATACCATTAAATAAAATGAGGTGTATACAGTACTTACTCTTGTTTTTTCTACCAGTTTGGTCAACATAATTATTATGGTAGATCTCTGTTCCCAAATCATTTGCCAGAAGTCACTCACAGTGTCTGGTTTGGGACCTAAAAGAGATTTGAAGGTTGCATTCATTACATCAAAGATTTAGTTGATATAGACTTAGAAAACTGAGAATGATGTCATACACTTGCACCTACCTTGTGAGGCAATGTAAGCTCTCTGCACAGCATATCCCTACATATATGTATATTATGAATAGATAAATGTGTGTACGTATGTACAGTATATGGTGCATACACTATGCATTAAATAATACAGTATGCATATACACTTGGGAGTATATGTATTCTTTACGCAAATGCAAATGCACAGTAGAACAGACATGTACTGTGATCAATATAAGCTGAAATCAAAAATATACTGTACATTTATATTTGTTTCAAGAATTGTAGCTTGTTTTTTGAGTACTTAAAAATGCTCATGATCAGTAGAGTGACATAATATATTCTCATAAATAATTTACTGTAAGTATTGAAACTGCAGAGAAACATATAAGGCTTCCTATGAACAACACAATCTATACTATATACAGTACGTGTAGTATATACCATTTAGGTATATATCCTTATCCTTAATCATACATAAACCAATCAATTAACCTACGTACGTACATTGATGTATGAAGCATTGATGTAATCATTTCCTTCGTCATCAGGCTCCCGTAATGGTACTCTTGAGTGATCAACTGTTACAGTATATACACACATACAATACACAGGGTTTAACAATTATGTATATGTACATAACAACATGCAAGTAGTATCTAAATGCACATACGGACAATATTTGACTGCAATGTAATTATATACGTAAAAAAGTAAATGAGTTTTCTTGGACTTACAAGTGTGTATATTCACATATCTGTTTTTAAGAGGATTTAATTCTGATGCTGCCGTCCTACCTTCAGAAGTGGTTACATTCTGGAAAAAGCATATAAAGTGAATTAAACTTTTAAAAGTGTAAATATTCTAAATGTGGTAAACTCTAACAGACATTCAAAAACAATAACAAAACGATGTAATGTAGTCATATGTAGGTCATTCTAATACCTGATATTCATCCTTGAATTTCTTATCCCTCTCTTTGTGCATTTCTCTAACATGCATTGCGAAAACATGTTTTGAAATGGGATCCTTTCTTAGGAGTTCTGTATATCAAGTGTATAATAGTGAAGTAATCAAGTGTATAATATTCATTCAAGCAAACAAAGTTATAAAAATGTAATAGTCTAGGAAATACCTTTTTGTGAAATAGGAGATGAAGCATGAAGGTTTTCCTTCAATTCCACTTCCTCAGTTGCAAAAAAATATTTTTTCTGTTTTTTCTTTAATTGACTATATATTGAGGCCATTCGTACATACGTATGTATGTACTTGCATTAGAATGTATATATACGTACTAATTATTGAGCCAAGAGAATGTACATAAATTCGGTATCTATTAATGTACTAAATATATATTGAAGCCATATGTATGTATATATATAAATATGTATGTACTTGCATTAGAATATATACATACGTACAATTACTGATAGAAGAGGATTTATGAGAATGTATCTCTTAATATACTGTGCAAATAAGTGACCCTATAACTCACCAATAAGTACATATCACTATAATTACACAGCACACTACTAATGCTATCACAACTACTAGTATAACTGCTATCAACCACATTTGTACTCCAGTGGCAGAAACCTCAGGATATCTTCTAAATGTATCTAACATGAAAGAAACAAATAACATATCTGATTCACTAAACCTGTACTCATGCATATACAATTCATATAGCAAATGATTGTTAGGTGTAATGTTGTACAACATCTTTATACATTATTCTTGATGTGTTGATACAATTAAATCTGTTATGACACTGTGCCTATATATGCAGTATAATCTTTTAGAACTGTTTGCTGTATTGTACTGTAGCTCCAGGATATATAGTTAACTCACATGGTACACTAGGAGGAGGACCAGGATTTTGATTATTTCCTGAATATGGTTGAACTGTTAGTTTGTATTCAGTATTAGGATCTAAATCAGAGATGATGATAAACGTGTTATTGGTGAAAGTGTCAAAAGAAGCCTCTTCCAAAGTGATTCTGTAGTTGGGATATCCTCTTGCTTCATCAAAAGTCAAGGGATCCCAAGTTACATTTATGGCAGAGTCATTTAACCATTCAACACGTATGTTATTCACCGAGACATCTGGATCTACATATACAGCAGGAGAAATATAAGACTACATAATTAAGGACATGTTTAAAGTTAGAACATATAGCTTGAATCAAATGTGCATATGTACTTGTTTCCCCATAATGAAAGTTTATTGCGTTTCTCTCCCCTTCTCCAGCACTAGTACTTGCTGTTACATTTGCCTCATACTGAATACCTTTTGCTAAATCTTTTAACAGTTTGTATGAAAGAAAGAATACGTATCAGATATACTATATACATACATATTACTTTGCTAGACAGTGACTAGCATGGACCCTGATATATATACTGTATGGGTATCAGTGCTGTTATGTAACATACGTATTAATACATAAAAAATAAAAATATAATGCTGCCATGTTGTATGTATGTACACTGATTTTAGGTTTACATAGGTTTGGGCTGGGATATAATGTACTGTACAGTGTTACAGTACATTATTGTCTGGTGAACTTGCATTTTCGTATAATATAATGTCTTGATTTTTGAAAGCTATTATATGCATTTATAGAACTTACTGTTATTACCTGTCCAACAATACTTATTATCTTCTGTTCTGGTGTAGGTATGTTTCATATTCCTAACTTGATAGTAAGTTAGTGTGTAATTGAGTATGACTCCATTTGGTTCCGATGGCTCCTCCCATATCAAACATGGTCCATATGAGTCATTGGAGTAGAACATGAGGTTTTCCACATTTGAGGGTTCTGTGAATTATAATTATATACGTATGTATATGAATATTGTACCATGTATATAATTTGTAATAACACTATATAAATCCTATCAGTGACAGAATTGGCTACTTACTGTCTTCATCAGTTTTAAATGTATTTCCAGTGAATGGTCCTATTCCTCTGTCATTAACTGCTGCTATGCTCCAATTGTATTGAGTGTTAGGTGTCAGGTTGTCAACACGTACATTGTAATCTGCCTGAGTTTCTCTTCTTCTTCTTCCTTCTATATTAATTACTTGCTGTGTTATGTTCCATTCATAGGAATGGTTCTTGATTTTAATGATGTATTCCGAGAGTTTACCATTAATACCTGATACATCAGGTGATGCCCACATAAGAGTAACAGATCTGGGTCTTTCATTTGAAGTAGTCAGGCTTCTTGGGGCTTCAGTGGGTACTACATGTAGATATATATTGCCTTAGGATTTTATTTAAGCGTATATCATGTAGCTTACTTGCACTTTGAGTTTGGGTAGTAATATTAGATATTGATCCATTTCCAAAAGTGTTTCCGTAGTAGGCTTGTATCTCATACAAACGAAAGGCATCCAAATTAGTTAGAGTGTGATTTGTGGCACCAGCAGTTACATTGATGAGACCTCCTTTGTTTCCATAATCATAATCATCTAAAGCTATGCTATTTAGCCATACAGTGTAATCATTGGCTGTACCACTCCAATGGACAGTAATAGAACTACTTGTTAGATTGGAAACTGAGAGTTGTTTGACTGTAAGAAAAAAAAATATATATATTCAACAAGAGGATGTTATGCATATCTCCTGTATCCAGAGCATAATGTTATCAATGCTGACAGAGACTACTACATTAAAAGTATATATTCATATATACATGAGTTCTTAAATATTATGTACATACTGTATATACGTATATACATACGTAGGTATTTAAATACAGTACATACCAAGTGGTATGGTGGTAACATCAATAGTAGCTGCTGGTCCATTTCCCATGTCTGTATATGCTGATACATTGACTGTATATTTTTCTCCTGGATTTAAATCTTTCACACAAAGCACTTCTGATGTAGTTTTGTTGTTAACATTGCCATATTTAGTCATATATGAAACTGTAAATCCCTCTATTTTCCCATTAGTTTCATTAATCCTAGGTTCTGTCCAATTGATAGTGTATGAATATGATCCCAGATCAACTAAGGTGAGATCTTGAGGTGTTCCACTGGGCTCTGTACAAATTGAGAATTGCTTATATCTTCACATAATTTTATCTATCCACATCAATACAATATATTTATACATACGTACATACGTAAGTATGTAAATATAGACATCTATTTCTCCATCATATATAGCCTTACACAGATTCGGTGCATTAACTCTACTGTTTTATACATTATTATGTACATAAATACATACATTACTTACTTGCACTGAGAGTTCTGCTTGTTGTACTTATTTTAGATCCATTCCCCAAGTCATTCCCTTGATAAATTTCAATCTTATACTCACGGTAGGCATCCAAACCAGTTAGAGTGTAGCTGTTCCTACCAGACACATTCAATGGCCCACTTCCCTTGTTCCCATAATCATGAGAATCTGTAGTAGTGCTGGCAAGCCACACTGTATAAGCGTCTGTTGGAACATTCCATTCTACTGTTATAGAGCTATTACTTACATGTGTAGCAGTGAACCCTTGAACTGAAAAAATTAACAATATTATACATATACATATACCATCATGAGAGTACATATATATGGTTAGATAAATTAGCTTTGACTATATACACGATTAATATAGCTATATATAAACATAAAACTGCTTGCTGAATTTCAAGCTTAAATCAATACATATTTTTTAGATTACAAGGAATTGCTTATGTCCAACCTTTTGGTATAGTTGTGATGTCAATGGTAGCTGCAGGACCTACTCCAATCCTTGTATATGCAGATACATTAACAGTATACACTTTGTTAGATTCCAAGTTGGTAGCTTTATACATATGTACTGTTCTTGAGGTGTTAAATTCATAAGAGTTTGAGCCATTTCCATACAATTGTACAGTGAATCCAACTATAATACCATTGGTCTCATTGTCTAAGGGATTTTCCCAAGTTACAGTGAAAGAAGTGGATGCAGTAGCATTTTGCATTAGATTTTGAGGAGTACCAGAAGGTTCTGTATAATACATAATAACAAAATAAATATACGTACTGTACATGTAATAATAATGAGAGATGAAGGGTAGCTATATATTTTGCTGATGAAGACCTCAGGGTCAAAACGTTCAGAATTTACCAATTCATGTTGCTGAAGCTCAATAACCCTTCATCTCTCATAATGATCGCAACAAGCACTCCCAATTCCTTCATGTAATAATAATATACATATACAGTACGTATATACTATTATGCGGAAGAGGTGCATTGCAAGAAACTTACTATCTTCTTCAGTTGTAACATTGGCCATTGCTTCAAGACACAAGTCTCCCATTCCATCAATACACTCTATTATATATGTTGTGTATGGATGCAGGTCTGCTATTGTTTGACTGTTGTTTAAGAGAGATTTGGTGTAGTATAATGTTCTAACTTCTTCTTTTGGATGATGTTGGATAATGCTGCAATTGAAATTTATCCTTTCTTCATAATATAATGTCAAATTCACCTCTTGTGGGGAAACAACTGTAGTCTCAATGGTAACATTATCTGAGGAGCAAGGTAATTATCTGTCTATATGCAAGGCAAAGTATACATATACTTTGTATAGTAAATTATCTGTCTACGTATATGTACTTAAATTTAAATAGATGTGCATATTATATTTCATAAATCTGTGTGAAAACTGTAAATCTATCTCTAATTGTTCTATATGTATGTCACGTTGAGGTTAAATAGAGAGTTTCTGTCTCATCAAATACGTATATACATGATAATATGATAATATAATCATACCTCTCATTTTTGTTGTAACACTTCCTGTAGTAACATTTCCTTCTCCAATACTGTTGTTGGCACTAACTTCAATGGTGTACACTGTGTTTACAGCTAAATTACTAATCATGATCTGTCCCTTCTGATTAGATACATTTAAACTTATGGATTCACTCTCTCTACTTTGATACCTTACTGTATATCCAGTGTGAGGTAGTCTACCAGTAAACTGATCTGTTATGCTCCAGTGAACTGTTATACTGTTGCATGTGATGTTTGAGAAGGAAACAGAATCTGGTGCCTCAGGAACTGAAAGAGCAATCAAGACATACTATTAACTGATCATTCCATTTCAACACATCAGACTTACCATCATATGTAATCTGAACTCTGTCACTATATTCTCCAATTCCAGCATCAGAAATGGCTGCTATCCAAAAGTTATAGGTCACTCTACTAGTTGGAGTAGTCAAGCCTACCTTTTTAGTGTATATATGTAGTATATTTGATATAGGTATATTCTTTGTCATTACTGATGTTCCATTTGGACTAGTAACATTTGCAGCATTACCATATTTGATAACATAGCTGTAGTTTGCACTGGAATTTGGTGATATCCATGTAAAATATTGTTTTGTCTTATTATCCATTACCTTGGTTTTACTGATATTGACCTCTGTAATCTTTCCTGGTACTACAGAAATAACAGCCATATACAGTGTACTGTTAAGGTTGAGATATCATTACAAGTTACTCACATGTTTCCAGCAGATGAATTAGCTGCTATCCAAAAGTTATAGATCACTCTACTAGTTAGAACCATCAAGTCTACTATTTCAGTGTATATACGTTTTATATTTGTTACAGTTATATTATTTGTCATTATTGATCACCCATTACCTTAGTTTTACTGATATTGACCTCTGTAATCTTTCCTGGTACTACAGAAATAATAGTACGTACATACGTATATGTGTACTGTTAAGGTTGAGATATCACTACAAACTGCTCACAAGTTTTCACTATTCCATTTGCCTCAAAGCATGCTTCACTTCCATTCTCATCATATGCTATACAATGTACCATATATGTGGTATCAGACTCCAAAGAATCTTGTTCTGTGTGATCTTGTTGAGTGAAGAAGATTGTTATTTCAATATTGTTGAATGTACTAATAGTGCAGTTGTATCTGTAGTGTTCTGATGGTTTGTTGATAGTGATGCCTTTTGGAAAGTGTGGATCTATCTGGAGTGTTCCAATGTCTACACAATTATTCAATTTTATTAGTAAATCATCATGTATATGAGAGCCAAGGATTCACAGAAGATCAAGATAAAGAAAAAGACAGAGACTCCCAGGATCACTGATGGTCTGCTGTGAATATTAGAGTTGTGTACTTTCATTATGTAAGAGAAGTATGACATATTCAATTGTTAGGTTAATACACATTCACTATATATACGTATACGTACATGTATGTGCTACTTACTCTTTTCCTCAGTTGTATAATTCATATCCACAAATGATTCTCCTAAATCATTTACAGCCTTTACTCTAAACATATATTTTGTCTTGGGTATCAACTGTGTTATGTTGACATTCAAAGTATTTAGTTTTATGGAAGTGGTACTGTATTCAATAACATATCCAGTGATCGGGAGATCTCCAATGTCATTAGGAGGCTTCCATGAAATATACACATCGCAAGCCTTTCCAGTAATTTTTACCTCTAAGGGAACTGGTGGTTCTGTAGAGGTAGAGTAGTCGAATACTTTTAGTATAAATGTGAATGGCTGGATCTCAATGTAGTCAGCTAATATTATAACAAGTTAACATACACAGAGGGATTGAATACGTTTAGTAGAGATGTGAGTGTCTGGACTCAATATAGTCGGCTAATACCCAAATTTCTAGTCAAATACGTACATACGTACATATGATAAGCAAACTAATTCACTGGGAGATATTACATATGTACATATGTATCATACATACGTATATTAATGATGCAAGCAGGAACATTTAATAATACACTTTTAAGTTAATTCTATAACCTAAACAATTAGCAACAGCCCTGATGTAACATATAGAGAAAATATGTACTGTAATACAGTAATGTGTTCATATGACACACATATATATTCAGTGACTCAGCATGTAGCAAGCTCAATGTGAATTAGTATATATTACCTTTATAAACAAGTGTAATGTGATCACTACGCGGTCCAACGTGTTGTCCTGATCTGCCAGCTACTGATACATTGTATGTTTCATTTTTTAGTGGAAACACAAGAGTGTAAACTAAGTCAGTTGTGTTTTCCTCCAGAGTTGTTCCATTAGAAGATGAATAATATATAGTATAGTACTTTGGAGCATCATTTGTTGAAGTTGAAGGTTCACTCCAAGAAAGTGTTTGAATGATACCGTTTTCTGTTGTTTCTGTAGTTCCTTTTGTAACGTTGATTACTCTTTCTGGTACTGTGAGAGAATAATCAATGCATATCAGACATATTTTATGATATGTAATTTGCTAAACTTACCTTCAAACTTAGTTGTCACACTACGTATTGAGTTAATGAAACATATACATCAAGTTACGTATTGAAAAATATACAAGTTCCTACTTTTTGGTTTAAAACACGTAACTATGTTAACTTTGGCTGTGAGTTGAATCATAACTCTGCACATATACACAATAGGACAGCTATGTTCTGCATTTAATTGTACAAACTTACCAAGCACTACTGTGTAAGTTGTTGTGATCATTTCATCCTTATTAGTTACAAGACAAGAGTATGTTCCAGCATGACTTGTGGCAAATGTAGAAAAACCTAATTTTCTAGTAAGTCCACCAGTTGTCCACACTTCACCTGGAGTGGCTTTTACTATACTTCCTGTAGTATACCACTGCTTGGCTGCTGGTGACCTGCTACACCATAACTCTACTGATTGACTAATGGTAGGTGTTGCAGTTATGTCGACTGGAAAACCTGATCCAACTGTAATAGTTGTAGCTGGTTGTGAAGCAACTGAAGGAGAGAGCGTAGGCAAGATAAAAGAGCCTTCGAAGCCATATACCCTTTGTGCACGATACTAAAATTAATATCTAGGTACAGTTTGTCAGTAAGCTCTTTTCGACATACGTACATAAGTGTTTCTTTCCCTTATTTGAATTGGTGAATCTATTCCCCACTTTATTATGAAAAGCTAATACCTTTAGAAGAACAGAAAATGAGAAGTATCCAAATACCTGAAGCTGAACAGACTTCCATTTTTTCTATCACTAACGTTTCGCTTCCATTGAGCAAGAAATCAATGTGTACACTGATAAGTATATTACGTATACTGGAGGTGTTTTTCCAACCTTCCTACAACTGTGTACTGTATGCCAAATAAGACTATTATTATAGCTATATAATAATCTATCCATAACCATACTATTAGGTGTATTTTTCAAGTATAGAAGTAACAAAAAAGTATACTTTATTATTGGCCTATGCAGGAGTTACAGTACTTATGCATTATGTATCAAACAAGTGACTGCTCTTCTCTTGCTTTGTATTCCAAAGGGAGTGTCAATGAGAATATGAAACACTTCATCTCTCTCTCCATCATCTTCATCGGCCACTAGTTCCACTGATATGTGTTGTCTCTCAAATGACTTGTAAACTTCAGAGAAGGTCAGTGTAGAATTCCTCAGAACATAATCACCTTCATTAGCTGCATGAGTTGGGTCATATGAAAATACCGTGACTACATGTTTCATGGTTAGCAAATATGAATACTTAATTTGAATGTGTATTATAATGAATAGATTAATTAATAATGTGTAATGGTTGGATTAATTTAATTAGTATTTTTAAATCTCTCTTCTCTCTATGCTGCAAAGTGGGCTCCATTAGTGATAAAAATGTCATCATCAATTTATATATATAGGCATATATAAATTTATTTAGCTTTGAAATATATTCAGTAATTAACCTAATTAATTAACCCATGCCTTTTAAATGAATATTCTGAATTTGATTAAATGGAAATAAATTAGTATGCCTATATATTAAATTTAAACAGAAAGGATCGTGGTTATCCCTAAAATTATATGTAAATACTGCAAATTAAGCCAGTAACCTCCCACAAACACATATATGGCTTTGACTGAAAATTTACAATGATCTGAAGCAAAGTATTCATTCCTATCACTAATGGAGTCCACTATGTAGCATGGAGAGTGAGAGAGAATTTTGTAGATTTAAAAACATTTACTATCCGATCATTATAATACACATTCAAATGAAGGATATTAAGTACACATTTATATAGCTGTGACTTTAAGATGTAAATTAACAAAGACCTAAAGCAAAGTATTGCTACAGCTTCAGATGTGATATCAGCTTACCACTTCCATAGAGACAGATGTCTAGTTCGACTACTCTCACAGTCACCACAAGAGGTGTGGCTATCCACCCTTCTCTCTCAACAGTTAGTACTACAGTCTGTCCTTCGTATCCTGAAGCACTTATCTCCACAAAGTTGACTGTTACTATGTTATCTAAAAAATAAAAACTTAGTTATTTACAAGTATACAGTGAAACTGTAAGGTGTATCTAGATCTCTTTCTAGTCAAACAAGAACTCTAAATTAGGCAACAATCGGGAATTTCCCTTTATAGGATTGCTTACCACATGTGTGTCCATCTTTATTTAGTGTATAGCCAGTATTACAAGCACAAGTATATGATCCTGGTGTATTCAGACATATATGATCACATCCACCATTGTTAGCTAAACATTCATCAGTATCTACAGTTTGAAAATTAAAAAAGAAGTATGGAAATCGATCAAGGAAGCTTTAACTGTCTCAATATATACAGCTAATCCACAGCTAGAGCAAGTCCAACCAACGTATATACACTAGAAGTACTACATTACCATTAATTGTGCTTTGAAGGACAGGCTTGCTCCACACTCCACATCCAACATCAGACACAGCTCTCACTCTCACTTGGTAGGTATGTCCAGATTGAAGGTTCTCTATTGTAACTGATGTACTAGTTGGGTTTGGCACTACTCGTTTCCAATCTGTTGATCTATTTAATGACCTGTACTCGATTTCATAGTTTTGGATGGGACGTTCACTTGAAGGTGCCAACCAGAATGCCCAAAGAGCTGGTTGAACACAACTGAGACTCACTAGATCCACCTTTTCAACCTGTGCTGGAGCTGTGATCAGGAAACACAAAAGTATATTCACAATTAAATGTGATGGACTATCATGTATATAAGATAAGACTGGAGACATTGATATACGTATATATACACTGTGAGGGTCAATGGCTCAAACTGTATATATGATATGTACTGCATGGACAAAATTCTCAGGTTCTATATATACATGCTAATACATAGAATGCTCCTTTCCAGCAATACCTTTATACGTTCTCTTTGTCATTCTTGTACTGAAAGGTCCTTCACCGACTGATGAAATTGCTGCTACCCAAATATAGTAGGTTGTACCATGTGTAAGTCCACTCACTGTAGTTGATGTACCAGTGATACCCGACACATTTAATGCTCCAGATGGTGGTTCTGTTGTGGTACCACTGCTTGTAGAATACCACACAGTGCATGAAATGTCATAATCAAAATCAGTTATTGGTGTCCAGCTAATAGTGAGAGTAGGTACTTTAGTAAATACAACTCTTACAAACACACCAGTGACCTTTGGAGGTACTGATAAGGTAACTGCAGATAAAGATATAGGTAGTTGAAAATAATATTAAAAAATATGTATAAGGTGCACAGTTGAGATTTGGAAGATTGTTAGTACGTACGTAGGATAAACAATATCATCCAGATCCAGAGCTACAACATAATGCTACATGGGCCAGTGGTACAGACCAAGCCAATCTAATCAAAACCAGTAACAAATCGACACACTTCGCCATATTAGCCTGCAGCTGCACACTGATTAATGGAACAATTATTTACCCATTTACAATTTGGAAGACATTGCTAATTTATTAAATGTTAGCAGATCAACACTAATTAGCAATGTCTTCCAAATTGTAATCAAAAGCCAAAAGGTACTTCACTTCTTCTAAGTGCAACTCTTTAGTAGGACGGCCTGCCATTTTATCACAACATGTGCAAAGCAAAGCAGGTGGTACAGAGCATGCTCAGAGTGATTGCAACAAGTGATATTGCATTATTAATTAATTAGGGGTTCATCCAAGAAGTTCATATCAGCTTATGATATGTTTTAATATCAGGTCCTGATATGTTTTCATATCAGCTTATGATATATTTTAATTTCATATCAGCTTATGATATGTTTTAATATCAGCTTATGATATGTATGCATATATATCAGGTCATGATATGTTTTTCATATCAGAGCCTGATATCCCTAACAGAGAGAATGCTACATTTTGACATGTTTGGCACCCCATACATACCAATGTCATGTCTATATAGTATAATACACTTGTACGTACGTACCAATGTTGCTGGTCACAGAATCACAAGATACCAAACCTTCCTTTGAAGAGATGCAGGTGACAGTATAGTTAATTCCAGAAGTCAAACCTTCAACATTTAGTACTTTAGTAGAATCAGAGGTGGACACCATCTTTGTGGGTAGACCAGAAATGTTGGGCGAGATTGTACAGTCAGATGAATCAATTAACAGTGATGATGAAAGTGTAAATGTTATTCTTGTTGAATGTGGTGAAGAGAGAAAGGAGATTGTGGGAGCTACAGAAAAGAGGATGATTATATAGGGAATTGATGCAGTTGACCACAACATATATTATATACCATGTTGTCTGGTCCTTCTAACTCCTGTCACTTCTTTTCCATCTCCCAAATCATTGAAAGCTATTACTCTCACTCTGTACTCAGAATTGATTGCTAGTCCAAGAATGGCTGCTCTTGTTGAACTGAGAATACGATGTACAAGAACACCATTGCTGTACACTCTGTACTTGACAGGAAGTCCTCCTGTGTTGGAGGGTGCTGTCCAATGCAAGTTCAGCTGGTCACATTTGTCAGGTGGTGGAGTTATAACCAGTCCAGTGGGAGCACCTGGAACTGTTAGGACATGTATAGACAGTCAATGAAAGTTCTATATACATGTATATTTCTAACAAGAAACTGATGTGGAATTAAAAACATGCAATACTTGAGCCTAAATTCTCCCCTGAGAAAATGTGTATATATACAATTCACCTGGATGCCATTTTCATGTGAATACATTTTAAGTGTAACCTTGAATCAGCAGTTACCCTTGGGTCACAACAATTTTAAAGATGCCCACTAAATTTATAAACATGTATATCATTAACCACACTGTACTAGTGCAAAAGACTTCTAGTTAAGGCACCAGTACTCTACCATGGGTACCTTGAAAGGTTGTATTCATTGATCTTCTACTGTATTTTCCATGGAGTTTATTAGATATAGCACAAACCCAAACATAATATGTTGTTCCACTTTGAATTCCAATTGACAGTAAAATGGAAGAGTAATAAGATATTAATTCAAGAGCATCATTTGGAGGAGTGTTCTGATTGGTTGCAGAATACTGTACTACATAAGAGATATCCTGCCCTATCGGAGCAGTCCAACGGACCAATAGGGAGGGCTTTCTTCTACTAACTGTAGCTATCACAGAAACTCCTTGTACTTGAGGAGGTGCTACATAATGAAGAGATTGTCATTAATATATATACAATATATACGTACGTATATGTATACAAATACAAGAGGTTTTCATAAATATTCATGTAGTGTATATATACACTAAACAAGGACCATTGATATTCTACTTACACTAGCTATATAGTACCTTGAAATGTAATTGCTGAGGTTCTTAAACTGTAGGGTCCTTGATTCCTGTCTGTTACAGCAGCTACCCAAATGTAGTATGTGGTTCCTTGTGAAAGATCAGTCAATGTGGCTGAAGAGCTAATAATTCCTGACAGTACTGATGCTCCAGATGGTGGTTCTGTTGTAGTACCACTATTTGTGGAATACCACACAGTGTAAGTTACTCCAGATTCAGATACCGCAATCCATGAAACTGTCAAAGATGGAGATCCATCTAATGTCCCTTTACTAACTCTAACACCTCTCACTATAGTAAGGAATAATGAATAAATACTGTACAGTGTATACAATACTTAGTAGTATATACGTAGCTACGTATACATACGTAGTAGCATTTAAACATTAAGTTATTTACATCAAAGTATTGCTAACATTTTTAGGAGCATATGGTGTATCCAGAGAATACAGTATATGATATAATATTGTAAGTCCTTTTTGGTGTATATAAAACAAGATGGAATACATACGTATATATATACGAATAAAGACCCTTAAATAGTCATAGTGATAATCAAATCCCATAATCACATTCAAAGAAACCTTTGTGGTTAAGTAAATATATACTTTACTATCATATTTATAATTAATCTAAATATAATTACAACCATTATTATCAGTGGCACAATTAAAATTGGCGATTAAAAGGCGATTATTGTTAAACGTTGCTGGGATAGGAGCTATAGGACAAATGGTTAAACAAAATCATCATTGCTGTACATGTATATATAATGTCTTCCTCATGACAAAGTGACAGAGAAGAACGCATAGAACGAGCGAGCACACTTTTACTTTAAAATAATTGTGTTAAGCAATACAGCAACCACATAGTTACATAATGAAATGTGACAAAGGCAAAAAAGGTAATCCAGCAGTACATAGAAGAGCTGGTACAAATACTTCTATATACACTTAAAGATGTGCATATTGTATTTCATAAATTGGTGTTAAAAACATAAATCTATATAGCTACATACGTAGGTATGTACGTATGTTATGTTGAGGGGTTAAATACTTTCTGTGCAATTGAGTGTTGCCATTAATTATATAATCATACCTCTCATTTTTGTTGTAACATTTCCTTTAGTAACATTTCCTTCTCCAATATTGTTGTTGGCACTAACCTCAATGGTGTACACTGTGTTTACATCTAAATTACTGATCACGATCTGTCTCTTCTGATTAGATACGTTTAAACTGATTGAATCACTTTCTTCACTACGATACCTTACTGTATATCCAGTGTGAGGTAGTCTACCAATAAACTGTTCTGTTATGTTCCAGTGAACTGTTATACTGTTGCATGTGATGTTTGAGAAGGAAACAGAATCTGGTGCCTTAGGAACTGAAATCAATACATACTATTAACAGTAAATAGTAAAACTGTTAAATTCCAACACATCAAACTTACCATCATATGTAATCTGAACTCTGTCGCTATATTCTCCAATTTCAGCATCAGAAATGGCTGCTACCCAAAAGTTATAGGACACTCTACTAGTTGGAACGGTCAGGCCTACCGTTTTAGTGTATATACGTTTTATATTTTTTACTGTTATACTCTTTGTCATTACTGATGTTCCATTTGGACTATAGAGTAAATTTGCAGCATTACCATATTTGATAACATAGCTGTAGTTTGCACTGGAATTTGGTGATATCCATGTAAAATATTGTTTCACCTCATCACCCATTACCTCAGTTTTACTGATATTGACTTCTGTAATCTTTCCTGGTACTACAGAAATAACAGCACATATACAGTATGTGTACTGTAAAGGTTGAGATATCATTACAAGTTACTCACAAGTTTTCACTGTTCCATTTGCCTCAAAGCATGCTTCATTTCCATTCTCATCATATGCTATACAATGTACCATATATGTGGTATCAGACTTCAAAGAATCTTGTTTTGTGTGATTTTGTTTAGTGAAGGAGATTGTTATTTCAGTCTTGTTGAATGTACTAATAGTACAGTTGTATCTGTAGTGTTCTGGTGGTTTGTTGATAGTGATGCCTTTTGGAAAGTGTGGATCTATCTGGAGTGTTCCAATGTCTACAAAATTATTCAATTTTATTAGTAAATCATGTACATGAGAGCCAAGGATTCACAGAAGATCAAGATAAAGAAAAAGACAAAGACTCCCAGAATCACTGATGAAGGGTGAAATTCCCAGAAATGGCTGTCTGACCCAGTGGAGAAGAAGATGAAAGCAGGGAAAAGAAGGAAGAAAAAACTCCTGTATCTTCATCCAAAGCTCTCTTCAGGTTTAGTTCCCCTATAGGCTCTTTTACAGAATAGGCATATAGCATATAGGAAAATGGTGTCTTAGATTTTTAATGTGGACATTTAAATTGTTTATATTATACGTAGATGTACATAAATAAGTGAACTTAATACTTATACATCCATAACAGATGAATATTAATGCAAACAGAGTTTATTTAATAACAAAACCATTAACCATAAAACTAACTCCTTTCCTTATAATTACATAGTTGTATACCTACATATGTATGTAGTTACCTACGTAACTATATACATAAATGTGAATAAAGCACTTTCCTCCAGTGTACATACTGTACATATATGTTACATTTACATATGTTAAAGGATGCACAGCATTTGAGTGCGCAGTTTCAATTTGCACAAATGTTTCACACTTTATTTCTTTGTCCGACACATTTGTATATATGTATTCTCACCTCCCATTTTTGTAGTATCACTTCCTTTAGTAACATTTCCTTCTCCAATATTGTTGTTGGCACTAACTTCAATTGTGTACACTGTGTTTACATCTAAATTACTGATCACGATCTGTCTCTTCTGATTAGATACGTTTAAACTGATTGAATCACTTTCTTCACTACGATACCTTACTGTATATCCAGTGTGAGGTAGTCTACCAATAAACTGTTCTGTTATGTTCCAGTGAACTGTTATACTGTTGCATGTGATGTTTGAGAAGGAAACAGAATCTGGTGCCTCAGGAACTGAAATCAATACATACTATTAACAGTAAATACGTAGTAAAACTGTTAAATTCCAACACATCAAACTTACCATCATATGTAATCTGAACTCTGTCACTATATTCTCCCATTCCAGCATCAGAAATGGCTGCTACCCAAAAGTTATAGGTCACACTACTAGTTGGAACGGTCAGGCCTACCGTTTTAGTGTATATACGTTTTATATTTTTTACTGTTATACTCTTTGTCATTACTGATGTTCCATTTGGACTATAGAGTAAATTTGCAGCATTACCATATTTGATAACATAGCTGTAGTTTGCACTGGAATTTGGTGATATCCATGTAAAATATTGTTTCACCTCATCACCCATTACCTCAGTTTTACTGATATTGACTTCTGTAATCTTTCCTGGTACTACAGAAATAACAGCACATATACAGTATGTGTACTGTAAAGGTTGAGATATCATTACAAGTTACTCACAAGTTTTCACTGTTCCATTTGCCTCAAAGCATGCTTCATTTCCATTCTCATCATATGCTATACAATGTACCATATATGTGGTATCAGACTTCAAAGAATCTTGTTTTGTGTGATTTTGTTTAGTGAAGGAGATTGTTATTTCAGTCTTGTTGATTGTACTAATTGTACAGATTGTACAGTTGTATCTGTAGTGTTCTAATGGTTTGTTGATAATGATACCTTTTGGAAAGTATGGATTTATCTGGAGTGCGGTATTATCTACATAATTGTTTAATTTTATTAGTAAATCATCATGTATGTACATGTGGACAATTAAACTGTTATGTACACCTTAGTACATGTATACATAACAGATGAACAATATTGCAACAAGAGTGCTGTTATATATGCATATAAGGAAAACATCAAACAAACTACTGTGACTCATTAATTAGTTGTCTACTTATGAAGTTATGTACAATTGTGAATAAATTACATTTCACTGTATTAATATCTGTGAATGACAGGAATTATGTATATATATATATATACATATATATATGCATATACCTAAGGTCCTTCATACACATTCCTCAATTGTTTGTTTAAATTATATGCAAGTACGTACAGTATGTGCTACTTACTCCTTTCCTCAATTGTTATATTCATATCCACAAATGGTCCAACTCCTAAATCATTCACAGCCATCACTCTAAACATATATTTTGTCTTGGGTATCAACTGTGATATGTGGACATTCAAAGTAGTAGTATTTACTGATATGGAAGTGTTAGTGATTAAATAAATGTATTCAATAACATATCCAGTGATGGGGAGATCTCCAATGACACTTGGGGACTTCCATGAAATGTACACATCACAAGCCTTTCCAGTAATGTTTACCTCTAAGGGAGCTGGTGGTTCTGTAGTTGTTATAAGAAGTTAACATACACTCCTTGCATATCCAGTAAGCAAATGTATACTTTTTATTAACATGTATACCGTACATATATAAAGTATTATACACAGTGCAATTTATAAAATGCTATTAATTGCAGTGTCTAATAGCACAAATTTAAGTGACATATGTATATTTACTGGTGTAAATTAAGCCAGACATTTCAATGACACTGTAGCCATTGGCATCAACAATACAATAAACACTCATATCACTCATAACCATCACTTTACATTGTTGGGATTAGAACTAGTAGGTTAAATACTAATTACTAAACTAAAGTCTCCTTTGTACTAATTAGTGGAGAATTATTTACCCTGACTGTCAGAGTCTAACTCATTTCACAGTCATGATAAATGGATTAAATGGTTAGCTATTAAACACATACCTATACATAAAATTGCTTACCTACTCTATATACGTATACAATATACGGTGGGAACATAATACATGAACTAATATAAGTACAAAGATACATTATCAGATATATATATATCAGAACCCTATCTTTTTTTCTTATTGGATAGTGTATCAAACGTTACAACTATGATGAATTAACTTTTGTGTCAAACTAAGTACGTATTATATATAGTTACATTACCTGAATATGTAATCTCTGACATTCTCATGCTGTAAGTTATTGGTACACCTGATGAAACAGCTGTTACCCAAATATAGTAGGTTGTACCTTGTGTAAGTCCACTCAGTGTAGTTGATGTACCAGTGATACCTGACACATTTAATGCTCCAGATGATGGTTCTGTTGTAGTACCACAACATGTAGAATACCACACAGTGTAGTTTATTCCAGATCCAGGTACTGCAATCCATGAAATTTTCAATGACGCAGATCCATTATATATACTTCTTGTAATGTCGACACCTTGGAGTTTAGGTGGTGAAGGAGTTGGAGTTGCTAAATTTATAAATGTTGGTACCAGGATTAATTTATACACATATCTTTCATATTAAGGTGTAGTTCTTCAGGGAGCTAATATATAATGTACACCAAGTCCCACTCTTTGGTTTTGTAATATGTACATGTTACTATAATATGGTCACTATACAGACCTATGGTAGTGAGCTGAATCATAAATACACTTATTGGTGTATACAAAATAGGACAGCTATGTAGTTTTATATACAAACTTACCAAGCACTACTGTGTAAGTTGTTGTGATCACTTCACCCATATTTCTTACAAGACAAGAGTATGTTCCAGCATGACTTGTAGCAAATGTAGAAAAACCTAATGTACGTCCTTTAGCTGTCCACACTTCACCTGGAGTGGCTTCTACTATACTTCCTGTAGTATACCACTGCTTGGCTGCTGGTGACCTGCTACACCATAACTCTACTGGTTGACTAATGGTAGGTGTTGCAGTTATGTCGACTGGAGAACCTGATCCAACTGTAATAGTTGTAGCTGGTTGTGAAGCAACTGAAGGAGAGAACAAAAGTAAGGAAGCTTCAAAAAGAATGCTTTCTAAGATCATCTAAATATATTATAGGAGATTATACTGAAAATATAATGGAGAAAATAGTCAAAGTGGTATGCACCAAGTAAGCTTATTAACAGCTATCAGAGAAGAAATATATAGTCTTTGGTATCTATCATGCATAGAGAGTACATATATAAAGTAATATATCATATACACACATGTAGAGGTTTAACATTGATGATCTATACTGAATATATACGTATATGAAAGACTGATCTACTAATATGTTTTTTATGTATTATATCCACAACCAGAAATTAGAATTAGAAATTAAACCTTCCCTATAGTCAGAGTAGTGAGTTGAGTGAGTATGTTAGTATGTATACACTCTCTAAGTAGGGATGGCCAAAAAATGAATATATACGTATATATACTCACCTTCTGACTGTATGTTGCCAAAGAGTACTGCAAATAGACATGCTGTGGTGAAAGTACTTCTTGATATCATTATAAAAGTAAAAGATGGTACTGCAGGGAATTCTCTAGCAGTAGAATAGTTGCTTCAAATTATTACAAGAAATAAATAGCTCTTTGTTAGTCCTTTCAAAGTGACAATGTTTGTTGTTTACTTTTGATATTTAAGCACTAGCTTAACTACCAAACCTTTTTAAGTACTTAAGTCGTTTAGAAAATGGTAATGTGTAAAGTAATGTTATCAGCCATCTTGAAACATGACAACTGAGTCCACGTTAAATAGAAAACATCCTTTCTGAAATATACGTATACGTACATGTGGTGAAATGCATGTGGTATTTAATGTTGAAAAGATTAGCCTTTACATACATTATACATACAATAAGTTTAAAGTTTTCCTTCCTTCTTGGTATATCATAATGTCAATGAGGTTGGTTAAATGGAATGATAAACATGCATATGGTTATAGCTATGTTAATTGTAAACGAGATATATTGCTCACTTCCCACATACAAGCTTTATTATTGCACCTATATACAGTTTTTTTAATCTTAAATGTACAGTATATATGTGTATATCAGATTTAGTACCATATTTTCTCAATTAAACGTTGCGAAGTTTATTTTTTCATGCTACTTCAAGGTGCGGTGTCTATTCAAGTGTGGCGTCTATTTGAGGGCAGCATTTAATCAAGGAAATACGATATATGTATAAGATGTTATCATTCACAGTAATTTTCTGTACATTACCTTATCTTATCGATAAAGAGATAACATTTGTTGTTCAGTATTTTACATAATATATAAACATCTTGACTTTATAGATAAGGTCGATAGTGTTAATAATGTTTATCTTGAGGCTTACAGTAGCTATAAATGGGACTAACTCTATCATTTTATGCCTGTACCATAAGCTATAGTTACGTATGTATGTACTGTAACCCTTTAAAATATCCCACAAATTTACTATGTCAAAAGTTGTCGATGTTCAAGAATTTCTTGGTTTAATTGTGTTATAAAATGTGTCATTAAACTTATTCTTCAGTGATTGGTAATTATGTTAATGTTATGTATGTCAAGTGTTTCAGATGACATATATATACTACGTAGATCTGCCAGTTGTTGTATATTTCTACTGAATTAGCTATGTTTGTATCCATGCCTTCATGCAATACTCTATCTTGCCAATTTCGTATGTATTCTTTAAATCTTTTCTTGTAGATCACCAATGGGTTCCTACTCTAAAGTGCTCTGACCTGTCTGAGTGAGCTAAAGTTTGTGTATACAGTTTACCCAAGCTACATATGTTAATGTCTTTTTTGTGCACATGATTAATCTCATGTAGGGAGTTTGTGAGCTACCAGGGTCGGGCTTGATTCTGTCTATGTAGTGCAAGATCTAGTAACTGATCATAGGTCAATCAGGCATGCTGGACCATTCCCATGCAGCTCTCTTATGATGCAAGTAGTGGAAGTGTCAAACAGAGTTGAAATAGGTTTGAAACTTGAAATGCTCCAATACCCCTGGCTGGGATCAACTTTACACTCAGTATAAAGGGTGATGCAAAATGAAGTACTGTATAGTAACAATCCAGTATATCTTACCACTGAAAGTAGAAGAAACAAAGTTATATAAGAACATGATGTCTTTATAACCATAAAGAACTAATTTACGAACTATACGTATTTCAGAATTACCTAAAATATTCATATGTGCAAAGGTAATTTATACAAAATAATGATGAATTCTTAATGAGATTGGTATTATAAAATTGAAGAGCATTCTCGAGCTCTTCAATTTTATAATACCAAAACAGATGAAGCCAGATAAGACATCAAGACAAAAAGCTTCTGGAAACCGTCACATGATTGAGGGCTTGTTTACCCCTTATATACGTATATAGATATTCTCAACTGCCAGTGGAATGGGGGAGGAACCACAGTTTTATATACTGCTGGTTGCAATTGGCTGACATGCTAGCTAAGAAGAGAGATATTCCCTACGTATATACGTATATACTCTACCACCTTGTCATGGGCTACCACCATGTACGTAAATTGTCATTCTACGTACTTACTGTGATCTACAGTGACATGCATAAGAGGTAGTTGTTATATATGCATCTGCCAGTCATTCACAAGAGACACCACCCTTTGTTTGGCTGATCATAAATCTCATTAACTTCATTGACGTTTTAATATATTGATGTATTTGTTTATATGTAAAATCACAGCTAGCTGCTGTAATTTATGTTATCATTTATCATCTCATATATTCTATATACATATGTACTTTAGGCCTTTCTCACATTTAAATTAACTTTTTAATTACGTTTTTTAAGATATATTGTATATAACTTAATTGAAAGATAAAGAGCAACAAAACTAATTAATCAAATCATTAGCAAAAATTACATCAATTCTGCTTTTGAAAATGTTAATGTAACATACGTACATGCTTGATATAAAACCAAAACATCAAAACAAGCTAATTTATTATATAGTTCTCATTCTGTTTTTCCAAACTTAAATTTAACACACTGCATTGACTTTTGGACATTCACTTGAAGTTTGCATATGTGTCAAAAGACTCTAGATAGCTTAGAACCACCTCATGACAGACTTCATAGTCAACCTATATATACATTAAATAAATGCACTTAATTTCCTATTGTTACTTGTATATATACATATGTACGTACATGACATAATAGAGCTACAGTTCCAAATTATACGTATATATACATATATATTTAATAATATGTAAATATGTAAATGTACGTACGTACTGATGCTATATATTAAATTGCTCAGCTCAGTTTTAATTATTGATCACGAGTGTCATGTATATAGTCATATGCTTCATTTTTAAATCCAATATTGTTCTATTCTCTAAAACAAATTTAATTGTCCTCAGCATACACTTTCTTGCATGCTATTGATTGGTTAAACTTACAGCTGATGACACCATGTGTGGTCTGCTAGCACGGAGAGATTTAACCCTCTGAAATATGTCCATCCTTCCTTCCACTTTCATTCTTTCAATTTCAGACATTGCACATAGGAATATCCCAGTCCTTGACATACCATCACTAGGGATATAAACAAACTTGATATACTGATGGCTTATCAGAGAGCAATGACAATTACTCTATATGGTGATGTAGGTACGTACATATTAGGGGAAATGTTTCTACTATAAAATATATGTAGATAAAATGAGTCCTAACAAGTATGAAACAGCTGGCTACGGCTCGACAATCCTTGGAGTGGATAAGGGGTGATGATTCTGGTTCCCTTTAGGTAAACTTTGATTCATTAATCATTGTGCTCTTCAAGAGACATGAGTGGGTGGGGTAAAATCCAGAGTCAATTGTTGAGGATATCAAAGCTTTAAGATCAGCAACAGATCTTAAAGTGTCCTACTTTTCGCAATTACTGTACGTATTGTAAGTTCTAACGTACGTATGTAGTTGACTGTCCAGTAACAAGATTGAATTAGGTGGTCCAACTATGATAAATCTTTTACAGCCAGCCATCAGTATTTTATTAGCTGTAATTCTGTTAATATTGTGCTATATTTAGGCAACATACATAATACGTATATGTTTACATGATATTAATGCTTTGTTTTATTGTATGTAGACCATATAATATAGTATATCTGCAGCTCAACTTACTTTGTATACGTGTATACCCACAACAAAGACCCTAGGAGTGAATATGTTTATACATATTGTTTATTGTAGTTATACTTACTCGCACATGACCATCATCGGATAATCCTTTCTGAATTGCGAGTTTTCCACATCTCCCATCAAAGTAAGCAAAGAGGAAATGTTAGGGTGGCCATTTTTAGGCCAGGCTGTGTAGTGATAAAGTGTAGTTTCAAGGGCTGGACACTCATAATCCTGAAGAAACGAAAGCTTGGACCTTGTAAGCATGATTTTGTACATAAATACATGTAGTACATGTGAATTAGTGAATGATTACTGGAAAATATTACACTGATCAGTCAATTGCAATTAGAAGTGACCAAAGACTTAGTGCAATTAACTCCTGGCCTTACTTGCAATTGATAAATACATACATATAAAATCTTACAACAAACGTACGTACGTATGTAAATGTTTATAACTATATACAATTTTCTATACTTTTGAATTATTTGATTTCAGAATCTATTATGGCATTGTAAATTAAAACAATAATTATAAGACATGTCTTGTATGTTTATTGTTATTCAATGTCTTACAAGGTTAAGTTGGTTAATCTCCAGTTGGTAGGTTGTATACCCGGACTGCTTTACTTTGGTCTTCAATTGGACATCAAAGTTATCAATATAGTGGTGAGTTTTACTCTCATCCTTTGGCCAGAATTCAGTACACATTACCTAGAGAATAATAATTTTATTTCTATAATACACATTTTATTATACTGTATATAATTATATACAGTGCAAGTTACAATATACTATAAGGTAATTTAATATAATATAATATAATTAATTCATATGGCTCCAAGAAAGGACCTAGAAACAGCTAGAATGGGCATATTATCATAAAGTTTAGAATATTTAACTCATTTTAAAGTGAGGCATTTTTTTTATTTAGGCCTCCGTTTGTTAGAAAACAGAGGACAAAGTCTGCATATAGGACTAGTATATATACGTATATATAGGCAGAGTGTATCCTTTAATTATAATAGCATGTATGTACATCTTGGGTATGTATCTTTTTACATCACTTCAATTTATATTACCATTTGTCTTTCCATGAAGTTTGATAGAACCACAATTGTTGGACACTTGTACATTGTTATGATGGTCAACACATCAACTTCAGAAGACTTAACAGGAGTCTGTGCAGCTATATATTCCTTCTCACCATATCCCTACAATTTGTATAGATGTATAATATTATTATATACGTATATTATACATACAGTATATGTAATCAGTACACATTGTATACGTATATACGCTGTATATATAATATATAATATTCTTTATATATATAGAATTTAGAATGATATTATTTGTTAAGAATGTAATAATCTTTATATTTGTTGGTTTGTATGCATCTATATTATGACAACCAGTACTGAAGGCTTAGTTTGATCATGAGTTGATTTTTAAATTTAGTCTATATACAGATCTGATATATGTACGTACGTACATGTATGTCTATACATTTCCATTTTTATGCAAAGACTTTGAGTAGGCAATCAGGAAATGAGTATTGGGGTTATACTCACTACTAGTTTTGTAGCATTATAGTAGTAGGCTGGATCTTCATCATCTTCCACAGTTGCAAGGTAGTTATCAAAATCTAGATTTATTTCACATCAATATGATGAACATGCATTGAAATAGATACGTACATACAGTATATACAACTGTGCAAGTCCATACTCACATGGAACCTTGTCTAAATATCTGTTTTTTGAGCTGACTTGCTTTGAAAATTCAAAATCTTCATCATCTGGTACCAGACACACATTCTCTAGTTGCTACGTACATTTATATGGCATAATCACTTTATAAACATATAACCTTAATGCAACTGCACTTGTAAAACATATCTCTTGAAAATGGATAATTATAACCAAAATACACTTGTGTAATAATATGTATATTACATACGTATATACGTACAAGATCCCCTCTCATGTACGTACGTATGTTGATACGTAAGTGTACATCACTTGGCTGATGTGTAATAAATCTGTACCTTTCCAATGTTATATATACACATGTGATACATTGGTAAGTATATAGCAAAACTAATTTTATATGTATATATATCACAGGCATCCTTGCTTTTGCACAGGCTCTTTATGGTCTCATTAACTCCCCCTTTCATTCCCAGTATTTCACAATCCTAACTATAAAAGCTTGATGCAGTTAATTTAATTAAGCAAAAGCTAGATTTTCACTTGTTACAGAAGACATAATATTATCATTAAATATTTTCTGAAGCTTACCGAATATTGCTTAGCAAACCCAGTAACATCATTCTCATTATCAACATAGCTGAGGCCATTGATTTTCATTCTAAGTGAATTTGCTGAAATTGAAGTGTCCCCAACTGATATGTAGTCATTGAGGGAATCATGAATGTAGATGTACTGGCTCTAAATACAACAAATACATACCTGTATTAAATGTTACCATTTACTGTCTATAAAAAGAGTGACCTCTCAGGTTTGTAGTATAAGCTTAAACAGTATATATGTATATATATAGGGAAATTACTTTTTGTGTCTATCCATGGGTACAGTTATATACATATACATACGTATCATAAATAATAACTGTTACGTATCTATAGACAATACCAAACATCTATAGATTTATATATATATATTATATAATGTCAGTTACATACGTATACGTACGTATATATGTATTAGGCAAATATCAATTTTATTTTACCACATTCTGAACCATAAATGTTCTCCTAGTTCTCATGTCTTGTACAAAGTTAAAGATATCAAGTTCAGTTTCTCCATTTTGTAGTTTTTGAAGCATCACATCAATAGTTATGAGTGTCCCTGTTCTACCAGCCCCTGCACTATAAGTGCAAAATCGTTAAGACATACATTATATCAACCAAATGGAATTTTAATTGTTATTTAAAAGGTATGTATACTGTTAAACCCTAGAGTACGTATGTATGCAAAAGTAGTAATTCATAAATATCAAGTATTTGATTGAAGTGGCCCATTGTAAGCAAGTAACTGTTCAAAAGAGGTGCTTGTTTTCACAGATTCCACTGTAGATACATGTATTGTGTGTTTTAGATATATATACGTATACGTACATACCTGCAATGTACTACCATTGGTGCTGTACTGTCTCCATATGCAGGTCTGATTTGTTGTCTAATGAACCTGACAATTGCTGAAGAAAGTTTAGGTACACCATGATCAGGCCAAGCTGTGTAGAGAAAGTGTTTCACTTCAAGTGGCTCCACCGATCCCTTCTTTCTCTAATATAAAACCAGCAGGATATGTGGTAATAGCTACAGTATGTATAATCTTACATTTGGTATACAGTATATATAGTCATTTGTGTTATACCTAGTTGCTATTGCTTGGACATGGTTAATCTTATAAACTTCATTGTACAAATTATCCTTTAATGTTTTCCTTAAGTTCTATACAGATACATACATAGCAGAGTAATCCCACTTACTACTCTAAATGTTCTCAGGTCGTACTCTGGAAATACTTCATACTTGACAGTCATAATCTCCAGGTTTCTACCTGGTTTGTATACTCCATTTATTTCATCCTCCCAATATTGAGCACATTTGGTCTAAACAAAACACCAACACATTGTTAATTGAAAATATTATTTCTCTTATGTGGTAAGTAATATAATATTCAATATGTTAGGTGTGTTAGAAAATAAGTTAAATAGCCAAACCACAAGCTATAGTAGGGGTGTGTGACTACACTTTAAATTCAGTTCACCCACAGTGACTGTGTGGATGACTTATATAATTAATGAAATATCAAGCTTAGCTTAGCTATGGCAATAACCAGACATCTAAGAAAAAGCCATGTACGTGTACCATGTATGTATATCTAAACTGCAATTGTTAATGGAGTAGAGCTGTATCAAAAAAAACAATTTAATTTATTTCTGTATGCTCTTGCATGTAAGAGTTTCCGGTGAAGCTACTCCAGGGTAATAGTCAGGTCAGGTTTTTAAACATACGTATATAATACGTAATCTACTTTCTTTATAGATTTAACCCTGTAAGATGCATATGTATGTAATAGGTAAACACTCCACCCCTAGGCTTTTCTTGCACTTTCGTGGGATAATGCAAGCTTATAGGCATTTATCGAGTTTTTGGCAGGATACATCATATATAATTTGCCTTGGTTACCCCAGCAACAGAGTGTATATACGTATAAATATATATACTATCTATACAGTTTGTTGATGCAAGGCTGTGTAGTAGTGTTACTCTTAAAATAGTCATCAGTCTAATGTATCAATATACTGAAAATGCTGAACACTTTTCAATCTCTTTAGCTGTTTAAATGGCTTCTAAAGTACAAGTGTCACATTATATATATCATCATGTATATAGTCTACCAGGTCAGTACACAGGCATATATACATCATATACGTACATCATATACGTACGTATGAACATATAGAGGAATACAATTATACATAGTATTTACAGGTAGATCATTCTCAGTAGTACTGTTAGTATTTCTATCTTCATGACTGGGGTATACATATATATTGCAGTGTACTTGAAATATATGTGCAGCACATGTACAGAATATATTGGGAATAGTCTTATAAAATTATTGTTGCATATACGTATATGTATCATGAAAATGTGAAAATGAGGCTTATACAGTACTTACTCTTGTTTTTTCTACCAGTTTGGTCAACATAATTATTATGGTAGATCTCTGTTCCCAAATCATTTGCCAGAAGTCACTCACAGTTTCTGGTTTGGGACCTAAAAGAGATTTGAAGGTTGCATTCATTGCATCAAAGATTTAGTTGATATAGACTTAGAAAACTGAGAATGATGTCATACACTTGTACCTACCTTGTGAGGCAATGTAAGCTCTCTGCACAGCATATCCCTACATATATGTATATTATGAATAGATAAATGCGTATACGTATATATATGGTGCATAAATTATGCATTTAAATATACAGTATACATGTACACTTGGGACTATATGTATTCTTTACGCAAATGCACAGTATAACAGACATGTACTACGATTAATATAAGCTGACATCAAAAATACACTGTATATTTTTATTAGCTCCGTGGATTGTAGTTTGTTTTTAGAGTTCTTGAAAGTGCTTGCTGTTAGTAGAGTATATGTTTTGTATACGCAAATGCACAGCATAACAGACATGTACGTACTGTGATAAACATGGGCTGAAATCAAAAATACATTTTTATTTGCTTCAAGAATGTAGCTTGTTTTTGAGAACTTAAAAATGCTCATGATCAGTAGAGTGACATAATATATTCTCATAAACAATTTACTGTAAGTATTGAAACTGCACAGAAACATAAGGCTTCATATGTACAACACAATCTATACTATATACAGTACATGTAGTATATACCATTTAGGTATATATCCTTATCCTATATCATACATAAACCAATCAATTAACCTACGTACATTGATGTATGAAGCATTGATGTAATCATTTCCTTCGTCGTCAGGCTCCCGTAATGGTACTCTTGAGTGATCAACTGTTACAGTATATACACACATACAATATACAGGGTTTAAGCCATAGAAATACTTATGTATATACATTATAACAACATGTAAGTAGTATTTAAATGCACATACGGACAATATTTAACTGCAATGTTATCATATGCGTAAAAAAGGTTTATGAGTTTTCTTGTACTTACAAGTGTGTATATTCACATATCTGTTTTTAAGAGGATTCAATTCTGATGCTGTCGTCCTACCTTCAGAAGTGGTTACACTCTGGAAAAAGCATATAAAGTGAATTCAACTTTTAAAAGTGTAAATATTCTAAATGTGGTAAACTCTAACAAACATTCAAAAACAATAACAAAATGGTGTACTGTAGTCATACATATGTAGGTCATTCTAATACCTGATATTCATCCTTGAATTTCTTATCCCTCTCTTTGTGCATTTCTCTAACATGCATTGCGAAAACATGTTTTGAAATGGGATCCTTTCTTAGGAGTTCTGTATATCAAGTGTATAATATTGAAGTAAATCATTCAAGCAAACAAAGTTATAAAAATGTAATAGTCTAGGAAATACCTTTTTGTGAAATAGGAGATGAAGCATGAAGGTTTTCCTTCAATTCCACTTCCTCAGTTGCAAAAAAATATTTTTTCTGTTTTTTCTTTAATTGACTATATATTGAGGCCATTCGTACATACGTATTTACTTGCATTAGAATGTATATATACATATATATATCACTAATTCCTGAGCCAAGAGAATATACGTATATACAGTATTTATTAATGTACTAAATACATATTGAAGCCATATGTATGTACGTACGTATATATATAAATATGGATGTACTTGCATTAGAATATATACATACGTATATACATACGTACAATTACTGAGAGAAGAGAATGTATCAGTGTACAATGTACAGTGCAAATATGTGACCCTATGACTCACCAATAAGTACATATCACTATAATTACACAGCACACTACTAATGCTATCACAACTACTAGTATAACTGCTATCAACCACATTTGTACTCCAGTGGCAGAAACCTCAGGATATCTTCTAAATGTATCTAACATGAAAGAAACAAAATAACATATCTGATTCACTATACTTGTACTCATGCATATACAATTCATATAGCAATGGTTGTTAGGTGTAACGTTGCACAACATCTTTATACGTAGTTCTTGATGGGTTGATACAGTTAAATCTGTTATGACACTGTGCCTACGTATATATGCAGTATAATTTTTTAGAACTGTTTGTTGTACTGTACTGTAACTCCAGGATATAAAGTTAACTCACATGGTACACTAGCAGGACCAGGATTTTGATTATTTCCTGAATATGGTTGAACTGTTAGTTTGTATTCAGTATTAGGATCTAAATCAGAGATGATGATAAACGTGTTATTGGTGAAAGTGTCAAAAGAAGCCTCTTCCAAAGTGATTCTGTAGTTGGGATATCCTCTTGCTTCATCAAAAGTCAAGGGATCCCAAGTTACATTTATGGCAGAGTCATTCAACCATTCAGCACGTATGTTATTCACCGAGACATCTGGATCTACATATACAGCAGGAGAAATATAAGACTACATAATTAAGGACATGTTTAAAACTAGAACATATAGCTTGAATCAAATGTGCATATGTACTTGTTTCCCCATAATGAAATGTTATTGGCCATGGGTAACTCTCTCCTTCTCCAACACTAGTACTTGCTGTTACATTCGCCTCATACTGAATACCTTTTGCTAAATCTTTTAACAGTTTGTATGAAAGAAAGAATACATACGTATTAGATATACTATATACGTACATATTACTTTGCTAGACAGTGACTGGTATTGACCCTGATATATATACTGTATGGGTATCAGTGCTGTTATGTAACATACTAATACGTAAAAAAGAAAAATATAATGATGCCATGTTGTATGTATGTACACTGATTTTAGGTTTAGCTGGGATATAATGTACTGTACAGTGTTACAGTACATTATTGTCTGGTGAACTTGCATATTCATATAATATAATATCTTGATTTTGGAAAGCTATTATATGTATTTATAGAACTTACTGTTACTACCTGTCCAACAATACTTATTTTTTTGTTCTGTTCTGGTGTAGGTATGTTTCATATTCCTAACTTGATAGTAAGTTAGTGTATACTTAAGTATGACTCCATTTGGTTCCGATGGCTCCTCCCATATCAAACATGGTCCATACGAGTCATTGGAGTAGAACATGAGGTTTTCCACACTTGAGGGTTCTGTGAATTATAATTATATACGTATATGATTATTGTATAATCATACCATGTATATAATTTGTATATAATAACACTAAATCCTATCAGTGACAGAATTGGCTACTCACTGTCTTCATCAGTTGTAAATGTATTTCCAGTGAATGGTCCTATTCCTCTGTCATTAACTGCTGCTACGCTCCAATTGTATTGAGTGTAAGGTGTCAGGTGGTTGACATGTACATTGTAATCTGCCTGAATGTCTCTTCTTCTTCTTCCTTCTTTATTATTTGCTTGCTGTGTTATGTTCCATTCATAGGAATGGTTCTTGATTTTAATGATGTATTCCGAGAGTTTACCATTAATACCTGATACATCAGGTGATGCCCACATAAGAGCAACAGATCTGGGTGTTTCATTTGATGTAGTGAGATTTCTTGGGGCTTCAGTGGGTACTAACAAATTGATGGGAAATACATGTAGATATATGTTGCCTTAGGATTTCATTTAAGTGTATATCAGATAGCTTACTTGCACTTTGAATTTGGGTAGTAATATTAGATATTGATCCATTTCCAAAAGTGTTTCCGTAGTAGGCTTGTATCTCATACAAACGAAAGGCATCCAAATTAGTTAGAGTGTGATTTGTGACACCAGCAGTTACATTGATGAGACCTCCTTTGTTTCCATAATCATAATCATCTAAAGCTATGCTATTTAGCCATACAGTGTAATTATTGGTTGTACCACTCCAATGGACAGTAATAGAACTACTTGTTAGATTTGAAACTGAGAGATCTTTGACTATAAGAATAAAATTATTCAACAAGAGGATCTTATGCATATCTCCTGTATCCAGAACATAGTGTTATCAATGCTGACAGAGACTACTACATTAAAAGTATATATTCATATATACATGAGTTCTTAAATATTATGTACATACTGTATATACGTATATACATACGTAGGTATTTAAATACAGTACATACCAAGTGGTATGGTGGTAACATCGATAGTAGCTGCTGGTCCATTTCCCACATCTGTATATGCTGATACATTGACTGTATATGTTTCTCCAGGATATAAATCTTTCACATAAAGAACTTCTGATGTAGTTTTGTTGTTAACATTGTCATATTTAGTCACATATGACACTGTAAATCCCTCTATTTTCCCATTAGTTTCATTAATCCTAGGTTCTGTCCAATTGACAGTGTATGAATATGATCCCAGACCAACTAAGGTGAGATCCTGAGGTATTCCACTGGGTTCTGTACAAATTGAGAATTGCTTATATATATGCTCACATAATTGTATCTATCCACATCAATACAATATATTTATATAAACTATGTATGTAAGGAATAAGGAGTGCTTTTTGCAACTAATTATATTTACCCATTCATTAACTGAATCATTTTTATCTTCATTAATTATTAGGCACACTTTTAACATCACTAGATATAACACCCTTCCTATATCCAGAATGAGTGATTTTCATGTTGCTGACACTCAATAAGGCTTTATTCTAGTACATACATTGTATGCAAATACAGACATCTGTTTCTCTATCATACCCAGCACAGATTCGGTGCAATATTGTATATATTAATATGAACGTACAGTGTAAATACATACATTACTTACTTGCACTGAGAGTTCTGTTTGTTGTACTTATTTTAGATCCATTCCCCAAGTCATTCCCTTGATAAATTTCAATCTTATACTCACGGTAGGCATCCAAACCAGTTAGAGTGTAATTGTTCCTACCAGTCACATTCAATGGCCCACTTCCCTTGTTCCCATAATCATGAGAATCTGTAGTAGTGCTGGCAAGCCACACTGTATAAGCGTCTGTTGGAACATTCCATTCTACTGTTATAGAGCTATTACTTACATGTGTAGCAGTGAACCCTTGAACTGAAAAAGTTAACAATATTAAACATATACAGTACCATCATGAGAGTACATATAGCATGACAATGTTAATGTGATGGGTGATGCATTAATATATCTATATATTATTAGATAAACAAATACGTATTAGCTTTGACTATATACGTATATACATGATTAATTTAGCTATAAACATTAAACTGCTTGCTGAATTTCAAGCTTAAATCAATACATATTTTTTAGATTACAAGGAAATTGCTTATGTCCAACCTTTTGGTATAGTTGTGATGTCAATGGTAGCTGCAGGACCTACTCCAATCCTTGTATATGCAGATACATTAACAGTATACACTTTGTTAGATTCCAAGTTGGTAGCTTTATACATATGTACTGTGCTTGAGGTGTTAAATTCATAAGAGTTTGAGCCATTTCCATACAATTGTACAGTGAATCCAACTATAATACCATTGGTCTCATTGTCTAAGGGATTTTCCCAAGTTACAGTGAAAGAAGTGGATGCAGTAGCATTTTGCATTAGATTTTGAGGAGTACCAGAAGGTTCTGTATAATATATGTAACAATATAATACTACATACTGTACATGTAATAGTTTCTATCGATATACATATACTATAATGCGGAAGAGGTGCATTGCAAGAAACTTACTATCTTCTTCAGTTGTAACATTGGCCATTGCTTCAAGACACAAGTCTCCCGTTCCATCAATACACTCTATAATATATGTTGTGTATGGATGTAGGTCTAGATCTGGTGTTGTTTGATTGTTGATAAGGAGAGTTGTGTTGTAGTATACTATTGTAACTTCTTTTTTTGGATGATGTTGGGTAATGCTGCAATTGAAATTTATCCTTTCTTCATAATATAATGTTAAATTCACCTCTTGTGGGGAAACAACTGCAGTCTCAATGGTAACATTATCTGAGGAGCAAGGCAAAGTACATATCATATTATACTTTGTATAGTAAATTATCTGTCTATATGCACTTAAATTTAAATACGTAGATGTGCATATTATATTGTACGTATATGTACATGATGATATTATAATATGTATAATCATATGCATACCTCTCATTTTTGTAGTATCATTTCTTTTAGTAACATTTCCTTCTCCAATACTGTTGTTGGCACTAACTTCAATAGTGTACACTGTGTTTACATCTAAATTACTGATCACAATCTGTCTATTCTGATTAGATACATTTAAACTTATTGATTCACTTTCTTCACTATGATACCTTACTGTATGTCCAGTGTGAGGTAGTCTACCAATAAACTGTTCTGTTATGCTCCACTGAACTGTAATACTGTTGCATGCGATGTTTGAGAAGGAAACAGAATCTGGTGCCTCAGGAACTGAAAGAGCAATGAAGACATACTATTAACAGTAAATAGCCATAACTGATCATTCAATTTCTACATCAGACTTACCATCATATGTAATCTGAACTCTGTCACTATATTCTCCAATTCCAGCAGATGAATTAGCTGCTATCCAAAAGTTATAGGACACTCTGCTAGTTGGAATAGTCAAGCCTACCATTTTAGTGTATATACGATTTATATTTGTTACTGTTATATTCTTTGTCATTACTGATGTTCCATTTGGACTAGTAACATTTGCAGCATTACCATATTTGATAATATATCTGTATTTTGCACTGGAATTTGGTGATATCCACGTAAGAGATTGTTTCACCTCTTCACCCATTACCTTAGTTTTACTGATATTGACCTCTGTAATCTTTCCTGGTACTACAGAAACAACAGCCATATACAGTATGTGTACTGTTAAGGTTGAGATATCATTACAAGTTACTCACAAGTTTTCACTGTTCCATTTGCCTCAAAGCATGCTTCACTTCCATTCTCATCATATGCTATACAATGCACTATATATGTAGTATCAGACTCCAAAGAATATGGTTCTGTGTGATCTTGTTGAGTGAAGGAGATTGTTATTTCAATATTGTTGAATGTACTAATAGTGCAGTTGTATCTGTGGTCTTCTGATGGTTTGTTGATAGTGATGCCTTTTGGAAAGTGTGGATCTATCTGGAGTGTTCCAATGTCTACACAATTATTCAATTTTATTAGTAAATCATCATGTACATGAGAGCCAAGGATTCACAGAAGATCAAGATAAAGAAAAAGACAAAGACTCCCAGGTTCACTAATGGTCTGCTGTGAATATTAGAGTTGTGTATTTACATTACGTAAGAGAAGTATGACATATTTAATTGTTTAGGTTAATACACATTCACTATATATACGTATACATACAGTATGTGCTACTTACTCTTTTCTTCAGTTGTATAATTCATATCCACAAATGGTCCGACTCCTAAATCATTCACAGCCTTTACTCTAAACATATATTGTGTCTTGGGTATCAACTGTGATATGTGCACATTCAGAGTAGTAGTATTTACTGTTATGGAAGTGTTAGTGATTAAATAAATGTATTCAATAACATATCCAGTGATGGGGAGATCTCCAATGTCACTTGGGGACTTCCATGAAATGTACACATCACAAGCCTTTCCAGTAATGTTTACCTCTAAGGGAGCTGGTGGCTCTGTAGGGGTAGAGTAATCGAATACTTTTAGTAGAAATGAGAGTGGCTGGACTTAATGTAGTCAGGTAATACCGTCCCACATTTCTAGTCATATACGTATGTAAATATGTACAAACATATACGTAGTGCATACGTATGTAGGTCATCATTAATGATGCAAGCAGGAACATTTAATAATATGTTTTTAAGTTAATTCTATAACCTAAAAAGTACCAACAGTCCTGATGTAACATATAGAGACAGTATGTACGTACATACAGTAATGTCTTCATATGACACACATATAGTAACTCAGCATGTTCCAAGCTCAATGTGAATTAGTATATATTACCTTTATAAACAAGTGTAATGTGATCACTACGCGGTCCAACGTGTTGTCCTGATCTGCCAGCTACTGATACATTGTATGTTTCATTCTTTAGTGGAAACACAAGAGTGTAAACTAAGTCAGTTGTGTTTTCCTCCAGAGTTATTCCATTAGAAGATGAATAATATATAGTATAGTACTTTGGAACATCATTTGCTGAAGTTGAAGGTTCACTCCAATAAAGTGTTTGATTGATACTGTTTTTTGTTGTTTCTGTAGTTCCTTTTGTAACGTTGTTTACTCTTTCTGGTACTGTGAGAGAATAATCAATGCCTGTCAGACATATTTTCTGATATGCAATTTGCTAAACTTACCTTCAAACTTAGTTGTCACATTAGAGTTGAACTCCAAACAGACTTCTCTAATTCCATTGTATCCAATACAGTGAATGCTGTAAGTTGTATTTGAACTTAGTCCAGACACTTCATCTTTAGTGGCTGAAATATTCACTGTTATATTGTTGTTCAAATGACATTGAAAGTATTGTGAGTTGAGTAACATTGTGTGATTCTTTGAAATTACTATGCTGATGGATGATGAGTTTAATGGTTTCACATTGCCTTCAGCCATATCTACAGTATATAAGGTAATAACAGTAGTTGCTTATACACCAATCTTCAGAAAACAGCAACTGTGCATGGCATATATGTATTTACCATTACAGTAGCATAAAAGAGAGTATTTTATTTTGAATATAGCAAAAATGACAATAGTGCCTATCTTTGCTGTTGTACTTAAATAAAGGTATAATAAATGCATCAATGTTATTCCTGGATTCTACTAAAGATCATAAAAGCGTACCTCTCCCTGTAGTTGTTTTGTTAATTTCTGTGGCTTCACTGCTTGTGGCAGCATTGATGCTTCTCACTTGTATAGTATAGGAAGTATTGGGAAGTAAATTGCTTATCACTGTTGAATTCATGGTTGTATTCTCTTCAGTGACAAAGGTAGATTGACTACGAACAGCTATGTTATACATTAAAATTGGTAGATCTCCACTACTTTTACTTTGATTCCACTGAACTTCAATTGACTGACATGTTATCATAGCATTAGGAGGTTCCAATATGACAGGGGCTGCAGGTTCTACAAGCACATTTATTGCACATTTATATATAGTCTTATCATATTGGAGTATTACATGTTATTACGTATATACGTACATATATTGCTGATGAAATTAGTAAAGTTGCTTTATTCTCTTCTTACATATCTGTACATACGTATGTAAATACAATATAGTATATATACTATTATAATTACACAACCAAAACATACTGCTTACTGTAGTCTAAGGTTATACTGTCACTAAATGGTCCTGTGTTTTTTCCTGATTTTCCAGCTACTGACACACTGTACTTCATAAGAGGACGTAATGGTAAAGTTAAGTTGTATTCTGTATGGCTTCCTTCAGTTTCTAATATTGTACAGTTCTCTTCACATGTCTTCACAACATATACCTCTGGTTGGTCATGTTTCTCACTATTAGGCGCATCCCAAATTAGGCCTTGAACTACGTATATGTTTGTGTTATTTTTGTGTACACTGGCTGTTTCTTTTCGCAGGTTCCGTATCACATCAGGAACTAATGGATAGTATTAGCAATTGAAAGAATTAATTATACACACATAATATGGTAAAGGCGTATATTTTTGCATTTGATAATGACACTAAATGGTCGTGATTGAGCAAATTATAAAACTGAATGAATCAATAAAATAATTACAACCATGAATGTCTTTACATACACACATACATCCTATATATAAGTATATATGGATATATATATATATGTAAACATGAACTCAAATATTTGATTTTGAAGTACATGCATGTACGTATATACGTAGATACTTCAATATGTATGTTCTCATGTACGTATTATCATTTTTTATCAAACGACCCACAACTTAGTACACACATATGTACATACATACGTACCTCATTTTTGGAGAACGTACCTTGTGACTTAGTTGTTATGTCTAAGCATCCTTCAGTACTTCCATTGTATCCAGTGCACCAAATAAGGTAAGATGTGTTTGGTTGTAGACTGCCTACGGTCTCCTCTTGGTCAGCAGTGACATTAATGGTAGTAGTTGTCAAGTTACCATCATATACTTCACATTCATATTTTTCAAGGGGTATTGTGTTTACATCATGATAGCTTATTATCAGTGTTGTAGAGTTAGTACTCACTACCTTTAGCTCACTTTCTGTGTACAGTATATGACCACAGATAATTATATATTTTTTCATATACTTTTCATATTAACAAACATCATCTGTATTATATAAGTATAATACAGATGATAACTTCTTCCTATAGTATGTGTACAAACATAGTAATAATAGTAATAATTAGTAATACCTTTCAATTTAACAGTTTCACTTTCATTCTCATTTGTGTATCCGATTGCATTCACACTGACAGGTTTGAAGGTAGTTTGAAGAGACTTTAATTCAGTTATTATCACAAATGACATGTTTGTTGTAATATTCACTTGTCTGCCATCCTCCTCGTAGAAAACAATATATCCCTCTATTGGTAGACCTCCGGTATTGGCTGGTGGGTACCAGGTAATATTAACACTAGAGCATGTCATTTGTGTCACAGTTACATTGACTGGAGCTGATGGTTCTAAACAAATGTACAGACATCTGTAGTTAAAGCACAGTTCGTAACGGAATAAGATTTTAAAGGACAAAGAGGTTAGGATAGCACTATTTTGATAGAATGTAAACTGAAACAAGAGGTTAGCCAAACGTATAGTAATTACTATCCTATATAGTTGTTTGCCAATATCGGTCAAAATAACTTACTGTATTACATGGCTGTACATGTTCCTAGCAATAAGAATATCATGCAAAATATACATATAACTATACTGTAGCCATCCCTACTCTGGAAGCAATTTAGCACAACAAAGCGACTACATGCATATATATACATACGTACATATTGCACCACAGATCTCAGTTTGTATTTTATATAATAAAGGTTTAGAACCTGTAAGTCTCCATTCACTAAATGCCATTGACAAAGACTATTTACAAAATATGAATTAGAAACTGAAAAGCTAAAATCTACAAATTGTTGATGCATAATGTACTGATAAAAATTAAAAATCTTTAGAATGCGTTTATAGTGAAACTTACGTATATAATATAGAACTGAAGGTATTTTTGTATTAGAAGGTATATTGTGTTAGTTGCACACCTAAATGACCTACATATATAAGTTACATTACCTGAATAGGTAGTCTCTGACAATCTCATGCTGTAAGTTCCTGGTACACCTGATGAAACAGCTGATACCCAAATATAGTAGGTTGTACCTTGTGTAAGTCCACTCAGTGTAGTTGATGTACCAATGATACCTGACACATTTAATGCTCCAAATGGTGGTTCTGTTGTAGTACCATTATTTGTAGAATACCACACAGTGTAGGTTATTCCAGATCCAGGTACTGCAGTCCATGAAACTGTCAAAGATGCAGATCCATTAGATGTACTTCTTAAAATGTTAACACCTTGGACTTCAGGTGGTACTGGGGTAGCTACATAAGATACAAAAGGTAGGGCTAGGATTAATGCATACGTATACAGTATATACATTTCAAAAACATTATGGTATGTGTATACTCTATGTGCACTTTTTAGTGACAGGAATTTAGATCTTCAATTGTAATTTATACATTGCCACATGAATCATATACATCAAGTTCCTACTTTTAAACACGTGGTAACTATGGCTGTGAGTTGAATCATAACTCTGCACATATACACAATAGGACAGCTATGTTCTGCATTTAGTTTTACAAACTTACCAAGCACTACTGTGTAAGTTGCTGTGTTCATTTGGTCATCCTTATTAGTTACACGACAAGAGTATGTTCCAGCATGACTTGTAGCAAATGTAGAAAAACCTAATATCCTAGCAGGTCGACCAGTTGCCCACACTTCACCTGAAGTGGCTTGTACTCTGTTTCCATTAGTATACCACTGCTTGTTTGCTGGTGTCCTGCTACACTGTAACTCTACTGATTGATTAATGGTAGGTGTTGCAGTTATGTCGACTGGAGAACCTGTTCCAACTGTAATAGTTGTAGCTGATTGTGAAGCAACTGAAGGAGAGAACAAAAGTATATATGCATACAAAGGAACCGTCAGTCAAAGGGTCAAAGGTCGCGTCTATATATAAATAATTAGAGGAATAGAGATTGCATTGAAAATAGAGAAAATGATCAAAACAATAAGTACCAAATATTCAGCAGAGGGTAGGCGTACACAAGTGAGCAGTGATCTCTCTACTAGAATGGTGGCAATGGGTTGTCTGTTATAAATTTAAGTAATTATGTTAGGCCTACGTTTATTAAACATTCCTCGACCTGAAATTTGATTTACCGTATAGAGTTTATCGGACTAATTATAAACTTTCAAAGATTAGAATTCAACTCATAGATATCCTACAATGTAGGCCTATAGGCTACATACTTAACTGAAAATCAATAACGAGGCTGCGTGTAAACTGTCTATGTATTGGAGTTAGCCGCGTCTATTAAAAGGGATCCAGAGTAGTATGCAAATTGAAATGAATTCCCGTTATATATTATTACACGATTTACCTTTAGAAGATGACAAAATTATAAATATCCAACAAAGTGAGGCGATCTCCATTTGCTTACGCAAAGGTTATAAACTGCCAAGTTCTACGTATATCTACTACTACTATATACTACTCGTGGGACCAATATTAATGTAAAATGAATTCTATGTTTTCTCGCCTGTTATTGCTGTTTCTTATGGTTTCCTTTATTACTCAATGGAAGGTTTCCTTAATAAAGGTACTCCTCTTGGAAACCTATTCAATGCACACTCACTTTCAGTTATAAGACTATAAGTATGATATCACCAGTTTGTATAATGTCAGACACTTCACACGCGCACATATACTAAGATATATGCGACTGTAGCCATGATTTGTTTGTTGTTTGCCAAAATCCTTTTGTGGTTTAGATGGTCAGAACTTCCATGTGCAACCAACAATCAGAGGTTCTAACAAAAGTACGTCTTTAATCATGGTTATAGACAGAGTTTCTGAAGTAGCACTGTTGCCACAATTAGTTTCATCCCTCATTTTCCTTCTTTTTGAAATGTATTATAAGTATCAACACTATATTAAACCAATTAATAACACAGAGTATCCAACCCTAATTGCATATATGTATACTGTATTAATAGCCTATACAGGAGTTACAGTGCATTATGTATCAAACAAGTGACTGCTCTTCTCTTGCTTTGTATTCCAAAGGGAGTGTCAATGAGAATATGAAACACTTCATCTCTCTCTCCATCATCTTCATCGGCCACTAGTTCCACTGATATGTGCTGTCTCTCAAATGACTTGTAAACTTCAGAGAAGGTCAGTGTAGAATTCCTTAGAACATAATCACCTTCATTAGCTGCATGAGTTGGGTCATATGAAAACACCGTGACTACATGTTTCATGGTTAGCAAATATGAGTGTGCTTATTTGGAATATACATCTAATTATAATTTTAGGGAATACTTTCTGCTTAAAGAAATATATAGACATACTAGTGTATTTCCATTTAATCAAATTCAGAATATTTATTTAAAAGATACATGTTAACTAATTATAATTAAATGAATTACTGAATGTATTTCAAAGCTAAGTATATTTGTATATATACTCCATTGCCGGGGCAACTGCCTGTATTTAAATTTCGTAACCATGATATAACAGGATTTAAAAAGCTATATACTGCATCGGCTTCTTAAATCCTGTTATATCCCTGCCCAAATAAACTAAGACGTTTCTACTTGGAGGGTGGACAATTCTCCTTACATTTAGGACAGTTGGAGTAGTCAGGGCAAGAACATTCAATGAAGTCGTCAACGTTTAAACTAACCAGACCCTAGATGAGCCATCCTGAAAGTCTCGCCAAATAACAATAAGCTACGGAGTATATATCACTCATACCACGGCGCTTCGGTGTATATGGATTTTATACGTATAAAATCCATATACACCTCAGCACCATGGTATAACTAATACGTAAATATATAATGTCCACTATGTAGCATGGAGAAAATTTGTAGATTTAAAAACATTTACTATCCAATCATTATAATACACATTCAAATGAAGGATACAAAGAACACATATATATAGCTGTGACTTTAAGATGTAAAATTAAGAATGACCTTAACCTAAACCAAAGTATTGCTACAGCTTCAGATGTGATATCAGCTTACCACTTCCATAGAGACAGATGTCTAGTTCTACTACTCTCACCGTCACCACAAGAGGTGTGGCTATCCACCCTTCTCTCTCAACAGTTAGTACTACAGTCTGTCCTTCGTATCCTGAAGCACTTATCTCCACAAAGTTGACTGTTACTATGTTATCTAAAAAATATAAACTTAGTTATTTTATACAGTGAAACTGTACAGTGTATTTAGATCTCTTTCTAGTCAAACAAGAACTCTAAATAAGGCAAAAATAGGGAATTTCCCTTTACAGGATTGCTTACCACATGTGTGTCCATCTTCATTTAGTGTATAGCCAGTATTACAAGCGCAAGTATATGATCCTGCTGTATTTAGACATATATGATCACATCCACCATTGTTAGCCAAGCATTCATCAGTATCTACAGTTTGAAAATTAGTATGGAAATCAATCAAGGAAGCGTTAACTGTCTCAATATATACAGCTAATCCACAGCTAGAGCAAGTCCAACCTATGTACATATATACACTAGAAGTACTACATTACCATTAATTATGCATTGAAGGACAGGCTTGCTCCACACTCCACATCCAACATCAGACACAGCTCTCACTCTCACTTGGTAGGTATGTCCAGACTGAAGGTTCTCTATTGCAACTGATGTACTAGTTGGGTGTGGCAATACTCGTTTCCAATCTGTTGATCTATTTAATGACCTGCACTCAATTTCATAGTTTTGGATGGGACGTTCACTTGAAGGTGCCAACCAGAATGCCCAAAGAGCTGGTTGAACACAACTGATACTCACTAGATCCACCTTTTCAACCTGTGCTGGAGCTGTGATCAGGAAACACAAAAGTATATTCACAATGATATGTACGTATATGGTCATGTATATATCATTACTCAAGATGAAAACATGTAAAGTAAGTAATGTAAAGGAGGAGGATGTTTTTGTCAGGGGGCTGGCCCAGCTAGGGGAGCCTGGGGGATGCCCCTTGGGAAAATTTAGAAATTCTGACACACTAAGATTATTCCTGATTACTTGTATGATGTGTACTGTATGGACCAAAGTCTCAGGTAATATACGTACATACATAATAATATATACATACATATGCTTCTCTCCAGTAATACCTTTATACGTTCTCTTTGACACTCTTGTACTGAATGGTCCTTCACCAACTGATGAAATTGCTGCTACCCAAATATAGTAGGTTGTACCATGTGCAAGTCCACTCAGTGTAGTTGATGTACCAGTGATACCTGACACATTTAAGGCTCCAGATGGTGGTTCTGTTGTGGTACCACTGCTTGTAGAATGCCACACAGTGTATGAAATGTCATAATCAAAATCAGTTATTGGTGTCCAGCTAATAGTGAGAGTAGGTACTTTAGTAAATACAACTCTTACAAACACACCAGTGACCTTTGGAGGTACTGATAAGGTAACTGCAGATAAAGATATAAGTAGTTGAAAGTATTTAAAAATTAGAAAATTATATATTAATATTAATTAATATTTAATATATTTATATATAAAATTTTATAATAATAATTAATGAAAGGTTGAGATTTTAAAAGGTGCAGTTGAGATTTGGAGGATTGTTAGTACGTAGGATCAGTAACCAAGCCCAATTAACCAGCTTGTATTATGATTTAATAAAGAAATCTTTATATAATATATGACACTTGTACATACCAATGTTGCTGGTCACAGAATCACAGGATACCAAACCTTCCCTTGAAGAGATACAGGTGACAGTATAGTTAACTCCAGAAGTCAAACCTTCAACAGTTAGTATTTTAGTAGATTCAGAGGTGGACACCATCTTTGTGGGTAGACTGGAAATGTTGGGTGAGATTGTACAGTCAGATGAATCAATTAAAGGTGATGATGAAAGTGTAAATGTTATTCTTGTTGAATGTGGTGAAGAGAGAAAGGAGATTGTGGGAGCTACAGAAAAGAGGTTGATTATATAGAGAATTGATGCAGTTGACCACAACATGTATTATATACCATGTGGTCTGGTTCTTCTAACTCCTGTCACTTCTTTTCCATCTCCCAAATCATTGAAAGCTATTACTCTCACTCTGTACTCAGAGTTGATTACAAGTCCAAGAATGGCTGCTCTTGTTGAACTGAGAATACGATGTACAAGAACACCATTGCTGTACACTCTGTACTTGACAGGAAGTCCTCCTGTGTTGGAGGGTGCTGTCCAGTGTAAGTTCAGCTGGTCACATTTGTCAGGTGGTGGAGTTATAACCAGTCCAGTGGGAGCACCTGGAACTGTTGGGACATGTATATACAGTCAATGAAAGTTCTATATACCTTGCTTTCAAACAAGAAACTGATGTGGCATTAAAAACATGTAATACTTGAGCCTAAATTCTCCCCTGAGAAAATATTGTGCATATATAAAATTCATGTGTATACCATTTTCATGTACGTATATACATGATGTATATACATGACAACACGTATATACCATTACGTTCGAAATCGGTAGCTGCTTTTGCGAATTTGGCGAAGAATTAAATTTGGCGAGTTTCAAACAACTCGCCAAATCGCCAAATTTAAGTCCTCACTAAATTTTCCCACTATACGGTACGTACATACATACAGTGCTACCTTGAATCCGCTGGGTCACAACCAATGCAAGTAACTAGCTGTTATAAAGATGCTTGCTAAATCTATCATGTATATCATTAACCACACTGTACTAGTGCCAAAGACTTCCAGATAAGGCACCAGTACTCTACCATGGAGCCACGAGCCAAGGATTCACAGAAGATCAAGATAAAGAAAAAGACAAAGACTCCCAGGATCATTGATGAAGGGTGGAATTCCCAGAAACGGCTGTCTGACCCAGTGGAGAAGAAGATGAAAGAAGGGAAAAGAAGGAAGAAAAGACTACTGTATCTTCATCTAAAGCTCTCTTTAGGTTTAGTTCCCCTATAGGCTCTTTTTACAGAATAGGCATATAGCATGTAGGAAAATGGTATCTTAGATTTTTCATGGGTACCTTGAAAGGTTGTATTCATTTCTCTTCTACTGTATTTTCCATGGAGTTTATTAGATATAGCACAAACCCAAACATAATATGTTGTTCCACTTTGAATTCCAATTGACAGTAAAATGGAAGCCGAATAAGATATTAATTCAAGAGCATCATTTGGAGGAGTGTTCTGATTAGTCGAAGAATATTGTACTACATAAGAGATATCATGCCCTATCGGAGCAGTCCAACGAACCAATAGGGAGGGCTTTCTTCTACTAACTGTAGCTATCACAGAGACTCCTTGTATTTGAGGAGGTGCTACATAATGAAGAGTTTTGTCATTAATAGATGTTTAAGTTTTCATATAAATATTAATATAGTGTATATAAACACTATACAAGGACCATTGATATTCTATTTACACTAGCTAGTACCTTGAAATGTAATTGCTGAGGTTCTCAAACTGTAGGGTCCTTGATCCTTGTCTATTACAGCAGCTACCCAAATATAGTATGTGGTTCCTTGTGAAAGATCAGTCAATGTGGCTGATGCACTAAAAATTCCTGACAGTACTGATGCTCCAAATGGTGGTTCTGTTGTAGTACCACTACTTGTGGAATACCACACAGTGTAAGTTACTCCAGATTCAGATGCTGCAATCCATGAAACTGTCAAAGATGGAGATCCATCTAACGTCCCTTTACTAACTCTAACACCTCTCACTTGTAAAGATTCTATACAATAAAAAAGAATAAATACTGTAAAGATATATATATTTAGTATAGTAGCTATGTATGAATATGTGGCGTATTATTACAGTGTATATACATACGTATATTATTATACGTACATTAAATAATCATAATGATAATCAATTGCAAATCTTATATAATTACCTAATAAAGAAACTTTGTGCATAATCATAATCCACATGGTGCTCAATCATATATACTTAAAAACTTTACTAGCATAATAATTAAATCAGATATTAATGTAGTCATTGCTATCAGTTATATTGTTAAAAATGGTGGATACACATGATGGACTGCATCTCTTGGCAGGTTAGCCAGGTTAGGGCTCCCTATTCCCATAGTGGTGAGAGCCTCGAATCACCAACCCTTGCTTTGGAGAGCACCATGTGGAATGCCAGGTGCTCCCATGCGGGTTACTTGCTGACCCTGTTCTGGTCCACATTGGGAAGTGAGAAGAGAGAGACAATAAGAATAAGAAGTTTAGACTCAGATAGTGATGAGGATGTTCATGATGAGGCCAACCCAGCTATACTGGATACGATTGTGCAATTAGGTCAAAATGTTCATGATGAGGTATAGAATTTGTGCTGGAGGAAGGTATTGAACCAGCATTGAAGTTTGCTGACAAAGGTGGTGGATGCCAAATTTAATCAGTATGATAAAGAAAATGATATGGATGGCGATGATGAAAGGAAGTACTTGAAGGCTTGTAAGACTGTTGAATATGTGTGGGTGGATGGACAACCAGGCCTAATATAAAGCAAAATTGTATATGTACTGCATAGGTACATTATCACAATGCTATCTTTTTGAAAACATCAATCAATAAATAACAAGTGATCTATCCACTACATCTACATTACCTGAATATGGAGTCTCTGACATTCTCATGCTGTAAGTTCCTGGTACACCTGATGAAACAGCTGATACCCAAATATAGTAGGTTGTACCTTGTGCAAGTCCACCCAGTGTAGTTGATGTACCAGTGATACCTGACACATTTAATGCTCCAGATGGTGGTTCTGCAGTAGTACCACTATTTGTAGAATACCACACAGTGTAGGTTATTCCAGATCCAGGTACTGCAGTCCATGAAACTGTCAAAGATGGAGAACCATTAGATGTACTTCTTGAAATGTTAACACCTTGGACTTCAGGTGGTACTGGGGTAGCTACATAAGATGCGGAGGGTAGGGCTAGGATTAATGCATATATGTACACTTCAACCAAACTATGGTGTAACTTTATATGTATATACTCAAAGGATTTTAGCTCTTCAATTGTAAGGACCTGACTTATTGTCTATATATTAAAGGTGCTACATCAAACATATATGTACATCAAGTTCCTACTTTATGGTTTAAACACGTAATTAGTGGTAACTATGGCTGTGAGTTGAATCATAACTCTGCACATATACACAATAGGACAATTATGTTCTGCATTTAGTTGTACAGACTTACCAAGCACTACTGTGTAAGTTGTTGTGATCACTTCATTCTTATTTCTTACATGACAAGAGTATGTTCCAGCATGACTTGTAGCAAATGTAGAAAAACCTAATATCCTAGCAGGTCCATGACGAGTTGTCAACACTTCACCTGAAGTGGCTTTTACTGTACTTCCTGTAGTATACCACTGCCTGGAAGCTGGTGACCTGCTACACCATAGCACTACTGATTGATTAATGGTGGGTGTTGCAGTTATGTCGACTGGAGAACCTGATCCAACTGTAATAGTTGTAGCTGGTTGTGAAGCAACTGAAGGAGAGAGCAAAAGTATATATGCATTCAAAGGAACCGTCAGTCAAAGGGTCAAAGGTCGCGTCTACATATAAATAATTAGAGGAATAGAGATTACATTGAAAATAGAGAAAATGATCAAAACAATAAGTACCAAATATGACAGCGGAGGGTAGGCGTACACAAATGAGCAGTGATCTCTCTACTAGAATGGTGGCCATGGGTTGTCTGTTATAAATTAAAGTAATTATGTTAGGTCTATAAAACATTCTTCTACCTGAAATTTGATTTACCGTAAAGAGTTAATCGGGCTAATTATAAACTTTCAAAGATTAGAATTCAACTCATAGATATCCTACAATGTAGGCCTAGTATATACTTAACTGAAAACCAATAACGAGGCTGCGTGCATCAATATAAACTGTCTATGTAGGATTGGAGTTAGCAAAGGGGCTTCGATCCAGAGTATATAGTATGCAAATTGAAATGAATTCCCGTTATATTAGACTAATACATTAGTCAATCAGTAGAGTTATATGGTGTAGTAGGACAAGGACACCCAAGCATTGGTATACTAATGGAAGTACAGTAAAAGCCACTCCAGGCTATCTATTCTTTAAGAAGAAAAAGGGAAAGTCTAATCTATAAATAAAGACTATTCTATTACACGATTTACCTTTAGAAGATGACAAAATTATAAATATCCAACAAAGTGAGGCGATCTCCATTTGCTTACGCAAAGGTTATAAACTGCCAAGTTCTATATCTATTATACTACTCGTGGCACCAATATTAATGTAAAATGAATTCTATGTATTCTCGCCTGTTATTGCTGTTTCTTATGGTTTCCCTTTACTACTCAATGGAAAGTTTCCTTAATAAAGGTACTCCTCTTGGAAACCTATTCAATGCACACTCACTTTCAGTTATAAGACTAAAAGTATGATATCACCAATTTGTATAACGTTAGACACTACACACGCGCACATATACTAAGATATAGTTGCGACTGTAACCATGATTTGTTTGTTGTTTGCCAAAATCCTTTTGTGGTTTAGGTGGTCAGAACCTCCATGTGCAACCAGCGATCAGAGGTTCTAACAAAAGTATGTCTTTAATCATGGTTATAGGTAGAGTTTCTGAAGTACATATACACATACTAACGCTGTAGAAGTAATTGTTATCAGTGGAGGGTCCAGAGGGTGCTACGTTTTCTATATTAGTTCAAGATTTGCTATAGCTATTTGTTTTAAGTAGTTTCATCGCCCATTTTCCTTCTTTTTGAAATGTATATAATTTATAAGTATCAACACTATAATTATATAAACCAATTGCAAATATACTGTTACAGTACTAATATTAGTAGCCTATACATTAGTGGCCAATGCAGCAGTACTTTATTACTGGCCTATGCAGGAGTTACAGTACTTATGCATTATGTATCAAACAAGTGACTGCTCTTCTCTTGCTTTGTATTCCAAAGGGAGTGTCAATGAGAATATGAAACACTTCATCTCTCTCTCCATCATCTTCATCGGCCACTAGTTCTACTGATATGTGCTGTCTTTCAAATGACTTGTAAACTTCAGAGAAGGTCAGTGTAGAATTCCTCAGAACATAATCACCTTCATTAGCTGCATGAGTTGGGTCATACGACAATACCATGACTACATGTTTCATGGTTAACAAATATGAGTGTGCTTATTTTGTATATACTGTATATATACATATAAATATAATTTTAATAACCACAATACTTTAGGGAGATACTTTCTGCTTAAAGTAATATATAGACATACTAGTGTATTTCCATTTAATCAAATTCAGAATATTTATTTAAACGGTATATGTTAGCTAATTAAATGAATTACTGAATGTATTTCAAAGCTAAGTATATTTGTACGTAAATATATAATTGGATGCTGACATTCCTATGACTAATGGAGTCCACTATTAGCATGGAGATTAAGAGAGAATTTTGTAGATTTGAAAACATTTACTATCCAATCATTATAATACACATTCAAATGAAGGATAAAAAGTACACATATATATAGCTGTGACTTTAAGATGGCTGACTATAAAATTAACAATATGACCTCAACCTAAAGCAAAGTATTGCTACAGCTTCAGATGTGATATCAGCTTACCACTTCCATAGAGACAGATGGTTAGTTCTACTACTCTCACAGTCACTACAAGAGGTGTGGCTATCCACCCTTCTCTCTCAACCGTTAGCACTACAGTCTGTCCTTCGTATCCTGAAGCACTTATCTCCACAAAGTTGACTGTTACTATGTTATCTAAAAAATAAAAACTTAGTTATTTTATACAGTGAAACTGTACAGTGTATCTAGTCAAACAAGAACTCTAAATAAGGCAAAAATAGGGAATTTCCCTTTACAGGATTGCTTACCACATGTGTGTCCATCTTCATTTAGTGTATAGCCAGTATTACAAGCACAAGTATATGATCCTGGTGTATTTAGACATATATGATCACATCCACCATTGTTAGCTAAGCATTCATCAGTATCTAATAATAGATAGTTTAAAAATTAAAAAAGAAGTATTGAAATTAATCAAGGAAGCTTTAACTGTCTCAATATATACAGCTAATCCACAGCTAGAGGAAGTCCAACCTAAGTATATACACTAGAAATACTACTGTTTACCATTAGTTGTGCTTTGAAGGACAGGCTTGCTCCACACTCCACATCCAACATCAGACACAGCTCTCACTCTCACTTGGTAGGTATGTCCAGATTGAAGGTTCTCTATTGCAACTGATGTACTAGTTGGGTTTGGCAATACTCTATTCCAATCTGATGATCTATTTAATGACCTGTACTCGATTTCATAGTTTTGGATGGGACGTTCACTGGAAGGTGCCAACCAGAATGCCCAAAGAGCTGGTTGAACACAACTGAGACTCACTAGATCCACCTTTTCAACCTGTTCTGGAGCTGTGATCAGGAAACACAAAATTTTAAAGTATATTCACAATTATATGTAGATATATGTATTATATGTATATGGTCATGTATATATCATTACTCAAGATGAAAACATGTAAAGTAAGTAAAGGAGGATGTTTTTGTCAGGGGCTGGCCCAGCTGGGGGAGCCTGGGGGCATGCCCCTTGGGAAAATTTTGAAATTCTGACACACTAAGATTATTCCTGGTGCATACTATACATGCTATGCATGGTATATGACATGTGTACACACAGGTGTGATGGCCCTATACTTCTCCTTTTTCTCGTAAGTTTGGTAAGTTCAGCAAATTGAAGGTTTGAATTGTTTGAAGGTACAACCCCATCAGCCAAATGCTGGTATTAATAGGGGACCTTAATAAGCATATATAAAACATTTTGATTTGAAGCAAAAGCTTGTCTGGAAACTGAGAGAACGAAATCGTACTTCCGTTATAAATACGTATGAGTGTTATATCGCTGGCCCTACTGCATTGTTCTGTTGTGTTTCACGCAAAGAAAAGATTTCTGTTTACATTCGGTAACAGTCCGCCATCTTCATATGACGCCATCATACATAATAATATATTGTGTGTATATGTATATACCGTTACTGTTTGCTGCGAAGAAAGACTGGATACTTCTCTGTGCCATATACACCTCTGTGGTGCTAGTCTTACATGACATTATAATTGAAATAAATGGAGTTGGAGAAGCGGTCGAGAATTCAGACTTCAGTTTATTATATTTCCTAACATAGAATCTAAGATTATTTGTAAGAGCTATTAGCTCTGAACAGAAATTGGACAAGATGAGAAGTCCACACAAATTTTTGCTGGAGGCCCAGCCCCCACGCTTTCTACGGGATAAAACTGGAGCCATTGATAGATGGCTCACGCTGTAAGGGTCAACTATTTGTATAATGTGTACTGTATGGACCAAAGTCTCAGATAATATACGTACATACGTAATAATATATACTTATTAATATATAGAATGCTTCTTTCAAGTAATACCTCTATACGTTCTCTTTGACACTCTTGTACTGAAAGGTCCTTCACCAACTGATGAAATTGCTGCTACCCAAATATAGTAGGTTGTACCTTGTGTAAGTCCACTCACTGTAGCTATTGTACCAGTGATTCCTGACATTGTTGATGCTCCAGATGGTGGGTCTGTTGTGGTACCACTGCTTGTAGAATACCACACAGTGTATGAAATGTCATAATCAAAATCAGTTATTGGCTTCCAGCTAATAGTAAGAGTAGGTACTTTAGTAAATACAACTCTTACAAACACACCAGTGACCTTTGGAGGTACTGATAAGGTAACTGCAGATAAAGATATAAGTAGTGGAAAGTATTTAAAAATTAGAAAATTATGCAAATAATAATTAATATACAAAAGGTTGAGATTTGGAGGATTGTTAGTACAATGATATTATACATATATAAGGACCCAGAATGAGATACAAAATAATATACATATATACTGTTTCTGTCAAATTGACAAATATTGCATAGGAGGTATCGATAAGAAAGTAGAATATTATGATCACAACAAACAATCACTATTATATTGTTGACATTTGTGATTTGGATTTTTTCTACAGTAGAAGTTGGTTAATAGTATGCTGTTGGAGAAGAGGGGAAATCCTCATTAACAGGCTGTCCCATTTATCTAGATTATACTAAATAACTAACTAACTAATCTATATAGTATATTTCACTTGTACATACCAATGTTGCTGGTCACAGAATCACAAGATACCAAACCTTCCCTTGAAGAGATACAGGTGACAGTATAGTTAACTCCAGAAGTCAAACCTTCAACAGTTAGTACTTCAGTAGAATCAGAGGTGGACACCATCTGTGTGGGTAGACTGGAAATGTTGGGCGTGATTGTACAGTCAGATGAATCAATTAACGGTGGTGATGAAAGTGTAAATGTTATTCTTGTTGAATGTGGTGAAGAGAGAAAGGAGATTGTGGGAGCTGCAGAAAAGAGAATGAATAAATATATAGAGAATTGATGCAGTTGATCACAACATGTATTATATACCATGTGGTCTGGTCCTTCTAACTCCTGTCACTTCTTTTCCATCTCCCAAATCATTGAAAGCTATTACTCTCACTCTGTACTCAGAGTTGATTGCTAGTCCAAGAATGGCTGCTCTTGGTGAACTGAGAATACGATGTACAAGAACATCACTGCTGTACACTCTGTACTTGACAGGAAGTCCTCCTGTGTTGGAGGGTGCTGTCCAGTGTAAGTTCAGCTGGTCACATTTGTCAGGTGGTGGAGTTATAACCAGTCCAGTGGGAACACCTGGAACTGTTAGGACATGTATATACAGTCAATGAAAGTTCTATATACCTTCAAACAAGAAACTGATGTGGCATTAAAATCATGCAATACTTAAAGTTAATTTCTCCTTTGAGAATGTAATGTGTATAAAATTCATCTGGATGCCATTTTCATGTGAATACATTATAAGTGTGACCTTGGGTCACAACAAGCTGTTTTAAAGATGCCTGCTAAATTTATAAACATGTATATCATTAACCACACTGTAGACGTCCATTTAAGGCACCAGTTCTCTAAATCAATAAACATGTATATTATTCACACTGTATATATATAGTATTGCCATTTAAGGCTCTACCATGGGTATAATTTTGCAGTAAAGTACAATTTCGTTTACGTATGTAGGTATCATGGGTACCTTGAAAGGTTGTATTCATTGCTTTTCTACTGTATTTTCCATGGAGTTTATTAGATATAGCACAAACCCAAACATAATATGTTGTTCCACTTTGAATTCCAATTGTAAGTAAAATGGAAGCTGAATAGGATATTAATTCAAGAGCATCATTTGGAGGAGTGTTCTGATTGGTTGTAGAATACTGTACTACATAAGAGATATCCTGCCCTATCGGAGCAGTCCAGCGAACCAATAGGGAGGGCTTTCTTCTACTAACTGTAGCTATCACAGAGACTCCTTGTACTTGAGGAGGTGCTACATAATGAAGAGGTTGTCATTAATATATATACAATGTATACGTATATGTATACAAATACAAGAGGTTTTCATAAATATTCATGTAGTGTATATATACACTAAACAAGGACCATAAATATTCTACTTACACTAGTACCTTTAAATGTAATAGCTGAGGTTCTCAAACTGTAAGGTCCTTGATCCCTGTCTGTTACAGCAGCTACCCAAATGTAGTATGTAGTTCCTTGTGAAAGATCAGTTAATGTGGCTGATGCACTAAACATTCCTGACAGTACTGATGCTCCAAATGGTGGTTCTGTTGTAGTACCACTACTTGTGGAATACCACACAGTGTAAGTTACTCCAGATTCAGATACCGCAATCCATGAAACTGTCAGAGATGGAGATCCATCTAACGTCCCTTTACTAACTCTAACACCTCTCACTATAGTAAGGAATAAAGAATAAATACTATAAAGTACGTATATACTTAGTAGTAGCTGCATATACAGAGTATTATATAAATCTGTAAATATTATAATGTAGTCAAACACATTTAAGTTACTTACTTATGGCTCAGCATCAAAGTATTGCTAATAACTGTTTAAGGAGAATGTGGTGTATTCAGAGAATACAGTATATGATATTGTAAGTCCTTTTTGGTGTATATAAAATGTTGGCTATGATGGAATACATACGTATATATATAAAGATCCTTATTTGTGTGTATATTTGTTTTACTGGTATATCCTTTGTCATTACTGATGTTCCATTTGGACTAGTAACATTTGCAGCATTACCATATTTGATAACATAGCTGTAGTTTGCACTGGAATTTGGTGATATCCATGTAAAAGATTGTTTCACTTCATTATTTTCTATCTCAGTTTTACTGATATTGTACTGTGTAATCTTTCCTGGTACTACAGAAATAACAGCCATATACAGTATGTGTACTGTAAAGGTTGAGATATCATTACAAGTTACTCACATGTTTTCACTGTTCCATTTGCCTCAAAGCATGCTTCACTTCCATTCTCATCATATGCTATACAATGTACCATATATGTAGTATCAGACTCCAAAGAATCTTGTTCTGTGTGATCTGGTTTAGTGAAGGAGATTGTTATTTCAGTCTTGTTGAATGTACTAATAGTACAGTTGTATCTGTAGTGTTCTGATGGTTTGTTGATAGTGATGCCTTTTGGAAAGTATGGATCTATCTGGAGTGGTCTAGCAGCTGTGAATAGTAGAGTTGTGTACTTTGATTACGTAAGAGAAGTATGACATACTCAATTGTTTGTTAAAACACATTCAGTATATACATATGTACGTACATGTATGTGCTACTTACTCCTTTCCTCGGTTGCATAATTCATAGCCACAAATGGTCCGACTCCTAACTCATTCACAGCCATCACTCTAAACATATATTGTGTCTTGGGTATCAACTGTGCTATGTTGACATTCAGAGTAGTAGTATTTACTGTTATGGAAGTGTTAGTGATTAAATGAATGTATTCAATAACATATCCAGTGATGGGGAGATCTCCAATGTCACTTGGGGACTTCCATGAAACGTATACATCACAAGCTTTTCCAGTAATGTTTACCTTTAAGGGAACGGGTGGCTCTGTAGGGGTAGAGTAATCGAATACTTTTAGTAGACATTTGAGTGGTTGGATCTTAGTTAATATAAGAGCATGTTATTTGCATCACAGTTACAATGAATGGGGCAGATGGTTCTATATACTATTGTACCTACAGACATTTACAATTAAAGCACAGTTCCTAACAGAATAAAAGCTTGATGGTTAGGATAGCACTATTTTACTTTTGATATAATGTGAAACAGGATTGAAACAAGAGGTTAGCCAAAGGAAGTAATCCCTATCCTAAATAATTACCCTATATGTAGCTGTTTTCTAGCAATAAAGAATACCATGCAAAAATATGCTACTTCTGTAGCCATGCATCCATACTCTGGAATCAATTAAGTGGAGTATATAGTCTTCATACACTAAATGTCAATGACAAAGATTATTTGGAAACACACAAAATATGAATTAGAAAATGAAAAGCTAAGATCTACGTACACAAATTGTTGATGTACTACATACGTATATTACTGGTAAAAATTAAAAGTCTTTATAATTTGGTATAGTGAAACTTATAGAGCTAAAGGTATATTGTGTTAGTTGCACAATCTAAGTGACCTACATATCAGTTACAATACCTGAATATGTAGTCTCTGACATTCTCATGCTGTAAAGTCCTGGTACACTTGACGAAACAACTGTTACCCAAATATAGTAGGTTGTACCTTCAGCAAGTCCACTCAGTGTAGTTGATGTACCAGTAATACCTGACACATTAAATGCTCCAAATGGTGGTTCTGTTGTAGTACCATTATTTGTAGAATACCACAAAATGTAGGTTATTCCAGATCCGGTTACTGCAGTCCATGAAACTGTCAAAGATAGAGATCCATTAGATATTCCTCTTGTAATGTTGACACCTTGGACTTTAGGTGGAGGAGTGGGGGTAGCTAAGATATAAAGGTTGGGCTAGGATTAATGCAGATACACTTCAAGCAATAGTATGTATATACTTTATGTGCAAAGAATTTCAGCTTTTCAATTATATATATAAGGACCTGACTTATGTATTGTCTATTAAAGTTGCTACATCAAACACATAATGGTTTAAACACGTAATTAATGGTAACTATAGCTGTGAGTTGAATCATAACTCTGCACATACACATAATAGAATAGCTATATAGGTTCTGCATTTAGTTATACAAACTTACCAAGCACTACTGTGTAAGTTGTTGTGATTATTTCATTCCTATTAGTCACACGACAAGTGTATGTTCCAGCATGACTTGTAGAAAATGTAGAAAAACCTAATTTCCTAGTAAGTCCACTAGTTGTCCACACTTCACCTGGAGTGGGTTCTACTATACTTCCTGTACTATACCACTGTTTGGGTGTCCCTGACCTACTACACTGTAACTCTACTGATTGACTAATGGTAGGTGTTGCAGTTATGTTGACTGGAGAACCTGATCCAACTGTAATAGTTGTAGCTGGTTGTGAAGCAACTGAAGGAGAGAGCGTAGGCAAGATAAAAGTGTAATTATATCTATATATTATACATACATAATATTATATGTAATACCAGAATATAAGGATTAGGCTGAAAATAGAGATAATAATAAAAGTGAATATTAGTCTTAATACAGCTGAGGGTTTCTTAAATGAGAGTGGTGGTCTACGCTAGGATGCATGCGTCTTAAGGGTGTCTGTTATAAATTGAAGTAATATATTATAGTCTACATTATTCAATTTAATATTAATATTAACCTAGAGATTCTATTGGGGCTAAACTTTCAAAGATAATTAAGAATTTCAACTTACCCTTGGAAGATAAGATAATTATCCAACTGAGAAATATCCAATAAACTGAGCCAATCTCCATTTCCTAGCTGAAGTGTTAAAGTACCACTACTACCCATGGGACCAATGTAAAATGAATTTGGGTAAATTCTATGTTTTCTTGCCTGTTATTGCTGTTTCTTATGGTTTCTCTTTATTCTTTATTACTCAATGGAAAGTTTCCTTATATAAAAGTACTCCTCTTGGAAACTGCACACTCACTTTCATTTACATATTACTAGTATCTCAAGCTTATTATATCCCGTACTAGAAAACTCTTATTACATAAATCTTTGCAAGATTTCATACAAGATCTTCACAAGGTCTTTCTTGTGAATCTTGCCAAAATCATGCATGAAATCGAAACAGGTATAAAAATTACCAAGATACATGTTTTATACAGGTTCCCCAAGATAATGGAAAGGTATATACGTACGTACGTACATGTAGTTATAAAAATATAAAATATGTACAATGATGTAATATTAAAAAGTCAAAGAGAAAAAGGTTTATATGTTGACAGTTTACTTAACAAAGTATACCTTTGTGTCTCTACACTTTTAATTTGCCTCTGCTGTTAAAATCTTTAGGTCCCAATCAGCACCATACCATTTATCAATTAATGTAAGTATAGCTTGTTGACTCACTCTCTGTCCAATGTGCTCTTTTTAGAGCAAACTAAGAATGAAGTTGAGAGCTCCTCTTTTGAAAATAAAATGTCAATTAACTGCATACCAAAAGCATATGCATACCTCGATGGTAATCTTATCACATTAATGCCATAATAGTCATTTCATTCCTCTCCTGTTTCACTCCTGTCCGTCCCTTCTACTTGACTTCCACACTAGCTCTGCTCCATCAAAGTATTCATCATCTTCTCCATCATCAGTCTACATCCAGCAGTTGTCCACACTTCACCTGAAGTGGCATTAACTGTACTTCCTGTAGTATACCACTTCTTGACTGCTTGTGACACACTGTAACTCTACTGGTTGACTAATGGTAGGTGTTGCAATAATGTTGACTGGAGGAGAACCTGATCCAACTGTAATAGTTGTAGCTGGTTGTGAAGTAACTGAAGGAGAGAACAAAAGTATGCATACAAAGAAACCTTCAGTGCTATATATTTCTAGTTCTAATTATATACATTCATATTTTACAAGAATAGGGGTGAAAAATAGCTAAGTAGAGATAATAATTAAAGTGAATATCAATCTTAATACTACTTAATTAGAGAGGTGGATATAAATATGATTTAGAAACCTTCACCTAGAGATAATCGATCTAAACTTTCAAAGATGAGATTTTCAATTTACCCTTAGAAAGAGGACGAGATAATTATCCAACTGAGAAATATCCCAACAAACCATTTCCTAAATTGCTGTTTCTTATGGTTTCCCTTTATTATAACTCAATGGAAGGCTTCCTTTATAATGTTAGACACTATACATATAGCTACACACATGCACATATGCTAAGATATAGCCATGATTTGTTACCATAATCCTTTTGTGGTCAGAGCCTACATGTGCAACCAGCTATCAGAGGTTCTAACAAAAGTCAGATATTCTGCATGAAGTAGCACTGTTCAGTTGCCACATAATAACGCTGTAGAAGTAATTGTTATCAGTGGAGGGTCTAGACATTTGCAGGGAGTGCTAAACTTTATATTATTTCAAGATTTGCTATATGTAGTTATTTATTTTAAGTAGTTTCATGGTGTAGGTAGATGGCTCAAGATATTATATATGTTATTGGGGTGATTTCATTGATTGCATAAATTCCATAATGCACCTTCATGTTATATATAGATACCAAGTACAACAAATCACATTCCTGCCTCATGACTACAAGAAAAATCCTAGTGTTGTGAACCCCCAGCATCCATCCACATAGACAATTTATTTCATTGTACATTCGCAATTTAATTCATTATTAAGATCATGCTTAAGGTCTGAGGATCAAGCTGAGTGTAATCTTGTTAGTAAAGATGATGCACCCAAACATAGAAGTGATGTGTATGGTTAGGTTTCAGTATGCCACTTCTGCAATGTTAGCCTTACCATATGATCACAGTCTTGTTTTGATACTTTTTCCACATGTGAATGTTTTTATTTAACTTGTATATTTTTACTTGTATATTTTTCTTCTTAATAACATTTGTTTGAAAGTTTTCTTGGCAACAAGTTGAAATAGCCTATACATGCAAGAGTTACAGTGCTTATGCATTATGTATCAAACAAGTGACTGCTCTTCTCTTGCTTTGTATTCCAAAGGGAGTGTCAATGAGAATATGAAACACTTCATCTCTCTCTCCATCATCTTCATCGGCCACTAGTTCCACTGATATGCACTGTCTCTCAAACGACTTGTAAACTTCAGAGAAGGTCAGTGTAGAATTCCCCAGAACATAATCACCTTCATTAGCTGCATGAGTTGGGTCATAAGAAAAATACCGTGACTACATGTTTCATGGTTAAAAACGTGTGTTAGTGAGGTTACTGGCTTAATTTGCATTATTTATGTATAATATAGGGAACAACCACGATGTTTTCTGTAATAAACATATGCTAGTGTATTTCCATTGAATCAAATTCAGAAGATTTATTTTAAAAGGCATAGGTTTGTATTTTCAAAATAAATTTATTTTGTAGGTATGATTAACACTAATGGAGTCCACTATATAGCATAAAGAGTAAGAGAGAGTTATGTATAGATTTAAAAACATTTACTATCCAATCATTATAATACACATTCAAATGAAGAATAATAGGTACACAGATATAGCTGTGACTTTAAGATGTAAAATTAAGAATGACCTTAACCTAAACCAAAGTATTGCTACAGCTTCAGATGTGATATCAGCTTACCACTTCCATAGAGACAGATGTCTAGTTTTACTACTCTCACAGTCACCACAAGAGGTGTGGCTATCCACCCTTCTCTCTCAACAGTTAGTACTACAGTCTGTCCTTCGTATCCTGAAGCACTTATCTCCACAAAGTTGACTGTTACTATGTTATCTAAAAAATAAAAACTTATTTATTTTATACAGTGAAACTGTACAGTGTATCTCAATCTCTTTCTAGCCAAACAAGAACTCTAAATAAGGCAACAATCGGGAATTTCCCTTTACAGGATTGCTTACCACATGTGTGTCCATCTTCATTTAGTGTATAGCCAGTATTACAAGCGCAAGTATATGATCCTGGTGTATTCAGACATATATGATCACATCCACCATTGTTAGCTAAACATTCATCAGTATCTACAGTTTGAAAATTAAAATACATGTGCTGAAATCAATCAAGGAAACCTTAACTGTCTCAATATGTACAGCTAATCCACAGCTAAAGGAAGTCCAACCTATATACACTAGAAGTACTACATTACCATTAATTGTGCATTGAAGGACAGGTTTGCTCCACACTCCACATCCAACATCAGACACAGCTCTCACTCTCACTTGGTAGGTATGTCCAGATTGAAGGTTCTCTATTGTAACTGATGTACTAGTTGGGTTTGGCAATACTCTATTCCACTCTGTTAATCTACTTAATGACCTGTACTCGATTTCATAGTTTTGGATGGGACGTTCACTGGAAGGTGCCAACCAGAATGCCCAAAGAGCTGGTTGAACACAACTGATACTCACTAGATCCACCTTTTCAACCTGTGCTGGAGCTGTGATCAGGAAACACAAAAGTATATTTGACAATTAAATGTACATATATAGCTATTGATCATAATGGACTATATAAGATAAAACTTGAGCCACTGATAGATCACGATGTTTACATTCTGTGAGGATCAATGGCTCAAACTGTTTATATGATATGTATTGCATGGACCAAATTCTCAGGTTCTATACATATTAAGACATAGAATGTTCCTTTACAGTAATACCTTTATACGTTCTCTTTGTCACTCTTGTACTGAAAGGTCCTTCACCAACTGATGAAATTGCTGCTACCCAAATATAGTAGGTCGTACCTTGTGTAAGTCCACTCACTGTAGCTATTGTACCAGTGATACCCGACACATTTAAGGCTCCAGATGGTGGTTCTGTTGTGGTACCACTGCTTGTAGAATACCACACAGTGTATGAAATGTCATAATCAAAATCAGTTATTGGTGTCCAGCTAATAGTGAGAGTAGGTACTTTAGTAAATACAACTCTTACAAACACACCAGTGACCTTTGGAGGTACTGATAAGGTAACTGCAGATGAAGATATAAGTAGTTGAAAATAATATTAAAAAATATGTACAGTTGAGATGTGAAAGATTGTTAGTACGTAAACAAATAAACAATATCTTCCAGATCCAGAGCTACAACATAATGCTACATAATGCCAGTGGTACAGACCAATCCAATCTAATAAAAACCAGTAACAAATCGACACGCTTTGCCATATTAGCCTGCAGCTGCACACTCATGATCAATGGAATAATTATTTACCCATTTACATACCATTTATATATCTATATACTTGTACATACCAATGTTGCTGGTCACAGAATCACAGGATACCAAACCTTCCCTTGAAGAGATGCAGGTGACAGTATAGTTAACTCCAGAAGTCAAACCTTCAACAGTTAGTACTTTAGTAGAATCAGAGGTGGACACCATCTTTGTGGGTAGACCGGAAATGTTGGGAGAGATTGTACAGCGTGATGAATCAATTAACGGTGGTGATGAAAGTGTAAATGTTATTCTTGTTGAATGTGGTGAAGAGAGAAAGGAGATTGTGGGAGCTACAGAAAAGAGGATAATTATATAGGGAATTGATACAGTTGACCACAACATATATTATATACCATGTGGTCTGGTCCTTCTAACTCCTGTCACTTCTTTTCCATCTCCCAAATCATTGAAAGCTATTACTCTCACTCTGTACTCAGAGTTGATTGCTAGTCCAAGAATGGCTGCTCTTGGTGAACTGAGAATACGATGTACAAGAACACCATTGCTGTACACTCTGTACTTGACAGGAAGTCCTCCTGTGTTGGAGGGTGCTGTCCAGTGTAAGTTCAGCTGGTCACATTTGTCAGGTGGAGGAGTTATAACCAGTCCAGTGGGAACACCTGGAACTGTTGGGACATGTATATACAGTCAATGAAACCTCATACCTTCAAACAAGAAACTGATAGTCATTAAAAACATGCAATACTTGAGCCTAAACTCTCCCCTGAGAAATTAATGTGTATATTTAAAATTCATGTGTATACCATTTTCATATACGTATATACATGACAACACGTATATACCATTATGTTTGAAATCGATAGCTGCATTCACGAATTTGGTGAAGAATTAAATTTGGTGAGTTTCAAACTACTTGCCAAATCGCCAAATGTAAGTCCTTGCTAAATATTCCCGCTATACGTTACGTACACAACCAATGCAAGTAACTAGCTGTTATAAAGATGCCTGCTAAATTTATAGACATGTATATCATTAACCACACTGTAGTAATGCGAAAGATTTCTAGTTACGGTACCAGTACTCTACCATGGGTACCTTGAAAAGTTGTATTCATTGCTCTTCTACTGTATTTTCCATGGAGTTTATTAGATATAGCACAAACCCAAACATAATATGTTGTTCCACTTTGAATTCCAATTGTTAGTAAAATGGAAGCTGAATAGGATACATCTTCAAGAGCATCATTTGGAGGAGTGTTCTGATTGGTTGCAGAATACTGTACTACATAAGAGATATCCTGCCCTATCGGAGCAGTCCAACGGACCAATAGGGAGGGCTTTTTTCTACTAACTGTAGCTATCACAGAGACTCCTTGTACTTGAGGAGGTGCTACATCATGAAGAGGTTGCCATTAATATATATACAGTATATATGTATACAAAATATAAAAAGGTTTTCACTCATTTAGTGTATATACATACACTAAACAAGGACCATAAATATTCTACTTACACTAGTACCTTGAAATGTAATTGCTAAGGATCTCAAACTGTAAGGTCCTTGATCCCTGTCTGTTACAGCAGCTACCCAAATGTAGTATGTGGTTCCTTGTGAAAGATCAGTCAATGTGGCTGATGCACTAATAATTCCTGACCGTACTGATGCTCCAAATGGTGGTTCTGTTGTAGTACCACTACTTGTGGAATACCACACAGTGTAAGTTACTCCAGATTCAGATGCTGCAATCCATGAAACTGTCAAAGATGGAGATCCATCTAAAGTCCCTTTACTAATTCTAACACCTCTAACTTGTAAGGATTCTATACAATATGAATAATAAATAGTACGTATAAAGGACATATTTAGTAGTAGCTACGAATACAGAGTAGTATATAAATTTTAATGAAGTCAAACACATTTGAATTTTAAGGTTATGGCTCAACATCAAAGTAGAGGAAACATTTATTAAGGAGTATATACTGTATGTGGTGTAGGTGTGATATAGTATGTTCTTATTGGTGTAAAATAGACGCTAATACATAATATAATAAAGATCCCTATCATTTTGAAAAACATTGATCCCAACAATAAGGGACCTATTATAGTTACATTACCTGAATATGTAGTCTCTGACATTCTCATGCTGTAAGGTCCTGGTACACCTGACGAAACAGCTAATACCCAAATATAGTAGGTTGTACCTTCAGCAAGTCCACTCAGTGTAGCTGATGTACCAGTGATACCTGACACATTTAATGCTCCAGATGGTGGTTCTGCAGTAGTACCACTATTTGTAGAATACCACACAGTGTAAGTTATTCCAGATCCAGGTACTGCAGTCCATGAAACTGTCAATGACGCAGATCCATTAGATATTCCTCTTGTAATGTCGACACCTTGGACTTGTGGTGGTGGAGTTGGGGTAGCTAAGATACAAAGGTTGGGCTAGGATTAATGCAGATACACTTATACAGATACCAATTATGGGTATACTTTATGTGCAAAGAATTTCAGTTTTCAATTATACATAAGGACCTGACTTATGTATTGTCTATTAAAGTTGCTACATCAAGTTCCTGCTTTATGGTTTAAACACGTAATATGTGGTAACTATGGCTGTGAGTTGAATCATAACTCTGCACATATACACAATAGGACAATTATGTTCTGCATTTAGTTGTACAGACTTACCAAGCACTACTGTGTAAGTTGTTGTGAAAATTGTTGAGCTCACGTCATTTCTTACAAGACAAGAGTATGTTCCAGCATGACTTGTAGCAAATGTAGAAAATCCTAATTTCTTAGCAGGTCCATGACGAGTTGTCCACACTTCACCTGGAGTGGGCGTTACTATATTTCCTGTAGTATACCACTTCTTGCCTGCTGGTGACCTGCTACACTGTAACTCTACTGATTGACTAATGGTAGGTGTTGCAGTTATGTCGACTGGAGGACCTGATCCAACTGTAATAGTTGTAGCTGCTTGTGAAGCAACTGAAGGAGAGAGCGTAGGCAAGATAAAAGACCCTTCGAAGCCATACCCTCCGTGTACGATACTAAATATCTAGGTACAGTTTTACAGTATTTACCGTATGGTAAATATCAGTAAAACACAATGTCTCATCTCCCTTATTTTAATTGATAAATCTATTGCACACATTATAAAGAAGGTTAAAAAGATTACCTTTAGAAGAACAGAAAACGAGAAGTATCCAAATACCAGACCAAGCATAGCCGACTTCCATTTTTTTCTATCAATAGCTATAGTGTGATAAGATACGTTCGTAAGTACGACGTATACTGGAGGTGTTTTTCTAACCTTCTTACAGCCCTATCTACTGTATATATGCCAAATAATTTATTCTTAGACTAAGTTTAATTATAGCTAATATATATAGAAATATATATAATCTATCCAAAACTGTACTGTTGAAGTGCATTTTTCAAGTAGAAATAACAAATTTAAATATACACGTACTTCATTAGTATATATACATCCAATGCAGCAGTACTTTATTACTGGCCTATTACAGTATACAGGAGTTACAGTACTTATACATTATGTATCAAACAAGTGACTGCTCTTCTCTTGCTTTGTATTCCAAAGGGAGTGTCAATGAGAATATGAAACACTTCATCTCTCTCTCCATTATCTTCATCGGCCACTTGTTCCACTGATATGTGCTGTCTCTCAAATGACTTGTAAACTTCAGAGAAGGTCAGTGTAGAATTCCTCAGAACATAATCACCTTCATTAGCTGCATGAGTTGGGTCATATGAAATACCATGACTACATGTTTCATGGTTAGCAAATATGATTGTGTGGTTACAATTTACATTAAATTATTTACATATAATTTAGGGAATAACCACGATGTTTTCTGTTTAAATTAGAATATATAACATATGCTAGTAATATGAGTGTGCTTATTTTGTATATGTACATATAATATACATATAATTATAATTTTTGGAACTTCTGCTGAAAGCAATAGCAAATTAGCTGCATGAGTTGGGTCACAGCTATATATATGTATACTTAATTTGAATGTGTATTATAATGATTGGATTAATTTAATTACAGTGAGTAGTAGTAAGTAAGTAGTATTTTAATCTCTCTTCTCTCTATGCTGCAAAGTGAACTCCATTAGTGATAAAAATGTCAGTATCAAATTATATACGTATATACGCACATATAAATTTTTTTAGCTTTGAAATATATTCAGTAATTAACCTAATTAATTAACCTATGCCTTTTAAATGAATATTCTGAATTTGATTAAATGGAAATACACTAGAATGTCTATATATTAATTTAAACAGAGTGTCGTGGTTATTCCCTAAAATTTTAAGTAAATAATGCAAATTAAGCCAGTAACCTCCCACACACATATATATAGCTGTGACTTTAAGATGGCTGACTATAAAATTAACAATGACCTCAACCTAAAGCAAAGTACTGCTACAGCTTCAGATGTGATATCAGCTTACCACTTCCATAGAGACAGATGTCTAGTTCTACTACTCTCACAGTCACCACAAGAGGTGTGGCTATCCACCCTTCTCTCTCAACAGTTAGTACTACAGTCTGTCCTTCGTATCCTGAAGCACTTATCTCCACAAAGTTGACTGTTACTATGTTATCTAAAAAATAAAAACTTACATACAGTGAAAGTATCTAGATCTCTTTCTAGTCAAACAAGAACTCTAAATAAGGAAACAATCGGGGGAATTTCCCTTTACAGGATTGCTTACCACATGTGTGTCCATCTTCATTTAGTGTATAGCCAGTATTACAAGCGCAAGTATATGATCCTGGTGTATTCAGACATTGTTAGCTAAACATTCATTAGTGTCTATAGTTTAACAATTAAAAATACAATGTACTGAAATCAATCAAGGAAACCTTAACTGTTTCAATATATACAGCTAATCCACAACTAGGGTAAGTCCAACACTATATACACTAGAAATACTACATTACCATTAATTGTGCATTGAAGGACAGGTTTGCTCCACACTCCACATCCAACATCAGACACAGCTCTCACTCTCACTTGGTAGGTATGTCCAGACTGAAGGTTCTCTATTGTAACTGATGTACTAGTTGGGTTTGGCAATACTCTATTCCAATCTGTTGATCTATTTAATGACCTGTACTCGATTTCATAGTTTTGGATTGGACGTTCACTTGAAGGTGCCAACCAGAATGCCCAAAGAGCTGGTTGAACACAACTGATACTCACTCAAAACCAGTTAGTCAAAAGCTTCATATTCATGCTAGTCAGTCAAAATTGGTGGTAGAGACTGGTCAAAACCTCTTTGTATATGATATGATATAGACCATTTAAAAGGTCGGTACAGTAGGTTTTGAATGTGTCTTGATGTCTCCCATTTAACTCCCTAATAACCTGATTAATCAACTTCTTCTATTATGAATAAATAAAGAAGCTTTTATATATCTATATACATTGTATATAGTTGTACATACCAATGTTGCTGGTCACAGAATCACAGGATACCAAACCTTCCCTTGAAGAGATGCAGGTGACAGTATAGTTAACTCCAGAAGTCAAACCTTCAACAGTTAGTACTTTAGTAGAATCAGAGGTGGACACCATCTGTGTGGGTAGACCAGAAATGTTGGGCGAGATTGTACAGTTTGATGAATCAATTAACGGTGGTGATGAAAGTGTAAATGTTATTCTTGTTGAATGTGGTGAAGAGAGAAAGGAGATTGTGGGAGCTACAGAAAAGAAGATAATTATATAGAGAATTGATGCAGTTGACTACAACATATATTATATACCATGAGGTCTGGTTCTTCTAACTCTTCTAACTTCTTTTCCATCTCCCAAATCATTGAAAGCTATTACTCTCACTCTGTACTCAGAGTTGATTGCTAGTCCAAGAATGGCTGCTCTTGGTGAACTGAGAATACGATGTACAAGAACACCATTGCTGTACACTCTGTACTTGACAGGAAGTCCTCCTGTGTTGAAGGGTGCTGTCCAGTGTAAGTTCAGCTGGTCACATTTGTCAGGTGGTGGAGTTATAACCAGTCCAGTGGGAGCACCTGGAACTGTTGAGACATGTATAGACAGTCAATGAAACCTCATACCTTCAAACAAGAAACTGATAGTCATTAAATCATGCAATACTTGAACCTAAATTCTCCTCTGAGAAATAATGTGTATAAATGATGCCATTTTCATTTTAATACATTATATGTATGTATGATGTAAGTGCAAATGTTTATGTCCCTATGTACAGTGCAATCAGCAGTTACCCTGGGTCACAACAAGCTGATATATATATGCCTGCTAAATGTACAAATGTGTATATCATTAACCACACTGTACTAATGCGAAAGATTTCTAGTTACGGTACCAGTATTCTATCATTTGTTTACGTAGGTATGTACCTTGAAAAGTTGTATTCATAGCTCTTCTACTGTATTTTCCATGGAGTTTATTAGATATAGCACAAACCCAAACATAATATGTTGTTCCACTTTGAATTCCAATTGTAAGTAAAATGGAAGAGTAATAAGATATTAATTCAAGGGCATCATTTGGAGGAGTGTTCTGATTGGTTGCAGAATACTGCACAACATAGGAGATATTCTGCCCTATCGGAGCAGTCCAACGAACCAATAGGGAGGGCTTTCTTCTACTAACAGTAGCTATCACAGAGACTCCTTGTACTTGAGGAGGTGCTACATAATAAAGAGGTTGTCATTAATATATACACAATTTATATGTATACAAAATATAAGAGGTTTTCACTCATTTAGTGTATATATATACATACGTATACACTAAACAAGGACCATTGATATTCTACTTACACTAGTACCTTGAAATGTAATTGCTGAGGATCTTAAACTGTAAGGTCCTTGATCCTTGTCTGTTACAGCAGCTACCCAAATGTAGTATGTGGTTCCTTGTGAAAGATCAGTCAATGTGGCTGATGCACTAATAATTCCTGACAGTACTGATGCTCCAGATGGTGGTTCTGTTGTAGTACCACTACTTGTGGAATACCACACAGTGTAAGTTACTCCAGATTCAGATACCACAATCCATGAAACTGTCAAAGATGGAGATCCATCTAACGTCCCTTTACTAATTCTAACACCTCTAACTTGTAAGGATTCTATACAATATGAATAATAAATAGTACATATAAAGGACATATTTAGTAGTAGCTACGAATACAGAGTAGTATATAAATTTTAATGAAGTCAAACACATTTGAATTTTAAGTTATGGCTCAACATCAAAGTAGAGGAAACATTTATTAAGGAGTATATACTGTATGTGGTGTAGGTGTGATATCGTATGTTCTTATTGGTGTAAAATAGACGCTATGAAATACATAATAAAATAAAGATCCTTAAAAAAATCATAATAATATAATTATCGTAACGATATACATATAAGGAACATGTAATCATTCACAAACATACAAAAATACCTTAAACTAACCATTCTGTACTACTAACTGTTCCATTCTGTATATACCAATTAATGGTGACTCATCATTTCACAGTCATGATAAGTGAATGAAGTGACTAGCTTTAATTTTAAAACATTGAATATCTAATATGTATATAGGTATACATATTGAATATATATATATATATATGGGTCCCAACGCAAAATGTATGTATTGTATAGGTACATTATCATAACCCTATCATTTTGAAAAACATTGATCCAAACAATAAGGGACCTATTATAGTTACATTACCTGAATATGTAGTCTCTGACATTCTCATGCTGTAAGGTCCTGGTACACCTGATGAAACAGCTGATACCCAAATATAGTAGGTTGTACCTTGTGCAAGTCCACTCAGTGTAGTTGATGTACCAGTGATACCTGACACATTTAATGCTCCAGATGGTGGTTCTGTTGTAGTACCACTATTTGTAGAATACCACACAGTGTAGGTTATTCCAGATCCAGGTACTGCAGTCCATGAAACTGTCAATGACGCAGATCCATTAGATATTCCTCTTGAAATGTTGACACCTTGGACTTGTGGTGGTGGTGGAGTTGGGGTAGCTAAGATATAAATAGTGAACCTAATGACTTTACATATATGTATATATTATGATACATTATTTATATATATAATAATAAATTAAACTAACAATGTGAACTACAACTGTAACAACTAAAGCTACCATGGTGGGGTAGCTAAGATACAAAGGTTGGGCTTGTAGCTTAAAGTATACTTTATGTGCAAAGAATTTCAGCTTTCAATTATACGTACATTAAGGACCTGACTTAAGTATTGTCTTATAAAGTTGCTACATCAAGTTCCTACTTTGTTTAAACACGTAATTAGTGGTAACTATGGTTGTGAGTTGAATCATAACTCTGTACATATACACAATAGGACAGCTAATAGTATGTTCTGCATTTAGCTATACAGACTTACCAAGCACTACTGTGTAAGTTGTTGTGGTCACGTCATCCCTATTTCTTACAAGACAAGAGTATGTTCCAGCATGACTTGTAGCAAATGTAGAAAAACCTAATCTACGTCCAGTAGGTCCACCAGTTGTCCACACTTCACCTGGAGTGGCTTCTACTCTACTTCCTGTAGTATACCACTGCTTGGCTGCTAGTGTCCTGCTACACTGTAACTCTACTGATTGACTAATGGTAGGTGTTGCAGTTATGTCGACTGGAGAACCTGATCCAACTGTAATAGTTGTAGCTGCTTGTGAAGCAACTGAAGTATAGAGCGTATATAGGCAAGATAAAAGACCCTTCGAAGCCATATACCCTCCGTGCACGATACTAAATAATATCTAGGTACAGTAAGCTCTTTTCATACCAGTGTCACTTCTCCATTTATCATAGACTACGTAATCTAATTAATGAATCTAATCACGAGATAAAAGCTTACCTTTAGAAGAACAGAAAAGGATCCAAATGACAAGTATCCAAATACCTGAAGCCGAGGCGACTTCCATTTTTTCTATATATCACTAACGTATCTGCTTTCATTGAGCAAGAAATCACTGGTAAGTAGATATTACGTAAGTACTTTGGTGTTTTGTGTGTTTTTCCAACCTTCCTACAGCTCTGTGTACTGTATGCCAAATAAGATTATAATTAATTACGTATAATAGATAATCTATCCAACTGCATTTTTCAAGTAGAAGTAACAAAACTATATTAGTTTATAACCTATAATTTATAGTAGCCTATACAGGAGTTACAATACTTATACATTATGTATCAAACAAGTGACTGCTCTTCTCTTGCTTTGTACTCCAAAGGGAGTGTCAATGAGAATATGAAACACTTCATCTCTCTCTCCATCATCTTCATCGGCCACTAGTTCCACTGATATGTGCTGTCTCTCAAATGACTTGTAAACTTCAGAGAAGGTCAGTGTAGAATTCCTCAGAACATAATCACCTTCATTAGCTGCATGAGTTGGGTCATATGAAATACCATGACTACATGTTTCATGGTTAACAAATATGATTGTGCTTATTTTGTATATACATATAATTATAATTTTAGGGGATACTTTCTGCTTAAAGTAATATTTAGACATACTAGTGTATTTCCATTTAATCAAATTCAAAATATTTATTATATAATAAGGTATATGTTAACTAATTAAATGAAATACTGAATGTATTTCAAAGCTTAGTATATTTGTACGCATATATATAATTGGATGCTGACATTCCTATCACTAATGGAGTCCACTATGTAGCATGGAGAGTATAAGAGAGAATTTTGTAGATTTAAAAACATTTATTATCCAATCATTATAATACACATTCAAATGAAGGATAAAAAGTACACATATATATAGCTGTGACTTTAAGATGTAAAATTAACAATGATCTAAAGCAAAGTATTGCTACAGCTTCAGATGTGATATCAGCTTACCACTTCCATAGAGACAGATGGTTAGTTCTACTACTCTCACAGTCACCACAAGAGGTGTGGCTATCCACCCTTCTCTCTCAACAGTTAGTACTACAGTCTGTCCTTCGTATCCTGAAGCACTTATCTCCACAAAGTTGACTGTTACTATGTTATCTAAAAAATATAAACTTAGTTATTTTATACAGTGAAACTGTACAGTGTATTTAGATCTCTTTCTAGTCAAACAAGAACTCTAAATAAGGCAACAATCGGGAATTTCCCTTTATAGGATTGCTTACCACATGTGTGTCCATCTTCATTAGTGTATAGCCAGTATTACAAGCGCAAGTATATGATCCTGGTGTATTCAGACATATATGATCACATCCACCATTGTTAGCTAAACATTCATCAGTGTCTAAAATTATAAAAGAAGTATGGAAATCAATCAAGGAAGCTTTAACTGTCTCAATATATACAGCTAATCCACAGCTAGAGGAAGTCCAACCTACGTATATACACTAGAAGTACTACATTACCATTAATTGTGCATTGAAGGACAGGCTTGCTCCACACTCCACATCCAACATCAGACACAGCTCTCACTCTCACTTGGTAGGTATGTCCAGATTGAAGGTTCTCTATTGTAGCTGATGTACTAGTTGGGTTTGGCAATACTCTATTCCAATCTGCTGATCTATTTAATGACCTGTACTCGATTTCATAGTTTTGGATTGGACGTTCACTTGAAGGTGTCAACCAGAATGCCCAAAGAGCTGGTTGAACACAACTGATCCTCACTAGATCCACCTTTTCAACTTGTGCTGGAGCTGTGATCAGGAAACACAAAAGTATATTCACAATTATATGTACGTATATGGTCATGTATATATCATTACTCAAGATGAAAACATGTAAAGTGATAACAAGAGGAGGAGGATGTTTTTGTCAAGGGCTGGCCCAGCTAGGGGAGCCTGGGGGCATGCCCCTTGGGAAAATTTTGAAATTCTGACACACTAAGATTATTCCTGGTGCACACTATACATGGTATCCATGGTATATGGCATGTGTACACACAGGTGTGATGTGTGCAACTTTGTACAGTTACTGTTCACTGTTCACTGCGAAGACGCATACACCTCTACGGGGCTAGTCTCACATGACATTATAATTGAAATAAATGGAGTGGAGAAGCGGTCGAGACTTCAGACTTATTATCTTTCCTAACATAGATTCTAAGATTATTTTGTTTGCTTTAACAGTTTTAGCTAGATGTTCTGAACAGAAATTGGGCAAGATGTGACTAGATGTGAAGTCCACACCAATTTTTGGGGGAGGCCCAGCCCCCAAACTTTATACGTGATATCATGGCTCACGCTGTAAGGGTTAACTATTTGTTATTTGATGTGTACAGGTAATATACGTAGAATATACATACATACGTACGTACGTAATAATATATACATATTAATATATAGAATGTTCCTTTCCAAGTATTACCTTTATACGTTCTCTTTGTCACTCTTGTACTGAATGGTCCTTCACCAACTGATGAAATTGCTGCTACCCAAATATAGTAGGTTGTACCATGTGCAAGTCCATTCGGTGTAGTTGATGTACCAGTGATACCTGACATTGTTGAGGCTCCAGAAGATGGTTCTGTTGAGGTACCAGTGCTTGTAGAATACCACACAGTGTATGAAATGTCATAATCAAAATCAGTTATTGGTGTCCAGCTAATAGTGAGAGTAGGTACTTTAGTAAATACAACTCTTACAAACACACCAGTGACCTTTGGAGGTACTGATAAGGTAACTGCAGATGAAGATATAAGTAGAAGGAATTAGAAATTAGAAAATTATGCAAATAATAATTAAAATTATTGTAATAAATTATAGAAAAAGAAATGTTTAAAGGTGCAGTTGAGATTTGGAGGATTGTTAGTACGTAGGATCATAGTAACCAAGCCCAATTAACCAGCTGCAGCTTGTATTATGATTAAATAAAGAAATCTATATATATATCTATATAGTATATTACACTTGTACGTACATACCAATGTTGCTGGTCACAGAATCACAGGATAACAAACCTTTCTTTGAAGAGAAACAGGTGACAGTATAGTTAACTCCAGAAGTTAAACCTTCAACAGTTAGTACTTTAGTAGAATCAGAGGTGGACACCATCTTTGTGGGTAGACCGGAAATGTTGGGCAAGATTGTACAGCGTGATGAATCAATTAATGGTGGTGATGAAAGTGTAAATGTTATTCTTGTTGAATGTGGTGAAGAGAGAAAGGAGATTGTGGGAGCTACAGAAAAGAGAATATATAGAGAATTGAGAGTTGACCACAACATATATTATATACCATGTGGTCTGGTCCTTCTAACTCCTGTCACTTCTTTTCCATCTCCCAAATCATTGAAAGCTATTACTCTCACTCTGTACTCAGAGTTGATTGCTAGTCCAAGAATGGCTGCTCTTGGTGAACTAAGAATACGATGTACAAGAACACCATTGCTATACACTCTGTACTTGACAGGAAGTCCTCCTGTGTTGGAGGGTGCTGTCCAGTGTAAGTTCAGCTGGTCACATTTGTCAGGTGGAGGAGTTATAACCAGTCCAGTGGGAGCACTTGGAACTGTTGGGACATGTATATAATGAAAGTTCAGATACCTTCAAATAAGAAACTGATGTGGCATTAAAAACATGCAATACTTGAGCCTAAATTCTCCCCTGAGAAAATAATGTATATATATAAAATTCATGTACGAATACGTATTACATTCGAAATTTATAGCTGCATTCGTGAATTTGGCGAAGAATTAAATTTGGCGAGTTTCAAACTACTTGTCAAATCGCCAAATTTAAGTCCTCGCTAAATTTTCCCACTATACGGTACGTACATACATACAGTGCTACCTTGAATCCGCTGGGTCACAACCAATGAAAGTAACTAGCTGTTATACAGATGCCTGCTAAATCTATAGATATATATATATATAATTAACCACACTGTACTAGTGCCAAAGAGTTCCAGTTAAGGCACCAGTACTCTACCATGGGTACCTTGAAAGGTTGTATTCATTGCTTTTCTACTGTATTTTCCATGGAGTGTATTAGATATAGCACAAACCCAAACATAATATGTTGTTCCACTTTGAATTCCACTTGATAGTAAAATGGAAGAGTAATAAGATATTAATTCAAGAGCATCATTTGGAGGGGTGTTCTGATTGGTTGCAGAATACTGTACTACATAAGAGATACTCTGCCCTATCGGAGCAGTCCAACGAACCAATAGGGAGGGCTTTCTTCTACTAACTGTAGCTATCACAGAGACTCCTTGTACTTGAGGAGGTGCTACATCATGAAGAATTTTGTCATTAATATATATACAGTATATATGTATACAAAATATAAAAGGTTTTCACTCATTTAGTGCATATACGTACGTATACACTAAACAAGGACCATTAATATTCTACTTACACTAGTACCTTGAAATGTAATTGCTGAGGATCTTAAACTGTAAGGTCCTTGATCCCTGTCTGTTATAGCAGCTACCCAAATATAGTATGTGGTTCCTTGTGAAAGATCAGTCAATGTGGCTGATGCACTAATAATTCCTGACAGTTCTGATGCTCCAAATGGTGGTTCTGTTGTAGTACCACTACTTGTGGAATACCACACAGTGTAAGTTACTCCAGATTCAGATACCCCAATCCATGAGACTTTCAAAGATGGAGATCCATCTAACGTCCCTTTACTAATTCTAACACCTCCAACTTGTAAGGATTCTATACAATATGAATAATAAATAGAATGTATGGAATGGATATATTTAGTAGTAGCTACGTATACAGAGTAGTATATAAATTTTAATGAAGTCAAACACATTTGAAGTTTAAGTTATGGCTCAACATCAAAGTAGAGGAAACATTTATTAAGGAGTATATACTGTATGTGGTGTAGGTGTGATATCATATGTTCTTTTTGGTGTAAAATGTACGCTATGAAATACATAATAAAATAAAGATCCTTAAATAATCATAATGATATACGTATAAGGAACACGTAATCATTTATAAACATACAAAAATACCTTAAACTAACTGTTCCATTCTGTATATACCAATTAATGGTGACTCATCATTTCACAGTCATGATAAGTGAATGAAGTGACTAGCTTTAATTTTGAAACATTAAATATATAATACCGTATATTGGGAATTGAATGCGAATTGCGAGTTTTGACTGTATGCGCGCAATCTTTTGACACGTATAAATTTGCCACCTCATAATTTCGCATACACGTCCGTACACCTAAGTAATCTTTTACTTAATTGTTTACTTAAACCCATAATTTGCAATCCTTTACTCTCGCATTCATATCCCGATATAGGTTTATATATGGGTCCCAAAGCAAAATGTATGTATTGTATAGGTACATTATCATAACCCTATCATTTTGAAAAACATTGATCCAAACAATAAGTGACCTATTATAGTTACATTACCTGAATATGTAGTCTCTGATATTCTCATGCTGTAAGTTCCTGGTACACCTGATGAAACAGCTGATACCCAAATATAGTAGGTTGTACCTTGTGCAAGTCCACTCAGTGTAGTTGATGTACCAGTGATACCTGACACATTTAATGCTCCAGATGGTGGTTCTGCAGTAGTACCACTATTTGTAGAATACCACACAGTGTAGGTTATTCCAGATCCAGGTACTGCAGTCCATGAAACTGTCAATGATAGAGAACCATTAGATATTCCTCTTGTAATGTCAACACCTTGGACTTGTGGTGGAGGAGTTGGGGTAGCTAAGATATAAATAGTGAACCTAATAACTTTACATATATATATGTATTATGATACATTATTTACATATATATACAATAATAAATTAAACTAACAATGTAAACTACAACTGAAACAACTAAATCTACCAAAACAATATGTCCTATTTTGTTAGTTTGTATATATGTAAATATAATGTGTCTAAGATACAGTAGGATTAGGATGCAGATACACTTCAAGCAATACCAATTATAGTATGTGTATACTTAATGTGCAAAGAATTTCAGATTTTCAATTATACATTAAGGACCTGACTTACGTATTGTCTTATAAAGTTGTTACATCAAGTTCCTACTTTATGGTTTTAGACACGTAATTATATGTGGTAACTATGGCTGTGAGTTGAATCATAACTCTGCACATATACACAATAGGACAATTATGTTCTGCAATTAATTGTACAGACTTACCAAGCACTACTGTGTAAGTTGTTGTGGTCACTTCATCCTTATTTTTTACACGACAAGAGTATGTTCCAGCATGACTTGTAGCAAATGTAGAAAAACCTAATATACGTCCAGGAGCTGTCCACACTGCACCTGTGGATGTTACTATACTTCCTGTAGTATACCACTGCTTGGCTGCTGGTGACCTGCTACACCATAACTCTACTGATTGACTAATGGTAGGTGTTGCAGTTATGTTGATTGGAGAACCTGATCCAACTGTAATAGTTGTAGCTGGTTGTGAAGCAACTGAAGGAGAGAGCGTAGGCAGGATAAGAGCCTTCGAAGCCATATACCCTCCGTACGTGCACGATACTAAATATCTGATATTTTCCATCAGTAAGAAACACAATGTCTCTTCCCCCATTTTTAATTGATAAATCTATTGCACACATTATAAAGAAGGTTAAAAAGCTTATACCTTTAGAAGAACAGAAAATGAGAAGTATCCAAATACCTGAAGCTGAGCCGACTTCCATTTTTTCTATCACTAACGTAAATCAATATGCACACTGGTAAGTAGATATTACGTAAGTACGTATACTGGAGGTGTTTTTCCAACCTTCCTTCAGCTGTGTAACTGTGTGCCAAATAAGACTTTAATTAATTATAGCTATTATAATATAATCTATCCATAACCAATCTATTAGGTGCATTTTTTCAAGTATAGAAGTAACAAAACAGTATATACTTTATTACTGGCCTATGCAGCAGTACTTATATATTATGTATCAAACAAGTGACTGCTCTTCTCTTGCTTTGTATTCCAAAGGGAGTGTCAATGAGAATATGAAACACTTCATCTCTCTCTCCATCATCTTCATCGGCCACTAGTTCCACTGATATGTGCTGTCTCTCAAATGACTTGTAAACTTCAGAGAAGGTCAGTGTAGAATTCCTCAGAACATAATCACCTTCATTAGCTGCATGAGTTGGGTCATATGAAATACCATGACTACATGTTTCATGGTTAGCAAATATGAGTGTGCTTATTTTGTATATACATATAATATATTTTCTGCTTAAAGTAATATATAGACATACTAGTGTATTTCCATTTAATCAAATTCAGAATATTTATTTAAAAGGTTAACTAATTAAATGAATTGAATGAGTTGGGTTACTAAAATACCGTGACTACATGTTTCATGGTTAGCAAATATGATTGTATGTGAGGTTACTGACTTATTTGTATTATTTACAACAATACAATTATTGGTGGTTATTCACTAAAATTACTTTTAGGGAATAACCATGCACCATAAATACTTACTTCCTAAATTAATATAGACATAAGGAAGTGTATTTCCATTTAATCAAATTCAGAAGATTCATTTAAATTCATGGGTTAATTAATTAGAATAATTACTGACTGTATTTCAAAGTTGTATATACGTATATATTTGATGCTGACATTTTTATCACTAATGGAGTCCACTATGCAGCATAGAGAAAGAGAGAGTTATGTAGATTTAAAAAAAATAATTATATTTTAATTCAAATGAAGGATAATAGGTACACATATATAGCTGTGACTTTAAGATTTAAATTAACAAGACCTCAACATGAAGCAAAGTACTGCTACAGCTTCAGATGTGATATCAGCTTACCACTTCCATAGAGACAGATGGTTAGTTCTACTACTCTCACAGTCACCACAAGAGGTGTGGCTATCCACCCTTCTCTCTCAACAGTTAGTACTACAGTCTGTCCTTCGTATCCTGAAGCACTTATCTCCACAAAGTTGACTGTTATTACGTTATCTAAAAAATAAAAACTTAGTTATTTACAAGTATACAGTGAAAGTATCTAGATCTCTTTCTTGTCAAACAAGAACTCTAAATAAGGCAACAATCGGGAATTTCCCTTTACAGGATTGCTTACCACATGTGTGTCCATCTTCATTTAGTGTATAGCCAGTATTACAAGCGCAAGTATATGATCCTGGTGTATTTAGACATATATGATCACATCCGCCATTGTTAGCTAAACATTTATCAGTATCTACCAGGTTGAAAATTAAAAATACATGTACTAAAATCAATCAAGGAAACCTACAGCTAATCCACAGCTAGAAAAAGTCCAAAACTATACACTATACCATTAATTGTGCTTTGAAGGACAGGCTTGCTCCACACTCCACATCCAACATCAGACACAGCTCTCACTCTCACTTGGTAGGTATGTCCAGATTGAAGGTTCTCTATTGTAACTGATGTACTAGTTGGGTTTGGCAATAATCTATTCCAATCTGTTGATCTAATTAATGATCTGTACTCGATTTCATAGTTTTGGATGGGACGTTCACTGGAAGGTGCCAACCAGAATACCCAAAGAGCTGATTGAACACAACTGATACTCACTAGATCCACCTTTTCAACCTGTGCTGGAGCTGTGATCAGGAAACACAAAAGTATATATATTCACAATTATATATGTACATATATAGCTATTGATAGACTATCATAAAATATAATATTGTATATATATCGATTTCGTTCGGTTAAAAAAGGTTGTCGGTTAACTTGAGGTCCCATATAAAACTGTATAAAACTGGAGCTATTGATAGATCCTGATGTTTACATGCAAGGGTCAATGACTCAAACTGTTTATATGATATGTACTGCATGGACCAAATTCTCAGGTACTATACATATTAATAAATAGAATGCTCCTTTCCATTAATACCTTTATATGTCACTCTTGTACTGAAAGGTCCTTCACCAATTGATGAAATTGCTGCAACCCAAATATAGTAGGTTGTACCTTGTGTAAGTCCACTCAGTGTAGTTGATGTACCAGTGATACCTGACACATTTAATGCTCCAGATGGTGGTTCTGTTGTGGTACCACTGCTTGTAGAATACCACACAGTGTATGAAATGTCATAATCAAAATCAGTTATTGGTGTCCAGCTTATAGTTAGAGTAGGTACTTTAGTAAATACAACTCTTATAAACACACCAGTGACCTTTGGAGGTACTGATAAGGTAACTGCAGATGAAGATATAGGTAGTGGAAAATAATATTAAAAAATATATGTATAAGGTGCACAGGTGAGATTTGGAAGATTGTTAGCATGTTGGATAGACAGTATTACATGGACCCAGCTATACACTGCAAAATAATAGGCCAGTGATACAGAGCAATCTATATAGTCAAAACCAGTAACAAATTGACACACTTTGCCATATTAGCCTGCAGCTGCACATAATTATTTACCCATTTAACTGTGAATCCCTAAGTACAATTAACCAGCTTGTATTATGATTTAACAGTAGATACAGTTGAACGTAATTAGAAATTAGAAAATTATGCAAATAATAATTAATAAAAGGTTGAGATTTGGAGGATTGTTAGTACTCAGGATCAGCTAATATTATATGTTCATATATAAGGACCCAGAATGAGCTACAAAATAATGCTATATACGTATATACTGTATTTGTCAAATTGACAAACATTGTGTGGGAGGTATCTATAAGAAATTACAAATTACAAATTACAAATAAAATTCACAGATGAGGTTCACGGGATTGGGATCAGCTATAGTATATAATAATAATAATAATAATAATAATAATAATAATAATAATAATAATAATAATAATAATAATAATAATAAAATAATGGAGTCGGTTGATTCAGACACGAGTAGCGACACGAGTAGCGAGTTGATTCCCGACTGTGATCCTCAATTCCAAGCTCCTAACTTCTCCAAGAGCCAAGATACCCTATGTGGTCTTTGCACTGTTTGCTGCCGGTCAATGCCTGTGAGAAGGGACGGTTTTGTTCGTGTGCACGGGCCTGTAGGGCACCGCTGCCAGGGCTCTGCGGAACTACCTCAAAGGGCACCGCACACTCTTCCATCTGATGGTGATTGTACCCAACAAGCTATCAGTCGACCCATCGACATCGACATCGGGTCACTCTCTCCCGATACTATATCTTTCCCGCGAGTTAAACTCTTGAGAAGACTTCCCCGTGCTTCCAGAGCTCTCGCCGCTAAGACGCTGAGCAACATACTCAACCAAATAACTCGTTTAAACAACCATGAGTCTTGGAAACGTCTTTTGTTATTCCCCAGTCGTTGTTTCCGGGTTCCTAGAAGAGGGGGTCGCCGATGGAATCTAGCTAAGTTGGTTAAACAGCAACTTCTTGAGGAATCTGATCCACCTTCTGGGTCAGCTATTCCCAACCGCTCCACGTACCTCTCCCATTCTGCAGGTTCAGCCAATTATTTGGCTAAGAGAGTCTCCATTAAGATGGAGGAAGGAGATATTAAAGGTGCTGAGCTCAGAAGACACAATAGCTTTAGAGACTCAGGAAACTATCTCTGTTTTGAAGGATAAGCACCCTCCCCCTCACCCAGACACTAAGTTTCAAGACCCTCCACCTGCAGGGGAGCATATAACTGATGCCTTATCAGTTTCTGAGGCAGACGTAGTCAAAGCCATCAAGTCCTTCCCAAATGACTCTGCAGGGGGCCCTGATGGCCTCCGCCCACAACATCTCAAAGACATGATTTCTACTATAGCTGGCCCTGAAGGTGAGAACTTGTTGTCTTCCCTAACATCTCTTGCTAACCTTGCTCTCTCTGGTGATATTCCTTCATCTGTACGCCCAATTTTTTTGGTGCCTCACTTACCATCCTTAATAAAAAAGGTGGAGGGGTTAGGCCTATTGCCGTTGGCTGCACCCTTCGGCGTTTGGTGGCTAAACTAGCAAGCCATTCAGTCGTGGAGTCAGTTGGCACTTATCTTTCCCCTTTGCAGCTCGGCTCTGGAGTTCCATTTGGGGCAGAGGCTGCTGCCCATTCGGCACGATCATATCTGAATGACTTACCTTCTTCACATATTTTGCTTAAGCTGGACTTTGAGAATGCCTTTAACACCATCAGACGTGACAAAGTCCTTGAAGCAGTGGCTGCCATTACACCCCAACTCCTCCCCTATGTATTTTCTTGCTATTCTTCTCCATCAACTCTTTACCTTCAGAGTACTACTTTAGAATCTAGAGAAGGAATTCAACAAGGGGACCCTCTAGGTCCTCTCCTCTTCTGTTTATCGATCCAACCCGTCATCCTCCAACTCAGCTCAGAGTTTCGTGTGTTTTACTTGGATGATGGAACTTTGGGGGGCCTTGAGAAGGATGTTTTACATGACTTTGTTTCCATCAAACAGGAGTGCAGTTCTCTCGGTCTCAAACTTAATATTTCCAAATCAGAGCTCATTAGTTATGGCCCAGCTGGTGCCCAGCTGCTCAAGGTAGCACCCAATCTTCGCCAGATACACCCTAATGAAGCCACTCTATTGGGATCCCCTATTGGCCATCTGCCTTCCATCAATACTGCCCTATCCAACAATATCCAAGCACTGAGAACCATGGGCTCCAGATTATCTCTCCTTTCCAAGCATGATGCCTTGCGTTTACTTCGGCACTGTTTTGCCCTTCCAAAGATTCTATATGTTCTGAGGACAGCACCCTGCTTCTTGTCACCCCTTCTAACTTCCTTCGACCAGGAACTACGCTCTTCTCTGAGTTTGATCCTTAATATTAACTTTGACTCGGAACCTTTTGAACCTTTTCCCTGCTGTAACTGATGCAATTGAAACCTGGAAAGTTGGCCATAACTGCCCCCCACCCTCCTCCCCAGCAGATTGCCATCAAAAGGCTTGGGACATCCCAAGAGTTCAGAGTACTTTTGAAGCCATTCTATCTAATGCTCTGGATCCCAGATCTAGAGCTAGACTTCTTGCCACCTCAACAAAGGAATCGGGGGCGTGGCTTAATACCCTACCAGTATCTTCATTGGGTCTGCGACTGGATGATAATTCCATCAGGATTGCTGTGGGTCTCCGCCTTGGTGCCCCTTTATGCAGAGTACACACTTGCCAGCTTTGCGGTGGTGAGGTGGATGAGCTAGCCCTGCATGGCCTTAGTTGTAATAGGAGTGCTGGCCGTCATCCTCGCCATTCAGCGATTAACAACATCCTCAAGAGAGGCCTTGCTTCCGCAGGAATCCCTTCGATTCTGGAGCCCCCAGGCCTTTCTAGGTGTGATGGAAAAAGACCAGACGGTGTTACTGTAACACCCTGGAAGACAGGCCTAAACCTCATCTGGGATGCCACATGTGTGGATACCTTTGCCGCCTCCCACATCATACATGCTACAAGGGAGGCTAGAGCAGTTGCCAACCAAGCTGAGCTCAGGAAAAAGGCCAAATATAGCCTCCTCTCCAGATCAAACATCTTCCTCCCATTCGCAGTTGAGACATCTGGAGCCTTTGGACAAGAGGCTCTTCTATTTTGCTCCGACTTAGCCAGAAGAATACGATCCAGAAACCAAGAAAACAAATCTATATGTTCCTGATACAACAACTATCTATTGCTATTCAAAGAGGCAACACTGCTGCAATCATGGGATCAGCCCAATGCAGCCTCTCTGAACTATTTGACAATGACTCTATTTATTGACATAAAATTATGTTAGTGGTTTATTGTTATTCAATGCTTTATTTAAAAAAAATAATTAAAAATTAAAAAAAAAATAATAATATAATAATAATTTTTTATTATTGTGACATGCCATACAAAGAACTGAAATCAGAAAAAAGATGGCCCAACCAGGTTTGCTTTACAGGTCACATAGAGTATATATCATCATACATAATACTGCTGCATCTTGAGTGGGGTGAGTGGGAGGTGTTTGTGTGTGCTTTATAAAAATGGATGTTTTTACATACATTATACAAAACTTAGTGACTTTTGGATTAGTGGCTGGAGTGAATACATGGAATATATGAGATCAGTAATTTGCTTGTTAGGATATGAGCGAATGAACACATCATTATTTTGAAATTTACAGAAAATCAAGTGATGTGTTATAAAAAAGTATCAGCAAGATCACAGTGTCTCAAATATAATGAAATATCAATATGAATGAGTCCTGGCATGCTACCATAGAAATGTACACTATATATAATTAAATTAGAAGGTGTTAATCCATGGGGTGGATTTTCTAGCAAAAATATGGTTTGCGAGGTGGAAATAGATATCTTACTAGCATCTTGAAGAATTCTTCTAGTTACCGATCTCTGAGGATTATTGCAGGTGTCTTTAATAAATCGATCCAGTGCATTTTGAGTGTTAATACTCCAGTGTCCTAATGAGCCGATTTCTAGTGTGTCGAACATTACAGTATATCCTTTCATCTTTAGATCTGCCACAAGTTGGATGTAATTTGGTTTTGAATGTTTGAATAATCGGGCTGAGGCAAAGTTCTTATCAGTGTTTGTACAGATAGTCAATTCTAGAATTTGGAATTTCTTTTCTTTATTAAACATAGCTACCAAGTCTGGTCTTGCAGAGGTGGAGAGGATGGAGGGAGGAATAGTGGCATGGGGTGTCTCTGATGCTCTTACCCCCTCAATATCAGCAAAGAGATTATACTCTTTTTGGATTAGTGGCTGGAGTGACTTCCAAAGGTGTTTCAAGACCTGATCATGTCTCCATAAATAATGTCCATCGTTTAGGGCAACAGAACAATGGTTAAGTATATGTTTTGCATTAGCATTAACTGAACCACATAGGTGGCAAGAGGGGTCAATTCTTAGCTTCCATCGTTTCAATGTGATGGGTGTTGGTAAACATTCTAGTACGAAAGATAACTGCCCCCTTGGAAGGCAGGTTATCAGACGTTTCCAGAGGCCTGTTTCACTCTCTAGTGTGGTTATTTCTTTTAGTTGGCCTTGGACTGATAGACTTTCCAGTTTAGAGCCCCAGTGTTCTTTTCGTCTTTGATAGAATCTCAGCTTTATTTCTCTTTTCCTTTTGGTTCCACTTCTGGCTGGGTTGAAAGAATTGGTGGCTAGGTGGGAGCAGGTTCTGGCTGTTTCAGCTGCTAAGGGTGGAATTTGCTCCCGTTTCAAGAATTCTGGTGACTGTAAATGAGATATAGTTTCTTGGACCAATGGATCTGTTGATGAGAGGATAATAGAGAGATGGGAGGTCTTAGCCTTCTCAGCCATATGAGGAAGATAGGGAACATCTAAGATCTCTGGATGGTATAGCACAGCAAGTGTAGAACACCTTGGGAGGCCTAACCATGACTTCAGAGATCTATTGACAATGGATTGAAGCCTGGTGATGGTAGTCTTTTTGATTGCATTAACAGCTAGATGGAAGTGCAATGAAGGGGCTAGATAGTGTGAGTAGATCCACGTCTTATATTCACCCCTAACATTACTTGAGTCAATATTATTAAGAGCAGATTGAATTTTGGTCGTTAAGCTACTACCTGCAGCTGAATAGGCAGCTGATGGACAGTGTGCTAGGAATTTCCCAAGGAACTTTGAGGGATTCCTGCTAATATTAGTTGTTTCGCCTGTACCTAGTCTGAATGTAGCAGATTTATCCACTGAGGAACCATTAAAGGTGAAGGAGATACACTTTTCAGGTTTTAGATGGAGATCAAGCTCCTTACATTTCGTGTCCAGTGTGGACAGGATGAATTGATGCTCTGCCTTATCTGTGGATAAGACAGAGAGGTCATCAGCAAATGCTTTAATTCGATGTGGTGAGGAGTAGAGAGGCAGCATAGGTACTATAGGTGGTTCCTTATTGATAGATAGAAATTTTCTGGCATTTTTCCTATATACAAGGTCCCCACTGGACTGTCCTCAAGTCAATGTATTCAGTCCCGCTACCATTAGAATAATTATAATTGAGGGTTGTGAGAGAGTCTGAATGTTCAGCAACTAGACCTTTATACCAGCCTGGGTCCTCACTACTACCATCCTCGTCCCATTTAACATAAATGTATGAATTGGTGGGAGGGTACATGACATCATTGGTAGAGGGCGGTAGTCTAAGTTGGTATCCAAGATTGGGAGAATTACACAGGGCAATTATTGGATTGAAGGCCATAAGAAAGATAACTGGGGAGAGAGGGTCTCCCTGGAAGACTCCTCTTCTGATGGGGAACATGGCAGTACACCAATGTGTTGTTGAGACAAAGCCTTGTAAGTGGTGGTAGGCATTGGTGATATATTTAATGACCTCTTCTGGGATCTTTATATATCTTGCTATGTCAAAGATGAGTTTGTTTGGGATTGAACCAAAGGCATTTTCCAGATCTAAGAAGGAAATATATAACTTCCGCCTATGTTCCTTTGCGTTCTGCATAATAGAACACATAGTATGGATGTGCTCATGGATACCGGCCATATCAGTTAAAAAACCTTTTTGAACTGAGATATCAATAATCGAGTTGGATATAAGGTATTTTTCAAAGCGTGATGCCAGAATACGATGGAATACATACTTTACCTAAAGGGCTATAGGACGGAAATTATTTTGTTGGTCTGTTGAGTCTTTCTTACAACTTGGGGGCATACATGGGATTCTAAGAGAATTTTAGAAAAGAGTGTAGCCAAAAAGTGGTGTACACAGGGTAAATGCTTCAGATGGTAGTTTATGACATTATGAAAGTAGTCTTTTGTGGGATAGTCAGCGAATGGAAATGAGGGATGATTTTGGAACATTCAATGAATAACTTACACCTAAGATCATGAAAAATAGGGCAGATGATCAAAAATATAAGAAATATAAAAATATATATATAAGCACCCAGAGCTACGAAATATCAAAAATATAAGAAATATAAAAATATATATATATAAGTACCCAGAGCTATGAAATAATAGGATCAGCTATTTTTGTGCTTATATACTTATGACAACACTGTGTTGCTGCAGGAGACTCATTTATATATATTAATATCAGTATGATCACAACAAGCAATCAACAAGCTATCATTTCATAATATATTCTGGATTTTTCTACATTAGAAGCTGATTAATCATATGCTGTTGGGGAAGAGGGGAAATCCCCATTAACAGGCTGTCCCATGTATCTAGATTATAAATAACTAACTAACTAATCTATATAGTATAATACACTTGTACATACCAATGTTGCTGGTCACAGAATCACAGGATACCAAACCTTCCCTTGAAGAGATACAGGTGACAGTATAGTTAACTCCAGAAGTCAAACCTTCAACAGTTAGTACTTTAGTAGAATCAGAGGTGGACACCATCTGTGTGGGTAGACTAGAAATGTTGGGAGTGATTGTACAGCGTGATGAATTAATTAACGGTGATGATGAAAGTGTAAATGTTATTCTTGTTGAATATGGTGAAGAGAGAAAGGAGATTGTGGGAGCTACAGAAAAGAGAATCATTATATAGAGAATTGATGCAGTTGACCACAACATATATTATATACCACGTGGTCTGGTCCTTCTAACTCCTGTCACTTCTTTTCCATCTCCCAAATCATTGAAAGCTATTACTCTCACTCTGTACTCAGAGTTGATTGCTAGTCCAAGAATGGCTGCTCTTGGTGAACTAAGAATACGATGTACAAGAACACCATTGCTGTACATTCTGTACTTGACAGGAAGTCCACCTGTATTGGAGGGTGCTGTCCAGTGTAAGTTCAGTTGGTCACATTTGTCAGGTGGTGGAGTTATAACCAGTCCAGTGGGAGCACCTGGAACTGTTAGGACATGTATATACAGTCAATGAAAGTTCTATATACGTTCAAGAAACAAGAAACTGATGTGGCATTAAAAACATGCAATACTTGAGCCTAAATTCTCCTCTGAGAAAATAATGTGTATAAATGATGCCATTTTCATGTTAATACATTATTAGTATATATGATGTAAGTGCAAATGTTTATGTCCCTATGTACAGTGTCCCTGTGTTATATTCAAACTATATATGTACAGTGCAACCAATTAGTGGTTACCCTTGGGTCACAACAAGCTGTTATAAAGATGCCTGCTAAATGTATATCATTAACCACACTGTAGTAGTACAAAGGCTTTCAGTTAAGGCACCAGTATTCTATATACCATGGGTACCTTGAAAGGTTGTATTCATTGCTCTTCTACTGTATTTTCCATGGAGTTTATTAGATATAGCATAAACCCAAACATAATATGTTGTTCCACTTTGAATTCCAATTGACAGTAAAATGGAAGAGTAATAAGATATTAATTCAAGTGCATCATTTGGAGGAGTGTTCTGATTGGTTGCAGAATACTGTACTACATAAGAGATATCCTGCCCTATCGGAGCAGTCCAACGAACCAATAGGGAGGGCTTTCTTATACTAACTGTGGCTATCACAGAGACTCCTTGTACTTGAGGAGGTGCTACATCATGAAGAGGTTGTCATTATATAATATAAGTTTTTATAAATGTATATGTATACAAAATATAAAAGGTTTTCACTCATTTAGTGCATATACATACGTATACACTAAACAAGGACCATTAATATTCTAATTACACTATATAGCTAGTACCTTGAAAAGTAATTGCTGAGGTTCTCAAACTGTAAGGTCCTTGGTCCCTGTCTGTTACAGCAGCTACCCAAATATAGTATGTGTTTCCTTGTGAAAGATCAGTCAATGTGGCTGAAGAACTAAAAATTCCTGACAGTACTGATGCTCCAGATGGTGGTTCTGTTGTAGTACCACTATTTGTGGAATACCACACAGTGTAAGCTACTCCAGATCCAGATACCGCAATCCATGAAACTGTCAAAGATGGAGATCCATCTAACGTCCCTTTACTAACTCTAACACCTCTAACTTGTAAGGATTCTATACAATATGAATAATAAATAGTTCGTATAAAGGATACATATTTAGTAGTAGCTACGTATATATACAGAGTAGTATATAAATTTTAATGAAGTCAAACACATTTGAATTTCAAGTTATGGCATCAAAGTAGAGGAAACATTTATTAAGGAGTATATACTGTATGTGGTGTAGGTGTGATATCGTATTGGTGTAAAATGCATGAACGCTATGAAATACATGATATAATAAAGATCCTTAAATAATCATAATGATATATACGTATAAAGAACACATAATCATTCACAAACATACAAAAATACCTTAAACTAACCATTCTGTATATACCAATTAATGGTGACTCATCATTTCTCACTCATGATAAGTGAATGAAGTGACTAGCTTAATTTTGAAACATTTGTAAGTTAGCACTCACTTCTACAAGATATTCCATTGTCTTCCAATATGTATCCTTCAAGGCAGTAGCAAGTAAAGCTTCCCAAAGTATTGTTACAGCGATGATCACAAGGATTTCGTAAACATTCATTATCATCTGAAATCAAACAGAACAAAGATATAGTGTGCCCATGCATAAAGGTAACATTTACATTAAAGGAAATTAATCTGAAATTCTAATTCTAGGATAGCACTTGGACACTACAAAAACTTACATACCAATACAAGTTCTTCCATCTATTCCTAGAAGAAAACCTGAGTCACAACTGCATAGAAAACCACCATTAGTGTTGTTGCAACTGTGATGGCATTCGAGACATTCATCTATATCTATGAAATATGTAATAAATTTAATTACTATTATTTAGTCATGGAGTGACAATTGTGGTAAACCACAAACAACAATCAAGTTACTATAGAAATTATAGTATATTATGAAGAACAAATAATTACTTAAGAACATCATTCATGTTTAAAATTGACAGTGTATTGCATAATTAGATCTTTAACTCGATCTTGGTACATAAATTCAGATAGAAATCTTACGTTGCAATTGACAGGATCCATTTATCATTTCATGGCCTCTAAAACAGTTGCATACATGTGATCCTTGAAGATTAGTACATTGTTGTTCACAACCACCATTATTGAAGGAACACTCGTTGACATCTACATTAGTGCCAAATTTCTCAACAAGTATGTAGTAATATAAAGAAAATGAAGTAAACAGCTCATACCTTGACATGTTTTATTATTAGGTTGAAGCTCGTAACCAGGGTGACAACTGCAGTAGTACGAACCAGGCATATCACGACAGTAATGTTGACAACCACCATTATTTCTGCAGCAATCACAATTATCTATAAGGTATAAATACAAAATTAATAAATTTAGGATATATATATGACTAAAAATTGGTAACAATTGAAAACACACAGTTGTCAGCAATATATACTTTTAGTAGTGATGAATGACTTCTATACAGGTAAATTGGTAACTTAGTTTGTATTAATGTACATAACTACAAATGTATTACAACTTGTATGTACCAATGCAAGATAGTCTGTCTCTATCCAACCTGTAACCAGGATTACATGCACAAGAAAAAGAGCCAGGACTGTTAATACATGTATGACTACATCCTCCTTTGTTTCTGCTACATTCATCTATATCTGCAGCAGAAAATTAATACATAATTAAGCCTCTAAGTAATCAGAACACATGAACTATCTTGCTATAATTAAAAGACTACCAACCTTGATTACATCCTACTCCTGACCATCCAGGATTGCAGACACAAAAACCATGCGAGTCGCATCCTCCATTACTACAACTGGTCCTATCGCATCCTTGGCGCCTAACTACCAGGTATATATGTAGATATATTTTGCAATTATAACACATGAAGTGAATAAATCAATATAAGCATATAAACTCACCGAGGCCAACTTCATCAATTTGAAAAATGAATCTTCCAGATATGTTTACATTTGACATTGATACAATATTCGATATTCTACTAGTTCCTGAATGTTCTATATTGAGTGTTCGCTCTCTAATGATATCGTCATAGCCAGCTACTGCATAATAGGTAATGTGATTCCTTCGAAAGGAACTCCATCCCATACTGTCATCAAGATAATTGAACATAGCAAAAGACCAAGTTCCATTAGTAATCAGTACACATTGGAATGTGTTAGTCTGTAGAAAAAAATTGAACACATTGGTTTATAGATTTTATCAGCATGCATTGTGTAATGGCATCTACTCTAAGAGAAGTCACATTATATTTGTTGATTAAACATACCTTTGAATTTGCTGCATTTGTGCAACTCCGATCACAGAATGACATTACTTTCAACCAGCTAGCTACCAGAACATACCTAGCTTCAAAACTATAAGCGTGAGGGAAGCTGTTACGTATATCATTAGTAGCCCGCTGCAATATACCAGCATTTTCACTGCCATAGGCTTTGTATGTAATTGTACCACCATTTCTGTTTCCAACTCTACGAGTTATATCTATATCAGCATGAAAGGGAGCAACTATTGGAATCTGGGTCCCCTCTACCCTTTCATAGCGTGGGAATGGACTTGGTTCCCAGGCTCGATGAAAGCTCCCAGAGAAACAGATGATACCATTTGAATTTACCTGTAAGAAGATAATGTAGTAATATAGGTAGTAAACAAGATACCTTTTGCTTAACCTCAACATAGGAATGTTGGGTCTTAAAGAATGGAAATCTCATTCCTCTAGGCATCCTGAGAGCTCCACTGTGATCATCATCAGCTCTTCGCAAAGTTGTCCCCTGTGTAGGATACATTCCAGGAGCAGGAACACTCTCAACCATCCAAACCAGAAGTAACATCCAGATTACTGCTGAAATGTACTTTGCCATATCTATATATCTGAAGACACAGGGATAATAGCAGTAAATGGGATCAATGCAATACCATAAAATCAAGAAACAAAGTAATCTTACGTATATATACGTACCTCTAGTACATAGTACAAATAGCAAGACAAAAAGACTGCTCCTGTACCCTCTCACAGGTCTATACTAGAATTTAAAATACTAAACTGTTAATACACACACTATATACCGTATGGTCCTAAATTTTCGCGGGACTAAACTTTCGCGGTTTTCGCTGATTGGCAGCCATCCGCGAAAGTTTAGTCCATACGGTATATCGTGGATAGATCGGAAGTGTAACAACTAAGGATATTAGAAATGGATTTCAATGGCTTCATAAGAAGCCACAAGTGTGACTGATAGAATAAACAGGCCATTGCAATTCCGCATTGTAGAATTATACAAAATTCAATTTCACTATCCATCTATTCCTATTATATGCTATATACATCTATTTAAGATTTTAACTAAATAATTAAGTGGATAAAAATGTCTTCCCTTTCCATGCACCTCTTAAGATTTGGGCTGCTTTATGTAAAGTACTGATACATAATAATACCACATACATAATTGAAGCCTTCCATTCACACAATAACAGCTTTAATTCAATTAAAAGGTGGTTATTCAATAAATGTAGTATTATACACAAATTAATGGAGTCCCTTCACGATACAAGCTAATGTCTTTTACTGTATGAGAATAAAATTTATGTACGTATATATGTAAATGTGAAGGTATAAGTAGGTAATTGCACCAGGCCTGTGCAAAAGCTATTGAGATATAATCACCGGAATGTATTACACAAAATCAGCCAAGTGACCCACATGTAGTCTAATCTTGGTTGGGGGACTGAAGTCCTATTGAATTGGCAACCAGTGCACGCGATTGTCTCACAGTCACTCAAGATGAAAAACATCAAAGAACCAGCGCTAGCTTTTTGCTCTCATTTGGTTTCTCAGTGTGTGTTCACTTATTAATTCATCATAAGTGGAAATGGATACTATAGTTATGTTATTGATGAATTAAGGATTGTTGCAGTTAAGATGAACAGTACAATACTGTATAATGTCTAGGTACTACATTCATCCAGTGACTTACAAGCATGAGCTGTTCCTAAATGTGGTACTTCATGACACAACAATTTAGTGTGTCACTGTTTGCAGTCCTTAAGACAGAGATAGTATATATACTTAGCCAGCTACATGAAGCCTATACAAGCATGCATACTGCATTTGATTTTAGTATTGTCCTGCTCTCTCTGAAAAGTGTAATCTACATATATACGTACATTTTCCAATAGTCTGTGGTTTATAATGAAAATGAAATTTGTTAGGCATGCTGGATGTTATTTATTGAATGAATCATTGGATTGAAGTTTGATCTACTTGATGGTGTGCTAGATTGTCCAATTAAAAACAGTACTATAGTCAGTGGTTTATTGAGCAGGCTCATTTAAAATATTTTTTCTTTAATTCTGCTAAAGATCTACAGGTTAAAATGTCCAAACCTGCTTATGGTGCTGATGCTCAACTATATATGACTGTTATTATGATTATTATATCACAGCCAATTTTATTTCTTTTGAATGTGTATGTATATCATTGGAAGGACTTCCTGTGTTGGTTGCCAAATAAAGCCCTGCATGACTGGCAAGAGGCAATAAAGTTAGTCATTAGTTTTCTTGATCTGTTGATGTGTTAAAGTTGGATTTGGCTTTCTAACAAGAGAGACAAAGAAATCCAAAACTTAATTTGATCGACAAACCAATAACAGAGAACATTATTGCAAAGTCAAACCTAAGAGAAAAAGAGAAAATTAATATAATAAAGCAATACAACATAAGGAATTAGAATTAATTAGGAGATAATTCTGCTAAAAACTTTAACGTTCATGAATCAGTGAGCACTATACAAATGCAAATTGGAAAATATAACAGTAGACCCATGACTACTTGCGGTAAACTTACTCTCATTCTCATTCCTTCATCAGTTACATGCATAAGAACATCTCTGACAGGGGTTATCACTTGTAGTGGTAGAGTGCTGGTGGAGAAAGGTTTCCTTTGCTCCAAATGATGCCTGGAGAATGAAAGTTGAATTATTTTTACATGAGCCTGTTGTCTGTTATAGCACAATATATTTCTTTCTTCCCCATACAATGGAGTCTATGTATATAAGTACATACGTACGTAGCTCTACCTGATATACATATATATGTTTTTGTGTGTACATACATACGTATGTAGGTGTTTCATTATTGTTAAATATTTTTCTTATTCAATATTCTTTATTTTGTCTGATAACATACCCTGGCTGCTCTTTTATCCTTGTAGTATCTTCAGGCTCATCTGGTTTCCCTGTGTATGCTGCTGGGCTTTTGGCTGGATTTCTAACTTTAGCCTGTCTTGCTTGTTGTATTGTTGCTATCCTTTGTGCTTGGTGGAATAGGAGAAAGTAAGTTATTAAGAAAATTAGATTAGCAGATGGTCACAACAGTATTGCTCAATAGTAGTAGGTGAACTACTAGTATACAGCCCTGTTATAGACAATTAGTCTTAGCTATAATTCCTGTCTAGTCCTTAATTAAATCATATTACCTATGTATGTTTTAATTGTGCAATGTTAATTTTACTCCACAAAGTATTGTATAGAGTAGTTTACATATCTCCTTATGCGTATGTCCATTGTTTATATACAGACACAGTAGATATGCGCAGCTTAAAATGAAGTATATATATACATTTTCTTTCTGCTTATGTTACTTCTATTTGGCCCGAAAACTGTGCTTAAGTTTACTTCCCTCAATTTTATGACTCTGAAAGGAGTGATTTAATCTAAGTTTTCGGTATTTATTTATGTAATCAAACTTTGACAAGACATATTAGTATAAATGTATCTTTACATGGTTTAACCTTGTACATCTACTATTATACTTACATGTAGGAAGAAAATTGTAGAAACTGTCAATGACACAGATCCATTAGATATTCCTCTTGTAATGTCAACACCTTGGACTTGTGGTGGTGGAGTGGGGGTATAGCTAAGATGCAAAAATTGGGCAAGGATTAATACATATACACTTCAAACAATACCAATTATAGTATGGGTATACTTTATGTGCAAAGAATTTAAATTTTTAATTATATATATAAATACCTGACTTACGCATTAAGTTAATGAAAACTATATGTACATCAAGTTCCTACTTTATGGTTTAAACATATAATATGTGGTATATATATAACTATATATGGCTGCGAGTTGAATCATAACTCTGCACATATATATACACAATATGACATGCTATATATATATGTTCTGCATTTAGTAACTACTGTGTAAGTTGTTATATCCTCTTTACCTACATGACAAGAGTATGTTCCAGCATGTCTTGTAGAAAATGTAGAAAAACCTAATTTCCTAGCATGTCCACCAGTTGTCCACACTTCACCTGGAGTGGTATTAACTGTACTTCCTGTAGTATACCACCGCTTGCAATCGTATGCTAGTGTCCTGCTACACTGTAACTCTACTGGTTGACTAATGGTAGGTGTTGCAGTTATGTCGACTTGATAACCTGATCCAACTGTAATATATAGTTGTAGTTAGTTGTGAAGCAACTACGGTAGAGAACGTAGGCAAGATAATATATAAAAGACCCTTCGAAGCCATATACCCTCTGTGCACGATACTAAATATCTAGGTACGGTTTGTCAGTAAGCTCTTTTTCGATACAAAATATTGAAATGTCACTTCTCCCTTATTTTAATCATATAGACTACGTAATCTATTTTATTTTAATTAATGAATCTAATTATGAATGGTAAAAGCTTACCTTTAGAAGAACAGAAAAGGATCCAAATGAGAAGTTTCCAGATACCATTTTTCTATCACTAACGTATCGGCTTCCATTGAGCAAGAAATCATGCAATGTGCACACTGGTAAGTATATTACATATACTGGAGGTGTTTTTCCAACCTTCCTTCGCTGTGTACTGTGTGCCAAATAAGACTACAATTAATTATAGCTATATAATATAATCTATCCATAATCATACTGTTAGGTGCATTTTTCAAGTATAGAAGTAACAAAACAGTATACTGTATTACTGGCCTATACAGCAGTACTTATATATTATATATGTATCAAACAAGTGACTGCTCTTCTCTTGCTTTGTATTCCAAAGGGAGTGTCAATGAGAATATGAAACACTTCATCTCTCTCTCCATCATCTTCATCGGCCACTAGTTCCACTGATATGTGCTGTCTCTCAAATGACTTGTAAACTTCAGAGAAGGTCAGTGTAGAATTCCTCAAAACATAATCACCTTCATTAGCTGCATGAGTTGGGTCATATGAAAATACCATGACTACATGTTTCATGGTTAACAAATATGATTGTATGTGAGGTTACTGGCTTATTTGTATTATTTACAACAATACAATTATTGGTGGTGATTATTCACTAAAATTACTTTTAGGGAATAACCATGCACCATAAATACTTACTTCCTAAATTAATATAGACATAAGGAAGTGTATTTCCATTTAATCAAATTCAGAAGATTCATTTAAATGTATGGGTTAATTAATTAGATTAATTACTGATTGTATTTCAAAGTTGTATGTATGTATATATTTGATGCTGACATTTTTATCACTAATTGAGTCCACTATGTAGCATAGAGTAAGAGAGACTTATGTAAATTTAAAAAAAATTAAATCCAGTATATTTTAATTCAAATGAAGGATAATAGGTACACGTACACATACATAGATATAGCTGTGACTTTAAGATGTAAGACCTCAACCTAAAGCAAAGTACTGCTACAGCTTCAGATGTGATGTCAGCTTACCACTTCCATAGAGACAGATGTCTAGTTCTACTACTCTCACAGTCACTACAAGAGGTGTGGCTATCCACCCTTCTCTCTCAACAGTTAGTACTACAGTCTGTCCTTCGTATCCTGAAGCACTTATCTCCACAAAGTTGACTGTTACTATGTTATCTAAAAAATAAAAACTTAGTCATTTTATACAGTGAAACTGTACAGTGTATCTAGATCTCTTTCTAGTCAAACAAGAACTTTAAATAAGAAAACAATTGGAAATTTCCCTTTATAGGATTGCTTACCACATGTGTGTCCATCTGCATTTAGTGTATAGCCAGTATTACAAGCACAAGTATATGATCCTGGTGTATTCAGACATATATGATCACATCCACCATTGTTAGCTAAACATTCATCAGTATCTACAGTTTGAAAATTAAAAAGAAGTATTGAAATCAATCAAGGAAGCCTTAACTATCTCAATATATACAGCTGATCCACAGCTAAAGGAAGTCCAACCTATGTACGTATATACACTAACAGTAATTTACCATTAATTGTGCATTGAAGGACAGGCTTGCTCCACACTCCACATCCAACATCAGACACAGCTCTCACTCTCACTTGGTAGGTATGTCCAGATTGAAGGTTCTCTATTGCAACTGATGTACTAGTTGGGTTTGGCAATACTCTATTCCAATCTGTTGATCTATTTAATGACTTGTACTCGATTTCATAGTTTTGGATGGGACGTTCACTTGAAGGTGCCAACCAGAACGCCCAAAGAGCTGATTGAACACAACTGAGACTCACTAGATCCACCTTTTCAACCTGTGCTGGAGCTGTGATCAGGAAACACAAAAGTATATTCACAATTATATGTACGTATATATCATTACTCAAGATGAAAACATGTAAAGTAAGTAATGTAAAGGAGGAGGATGTTTTTGTCAGCTAAGGGAGGCAGGGAGCATGCCCAATGGGAAAATTTAGAAATTCTGACACACTAAGATTATTCCTGATTACTTGTATGATGTGTACTGTACGGACCAAAGTCTCAGGTAATATACGTACATACATGCTTCTTTCAAGTAATACCTTTATACGTTCTCTTTGACACTCTTGAACTGAAAGGTCCTTCACCAACTGATGAAATTACTGCTACCCAAATATAGTAGGTTGTACCATGTGCAAGTCCACTCAGTGTAGTTGATGTACCAGTGATACCTGACACATTAAATGCTCCAAATGGTGGTTCTGCAGTAGTACCACTATTTGTAGAATACCACACAGTGTATGAAATGTCATAATCAAAATCAGTTATTGGTGTCCAGCTAATAGTGAGAGTAGGCACTTTAGTAAATACAACTCTTACAAACACACCAGTGACCTTTGGAGGTACTGATAAGGTAACTGCAGATGAAGATATAGGTAGTTAAAAGTATTCAAAAATTAGAAAATTATGTAAATCATAATTAAAATTATATATAGAATAATTTTTTAAAGGTGCAGTTCAGATTTGGAGGATTGTTAGTACGTAGGATTAGCTATAATAAAGAATATTATATATATTTCCAATTCCAACTCTAGCACTAACTTAACCTTTTTTGAGATCAACAAACCAGGGGTGCATAATTCGTTTTTTTATTCATTATGCACTCCCGACAAATAGACACACTTTACCATATTAGCCTGTTAGCTACACACTGTGATCAATGGAATAATTATTACAGTACAAACTTCATATTCATGCTAGTCAGTCAAAATTGGTGGTAGAGACTGGTCAAAACCTCTTTGTATATGGTATGATATTGTTCCAATTATATTGGTATAGACCATTTAAAAGGTCGGTACAGTAGGTTTGAATGTGTCTTGATGTCTCCCATTTAACTCCCTAATAACCTAATTAACCAACTTCTTCTATTATGATTAAATAAAGAAGCTTTTATATCTATATAGTATAATACACTTGTACGTACCAATGTTGCTGGTCACAGAATCACAGGATACCAAACCTTCCCTTGAAGAGATGCAGGTGACAGTATAGTTAACTCCAGAAGTCAAACCTTCAACAGTTAGTACTTTAGTAGAATCAGAGGTGGACACCATCTGTGTGGGTAGACCAGAAATGTTGGGCAAGATTGTACAGTTTGATGAATCAATTAACGGTGGTGATGAAAGTGTAAATGTTATTCTTGTTGAATGTGGTGAAGAGAGAAAGGAGATTGTGGGAGCTACAGAAAATAGGATGATTATATAGAGAATTGATGCAGTTGACCACAACATATATTATATACCATGTTGTCTGGTTCTTCTAACCCCTGTCACTTCTTTTCCATCTCCCAAATCATTGAAAGCTATTACTCTCACTCTGTACTCAGAGTTGATTGCTAGTCCAAGAATGGCTGCTCTTGGTGAACTGAGAATACGATGTACAAGAACACCATTGCTGTACACTCTGTACTTGACAGGAAGTCCTCCTGTGTTGGAGGGTGCTGTCCAGTGTAAGTTCAGCTGGTCACATTTGTCAGGTGGAGGAGTTATAACCAGTCCAGTGGGAGCACCTGGAACTGTTAGGACATGTATAGACAGTCAATGAAAGTTCATACCTTCAAACAAGGAACTGATAGTCATTAAATCATGCAATACTTGAACCTAAATTCTCCTCTGAGAAATAATGTGTATAAATGATGCCATTTTCATTTTAATACATTATATGTATGTATGATGTAAGTGCAAATGTTTATGTCCCTATGTACAGTGCAATCAGCAGTTACCCTGGGTCACAACAAGCTGATATATATATGCCTGCTAAATGTACAAACGTGTATATCATTAACCACACTGTACTAATGCGAAAGACTTCTAGTTAAGGCACCAGTACTCTATCATGGGTACCTTGAAAAGTTGTATTCATAGCTCTTCTACTGTATTTTCCATGGAGTTTATTAGATATAGCACAAACCCAAACATAATATGTTGTTCCACTTTGAATTCCAATTGTAAGTAAAATGGAAGAGTAATAAGATATTAATTCAAGGGCATCATTTGGAGGAGTGTTCTGATTGGTTGCAGAATACTGCACAACATAGGAGATATTCTGCCCAATCGGAGCAGTCCAACGAACCAATAGGGAGGGCCTTCTTCTACTAACAGTAGCTATCACAGAGACTCCTTGTACTTGAGGAGGTGCTACATAATAAAGAGGTTAATATATACACAATTTATATGTATACAAAATATAAGAGGTTTTCACTCATTTAGTGTATATATATACATACGTATACACTAAACAAGGACCATTGATATTCTACTTACACTAGTACCTTGAAATGTAATTGCTGAGGATCTCAAACTGTAGGGTCCTTGATCCTTGTCTGTTACAGCAGCTACCCAAATGTAGTATGTGGTTCCTTGTGAAAGATCAGTCAATGTGGCTGATGCACTAATAATTCCTGACAGTACTGATGCTCCAGATGGTGGTTCTGTTGTAGTACCACTACTTGGGGAATACCACACAGTGTAAGTTACTCCAGATTCAGATACCACAATCCATGAAACTGTCAAAGATGGAGATCCATCTAACGCCCCTTTACTAATTCTAACATCTCTAACTTGTAAGGATTCTATACAATATGAATAATAAATAGTACATATAAAGGACATATTTAGTATTAGCTACGAATATAGAGTAGTATATAAATTTTAATGAAGTCAAACACATTTGAATTTTAAGTTATGGCTCAACATCAAAGTAGAGGAAACATTTATTAAGGAGTATATACTGTATGTGGTGTAGGTGTGATATCGTATGTTCTTATTGGTGTAAAATAGACGCTATGAAATACATAATAAAATAAAGATCCTTAAAAAAATCATAATAATATAATTATCGTAACGATATACATATAAGGAACACGTAATCATTCACAAACATACAAAAATACCTTAAACTAACCATTCTGTACTACTAACTGTTCCATTCTGTATATACCAATTAATGGTGACTCATCATTTCACAGTCATGATAAGTGAATGAAGTGACTAGCTTTAATTTTAAAACATTGAATGTATATAGGTATACATATATATTGGTCCCAACGCAAAATTGTATGTATTGTATAGGTACATTATCATAACCCTATCATTTTGAAAACATTGATCCCAACAATAAGGGACCTATTATAGTGACATTACCTGAATAGGTAATCTCTGACATTCTCATGCTGTAAGTTCCTGGTACACCTGATGAAACAGCTGATACCCAAATATAGTAGGTTGTACATTGTGCAAGTCTACTCAGTGTAGTTGATGTACCAGTGATACCTGACACATTTAATGCTCCAGATGGTGGTTCTGCAGTAGTGCCACTATTTGTAGAATACCACACAGTGTAGGTTATTTCAGATCCAGGTACTGCAGTCCATGAAACTGTCAATGACACAGATCCATTAGATATTCCTCTTGAAATGTCAACACCTTGGACTTGTGGTGGAGGAGTTGGGGTAGCTAAGATATAAATAGTGAACCTAATAACTTTACATATATATATGTATTATGATACATTATTTACATATATAATAATAAATTAAACTAACAATGTGAACTACAACTGTAACAACTAAATCTACCATGGTGGGGTAGCTAAGATACAAAGGTTGGGCTTGTAGCTTAAAGTATACTTTATGTGCAAAGAATTTCAGCTTTCAATTATACGTACATTAAGGACCTGACTTAAGTATTGTCTTATAAAGTTGCTACATCAAATTCCTACCTTTAAACACATAATATTTGGTAACTATGGCTGTGAGTTGAATCATAACTCTGCACATATACACAATAGGACAGCTATGTTCTGCATTTAGTTTTACAAACTTACCAAGCACTACTGTGTAAGTTGTTGTGGTCATTTCATTCATAGTCAAGACAAGAGTATGTTCCAGCATGACTTGTAGAAAATGTAGAAAAACCTAATTTCCTAGCAGGTCCACCAGTTGTCCACACTTCACCTGGAGTGGCTTTTACTCTACTTCCTGTAGTATACCACTTCTTGCCTGCCTGTGTCCTGCTACACCATAACTCTACTGATTGATTAATGGTAGGTGTTGCAGTTATGTCGACTGGAGAACCTGATCCAACTGTAATAGTTGTAGCTGGTTGTGACGCAACTGCGGGAGAGAGCGAAGGCAAGATAAAAGACGAAGCCATATACCCTCCGTGCACGATACTAAATAATATCTAGGTACAGTAAGCTCTTTTCATACATAAGTGTCTCTTTTCACTTGTTTTAATCATATATAGATTTATCATAGACTACGTAATCTATATTTTAATTAATGAATCTAATCATTACTAAAAAAGTACAGTACCTTTAGAAGAACAGAAAATGAGAAGTATCCAAATACCTGAAGCTGAGCCGACTTCCATTTTTTTCTATATATCACTAACGTATCGGCTTCCATTGAGCAAGAAATCAATGCGTACACTGGTAAGTATATTACGTATACTGGAGGTGTTTTTCTAACCTTCCTACAGCTGTGTACTGTATGCCAAATAAGATTATAATTAATTACGTATAATAGATAATCTATCCAACTGCATTTTTCAAGTAGAAGTAACAAAACTATATTAGTTTATAGCCTATAATTTATAGTAGCCTATACAGGAGTTACAGTACTTATGCATTATGTATTAAACAAGTGACTGCTCTTCTCTTGCTTTGTATTCCAAAGGGAGTGTCAATGAGAATATGAAACACTTCATCTCTCTCTCCATCATCTTCATCGGCCACTAGTTCCACTGATATGTGCTGTCTCTCAAATGACTTGTAAACTTCAGAGAAGGTCAGTGTAGAATTCCTCAGAACATAATCACCTTCATTAGCTGCATGAGTTGGGTCATATGAAAATACCATAACTACATGTTTCATGGTTAGCAAATATGAGTGTGCCTATTATACTTAATTTGAATATGTATTATAATGATTGGATTAATTTAATTACAGTAAGTAGTAGTAAGTAAGTAGTATTTTAATCTCTCTTCTCTCTATGCTGTAAAGTGGACTCCATTAGTGATAAAAATGTCAGTATCACATTATATACATACTCACATATATTTTTTTAGCTTTGAAAAATATTCATTAATTAACCTAATTAATTAACCTATGCCAGTATCGCGGTTATTCCCTAAAATTATATGTAAACAATGCAAATTAAGCCAGTAACCTCCCACACACACACATATATAGCTTTGACTGAAATTAACAATGACCTAAAGCAAAGTACTGCTACAGCTTCAGATGTGATATCAGCTTACCACTTCCATAGAGACAGATGGTTAGTTCTACTACTCTCACAGTCACTACAAGAGGTGTGGCTATCCACCCTTCTCTCTCAACAGTTAGTACTACAGTCTGTCCTTCATATCCTGAAGCACTTATCTCCACAAAGTTGACTGTTATTATGTTATCTAAAAAATATAAACTTAGTTATTTTATAAATATACAGTAAAAGTATCTATATCTCTTTCTAGTCAAACAAGAACTCTAAATAAGGCAACAATCGGGAATTTCCCTTTACAGGATTGCTTACCACATGTGTGTCCATCTTCATTTAGTGTATAGCCAGTATTACAAGCGCAAGTATATGATCCTGGTGTATTCAGACATATATGATCACATCCACCATTGTTAGCTAAACATTCATCAGTATCTACAGTTTGAAAGTTAAAAAGAAGTATTGAAATCAATCAAGAAAGCTTTAACTGTCTCAATATATACAGTTAATCCACAGCTAGAGGAAATCCAACCTATATACACTACCAGTAATTTACCATTAATTGTGCTTTGAAGGACAGGCTTGCTCCACACTCCACATCCAACATCAGACACAGCTCTCACTCTCACTTGGTAGGTTTGTCCAGATTGAAGGTTCCCTATTGTAACTGATGTACTAGTTGGGTTTGGCAATACTCTATTCCAATCTGTTGATCTATTTAATGACCTGTACTCAATTTCATAGTTTTGGATGGGACGTTCACTGGAAGGTGCCAACCAGAATGCCCAAAGAGCTGGTTGAACACAACTGATACTCACTAGATCCACCTTTTCAACCTGTGCTGGAGCTGTGATCAGGAAACACAAAAGTATATTCACAATTATATGTGTATAGCTATTGATGGACTATCATAAAATATATACGTAAGATAAAACTTGAGCCATTGATAGATCCTGATGTTTACATGCTGTAAGGGTCAATAGCTCAAACTGTTTATATGATATGTACTGTATGGACCAAATTCTCAGGTACTATACATATTAATAAATAGAATGCTCCTTTCAAGTAATACCTCTATACGTTCTCTTTGACACTCTTGTACTGAAAGGTCCTTCACCAACTGATGAAATAGCTGCTACCCAAATATAGTAGATCGTACCTTGTGTAAGTCCACTCACTGTAGCTACTGTACCCGTGATTCCCGACATTGTTGAGGCTCCAGATGGTGGTTCTGTTGTGGTACCACTGCTTGTAGAATACCACACAGTGTATGAAATGTCATAATCAAAATCAGTTATTGGTGTCCAGCTAATAGTGAGAGTAGGTACTTTAGTAAATACAACTCTTACAAACACACCAGTGACCTTTGGAGATACTAATAAGGTAACTGCAGATAAAGATATAGGTAGTGGAATGTAATTAGAAATTAGAAAATTACGCAAATAATAATTAAAATAATTACGTATATATAAAAAAGAAATTATATAAGGTGCCGTTGAGATTTGGAGGATTGTTAGTATGTAGGATCATAGTAACCAAGCCCAATTAACCAGCTTGTATTATGATTTAATAAAGAAGCTTTTATACGTATATCTATATAATATATGACACTTGTACATACCAATGTTGCTGGTCACAGAATCACAGGATACCAAACCTTCCCTTGAAGAGATGCAGGTGACGGTATAGTTAACTCCAGAAGTCAAACCTTCAATAGTTAGTACTTTAGTAGAATCAGAGGTGGACACCATCTTTGTGGGTAGACTGGAAATATTGGGAGTGATTGTACAGCGTGATGAATCAATTAACGGTGGTGATGAAAGTGTAAATGTTATTCTTGTTGAATGTGGTGAAGAGAGAAAGGAGATTGTGGGAGCTACAGAAAAGAGGATGATTAAATAGAGAATTGATGCAGTTGATCACAACATATATTATATACCATGTAGTCTGGTTCTTCCAACTCCTGTCACTTCTTTTCCATCTCCCAAATCATTGAAAGCTATTACTCTCACTCTGTACTCAGAGTTGATTGCTAGTCCAAAAATGGCTGCTCTTGGTGAACTGAGAATACGATGTACAAGAACACCATTGCTATATACTCTGTACTTGACAGGAAGTCCTCCTGTGTTGGAGGGTGCTGTCCAGTATAAGTTTAGCTGGTCACATTTGTCAGGTGGAGGAGTTATAACCAGTCCAGTGGGAGCACCTGGAACTGTTGGGACATGTATATACAGTCAATGAAAGTTCTATATATATACCTTCAAACAAGAAACTGATGTGGCATTAAAATCATGCAATACTTGAACCTAAATTGTCCTCGGATAAAATAAAATTTATGTGGATGCCATTTCAAAGTGTTTATGTATGCACGTTATATTCAAACTACATATGTACAGTGCAACCTTGAATCAGTGGTTACCCTTGGATCACAACCAAGTGGCTAGCTGTTATAAAGATGCCTGTTAAATCTTTATATGTTATACCGTAATGGTAGTATTGTTAGGAATTTTAGGAAATAAATGGTGAACATCAGGTCAAAGACTTACAGTTGATTGATCATGAGCTATATAAAATAAACAAGTCAAGTTTCCTTCTATATTAATTGGTTCATTTGTCCATCAATCACACGACATGCAGCTATGCATAAAATAATTTTGCAGTAAAGTACATTTGTTTACGTAGGTATGTACCTTGAAAGGTTGTATTCATTGCTCTTCTACTGTATTTTCCATGGAGTTTATTAGATATAGCACAAACCCAAACATAATATGTTGTTCCACTTTGAATTCCAATTGTAAGTAAACTGGAAGCTGAATAAGATATTACTTCAAGAGCATCATTTGGAGGAGTGTTCTGATTGGTTGCAGAATACTGTACTACATAAGAGATATCATGCCCTATCGGAGCAGTCCAACGAACCAATAGGGAGGGCTTTCTTCTACTAACTGTGGCTATCACAGAGACTCCTTGTACTTGAGGAGGTGCTACATCATGAAGAGGTTGTCAATAACATTTGTATAAGTTTTGAGGTTTCCATTAACATGTATACAATATATATATGTACAAATATACGTATAAGAGGTTTTCATAGATATTCATTTAGTGTATACACTAAACATGGATCATTAATATTCTACTTACACTAGTACCTTGAAATGTAATTGCTGAGGTTCTCAAACTGTAAGGTCCGTTTACAGCAGCTACCCAAATGTAGTATGTGGTTCCTTGTGAAAGATCAGTCAATGTGATAGATGCACTAATAATTCCTGACTGTACTGATGCTCCAGATGGCGGTTCTGTTGTAGAACCACTACTTGTGGAATACCACACAGTGTAAGTTACTCCAGATTCAGATGCTGCAATCCATGAAACTGTCAAAGATGGAGATCCATCTAATGTCCCTTTACTAATTCTAACACCTCTCACTTGTAAGGATTCTATACAATATGAACATTAATAAAGAATAAGTTCTATAAATGATATAATAAGTAGTAGCTACGTATACGTATATGCATAGTACGTAGTATATAAATATAATATTATAATCAAGTATATATTTATGGCTCAGCATCAAAGTATGGGAGTATTCAGATAATACAGTATACGTACGTAGGTGTGATATTGTATGCTCTTTTTAGTATCTAATCGGAGTGATAATGTAATCATGCAAGCATAAACATATAAACCTTTTTGGGTAAGTGATCAAATGTATTGTAGATATATAATAACGCAGTCATTGTTATCAGTGGCAGTTGAATGGCTATCATTCTTAAATATTATTTTACATTGCTTGGATAATTGGGTAAACAATATGTAATTAAGAAAGGTAGTAAGGTATGAATAAAACATATATACTAATTATGGCTGTATATACCAATTAATTGTGACTCATCATTTCACAGTCATGATAAGTGAATGAAGTGACTAACTTTAATTTTGAAACATTGAATATCTAATATATTGGTCCCAACGCAAAATGTATGTATAGGTATAGGTACATTATCATAACCCTATCATTTTGAAAAACATTGATCCCAACAATAAGTGATCTATTATAGTTACATTACCTGAATATGTAGTCTCTGACATTCTCATGCTGTAAGGTCCTTCACCAACGGATGAAACAGCTGTTACCCAAATATAGTAGGTTGTACCTTGTGCAAGTCCACTCAGTGTAGTTGATGTACCAGTGATACCTGACACATTTAATGCTCCAGATGGTGGTTCTGCAGTAGTACCACTATTTGTAAAATACCACACAGTGTAGGTTATTCCAGATCCAGGTACTGCAGTCCATGAAACTGTCAACGACACAGATCCATTAGATATTCCTCTTGAAATGTTGACACCTTGGACTTGTGGTGGAGGAGTTGGGGTAGCTAAGATATAAATAGTGAACCTAATAACTTTACATATATATATGTATTATGATACATTATTTACATATATATACAATAATAAATTAAACTAACAATGTAAACTACAACTGAAACAACTAAATCTACCAAAACAATATGTCCTATTTTGTTAGTTTGTATATATGTAAATATAATGTGTCCTATTTTGCCAGTCATGCTGGAGCAGCTGAGGTAACTGGCTTGACTGTTCCGAGCACTGCCACAGTCTTACCCTGTTGCACTGCGACTGATATTTCCTGCTTCAGATAGCTGAGTGCCAGAGGGTCCCCAGACTGAGTTATTAGGCGTCGACCCAGATCTTGAAAGAAGGTGATGGTTTCTGGGCAAAACACTCCACTTGACTTGGAGAAAAGTGATGACTGACCAATAACTCCACATACGTACTTCCTGTTCTTGATCTGCTCTGCCTTAGCAGCCACTAAACTGGCCTCTCCAGAGGCTAGTCCAACGTGCGAGGGAGCATAGGTATCAGGACATGTAACGTCCCACACCAGCACACAACCACACTTCCAGGGCATGATGGTTACACCGTCTGGGCATTTGCCATCAGCAATTATAAAGACACACCTTTGCTGTGCAGGGATTCCGGCCGATGACAAGTGCCTTTGGATGATTCTACTGACACTGGCATGACAGGATAAGCTACCCTGACTCTTGCGACAGCTGAGACCGTGTGTACCCAGACTGTCGACCCTGGCCCCACAGTGTTGATAATCATGGGGCAGACAAAGAGGGATTCCAACACAAAGAGAGACCTTTAGCAACCCTAATGGTGTCACCATCCATACGAAGTCCAATGGCTGAGAGTTGCAGGGCCCCGTTGCCCCTCTTTCCAGCACCTCATTGCCTCACTGCATAGAGGTTCAGGGATGTCTCTCAAGCTTGAGGGGAGGAGTTGGCTAATGAGAGTGGATGAACCCACAGGTGAGGCCAAGAAGGCAAGGAGCAAGCTGGGTTATACTCCGAATCCCTAGGCCGCCTGATCTAACCAAGAGGGATTCTTGAGTCAAAGCCATCACACTGTCCAAGAGGCAGATGTTGGCTATGGATCCCAATAAAGATCTTTGCAGTAAATCAAAACTCTCCAACTCTGCTGAAAGAAAGCAGGGAGATGTTCGTAAGGTGTATAGCATCTTGGGCAGAGAGAAGGCATGACGGAGCAGACAGAGGGCATCATGCATGGGGATGTAGGTATTGGACCCTGCCTTCCATCACTTGTAGGGCCACTCTCTTCGCTGTAATCACACCATCAACATCACTGACACCTCCAATGGGAGATCCAAGAAGAATAGCATCAGCTGGCTCAACCACTCGGAGACAGGGACAGCAGAGAGCATGGCCTCTCTTGTAGCAGATTCTACACAGATTAGCTCTGATTTTGCATGGTTGAGCCCCAAGTTCAAGGCTGCTCTCTCCACCTGGTTCAGATCTTCAAGTACCTCCTCCACACTCTCCCCAAGGTTCCGTCATCTAGATAAAACACCCGGAAGACTGACTGCAGTTCCTGAACAATGTCATGGATTGTGAGACAGAACAAGAGGTGACCCCCTGTTGAATATCCTCAGCTGACTTCAAAGTGTCGCCCCCAAAGAAGGAGGAGGAATGCACACTATATGCCGAGTGAACAAGGGGATAGCTGTCTGGAACCCTCTCTTTCACTGTCAAGAGCATCTTGTCATGTCGAATGGTATTAAAAGCATTCTTGAAGTCAAGCTTCAGGATTAAGTGGCCGGGCTGCAGGTTGTGGAGGTATGTACGAGCAGAATGAACTGCCGCCTCAGCACCAAGCAGGGTCCCGTAACCAAGCTGGAAGGGTGCCAGAAGGTCCCCCATGACCTCCATGACCCGGGCCCCTGCACATTTGGCAGCCAAGCGCTGGAGTGTACATCCTACTGCAATATGCCTCACCCCTCCCCCATCTGTCTTTTGAAGAGCAATGAGAGATGTCCCAAAGAAGAAAGGGCATGCAGCAGGTGTGGTCTTTCCGTCAAGAACCAGATTGATGAAGGCAGTGAGAGCTCTCAGGAGGCGGGGAGCATAAGAGACATCAGAGCCACAGATCATGTCCTTGAGATTTTGCGGCCAAAGGCCATCTGGGCCCCCTGCTGAACCACTAGGGAAGATCTTGATGGCTCTGGACACCCCTCACTAGACACATGCAAACATGGTGGATGGTCTACCGGTTTCAGTGGCATGTTGGAGTTTGGGTGGGGAGGCGGGTGCTTGCTCCTGATGGCAGCCAATATTTGGGCATTATCAGGAGCAAAGGATTCTACAGAGCTCGCAATCCAGAGCACATCCTTAAAATCACCCTCTTCCAGCTTTGGCTGCCACTCGGGTCGCCAGGGTCTTGACTGACACATTATATGGGCGATTGGCCATGGTGGTGATGGGTGGGGGTCACTTTCCTGCCTAATAGCTACATTAACATAGGAAGCCAGACTCCTCCTATGTCCTCCTCCTTTTGGGACCCGGAGGCAGTGTGTAGGGAAACGGAAAAGATGGTTCCAACAGTTGTTACTTTGATTACAAGTACACATATACCAAGTATTACAGCTACATTAGGTGTTTGTTTACTATTGTGTGCTTCATTTAATGATATATATATTTGTTGTGATCATTTATTGAGTTATTGAGTGACAGCAACTGCTGATGAAGACCTACGGGTTGAAGTGTTTTATTTCAAGAATTCTTGTTGCTGACTCTCAATAACTTTGCTAACTCTACATTTCATGATACATTTCAGTACAAAAGTACCACCTACTATAGCTATAGGTCACTGATGATAATTAGGTCCACTGCTACAATTATATATGCTATTATAAGTTGTCAAAACAGTTAGTATAATTTGATTTAGTATAGCCTTGTTAGTGAAGTTCTGTTATTATATAATCATCTATCAATAAGGCATTAACCCATTTGTATACTTATGAACATACAGCTGTAACTATATAATGAGCATAATCATAATATATACACAATAAGACAGCTATGTTCTGCAAACTTACCAAGCACTACTGTGTAAATTGTTGTGAAAGTTGTTGTGGTCATGTCATTCCTATTTTTTACAAGACAAGAGTATGTTCCAGCATGACTTGTAGCAAATGTAGAAAAAACTAATATCCAAGCAGGTCCACTAGTTGTCCACACTTCACCTGAAGTGGCTTCTACTCTACTTCCTGTAGTATACCACCGCTTGGCTGCTGGTGACCTGCTACACCATAACTCTACTGATTGACTAATGGTAGGTGTTGCAGTTATGTCGACTGGAGAACCTGATCCAACTGTAATAGTTGTAGCTGGTTGTGAAGCAACTGAAGGAGAGAGCGTAGGCAAGCCTTCGAAGCCATATACCCTCCGTGCACGATACTAAATAATATCTAGGTACAGTTTGTCAGTAAGCTCTTTTCGACAAACATAAGTGTCTCTTTTCCCATATTTTAATAAATAAATCTAATCTACTTTATTATGAATGAATAAAGCTTACCTTTAGAAGAACAGAAAATGAGAAGTATCCAAATACCTGAAGCTGAGCCGACTTCCATTTTTTCTATATATCACTAAAACGTATCGGCTTCCATTGAGCAAGAAATCAATGTGTACACTGGTAAGTATATTACGTATACTGGAGGTGTTTTTCCAACCTTCCTACAGCTGTGTGTACTGTATGCCAAATAAGATTATAATTAATTACGTATAGTAGATAATCTATCCAACTGCATTTTTCAAGTAGAAGTAACAAAACTATATTAGTTTATAGCCTATAATTTATAGTAGCCTATACAGGAGTATACTTATGCATTATGCATCAAACAAGTGACTGCTCTTCTCTTGCTTTGTATTCCAAAGGGAGTGTCAATGAGAATATGAAACACTTCATCTCTCTCTCCATCATCTTCATCGGCCACTAGTTCCACTGATATGTGCTGTCTCTCAAATGACTTGTAAACTTCAGAGAAGGTCAGTGTAGAATTCCTCAGAACATAATCACCTTCATTAGCTGCATGAGTTGGGTCATATGAAATACCATGACTACATGTTTCATGGTTAGCAAATATGAGTGTGCTTATTTTGTATAAAGATATAATTTTAATTTTAGGAGATACTTTCTGCTTAAAGTAATAATAGACATACTAGTGTATTTCCATTTAATCAAATTCAAAATATTTATTTAAAAGGTATATGTTAACTAATTAAATGAATTACTGAATGTATTTCAAAGCTCAGTATATTTGTACGCATATATATAATTGGATGCTGACATTCCTATCACTAATGGAGTCCACTATGTAGCATGGAGAGTAAGAGAGAATTTTGTAGATTTAAAAACATTTACCATCCAATCATTATAATACACATTCAAATGAAGGATAAAAAGTACACATATATATAGCTGTGACTTTAAGATGGCTGACTATAAAATTAACAATATGACCTCAACCTAAAGCAAAGTACTACTACAGCTTCAGATGTGATATCAGCTTACCACTTCCATAGAGACAGATGTCTAGTTCTACTACTCTCACAGTCACTACAAGAGGTGTGGCTATCCACCCTTCTCTCTCAACAGTTAGTACTACAGTCTGTCCTTCGTATCCTGAAGCACTTATCTCCACAAAGTTGACTGTTACTATGTTATCTAAAAATATAAACTTAGTTATTTTATACAGTGAAACTGTACAGTGTATTTAGATCTCTTTCTAGTCAAACAAGAACTCTAAATAAGGCAACAATCAGGAATTTCCCTTTATAGGATTGCTTACCACATGTGTGTCCATCTTCATTTAGTGTATAGCCAGTATTACAAGCGCAAGTATATGATCCTGGTGTATTCAGACATATATGATCACATCCACCATTGTTAGCTAAGCATTCATCAGTATCTACAGTTTGAAAATTATAAAAGAAGTATTGAAATCAATCAAGGAAGCTTTATAATTAACTATCTCAATATATACAGCTAATCCCCAGCTAGAGCAAGTCCAACCTATATACACTAGAAGTACTACATTACCATTAATTGTGCTTTGAAGGACAGGCTTGCTCCACACTCCACATCCAACATCAGACACAGCTCTCACTCTCACTTGGTAGGTTTGTCCAGATTGAAGGTTCTCTATTGTAACTGATGTACTAGTTGGGTTTGGCAATACTCTATTCCACTCTGTTGATCTACTTAATGACCTGTACTCGATTTCATAGTTTTGGATGGGACGTTCACTTGAAGGTGCCAACCAGAATGCCCAAAGAGCTGGTTGAACACAACTGATACTCACTAGATCCACCTTTTCAACCTGTGCTGGAGCTGTGATCAGGAAACACAAACGTATATATATTCACAATGATATGTATGTATATGGTCATGTATAGGGGGTAATCTTAGTTGTGTTCATTATGAAAGATAAGTTTATTGGAGCTATCGCCAACAAAATTGAGCTAGATTGAGCGTTTCGACCCGTAGGTCTTCATCAGCAGTAATGAGGAATAGGATTACAGAGTTGGTTTAAATAGAGGAAAGGTGACAGGAGTTGAAAAAATTGAATAAGATAAAAATGCATCATGCATCTTGGACCAAGGCATGTCACTTGACCCCATCTGGAATGACATCATACCTTCAATTAACACTAACAAGATTTTTTATTCTACTTTAATTATTTTATCGTATTATGTATATATATGGTCATGTATATATCATTACTCAAGATGAAAACATGTAAAGTGATAACAAGAGATGTTTTTGTCAGGGGGCTGGCCCAGCTAGGGGAGCCTGGGGGCATGCCCCTTGAAATTCTGACACACTTATTTATTATTATACTATACATGGTATGCATGGTATATGGCATGTGTACCCACAAGTGTGATGTGTGTAATCGTGTACAGTTACTGTTCACTGCAAAGGTGAAGAAGGACTGGATGCTTCTCTGTGCTATATATACACCTCTGCGGGGCTAGTCTCGCATGACATTATAATTGTAAATGGAGCGGAGAAGTGGTCGAGACTTCAGTTTATTATCTTTCCTAACATAGGATCTAAGATTATTTAGCAGCTTTAGCCAGATACTTAGAACAGAAATTGGGCAAGATGTGACAAGATGTGAAGTCCACACCAAATTTTGCTTCCCATGCCCCCACACTTTCTACATGATAAAACTGGAGCCATTGATAGATCATGGCTCCCACTGTAAGGATCAACTATTTATATGATATGTACTGTATGGATCAAAATCTAATATATGTAATAACATGTACATATCAATATATAGAATGTTCCTTTCAAGTAATACCTTTATACATTCTATTTGACACTCTTGTACTGAATGGTCCTTCACCAACTGATGAAATTGCTGCTACCCAAATATAGTAGGTTGTAGCTTGTGCAAGTCCACTCAGTGTAGTTGATGTACCAGTGATACCTGACACATTTAAGGCTCCAGATGGTAGTTCTGTTGTAGTACCACTATTTGTAGAATACCACACAGTGTATGAAATGTCATAATCAAAATCAGTTATTGGTGTCCAGCTAATAGTGAGAGTAGGTACTTTAGTAAATACAACTCTTACAAACACACCAGTGACCTTTGGAGGTACTGATAAGGTAACTGCAGATAAAGATATATGTAGTGGAAAGTAATATTAAAAAATATGTATAAGGTGCACAGTTGAGATTTGGAGGATTGTTAGTATGTAGGATCATAGTAACCAAGCCCAATTAACCAGCTTGTATTATGATTTAATAAAGAAATCTTTATATAATACACAATGCACATATACCAATGTTGCTGGTCACAGAATCATAAGTAGTTGAAAGATATAAAGATATAGTGGAAAGTAATTAGAAATTAGAAAATCATGCAAATAATAATTAAAATTATATATAGAAAAAGAAATTTTAAAAGGTGCAGTTGAGATTTGGAGGATTGTTAGTACGTAGGATCATAGTAACCAAGCCCAATTAACCTATGATTTAATAAAAAAAATGTTTATATATAAAGAAGCTTTTATATCTATATAGTATAATACACTTGTACATACCAATGTTGCTGGTCACAGAATCACAGGATACCAAACCTTCCCTTGAAGAGATGCAGGTGACAGTATAGTTAACTCTAGAAGTCAAACCTTCAACAGTTAGTACTTCAGTAGAATCAGAGGTGGACACCTTCTGTGTGGGTAGACTGGAAATGTTGGGCGAGATTGTACAGCTTGATGAATCAATTAACGGTGGTGATGAAAGTGTAAATGTTATTCTTGTTGAATGTGGTGAAGAGAGAAAGGAGATTGTGGGAGCTACAGAAAAGAGGATGATTAAATAGAGAATTGATGCAGTTGACCACAACATATATTATATACCATGTGGTCTGGTCCTTCTAACTCCTGTCACTTCTTTTCCATCTCCCAAATCATTGAAAGCTATTACTCTCACTCTGTACTCAGAGTTGATTGCTAGTCCAAGAATGGCTGCTCTTGTTGAACTAAGAATGCGATGTACAAGAACACCATTGCTGTACACTCTGTACTTGACAGGAAGTCCTCCTGTGTTGGAGGGCGCTGTCCAGTGTAAGTTCAGCTGGTCACATTTGTCAGGTGGAGGAGTTATAACCAGTCCAGTGGGAGCACCTGGAACTGTTGGGACATGAATATATAGTCAATGAAAGTTCTATATACTTTCAAAGAAGTAGAAACTGATGTGGCATTAAAACATGCAATACTTTAGCCTAAATTCTTTCCTTGGATAAAAAAATGCGTACTTATACATGATCACTAGTTAAGAAGTGTAGCAATAAGCGGTGTAAAACATGTCCCTCTTTAGTTACTGGCCCTACTTTTAAGAGTTCAGTTACTGGCAGGACCTATCAAGTCCGTAGCCCTTGTGGTCCCCTAGGATGCCAGAGTAGGAATGTTGTGTATCTTATTACTTGTAAACAATGTGATGTACAGTATGTAGGAGAAACCTCTCAGATGCTTAGGAGTAGAATGAACAACCATAGGACTAGTACCAAAGGTTTTAAGCCACTGTATCTTTACAATCACTTTAATTCTGATAACCATAGTTTTGATGATGCCTTGATTATGCCCATAGAACAGATACCTGAGACACCTAATTCTACTAGCCTCAGACTACTGAGAGAAGCGTTCTGGTACAAGGAACTCTGCTCTATTTACCCATATGGACTTAACGATAACATTAAAGGCGTTGGCAATATTTCGAAACTTAAAAAAGAAATCATCGTATGGAACCTTTTTAATCGCTTATCTCATAAAAGACGGCATCGGCGCTCCAATCTAAAATCGACAGGCAGTAGTAATAACGCTACCTTCGACCCTGAATGGCTCAAAGAACGACTACCACTTTACAAGAACGTAGGCTTTCTAGCCAAACTTAAACGCGATACTTTTGCATTACAAGCTCGACACCTTCATCGTTTGTTAAACTCGGTACAATGTCTCATCGATACCCCAGAAACACCTTTTCCGCTTAGACTTATGCTAATGATTAAAGACGTTATTAAAGCACGCGCTTCAGCCAGCCTTCCCAAACACCCAACGAAAACGACAAGTCCAGAAGGGTTTCTTAAAATCGTGTTTCATAATAAAGGTGTAGAAAAAATAGGCCTCTCAGGTATCTTAAACCAAAAGTTAGTGTTAGAAACTGTCCCACCCTTTATACAAAACAAAGAGCCCCCATGTGTAGTATATAAGTATACCCAACCAATAGGACCTCAAATCTTTAACTTTTCACAAGCCTCTAAGTCAGATGTCTTTAGAAAACCAGAACCATGTGAGTGTCACAAGTCCCCCTTCATTTACAAGCCCCTAGGCCATGTTTTAACAGGTGACCTATGTATTGTTAGTAACCCAAAACTTAGAAAACTTCTTAAGAAAGGACCAAAATTTAGAGAACCTAATAACTTTAATTGGGTAACTGCTTTAAAAATGTGTAAGGAAGGTCTTAGAAAATATAAGATTACCTGGGCCCGTAGAGAAAATGTATCTATTTCTGTATTTAGTGAGTGGGAAAATACTGTACTTAAGAAAATTAATGATAGGATCTCTAAGCTGTCTAAATTGTATACCAAATCCTCAGTAGCCAAGAAGACCCTTACTTGCCCTAAAATTAAGAAATTCTTAGCAGACCTACATGATAAGTATGTTATAGCCCCTGCCGATAAGGCCTCTAATAATATAATATTTATATGTAAGTCCTACTATAGACAAATTATTAATGAAGAACTAGGCAGTACCTCCACTTATGCTAAATGTACAGTAGAACCACAACAGTTAATTAGGAAACACATAGATTTCTTAAAACTAGAGAACTTAGAACCTAAACCAGACTGGTGTAACCTTCCCTCTTTTTACTGGATGCCTAAGCTACATAAGAACCCTTACAACTACAGATTCATAGCTGCTTCTCACAAATGTACTACCAAACCCCTTTCTAGATTTCTAAATTCAGCACTCAGACTAATTCTCAAACATTTTAGAGAATACTGCCTAGGTATATATAGGAATACTGGTGTTAATGCCTTTTGGATAGTAGAAAACTCACTAGAAGTCTTAGATAGTCTTAGGTCTATACCCACTAGAAAAACCCAGCTAGCTAGTTTTGATTTTTCTACATTATATACAGCGATCCCCCATAACCTACTTAAAGATAAGATTACTAACCTTATTTATAGTGCCTATACCTGTAGGAAGTCCCAATATATAGAAGTCTGTCAGGATAAAGCCTTTTGGTCTAACAATGTCTCCAATAAAGCAGTCACAGCTGTTCATTTAGTAGAGCTCTTTAATTACCTTATTGACAACATTTATGTATGTGTAGACGGTTCTGTATTTAAGCAATGTGTAGGTATCCCTATGGGTACTGACTGTGCCCCTGTAGTTGCTAATCTTTTTCTGTTTGCCTATGAGTATGAGTTTATGAAAGGACTACTTAAGGATAACATCACCCTAGCTATTAAATTTTCCAATACTTATAGGTATATTGATGACCTTTTATGTATTAACAACAAGGATTTTGAACTGTCAATTAGTGATATTTACCCCAAAGAACTTATTCTTAAAAAGACAAATACCAGCCCTAAAAAATCCCCCTTTTTAGACTTAGATATAACCATTACTAACAATCAATTTATCACTAAAGTATATGATAAGCGAGAGGACTTTAACTTTGATATAGTAAATTTCCCCCATTTAGATAGTAATATTCCTAATACCCCAGCCTATGGTGTCTTTATTTCACAACTAATTAGGTATTCCAGAATATGTAGTGACTTCTCCAGTTTTCAGGCTAAAAGTTTGCAGTTATGCAATAGGCTTATTAAGCAGGGTTACAAATACTTTAAGCTAAAATCAACCTTTAAAACCTTCCTATCCCGGCAGCCTCTAGTTAGAATCAAGTATAAGCAAAAAGTAGCTAGTATGCTTAAGGACTGTCTTGTGTTACCCCATATTGTGTTACCCCACCTCCAAAGAAATGTTACTACTAGAAGACCTAAGGGTAGACTTACGTAATATGTCCTACTTTTGTCTATAGTTATGCTGAGTCTGTTTTACCTGTACAAGCAAGTTTACTAATAGATTTATAATTAATTCATAAAAGTTAATTGGACCTACATTCCTTTCATAAAATTAAATTTCATCATGTGTCTTAGTTAACACCTTATTTAACTTTTGGCGCCAAAATAGTGTATATAAGGCCCCTAGATTTAGCATAGAGAGCCAAGGATTCACAGAAGATCAAGATAAAGAAAAAGACAAAGACTCCCAGGATCACTGATGAAGGGTGGAATTCCCAGAAACGGCTGTCTGACCTAGTGGAGAAGAAGATGAAAGAAGGGAAAAGAAGGAAGAAAAGACTCCTGTATCTTCATCTAAAGCTCTCTTTAGGTTTAGTTCCCCTATAGGCTCTTTTTACAGAATAGGCATATAGCATGTAGGAAAATGGTATATTAGATTTTTCATGATGCCATTTTCATGTGAATACATTATAAGTATGATGTAAGTGCAAATGTTTATGTCCCTATGTTATAATCAAACTACATATGTACAGTGCAACCATGAATCAGCAGTTACCGTTGGATCATAACAAGCTGTTATAAAGATGCCTGCTAAATGTATATCATTAACCACACTGTAGTAGTGCGAAAGACTTCTAGTTAAGGCACCAGTACTCTATCATCGGTACCTTGAAAGGTTGTTTTCATTGCTCTTCTACTGTATTTTCCATGGAGTTTATTAGATATAGCACAAACCCAAACATAATATGTTGTTCCACTTTGAATTCCAATTGACAGTAAAATGGAAGCCGAATAAGATATTAATTCAAGAGCATCATTTGGAGGAGTGTTCTGATTGGTTGAAGAATACTGCACAACATAAGAGATATTCTGCCCTATCGGAGCAGTCCAACGAACCAATAGGGAGGGCTTTCTTCTACTAACTGTAGCTATCACAGAGACTCCTTGTACTTGAGGAGGTGCTACATAATGAAGAGGTTGCCATTAATATATAAGAGGTTTTCATAAATATTCATGTAGTGTATAATATATACTAAACAAGGACCATTAATATTCTACTTACACTAGTACCTTGAAATGTAATTGCTGAGGTTCTCAAACTGTAAGGTCCTTGATCCCTGTCTGTTACAGCAGCTACCCAAATGTAGTATGTGGTTCCTTGTAAAAGATCAGTCAATGTGGCTGATGCACTAATAATTCCTGACAGTACTGATGCTCCAGATGGTGGTTCTGTTGTAGTACCACTACTTGTGGAATACCACAGAGTGTAAGTTACTCCAGATTCAGATGCTGCAGTCCATGAAACTGTCAAAGATGGAGATCCATCTAACGTTCCTTTACTAACTGTAACACCTCTAACTTGTAAGGCTTCTATACAATATGAATAATAAATAGAACATATACAGGATACATTTAGTAGTAGCTACGTATACAGAGTAGTATATAAATTTTAATAAAGTCAAAAACATTTGAATTTTAAGTTTTGGCTCAACATCAAAGTAGAGGAAACATTTATTAAGGAGTATATACTGTATGTGGTGTAGGTGTGATATTGTATGATTTTTTTGGTGTACGTAAAATAGACGCTAGAAAATACATAATATAATAAAGATCCCAATCATTTTGCAATATGTGACCTATTATAGTTACATTACCTGAATATGTATTCTCTGACATTCTCATGCTGTAAGTTCCTGGTACACCTGATGAAACAGCTGATACCCAAATATAGTAGGTTGTACCTTGTGTAAGTCCACTCAGTGTAGTTGATGTACCAGTGATACCTGACACATTTAATGCTCCAGAAGGTGGTTCTGTTGTAGTACCACCATTTGTAGAATACCACACAGTGTAGGTTATTCCAGATCCAGGTATTGTAGTCCATGAAACTGTCAATGATACAGATCCATTAGATGTACTTCTTGTAATGTCAACACCTTGGACTTGTGGCGGAGGTGGTACTGGGGTAGCTACATAAGATGCAAAGGGTATATAGGGCTAGGATTAATGCATATATGTACACTTCAACCAAACTATGGTGTAACTTTATATGTATATACTCAAAGGATTTTAGCTCTTCAATTGTAAGAAACTGACTTATTGTCTACTAAAGGTGCTACATCAAACATATACATCAAGTTCCTACTTTATGGTTTTAAACACGTAATTAGTGGTAACTATGGTTGTGAGTTGAATCATAACTCTGCACATATACACAATAGGACAGCTATGTTTTGCATTTAGTTTTACAGACTTACCAAGCACTACTGTGTAAGTTGTTGTGGTCATTTCACCGATATTTTTTACACGACAAGAGTATGTTCCAGCATGACTTGTAGCAAATGTAGAAAAACCTAATATACGTCCAGGAGCTGTCCACACTTCACCTGTGGGTGTTACTTTAATTCCTGCAGTATACCACCGCTTGGAAGCTGGTGACCTGCTACACCATAGCACTACTGATTGATTAATGGTGGGTGTTGCAGTTATGTCGACTGGAGAACCTGATCCAACTGTAATATTTGTAGCTGGTTGTGAAGCAACTGAAGGAGAGAACAAAAGTATGCATACAAAGGAACCTTCAGTCAAAAGGTCAAAGGTCGATTGAACTAGTCTATACGTAAAGAATAGATTTTACATTGAAAATAGATCAAAACAATAAGTACCAAATATATATCCAAATATTCTTTATACGACAGCAGAGGGTAGGCTTACACAAATGAGCAGTAATCTCTCTATAGACTACAATGGGTTGTCTGTTATAAATTAAAGTAATTATCTTAAGCCTATATACGTATATTTAACATTCTTTGACCTGAAATTTGACTTACCGTATATATAGAGTTTATCGGGCTAATTATAACTTTCAAAGATTAGAATTCAACTCATAGATATCCTACAATGTAGGCCTAGTATATACTTAACTGAACACCAATAACGAGGCTGCGTGTACACTGTCTATGAATTGGAGTTACCCGCGTCTATTAAAATGGGGCTCCGATCCAGAGTAGTATGCAAATTGAAATGAACTCCCGTTATATATTATTACACGATTTACCTTTAGAAGATGACAAAATTATAAATATACAACAAAGTGAGGCGATCTCCATTTGCCTACGCAAAGGTTATAAACTGCCAAGTTCTATATCTACTACTACTATTATACTACTCGTGGCACCAATATTAATGTAAAATGAATTCTATGTTTTCTCGCTTGTTATTGCTGTTTCTTATGGTTTCCCTTATTACTCAATGGAAGGTTTCCTTAATAAAGGTACTCCTCTTGGAAACCTATTCAATGCACACTCACTTTCAGTTATAAGACTAAAAGTATGATATCACCAGTTTGTATAACGTTAGACACTATACATACACACACGCGCACATATACTAAGATATTTGCGACTGTAGCCATGATTTGTTTGTTGTTTGCCAAAATCCTTTTGTGGTTTAGGTGGTCAGAACTTCCATGTGCAACCAGCAATCAGAGGTTCTAACAAAAGTACGTCTTTAATCATGGTTATAGACAGAGTTTCTGAAGTAGCACTGTTGCCACAATTAGTTTCATCCCTCATTTTCCTTCTTTTTGAAATGTATTATAAGTATCAACTTGTGGTGGTGGAGTTGGTGGGGTAGCTAAGATACAAAGGTTAGAGGGCTAGATACACTTCAAGCAATACCAATTATAGTATGTGTATACTTTATGTGCAAAGAATTTCAGCTTTTCAATTATATATACATATACACCTGACTTATGTATTGTCTTATAAAGTTGCTACATCAAGTGCCTAATTTATGGTTTTAAACACATAATATGTGGTAACTTTGGCTGTGAGTTGAATCATAACTCTGCACATATACACACAATAGGACAGGTATGTCCTGCAAAAACTTACCAAGCACTACTGTGTAAGTTGTTGTGATCATTTCATTCCAATTATTTACAAGACAAGAGTATGTTCCAGCATGACTTGTAGCAAATGTAGAAAAACCTAATCTACGTCCTTTAGCTGTCCACACTTCACCTGAAGTGGGTGTTACTATATATCCTGTAGTATACCACTGCTTGGGTGCCTTTGTCCTGCTGCACCATAACTCTACTGATTGACTAATGGTAGGTGTTGCAGTTATGTCGACTGGAGAACCTGATCCAACTGTAATAGTTGTAGCTGGTTGTGAAACAACTGCGGGAGAGAGCGTAGGCAAGATAAAAGAGCCTTCGAAGCCATATACCCTTTGTGCACCCTCCGTACGATACTAAATATAATTCTAGGTACAGTTTGTCAGTAAGCTCTTTTTCGATATATACAAATTAAATGTCACTTCTTCCTTATTTTAATCATAGATTATATCATAGATACACGAACAATATTGTTCCTGTATCTATGATTATAGACGTAACCTATTTTATTTTAATTAATGAATCTAATTTGAATGGTAAAAGCTTATACCTTTAGAAGAACAGAATAGGATCCAAATGAGAAGTATACAAATACCTGAAGCTGAGCCGACTTCCATTTTTTCTATATATCACTAGCGTATCGGCTTCCATTGAGCAAGAAATCAATGTGCACACTGGTAAGTATATTACTTATACTGGAGGTGTTTTTCTAACCTTCCTACAGCTCTGTGTACCGTATGCCAAATAAGACTAGGCTTAATTATAGTTATTATTAATTATGGCTATATAATATAATCTATACTATTAGGGGCATTTTTCAAGTACAAGTAACAAAACAGTATACTTGTATATGTATATATACTGTTACAGTACTTATTAGTGACCAATGTATACAGTATACAGGAGTACTTTATTACAGTATACAGGAGTTACAGTACTTATATATTATGTATCAAACAAGTGACTGCTCTTCTCTTGCTTTGTATTCCAAAGGGAGTGTCAATAAGAATATGACACACTTCATCTCTCTCTCCATCATCTTCATCAGTCACTAGTTCCACTGATATGTGCTGTCTCTCAAATGACTTGTAAACTTCAGAGAAGGTCAGTGTAGAATTCCTCAGAACATAATCATCTTCATTAGCTGCATGAGTTGGGTTATATGAAATACCGTGACTACATGCTTCACGGTTAGCAAATATGCGTGTACCTATTATATTTAATTTGAATGTGATTGGATAATTTAATTAGTATTTTTTAAATATCTCTTCTCTCTATGCTGCAAAGTGGATTCACTAGTGATAAAATGTCAGCATTAAATTATATACATACGTATATATACGCACATATAAATTTATTTAGCTTTGAAATACTGCATATTTAGTAATTAACTAACCCATGCCTTTTAAATGAATATTCTGAATTTGATTAAATGGAAATAAACTAGTATATGCCTAAAGTACATATCCCTAAATTATATGTAAATAATGCAAATTAAGCCAGTAACCTCCACACACACATACACACATATATATGTATATAGCTTTGACTGAAAATTAACAATGACCTAAAGCAAAGTACTGCTACAGCTTCAGATGTGATATCAGCTTACCACTTCCATAGAGACAGATGTCTAGTTCTACTACTCTCACAGTCACCACAAGAGGTGTGGCTATCCACCCTTCTCTCCCAACAGTTAGTACTACAGTCTGTCCTTCGTATCCTGAAGCACTTATCTCCACAAAGTTGACTGTTACTATGTTATCTAAAAAATAAAAACTGATATGTGCTGTCTCTCAAATGACTTGTAAACTTCAGAGAAGGTCAGTGTAGAATTCCTCAGAACATAATCATCTTCATTAGCTGCATGAGTTGGGTTATATGAAATACCGTGACTACATGCTTCACGGTTAGCAAATATGCGTGTACCTATTATATTTAATTTGAATGTGATTGGATAATTTAATTAGTATTTATAAATATACAGTGAAACTGTACAGTGTATCTAGATCTCTTTCTAGTCAAACAAGAACTCTAAATAAGGAAACGATTGGGAATTTCCCTTTACAGGATTGCTCACCACATGTGTGTCCATCTTCATTTAGTGTATAGCCAGTATTACAAGCGCAAGTATATGGTCCTGGTGTATTCAGACATATATGATCACATCCACCATTGTTAGCTAAACATTCATCAGTATCTACAGTTTGAAAATTAAAAAAGAAGTAATGAAATCAATCAAGGAAGCTTTAACTGTCTCAATATATACAGCTAATCCACAGCTAGAGGAAGTCCAACCTACGTATATACACTAGAAGTACTACATTACCATTAATTGTGCATTGAAGGACAGGCTTGCTCCACACTCCACATCCAACATCAGACACAGCTCTCACTCTCACTTGGTAGGGATGTCCAGATTGAAGGTTCTCTATTATAGATGATGTACTAGTTGGGTTTGGCAATACTCTATTCCAATCTGTTGATCTATTTAATGACCTGTACTCGATTTCATAGTTTTGGATGGGACGTTCACTTGAAGGTGCCAACCAGAATGTCCAAAGAGCTGGTAGAACACAACTGATACTCACTAGATCCACCTTTTCAACCTGTGCTGGAGCTGTGATTAGGAAACACAAAAGTATATTTCACAATTATATGTACGTACGTGTATGGTCATGTATATATCATTACTCAAGATGAAAACATGTAAAGTGATAACAAGAGGAGGATGTTTTTGTCAGGGGCTGGCCCAGCTAGGGGAGCCTGGGGGCATGCCCCTTGGGAAAATTTAGAAATTCTGACACACTAAGATTATTCCTGATTACTTGTATGATGTGTACTGTATGAACCAAAGTCTCAGGTAATATACGTACAAACATAATAATATATACATATTAATATACAGAATGTTTCTTTCAAGTAATACCTTTATATGTTCTCTTTGACACTCTTGTACTGAATGGTCCTTCACCAACTGATGAAATTGCTGCTACCCAAATATAGTAGGTTGTACATTGTGTAAGTCCACTCAGTGTAGTTGATGTACCAGTGATACCTGACATTGTTGAGGCTCCAGATGGTGGTTCTGTTGTGGTACCACTGCTTGTAGAATACCACACAGTGTATGAAATGTCATAATCAAAATCAGTTATTGGTGTCCAGCTAATAGTGAAAGTAGGTACTTTAGTAAATACAACTCTTACAAACACACCAGTGACCTTTGGAGGTACTGATAAGGTAACTGCAGATGAAGATATAGGCAGTTGAAAGTATTTAAAAATTAGAAAATTATATATTAATATTAATTAATATTTAATATAATTATATATAAAATTATATAATAATTAATAAAAGGTTGAGATTTTTAAAGGTGCAGTTGAGATTTGGAGGATTGTTAGTACGTAGGATCAGTAACCAAGCCCAATTAACCAGCTTGTATTATGATTTAATAATGAAATGTTTATATAATATATGACACTTGTACATACCAATGTTGCTGGTCACAGAATCACAGGATACCAAACCTTCCCTTGAAGAGATGCAGGTGACAGTATAGTTAACTCCAGAAGTCAAACCTTCAACAGTTAGTACTTTAGTAGAATCAGAGGTGGACACCATCTTTGTGGGTAGACTGGAAATGTTGGGCAAGATTGTACAGTCAGATGAATCAATTAACGGTGGTGATGAAAGTGTAAATGTTATTCTTGTTGAATGTGGTGAAGAGAGAAAGGAGATTGTGGGAGCTACAGAAAAGAGGATGATTAAGTAGAGAATTGATGCAGTTGACCACAACATACATGTTGTCTGGTTCTTCTAACTCCTGTCACTTCTTTTCCATCTCCCAAATCATTGAAAGCTATTACTCTCACTCTGTACTCAGAGTTGATTGCTAGTCCAAGAATGGCTGCTCTTGTTGAACTGAGAATACGATGTACAAGAACACCATTGCTGTACACTCTGTACTTGACAGGAAGTCCTCCTGTGTTGGAGGGTGCTGTCCAGTGTAAGTTCAGCTGGTCACATTTGTCAGGTGGTGGAGCTATAACCAGTCCAGTGGGAGCACCTGGAACTGTTGGGACATGAATATACGTATAAAAGTTTTATACACCATTAAACAAGAAACTGATGTGGCATTAAAAACATGCAATACTTGAGCCTAAATTCTCCCCTGAGAAAATATTGTGCATATATAAAATTCATGTGTATACCATTTTCATATACGTATATACATGACGACACGTATATACCATTACGTTAGATATCGATAGCTGCTTTTGCGAATTTGGCGAAGAATTAAATTAATTAAACTACTCGCCAAATCACCAAATTTAAGTCCTCACTAAATACGTACAGTGCAACCTTTAATCCGCTGGGTCACAACCAATGAAAGTAACTAGCTTTTATAAAGATGCCTGCTAAATCTATAGACATGCATGTATATCATTAACCACACTGTAGTAGTGCCAAAAACTTCTAGTTAAGGCACCAGTACTCTATCATGGGTACCTTGAAAGGTTGTATTCATTGCTCTTCTACTGTATTTTCCATGGAGTTTATTAGATATAGCACAAACCCAAACATAATATGTTGTTCCACTTTGAATTCCAATTGACACTAAAATGGAAGCTGAATAGGATATTACTTCAAGAGCATCATTTTGAGGAGTGTTCTGAATATTGTACTACATAAGAGATATCATACCCTATCGGAGCAGTCCAACGAACCAATAGGGAGGGCTTTCTTCTAGTAACTGTGGCTATCACAGAGACTCCTTGTACTTGAGGAGGTGCTACATCATGAAGAGGTTGTCATTAATATAAGTTTTCATAAATATAAAATATAAAAGGTTTTCCCTTATATATTGTATATACGTATACACTAAACAAGGACCATTGATATTCTACTTACACTAGTACCTTGAAATGTAATTGCTGAGGATCTCAAACTGTAGGGTCCTTGATCCTTGTCTGTTACAGCAGTTACCCAAATGTAGTATGTGGTTCCTTGTGAAAGATCAGTCAATGTGGCTGATGCACTAATAATTCCTGACAGTACTGATGCTCCAGATGGTGGTTCTGTTGTAGTACCACTACTTGTGGAATACCACACAGTGTAAGTTACTCCAGATTCAGATGCTGCAATCCATGAAACTGTCAAAGATGGAGATCCATCTAACGTCCCTTTACTAATTCTAACACCTCTCACTTGTAAGGATTCTATACAATATGAAGATATAATAAAGAATACATTCTATATAATGATATAATAAGTAGTAGCTACGTATAGATAGTATGTAGTATATATGTAAATTTGTAAATATATATATATTTATGGCTCAGCATCAAAGAATGGGTGTGAATGGGTGTGAATGGGTGTGAATGGGTGTGAATGGGTGTGATATTGTATATGGATTCTAATCAGAGTGATCATGTAAGCACCTTTTCGGTAAGTGATTGAATGTATTGTAGATATTTAGAGTAAACGACTATATAATAATAAACATTGTTATCAGTGGCACTTGAATGGCTATCATTCTTAAATATTATTTTACATTGCTTGGATAATTGGGTAAACAATGTATACCTACATGTACGTATGTAATTAAGAAAGGTAGTAAGGTATGAACAAAACATATACGTATACTAATTAGGAGTATTATACTATATATACCAATTAATTGTGACTCATCATTTCACAGTCATGATAAGTGAATAAAGTGACTAGCTTTAATTTTGAAACATTAAATATATACTGTAGGTCCCAACATTCAAAGCAAAATTGTACATATATGTACAGTATTATCGTATCTTCTTGAAAAACATTCCAATGTATTAATAAATTAGTGACCTACCTACCAACTACAGTATGTACATTACCTAAATAGGTAGTCTCTGACATTCTCATGCTATTAGTTCCTGGTACACCTGATGAAACAGCTGATACCCAAATATAGTAGGTTGTACCATGTGCAAGTCCACTCAGTGTAGTCGATGTACCAGTGATACCTGACACATTTAATGCTCCAGATGGTGGTTCTGTTGTGGTACCACTATTTGTAGAATACCACACAGTGTAAGTTATTCCAGATCCAGGTACTGCAGTCCATGAAACTGTCAAAGATGGAGATCCATTAGATATACCTCTTGAAATGTTGACACCTTGGACTTGTGGTGGTGGAGTGGGGTAGCTACATAAGATACAAAGGGTATAGGTCCAGTAATTATGCATTTATATATATACACTTCAAAAAATTATGGTATGTGTATACTCTATGTGCACTTTTTAGTGACAGAAATTTAGATCTTCAATTGTAATTTATACATTGCCACATGAATCATATATGTACATCGAATTCCTACTTTTAAACCCATAATTATATATGCGGTAAGTGTGGCTGTGAGTTGAATCATAACTCTGCACATACGTATATATATATATATATGTATACACAATAGGACAGCTATGTTCTACATTTAGTTGTACAAACTTACCAAGCACTACTGTGTAAGTTGTTGTGTTCATTTCACCGATATCTTTTACAAGACAAGAGTATGTTCCAGCATGACTTGTAGAAAATGTAGAAAAACCTAATTTCTTAATAGGTCCACCAGTTGTCCACACTTCACCTGAAATGTTATTAACTCTACTTCCTGTAGAATACCACTGCTTGGGTGCTCGTGTCCTGCTACACTGTAACTCTACTGATTGACTAATGGTAGGTGTTACATTTATGTCGACTGGAGGACCTGATCCAACTGTAATAGTTGTAGCTGGTTTTGAAGCAACTGCGGGAGAGAACGTAGGCAAGATAAAAGTGTAATTATATCTATATATTACATACATAATATTATATGGTCGGTTTGATATGATTTGAGCATCAGCAACACTTATTATTAATCAAAGAATTAGGAAGTTTCGACCTGTAGGTCTTCTTCAGCCGGGGAAGAAAGCATATATATATACAACCAGTTTAAATAGAAGAAGGTGATGTGTGATGAGTTATGATATAATATTCTGGGCGGTAAATGATAGATTAGGATAAAAATGAATTTTAGATAAAAATAAATTAAAGTGTTAATCATAAGGTATGTCTCTCCAAATGTGGTCTATCTACATTCCTTGGTCCATGTTAAGACACTGGTCTGTGTTCTGGATCCTCAATGCTTCCTTAATCTTCCTCCTGATCTTGTTGTTCTCTTGCTCAATAACTTCTGCTTTGTCCCAGGTTATGCTATGTGTGGTCCTTTGTACATGGACTGCTAGAGAGTTGTAGTTGTCCATTCTTCTAACAGTTCTTCTATGCCCAGCCAATTCTCTCTGTCAATATGTCTTTCCTGTCTCCCCTATGTACACCTTTCCACATTCACATGGTATGCTGTAAATGACTTCTGTCTTGAGCTTGCTCTCAATTGGTCTCTTAACTTTAATGAGGATGGATCATAGCATGTTGGTCGTCTTGTTAACTATGTACCTTTATGTTCAGGGGTCTGCATAGTCTGTGTAGTTCCTACTTATCCCTTTGACATAAGGAATGTAGAGAGTGTACTCCTGTTCCTTGGTCTCCTTCTTTGGTTTCTTCTCTGCCCATAGTATCCTCCTTATCAGGTGGTTGGGATAGCCATTGGCTTTGAATGTGGTGGCTAGATGGTCCAGTTCATCTTGTATCACATCTTTGCTGCAAACCTCTTCTGCTCTTCTGCTGAGATACATCATTGTTCCAATCTTGGTGGCTGGGTGGTGGTTTGACTTAAAGTGGATGTACCTGTCAGTGTATGTGGGCTTTCTGTACACACTTGTCTGGAGACCTTGGGTTGGTCTCCTAACCAGTACATCTAGGAAAGGTAGCTTCTGGTCACATTCTTCCTCCATGATAGTGAACTTGATGGAGGTCCTGAGGGAGTTGAGATGGTCCCAGAACTGATGGAGATGATGCTTTCCATGCTTCCAGATTGAAAATGTGTCATCCACATAGCATAATCATAAGGTTGGCTTCAACTCAGCTGTTTGGATAGCTTGTTCTTCAAAGTATTCCATGTATAAATTTGCTATACTATTGGTGAAAGCGGTGAGCCCATGGCTGCTCCCTCAGTTTGTTCATAGAAGTTATTGCCAAACTGGAAATAGTTAGTCTTGAGGCATTTCAATTATAGGTCCACAATCATTTCAGGTGATAAACTTGTCCTGTCTTCCTTCAGTCTTTTGGAGATTATCTCCACTGCCTCTGGGATTGGTACTTTTGTGAAGAGGTTACTAACATCAAAACTATAACCATTTGATCTTCTTCCATTATGTCGACCATCAGTCTGGCTCATATCAAACTGACTCACCTGCTGAAGGAGAAGCAGTTTCTCCAACAAGAATTGCTGAGGAGATTACTAGATCAAGATACATTCAGAAAAATGGAAAGCTGGATACTACTGCATGAAGGAGACACAACAAAGGAAAACAGAGAAAAACACTTTAAGAAACTTGATAGACTGACCCTTGAATCACAAAGAAGACAACCAGACACGAAGAGAAGAGTCCACAACTACAACAATAAAAAGCTGGACAAAGTGGAGGAAGAAGTATACTGGCCCTATAGGACTCAACTTTGCTGTAACACCCTCATCCATCCCCTATGAACTTTCAAAGATAATTAAGAATTTCAACTTACCCTTGGAAGATAAGATAATTATCCAACTGAGAAATATCCAATAAACTGAGCCGATCTCCATTTCCTAACTCAAGTGTTAAAGTACCACTACTACCCGTGGGACCAATGTAAAATGAATTTGGGTAAATTCTATGTTTCCGGTTATTGCTATTTCTTGTGGTGTCTTGCCTGTTAGTGCTGTTTCTTATGGTTTTATTCTATATTACTCAATGGAAAGTTTCCTTATATAAAAGTACTCCTCTTGGAAACTACACACTCACTTTCAGTTACATATAACTAGTATCTCAAGCTTATTATATCCCTTACTAGAAAACTCTTATTACATGAATCTTTGCAAGATTTCATACAAGATCTTTGCAAGATCTTTCTTATGAATCTTGCCAAAATCATACATGAAATTGACACAGGTATCTTGTAAGGTTCTCTGCAGGAATCATGCATAAAAATTACCAGGTTCCCCAAGATAATGGAAAGGTATATACATACATGTTATAAAAATATAAAATACCTACAATGATATAATATTAAAAAATCAAAGAGAAAAAGGTTTATATGTACAGTTTATTTAACAAAGTGTACCTTTGTGTCTCTACACTTTTAATTTGCCTCTGCTGTCAAAATCTTTAGGTCCTAATCAGCACCATACCATTTATCAATTAATGAAAGTAGCTTGTTGACTGACTCTCTGTCCAATGTGCTCTTTTTAGAGCAGAATAAGAATGAAGTTGAGAGCTCCTCTTTTGAAAATAAAATGTCAATTAACTGCTGCATACCAAAAGCATATGCATCCCTTGATGGCAATCTCATCACATTAATGCCATAATAGTCATTTCATTCCTCTCCTGTTTCACTCCTGTCCGTCCCTTCTACTTGACTTCCACACTAGCTCTGCTCCATCAAAGTATTTATCATCTTCTCTATCATCAGTCTACATCCAGCATTTGTCCACACTTCAACTGAAGTGGCATTAACTGTACTTCCTGTAGTATACCACTGCTTGGATACTTGTGTCCTGCTACACCATAACTCTACTGATTGACTAATGGTAGGTGTTGCAGTTATGTTGACTGGAGAACCTGATCCAACTGTAATAGTTGTAGCTGTTGGTTGTGAATTCAAAGTAACTGAAGGAGAGAACAAAAGTATGCATACAAAAGAACCTTCAGTGCTATATATTTCTAGGGTAATTATATATATTACATACATATTTTACAAGACAAGGGGTTAGGCTAAAAAATAGCTATATAGAGATAATAATTAAAGTGAATATCAATCTTAATGCCACTTAATTAAGCAGGTGGATATAAATATGATTTAGAAACCTTCACCTAGAGATAATCAATCTAAACTTTCAAAGATTTCCATTTACCCTTGGAAGAGGACAAGATAATTATCCAACTGAGAAATATCCACAAACAAATCCATTACCTAATTATATATATAAATTCTATGTTTTCTCGTCTGTTATTGCTGTTTCTTATGGTTTCCCTTTATTATAACTAATGGAAGGCTTCCTTTATAACTACACATATAGCTACACAAGCGCACATATGCTAAGATATCGCAATGATTTGTTACCATAATCCTTTTGTGGTCAGAACCTACATGTGCAACCAGCTATCAGAGGTTCTAACAAAAGTCAGATATTCTGCATGAAGTAGCACTGTTCAGTTGCCACATAATAACGCTGTAGAAGTAATTGTTATCAGTGGAGGGTCTAGAAATTTGCAGGGAGTGCTAAGCTTTAAGTTTTCTATATTATTTCAAGATTTGCTATACGTATTTATTTATTTTAAGTAGTTTCATGGTGTAGGAAGATGGCTCAAGATATTATATATGTCATTGGTATGATTTCATTGATTGCATAAATTCCATGATGCACCTTCATGTTATATATATATATACCAAGTACAACAAATGACATTCCTGCCTCGTGATCACAAGAAAAATCCTAGTTTTGTGAACCCCCAGCATCCATTCACATAAACAATGTAATTCATTATTAAGTTCATGCTTAAGGTCCGAGGATCAAGCTGAGTGTAATCCTGATCAATCAATCTGATCATTGACCATGAAATGTATCTGCTAAGTGGCTAGCCTAGCTAGGCACAGTAATAAGTGAGCATGGGGGCTTCAAGAAGTAAGGATGATGCACCAAACATAAAAGTGATGTGTATCGTTAGGTTTCAGTATGCCACTTCTGCAATGTTAGCCTTACCATATAATCACTGTCTTGTTTTGATACTTTTCCACATGTGCTAATTACTAGGCACTGCTGTCCCTACTTCTACCTTCATATTTTGAATGTTTTTATTTAACTTGTATATTTTTACTTGTATATTTTTCTTCTTAATAACATTTGTTTGAAAGTTTTCTTGGCAAAAAGTTGAAATAGCCTATACATGCAGGAGTTACAGTACTTATGCATTATGTATCAAACAAGTGACTGCTCTTCTCTTGCTTTGTATTCCAAAGGGAGTGTCAATGAGAATATGAAACACTTCATCTCTCTCTTCATCATCTTCATCGGCCACTAGTTCCACTGATATGTGCTGTCTCTCAAATGACTTGTAAACTTCAGAGAAGGTCAGTGTAGAATTCCTCAGAACATAATCACCTTCATTAGCTGCATGAGTTGGGTCATATGAAAATACCATTACTACATGTTTCATGGTTAATGAGGTTAGTGAGGTTACTGGCTTAATTTGCATTATTTACATATAATATAGGGAACGACCACAATGTTTTCTGTTTAAACTAATAAAAATATGCTAGTGTTTTTCCATTTAATCAAATTCAGAAGATTTATTTTAAAAGGCATAGATCCAATCATTATAATACATGTGATATCAGCTTACCACTTCCATAGAGACAGATGTCTAGTTCTACTACTCTCACAGTCACCACAAGACGTGTGGCTATCCACCCTTCTCTCTCAACAGTTAGTACTACAGTCTGTCCTTCGTATCCTGAAGCACTTATCTCCACAAAGTTGACTGTTATTATGTTATCTAAAAAATAAAACTTAGTAAAACTTTACAGTGTATCTAGATCTCTTTCTAGTCAAACAAGAACTCTAAATAAGGCAACAATAGGGAATTTCCCTTTATAGGATTGCTTACCGCATGTGTGTCCATCTTCATTTAGTGTATAGTCAGTATTACAAGCGCAACTATATGATCCTGGTGTATTCAGACATATATGATCACATCCACCATTGTTAGCTAAACATTCATCAGTATCTACCAGGTTGAAAATTAAAAATATATGTACTAAAATCAATCAAGGAAACCTACAGCTAATCCACAGCTAGAGTAAGTCCAACCATTAATTGTGCTTTGAAGGACAGGCTTGCTCCACACTCCACATCCAAAATCAGACACAGCTCTCACTCTCACTTGGTAGGTATGTCCAGATTGAAGGTTCTCTATTATAGATGATGTACTAGTTGTGTTTGGCAATACTCTATTCCAATCTGTTGATCTATTTAATGACCTGTACTCGATTTCATAGTTTTGGATTGGACGTTCACTTGAAGGTGCCAACCAGAATGCCCAAAGAGCTGGTTGAACACAACTGATACTCACTAGATCCACCTTTTCAACCTGTGCTGGAGCTGTGATCAGGAAACAAAAAAGTATATTTCACAATTATATATGTACGTATATAGCTATTGATGTACTATCATAAAATATATATAAAACTTGAGCCATTGATAGATCCTGATGTTTACATGCTGCAAGGGTCAATGACTCAAACTGTTTTTATGATATGTACTGCATGGACCAAATTCTCAGGTACTATGTATACATATTAAATAGAATGCTCCTTTCCAGTAATACCTTTATATGTCACTCTTGTACTGAAAGGTCCTTCACCAACTGATGAAATTGCTGCTACCCAAATATAGTAGGTTGTACCTTGCGTAAGTCCACTCACTGTAGCTAATGTACCCGTGATTCCTGACATTGTTGAGGCTCCAGGTGATGGTTCTGTTGTGGTACCACTGCTTGTAGAATACCACACAGTGTATGAAATGTCATAATCAAAATCAGTTATTGGTGTCCAGCTAATAGTGAGAGTAGGTACTTTAGTAAATACAACTCTTACAAACACACCAGTGACCTTTGGAGGTACTGATAAGGTAACTGCAGAGGAAGATATATGTAGTGGAAAATAATATTAAAAAATATGTATAAGGTGCACAGTTGAGATTTGGAAGATTGTTATATAGTACGTTGGATATAGAGTATTATAGGGACCCAGCTATAAACTACAAAATAATGGGCCAGTGGTACAGACCAATCTAGTCAAAACCAGTAACAAATTGACACACTTTGCCATATTAGCCTGCAGCTGCACACTCAGGAATAATTATTTACCCATTTAACTGTGAATCCCTAAGTACAATTAACCAGCTTGTATTATGATTTAACTGAAGATAAAGATATAAGTAGTTGAAAGTATATATAATTAGAAGTTATGCAAATAATAACTGAGATTTGAGTTGAGATTTGGAGGATTATTATATATATAGTACGCAGGATCAGCTATATTATACATATACACGTATAAGCACCCAGAATAAGCTACAAAATAATGCTATATACGTATATACTGTATTTGTCAAATAGACAAACATTGTGTGGGAGGTTACGATAAGAAATTACAAATTACAAATAAAATTCACAGATGAGGTTCAGAGGATTGTATAGTATATAATAATAATAATAATAATAATAATAATAATAATAATAATAATAATAATAATAATAATAATAATAATTGTTTATTATTGTGACATGCCATACAAAGAACTGAAATCAGAAAAAAGATGGCCCAACCAGGTTTGGTTTACAGGTCACATAGAGTATAGATCATCATACATAATACTGCTGCATCTAGAGTGGGGTGAGTGGGGGTGTTTGTGTGTGCTTTATAAAAATGGATATTTTTACATACATTATATAAAACTTAGTGACTTATGGTGTGAATACATGGAATATATGAGATCAGTAATTTGCTTGTTAGTATATGACATTATGAATGTAGTCTTTTGTGGGATAGTCAGCGAGTGGAAATGAGGGATGATTTTGGAACATTCAATGAATAACTTACACCTAAGATCATGAAAAATAGGGCAGATGATCAAAAATATAAGAAATATAAAAATATATATATAAGCACCCAGAGCTACGAAATATCAAAAATATAAGAAATATAAAAATATATATATAAGCACCCAGAGCTACGAAATAATATGATCAGCTATTTTTGTGTACAGTACTTATGCATATATTTGCCAAATTGACAACACTGTGTTGCTGCATGAGACTCATTTATATTAATATCAGTATGATCACAACAAGCAATCACTATCATTTCATATAAATCTGGATTTTTCTACAGTGGAAGCTGGTTAATTATATGCTGTTGGAGAAGAGGGGAAATCCCCATTAACAGGCTGTCCCATGTATCTAGATTATAAATAACTAACTAACTAATCTATATAGTATATTACACTTGTAATTACCAATGTTGCTGGTCACAGAATCACAGGATAGCAAACCTTCCCTTGAAGAGATACAGGAAACAGTATAGTTAACTCCAGAAGTCAAACCTTCAACAGTTAGTACTTTAGTAGAATCAGAGGTGGACACCATCTTTGTGGGTAGACTGGAAATGTTGGGAGTGATTGTACAGCTTGATGAATCAATTAACGGTGGTGATGAAAGTGTAAATGTTATTCTTGTTGAATGTGGTGAAGAGAGAAAGGAGATTGTGGGAGCTACAGAAAAGAGGATGATTATATAGGAAATGGATGCAGTTGATCACAGCATATATTATATACCATGTGGTCTGGTCCTTCTAACTCCTGTCACTTCTTTTCCATCTCCCAAATCATTGAAAGCTATTACTCTCACTCTGTACTCAGAGTTGATTGCTAGTCCAAGAATGGCTGCTCTTGTTGAACTGAGAATACGATGTACAAGAACACCATTGCTGTACACTCTATACTTGACAGGAAGTCCTCCTGTGTTGGAGGGTGCTGTCCAGTGTAAGTTCAGCTGGTCACATTTGTCAGGTGGTGGAGTTATAACCAGTCCAGTGGGAGCACCTGGAACTGTTGGGACATGTATATACAGTCAATGAAAGTTCTATATATATAAACAAGAAACTGATGTGGCATTAAAAACATGCAATACTTGAGCCTAAATTCTCCCCTGAGAAAATAATGTGTATACAATGTGGATGCCATTTTCATGTGAATACATTATAAGTATGATGTAAGTGCAAATGTTTATGTCCCTATGTACAGTGTCCCTATGTTATAATCAAACTACATATGTACAGTGCAACCTTGAATCAGCAGTTATCTTTAGGTCACAAAAGGCTGTTATAAAGATGCCTGCTAAATCATATATATCATTAACCACACTGTAGTAGTACAAAGGCTTTCAGTCAAGGCACCAGTATTCTATATACCATGGGTACCTTGAAAGGTTGTTTTCATTGCTCTTCTACTGTATTTTCCATGAAGTTTATTAGATATAGCATAAACCCAAACATAATATGTTGTTCCACTTTGAATTCCAATTGACAGTAAAATGGAAGAGTAATAAGATATTAATTCAAGTGCATCATTTGGAGGAGTATTCTGATTGGTTGCAGAATACTGTACTACATAAGAGATATCCTGCCCTATCGGAGCAGTCCAATGAACCAATAGAGAGGGCTTTCTTCTACTAACTGTGGCTATCACAGAGACTCCTTGTACTTGAGGAGGTGCTACATCATGAAGAGGTTGTCATTAATATAAGTTTTCATAAATATATATGTATACAAAATATAAAAGGTTTTCACTCATTTAGTGCATATATATACATATACACTAAAAAAGGACCATTAATATTCTACTTACACTATATAGCTAGTACCTTGAAATGTAATTGCTGAGGTTCTTAAACTGTAGGGTCCTTGATCCCTGTCTGTTACAGCAGCTACCCAAATGTAGTATGTGGTTCCTTGTGAAAGATCAGTCAATGTGGCAGAAGAACTAATAATTCCTGACAGTTTTGATGCTCCAGATGGTGGCTCTGTTGTAGTACCACTACTTGTGGAATACCACACAGTGTACGTTACTCCAGATTCAGATATCGCAATCCATGAAACTGTCAAAGATGGAGATCCATCTAACGTCCCTTTACTAACTCTAACACCTCTAACTTGTAAGGATTCTATACAATATGAATAATAAATAGTTCGTATAAAGGACATATTTTGTAGTAGCTATGTATACAGAGTAGTATGTAAATTTTAAGGAAGTCAAACACATTTGAATTTCAAGTTATGGCATCAAAGTAGAGGAAACATTTATTAAGGAGTATATACTGTATGTGGTGTAGGTGTGATATCGTATGTTCTTTTTGGTGTAAAATGCATGCTATGAAATACATAACATAATAAAGATCCTTAAATAATTATAATGATATACATAAAAGGAACACATAATCATTCACAAACATACAAAAATACCTTAAACTAACCATTCTGTATATACCAATTAATAGTGACTCATCATTTCTCACTCATGATAAGTGAATGAAGTGACTAGCTTTAATTTTGAAACATTTGTAAGTTAGCACTCACTTCTACAAGATATTCCATTGTCTTCCAATATGTATCCTTCAAGGCAGTAGCAAGTAAAGCTTCCCAAAGTATTGTTACAGCGATGATCACAAGGATTTCGTAAACATTCATTATCATCTGAAATCAAACAGAACAAAGATATAGTGTGCCCATGCATAAAGGTAACATTTACATTAAAGGAAATTAATCTGAAATTCTAAATCTAGGATAGCACTTGGACACTACAAAAACTAAGTGCATTTTAATTACACTTACATACGTACCAATACAAGTTCTTCCATCTATTCCTAGAAGAAAACCTGAGTCACAAATGCATAGAAAACCACCATTAGTGTTGTTGCAACTGTGATGGCATGTATTTGGGTTGAGACATTCATCTATATCTAAGAAATATGTAATAAATTTAATTATTATTTAGTCATGGAGTGACAATTGTGGTAAACCAAAAACAACAATCAAGTTACTATAGAAATTATAGTATATTACGTATGTACAAAGAGGAATACTAATAATCAATCAGTAAAAACTGCTATCATTTCTTTTAACTTATATCTTGTTTGAATAGCATTACCTCATCTGAAGCATTCTTGAAGTTTATAAACATGTACATAGGTAACTATCACAGCAATAGATGTGATGAGTATGTATATAGCCATGCTGCAATTTAGTGATTGTGATTTTAGCCTATGCTTCACTAACCTATTTCACATCTGCTACCTCTAAAATATGGTGTGCAAGCACATTCATTACCAGGAATACAGGTACCATTGTTATTACATGGAGGATCACAAGTCTCTAGTAAAGAAAGATAAATGCAAACATCAGTGTCACATCCCCCCTGAAGATATCATCAATGCAATCATAACACATGAAGTGAATAAATCAATATAATTAACTCACGGAGGCTAACTTCATCAATTTGAAAAATGAATCTTCCAGATACGTTTACATTTGACATTGATACAATATTAGATATTCTACTAGTTCCTGAATGTTCTATATTGAGTGTTCGCTCTCTAATGATATCGTCATAGCCAGCTACTGCATAATAGGTAATGTGATTCCTTCGAAAGGAACTCCATCCCATACCGTCATCAAGATAATTGAACATAGCAAAAGACCAAGTTCCATTAGTAATCAGTACACATTGGAATGTGTTAGTCTGTAGAAAAAAAAAAGAAAACTGCCACATTGAATTAACTAACACATTGGTTTATAGATTTTATCAGCATGCATTGTGTAACGGCATCTACTCTAAGAGAAGTCTTATGTTGATTAAAAATACCTTTGAATTTGCTGCATTTGTGCAACTCCGATCACAGAAAGACATTACTTTCAACCAGCTAGCTACCAGAACATACCTAGCTTCAAAACTATAAGCGTGAGGGAAGCTGTTACGGATATCATTAGTAGCCCGCTGCAATATACCAGCATTTTCACTGCCATAGGCTTTGTATGTAATTGTACCACCATTTCTGTTTCCAACTCTACGAGTTATATCTATATCAGCATGAAAGGGGGCAACTATTGGAATCTGGGTCCCCTCTACCCTTTCATAGCGTGGGAATGGACTTGGTTCCCAGGCTTGATGAAAGCTCCCAGAGAAAGAGATGATACCATTTGTATTTACCTGTAAGAAGATAATGCAGTAATATAGGTAGTAAACAAGATACCTTTTGCTTAACCTCAACATAGGAATGTTGGGTCTTAAAGAATGGAAATTTCATTCCTCTAGGCATCCTGAGAGCAGCACTGTGACCATCATCAGCTCTTCGCAAAGCTGTCCCCTGTGTAGGATACATTCCAGGAGCAGGAACACTCTCAACCACCCAAACCAGAAGTAACATCCAGATTACTGCTGAAATGTACTTTGCCATATCTATATATCTGAAGACACAGGGATAATAGCAGTAAATGGAATCAATGCAATACCATATAATCAAGAAACAAAGCAATCTTATGTATATGTGCGAACCTCTAGTATATAGTACAAATAGCAGGACAAAGAGACTGCTCCTGTACCCTCTCACAGGTCTATACTAGAATTTAAAATACTAAATTGTTAATACACACACTATATACCGTATGGTCCTAAATTTTCGCGGGACTAAACTTTCGCGGTTTTCGCTGATTGGCAGCCATCCGCAAAAGTTTAGTCCCACGAAAATTTAGGTCCATACGGTATATCGTGATAGATCGGAAGTGTAACAACTAGGGATATTAGAAATGGATTTCAATGGCTTCATAAGAAGCCACAAGTGTGACTGATAGAATAAACAGGCCACTGTAATTGCAATTCCGCATTGTAGAATTATACAAAATTCAATTTCACTATCCATCTGTTCCTATTATATGCTATATACATCTAATAATTAAGTGGATAAAAATGTCTTCCCTTTCCATGCACCTCTTAAGATTTGGGCTGCTTTATGTAAAGTACTGATACATAATAATACCACATACATAATTGAAGCCTTCCATTCACACAATAACAGCTTTAATTCAATTAAAAGGTGGTTATTCAATAAATGTAGTATTATACACAAATTAATGGAGTCCCTTCACGATACAAGCTAATGTCTTTTACTGTATGAGAATAAAATTTATGTACGTATATATGTAAATGTGAAGGTATAAGTAGGTAATTGCACCAGGCCTGTGCAAAAGCTATTGAGATATAATCACTGGAATGTATTACACCAAATTAGCCAAGTGACCCACATGTAGTCTAATCTTGGTTGGGGGACTGAAGTCCTATTGAATTGGCAACCAGTGCACGTGATTGTCTCACAGTCACTCAAGATGAAAAACATCAAAGAACCAGCGCTAGCTTTTTGCTCTCATTTGGTTTCTCAGTGTGTGTTCACTTATTAATTCATCATAAGTGGAAATGGATACTATAGTTATGTTATTGATGAATTAAGGATTGCTGCAGTTAAGATGAACAGTACAATACTGTATAATGTCTAGGTACTACCTTCATCCAGTGACTTGCAAGCCTGAGCTGTTCTTAAATGTGGTACTTCATGACAGAACAATTTAGTGTGTCACTGTTTACAGTCCTTAAGACAGAGATAGTATATATACTTAGCCAGCCATATGTAGCCTATACAAGTATGCATACTGCATTTGATTTTAGTATTGTCTTGCTCTCTCTTAAAAGTGTAATCTACATATATACATTTTCCAAGAGTCTGTGGTTTATAATGAAAAAGAAATTTGTTAGGCATGCTGAATGTTATTTATTGAATGAATCATTGGATTGAAGTTTGATCTACTTGATGGTGTGCTAGATTGTCCAATAAAAACAGTACTATAGTCAGTGGTTTATTGAGCAGGCTCATTTAAAATATTTTTTCTTTAATTCTGCTGAAGATCTGTAGCATAGTAACTAACTAACTACTGCATGCATAGTAAACATCCTGTGATGATTTTATATTGCTGCTGTATCTGTTGGTTTGTAATTTAGCTTTCTAGAACTTTCTGTGATGTATATATGCTATTGTACAGAACTTAATAATGATCTTTACCCGAAAGTGACTCGAGTACGGTTAAGTAGTGTTACGATAATATAACACGTCACAGATCTACAGGTTAAAATGTCCAAACCTGCTATGGTGCTGATGCTCAACTATATATGACTGTTATTATGATTATTATATCACAGCCAATTTTATTTCTTTTGAATGTGTATGTATATCATTGGAAGGACTTCCTGTGTTGGTTGCCAAATAAAGCCCTGACTGGCAAGAGGCAATAAAGTTAGTCATTAGTTTTCTTGATCTGTTGATGTGTTAAAGTTGGATTTGGCTTTCTAACAAGAGAGACAAAGAAATCCAAAACTGAATTTGATCGACAAACCAATAAGTTAAACAAAGAACATTATTGCAAAGTCAAACCTAAAATAAAAAGAGAAAATTAATATAATAAAGCAATACAACATAAGGAATTAGAATTAATTAGCAGATAATTCTGCTAAAAACTTTAACGTTCATGAATCAGTGAGCACTATACAAATGCAAATTGGAAAATATAACACAGTAAACCCATAACTACTTGCGGTATACTTACTATCATTCTCATTCCTTCATCAGTTATATGCATAAGAACATCTCTGACAGGGGTTATCACTTGTAGTGGTAGAGTGCTGGTGGAGAAAGGTTTCCTTTGCTCTAAATGAAGCGTGGTGAATGAGAGTTGAATTATTTTTGCATGAGCCTGTTGTCTGATAGCACAATATATTTCTTTCTTCCCCATACAATGGAGTCTATGCACGTACATACGTACGTAGCTCTACCTGATATACGTATATATGTTTTTGTGTGTACATAGATATGTATGTAGGTGTTTTATTATTATTAAATATTTTCTTATTCAATATTCTTTATTTTGTCTGATAACATACCCTGGCTGTTCTTTTATCCTTGTAGTATCTTCAGGCTCATCTGGTTTCCCTGTGTATGCTGCTGGGCTTTTGGCTGCATTTCTAACTTTAGCCTGTCTTGCTTGTTGTATTGTTGCTATCCTTTGTGCTTGGTGGAATAGGAGAAAGTAAGTTATTAAGAAAATTAGATTAGCAAATGGTCATAACAGTATTGCTCAATAGTAGTAGGTGAACTACTAGTACACAGCCCTGTTATAGACAATTAGTCTTAGCTATAATTCCTGTCTAGTCCTTAATTAAATCATATTACCTATGTATGTTTTAATTGTGCAATGTTAATTTTACTGCACAAAGTATTGTATAGAGCAGTTTACATATCTCCTTATGCGTATGTCCACTGATTATATATATACAGACACAGTAGATAATTGCAGCTTTAAATGAAGTATATACGTACGTACTCTTTTTGCTTATGTTACTTCTACTTGGCCTGAAAACTGTGCTTAAGTTTACTTCCCTCAATTTTATGACTCTGAAAGGAGTGATTTAATCTAAGTTTTCAGTATTTATTTATGTAATCAAACTTTGACAAGATATATTAGTATAAATGTATCTTTACATAGTTTAACCTTGTACATCTACTATTATACTTACATGTAGGAAGAAAATTGTAGAAACTCTCAATGACACAGATCCATTAGATATTCCTCTTGTAATGTCAACACCTTGGACTTGTGGTGGTGGAGTGGGGGTAGCTAAGATGCAAAAAAGGATTAATACATATACACTTCAAACAATACCAATTATAGTATGGGTATACTTTATGTGCAAAGAATTTAAATTTTTAATTATATATATAAATACCTGACTTACGCATTAAGTTAATGAAAACTATATGTACATCAAGTTCCTACTTTATGGTTTAAACATTAAATATGTGGTAACTATGGCTGTGAGTTGAATCATAACTCTGCACATATATATACACAATATGACATGCTATATATATATGTTCTGCATTTAGTAACTACTGTGTAAGTTGTTATATCCACTTTACCTACATGACAAGAGTATGTTCCAGCATGTCTTGTAGAAAATGTAGAAAAACCTAATTTCCTAGCATGTCCACCAGTTGTCCACAATCATATAGACTACGTAATCTATTATATTTTAATTAATGAATCTAATTATGAATAGTAAAAGCTTACCTTTAGAAGAACAGAAAAGGATCCAAATGAGAAGTTTCCAGATACCATTTTTCTATCACTAACGTATCGGCTTCCATTGAGCAAGAAATCATGCAATGTGCACACTGGTAAGTATATTACATATACTGGAGGTGTTTTTCCAACCTTCCTTCGCTGTGTACTGTGTGCCAAATAAGACTACAATTAATTATAGCTATATAATATAATCTATCCATAACCATACTGTTAGGTGCATTTTTCAAGTATAGAAGTAACAAAACAGTATACTGTATTACTGGCCTATACAGCAGTACTTATATATTATATATGTATCAAACAAGTGACTGCTCTTCTCTTGCTTTGTATTCCAAAGGGAGTGTCAATGAGAATATGAAACACTTCATCTCTCTCTCCATCATCTTCATCGGCCACTAGTTCCACTGATATGTGCTGTCTCTCAAATGACTTGTAAACTTCAGAGAAGGTCAGTGTAGAATTCCTCAAAACATAATCACCTTCATTAGCTGCATGAGTTGGGTCATATGAAAATACCGTGACTACATGTTTCATGGTTAACAAATATGATTGTATGTGAGGTTACTGGCTTATTTGTATTATTTACAACAATACAATTATTGGTGGTGATTATTCACTAAAATTACTTTTAGGGAATAACCATGCACCATAAATACTTACTTCCTAAATTAATATAGACATAAGGAAGTGTATTTCCATTTAATCAAATTCAGAAGATTCATTTAAATGTATGGGTTAATTAATTAGATTAATTACTGACTGTATTTCAAAGTTGTATGTATGTATATATTTGATGCTGACATTTTTATCACTAATTGAGTCCACTATGTAGCATAGAGTAAGAGAGACTTATGTAAATTTAAAAAAAAATTAAATCCATTATATTTTAATTCAAATGAAGGATAATAGGTACACGTACACATACATATATATAGCTGTGACTTTAAGATGTAAGACCTCAACCTAAAGCAAAGTACTGCTACAGCTTCAGATGTGATGTCAGCTTACCACTTCCATAGAGACAGATGTCTAGTTCTACTACTCTCACAGTCACTACAAGAGGTGTGGCTATCCACCCTTCTCTCTCAACAGTTAGTACTACAGTCTGTCCTTCGTATCCTGAAGCACTTATCTCCACAAAGTTGACTGTTACTATGTTATCTAAAAAATAAAAACTTAGTTATTTATAAATATACAGTGAAACTGTACAGTGTATCTAGATCTCTTTCTAGTCAAACAAGAACTCTAAATAAGGTAACAATCAGGAATTTCCCTTTACAGGATTGCTTACCACATGTGTGTCCATCTGCATTTAGTGTATAGCCAGTATTACAAGCGCAAGTATATGATCCTGGTGTATTCAGACATATATGATCACATCCACCATTGTTAGCTAAACATTCATCAGTATCTACAGTTTGAAAATTAAAAAGAAGTATTGAAATCAATCAAGGAAACCTTAACTATCTCAATATATACAGCTAATCCAGAGCTAAAGGAAGTCCAACCTATATATACTAGAAGTACTACATTACCATTAATTGTGCATTGAAGGACAGGCTTGCTCCACACTCCACATCCAACATCAGACACAGCTCTCACTCTCATTTGGTAGGTATGTCCAGATAGAAGGTTCTCTATTGTAACTGATGCACTAGTTGGGTTTGGCGATACTCTATTCCAATCTGTTGATCTATTTAATGACCTGTACTCGATTTCATAGTTTTGGATTGGACGTTCACTTGAAGGTGCCAACCAGAATGCCCAAAGAGCTGGTTGAACACAACTGAGACTCACTAGATCCACCTTTTCAACCTGTGCTGGAGCTGTGATCAGGAAACACAAAAGTATATTCACAATTATAAGTGTTTAGCTATTGATGGACTATCATAAAATATATACGTAAGATAAAACTTGAGCCATTGATAGATCCTGATGTTTACATGCTGTAAGGGTCAATGGCTTAAACTGTTTATATGATATGTACTGCATGGACCAAATTCTCAGGTACTATACATATATTAATACATAGAATGCTCCTTTCAATTAATACCTCTATACGTTCTCTTTGACACTCTTGTACTGAAAGGTCCTTCACCAACTGATGAAATTGCTGCTACCCAAATATAGTAGGTTGTACCCTGTGTAAGTCCACTCAGTGTAGCTGTAGTACCAGTGATTCCTGACATTGGTGGTTCTGTTATGGTACCACTGCTTGTAGAATACCACACAGTGTATGAAATGTCATAATCAAAATCAGTTATTGGTGTCCAGCTAACAGTGAGAGTAGGTACTTTAGTATATACAACTCTTACAAACACACCAGTGACCTTTGGAGGTACTGATAAGGTAACTGTAGATGAAGATATAAGTAGTTAAAAGTATTTAAAAATTAGAAAATTATGCAAATAATAATTGAAATTATAGAAAAAGAAATTATAAAAGTTGAGATTTGGAGGATTGTTAGTACGTAGGATCAGCTATAATAAAGAATATTAAATATTTCCAATTCCAACTCCAGCACTAACTTAACCTTTTTGGACATCAACAAATCAGGAGTGCATAATTCGTTTTTTATTCATTATGCACTCCCGACAAATAGACACACTTTACCATATTAGCCTGTTAGCTACACACTGTGATCAATGGAATAATTATTACAGTACAAACCCATGCTAGTCAGTCAAATTTGGTGGTAGAGACTAGTCAAAACCCTTTGTATTTGGTATGATATTGTTCCAATTATATTGGTATAGACCATTTAAAAGGTTGGTACAGTAGGTTTTGAATGTGTCTTGATGTCTCCCATTTTACTCCCTAATAACCTGATTAATCAACTTCTATTATGAATAAATAAAGAAGCTTTTATATATCTATATAGTATATTACACTTGTACATACGTACCAATGTTGCTGGTCACAGAATCACAGGATACCAAACCTTCCCTTGAAGAGATACAGGTGACAGTATAGTTAACTCCAGAAGTCAAACCTTCAACAGTTAGTACTTTTAAATTAGTAGAAGCAGAGGTGGACACCATCTTTGTGGATAGACCAGAAATGTTGGGCGAGATTGTACAGCGTAATGAACCAATTAACGGTGATGATGAAAGTGTAAATGTTATTCTTGTTGAATGTGGTGAAGAGAGAAAGGAGATTGTGGGAGCTACAGAAAAGAGAATGATTAGATAGAGAATTGATGCAGTTGACTACTATATACCATGTTGTCTGGTTCTTCTAACTCCTGTCACTTCTTTTCCATCTCCCAAATCATTGAAAGCTATTACTCTCACTCTGTACTCAGAGTTGATTGCTAGTCCAAAAATGGCTGCTCTTGGTGAACTGAGAATACGATGTACAAGAACACCATTGCTGTACACTCTGTACTTGACAGGAAGTCCTCCTGTGTTGGAGGGTGCTGTCCAGTGTAAGTTCAGCTGGTCACATTTGTCAGGTGGTGGAGTTATAACCAGTCCAGTGGGAGCACCTGGAACTGTTGGGACATGTATATATATACAGTCAATGAAAGTTCTATATACCTTCAAACAAGAAACTGATGTGGCATTAAAATCATGTAATACTTGAACCTAAATTGTCCTCGGATAAAATAACATTCATGTGGATGCCATTTCAAAGTGTTTATGTATGCACGTTATATTCAAACTACATATGTACAGTGCAACCATGAATCATCGGTTACCCTTGAGTCACTACCAAGTGGCTAGCTGTTATAAAGATGCCTGTTATATCTTTATATGTTATACTGTAATGGTAGTATTGTTGGGAATTTTAGGAAATAAATGGTGAACATCAGGTCAAAGACTTACAGTTCATTGATCATGAGCTATATAAAATTAACAAGTCAAGTTTCCTTCTATATTAATTGGTTCATTTGTCCATCAATCACACGAGAAATAATTTTGCAGTAAAGTACATTTGTTTACGTAGGTATGTACCTTGAAAGGTTGTATTCATTGCTCTTCTACTGTATTTTCCATGGAGTTTATTAGATATAGCACAAACCCAAACATAATATGTTGTTCCACTTTGGATTCCAATTGATAGTAAAATGGAAGCCGAATAAGATATTATTTCAAGAGCATCATTTGGAGGAGTGTTCTGATTGGTTGCAGAATATTGTACTACATAAGAGATATCATGCCCTATCGGAGCCGTCCAACGAACCAATAGGGAGGGCTTTCTTCTACTAACTGTAGCTATCACAGAAACTCCTTGTACTTGAGGAGGTGCTACATAATGAAGAGGTTGTCAATAACATTTGTATATATAAGTTTTGAGGTTGCATATATACATGTACAAATATACGTAAAAGAGGTTTTCATAGATATTCGTTTAGTGTATACACTAAACAAAGACCATTAATATTCTACTTACACTAGTACCTTGAAATGTAATTGCTGAGGATCTCAAACTGTAAGGTCCTTGATCGCTGCCGTTTACAGCAGCTACCCAAATATAGTATGTGGTTCCTTGTGAAAGATCAGTCAATGTGGCTGATGCACTAATAATTCCTGACAGTACTGATGCTCCAGATGGTGGTTCTATTGTAGTACCACTACTTGTGGAATACCACACAGTGTAAGTTACTCCAGATTCAGATACCGCAATCCATGAAACTGTCAAAGATGGAGATCCATCTAATGTCCCTTTACTAATTCTAACACCTCTCACTTGTAAGGATTCTATGCAATATGAACATTAATAAAGAATAAGTTCTATAAATGATATAATAAGTAGTAGCTACGTATGTATACATAGTATGTAGTATGATATATGAAACATATAGTATACTAATTATGGCTGGATACCAATTAATTGTGACTCATCATTTCACAGTCATGATAAGTGAATGAAGTGACTAGCTTTAATTTTGAAACATTGAATATCTAATATATATGTATACACATTGAATATATATAAAGGTCCCAACGCAAAATGTATGTATTGTATATATATATACATTATCATAACCCTATCATTTTGAAAAACATTGATCCCAACAATAAGTGATCTATTATAGTTACATTACCTGAATATGTAGTCTCTGACATTCTCATGCTGTAAGTTCCTGGTACACCTGATGAAACAGCTGATACCCAAATATAGTAGGTTGTACCTTGTGCAAGTCCACTCAGTGTAGCTGATGTACCAGTGATACCTGACACATTTAATGCTCCAGATGGTGGTTCTGCAGTAGTACCACTATTTGTAGAATACCACACAGTGTAGGTTATTCCAGATCCAGATACTGCAGTCCATGAAACTGTCAAAGATAGAGATCCATCAGATATTCCTCTTGTAATGTCGACACCTTGGACTTGTGGTGGTGGAGTTGGGGTAGCTAAGATACAAAGGTTAGAGGGCTAGGATTAATGCAGATACACTTCAAGCAATACCAATTATACTATGTGTATACTTTATGTGCAGAGAATTTCAGCTTTTCAATTATATATATAAGGACCTGACTTATGTATTGTCTATTAAAGTTATATACATATATATATATACGTACATAAAGTTCCTACTACACGTAATTATATGTTGGAAACTATGGCTGTGAGTTGAATCATAACTCAGCACATATACACAATAGGACAGCTATGTTCTGCATTTAGTTGTACAAACTTACCAAGCACTACTGTGTAAGTTGTTGTGTTCATTTCATTCTCATTATCATTCCCATTATTTACACGACAAGAGTATGTTCCAGCATGACTTGTAGCAAATGTAGAAAAACCTAATATCCTAGTAGGTAGACCAGTAATTGTCCACACTTCACCTGGAGTGGATTTTACTACACTTCCTGTAGTATACCACTTCTTGAATGCTTGTGTCCTGCTACACTGTAACTCTACTGATTGACTAATGGTAGGTGTTGCAGTTATGTCGACTGGAGAACCTGATCCAACTGTAATAGTTGTAGCTGGTTGTGATGCAACTGAAGGATAGAGCGTATATATAGGCAAGATTAAAGAGCCTCGAGACCCTTCGTGCACGATACTAAATAATATCTAGGTACGTATACAGTAAGCTCTTTTCATACATAAGTGTCTCTTTTCCCTTATTTTAATCATATATAGATTTATCATAGACTACGTAATCTATATTTTAATTAATGAATCTAATCATGAATGGTTATAAAGTACGGTACCTTTAGAAGAACAGAAAATGAGAAGTATCCAAATACCTGCAGCCGAGCCGACTTCCATTTTTCTATATATCACTAACGTATCGGCTTCCATTGAGCATAGACTATCTATACTTATATACGTAACCGTAACGTTACGTAAGTATAGATATATAGTCTATGCATTGAGCAAGAAGTCAATGTGTACACTGGTAAGTATATTACATATATTACGTATACTGGAGGTGTTTTTCCAACCTTCCTACAGCTGTGTACTGTATGCCAAATAAGATTATAATTAATTACGTATAATAGATAATCTATCAAACTGCATTTTTCAAGTAGAAATAGCAAAACTATATTAGTTTATAGCCTATACAGCAGTACTTTATTAGTATACAGTATACAGGAGTTACAGTACTTATAATTAACACTATAATTATATAAACCAATTGCAAATACTTATACTGTTACAGTACTAATATTAGTAGCCCTTACATTAGTGGCCAATGCAGCAGTACTTTATTACTAGCCTATATAATTATGTATCAAACAAGTAACTGCTCTCCTCTTGCTTTGTATTCCAAAGGGATTGTCAATGAGAATATGAAACACTTCATCTCTCTCTTCATCATCTTCATCAGCCACTAGTTCCACTGATATGTGCTGTCTCTCAAATGACTTGTAAACTTCAGAGAAGGTCAGTGTAGAATTCCTCAGAACATAATCACCTTTATTAGCTGCATGAGTTGGGTCATATTAAAATACCGTGACTACATGTTTCATGGTTAACAAATATGATTGTATGAGGTTACTGGCTTATTTGTATTATATATTTACAACAATACAATTATTGGTAGTTATTCCCTAAACTTACTTTTAGGGAATAACCATGCACCATAAATACTTACTTTATTAATATAGACATAAGGAAGTGTATTTCCATTTAATCAAATTCAGAAGATTCATTTAAATGCATGGGTTAATTAATTAGATTAATTACTGACTGTATTTAAAGTTGTATGTACTATGTATATATTTGATGCTGACATTTTTATCACAAATGGAGTCCACTATGCAGCATAGAGTAAGAGAGAGTTATGTAGATTTAAAAAAAATAATTAAATCCATTATATTTTAAGGATAATAGGTACACGTACACATATATATATGTAGCTGTGACTTTAAGATGTAAAATTAACAAGACCTCAACCTGATGCAAAGTACTGCTACAGCTTCAGATGTGATATCAGCTTACCACTTCCATAGAGACAGATGGTTAGTTCTACTACTCTCACAGTCACTACAAGAGGCGTGGCTATCCACCCTTCTCTCTCAACAGTTAGTACTACAGTCTGTCCTTCGTATCCTGAAGCACTTATCTCCACAAAGTTGACTGTTACTATGTTATCTAAAAAATGAAAACTTAGTTATTTTATACAGTGAAACTGTACAGTGTATCTAGATCTCTTTCTAGTCAAACAAGAACTCTAAATAAGGCAACAATCGGGAATTTCCCTTTTTAAACATTCATCAGTATCTACAGTTTGAAATTTCAAAAGAAGTATTGAAATCAATCAAGGAAACCTTAACTGTCTCAATATATATAGCAAATCCACAGCTAGAGTAAATTCAACACTATATATGTACACTAGAAGTACTACGTATACATTACCATTAATTGTGCTTTGAAGGACAAATTTGCTCCACACTCCACATCCAACATACTGTTAGGTGCATTTTTCAAGTATAGAAGTAACAAAACAGTATACTGTATTATTGGCCTATACAGCAGTACTTATACATTATGTATCAAACAAGATACTGCTCTTCTCTTGCTTTGTATTCCAAAGGGAGTGTCAATGAGAATATGAAACACTTCATCTCTCTCTCCATTATCTTCATCGGCCACTAGTTCCACTGATATGTGCTGTCTCTCAAATGACTTGTAAACTTCAGAGAAGGTCAGTGTAGAATTCCTCAGAACATAATCACCTTCATTAGCTGCATGAGTTGGGTCATATGAAATACCGTGACTACATGTTTCATGGTTAGCAAGTACGCGTGTACCTATATTTAATTTGAATGGAATGATTGGATTAATTTAATTAGTAAAGTGGACTCCATTAGTGATAAAAATGTCAGCATCAAATTATATACGTATATATACACACATATAAATTTATTTAGCTTTGAAATATATTTAGTAATTAACCTAGTTAATTAACCCATGCCTTTTAAATGAATATTCTGAATTTGATTAAATGGAAATAGACTAGAATGCCTATATATTAATTTAAACAGAAAGTATTCCCTAAAATTATATGTAAATAATGCAAATTAAACCAGTAGCCTCTCTCAAAAACGGCTTTATTTATCAATCTTAAACCAAAGTTACTGGACGAAGTGGATGAAGGGAGGAAGGAGAAGGGTATTTGTGACGAATTTTCAGTTGAAAAGTCCACCCTGAGTACCATTAATATACTATTTTACGTAATTTTAATTTTGTAAGCATGTTTACTGTATTAATACTTCACTGATGAGTAGTATATTTGTATAGTTATATACAAATAAAGTACATTTAGTTATAAAGAACTTCTTTTATAATGAACAATTATGCTGGGATTTTGGTGTTCATTATATCAGGAGTCGACTGTAAACAGCTTTGACTGAAAATTAACAACGACCTAAACCAAAGTATTGCTACAGCTTCAGATGTGATATCAGCTTACCACTTCCATAGAGACAGATGTCTAGTTCTACTACTCTCACAGTCATCAAAAGAGGTGTGGCTATCCACCCATCTCTCTCAACAGATAGTACTACAGTCTGTCCTTCGTATACTGAAGCACTTATCTCCACAAAGTTGACTGTTACTATGTTATCTAAAAATAAAAACTTTGTGAAATACACAAACTTAGTTATTTTATACAGTGAAACTGCACCAAGAACTCTAAATAAGGAAACAATCAGGAATTTCCCTTTATAGGATTGCTTACCACATGTGTGTCCATCTTCATTTAGTGTATAGCCAGTATTACAAGCACAAGTATATGATCCTGGTGTATTTAGACATATATGATCACATCCACCATTGTTAGCTAAGCATTCATCAGTATCTACAGTTTGAAAATTAAAAAAGAAGTAATGAAATCAATCAAGGAAGCTTTAACTATCTCTATATATACAGCTAATCCACAGCTAGAGGAAATCCAACCTACGTATATACGTACACTAGAAGTACTACATTACCATTAATTGTGCTTTGAAGGACAGATTTGCTCCACACTCCACATCCAACATCAGACACAGCTCTCACTCTCACTTGGTAGGAATGTACAGATTGAAGGTTCTCTATTGTAACTGATGTACTAGTTGGGTTTGGCAATACTCTATTCCAATCTGTTTAATGACTTGTACTCAATTTAATAGTTTTGGATGGGACGTTCACTTGAAGGTGCCAACCAGAATACCCAAAGAGCTGGTTGAACACAACTGATACTCACTAGATCCACCTTTTTCACCTGTGCTGGTACTGTGATCAGGAAACACAAAAGTATATTTCACAATTATATGTGTATAGCTATTGATGGACTATCATAAAATATATAAGATAAAACTTGAGCCATTGATAGATCCTGATGTTTACATACTGTAAGGGTCAATGGCTTAAACTGTTTATATGATATGTACTGCATGGACCAAATTCTCAGGTACTATACATATTAATAAATAAAATGCTCATTTCAAGTATTACCTTTATAAGTTCTCTTTGACACTCTTGTACTGAAAGGTCCTTCACCAACTGATGAAATTGCTGCTACCCAAATATAGTAGGTTGTACCTTGTGTAAGTCCACTCAGTGTAGCTATTGTACCAGTGATTCCTGACATTGTTGAGGCTCCAGATGGTGGTTCTGTTGAGGTACCACTGCTTGTAGAATACCACACAGTGTATGAAATGTCATAATCAAAATCAGTTATTGGTGTCCAGCTAATAGTGAGAGTAGGTACTTTAGTAAATACAACTCTTACAAACACACCAGTGACCTTTGGAGGTACTGATAAGGTAACTGCAGATGAAGATATTATGTAGTGGAATGTAATTAGAAATTAGAAAATTATGTAAATAATCATTAAAATTTTAGGAAAAGAAATTATAAAAGGTGCAGTTGAGATTTGGAGGATTGTCAGTACGTAGAATACACAGTCAGCTATAATAAACAATATTATATATATATTTCCAATTCATTTTTCGACATCAACAAATCAGGAGTGCATAATTCGTTTTTTATTCATTATGCACTCCTGACAAGTAGACACACTTTACCATATTAGCCTGTTAGCTACACACTGTGATCAATGGAATAATTATTACAGTACAAACTTCCAATTCATGCTAGTCAGTCAAAATTGGTGGGAGAGACAGGTCAAAACCTCTTTGTATATGGTATGATATTGTTCCAATTATATTTGAATAGACCATTTAAAAGGTCGGTACAGTAGGTTTTGAATGTGTCTTGATGACTCCAATTTAACTGGGAATCCCTAATACCCTGATTAACCAACTTCTTCTATTATGAATAAATAAAGAAGCTTTTATATATCTATATAATATATTACACTTGTACATACCAATGTTGCTGGTCACAGAATCACAGGATACCAAACCTTCCCTTGAAGAGATACAGGTGACGGTATAGTTAACTCCAGAAGTCAAACCTTCAACAGTTAGTACTTTAGTAGAATCAGAGGTGGACACCATCTTTGTGGGTAGACTAGAAATGTTGGGAGAGATTGTACAGTCAGATGAATCAATTAAAGGTGATGATGAAAGTGTAAATGTTATTCTTGTTGAATGTGGTGAAGAGAGAAAGGAGATTGTGGGAGCTACAGAAAAGAGGATGATTAAATAGAGAATTGATGCAGTTGATCACAACATATATTATATACCATGTTGTCTGGTCCTTCTAACTACTGTCACTTCTTTTCCATCTCCCAAATCATTGAAAGCCATTACTCTCACTCTGTACTCAGAGTTGATTACTAGTCCAAGAATGGCTGCTCTTGTTGAACTGAGAATACGATGTACAAGAACACCATTGCTGTACACTCTGTACTTGACAGGAAGTCCTCCTGTGTTGGAGGGTGCTGTCCAGTGTAAGTTCAGCTGGTCACATTTGTCAGGTGGTGGAGTTATAACCAGTCCAGTGGGAGCACCTGGAACTGTTGGGACATGAATATACAGTCAATGAAAGTTCTATATATATAAACAAGAAACTGATGTGGCATTAAAATCATGCATTACTTGAACCATTGCTGGATGAAATAATATATATATATATATATATAAATGATGCCATTTTCATGAGTATGATGTAAGAGCAAAAGTTTGTTATAATGCAAACTACATAAGTACTGTATGTACAGTGCAACCTTGAATCAGTGGTTACCCTTGGGTCACAGCAAGCTGTTATAAAGATGCCTGCTAAATGTATATCATTATCTGCACTGTAGTAGTACAAAAGAATTTCAGTTAAGGCACCACTACTCTACCATGGGTACCTTGAAAGGTTGTTTTCATTGCTCTTCTACTGTATTTTCCATGGAGTTTATTAGATATATATAGCACAAACCCAAACATAATATGTAGTTCCACTTTGAATTCCAATTGACAGTAAAATGGAAGTTGAATAAGATATTAATTCAAGAGCATCATTTGGAGGAGTGTTCTGATTGGTTGCAGAATACTGTACTACATAAGAGATATTCTGCCCTATCGGAGCAGTCCAATGAACCAATAGGGAGGGCTTTCTTCTACTAACTGTAGCTATCACAGAGACTCCTTGTACTTGAGGAGGTGCTACATCATGAAGAGGTTGCCATTAAGATATGTATGTGTATACAAATATACGTATAAGAAATATCATGTAGTGTATATACGTATACACTAAACAAGGACCATTGAGCATTAATATTCTAATAAAACTCAAGTTTACCACTGTGCTATAAGGCCTTTTCGGAGAATACCACTCCTCATCAGTAGCACTGGGTAGCAATTCTTTAGAGTAACCAAGCTACCAATTTAAAAATGTCAAACCTAAAACTCAGAAAACTCTATAACCAACATCAATATTATTATGTAGGCAAAATAGTACTGTTTGACGTTTTTAAATGTGTTTCAGCCAATCCTTTGTCGAGAGATAAAGAATTGGTAGCTTAGTTACTCTAAAGAATTGCTACCCAGTGCTACTGATGAGGAGTGGTATTCTCCGAAAAGGCCTTATAGCACAGTGGTAAACTTGAGTTTTCTGACGATTTTTACTATGAATTACTAAGCCCATAAGCAGGGGCCGCAACCCTTTCTTCAATGCCGCGATGGCGAGACTAAGTGAGTCCAATGTAGGTGTTAAAACAGTTAATAATTTCCTTGTTCATTAATATTCTACTTACACTAGTACCTTGAAATGTAATTGCTGAGGTTCTTAAGTTGCAGGATCCTTGATCCCTGTCTGTTACAGCAGCTACCCAAATGTAGTATGTGGTCCCTTGTGAAAGATCAGTCAATGTGGCTGATGCACTAATAATTCCTGACAGTTCCGATGCTTCAAATGGTGGTTCTGTTGTAGTATCACTATTTGTGGAATACCAAACTGTGTAAGTTACTCCAGATTCAGATACTGCAATCCATGAAACTGTCAAAGATGGAGATCCATCTAACGTCCCTTTACTAACTTGTAAGGATTCTATATAATACGTATATTAATAAAGGATATATTTAGTAGTAGCGACGTATATACAGCATATAAATCTGTAAATATTATAATGTATTCAAACACATTTAAGTTATTTACTTATGACTCAGCCTCATAGGTTTGGTAACGTTTATTAAAGAGAATGTGGTGTATTCAGAGAGTACAGTATATGATATTGTAAGTTCTTTTTGGTGTATATAAACCGTTGGCTATGATGGAATACATACGTATATATATAAAGCTCCTTAAATAATCATAGTGATAATCAAATCACATGCACAGAAACCTTTTTGGTTAAGTGAATGTATACTTTACTAGCATATTTATAATTAATCTAGATATTCAGAATATTAATATATACAACCATTATTATCAGTGGCACAATTAAAATTTTGAATGGCGATTATTGTTAAACATTGCTGGGATAGGAGCTATAGGACAAATTAATGGTTAAACAAAATCACCATTGCTGTACAAGTACAGGTAACATTTTCCTCATGACGGAGCGACAGAGAAGAACGCATAGAACGAGTGAGCACACTTTCACTTTAAAATAATAGCTTTAAGCAATACAGCAACCACATAGCTACATAAATGAAATTTGACAAAGGCAAGAGAATAGTTTTGGCTGGTCTACGTACTGGTTGTCTCAGTTAAATTTGGTTCCTCCCATTCGACTAGAGGACCTGCCAAGTTTGTGCTGGGGTGAGGTGGAGGACCAGGCACACTTTTTGTTAAATTGCTGTAAACTTAATATTATGAGAAAAGATGTATTAACTTATGGCACCCAGCTTAATCCTAATTTGATTTAGAGAACGCAAAAAAGGTAGTGCATAGATGAGCTGGTAGAAATATGTCTATATACATACACTTAAAGATGTGCATATTGTATTTCATAAATTGGTGTGAAAACCATAAATTTATACGTATATCCATAATAGTTACGTATATACGTATGTCATGTTGAGGGGTTAAATACTTTCTGTACATGTGTTGCCTTTTTTATTATGTTAATAAAATCATACGCACCTCTCACTTCAGTTTTAACAATTTGCTTAGTAACATTTCCCTCTCCAATACTGTTGTTGGCACTAACTTCAATTGTGTACACTGTGTTTACATCTAAATTACTGATCATGATCAGTCTATTCTGATTAGATAAGTTTAAACTGATTGATTCATTTTCTTTGCTTCAATACTTTACTGTATATCCAGTGTGAGGTAGTCTACCAATAAACTGTTCTGTTATGTTCCAGTGAACTGTTATACTGTTGCATGTGATATTTGAGAATGAAACAGAATCTGGTGCCTCAGGAACTGAAAGAGCAATCAAGCATACTATTAACAGTAAATGATCATTCAATTTCTACATCAGACTTACCATCATATGTAATCCAAACTCTCTCACTAAATTCTCCAATTCCAGCATCAGAAATGGCTGCTATCCAAAAGTTATAGGTCACTCTACTACTTGGAATAGGCAAGCCCACCATTTTAGTGTATGTACGTTTTATATTTGTTACAGTTATACTCTTTGTCATTACTGATGTTCCATTTGGACTAGTAACATTTGCAGCATTACCATATTTGATAATATAGCTGTATTTTGCACTGGAATTTGGTGATATCCATGTAAAAGATTGTTTCACATCATTATCCATTACCTTAGTTTTATTGATATTGACCTCTTTAATCTTTCCTGGTTCTACAGAAACAACAGCACATATACAGTATGTGTAATGTTAAGGTTGAGATATCACTACATGTTACTCATAAGTTTTCACTGTTCCATTTGCCTCAAAGCATGCTTCACTTCCATTCTCATCATATGCTATACAATGTACCATATATGTTGTATCAGACTTCAAAGAATCTTGTTTTGTGTGATCTTGTTTAGTGAAGGAGATTGTAGTTATTTCAGTCTTGTTGAATGTACTAATAGTGCAGTTGTATCTGTAGTGTTCTGATGGTTTGTTGATAGTGATGCCCTTTGGAAAGTGTGGATCTATCTGGAGTGGTCTAGTAGCTGTGAATAGTAGAGTTGTGTACTTGCGTAATACATGAGAGAGTATGACATATATACTCAATTGTTTGTTAATACGCATTCAATATATACGTATACGTACAGTATGTGCTACTCACGCCTTTCCTCAGTTGTATAATTCTTATCCACAAACGGTCCGACTCCTAAATCATTCACAGCCTTTACTCTAAACATATATTTTGTCATAGATATCAACTGTGCTATGTGCACATTCAAAGTAGTAACATTTAATGATATGGAAGTGTTAGTGATTAAATAAATGTATTCAATAACATATCCAGTGATGGGGAGATCTCCAGTGACACTTGGGGACATCCATGAAATGTTCACATCACAAGCCTTTCCAGTAATGTTTACCTCTAAGGGAGCTGGTGGTTCTGTAAGGGTGGAGGGATCGAATACTTTTAGTAGACATTTGAGCGGCGACTTAATGTATCAATGTTAACACTAGAGCATGTTATTTGCATCACAGTTACTATAAGTGGGGCAGATGTAATGTATATGTACCTACAGAAATTTATAGTTAAAGTACAGTTCATACATAACAAAATGAGAGTATTTTAAATGATGGTTGGGATAGCACTATTTTACTTTTGATAGAATGTGAAACAGGATTGAAACAAGAGGTTAGCCAAAGGAAGTAATCCCTATCCTATATAGGTGAAAATAACCCTATATGTAGCTGTTTTCTAGCAATTATAAAGAGTACCATGCAAAAATACGTTTACTACTACCATCCATACTCTGGAATCAATTTAGCAAAACTAAGTGGAGTATATAGACTAAATGTCAATGACAAAGATTATTTGGAAACACACAAAATATGAATTAGAAAGTAACGACAAATTGTTGATGTACACTATATAACAGTAAGAATTAAAAGTTTTCATAATTTGGTATAGTGAAACTTATAGAGCTAAAGGCTAATTGTGTTAGTTGCACAATCTAAGTGACCTACATATCAGTTACATTACCTGAATATGTCATCTCTGACATTCTTATGCTGTAAGTTCCTGGTACACCTGACGAAACAGCTGATACCCAAATATAGTAGGTTGTACCTTCTGCAAGTCCACTCAGTGTAGTTGATGTACCAGTGATACCTGACACATATAATGCCCCAGATGGTGGTTCTGCAGTAGTACCACTATTTGTAGAATACCACACAGTGTAGGTTATTCCAGATCCAGGTACTGCAGTCCATGAAACTCTCAGAGATAGAGAACCATTAGATATACCTCTTGTAATGTTGACACCTTGGACTTTAGGTGGAGTTGGTGGGGTAGCTAAGATATAAAGGTTGGGCTAGGATTAATGCAGATACACTTATACAGATACCAATTATGGGTATACTTTATGTGCAAAGAATTTCAGTTTTCAATTATACATAAGGACCTGACTTATGTATTGTCTATTAAAGTTGCTACATCAAGTTCCTGCTTTATGGTTTAAACACGTAATATATGTGGTAACTATGGCTGTGAGTTGAATCATAACTCTGCACATATACACAATAGGACAGCTATGCTCTGCAATTAATTGTACAAACTTACCAAGCACTACTGTGTAAGTTGTTGTGATTATTTCATTCATAGTCACACGACAAGTGTATGTTCGAGCATGACTTGTAGAAAATGTAGAAAAACCTAATTTCCTAGTAAGTCCACCAGTTGTCCACACTTCACCTGTGGGTTCTACTATACTTCCTGTACTATACCACTGTTTGGGTGTCCCTGGCCTACTACACTGTAACTCTACTGATTGACTAATGGTAGGTGTTGCAGTTATGTTGACTGGAGAACCTGATCCAACTGTAATAGTTGTAGCTGCTTGTGAAGCAACTGAAGGAGAGAGCGTAGGCAAGATAAAAGTGTAATTATATCTATATATTATACATACATAATATTATATAGGATTAGGCTGTGGTCTACGCTAGGATGCATGCGTCTTAAGGGTGTCTGTTATAAATTGAAGTAATATATTATAGTCTACATTATTCAATTTAGAAATATTAACCTAGAGATTCTATTGGGGCTAAACTTTCAAAGATAATTAAGAATTTCAACTTACCCTTGGAAGATAAGATAATTATCCAACTGAGAAATATCCAATAAACTGAGCCAATCTCCATTTCCTAGCTGAAGTGTTAAAGTACCACTACTACCCGTGGGACCAATGTAAAATGAATTTGGGTAAATTCTATGTTTTCTTGCCTGTTATAGTGTTTCTTATGGTTTCTCTTTATTCTTTATTACTCAATGGAAAGTTTCCTTATATAAAAGTACTCCTCTTGGAAACTGCACACTCACTTTCATTTACATATTACTAGTATCTCAAGCTTATTATATCCCGTACTAGAAAACTCTTATTACATAAATCTTTGCAAGATTTCATACAAGATCTTCACAAGATCTTTCTTGTGAATCTTGCCAAAATCATGCATGAAATCGAAACAGGTATAAAAATTACCAAGATACGTACATGTTTTATACAGGTTCCCCAAGATAATGGAAAGGTATATATATACGTACATGTTATAAACATATAAAATATGTACAATGATGTAATATTAAAAAGTCAAAGAGAAAAAGGTTTATATGTTGACAATTTACTTAACAAAGTATACCTTTGTGTCTCTACACTTTTAATTTGCCTCTGCTGTCAAAATCTTTAGGTCCCAATCAGCACCATACCATTTATCAATTAATGTAAGTATAGCTTGTTGACTCACTCTCTGTCCAATGTGCTCTTTTTAGAGCAAACTAAGAATGAAATTGAGAGCTCCTCTTTTGAAAATAAAATGTCAATTAACTGCTGCATACCAAAAGCATATGCATCCCTTGATGGCAATCTCATCACATTAATGCCATAATAGTCATTTCATTCCTCTCCTGTTTCACTCCTGTCCGTCCCTTCTACTTGACTTCCACACTAGCTCTGCTCCATCAAAGTATTCATCATCTTCTCCATCATCAGTCTACATCCAGCAGTTGTCCACACTTCACCTGAAGTGGCATTAACTGTACTTCCTGTAGTATACCACTTCTTGACTGCTTGTGACACACTGTAACTCTACTGGTTGACTAATGGTAGGTGTTGCAATAATGTTGACTGGAGGAGAACCTGATCCAACTGTAATAGTTGTAGCTGGTTGTGAAGTAACTGAAGGAGAGAACAAAAGTATGCATACAAAGAAACCTTCAGTGCTATATATTTCTAGAGTAATTATATACATTCATATTTTACAAGAATAGGGGTGAAAAATAGCTATATAGAGATAATAATTAAAGTGAATATCAATCTTAATACTACTTAATTAGAGAGGTGGATATAAATATGATTTAGAAACTTTCACCTAGAGATAATCGATCTAAACTTTCAAAGATGAGATTTTCAATTTACCCTTAGAAAGAGGACGAGATAATTATCCAACTGAGAAATATCCCAACAAACCATTTCCTAAATTCTATGTTTTCTCGTCTGTTATTGCTGTTTCTTATGGTTTCCCTTTATTATAACTCAATGGAAGGTTTCCTTTATAATGTTAGACACTACACATATAGCTACACACATGCACATATGCTAAGATATAGCCATGATTTGTTACCATAATCCTTTTGTGGTCAGAGCCTACATGTGCAACCAGCTATCAGAGGTTCTAACAAAAGTCAGATATTCTGCATGAAGTAGCACTGTTCAGTTGCCACATAATAACGCTGTAGAAGTAATTGTTATCAGTGGAGGGTCTAGACATTTGCAGGGAGTGCTAAGCTTTAAGTTTTCTATATTATTTCAAGATTTGCTATACGTAGTTATTTATTTTAAGTAGTTTCATGGTGTAGGAAGATGGCTCAAAATATTATATATGTTATTGGGGTGATTTCATTGATTGCATAAATTCCATAATGCACCTTCATGTTATATATAGATACCAAGTACAACAAATCACATTCCTGCCTCATGACTACAAGAAAAATCCTAGTGTTGTGAACCCCCAGCATCCATCCACATAGACAATTTATATACATTTTCATTATTAAGATCATGCTTAAGGTCTGAGGATCAAGCTGAGTGTAATCCTGTTAGTAAAGATGATGCACCCAAACATAGAAGTGATGTGTATGGTTAGGTTTCAGTATGCCACTTCTGCAATGTTAGCCTTACCATATGATCACAGTCTTGTTTTGATACTTTTTCCACATGTGAATGTTTTTATTTAACTTGTATATTTTTACTTGTATATTTTTATTCTTAATAACATTTGTTTGAAAGTTTTCTTGGCAACAAGTTGAAATAGCCTATACATGCAGGAGTTACAGTACTTATGCATTATGTATCAAACAAGTGACTGCTCTTCTCTTGGTTTGTACTCCAAAGGGAGTGTCAATGAGAATATGAAACACTTCATCTCTCTCTCCATCATCTTCATCGGCCACTAGTTCCACTGATATGCACTGTCTCTCAAACGACTTGTAAACTTCAGAGAAGGTCAGTGTAGAATTCCCCAGAACATAATCACCTTCATTAGCTGCATGAGTTGGGTCATAAGAAAAATACCGTGACTACATGTTTCATGGTTAAAAACGTGTGTTAGTGAGGTTACTGGCTTAATTTGCATTATTTATGTATAATATAGGGAACAACCACGATGTTTTCTGTAATAAACATATGCTAGTGTATTTCCATTGAATCAAATTCAGAAGATTTATTTTAAAAGGCACAGGTTTGTATTTTCAAAATAAATTTATTTTGTATGTATGATTAACACTAATGGAGTCCACTATATAGCATAAAGAGTAAGAGAGAGTTATGTAGATTTAAAAACATTTACTATCCAATCATTATAATACACATTCAAATGAAGGATAATAGGTACACAGATATAGCTGTGACTTTAAGATGTAAAATTAACAAGACCTCAACCTAAAGCAAAGTACTGCTACAGCTTCAGATGTGATATCAGCTTACCACTTCCATAGAGACAGATGTCTAGTTCTACTACTCTCACAGTCACCACAAGAGGCGTGGCTATCCACCCTTCTCTCTCAACAGTTAGTACTACAGTCTGTCCTTCGTATCCTGAAGCACTTATCTCCACAAAGTTGACTGTTATTACGTTATCTAAAAAATAAAAACTTACTTATTTTATACAGTGAAACTGTACAGTGTATCTAGATCTCTTTCTAGTCAAACAAGAACTCTAAATAAGGCAACAATAGGGAATTTCCCTTTACAGGATTGCTTACCACATGTGTGTCCATCTTTATTTAGTGTATAGCCAGTATTACAAGCGCAAGTATATGATCCTGGTGTATTTAGACATATATGATCACATCCACCATTGTTAGCTAAACATTCATCAGTATCTACAGTTTGAAAATTAAAATACATGTGCTGAAATCAATCAAGGAAACCTTAACTGTCTCAATATATACAGCTAATCCACAGCTAAAGGAAGTCCAACCTATATACACTAGAAGTACGTACATTACCATTAATTGTGCATTGAAGGACAGGTTTGCTCCACACTCCACATCCAACATCAGACACAGCTCTCAGTCTCACTTGGTAGGTATGTCCAGATTGAAGGTTCTCTATTGTAACTGATGTACTAGTTGGGTTTGGCAATACTCTATTCCACTCTGTTGATCTACTTAATGACCTGTACTCAATTTCATAGTTTTGGATGGGACGTTCACTTGAAGGTGCCAACCAGAATGCCCAAAGAGCTGGTTGAACACAACTGATACTCACTAGATCCACCTTTTCAACCTGTGCTGGAGCTGTGATCAGGAACCACAAAAGTATATTTGACAATTAAATGTACATATATAGCTATTGATCATGATGGACTATATAAGATAAAACTTGAGCCAGTGATAGATTACGATATTTACATTCTGTGAGGATCAATGGCTCAAACTGTTTATATGATATGTACTGCATGGACCAAATTCTCAGGTTCTATACATATTAATACATAGAATGCTCCTTTACAGTAATACCTTTATACGTTCTCTTTGTCACTCTTGTACTGAAAGGTCCTTCACCAACTGATGAAATTGCTGCTACCCAAATATAGTAGGTTGTACCTTGTGTAAGTCCACTCACTGTAGCTATTGTACCAGTGATACCCGACACATTTAAGGCTCCAGATGGTGGTTCTGTTGTGGTACCACTGCTTGTAGAATACCACACAGTGTATGAAATGTCATAATCAAAATCAGTTATTGGTGTCCAGCTAATAGTGAGAGTAGGTGCTTTAGTAAATACAACTCTTACAAACAGACCAGTGACCTTTGGAGGTACTGATAAGGTAACTGTAGATGAAGATATAAGTAGTTGAAAATAATATTTAAAAACATGTATAAGGTGCACAGTTGAGATGTGAAAGATTGTTTATACAAATAAACAATATCATCCAGATCCAGAGCTACAACATAATGCTAAATAATGCCAGTGGTACAGACCAATCCAATCTAATCAAAACAAGTAACAAATCGACACGCTTTGCCATATTAGCCTGCAGCTGCACACTCATGATCAATGGAATAATTATTTACCCATTTACATACCATTTATATATCTATATAGTCGTACATACCAATAATGCTGGTCACAGAATCACAAGATACCAAACCTTCCCTTGAAGAGATACAGGTGACGGTATAGTTAACTCCAGAAGTTAAACCTTCAACAGTTAGTACTTTAGTAGAATTAGAGGTGGACACCATCTTTGTGGGTAGACTGGAAATATTGGGAGTGATTGTACAACTTGATGAATCAATTAACGGTGGTGATGAAAGTGTAAATGTTATTCTTGTTGAATGTGGTGAAGAGAGAAAGGAGATTGTGGGAGCTACAGAAAAGAGAATGCTTATATATGTATAGAGAGAGAGATTTGATGCAGTTGATCACAACATATATAATATACCATGTTGTCTGGTCCTTCTAACTCCTGTCACTTCTTTTCCATCTCCCAATTCATTGAAAGCTATTACTCTCACTCTGTACTCAGAGTTGATTGCTAGTCCAAGAATGGCTGCTCTTGTTGAACTGAGAATACGATGTACAAGAACACCATTGCTGTACACTCTGTACTTGACAGGAAGTCCTCCTGTGTTGGAGGGTGCTGTCCAGTGTAAGTTCAGCTGGTCACATTTGTCAGGTGGTGGAGTTATAACCAGTCCAGTGGGAGCACCTGGAACTGTTGGGACATGAATATACAGTCAATGAAAGTTCTATATATATAAACAAGAAACTGATGTGGCATTAAAATCATGCATTACTTGAACCATTGCTGGATGAAATAATATATATATATATAAATGATGCCATTTTCATGAGTATGATGTAAGAGCAAATGTTTGTTATAATGCAAACTACATAAGTATGTACAGTGCAACCTTGAATCAGCAGTTACCCTTGGGTCACAACAAGCTGTTATAAAGCTGCCTGCTAAATGTATATCATTATCTGCACTGTAGTAGTGCCAAAGACTTCTAGTTAAGGCACCACTACTCTACCATGGGTACCTTGAAAGGTTGTTTTCATTGCTCTTCTACTGTATTTTCCATGGAGTTTATTAGATATAGCACAAACCCAAACATAATATGTAGTTCCACTTTGAATTCCAATTGACAGTAAAATGGAAGTTGAATAAGATATTAATTCAAGAGCATCATTTGGAGGAGTGTTCTGATTGGTTGCAGAATACTGTACTACATAAGAGATATTCTGCCCTATCGGAGCAGTCCAATGAACCAATAGGGAGGGCTTTCTTCTACTAACTGTAGCTATCACAGAGACTCCTTGTACTTGAGGAGGTGCTACATAATGAAGAGGTTGTCATTAACATATGTATAAGTTTTCATAAATATTCATTTAGTGAATATACGTATACACTAAACAAGGACCATTGATATTCTACTTACACTAGTACCTTGAAATGTAATTGCTGAGGTTCTTAAACTGTAAGGTCCTTGATCCCTGTCTGTTACAGCAGCTACCCAAATATAGTATGTGGTTCCTTGTGAAAGATCAGTCAATGTGGTTGATGCACTAAAAATTCCTGACAGTACTGATGCTCCAGATGGTGGTTCTGTTGTAGTACCGCTATTTGTGGAATACCACACAGTGTAAGTTACTCCAGATTCAGATACCGCAATCCATGAAACTGTCAAAGATGGAGATCCATCTAACGTCCCTTTACTAATTCTAACACCTCTCACTTGTAAGGATTCTATACAATATGAATAATAAATAGTACGTATATATAAAGGACATATTTAGTAGTAGCTACGTATACAGAGTGATATATAACTTCAAATGAAGTCAAACACATTTGAATTTTAAGTTATGGCTCAACATCAAAGTAGAGGAAACATTTATTAAGGAGTATATACTGTATGTGGTGTAGGTGTGATATAGTATGTTCTTTTTGGTGTAAAATGCATGCTATGAAATACATAATAAAATAAAGATCCTTAAAAAAATCATAATGATATACGTATAAGGAACACGTAATCATTCACAAACATACAAAAATACCTTAAACTAACTGTTCCATTCTGTATATACCAATTAATGGTGACTCATCATTTCACAGTCATGATATATAAGTGAATGAAATGACTAGCTTTAATTTTGAAACATTGAATATATAATATATAGGTCCCAATGCAAAATTGTATGTATTGTATAGGTACATTATCATAACCCTATCATTTTGAAAAACATTGATCCCAACAATAATTGACCTATTATAGCTACGTACATTACCTGAATATGTAGTCTCTGGCATTCTCATGCTATAAGGTCCTTGAACTCCAGCACCACGGATTTCAGCTGCTATCCAAACATAGTAGGTGGTATTGGATTGAAGTCCAGTCGGACTGAGTGTAGTTGATGTATCTGTAATTCCTGATCTCTTCATAGCATCAGATGGTGGATCTTTTTCAGTACCACTATCAGTTGAATACCTAACTACATATAATATATCATACATTTGATGAGTTACTGCAGTCCATGAAACAGTCAAGGATGTTACACTTTGAGTTAACATGACTCCTTGTACTTGAGATGGCAGAGGTATTACAAGTAGAGGAGGTGGAGTTTCTGTAATAAAGTAAATCAAATTTGTCAATACATACGTATACGTATTATGCCACTGGTCCAATATTACCACCATATTTATATTCCCATTATGAAATAAGCTGTGGAATATTTTGCATTATTTTGAGAATATATATATATATATATATGTTTTCATTGATTCACCTAATCCAAGTAAGTCCAAGTATAATAACCAATACAGTGTCCTCTAACATTCCATTGACTTGTGACATTGATGGGTTAAATATGCACTCATATATGTATATACGTATGTGCTGAAATTACAAAATTATCTTATTTTTAGATAACTAAAATATAAATTGATTTTAATAATTACGTATATACTGTAAAGTGTATGTGTCTATGCGAATTAATTATGCAAGGCAATGCCTGGGCACATAAATTTCTATATATACTTTACGGTATATGAAATTAACGGCAAATGGCTGTTGCATGTATTTAGCAAATCAATGGTGATCAGAACCAGCTTTCCTGCATGAGTTAATTCAGCAATAATTACTATTTCATAGTTTAACTTCCCTCTTCATGAGATTATTTAATTAATTTAATTGTTACGTATGTATATACCCAAATCACTCTCAATTGAATCTCATCATCATGAAAATTCCTCATTGTAATGATATTCCACTGTAGGAGAATCACTCTATATGAACAATAATTATTGTACAATAACACTCACCTAGTATTACTGGATAAGTAGTAAGTGTAGTGGTACTAAGTGAACTTGAAGTAACAATACATGTGTATCCTTTAGCATGAGATGGATTGAATGACGAGATAGATAGTGTTCTGATAGCTCCAGCTTTAGTAGTAAGTTCTCCATTAGTGGGAGTTACTACAGTTCCATCAGTGTACCAGCCCTTAAATACACCCATCCTTGCACATTCCATCTCTACAGGTTGACTGAGGGAAGGTGTTATAGTGATAGGAGTAGTTGGATCATCAGCCCTTCCAACTCTAAATGTGTTGATAGCTGATGGATTAACTACAGAATTTGTCAACAGAGAAAATAATTGAAAATAAAGCAGTTAACATTGTTTCAATAAATCAAGAAAATTATATAAAAAAAAACAGCAGAAAAAGGAAACAAGCTTAAGCCACCATTCAAAAATAAAGATAAAAATAAATAAAATGTTATAATATTTGCATATGAATCCGTAATATATATAAATATAAATATATGAGGCAACCAGTATAGTTAGAATAAAAACAATAGATGAAGACTAAAAATTAAATTCCTAATGACTGTTACTATATAAGATGGTTCTACATTCTAATACACAAGCATGTACAGACACAATTCAACACTAATGATACCAAATTATTGTAAAGATTATCACATAATGACTCACCAAGTACCACAGGGTAGGTTGTCTTTGTTTGAGTATCACCACCAGAAGATACCAAACAAGTGTATGTTCCAGCATGACTTGGAGTGAATGAAGAGAAAGCCAATATCCTAGTAGCTCCAGCAGATGTACTTATTTCATTTGAGGTGGGTGTTACTTTACTTCCTGTAGTGAACCATTGTTTACCGACCCTAATCCTAGCACACTGCAGCTCTACTGATTGACCAATGGTAGGTGTTACAGTAGTGGTAGTAGTGTAAACAGGAGTGGTCGCTACTATAATAGTAGTTGCTTGAGATTTGGTTATCTGAACTGTAAGAAATAAAAGTCATTCACGGTCTATTCAACTTCAAAATATTAAATTATGCAAACTAAATTTTTAAGGAATTAACATTTGTAGTGTTATGTTATGGCTGACATTCCTGTCATACCTCGACTTTTAACTTAATCAATCTGCGGAGGTGGATGATGTTATATATATATATATATGGTCTAAATTGTTCTATCGCTCTGCGTGTCCACTATGGTTTGCAACACGCAACTGTAGTTTCGCAGTGAGTAACAGACTTCAATCTTCACAGAGTGTTAGCAGTCGAGTCAAATTAAGTTTTGACAGGTCAGCACCTCCTATTAATATTGTAACCGCCGATGGTCCAACATCTCCCAGATACATGGCTGACCCATCATTTCTACCAATAGCTAGAAGCAGCAGTAGACCTGATTCCTAAGAGAGCAGTTATTATTGTTATGGGTGACATGAATGCTAAGGTTGGGAAATGGAAATCTGGTGACAGGTACTCTTGCTTGGGGTCTTAGTCAAAGGGTAAGAGAAATGATAATGAAGAGGATTTCCTGGAATTTTGCGAATTTGCCGGGCTTACCATAGCCAATAACCTGTTTAAGCATGCCTCCAGATGTGTCATGACCTGGCAAGACTATCTCCACGATCTAGAAGGAGGGGCCACTCTCCCAATTTACAATCAATTGGCTGCATAGCTAATATCTTCTCGTGCCATGTCAGCTCAGTGAAGAATTCCAAGGCTTGGGCTGGTTGTTGCTTATCTTGTAACCACAGATTAGTCACTATGGACTCAATCTCAACAAAGAAGCATTGGTACAGAAAGCATGATATCCACTGGCCAGCAATTTGTATTGAAGATCTATGCAAGAGCTCATTTCTACAGGCTACATTTTCCAATCTGGTTTCTGATAAGCTTCCCAGCAACCCTCCTGGACCATTGAGCTGGAATGAATTTGGTGAGGTGTTCTGCAGTATTGCCACAGATAGTGTTGGAAGGACAACGAGGACCCAGGCAAAAGTCAACTGCTGAGGTCCTAGCCCTGGTGGATGAGATACGCAAGCTGAGATTGAAGGAAAATGCTGCAAAAACAAGGAAACAGAAGGTTGAGGCATGTTCTACCACACGAGACAAGCGGAGCCAACTGACAGCTTTACTGAGGAACAAAGGCATAGGGAGGCTGATGGCAAGGGTAGAAGAGATAGAGACAGTCGAGAAGGTGGACAAAAACTGTTTGCAGCAGTCAGAGTACTGTAACTTCGTACTTAAGTACGTAAAAAGCCTTCCCTTTGCTTACACAGTGGGTATTTCACAAGGGGACAGGTTCAGCCCTATTACCTTCACCACCTCATTAGAGTCAGTTCTCAAGAAAGTGCGACCCATGCATTTATTCCCTTCAAGATCAAGCACTGGGATTCCCTACTGAAATACAGTATGCAGATGATACAGATATATGTTGTTCACAAGCCACATCCATCTAGAAGAAGTCATGTATGTGTTAGACAGGGAGTTACAACAGAGACAAGACACAAAGGATACAAGTCCATCATGACAGAATAGAATGGTGGAAAGTGAAGACATTAGGATCCCTACTGGGGGAAGAAGAGGATGTATATAGCATGAAGGATGCACCTAGCAACCATGGCCTTCCATCAGCTTCTTGGATTGCTTGCTAGTGTGAGTGTATCACTGTCACTGAAAGTTTGAATATGGAATGCCATAGTCTGCCCTGCATTGCTGTATGGTTGTGGGACATGGGGATTGACTGCTACCCTGGCTGAGAAACTACGTATGTGCCTTCCACTACCGGCACCTACGGATCATGGCTGGTTACGTAAGGCCAAATTGCATAAGCAATGAGGCCCTGTACAAACTGACCAGGACTCACCCTCTATCAGTAGATCTGCAACTCGTCAGACTGAGACTTTTAGGCCACTTCCTATGATTGCCTATAACATCACCTGAACAGGCAGCCTTGGACCTCTCGGTGGGTGCCGATGCAGTCCTCAAGTCACGAAAGGGAAGGCCCAAGCAATGTCTTTTCAGTATACTATAGCAGGTTATGCAGAAGGCCAACCTCAGCCTGTGGAGTCATAATTGACTAGAAGAGCTACCATTTTTAACTATCTTGTCCTGTGTATTTCTTAACATAGATATAGAAGTATAAGGGCAAACTGGCTAGCTAGGTGAGCACCGCCAGTAGAAATCGCAGAAAATGGCACCCTAACAGAAATTGACTTTTTCCTAGCAAACATCTATATGGCCCTTATGACCCTTAGAGAACCTTTGTATATGCCAAGTTCTTTTTTATTATGGTCAATTTAAAACATCGTGCCATATACGTATATACACTTTTACCGTATCAATATGACAGCCATAGTTTATTTTCATTAACTGAATCAATTAAAGGGAGAATACTAGCTATTATATATATAGGTGCTTTCATTATGTAAACATCTTATTACATGGATGGATGTTATATGTATGTACTGTACATATCTACATATATACGTAGCATATGGTTACTATGTAGGTATAATAGGAAGCATTATTTTGTATAACATGTAGTACTTACTTATTAAAAATGCTTGTATAAGCACAAAGACTGTGACAAAGAAAGATGTAGTTGATGTGATCATCTTCTTTTCATTTGAAATTAATGACTACATACCAGGGAATACATTATATAATATAAATAGAACTTACAAGCCAAAATTATAGCAAGACTGTATAATAATATTGAAAACATTCATGTAAACTCAGAATTTAATTTACAATAAAAATCAGCTTTTATTAGTGTGCATGCTAGGGATGTACGGTACGTACAAAAAAAACGTTTACATTGCGTGCGAAATGTGCTCGTTCTTCGATCGAATTGAGAGCGATTTTCGACCGTTTTTCGCACAAAGTTCACGCTAAATGGCATGATGAAGGGAGCGAACTTTTACGCAATTTCGATAGACTAAGTACTTCGATCGAATTACGTACGAAATGGCATCGAAATTAAGCGCTGACGATTTACACACGTTAACAAGATGTTTAATAAAAATCAACACCCCAAACAACCGATTGCTGACGATTAACAAGCACTATTAATACTCGAGTATTTGGCTTTGAAATTATTACCACTTCAAGAAGTGTTAATAATTTCAAAGCCAAATACAAATTGAGAGCGAATTTCGATCGTAATTCGTCCCTAACTCGCACGAATAATCTTTGACATTTTATCGTAAGATGTTCGTAGTTTAGTCGTAGTTTGATGGTATTAAAAGCGTAGAATGTTGGAAGTCGATCGAAGTTCGATGTAAACCTTTTTTTGTACGTACCGTAAGTATATAGACAAATTCTAAAAATTAAGTAGCTATAAACCTTTCAGTATTGATATAAGTACAAGTACCTGTACAATTCTCCAACTCTTTCCTGGTGTCCTGTAACAAAAGTAAATCTACGTAGTCTTTTATTTAGGTTTTAATGCTGTACCTTAAAACCCTATAAGTGTATACATACATTATACTATAACCTTAATCTTAACCAATTCACATTATACAATATATTATATACTTATATGTAAACATATACGTATTTATGACAACTTTATTATATAAATTATGATAAAATCTACTGTACGTATATTAGATTCTGATACTACATATATATACTGTATCTACACTTTATATAACATATGAGTAACACAAACATCTTATCTATAATAAAATAATAAAGGTTACTTGCTTATTATACAGTTAATCCCCGGGTCTACTTGTAAATACATACATATGACATATATAGTTACTGTACTATATATAACTATACATAAAATGAAAAAGATCGTATTTCAAGTGCAAATATAACTCAACAAGCACTAACCAATTGTAAACTTAATGATAATATATATTGAATATACAATGATTTGTCATTTATATGTGAGAAGTATGCATGTAATGAAAGTTACCCTGGCACTGCAATAACATGAGAGTGAGTTCGATGAACTGAAATTTAACATGCTACTAAGTTATAAGCTTAAGCTAATTTGCTACACTGGCTCTACGTATGTGCATGCAATATACATGTGTTCCACACAAAATATAAAAGGCACCTAGTGTTATTTATATTGTTGTAAACTCTTTTTAAAACATTAAAAAGTTGAAAATAGGTTTCCTAATGCACTCATCAAAAGTATATACGTACACTGATTCCTAAAATACGTTTTCATGCTATGCTATAGTAGTACAGAGATAATAAAGTTCAAAGAGCATGAGTTATAGATTAGCATCTTTTAAAGAGCTAGATGTATCAAAATATTATTAGTAATGCATGACTGTGCATATACTGTATGTATCATTTACTTGAAATAATTGCAATAACTATTATGCCACAATAAAACTTTATTTATGAAATATAAATATGCAAGGTTAATTGGTTACTAGTGTACACATTTAAAAATTTACTTATACTATATATTATAGATTAGATGTACATACATACATATGTATATATATGTACATTATATACTATGAAGTGATAGGGGGTATTTGTTGCGATCATAATAGGATATATATATTGCTGATGAAGACCTCCAGGTTGAAATGTTCTATTTAAAAGAATTCATTGAAACAATAACATTGCAAATGTCCAAGCATCTACCAAACATAACAAGCAAATTGTTTTAAACTTTTTAGTCCAAACACATATACGTACATACGTATACTGCACAATATATACTTGTCTTGTGTTCTCTAGAAATGTTGAGTCCTATACAATTACAAAGCAAGGACCATCAATATCATTCTCTATTAGTGTTTCCAATATAAACAATTAATCTTACACAAACTCTTACAGTATGACCTGTATCATTTATATAGCTAGCAATGCGGAATATATAAGTTATGTAGATTGCATACTGGTTGCTACTGGCCATGGAGTATTAACTTGTAGTTATAGTATAATATACTGCCTTCATGGGTATACAACATAACTGTGAATATATAACAACCTTAATGAAACATATAATATAAGTCTTTATAGGCATGTAGGTTTCATATATAATACTAAAAACACAAAATACATGTAATGCTACAAATATATATGTACGTACGTATATGCCTAGCTCTTAGTCCTATAAGCATCAAATGAATCCAAGTAAGCTTGAAGAATCTCATGACACAATTTATATATTAATTAATTCTGTGAATACAGATATATTGCATGAAATCTACGTATATATATGCAAAATCTATGATCAATACTATATATGCGCTTTATAATTTTGACGTAATACGCTACAGTGATCCATATAGGAATGACTCTATTACTGTATATACTCACAGTTTAAAATATACTGTATATAATCTACAGTTCCATCATGGCAAAATTCAATGTATATACCTAGAGATTCATCAATTCCTTACAGGACCTGGTGAAAACAAGATTCTACGTATGTATAACAACAATATTATAATCCATTTGGTCCATGCTTATAATATGTCATTAGCATCACTATTGATATAATCTTTCTTAATTGTTATATATGTATGTATATCGTATAACAATATTGGATAAGTACTAAATGGAGTGGCACTAACAGGGCTAGTCTTGCATGACATTATAATTGAAATAAATGGACCGGAGAAGCGGTCGAGACTTCAGACTTTAGTTTATTATCTTTCCTAACATAGATTCTAAGATTATTTTGTTTGCTTTAGCAGCTTTAGCCAGATGTTCTGAACAGAAATTGGGCAAGATATGACTAGATGTGAAGTCCACACCAAATTTTTGGGGGAGGCCCATACTATCTACGTGCAGGGATTCCGGCCGATGACAAGTGCCTTTGGATGATTCTACTGACACTGGCATGACAGGATAAGCTACCCTGACTCTTGCGACAGCTGAGACCGTGTGTACCCAGACTGTCAACCCTGGCTCCACAGTGTTGATAATCATGGGGCAGACAAAGAGGGACTCCAACACGGAGACCTTTAGCAACCCTAATGGTGTCACCATCCATACGAAGTCCAATGGCTGAAAGTTGCAGGGCCCCGTTGCCCCTCTTTCCAACACCTCATTGCCTCACTGCATAGAGGTTCAGGGATATCTCTCAAGCTTGAGGGGAGGAGTTGGCTAATGAGAGTGGAGGAACCCACAGGTGAGGCCAAGAAGGTAGAAGGAGCAAGCTGGGTTATACTCCAAATCCCTAGGCCGCCTGATCTAACCAAGAGGGATGCTTGAGTCAAAGCCATCACACTGTCCAAGAGGCCGATGTTGGCTATGGATCCCAGTAAAGATCTTTGCAGTAAATCAAAACTCTCCAACTGTGCTGAAAGAAAGCAGGGAGATGTTCGTAAGGTGTACAGCATCTTGGGCAGAGAGAAGGCATGACGGAGCAGACAGAGGGCATCAGGCATGGGCATGCAGGTATTGGAGCCGGCCTCCCATCACTTGTAGGGCCACTCTCTTCGCTAGTCACATGCACCATCAACACCACTGACACCCATTGGGAGATCCAAGAAGAATAGCATCAGCTGGCTCAACCACTCGGAGACGGAGACAGCAGAGAGCATGGCCTCTCTTGTAGTAGATTTTACAACACAGATTAGCTCTGATTTTGCATGGTTAAGCTGGAGTCCCAAGCCCAAGGCTGCTCTCTCCACCTGGTTCAGATCTTCAAGTACCTCCTCCACACTCCCCCCAAGGTTCCGTCATCTAGATAAAACACCCAGAAGGCTGACTGCAGTTCCTGAACCATGTCATGGATTGTGAGACAGAACAATAGGGGACCCAAGGGGTCTACCTGTTGAATACCCTCAGCTGACTTCGAAGTGTCGCCCCCAAAGAAGAAGGAGGAATGCACACTATATGCCAAATGATCAAGGGGATAGCTGTCTGGAACTCTCTCTTTCACTGTCAAGAGCATCTTGTTACGTCGAATGGTATTAAAAGCATTCTTGAAGTCAAGCTTCAGGATTAAGTGGCTGGGCTGCAGGTTGTGGAGGAATGTACGAGCAGAATGAACTGCTGCCTCAGCACCAAGCAGGGTCCCATAACCATGCTGGAAGGGTGCCGGGAGGTCCCCCATGGCCTCCATGACCTGGGCCCTGCACATTTGGCAGCCAAGCACCGGAGTGTACATCCTACGGCAGTAGGCCTCACCCCTCCCCTATCTGTCTTTTGAAGAGCAATGAGAGATAACCCAAAGAAAGGGCATGCAGCAGGTGTGGTCTTTCCTTCAAGAACCAGATTGATGAAGGCAGTGAGAGCTCTCAGGAGGCGGGGAGCATAAGAGACATCAGAGCCACAGATCATGTCCTTGAGATGTTGCAGCCAAAGGCCATCTGGGCCCCCTGCTGAACCACTAGGGAAGGTCTTGATGGCTCTGGACACCCCTCACTAGACACATGTAAACATGGTGGATAGTCTACTGGTTTCAGTGGCATGTTGGAGTTTGGGTGGGGAGGCGGGTGCTTGCTCCTGATGGCAGCCAATATTTGGGCATTATCAGGAGCAAAGGATTCTACAGAGCTTGCAATCCGGAGCACGTCCTTAAAATCACCCTCTTCCAGCTTGGCTGCCACTTGGGTCACCAGGGTCTTGACTGACACATTATGTGGGCGATTGGCTATGGTGGTGATGGGTGAGGGGTCACTTTCCTGCCTGATAGCTACATTAACATAGGAAGCCAGACTCCTCCTATGTCCTCCTCCTTTTGGGACCCGGAGGCAGTGTGTAGGGAAACAGAAAAGACGGTTCCAACAGTTGTTACTTTGATTACAAGTACACATATACCAAGTATTACAGCTACATGAGGTGTTTGTTTACTATTGTGTGCTTCATTTAATGATATTTGTTGCGATCAATTATTGAGTTATTGAGTGACAGCAACTGCTAATGAAGACCTATGGGTTGAAACGCTTTACTTCAAGAATTCTTGTTGCTGACTCTCAATAACTTTGCTAACTCTACATTTCATGATATATACATTTCAGTACAAAGGTACCACCTACTATAGCTATATAATGAGCATAATCATAATACATATATACACAATAAGACAGCTATGTTCTGCAAACTTACCAAGCACTACTGTGTAAGTTGTTGTGGTCACTTCATTCCAATTATTTAAACGACAAGAGTATGTTCCAGCATGACTTGTAGCAAATGTAGAAAAACCTAATTTCCTAGTAAGTCCACCAGTTGTCCAAACTTCACCTGGAGTGGGTGTTACTATACTTCCTGTAGTATACCACTGCTTGAGTGCTCCTGTCCTGCTACACCATAACTCTACTGATTGACTAATGGTAGGTGTTGCAGTTATGTCGACTGGAGAACCTGATCCAACTGTAATAGTTGTAGCTGGTTGTGAAGCAACTGAAGTATAGAGCGTATATAGGCAAGATAAAGACCTTCGAAGCCACATACCCTCCGTGTACGATACTAAATAATATCTAGGTACAGTAAGCTCTTTTCATACATAAGTGTCACTTTTCCCTTATTTTAATCATATATAGATTTATCATAGACTACGTAATCTATATTTTAATTAATAAATCTAATCATGAATGGTAAAAGCTTATATATACCTTTAGAAGAACAGAAAATGAGAAGTAAACAAATACCTGAAGCTGAGCCGACTTCCATTTTTTCTATATATCACTAACGTATCGGCTTCCATTGAGCAAGAAATCAATGTGTACACTGGTAAGTAGATATTACGTAAGTACGTGTATGGGAGGTATTTTTCCAACCTTCCTACAGCTCTGTGTACTGTATGCCAAATAAGATTATAATTAATTACGTATAATAGATAATCTATCCAACTGCATTTTTCAAGTAGAAGTAACAAAACTATATTAGTTTATAACCTATAATTTATAGTAGCTTATACAGGAGTTACAGTATTTATGCATTATGTATCAAACAAGTGACTGCTCTTCTCTTGGTTTGTACTCCAAAGGGAGTGTCAATGAGAATATGAAACACTTCATCTCTTTCTCCATCATCTTTATCGGCCACTAGTTCCACTGATATGTGCTGTCTCTCAAATGACTTGTAAACTTCAGAGAAGGTCAGTGTAGAATTCCTCAAAACATAATCACCTTCATTAGCTGCATGAGTTGGGTCATATTAAAATACCATGTGTCATGGTTAGCAAATATGAGTGTGAGTTATACTTAATTTGAATGTGTATTATATATTATAATGATTGGATTAATTTAATTTGTATTTTTAAATCTCTCTTCTCTCTATGCTGCAAAGTGGACTCCATTAGTTATAAAAATGTCAGCATCGAATTATATACACACATATAAATTTATTTAGCTTTGAAATATATTTAGTAATTAACCTAATTAATTAACCCATGCCTTTTAAATGAATATTCTGAATTTGATTAAATGGAAATAAACTAGTATATGCATATATATATTAATTTAAGCAAACATTATCGTGGTTATTCCCTAAAATTATATGTAAATAATGCAAATTAAGCCAGTAACCTCCCACAAACACATATATAGCTTTGACTGAAAATTAACAATGATCTGAAGCAAAGTATGGAGTCCACTATGTAGCATGGAGAGTGAGAGAGAATTTTGTAGATTTAAAAACATTTACTATCCGATCATTATAGTACAAATTCAAATGAAGGATAATAAGTACACATATATATAGCTGTGACTTTAAGATGTAAAATTAACAATTATCTAGAGCAAAGTACTGCTACAGCTTCAGATGTGATATCAGCTTACCACTTCCATAGAGACAGATGGTTAGTTCTACTACTCTCACAGTCACCACAAGAGGTGTGGCTATCCACCCTTCTCTCTCAACAGTTAGTACTACGGTCTGTCCTTCGTATCCTGAAGCACTTATCTCCACAAAGTTGACTGTTATTATGTTATCTAAAAATAACAACTTAGTTATTTACAAGTATACAGTGAAACTGTACAGTGTATTTAGATCTCTTTCTAGTCAAACAAGAACTCTAAATTAGGCAACAATAGGGAATTTCCCTTTACAGGATTGCTTACCACATGTGTGTCCATCTTCATTTAGTGTATAGCCAGTATTACAAGCGCAAGTATATGATCCTGGTGTATTCAGACATATATGATCACATCCCCCATTGTTAGCTAAGCATTCATCAGTATCTACAGTTTGAAAATTAAAAAAGAAGTATGAAAATCAATCAAGGAAGCTTTAACTGTCTCAATATATACAGTTAATCCACAGCTAGAGTAAGTCCAACACTATATACACTAGAAGTACTACATTACCATTAATTGTGCTTTGAAGGACAGGCTTGCTCCACACTCCACATCCAACATCAGACACAGCTCTCACTCTCACTTGGTAGGTATGTCCAGATTGAAGGTTCTCTATTGTAACTGATGTACTAGTTGGGTTTGGCAATACTCTATTCCAATCTGTTGATCTATTTAATGACCTGTACTCGATTTCATAGTTTTGGATTGAACGTTCACTTGAAGGTGCCAACCAGAATGCCCAAAGAGCTGGTTGAACACAACTGATACTTACTAGATCCACCTTTTCAACCTGTGCTGGAGCTGTGATCAGGAAACACAAAAGTATATTTCACAATTAAATGTACTTATATGGTCATGTATATATCATTACTCAAGATGAAAACATGTAAAGTGATAACAAGAGGAGGATGTTTTTGTCAGGGGGCTGGCCCAGCTAGGGGAGCCCCTTAGGAAAATTATGAAATTCTGACACACTAAGATTATTCCTGGTGCATACTATACATGGTATGCATGGTATATGGCATGTGTATATGATGTGTGTAACTGTGTACAGTTACTGTTCATTGCGAAGATGGGGGACCTCTGCGGGGCTAGTCTCGCATGACATTATAATTGAAATAAACGGGTGAAGAAAGCTTCCCATGCCCCCACACTTTCTACGTGATAAAACTGGAGCATTGATAGATCATGGCTGCAAGGGTCAACTATTTGTATGATATGTACTGTATGGACCAAATTCTCAGGTACTATACATATTAATAAATAGAATGCTCCTTTCAAGTAGTACCTTTATACGTTCTCTTTGACACTCTTGTACTGAAAGGTCCTTCACCGACTGATGAAATTGCTGCAACCCAAATATAGTAGGTTGTACCATGTGCAAGTCCACTCAGTGTAGTTGATGTACCACTGATTCCCGACATTGTTGATGCTCCAGGTGGTGGTTCTGTTGTGGTACCACTGCTTGTAGAATACCACACAGTGTATGAAATGTCATAATCAAAATCAGTTATTGGTGTCCAGCTAATAGTGAGAGTAGGTACTTTAGTAAATACAACTCTTACAAACACACCAGTGACCTTTGGAGGTACTGATAAGGTAACTGCAGATGAAGATATAGTTGAAAGTAATATGAAGATATAGATACATTAAAAAATACGTATACACAGTTGAGATTTAGAAGATTGTTAGTACGTAAAATAAACAGTATAATAAGGACCCTGAATCTTTATATACAGTATGTATATAGTATAATACATACATACGTACCAATGTTGCTGGTCACAGAATCACAGGATACCAAACCTTCCCTTGAAGAGATACAGGTGACGGTATAGTTAACACTAGAAGTCAAACCTTCAACAGTTAGTACTTTTGTAGAATCAGAGGTGGACACCATCTTTGTGAGTAGACTGGAAATGTTGGGAGTGATTGTACAGCGTGATGAATTAATTAACGGTGATGATGAAAGTGTAAATGTTATTCTTGTTGAATGTGGTGAAGAGAGAAAGGAGATTGTGGGAGCTACAGAAAAGAGGATGATTATATAGAGAATTGATGTAGTTGATCACAACATATATTATATACCATGTGGTCTGGTCCTTCTAACTCCTGTCACTTCTTTTCCATCTCCCAAATCATTGAAAGCTATTACTCTCACTCTGTACTCAGAGTTGATTGCTAGTCCAAAAATGGCTGCTCTTGGTGAACTGAGAATACGATGTACAAGAACACCATTGCTGTACACTCTGTACTTGACAGGAAGTCCTCCTGTGTTGGAGGGTGCTGTCCAGTGTAAGTTCAGCTGGTCACATTTGTCAGGTGGAGGAGTTATAACCAGTCCAGTGGGAGCACCTGGAACTGTTGGGACATGTATATACAGTCAATGAAAGTTCCATATACCTTCAAACAAGAAACTGATGTGGCATTAAAACATGCAATACTTGAACCTAAATTCTCCTCGGATAAAATAATGTATATAAATGATGCCATTTTCATGTTAATACATTATAAGTATCATGTAAGTGTTTAAGTGTTTATGTATATTATCAAACTACATATATACAGTGCAACCTTGAATCAGCAGTTACCCTTGGGTCATAACAAGCTGTTATAAAGATGCTCGCTAAATATACAAATGTGTATATCATTAACTGTACAAGTGCGTAAGACTTCTAGTTAACACTTAGTTAGCACTCTATCATGCATGGGTACCTTGAAAATGTAAAGTAAGTGTACATTTGTTTACGTAGGTATGTACTGTGTAATCGGTATACGATACGTACATACGTACAGTGCAACCTTGAATCCGCTGGGTCACAAACAATGCAAGTAACTAGCTGTTATAAAGATGCCTGCTAAATCTATAGACATGCATGTATATCATTAACCACACTGTACTAGTGTGAAAGACTTCTAGTTAAGGCACCAGTACTCTATCGTGGGTACCTTGAAAGGTTGTTTTCATTGCTCTTCTACTGTATTTTCCATGGAGTGTATTAGATATAGCACAAACCCAAACATAATATGTTGTTCCACTTTGAATTCCAATTGATAGTAAAATGGAAGCCGAATAAGATATGCCTTCAAGAGCATCATTTGGAGGAGTGTTCTGATTGGTTGCAGAATACTGTACTACATAAGAGATATTCTGCCCTATCGGAGCAGTCCAACGAACCAATAGGGAGGGCTTTCGTCTACTAACTGTGGCTATCACAGAGACTCCTTGTACTTGAGGAGGTGCTAAAAAATAAAAAGTTTTGTTATTAATATATATACAATATATATGATAAATATTCATGTAGTGTATCCACTATAAACAAGGACCATTAATATTCTACTTACACTAGTACCTTGAAATGTAATTGCTGAGGTTCTCAAACTGTAGGGTCCTTGATCACTGCCGTTTACAGCGGCTACCCAAATGTAGTATGTGGTTCCTTGTGAAAGATCAGTCAATGTGGCTGATGCACTAATAATTCCTGACCGTACTGATGCTCCAGATGGTGGTTCTGTTGTAGTACCACTACTTGTGGAATACCACACAGTGTAAGTTACTCCAGATTCAGATACTGCAATCCATGAAACTGTCAAAGATGGAGATCCATCTAATGTCCCTTTACTAATTCTAACACCTCTCACTTGTAAGGATTCTATGTAATATGATCATTAATAAAGAATAAGTTCTATAAATGATATAATAAGTAGAGATAGTACGTAGTATATACGTAAATTTGTAAATATTATAATAGTAAAAGTATATATTTATGGCTCAGCATCAGAGTATGGGATTATATATTCAGATAATACAGTATACGTAGGTGTGATATTGTATGTTATTTTTAGTATCTAATCAGAGTGATAATGTAATCATGCAATGCAAGCATAACATATAAACCTTTTTGGGTAAGTGATCAAATGTATTGTAGATATTTAGAATAAATGACTATATAATAACACAGTCATTGTAATCAGTGGCACTTGAATGGCTATCATTCTTAAATATTATTTTACATTGCTTGGACAATGTATACCTACGTATGTAATTAACAGAGGTAGAAACGTATGAATAAATATATATACTAATTATGGCTGTGTATACCAATTAATTGTGACTCATCATTTCACAGTCATGATAAGTGAATGAAGTGACTAGCTTTAATTTTGAAACATTGAATATGTATATACTCCAAACTCTCCAAACATTCAAAGCAAAATTGCACGTATATGTACGGTATTATATACGGTATATCACTACACTATATATCTTTTTGAAAAACATTCCAATGTATCAATAAACAAGTGACCTAGCTACCATCTACATTACCATTGATCCCAACAATAAGTGACCTATTATAGTTACATTACCTGAATATGTAGTCTCTGACATTCTCATGCTGTAAGTTCCTGGTACACCTGATGAAACAGCTGATACCCAAATATAGTAGGTTGTACCTTCTGCAAGTCCACTCAGTGTAGTTGATGTACCAGTGATACCTGACACATTTAATGCTCCAGATGGTGGTTCTGTTGTGGTACCACTATTTGTAGAATACCACACAGTGTAGGTTATTCCAGATCCAGGTACTGCAGTCCATGAAATTGTCAATGACACAGATCCATTAGATATACTTCTTGTAATGCTAACACCTTGGACTTCTGGTGGTACTGGGGTAGCTATATACATAAGATAGGTCCAGTAATTGGCTAGGATTAATGCATACGTATACAGTATATATATATATACATTTCAAAAACATTATGGTATATATGTGTATACTCTATGTGCACTTTTTAGTGACAGGAATTTAGATCTTTAATTGTAATTTATACATTGCCACATGAATCATATACATCAAGTTCCTACTTTTAAACATGTGGTAACTTTGGCTGTGAGTTGAATCATAACTCTGCACATATACACAATAGGACAGATATGTTCTACGTACATTTAGTTTTACAAACTTACCAAGCACTACTGTAAAAGTTGTTATATCTCCTTTAGCTACACGACAAGAGTATGTTCCAGCATGACTTGTAGCAAATGTAGAAAAACCTAATTTCCTAGCAGGTCCACTAGTTGTCCAAACTTCACCTGAAGTGGCTTGTACTATACTTCCTGCAGTATACCACTGCTTGGCTGCTGGTGACCTGCTACACTGTAACTCTACTGATTGACTAATGGTAGGTGTTACAGTTATGTTTACTGGAGAACCTGATCCAACTGTAATAGTTGTAGCTGGTTGTGAAGCAACTGAAGGAGAGAGCGTAGGCAAGCCTTCGAAGCCATATACCCTCCGTGCACGATACTAAATAATATCTAGGTACAGTTTGTCAGTAAGCCCTTTTTCGATACAAATGTCACTTCTCCCATATTTTAATTAATACATATAAATAATTGGAGAGAGAAATTAGAGAATAGAAATTACATTGAAAGTAGAGAAAATGATCAAAACAATAAGTACCAAATATTCTTTTTATGACACTGCGTACTAAGGTACAGTTTGCATTAAGCTCTTTTCGACAAACATAAGTGTCTTATTTTAATTAATAAATCTAATCCCCACTGTATTATGAATGTTAAAAGCTTACCTTTAGAAGAACAGAAAAGGATCCAAATGAGAAGTATCCAAATACCTGAAGCTGAACCGACTTCCATTTTGAAGATAACATGCACCATAAACACCTATAGCTAGCTAGATATCAAAGGGTAATGAATGAACATCAAAATAGACTATATTTAATAGTCAACTTACAGTGGGCCCACTGGGCCTTGTTATTTAGACTACAATACGTATGTCTTCGTTGTCTATGTCGTAGATCATGCAGATGTTTGCAACTGGGTATATTTTGACATAAAGTTTCATGGTCTAAGTGCGACTTGTTTTGTATATAATTTAAGACAATAAGCCTGGTTAGAATTAGCAGTGCTAGCTCTAGCTAGCTATGATGATAATGATATGGTTGTCTCTAGGAAACTGTCCGAAGTGCTGTAGGCTGCTCCATACTGTTCCGGAAAAGTGAGCTGGCTACTTCCGGTTAAATAATTGTAATTGCACAATCGTTAGCAACCGAGCGCTCTCTATATGAGGAGGTAACTTGAGAGACTCGAGAGGGCTGAATAGATGTCCATTTGTACAGAATGCTGTGAATTTTACAACATTTGCCTTTTGTTGAAGTAAATTCCTTTTAATTCTTAGAATCGTGGTTGGCTGTGACCTGTGCAGTGACTGAAGATGGATGGAGACAACAGCAAGACTGTCTATGGAGACCCAGACGAGTTTGCAGGGGAAATGGTGAAAATGATAAACGACAAAGAATTTAGGTAATGTTAAAACACTTAAGCTAGTCCATGTGCGGAATACAAAGGACACGAATGTCATGCACACTTTGCATGACCCTCATGTGTGCTTTAGACACGCTTGCCAAGTTTGTACGTGCTGTATGCACGAGATTTGCTAGCAATGTCTTTTATTTATAACTTAGTCAATTACTTACTTGTATGACATGATATGTGTTCACTTTCCTATATAGTGACATTAAGTTTATTGTTGGAGAAGATAGGACTACCATCTATGCTCACAAGAGTATACTGGCGACACGGTTAGTCTGAGGTCTACCTTATATCTTACTACATGGTTAAGTCCTTTTGGTGAATAAGTTAATATTTTCTGCTAATAATCTCATTTGCTTGTCACACTAAATAGCCCAAAGAGGGTGAAACAGCTGTCTGTGGTTCTTTGATGATTTTCCATCTTGTATGACTGGGGAGTGATTACTGGTTGCCATTTTAATTGTACCATGGTCCCCCAGCCAAGATGCGACTTTAGTCACTGGGATTGGCAGCGTTATATCTCCAGTGATTATCCATTCCTTCGTACTAGCAGTCATGTAGAAATGTCTGCCTTCTAATTGTACTCTCTCTCCCACACCCTTGTATGATGCATGCATTTAGCTGCTCCAAATGAGGTCCACTTTGTAGTGACTGAATTAACATGGTTGAATGAAAGGTTAATTTGTAGTCTCCACCATTTTACATTACTACCTCTCTCTGAACCTGCTGGATTGCTGCTTTACACCAATGACTACTTTCTTAACTCTGATGATTAGTCTAGTGCAGTTGTAGCTGGTTGTAGAGTACTTGTATGTAGGATGCAAGTGGGAGATGGGGACCTACCAGAGCAGAGTAGGAAATGGGCCAGCTTACTGCCTAGCCTAGCTTTGTTATATTGCCCCTGTTCCTACTATCCATGTACTGAAGAGGTGCTTCAGGCATAAATAATCTAACACACCAGTTTTCTTACATGCTAAATCTACTGGAGAGTAAAAGGCCTTTGGGGAACTAAACCTAGTGAGAGCTAGACACAGAATCTTCTTCTAGATGTTGCATGTTCTATAAGTATGCTCTGCTTCCCAATGTGTGTTATTTCTTGTGATACTCTCTTCTCCGTCTCCCTCCCTGTGTAGGTGTGAAGTGTTTAGAGCAATGTTTGCAGACACCTCTCTAACTGATGGCACTCCGTTGGTCTTGTCTGAGATTAAGCCACTTGTCTTTATGGCTTTAATGGAGTTCATCTACACCAACTGCTGTAGTCTCTCCACACAGAATGTAAGGCCATTGATACTTTCAGCATGAATACCAGGGTTTAATCCAACCTAAATCCAAGGGGGGTGGGGGGATGCCCCTTCTTGCCCCCTGAATGAAACCCTGAATATCATAAGTGCTCCCAAGGGTATATGCTTAGGATATCTACTTGCTGTAACGGAGGTAGTTGTGTGCTTGACGGTACTTTGGGTTTTAATGTAGTCACTTAAGAGACCATTGGTGTGTGTGAGATACTAGTCTATCTTGATGATGGTACCTACTGTACATATGAATATTTGTATGTACTGCATTGCTGATCTACAGTACCTTCAGAGATTGAGATGAGTTGTTTGTGAGATGGCTCTCCCTTGGAGAGCCAATAGTATTTAGTACAGCAACTGATCTTGTGGCAATAGTGACATAGATGGTGTGATATTTACTGATACATTTCAAGTGTATCCTCCTATGTATCCATCTAAAAGTATCACCAGTCCTTGTTTATATATTTGGTACCGTATGTGTATAGTATAGCCAATGTGAGAACTGTAGACGTTTAGACTATAAGTTTTGAAGTGTCTTGTCTACATGATATACGTAGTACTGTACCTTTATATTGTAATACTTTTATGTGTTAAGTTTACATGTAGGAATGTAGTCTTAGTATGTGGTACTACATTAGACATACAGAAAGGCATGCATACATATGTAGTATGTATATTATGTACTGTATGGCAGGCAGGCATCCCTGGTTGGGTGTGGCATCCCTGGTTGGGGGTGTGGCATCCCTGGTTGGGGTGTGACATCCCTGGTTGGGGTGTGGTATCCCTGGTTGGGGGTGTGGTATCCCTGGTTGGGGGTGTGGTATCCCTGGTTGGGGGTGTGGTATCCCTGGTTGGGGTGTGGTATCCCTGGTTGGGGGTGTGGTATCCCTGGTTGGGGTGTGGCACCTGCAAATCCATGAAAGATTTTATCCATCAATTAGTAAATTGTGTGTATGTGTGCAGGTTATTGAAGTATTGCATTCTGCCATTGAGTATGGATTGGATGGACTGAGGAGGGTGAGCATATTACATACGTAGTTGAGTAACAAGTTGTACCCCAGCCTTTTACTTATTTTAGTGATCATGTAGACCTTTTGTAATCTTTTTCTCTCAGATATGTAACCATTTCATGAGAGAGACAATAGCAGTTAACACTGTGTGTGAGTTCCTTCAGGTATGTATGTAGTACTGTAGGTGTCACTGCTAACGTGCATACTGTCCCCTCGCCTGCAAGAGATCTTGTGAATCCATTGCTCCTTCTCTTAGGCTGCTCTCACTTTTGATCAGTTGGCACTGAGAGATGAGTGCATGATCTTTATTGAAAAGAATACAAAGGTATGTAAGCTATAGCACTTATAATCAAATAATATTACCACAAATGGCCCAACATTCCCATTACATAATGAACTGTATGTACTTTGGTAGAATAACTGTTTTTCTACCACATATTTGTATTACCTGTACTACAGATGTTTTAATAATCTTTATTGTTGCTCATGTGTGTAAAGTTTGATTTAATAATTCTTTGGTTCTCATCTCATCTTATTGATGTTGAGTTTGTATCTAGTGCAACAATAGATAATATCAACTGAATTTCCACTTTTTTGACTTTTGACTAAAACACTGTATTCTTCCTCTTCATCTTGCAGCACCACATGTGTGTGGTTAGCTGAGTCATTGTAGCATTTCCTGTTAAGTATTCAACTTAATGTTCTCTACAAATGTACAAAATCACTGACCCTTACAGTCACAATCTAGAGCGCATGTCCATTTCCTTGTGGAGATGATACAGTCTGTGGAGAACACGACTGGCTATCTATTAATTACAAAGTAACTGTCTTTCTGTTTGGACCTATTCAATTTGTAATATAACTTTCCAAGGTTTAGCTATACACCTACGTACATACATATGTATATCCCTGTCTTGTAACAATGTATTCGTGTACCCCAAATTGAGTTCAAAGCTCCATTTCCTTCATCTGTAATTTAGTCTTTTTACATTTCACGCTCAACTACATTTTCAGATTGTTATAGAGTAATTTTAATTTTATCATGTACATACAGACATGTAAAGTACAGCAAGTGATCTAATGAATAGGAGTAATTTTGATTTCTGTACCAAAAGTGAAATATTATTTCAGTATTGTAGCTCATCTGTATGTATATGAATTCATATGTATTGTCATTCTAGTGTAGTGTAGTGTAGTATATATACAGTGATACTCTCTAAGTGGGGATGGTACTAATTAAAAGTGGTTTCCTTGTCTTATGTGCAGAGACAATGTGTAGTGGTTTTGTAATTAGAGCATTCAACTAATCACATACATACGTATATGTTTTGTTCCATTGTGTCTTTACATTGGCTTGTTCAGTTCCAATAATTGGTACACTAGCTTTACTGCACTCTTAGCTCTCACCATATAGTGAAGACTTTTTGATTATTCTGATATGATGACAACATTCAGATTTGTTAAGCCAAATAATTTATCTTTCAGTCTTTCTGTCTTCAAAAACTGTTTAGAGACATGACATGACTTGACGAGGCAGTGAAGTTTATAACTGTTTTTTTTTACTTTAGGCAGTGTTTGATAGCAAAGGATTCAATGAAATTACAGAAGATACCCTATCCTATCTGTTGCAGAGTGATAAACTGTCAATGGAGGAGGCAGACATTTTAGAAAAAGTCAAGGAATGGGCTAACATTAGCTCAGTGAGTCAATCGTACATTAAACTGTATGTAGTACAATTCAGTCAATCAATCTAACCATGCGTACGTACATGCAGGTTTCTGTATCATAACCTTTTATTAGAAGCTATTATGTTTACATGCCCCTTTGTAATCCTATTCAATGCACTATAAGGAAGCCATTTTACTTTATAAACACAGCCAGTCATTGAATGGTCAGTCGGGGTTGGTTTGTGGAATGCAACAATTGAAATAGTGTTAACCTCATTGCTGTATACGTACATATGTGGAGACCATCACGATATATTTCATTTTCTCCGTGAACAAATTCTATACATTCATAAACATTTTTTGATTTCCATGCACTGCTCAGTCGGCTCTGCCCTACTTCTTAACCTTTCCTCAAATTTAAATTGAGGTTTCAAGGATAGTAGCCCTTTTATAGGGTGCATATGTATGGTATTTGTTCTTTCCCAAAGTTTGTGGCATTCCTCGTTTAGAACATGACATAGTGTTTTAAGAGTACCATTCCATTTTATACAGGTTGCATACGTACTATATGTACAGTATGTACAAGGAAACCACAATTCACATTTCTATGATTAATTGTTGCTGTTAAATTTACCTGATTGTACCCCCTTGTAGCTATTTTGTTTGAGTTACTTTTAGTCTGTAAGATATTTGTTAGATTGTACATGGCAATGTTATCTAGCCACTGGATCTTGACAGTGCAAGCTATATTCCACTCCCGTGGTCCCACTTTTACATAGCACTACCAGTATAAGTAGCATCTACTGTAATCACTACTTTTGGATGGTTGCTCATAGCTAGCAGGTCACAAGGTTGCTCAAAACATCAAACTTGTTCTCATTTGGTTTATTTGTGTCTCTTATGATGATCAACTTCATTTGATAGTTAGTAGCTATCATGATCCAACTGTGTGTAGTGCTCTGTTGTGTTCCTATCTCAGTTTTATGATGCTCACTGTACTTATGGTAGCTGTATGTTTCCATGTGCACATTTTTTGTTCTGTAACATACACTGTAATCACACCGACATTATGTAGTTTACCTGATCATTTCCTACTCAATATGGTTGTGTAGATTTGGAAAGGTACTTAATACTATGTTTGTATACATTATAAACTAGTTAACATACTGTCTGCACATACGCTACTAGCCCATATCGTTCACCAGGTGGGGGCGTAGAGTAGTATGGTCTAGGAACGTTTGTCATTTTCATACTTCTAATGACCAATGAAATCACTGCCACTGCCTGTAATTTTACTCAACAGTTAATTGGTACGGACAGCACTCTAAGTTATCCTCCTATGAAACTAGTGAGATTATGTACTGTAAATCATGGCACCATCAAAAGCACTGTACATGTTTCCTCATCACACGAGCTACACTAGTCACATGTGTACTAGTGAATAATTTGAACTATGTAGTATTATCTATCATCTGGCTGTGGGTATACTATTATATATAAGTAAGAATATGTAACAGTATTACCACGTGCCTCTTCTTTGATTATAGTGTATTATAAGATTAGTGGGAAATATTACATATTATGTGCCTTTATTACAAATTGTTACTGTACAATTGTCTCTCTGATTATTAGCTGACAGTTGTAGATAAAATTCTTTGAAACACTATTTGCAAGTACATTATTTGGCTGAGTGTTCTTTATGTTTGTACTCCATAAGATTGTTCTTACTTGTGAAATGGTTACCCATATTTACACATTTAGGTTGTAAATGATTGCTCGCTGGCCCAGGCAGCGCAAAAGGTGATTGTTCACGTGAGGTTTCCACTGTTGGACATGGAAGTACTCACTAAAGCGGATGATGAGAACAAAGTTAAAAAATATATTCCTGTGAGTGTTTGTTGGGATTTTGAAGTTTTTTTGAAGTTCCAATCATTCTTGTCCTCATAGGATTGCTTAATATGGAGACCTCATTTAATTGCATTTCTCTGTTACATCTGTCTTTTGTATGCATACATCTCATATTTTGTGTAATTAAGACTAAAAAATTCAAAACATTATTTTCTAATACTGTACTGTACACATGGTGTTCTAAATTCATTACAAACTGGTGGCTACAAAGGCAATTACTGGTATAATATGTAACATTACTAAGTTGATAAGTCTTTGAGATGAAGACAAAACCTAATACAGTAAATTAATCCTCTTTATTGATGTGAACCTTATTGACTGGCCACCTAATGATGATCAAGTATTTTAGTTTAATCAAATTGATTGACAATTAATGTAGTGCAGTCCTTTAAATGTGTAGCAACACTACGTGATCATGGTGAACAGAAAGTACTAATTGCACTTTAATGTAAAACCATAATCTGCTGGTCATTATATGTTATCTTTCCTTTAGGAAGCCCTCATAGCAGCGGCATGGAAGTTTCATGCTCTCCAGAATCCTCTGCCAGGGGAGCCCCAGACCACCCTTAGAGTCGGTACCCTACCCAAACCCACTCTGAAGTGCCTGGGAATGCAGGCCTAACACTCTACCATCAAAGATACATTGCCCTGCCTATGTATATATACCCCCTTTCCTATTGTAGTATATGTGCGTATACGGACATGTGATTTCAGTGTGATTTGTTGCATCACCCTGTTACGGACGGTTCGTATATAATGTTCGCTCTTTCGGTATTTCAAGTTTTTCGATTAATTATAAGTTTAAGTTTAGACTCATTTTTCAATAGGCCAAATATTTATAGATTTTAAACTAAGTAGTTATGGTTCTTTCTAATCAAGTAAAGGTTTTACTGCTCGTCGCTATCCAGTTAAGTTTAAGAAGTAAGTGCCGCAATTTCGCTTAAAGGCGATCTCGCTGCTTGATCATATACCCATGTGTGCGCCCACGTGTAGATGACTTTGTGTCGGCAAACTGTAATAACGATACTTTCGCCTGCCCCGCAAGCCCGGGGTCCTCCCAATTTGATTGCCTGCCGAAAACCTGGTTGTGCGATGGTGAGATTGACTGTCCTGAAAACGGTACGATTACCGACGAAAGCGACTGTCGTAAGTTTCATTCTTCGAACTTCTTTATGCATGCCCCTTCACGTACACAAACATTTTTGATGGATTAATTGTAGCCCAAATCAACTGCACCTCCTCTCAGTATACGTGTGTTGGAGCTAACACATGCATTAGTCTAGATTGGGTCTGCGACTTAACAGAGGATTGTCCTGGCGGTGATGACGAATCAGACTGCGGTAAGCGCCCGTGTAAACATTACAATTTTATACACATTTACAGGAGTGTGGAACTATAATTATTGTATGGCTTACTATTATGTAGGCAAAAGTTGTACTATATGTAAAATAATGTTATGCATGTAATTACAAATTTGAACTTGTATATAGATAATTGTGGTCCTACTGAGTTTCGTTGCAGTGATAGAACCTGCATCCCCAATAGCTGGGTATGTGATGGACATAATGACTGTGGAGATAATATTGACGAAGAGCCACCAAACTGTATGAAAGTAACAAATTTACATCACTATATATATATAACCACGTATTTCATGTGTCAATATATGTTTTTGTGCATATATTCTCATTAATAGTCCTTTGTATTCTTCTTTTTCCTCAGGTCCAATGACACATTGTTCTCCATCTTCCCAATTCACCTGCAGAAATGGTATATGCATAGATTTAAATCTGAAATGCAATGGGCAAGATAATTGTGGCGATGGATCTGATGAAAGAAACTGTAATAATAGTAGGTATAATTATGGCAAGCAATATACACTAAATGTATGTTGTTAGTATTCAGTGTTCAGAGCGCTAGCGCGTGGATTTTATCGGCGTATATATATGGTTTATCTGAGGTAATGACGATTTCAGCAATTCAGGACTGCTTTAGGAATCGTCAGATTTTGGTGACGATGAAGGCGATTCAGAAAATGCCCCTGTGGAGTTTGAAAACAGTTGGGCGATCTTTCGCGACGGCTTACGCGGGCGAAATTAATCGACTTACCGCGATCGATAAAAAATAAATGATTTCTATATTGAGTATTAGCGCCCGAGGCTTGGTAGAATCGTTAGTAAAGCGTCAAGTCACGCGGCTATATACTGCATGTAGCTGGTTGTCATGTTAGTTGTACAGAAAGTAAAACTATATGTTATAATACTGCTGAGTCAATACATCAATGGTGCCCATGCGCCCCAGCGTAGCACATGATCCTATTCAACTTTGAATGTAATGCAATCTGCAAAAGTAAAATCCAGGTATGAATAATGTATACAGCCTGAATATAATTACTGTATATACTGTATTGAACATTGAGACCAACCAAACCAACTGACCTTTAAATAAGTAGCATAAATGACTAGAATTTTCCTCAACAAATCCGTTTCACTAAAAACTAATTAATGTTTATTCTAATTTACTTGCCTGTATACTAAAATTGTCCATAATTAAAATTCTTTATCATTTCAGTTCACCCATCAAATGAATGTAAACAGAATGTTATGTGTCTACATATTACAAATAAAATGTTTGGAAATATATTCAGATTCCTGCACATGTATATACGTATATGCAACTGGGAGCAGTCTATGTTTATATACATATTCTATACTCCTATTTCCCTGTAGCCATCAAATGCCCTACAGGACAGGTTCAGTGCCCAAATAACAATCCTGTAATCTGTATTTCTGAAAACTATCTTTGTAATGAAGTGGTTGATTGCACTGGAGGATGGGATGAGAGCATTGAAGTAAACTGTAGTAAGTTATCCTCTTTGAGTTACTTGCAAGTTTGTAGTAAATAGCCTAAACCAATCAGTCAGCTATATGTAGTTTATCTGGCTGCATTTGATACAGTAGGCGATCATGGTTTATAATTACAGTGGTCATTCGTACGGGTTCCACTGTATTGTATGAACAAGGAAATTATTAACCGTTTTAACACCTACATTGGACTCACTTAGTCTCGCCATCGCGGCATTGAAGAAAGGGTTGCGGCCCTGGCTTATGGGCTTAGTAATTCGTAGTAAAAATCGTCATAAAACTCAAGTTTACCATTGTGCTATAAGGCCTTTTCGGAGAATACCACTCCTCATCAGTAGCACTGGGTAGCAATTCTGGATGAGGAGTGAGTTCAATGAGGAGTAGTATTCTCCAAAAAGGCCTTATAGCACAGTGGTAAACTTGAGTTTTATGACGATTTTTACTACGTATCCACTGTATTGTCATATATGGATACTTTAAATTAAGGAAGAAAGATTAATTGTCTCAAATTGATTTCTAGGCTTACTGTATGATAGCCCTGACTGGCCAAGGTTGATTCAAACCTTGAAACCACAATCTAATACAAAATACAATATAATACATGTACGTACGTACTTACGTATGTACATAGGCCTATGTATAGACATATTACATACATATATACGTATATACACTTAAGGAGTATCTGAAATGAAATTGTATCTTTATAGCTAAGTGTTGAAATATAAGTTTGAACTCTTTTTGTTGTCATAACATTTGTCTTGCTGGACAGTTGTATTGATCACTTTCTACATTTTATTCCTTTTGCTTATAATAATTGTTTGGGTATTTATCTAATGTTTTACAACTCTAGAGAAGCAATACGTACCTTGATAACAGGCTCAAATGTTGGCAATAGTATTAACTTAACTATACTTGGGCTTACAGTACACACACTGACAGACTTCTTCAGTATGTACGTATACTGAATGGTTTAGCACTACTGAGTTAAACCTAGTTAACACAAAATTTGGATAAAAGAAAAAAAATAAACTTCCTGTGGTCACTTTAGGTTAGCTGGACATTTCAAAGTAGTCCCTTGAGTTTGGTGTTAAAAGGGTTCAGCTGTAATTACTATCGAACTATATATCATTTTAGTACAGTGTATTTTCTGTCCCAGCCATCAGCCTATATATATGACAGGCTGTTGGCTAGGAACAGAAAACAATATTAGTAAATAAATCCATTCTACAAAGATAGTCTGGTAATAGATTACAATTTAATATCCAAATTACAGGTATAAGTAAAACATTGTGGTTAAAAGAATTTGAGATGAAGCTTAATGACTAATTACTGAAGTGTCATATCAATGCTCCTCAAAAGATAGAAAACTCGTAATCTCACATTTTTCAGACACACACATTCAATCCCCGATATATGGTACTGTATATATAACATACAAGTCTGTACCTAACATACTATTACAGGTACTAACTGCAGTAGTGGAACATTTGACTGCCAAGATGGGACTTGTATTCCTGGTCTCTGGGTCTGTGATGGAGTAGAGGACTGTATTAATGGAAGGGATGAAGTCTGTAGTCCTGAGCCACAAACTGCATGTAAGTGGTAGAATGCATAATGTATGATTCTCAGCAATTGCTTCTTTCATGTTTTCCCTCTTCATTTGAGACTGATTATAGTTACTTGTGGTTTGTTTATCACTTCAATTACTTGTGAAAAGCATTACTACTTGTGGGTAATTTTCTAATGATTTATGTGAAGCAATAGTTTCAGATCAAAAGAAATCATTTATAGACAGGAAAGTTTGTCACGACTCACAAGTGGATTACTTTAACACATTTACTGAGAGCAAGTATATCCATTAAACAGTACATTAATATCTGCTAATGGTTACTAGTTAAGAGTTGCCACACATACGTATGTATATATGTATGTACCTTCATGTAATCTCCTTGTGTCTGCACTATAGCTTTTGTACTAGTTCCTTTGAAGTGGTATGTCAACTTTTGCTTTGTATGTAAGAAGTGTGGTTCTGCATCTCCATACATAGGTGAGGAATTTACTTGCCAAACCAGAGGATGTACCACTTACAGACATCAGTGTGATGGGATAGAAGATTGTATTGATGGCTCAGATGAAGCTTCCTGTGGTTAGTTTTTTAATTGTATATATGTCTTTCACATACTTTCAGTATATAAAATTCTGTATGCACTTAAGAGCACTACTGGATACAATGATACTCTCACATTTAAACATGTATACATTACCTTCATTGTACTTCCTATGCATACTTTTTGTCTTTTATTCTGAAATTTGGTTACTGATCATCCAAATAGTTTAAAAAGATATCTATCTACTACCTTGGAAATATCAAAGCCTCAGAATGTCAACAAAAACATTTGAATTATGTTTATTTGCAGTAATGGCTCAGCAATGTATATTTTAATAATATAATTAGGTTTTTGAAAAAAACTGAGTTCCAATGTATACGTATGTACTTACGTATAACAGACAAAGTACGTATATATTACAAAGCAACCATCTTATGCAAGAACAATAAGATTTATATTTTCTATGAGGTTGAAAATGTTTGTAGATTCTATATGTATTCTGTGACTGTACATATTACGTATATTGCACAATAATGTGACCAAGGTAATCTCATATAAAAATTGATTCCAATTGTGTTGATATTCTTCTACATCTTTATCATTGATTAAGTATCCTTATTTAATTTTACTTTTAGAAGAACTGTGCCCTTTCCGGTGCTTGTCAGATCACGAGTGCTTGCCCATGAATCTTGTTTGCAATGGTGTGGCTAACTGTTCGGACAGTTCAGATGAATCTGACAAGTGTAGTACGTTTCTTTGTGTTACATACATTATACGTATATATAGGGTATTTCTCCTTTCATAAGTGACCATCTACTATGTACCTAAATAATATTCCTAATAAATATTTGCTTGTTTTGTTTACATTCTAATATATGTGTACATAAAAGTATTAGGTATTTCAACAGCATATTATCTATAAATCTATAAATCATTTATTTGATGTACTATATATCTTAGGTGGGTGTGCTGTCAACAATGGTGCTTGTGGATCTCACACATGTGTCAACCATCCAAGTGGTCCCCAGTGTCAGTGTGACAGAGGTTACTCACACGTCCATGGAAGATGTCACGGTGAGCTTTTGGCTTATATATAAGATTGATAATGGAGCTCTCAATATTCCTTGTTTAATATATACATTTACCCAAATTGGAATCAAGTTGAGAAGTAATTTCGTGTGGTTGAGCTCTTTATTTATAATTTTAAAATGTTAATGTACTAGTTAATTGCACTAACCTTGAACAAAGGCTACGATGAAATGGAGGAGGTCAAAATAGCTGTCTGTGTTTCTTTCAATGTTTTTCCATCTTTGGTGACTGGGAGGTGATCAAGTTACCAGTGTAATAGGAAATTGTTCCCCAGCCAAAATAAGACTTGATCACTTGTTTGGGTGGATGTAATACATTCCAGTGGTTATTCACATACCATAATATGCATGAGATCAAAGCAATATGCATAGCATTTTTCACCCAATATGTACTTTAGATATTGATGAGTGTCAAACATATGGAACATGTGACCAGATATGTACCAATACACCAGGATCTTATAAGTGCAGCTGTGTGCCAGGCTATCGGTTGAGGTCAACTGTGGGAAGCTCTGTTAGACACAGCTGTGGTGCAATTGGTAATTATAAACACCATCAAGTGTTCTTAGTTTACTGCATGTCCTATATCACAAGATTAGGATTCCATTTATGTGATATAGTATATACATTAGAGAATCAATGAAAATATGTATACATATATATACATAATCAGTCATATTTTAGAAGCATACGTATATACACAATTATGTATGTACATACGTACGTAAATTTAAACTTTTTTCGTACTGTTTAGCCTATCATTTCACTTTTCTAAATTTTTATCACGTTCTCAAGTCTCAAGTTTACAATGTTTTCTTTCATTTATACTGTGAAGTATTCTACATTGCCTATAAATCTATAAATTTACTCGCTCTACTGTTTTACATGTGTGTACAGTTTCCAGGGGTTACCTGTATGTTGCTGCTAAAGACAGGATAATTCGCTTTTCTCTCTCTGACTTTTCTGAAGAAACTGTTATTAGTGGTTTAGGTGATGTCATTGGCATAGCAGTAGACTATAAGAACAATGTAGTAAGTACAAAGGATTATATACATTTCCATTTACTGTGTAACTCTGTATGTACTAGATACAGTGTATGTACGTACATATAGCTAATATAAATCAAGGAACTTTCATATTATGTGGGTTTGTTAATATATTAAACTGCCTGATGGACGTCTATATAATTAACAAAATGTTACTGTATAGCGGGAATCGAATGTGAATTAAAGTAAACATTGTGGTTAAAGAATAACACATGAAGCGCTGAAGGTGTATGGATTAGTATATGGTATTACCGAGGTGTCAAATCAATGAGGGTTGAAATTTCAGAATGCAGGCAAAAATTGCAATCTCATGTTCATACATTCAATTCCTAGTAAAGAAAATGTTGGTGTTTCCTATATCTGTATACACCTTATAATTATGCTATAGATCTACTGGAGTGAGAAGTTGAGCAAGTCTATCAGGACAGTCTCCCTTGAAGACATCACCAGAGTCCAAGTACTAGTATCCACTGATATTAGAGCTCCCAAAGGGCTTGCACTGGATTGGGTTCACCAGTATCTTTATTGGGTGGACGAGGCCAAGGGCACTGTTGAAGTTATTAAGATTGATGGAAGTAACAGGAGAACTATAAAGGGAAACCTTAGCAAACCATCACATGTCGCTGTAGATCCCTTTGAAGAGTGAGTGAAAGAACACCTCAACTATGTACTATTTGATTAACATGTTTGTTGACACTGGCCCAATGACCCACACCTTTGGCTAGGATAGAATCTCCCACACAAATGACCTGGGTTTGTAAACATTACAGCTTGTTATGACTGAATAAGAGTCACAGCAAATTATGATGGTATTACAACATTTCTGCAGTAATTGCATGTGGCTAAGTTTAGCAATGACAACTTGCTTAGGTTAAATTCCCAGCAATTATATCCTCTTATGAATGCTTAATTTGCACTGATTATCACAGTTGGATGATTATATGTGACGTATATTCATTCATGTATAAATATCACTGGAAAATATTGTGCTGAACAGCCAAGTGACCGAAGTCTTATCTTCTGTCCTCCCAGCCATTGGTCACTAGGCTATTTTCATTACCCCATTATAGCCTTTGCAAAAATGCTCAGGCAATTTACTCCATACTTCATTCATGTATGTTTAAATATGTACCCAAGGGAATACAATTATAGCTAGCAATATGTAATATATGTAGGTCAAAAACCTGCATGGTTTGAGTATAGATGTATAGTCTGATAAGATTTGTAAATCACCTACAATATAGCTGACACTACTCTACACAGGTTTTAAAGCTGTTCACATGCTTTAGCATTCTGTGGCTATTATAGCTCAATGGCAGAGCACTGGTGGTGGTCATAACCAGCTCTCCTTGATTCAATTGCTTGCAATTAATTCTTTCATGTTTTCCCTCTTGAATTATTGTTGATTATATTAATTATTGATGTATGACTGTTTTTGTTCCATTAGAACCTTGTATGTGAGTGATTGGAGTAACAGATCATTGATAGGACAAGTGGACTTATTGAATTCAGAATTTATGCACATTGTTAATAGCTCTATGGCAGGAAGGAGCAACTCATTTGTATATCCCAATGGCATTGCACTAGACTTGCCAACTCACAAGCTTTATTGGGTGGATTCTAAAACCAAACATATTGACACAATTGATACTAATGGACTGAATCATCATATAAAAACATTAAATACCACTTCTCATCCATATTCTGTGGCCTTGTTTGAAAATATGCTCTTTTGGAGTGACTGGAACAGGTTTGCTGTTCATGTAATCGATCGTTTTACTGGAGAAGAGCTCAGGACACTTCCCATTAATGTGGTTGGTATATTTGGATTGGCTGTTGCCAATGAAGCTATTCAACCCCCAGGTACAGCTATATATAGTATGCATACACATACAACGCCTTCCTTCACACTATATATATACAAAATATAGTTAGTCACTCTACCATGAATCATACATATAATGTCTACGTATTGCATGCATATAAACATATATAATAATTCTTCTTGACTTCAGGTAAAGTCTGTGCCCCTCCTGTACTACCTGGTTATAATACAGACACCTTTAGCAGAGTCCTATACCATCCTGGAGATGAACTGAGTGTGGTTTGTTTAGACAGGCACAAGTTGGTGGGTGATGCTGGTATCAAATGCAGTGCTAGTGGTATGTGGTCCCCTAGCCTGCCTACTTGTGTAAAAACTGTGACACCCAATGGAACAGAGATAAACAAGCTAACACAAACAACTTCAGCAAGTGGAATTGATGGTCAGTTTAAAATGTTGCTAAAGACTTCACATTCTGGTCTTGATAGTGTTTGATGTTAATTGTAGTTCCATGCATATACGTATATACAAAATGCACAATCAGACATACATGACTGGTACGTAATTCTTCTTATCTGTAGGTGGAAGTCTTGCAATTGGATTCTGCATATGTCTGGTAATTGTGTTGCTTTTGCTAGTACTGCTTGTCACTTTAATATCAGTATACACTGTCAAGTAAGTTTGTCCCAGTAGAAAATTACATGAAAAATCTAAGATACCATTTTCCTACATGCTATGCCTATTCTGTAAAAGAGCCTATAGGGGAAATAAACCTGCATTACATGCATACATGCATATGCTTGTATATACTTTAAAATGAAAGCTATGTATGCCTATATAAACATGCCTATGTATGCCTATGTATGCCTATGTATGCCTATGTATGCCTATGTATGCCTATGTATGCCTATATAAACCCGTTGTTCTGAGCCTTTATAAATATAATTATTGCACAATATGTTATGAGCTCCATTAAGTATATATGTATGTAATATTGCTTGTTTGTCCATAACATTATTAAGCAGGTCCAATTTAAGAAATGAATAATTGGTACTTTTTTACATATATAATAGGAAGCAGAAGAAGAGTGTCAATGATGTTACATATTGTAACAAAACCACTGATGATCCTTCTGATGTATGTTCAGATAGCACTCTTTGATGATATTCATATATTTATGAAGCCTTTAATGCATTCATATACTTATATGCGTGTGTTTTTCGTAGGTTGTTGCCTTAAATGGAGCTGACGAGTTAGAGAATTCGAAGGACCCTACTAATCATGCTTTTGCTTGTACGTAGGTTCACCTGTGATATAATATATTTACTGTATGTACTGTAGCTGGTGATTTATGAGGATCTAACCTATGATTATGATTCATGGAAACAGGAAATTCTTTGCATTTAGTCAATTTCAGATCCCAAACTTTTACTGCAATAGTACTAATATGTAACTCCAATTTATTTCTACTGTATGGTTAGATTGCATGTATATCACATATGTATATACACTTCCACTCATTTACATACGTACATAGTCTAAGAATCATAAGACATGAGTTTACATATATATACAGCTGTATAAGTTGTTTTAATCAATGTAGTGTATTGTCACCAAGTTGCCCTTTCAAAATTCAATTGCACTGCATTGTTTTATATCCGTTACATGTATTATCATGCCATCTTCATTGATGAACCTTAGTTTAATCATTAATACTTTCTCTCTTGTTGAATTTAGGAATTCTCAATGGAACTATTTTTAGTATATATTTGTCAACAAATAGACTACCCATTCATTGAACTGCTTCTAATTTACATTTAACATTTTATACCTAAATTAAGTCATATAATATATTAACTATAAGATATAATACATTTAATGGTACAAGTTTCAGCTTCATATCTGTCATGCAATTTAAAAGAATTGCAACACTATGCAAACTTAATGTATTGAGAAATACCTTTTTCATAATTGTAATATTTTATGCTGATGCATTGCTAATTAACGTTCAGCTTTTTGAATCTGTCGAGGAAAGCTTTATGTTTGGGTGTCACTTGAGTGAGAAAAACCAATCCTTCTCGATATCCATATATATATCGATATGGGTGGCTGTTAATTAACGACTTTGATTAGGCGTCTATCCCCGGTAGACGCCCGAGCTCTTCTTTAAACAAAATGGGAAATCTTTTCACCCAGCTAACACCAGAAGACTTGAAGCCTATAAGCGAAGAAAGTGGATGTATGTTGTTATCATATAAGCAATCGAACTGAATGAATATCAAAATTTATTGCGTTATAATTTTATAATGTAGTTTCTGAATCTCAAGTGCGCAGGCTTTACTCTCGGTTTTGTCATCTTGATAAAAACAATAAAGGATTTTTAACGTAAGTCAATTTGATGTACACTTGTTACATTTCTCTTAAAGTACTGTTCTTCCAGTACACGTACATATATACACGTATAGATGGATTAGTGATTACAACGTTAACTTGAAAGTTATCTAGACTCCATTTTTATTAACAGCAAAGATGACTTGAGGCTGATTCCCGAACTTGCTGTAAATCCTTTGGGAAGCAGAATTATCGAAGCATTCTTCATAGACGAGTGAGTAAGCCTTTGGCTTTCAATAAAACTCCTGTATTTTGGTATGCCATGCAATTCTGTATGGTAAGCCTTGTCACATGATTACTGTCTTGTCTCACTACTTTTCCAGATCAACGTACTAACCCTACTTCTAACGTCATTTTGAAATGTTTCTGTTTGACTTTATATTTTTGGATAACCAGGAGACTCACTGTGTTTCTCTGACATTTGCTATAGGAAGGATCCACACTTGCTCTTGGAGAATATAATCTTTACTCAGTTTGTTAGGGTTTTGGCCAAATTTAGAAAGGTGAACTCTAAAGTAGAAGGGACGGATGGTGGAAATGCCTTTGATAAGAAGATTGAATGTAAGTTCCAATAATTGTTTAATTCCAAATGAACAGGGTTGTACTCGTGCATTACAAGTGGTGCTTAATGGACATTGTATGTGTTCTGTATTCCTGTAGTTGTCTTCAGAGTATATGATCAGGATAGAGATGGATACATTTCAAGGGCAGACCTTTTGTGGGTTAGTTGTTTAAACACTATCTAAGACTCCCATCTAGGGATCATTACATATGTATGTATGGGATGAGTTATCGTAAGGAATCGTTAAGGTACAAAGAGAAGATAACCACTTTGGAAGCTTTGACTACTGGAACACATTACTACGTATCTCTCCTTTGTACTAACTGATTCATCAGTGATGATCTAATATATGTTGCCGGACCCACTTAAGCCATCTGTGGAAATTGATTTACAGTTACTTAACTTGATAACTGGATTGTCTTTATGATCACAGGCTAATACACTAGCCTATGTATTTGTTAGTGGTAGTTAAGCGTATACATAATTAAGGCATCATTATAACAGTCATGCTTAGGTAGTAGATGCAATGTTGGTAAAGGAGCCCAAATATTGTATGCTTTACCCCTCTAAATGATCAGATATGATTTCTAACACTCAGTCATGTATTGTGCTAGCCCCCTAGAGGATGGGCCATATCTCCTTCCTCATCGATTGTATTGTTACTTACAAATTGGTTTGGTAGTCACATAAAAACTGACTATAAATGTCCTTAAATTAAGGGTGTTTAGGTATACGTACATGTGATGATGACATACGTATTTACAGCATGAAGATGTTTATAGATTTTGTTTGAAGAAACATGACTTAGATAAAAGGCAAGATAGTTTTTCAGATATGTACTTTTCTAGTTTTGACAATTCAGCTATTTTTACATAATTATCCATGTCTATATGTGAGTATGGTCAATTTGGTGTGCTGCGTATACGTATATATGCATTTAATACTGACTGTGTAGGTTTTGAGAGACATGGTAGGATTGCACTGCACGGAAGATCAGGTTAGCTAATACTCTGAGTGTTTGCAGTGGTGATGTCTTAGAAAGGATTAGCTTCTCTATTCTCCTAAGTTCTATGATATATATAACTTGTTCTTGTGTATATAGTGCATAATTACTAAGTGCAGTGAAGTAGTTATATACTGTATATATGCAATAATAATCACATGATAAGTATATTTCAGGGAAGAGTCAGTAGCATGTTCATACAAGATATTCATATGGAAATGTTTACATACAGTGCATGCATTTATAATAATATTTATGCTGGAAATCTTTCAGTTGGTAATCTGGCCTGGTTTTGTAGCAGCTCACGTAACACATATGTAGGTGCATTTCACAGTCTTTATTTTGTCAGTGTAGTGGTGTCTAAATACGTATATTATAGAGGAAATATTTCCACTGTGAAACTTTTTGTGGTCAGTTATTGAATGCATGCAGGTTGACAGTTTATTGTTTTGCATCTTCCCAATAGTTGCAATCTATTGTCAGGAGGACCCTTAGAGAGGCAGATAAGGATGACGATGAAAAGATATCTTTTGCAGAGTTTAAAGAGGTACTGTGCCCAACCATTTTATTAGTATGGATGTACGTACATACATACGTATGTGTGTACAATACATGAGCCCACATGAGTCAATGAATATTTGCATACAACCAGGATGATTTGTCTGGAGGGTATACGTATGTAGTTCATGTTTTGAGATTAAATTTGTATTTACCTCCTTGGTCAAACATTTTGACCTTGTGGTTTATAAAGGAAGTGCAAATGGCAGGACATTTGTCTATCAAAACAGGCAACTGCAGACTATATATCAATCCATGCATTTATCCAAGAATACGGATTATGTCTTAAATGCTCTTAGTATATATTATGATTATCTGTGAATAAGCATTAGTTAATTTTATATATTATGGTAACTCAGTTATTAATGTATTTCTTCTTTCTGGTAATGTAGGCATTGAATAATATTGATGTGGGGAACAAAATGACTATACAATTTCTTTGAACATTTAATGTCAATTTCATATTAATGTTGAAGGTTGTCATGTGTGTATGTAAACTAGTGATCCATGGTAAGCAATGTTGTATTGTTACTTTCAAGTGTTTCTGTTTTAATAATAGTATTAAGTACTTTGGAATAAATTGTTTAATTACGTAAAACAAACAAACAACAAATCATTTGAAAAAACACATTACAGTTAATTGTACATTGAGCTATTTCAAAACACGATATACAAGTACATACGTATATATACTATGTTACATCAGCCGGTAACTTGGTTAGTTAGCTAGAGTGACCAGCTAACTCTGATTGCACTCTACATCTCCTTCTTTTTCGGCCTTTAGCTTCTTCAGCTCCGCTTGTAATTCTTTCTCAAGTTTTAAAATGTCATCAGGTTTCTTGTACTGCATAACCAATGGATAATGTAAAGATATATATACAGTCAGACATGTACAGTCCTCTGTAAATATACATTGACTGCAGTTCATATTGAGAATATATAGCATGTATAATTTAAGAACATTGTCTTCAAGATGTATGTAAAAGTGATATAAAAGTTAAAATGGGTATGTAGAGATTGTCTTTAAATTTGGTATACGTATTATATACGTAGGCTTATTATTATTGAGTAACATTGTATTGGACTACTTACTGTTACTACTAGCGTATTGTTAGCATGAGCTATTGAGAGTGCCTCTTGGCTTAGTGCCTGTCCACATCTCTGAAGGTCTGGTATGTATAACTTCTTATAGTACCTCTCAAAAAAAAGAAAATTGGTAGTTGCCATATATTTCTATTTAATGCCCACTTTTATACAGACAAATCTAGCAAGTTAAATATAGTTATAATCCAATTAAATCTTAGGAAACACATTTTGATCATGGATGGTTGCTCACTGTAAGTACGCAAGTTAGAGCAACAAGGGATAAAATGTAACTGTGCTGGGTACGTATATTGGTGGTGAAAACCAGCTGTCTGGGTTCAATTCCCAGCGATTGCCTTTTGCTTTTCATTCTACATGATGTTTACTTGTGTTGTGGTTATCACTTTGATTATTCATACATTTATATATACATAGTGGTAAGGCATCGTTCACTGATCTGGTTAATTTAGCTATCCAGCAATAATTAAATCAATGATTTGTCATTTCATTAGCAATAAGGAGGGCAAAAATTGCAATAAGAAAGGATGACATATGTATACTTACTTTTTGTTGACAGTCTTGATTATAATGCATTCTTTTGCATCATCAATTGAGACAGAATAGTTGCTTAACGGGAAGGGAAGATTTCTTATCCTCCACTGAAATGACAATACAGTGTCCTTCCTAACACAGATGGGCTAAAAAGAGAGATTAACACACAACTCACACCAATCAAACTACCACCTGAACTTTCTCTTTCACACAAACAAAAACACGTACTGTAAGCTGGGAAACAGTCCATAAGGCACAACTGAGTCTACACTGGTCACAGACCTTGAACAATTTATATGTATAGTACTTCCTAGACTTCTGTAATATCTACAGTGTCACTTGTTCAGACCAACTGTACAATTCACCCTTCCTTTCTTCAGTTACTGACCACTCATGAATAATATAACGCACCACTTTCAACATGCTACATCTACTTTAGAGAAAAGGCCTATAGGGAACTAAACCTAGTGAGAGCTTTGGATGGAGTGTAGAGACATGTATGCCTTAACAAAGATGGTTTAAGTAATAAAAGAAAGTTTCTGTTAAAGCTGCCATCTTACATTAGAGGTACTTGCAGTCATTTGTTCAGTAGCCAATGAGATTGGAGTATGATAGCTTTCACCCACTTCACACTCCCAACTACCTTCTCCACCCAACTTTGTCTTCCTTCTCCATTTTCTAACTACAAATATTTCTAAATTCACTGATATTCAAAGGAATACAATGTTTCCGACCTACCCATCAACTGACCACCTTTCAGGTCAAACTCTTCCACCAGTTCTCGTCCATCTTGCAGTAAATAGTGAACCTTTCGTCTATCTAGAGTAACATTTTATAACATGACATTTAACAAGCCAATTTTTAACATACTACATCTACTGTACGAGTACAAGAGTAACATTTTATACTGTAATGAGTACTTTTACTCAAGTTGTGTCTTCAGATACAAGTGGAATGGGACATGCTGCAACAATCATGTATCACAGGCTAGCAACAATGATTGTGCAAGAGAGAGCCATATCAGAGGATGATTAGTTTTAACAAAGGTCAATTATCATTCTCTCTTCCTAAATACGTATGTACTCATGGTAGATCTGCAGAGTAACCTCCAATATGTACTCTCACATCCCTCTCGATTTGGTCTCCAGTGAGTTGTTGTGAGTTGTGAGTTGGCCCAGGTCTAGTTGATCTAACTATATACCTTGTATATACCTTGTGTTGTATTCACTAACTAAATGATATTCTATTGTTTATGTCCCTTGTATACTGTCTCTAATAATTGTGTAAACATAATACATGCATGTTGAATGGAAATCACTTGACACAATTATTTGTACAGTAATAGAAAACCCAAATCCTGTTATATAATGATTGCAGCTCTTCAGGTTGTATAATTTTATTGATTTATAGATTCCTAGTAGAGTTGATAACATGCAGTAATGCAACTTTCAGCAATTAAAACTACCGTTTGTATGAGTGTAACATTGATACTCACCGCCTTGCACCATGCAGGTTTTCTTGGATTTCTTCAGAATTTGCAGCCAATCCTCAAAGCCTTTTTTCTGGGCGGCCATGTTTTCCGGATAATCTCGTATTCTCACTAAATGTCGTATATTATTAAAAACGTGTCAAACCGTCTTCTTTGAAAATGTCTCACAGAAGAGTTCCCTTTGAACGTTCCAGGTCTCTTTCTCCGTCAGTTTACTCTGTTCGCTCTGTTCTTTTATGTGTTCTAATAGATTTTTGGTCTTTCAAATTTCAAATTGGTGATCTGAATTCTGTCTTTCTTCACTTTAGAAATAATATGAGAAGTGAGGAATTTATTCCAATGAAAAAGGTACTATCTTCAATTCTCTTCTTTCTAGTAACAGAGAAGGGATACCTCCTACGTAATTCAATTCTTATTCATATGAACCTCTTCTCTTGCGTATTTAGCCTAAACTTGCTGAGGCTACTGGCGGCGGTCTAGAGCCATCCGCAGTTCTCCATCTGAGGAACTTGCCTTCTGATGCTGTCGAGAACGAAATATTGATGCTAGGCATGCCTTTTGGAAAGGTTCGCAATCTCCTGGTTATAAAAAAGACGCATCAAGCCTTTATGGAGATGTTTGAGTTGGGACATGCAATCAGCATGGTTCAGTACTATGACGAGAATCCTCCATCAATTAGGTTTGTGAAGTGGTCTGAACACACAAATCATAAGTATAGTCTTCATGCTCTCAATCCTAAATCTTTCTTCCTTCATTTTTTCACTATAGTTGGCCTAGGTACATAAGTGTTCATTCTTTCACTGTTTCTTTTAGAAAGAATACTGTTTATATCCAATACTCTAAGCACAAAGAGCTAAAGAAACAAACCAATGTAAGAGTCACGTTGTTAGTAATTTGGTCACTTTTAGAGCTTTGCTTAATGGGTATGTGTTTAGTATGTTTTTTGCTAGTTGAGATTTAAAATAGACAGCTTATCGCATGCAGGAGCCTTATAGGCACGTGTGTAAACTATTAAACATGTTCAACATTTGTTTAATGTTTGTGGTCCTTCTGTAATAGTGATTTATTAACTGAAGGTTATCGACAAAAAATATAACATTAACACATTTATTTGCAATTACAATTGTTCAATTGGTGAACATGGGATAATCAAATACTATTTATTTGTAACATTTAGTCTGGTGTGAACTTCTCCTCCCTTGAGGAACCTTTTCATCGAGGGGGTCCTTCAACTGACAGTCAAAACTTGGAGATGTGTGATTCTGAGACAAATAAAATATTAAGAGTTATTGTGGAAGATATGCACTATCCAGTGACCATTGATGTCCTTCATCAGGTAAATGCTAATGTACCACCTATGTACGTATATGTAATATATGTAATTGCTTCTTTACATATTCCTTCCTTTTAATATTACAAGGTTTTCAGTAAGTATGGTGCCATATTGAAAATATTGACGTTCACTAAAAATGGTAGGTCACATAACATCTATTATGAAGCACTACATGGTGTATGTGCATACGTATGTACAGTACATACATTTATATATATATGTACGTATATGTGAATTGTGGCTAACCATTTGAAGACACTACATTTGTACGTATACCGTACTCTTTGTTAGTTAACATCTTATCAGCTAATGATATCTTTGTAACTCCTAATTATTTAGCTTGTTTATGGGGCAAGTACGTACATACATAGTTATCCAAGTATTTTGTAATTTATATAATCGTAGATCGTCTATAGCATGAGCTTCATATGTTATTGTACATATTATGAACATTATAGGCTTAATATACACATAATTATGTAAGAAGTGTACGTACGTAAGAACTTAACTTTCAGATGTTTCATCTTTTCTAACTAAGCATCTAGAAATGCTGTTGGTAGGCGTTATATATACATACATACATAGGTGTAGAAAGGTCAAATGATGGCCCATCGAAAGATAAGCTCGATGCTATTAGAAGAAACCCCAACACCGTATAATGTAAAACACACAGAACATTGTTAGTGGATATACAAAATGACAGCTTTAAAGTTCTCTTAGTGTTTCTTGGATTAATTGATCGTCGCTTTGTTCTTGAGACATTCACATCAGTTTTGGTTTGAGGATGTTAAGATCAACAATACCAAACTAGGAATTGTTTACAAGTTGGTAAATGTAAATACGTATTACCATTGTGGTCTTCAGCTGATAAAGACTTGGTTGTAGTTGTAAGAGGTTGTTACTTCAGTTTAATGAACACTCTATGTACTACGTATATACAAGGTACATATCTATAAAGTACCTACCTATGTACGTATGTAGTTTGCTAAATGCATTTTTATATATTTGTATTTCATTTCTTCAGAAAAGTTTCATGCTCTGATTGAATTTGGAATGGTACCGCATGCTATGGAAGCTAAATCAGTTAGTCTTAGAGGACATGCACAAACTGTAGATTGCAAAATAAATGCATAATAAATACGGCCTAAGACTATACAATTACACAACTAAAGTCTAAAGCATTTCAAGATACGTACGTACTTGTATATTATTGGTTATACTATAATATATATTTATCTTTGTTTTGTATGTTCAGGCTCTGAACGGTCTGAATATATACACTGGTTGTTGTACACTAAGGATTGACTACTCCAACTTACCAAGTGTCATCATTACCCATAATAGTGACAAAGCAAGGTGCGTACATATTCACTTACATGTGATTACATACCTGGACCTACTCTGTAGCAGTTATTGAATTTGTAGTCATGATTAACGACTGCCCAAAGATTTTGCAATGTTGGGATGTGTGTACTTAATACCATTTTCCTACAATCATGGTTGCCATGACTAATCAACTGGAATAGACAACAAGTATTGTGGGTTTAAAAAACTTGAGGGGCGCCAGCCCCTAGCGTGAACTACCTGCTGGTTCTTGGATGTCTGGTTGTTAGTTGAATGCCAGCAGTTTCAAAGCCATATCTCATATAAAACCTTTGTGCAGGCTTTACATTGCATGGTATTAGTAAGGGTGGTTGGTAAATCCTATTCATTGGTTCAATGTTTGCCGCAAAGGAAGAGGAAGACAAGTTATAAGCTTAGAAAGTGAAAGGCAGCCCAAGCTTCCGTCATTTTGTTGACAGATATACAAGGATGAACAGGAAGCCATACTTAAACCTAATTTCTGAAAACAATACCTTTACAATGCCTTTGACGTCCCAGAAACACTAAAAAGTTGCATACACCTAAGTAAGTTACCATAGAAGAACATTTAGTGCTATATACTAAAATTAATGTAAAAGGTGGCTTCACTATATATGTTATTAAGAGCATGTGTGTCATCTACGTACGTATGTATGTACTTTCGTATGTTACCTTTAGAGATTTCACTAAGGGAGATGTCTATAAAACAGATAATTTTGAGCAAGGTACACTCGCTGTTGGTCCTTACAGAGACAGGCTATTTGATCGACCTCCTAGACTTGTGGAGCGAAGAGGGAATGACAGAAGAGGAGGCAGATTCTCAGAAGCTGGTACGTATGTATGTATGTATGTACAATCCACACCATTCTTGTTTAGACTGCTAGTGTATTATGTAAATGTGTTTTAAGTAGCCATTTTACACATGTATGTTATGATGTATGTAACCCGACATTTTTAGTAAGTCTATTGTGAGTATAAAGTTGAATTCTCTTTTTTATTTCTATTTTCTAGGAATATTTGATCACGTTCCAAGTAAGTTGTCAAGCGACATTGGTAACTTGTATTCGTAGCCATAAAGATAGAAACTATTATTTTATCATCAAAGGATTGGCATTCACAAAATATATAGTATGGTTTAAATTAGTCTGGCTTGTTAGGCCATAAAAAAGTGCCCAGAGGCGCTGAAGTGTATGGTATAGCAGCACTATACGTATATAACACTATGTATACAGTACGTATATGTATACATATAATATTATCACCACCCATGTAAACATGTCAACTGGAGCTGCCACTGTTAAGTGGTCATAGAAAGAGGCACATATAAGTGGGGCTAGGTGTGATTAACACTGACATGATCATTGTTGTTAGGCAGGTGAATGCAAGTTGTATGACATTTACCTCACCTTCAGTATATGGCAAATGAGTTGTACAGTCTATTGTCATCGGACATAGCAAGGGGAGGAACATCATGTACTCATTTGACAGTGTCGGTCCACAGCTATTCATGTACCTACAGTACGTACTATACGAGGGGATGTTCTGTATTATATGTTACTAGCATAGAAGCCCTCCTTCTCCGCTTTAATAAAACAATTAAAAAATGGCGTCTTTCCCATACATAAATTTAAGACTGGATGCTCTTCTCTGTAGCAGCGAATTTTTGTAAATGAAATACTTCAGGTCACTTCCCAAGTGATACTCCATAATACTTGAGAGTTAGACTGCATTTCGTCCAGAAACGACGGAGTATAGCAGTAACAAACAAACAAACACACAAACTCTACTGAATTATATATATAGATATAAGAAAGCAATGTGCATTATACTTTACTTGTTTTTCTATTGCCAAGACAATCCGTCCAGAAGAATGGACAGAGATTATGACACACCAGTTATCTTGGTATCAAACCTGAATCAAGAGGTCAGTGATTCTTAGTGCCAATCCAGTTATGCGCAGTACATACATAAATATGTAAGTAAGCATGTACTGTGAAGAGTGATTTACAGAGTTATCTTCAGTAAGCTGAGATGCAAATTATTGAAAAGTGCATAAATGTTGGCCAGTCGTTGCAGGATTTTGAAAACAGGTTCTGAATTTTTTAATTTATTACAGAGTAGGCATAGCATGTATGATTAGATTATTCATGCAGAGAGAGAAGTTTACACTTAACAGAAAAAGGGTTTTCAACAACAACTTAAATGATTAAAGTTATGAAACAAAATTACTTTAAAATCAACTTAGCAATTTGTGAACTTGTTAATTGCTGACATTTACTAAGTGTTGACTTTCTCGTCACATTCCTAGCATTCAACGAGTTTGGTAAACCCGTTCACCTTCAAATAGGCTAGGTATGAAAACAGTCATGCGACAATGGACCAACGTTTACTGTTCAATAATTTGTACTTTTAACCCTTTTACTATACAATTAAAAAAAGCTTTTCTTACTTTGATTAAAAAGCATTGTGAACATCGGTCCCTTAGCTAATTCATTGCTTCTCAAACTTATCAAGAGCTTATTTTCACTAAGCTTTTCATTCATATTATGTAATAGTACTAATCTCTGTAGTTTCCATGTTCTCAAACTCTATCCATTTTCTCGTTTTCAAATATCCATGTTTCTACCTCTCTCCATTATATGTTTGCCACTTATTTCTTGTGGCTGAACTGCTTGAATTGCAACAAACACTGTTCTGAACTCTCTCTGAACAACCTGTGCCTTTCTTCAGCGCATAACTCCGCATACTCTTTTCATGCTATTTGGTATGTTGGTTGCCATCATGTATGCATAATGCATGCACCCTTTTCTCTTAAACTCACTTCCGCATATATACAGATTTACCTGTAATGTTGTCTTCTCAATTATCTACATACGTATGGATGTTACATTGACTTTCTAACAGCATACCCGGTATCTTTAAGTACCTTCTGCACTTTGAGTTTCCTTATGAACATGTAGACTTTACTTCTGCTGAGCTAGTGTTCTGCTGAAAATTATTCTATTATTCTATAAGATACATCACTGCTCATGTTTCAATTACTATACACATACGTACATATGTATACTTATACGTAGTCCCTCTCTGCCGAATCTTAATTTCTTAACTCATTGCCATATGTAACTGTTTTGGACTTTCTACGTATCTTATTTATGGCTTTACTTGGCAATGTGCTGTATGCTAACTTGTGCTGTGACACTGCCTATGTTCCTAAGATGAGGCAGGAGGCTATAGCCTGAAATGGGGTACTTTAGGGTTTCTAAAGGGACTATTCACCGTTAAGGGGATTTTATGGGCATGTTTTGATGTACTGTAAATACGTATACGTACGTGGTATTGCTTTTCGTTTAGGTGCCTATGGAGATGTACTACGTGTGAAGATTATATTCACCAAGAAGAATACTGCATTAGTTCAGATGGCTGATGTTCAGCAGGCGCATACTGGTCAGTGAAATAGGTTTAACTTGGATGTGAAAGGGTATCTTTAGTTAGGTGTTCTTAATGTACTTGTATGTAATGTATTTTCTTTTACACCTCTACTTGTGTATATATGTACATACATACGTACACTAGGCTGCAGCTGTTTGTCTTCAAAATCAAAATATTTATCTAAAACTATGTCTGTACTAATTCAATCTATGTCTAATTTTCCTGACTGTCTCGCTGATCTTCCCATTTATCGGGGAAATGTTTTGGTCAAAATTCTTTTCAATTTCTCTAAAAATTGAACTGCAATTGAATGGATGCTTTTTACTGGCAATAATTCTTTTTTTGGTTGTCTAATTCAATTGCCTTTATTGTCTCACTGTGTGCATATAGCCATGTTCCACTTGCAAAACGTCCAGCTGTTTGGTAAGCCAATGAGATTGAGTTCCTCAAAGTTTTCCTATGTAGAGATTAAGGGAAACAATGTAAGTGCATTTGAAATGGTTCTATGTACATACATAATGCATTTTGTGTTAAATGTTAGAGTTAGTGTACATTTAGTGTGCCCATAAAGACTTTTAGCTTTTGTGATCCTCAGCAACAATTATATTTCTCAAATTGAACATTTCAACCCGAAGGTTTTCATCAGTATAATAACATACTGTAACGCAAAGACTAGACTATGTACGTATGTATGTGTGTATTTGTACTCGCACACTGTTACTGGTTTATTGTATCATTGTATACGAATATACTTAAGCTGTATACCTACGTACATATGACTGCATAGGGACCTTGTTACTTGTTTGTTATCTCTTCTATTTCATTAGGAGGCAGGATTGACAGAAGACTACACTCAATCAAAGCTTCACAGATTTTCTGTAAATACTTTTGTGTTGTTTTATAATTCTCAATTACTGACTATGTATATACGTGTATAGAGGAGGCATTAAATTGTTTTTTTTTCTTCTGTGTTTTGGGCTTTGTTATACAAGCATTTAAATTCTTTGCCTTTCTTTACAGAAACCTGGTTCAAAGAATTTTCACAACATTTTCCCACCATCTTCAACTCTTCATCTTTCAAATCTTGGGTAAGCTACGTACTAGTAAACCTACAAAGTGTTCATTGTAAAGGAGTTCCAAAGTTTCAAGTCTGGTGTCCGATATAGGAAAAATTATGGCTGCCAATATAGAAAATATGGCCGCCGATATAGGAAATATGGCCGCCAATATAGAACTATGGCTACCATATGTACAATGCTAATGTTATGCATACTGTACATGTGTAGTATTTGGATATGTACTTATATTGTGGGCTCTACTAGTAACTTTATGACGGTCCTTCAATTTTAGTGTACTGGTCCTGAGCTGACTACAAGCAGCTACATATTGATAAGAGTCTGGTTAAACCTCCCCACCAAGCCATCACCTGAGTGTATGGGTCATATTAGGCTGTCCTTGTATTCTGGATTTCCAGCTACTTACGAGTGATGGCTACCAACTCAAATTGCTTTCCTTAAGTGGATTTCAATTTCTCTGGTCAAGAGAATTGAAGAAATGTCTCTGTCAACCTTCCTTCCATGAGGTTGGCCTCTATGGTTAGGTTAGGTGTGAGATGAGTATTGCATAGAAAGCATTACATCTATTCATAATAAGTTCAGTTCTGAGTATGAAACTCAAGCAATGTATTACTAGGTGAACATGACCTTACAACAGCAAAGGGGTATGTGATTCAATAAAACATGATGGCTGAAAATGGATATATTGAAAGGCTTTGAATGAGATAGTCTATTGATCTATTAACAAGTAGAATTCACCTTAAAGGAAGTTATCTAGATGAACAGAATATGTAAGTGTTAATACACAAAATGGCAGGTACTTTCATGGGACATTGTACAACCTGATTTTGGAACCATTGTGGTTAGAGCAAAGATAAAATGGGTGGTAACTTGTTCCGGTTTTTACTGTATCCTGCGCTACAGATTTATGTACTGTAGGTAGACTTGCCTGACTCTCCGTACTTTGAACCCAGTTAGTTTTATACTTATCCAGTACTGTTATTATATGACCACTTTATTAACTTTATACAGACCAGATTGTACAGAAGAAAAGATAAAAGAAATATTTAGTGAAAGAAATTTTAATGTCAAGGCTTTTGAATTTTTCCAGTAAGTGTGTATTCTCAGATTATATCCATTTGTGAGTTCAAGTTACCATTACGTACTTATTATTAGCCATGTCAGATAATGTTGAATGTTTGGAAACCAATATTTTTTCAGAATTTTTAGAATTTGAATAATTGATTTTCTAAGTGCTTTAATAAGCAAATATGGCTATATATGAAATGGCTATTTTGGACTCTAGGGACACATATGTATGTACGTACAGTACGTACAACTATATTCTTCCTTTTCGCTGAAGTAGACATACAGATGTCATTCTTGCAATACACACACACACACATGTTAATAGAAACCTAAATCATTGCCCAGATAATCCTAGCAGCCAGAGGTCCAGATGCATGATCCTATACATGAGGGTCCATTGTCCTACATATCCGCTATCTGTTACCTAATAGTAGTGCCTAATTATCTACTTGGACTTGTAGGAAGAACAAGACTATGGCACTAATTCAATTGCAATCAATGGAAGAAGGAATTGAAGCACTGATCGTAAGTCTCTTGTACCTTTCCTGATTGTACATTTTGGAAGTTTGTATACATAGATTTCAGTCAATGTTTGAGAAAAGTACACTTGTATATATTTATTTGTTATATTCTACTATGCTTAACTTTTACTAAAAACTATCGAGAGGTATTACTTCCAGAGTAATGTATATGTAAGGGAAAGTCACAATAATTAGCTGGCCACCAATCTGAAGCAGTAGATTGTATATTTAAATGAGATTAAAGAAACCAAAAAATGTTTGTTGTTGATATGATGGGCGGCCATGTTTTTTGAGGCCATCGTTCCTACTTGGAGAATATTATGAGGCTATTGTTTTGTATGTTTTCATTCTATTCCATAGAACCTTCATGACTTTGAATTGGATCAAAGCCATCACCTGAGGGTCTCTTTCACAAAGAACAGTTTGATAGACTAGAGCAGTCAAGTGTACACTTGTTCCTGGCACTACATATAACTTTTGCACTATATTGTGCCTATCTACATATAGGCACTTAGTTACATGTTTCTACGGATATGGCTTTGATACCATAATTATCATCCAGCATGGAACGCTGTATATTGAAACTGTTAAACTGTATGCCTACCTTTTATCTGGCCTTTCGATTGCATTATTGAACAGAAGTGGTTGTGGTCGCACCCGTTGACGAGGTAATTTAGTTCGCCTTGGTCGGTTAGCGTTTTAAAGCAGAAGTGAACAGTAGCGTGTGTAGATGGCGTAATGAAGGGTATTATACACGGACATGACTATTCCGAGAGTTAGATTCGAAGCTTGTGATCAAGTCAATTTAAGTTACATGTAAAATATACGCAGTGTATGTATAATATCACAGCTATATATACGAATTATACGTATATAATATACTGTATTTCTTTTTACTAGAATATGTATACGCGTGTATAAGCAGCTACCTATATACTGACCTACTTCAAACTGATGAAAGATGGCATCACTTTGGTTCAGCACAGTTTTATTAATATTCCTTTGCAAATGTGCCTTCTTAGAACGATGTTCTAAAAGTGAGATTGCAGACCCCACATGCACGTGCATGATCTACCACTGTCCAATGCTAGAGTGCCTATATCCATAGATGGTTTTCAAGAAACTGAATACAGGGAAAACGCAGGCAATAAAATTCATCCAGTAAAGACAATGCTGAATTGGATCTGGGTGTCTGGATCTATAGATACGATAATATACTACCTTGAGATATCATGTCAATATGGATGCAACGAGACCTATTCTCTTTCAGGAATAAGTAACAGTGGAAACAGTGGAAGAGTACATATATATGCATACTGTATGCAGGACTAGTATTTATATATAAACAATAGACCATGTACGTATATAGAGAAAAAAATTGACAAGACAGATTATAGTAAATAATCAAATCGAACTGATAATCAAACCACAATTATAATTGGAAAACTATATGTTTGCAGGACAGTATAATAATTTTATCTGTATATAGTATACTTTGAAAGCATGTAAAATGCATGTGGAAAGGCCATTCATTCACATGCATGTATATACATGTATTATGTGAACAATTATACATAATAATTATATGCGTGTAGTGTTATTCTGGGGTGAATAATACCTCAGTCTTCACCAGCATTCAGGTGACTTTGAACCTCAGTTGTAACAGAAACTACACTCTCTCTATGGAGTTTGGTTCTCTTTATTCAATTGATGAGCAATCTTCTAATTTTACAAGAGGAAATATCAGGACTCCAGCACAATGTGAGTTCTCATGAAATGCAAATCCCAAAATAGTTTATATAAATATATAGATAGAATAAATTTGCCATTGTAATATAAATCAAATTGGTTTCGATTTTGCTCTTTATTATAATAATATAGGTTTTTCAATTTTAAATTAACAGATTTTGTATATAATGTGTTTTATTGCTAAATCTCTCTATTCATGGATCAGCCCCTGTACAGGCACCTCATATTACTAATATAACAAAAGTGACTAATCAAGACTTCCTAATCTTCTGGAAGGTTAGTCTGATCCATAAGAGCATATATATGTATACATATGAAGTGATAGGGAGTAATTTTAGTTGCGTTCATTATCATAGATAAGTTTATAATTGCTGATGAAGGCCTACAGGTCGAAACGTTCAATTTTCGTTGCAGATAGCTCCAATAAACTTATCTACCATGCACACATATGAAAATGAGTATATATAGATACTTGTATATTTAAACATGTTTGCGATTATATATATGTATAATATTGATTTAACCATACATTAAGATATATATATATACATATTTTAATTGACATAAAATAGATAGTTTCATTTATATGGCCTAATGAAGGATGTATCAAATCTATAGAAGTAGTGTACACGTAATGGAATTTTAAACTTGTTTTTTAATTAAATAAATTTATTAATGGTAACTTTTAAGTTTCCATTTCCTACATATATATTAATCAGAAAGTATATCTGGCTACCATATTATGTCAGTAAAATTTAGTTTATTATATAATTCCTTATATAGAGTGTTTAACTTATTTCCTATTTTTACTCGTGTAGATGCTTGAAGCTCTCTTTTGCAGTGACGAGCTGCTTGCAGCAAGCATTCGTTTGATATACATTTCTGCCGATATGTGGAAATCAGAATATGAGATACAAACTCAGAATGTTGCTTTTATTCGGAGTAAAGGATGGATACATGGTCTTGTAAACATTACAGTACAAAACAAGGATCAGAATTCATTAGAGCTATCATTAGCATTAATCAATTATGTAGGACAAAGTCCTTATAGTCCAATTTATTACATTTATTTCCCCTCTGAGGGTACGTAAACATGTCAGCACAATTATAAGATCTAGATCTACAGTGCAAATTTTTGTTATATACAAAATACTATTGTAATCTAATGTTATAATATGTACATATATTATGAGACTATCCATGCCCTTAGTTATTTATATATCAAGAATGAACTTAAAATTAAAAGCCTTAGGAATTAGCAGAGATTGTTTTTTACTGAACCAAACATATACTGGTACATACGTATATAAAGCCTCCCAAACTCTTTCCTCATTTGTTCTTTAAATTCATGATCACTTCACATACATATTTTGAAACCTTTTGAACTGCCAGTTTTAACATCCTATATGCATATGGTTATTAAAAGGATAATTTCTATGTTTTCAAGTTTTTGATCTGTGCCATTTCCAACTTTATACAACCTTTGTTGTACCCTTTGAAACTGGTGCTCAAAAGATTTCAAACATGTTTCATCCTACGTATATAAAAGCTGAGATTTGGTCCCGTATTTTTCTTTTTCATTTAGAGGTAATTATTAAGAACGACAAAAAAACAAGTCATATATGTAGGTAACTTCACAGTGGCCATAGTATATATAATAGTCTACATGAGTGGCAGATCTAGAATCAAGGGCATCAGAGTATAAGCTGTGCATGTGCATGGCCCTTGAGTTTGATTATATATACTGTTGCTGGGGCAACCAAGGCAAATTTTATTCCGCAACCGTTGTATAACTATAATAAAGGGCACTTTGACCTCTTATTATAGTTATATCCCGCCAATAACTCAGTAAACACCTAGCTAAAAGCTTGTGAAAAGCCTAGGGGCGGAGTGTATAACTATTACATATATATATATATAATGCAGTGATAATTATATGAATCTGATTATATATATATTAAGCTTTTGCTATTATATGTATGTAATTTTATTAGGCTAAACTTTATGTCATATATACTAATATTGTAGTCTGCATGCACATATACATATGTATATTATGTGTTCCTAAATCTAACCTATATAGCAGTATTATATTTATTGTTTATAAATATTATTTATATATAATTTACCCTTTTCTCTGTCTTGGTTTGTTAACATATAGATTTGATTGTTAGTCTTTTGGTAGTCATTCCTGTACTACTGTTCGTCTTTACATGCTTTTTTTGCTTGATAGCATGGTATTTCAGAGTTAAATGGCCTAAACGTAGTGTAAGTTTCAAATGATGACATTCAAAGTAATCAACTTTATATAGATTCAGTTAATTAGGTACTTATTTCAAATATAATCGTATATAAGTGTTGTTTTCTATATATGTATACATCTATACTTTGCAATTGGTTTTGTAGAATGTTAAACAGCAAGGGAGGATTAGTGATCTTTCTCTTTCTTGGAACAGTTCAAGAAGCGACTTTTCTGTGTCTTTTGATACTGAATCATTTTGTGAAACTGAATTAACAACTGTAAATAACAGTGAAATGACAGAGAGCATGTAATAATTACCATTTTCATTATAAGATCCATACATATAATATCAGAGTACAATTAAGTGTAGGGTTGCATGGCCGAAAAACATGGCTGCCCTATATTCAATGTATGTATTATCAATTAACACCTAATAAATCAGCAAAGATTCGATTTTTGGTTATATTCAAGTATTTGCAGTCATTTATGTACGCTGTTCTAAATGCATCTAGATATACTGTATATATAGATAGATAGATATAGATATGTTCATATGGTTTATCAATTGTATACACATGAATTATCAATGCACCATTAATTTCTACTTTTAATTTATAAGTAAAGGCCAATAGGGAACTAATCTTAGTGAGAGCTTTGAATAAGGATACAAGAGTTTTCTCCTTCTATATACTTCTCTTCTTCTCCACTGCATGAGCCAAACATTTGCATATGGGAATTCCACCCTTCATCAGTGACCTAGAGAATTGTGGCCTTGAGGAAATGTATGAGGAAATGCATGAGGAAATCTATATTATATATATACAGATTTACTTCTTACAACTCAAAATATATAATTCTATATAAAAAACACACCATGCTGAGTAATGTTAACAAATTAGAGCTCAAATCATGTGTAGGTTATCAGATAAAATGGATAAGCTTTGTGATTGTCATAAATGATGTACACTTTAGATCCTTTTGTGTGACCAGTGACTGAGTCAAAACGCTCAATTCCAATTAAACCTCCTGATTTAGCAGGTCTTTGAGGCGGCATTCTCAGTGACCTATCCTGAGAACACTCGTGTGTATCTCCTATTGTGACTCTTGCAAGGAACAGTTGGCGTGGACCTCTATTTTGCAAATGAAACAGTTGGTGTAAGGAATTCAAAGGTGTAGGGTGAAAGGAATATTTGTCTGAATAGCTTGCATTAACTGCAAAGTAGTTTCCTCTTCCCCAGAGTCCTTGTTCACTAAATCGCATGTCAAACCCTTCCTCTCCCTGATAGATCATGCTTGGGTCCGTCTGTCTGGTCCCATGAAAGAGCTCTTTTTCCCTTACTACTCCACCATTCTTTTTCTTAATCAGCTCTCGATGGTGATGGTATTTGGTCCATAACCATGGATTTTGGATTCTCTCTATCTTCAAAATTTTTGCTTGTGGCAGTGAAGAATGTAATTTACCTTCACATTTCTTAAATTCTTCACTGGTAGCTGAGACCTCTTTTAAAATAGTTTTGTGGTCACCGGCAGCTTCCCATTCAGTGGGAAAAGGTACTTTTACGGTGGTTGTATCACTGGCAGCCATATTTTCCATGAGGAAAAGTCTTTCTTTATGAACGTAATCCTTTACTACAGAGAGTGATTGACTCCATCCCTTTAGGCTAACTGTTACACTTTCAGAAAGAGAGCTAGCAGACTCATTAAACTCTGTATCAACATAATGCTTTTGGCAATAAGAAGTGATTTTTTGGTACATTTCTGATTTCAAACTTTTGCAGTAATGCAATTCGTCAGTTTTTAGTTCATTTGAGAAGTACTGCATCAGTTCCTTTTCAGCACTAGCTGTGCCTAGTTGATTCCCTTTGATAACTATATTCAGCTGATTAGAGTTGGCAGCTTTTTGCTTCATGTCCTGTTCATCTGAATCTACTTTGTTTCGCTGAATTTTTCTAATCTTTCCTGTCACTGTATTTTTCTGAATCATACTACAAAAATCTACCTCATATTCCCACTTTGAACGTGTTAACTTTAAGGGCTTAGAAGGCCCAGGATTGAGAATGTAATTCTCCTCTAAAGTTGTGCTACACTCATAATCAAAAGGCTCAAACGATCCTTTATCATTTTGCCACATCCACTGAGATTTGGGGTGACTTTGAGAACATTTATTACCTTCTGCCTGAGCTAGACTTATGAACTCAGGAAAGGGGGGCTGGGGTAGACTAATGGAAACACGATGCTTGGTCTCAATCCCAGTTATAATGAGATTCATGGTATGACCTTGCAGAGCTGGTATAAAATGCTGACCTACTGGAACTGTTTTGGTGATCTCATCTCTTTTAGATTTTGGCTCGTATCTACCACTATGTGGATAGGCTTTCACTATCTGTCCTGAAATGTCTGCACCATTCAGGATTTCAATTATTTGGTCACAAGCCTCTTTGGACCAGCTATTTACATATGCATAATTGCAAGAACCCTCTGTATGTATAATATTTAGAATGTGAAAACCAGCAACATGCTGAACTCTGTCAAGGAGTTGGGATTCAGTAACAGTCTTGGCCAAGTCTGTTACTTTAACAGTTGTAGTACTAGTGTCTGTTAAGCGCTTTTGAGGCAAGGTATAAGAATCAGATGAACTTGCAATTGCTTGCACTGCAGCTTTTCCTTTGGAAGGTACTCTCAAGGGTGTTGGTGGTAGTTGAGTTTCTCCAGAAGTCAGTGATAGATTCTGGAATTGGAATTTGGCAGAAAGGACTGTTTGCTCTATTTTCATTCCATTAAAAAGTGACGCCACACTTGCTGCATTAGCTTGCAAACTGCAGTTTACATAAGCATAGTTTGGGTTTCCCTGGCAAACCTTTATAGAGTCATGGGGAATGTAATTCTGATCTGTCATCTTCCTTCGGAGGAATTCCTCATCAACGGATGAAGGAATGTTACTTATCTTTACAGTATAGGTTGACCTAGCAGATGAAGGTGTAATGCATCCCCACTGCTTTATAACTAATAGCGTTGAGCCAAGATAACTTCTGTTGTATCTTTCCACACATTCCCTGGCTGCCCATTCACTAGTGAAGGCTATTTTGGCACTCCTCTTACCATCACTCTTCTCCTGTATAGATGATTGGTTTATGTCAACCTCTGAACTCAGAGATCCAAAGTGATTGATAAGATCTTCTAGCGTGACACTTTTATGAAGATTGTATCCCACGTAAATAAAAGACAAGTGCTGTTTAGGCCTAATCATCAGAGACATTCTACACGTACGGGAATAAACATAGAATATTAAGAGTGGTAATTGAATTGCTAATGTTAATGCTGATTTCAAATAGACCATACAATTTACCTTTAACATTCAAGTATCCTTTAGGCATATATGTCGATGTCGTTTAATACTAACAACTTTTCTTAGAAAAACCGATATGGCTCCCTTAGGGACTATACACTATTTTTCTAAGAATGTAACCTAATAATAAGTCCCCGGACCCGTCGCTGGAAAAATGTCTGCCATTGTGTTGGAGAGAAACCATTTGTCGTTTACCCATGCATAAGTAGTACTACTGCCTACCTAATTTGATAGAAGGCAAATGAGGAAGCGGAGGGGAGAGCTACCAGGATTTGAGCCTCCCTAATAACCAAATAAGTAACATTAACATTAACAGTAAGCAATAACATATGTAGATACATGAGGCTTCAAGTCATATACATGTATATATATTAATTTGATTTGAAATTTTAAATCAGCAGCATTTCCTAGCCAGAAATTATGTTCCAACAAAATACCTAAATTTCAAAGATCTGATGAGATCTACATGTAGGCGCTGTCTGAGTCTAGGTTATCTAGCTATGAATACATAAATAGCTTCAGATCTAGATTATATAAATATTTAGCTGAAATCGAATTCAAAGGACTATGGACAACAGGCCGTTACATGTGACAAAAACAAAAGCCATGCAAAGTCTACTTGCTTGGAAAACTTAGGAATAGTCTACTTATTGAATGAGCTAGGCAATAGGATTTACCACCTAATATGAGTTCCGATTTAGGAGTCACACCCCAATTTAAGCTTAACAACTGATCTAGATCAGGAAGTTTACGATTACGGACCATATATGATTGCATACTCGGCGTGCCTTTCTGTGTCTTTCAAGGTGCTACTGACGAGGAAGGAAGGAACTTGAAGAAACTTTGCAGCGTAAGTCATGATCAGTTACCCATATGCTTATTCGTATCTCGCTTGTAATTCTAATAAGGATTTTGTTTACGTAGAACATTTTAACGTAGAAATAAGCTGCTCATACTATTAAATATTGTTATAAGGCGTTATGGTCTTTGAAAAGGCTATCATAATCGCTACCTTTGGTCTGCGTAACCAGTTTAGCTAAACATCAATACTACCTTTGGTCTGCGTAACCAGTTTAGCTAAACATCAATACTATAGTTTAAAGGTCTCGTTTGATGTGAGCCTTTGGAGCGTGACCGCAAGAATCCTTTGCTCAACGAGGTGACGCTATATAGATTGTCAGAGTAGGGCCAGACGTGCCGACTTGAAGGGATTGTACTCCTCATATAGTATGCTCTACCTCCTCTCGTAGCCCCAAACTTTCCTATACGAGTATATCTGAATCAAGCTGTGGTATTCGGAAATAAGATTTAGCCCAGGCTCACTTCTCTTCATTGGCAAAGTGTAATATTTGCGAACCTTTATATTGCTGTCTCTGTGCTTCTTGTGTTGGATCACCTATATACTGACTGCTTCTCCATCTATCCTATCTCATTGCCATGGCGACATCAGATTATAAGCGAATGACAGACATGGCCTCGTATCCTAACTTGGAAAGTGAGACTACTCCAATTGGATTTGAGGGTGTTGGATCTGCTGAAGACCCAAAAAAAGATCCTGTTGCAACCAGTGGGGACACTGCTGATGAGAAGAAAGATTTGCTGGAAAGTGTGGAGGAGGGAAAAAAGGAAGCTAAAGTGAGTACATGTATCTAATTTAAAAGTTACTGTAACAACAAGTGTTACCATGGAAACTGGTTATAATGGTAAGCTTGTTCAAAATGTTGAGTATAAGTGTAAGCCCAACATGCCTTCAGTGGAGAGATGTAGCGCATTTGAGTTAATTAAGCGGGTTAATAGGTACTTTGCTGTGAAGTGTCTCTCAGATGCTCCGTTAGTGACCTTGTCTAATGTTTTTATAATATTCTTTAGATTGTTGTTCATGGAACTATATAGGTTTTCTATCCTAAGCTTGGACACTTAAACTTTTTTAAGGGAATCGACTAACTGAATTTAAGTGAATAAATTGTATATGTATATACAGAGTGTCCTTCAGTATTGACTTATCTGTTATATATAGTAATTACTTGTCTCAAGTTATTCTGATTTTGGAATGTGTATTCAAACATTCTGTCTCTTTAGAGGTCTGCAGAGGAAACAGTTTATTTCGAAGATGGCAAGTCCAAGATTGGTGAGTTTGTGGATGTCTTTTATTGGTTCTGTAACAGACACATTCACCAGCCACAACATAATTGCAAGTTTCTAAATGAAGGCTGTGTACATACCATTAATGTAATGTCTTAGTTGTATTTGTCACCTGTTCTGATAGAACCTCCAGTTACCTCTGGTTATCAGCATCTTAGGAATGCAATAGACTTGTAGATGCATACCACATAGTGTACCTCACAAGAATAGTTGTCATATCATATGATTAGTGTTGGGTGTGGTGTCAAGAGGGCTGCATGTACATAGTGCATGGTATGTATCAATTTGCAAGTATATTCATTAACAATTTTATAATATCATATAGTCTATTTTCTATTTAGGGTACTTTGTATTTTATATATAGTTAATCAAAGTATTTTACTAATGTACTGCTGTTGACTATATTTACTTGTGAAATAGTAGGGAGTATTTGTTGCCATCACTTTGATAGTCTGTGTTTTGTTGAGCTTCAGCCACAAATATTTAACAAGTTTGGACATTTTGACCCCCAGAGGTCTTCATCAAATCTACTCAGATATGCAGCACTTTGTAGCTATAGATGAGGATTGCTTTACATCTGATCAGACAGCTAAACATTAATATATAATATCACCACCATCACCATCATCATCACCATCACCATCACCATCACCATCACCATCACCATCACCATCACCATCACCATCACCATCACCATCATCACCATCACCAGTGTGTAGTGATGTACGTACATCTGTTCCCTTGTCAGCTGAGAATGCTAAACCTTCTATCATAGCTGCTGTTGTATATAGACTGTTCAGTGACTTGAATGGATGTTTCTCTTGCCATGCTGAATATTTGAAATTGAAACCATTTAAGCTATTTCAGGAAGCCTGCAATCATGTCATTGGTAACCATCAAAGACAAACAAACAAAGCTATATATACACTAGGAAAAGGAGTATTGTGCTGTATTTAACTAATAACTTCAAAAACAAAATTGTTTAAAGCTTAAATTCAGTTAAAATAATAGTGGAAAGTTCATTTTTAGTTTGACTTGGTTCTTCAGTATCAATGTAATACAGGGCCAATAGTTGTATAATTGAATCTACCTTGTTCTGAGCATTTGGTCCAGGAGGTGTCGGATTTCTATTTTGATATTTATAATAGATACTATACGTATGTACGTATGTATACACAAACTTTAATACACATGAATGCACCCTTTAATTAACATACCTACGTACATACGTACATATGCATCAACACACTTCCATTGGGAACCTTAGTCCACTTGCAAGTCTTTGTAGGAATAATAAGACTAGGAAGAGAAAAACTGTGGTTTTGTTCTGATTAATCTTCTGAAGTCTGTTTATTTTATTTTCTCCCTGAAAATGTAATATTATCCGGCTTACAGGAAGGCAAATTGTCATACTATGTTTAATTTGGGTTCAGAGCTAAATTACTAAAGAAAAATAAGTGTAGCTTTGCTTTGAAGGTGAAATTTAACCATATTCTATAAATAGTAACAGCCTGATATATGTACACCTCTGCATGTGTAATGTTATAAACTGTGTGTACATTACTGAAATAGTCTTTAATAGTGTCTATTGCTATGGTGATGACATGGAGTAATTGATATTTGCTAAAAATACAATATATAGAGAGAGAGACATTTAGTTCCAGATCTCTGACTACTAGTCTCTAGTGGTAGCCATTTCTATGGCAACTACACTTATGGTTCCAGTTTTTGAAATTCTTGTGGTTTCACACAGTAGATTGGATTGTTCATGAAATGATTCAAAGTTTTTACATTACTAATACATGCCTGAGTAATTTCATATTAAGGTGAAAAGTTGTCCTGACAGATCCACCTAAGTAAGGGCTTGTGAAAGATAGTTGTAGCCAGACTTTAACTGCTGTTTGAGATCATTATGTACTCAAAGGGCTTCTATCTTTGTCTTGTACTTTGTATGGCTAAATGTTCCTCCACTTTTCCTAATACTGTTTCCTAATGACCAATTCCTGTAATATTGGAGCTTGTCTCCGAGTGCTGTGAGTGTTAGTGTTTCATATCACTTGCTTTCTCTATGACACAAATATATTATTTATGTATGTATGAATAATTGAAGTGATAATCAAACCACAAGTAATTACATATAATCAGTTAAACATCATCATCGTCATCATCATTGTACAGTATGTTTCTTGAGAATGATATGTGATTGTCACTTTGATTACCAAAATCAGATGCTAGTCATACTTTGTTGGTTGTCATGGTGACTGCATTACATTGACTTCATATCTCATGAATATCCCTAATTGCAAAGGAGCTTAAGACTTCCTTACCTATTGAGGTAAATTTATGTATTGGCAGATGATGATATAGAATAAGCTGCCAGTCAGTAATGTATGGTGGCGGTTTGAAATAGGAAGTTAAGTTACGAAAATCTTGATAAAATAGGAAGTCTGTGATTGCATATAGTGTTTCCCTGAATCTTGTGGATATGCTCTATACAATGTATGTATATAGCTAAAATTATTACTCAACACACGAACAATCTAGAACACTACATTTCAAAACTTTGTGGTTAACATTTCTATTAAACATGTACATTTAAAGCCAAATCATTGTAATCAGAAATATGCATACATTTGTAAAAACTAGCTTAGTTTTAGATATTTGCATCTATGTTAAAAGAGAATCTATCTAAGATAACCCATAACTTTATAACTTAAATTTGTAGTTGATTATAGAATTGGATATTCACAGTCAATAGTTTATCATTTGGTATGTTTGTTCTTGTAGACTTTGTGCTAGCTTATCGCTTGAAGGATGAAGAGAGAGACAACAAACATGATGATGACCAGAAGAAGAGAGATGATAAAAGAAATAAATTTAGAGAGAACTGTGAGAAGGAGTATCACCTTGTGTTTGAAGACCAAGATTGCTCTGTAAGTAGCTTTATTGTTAAAATGGCTGTACACACGTATCAGTGGCAATGAGGTGTATGTTCTTCCATATTAGGATTCACCTGATCAGAAGACATACTATTGGAAGGTACACTGCACATGGCAAGGTATTCTTGAAGGAGCAGAAAGGATTGGACTGAGACTTCCCATTAGTGTGAGCAATGCAAAATAAAACAGAGCCTCAAAACATGTACATAGCTACCCTTTATTGACTGGTTTCTTGAGCCTCAAAACATATAGATAGCTACCCTTTATTGACCGGTTCCTTGAGCCTCAAAACATATAGATAGCTACCCTTTATTGACCGGTTCCTTGAGCCTCAAAACAAGTTTACTAAATTAAGTGGTTGTACACTGATTAGGATGACAGTTCGCGAAGTTGTGTGATAAATTTAACCTGTAATGATTTTGAAAGATTAGCTCATGAAAAAGTAACTAATTGTAGTTGTATGGAAGCAGTAAATAGTGTATGAGAGTGTAGTTGTTAGGTAGATTGCACTTTAGTGTAAGGATTGATGGATAATTTGATAAGTCACAATTCTATAAATGATTTACAGGACAACACTTTGGATAGTCGTGTTCATTGGAGAACACGTTTGATGGAAAGGTACTTGAAACTGAAGGATCCGTTTGCTCCAAACATTCCTGAAAAGTTTAACATCCCACACTACCTCACTGCTCCCTTCAGAATACGAGACAAGGATAGGTGGGCAGGACTTAAGTAACCATGGAAACCATTCTAAATTAAATTTGTATTTATTACTTTAGGTTTATATATTGCTCTGAAGAGAATGCAGATAAGTTTCTGACTGAGGCACAGAGATCCATGATTGTTTGGGATTCTCTACAGAGAGCAGGATATGGTCCCAAGGATGGACAGTATGGTAAGAGATACATGTGCATACATATGTATATATATACACTATGTATACTCTTTTTAACCAGTTTACTGTATATTAGTGGATGAGAATAGTAATGTTACGTTACTAGGATAATCTTTTCATTTCTAAGGTATTGAGCGTTTGCTGAGTAACAAGACCTTCCTTGATGCTTTCCCTCTTCATGATGTAAGCTACCATTTCCCTCCAACAATTCATCCATCCATCCATCCATCCATCCATCCACTTTCACTCATCCAACCATCCATCCATCCATCCATCCATCCATCCATCCATCCATCCATCCATCCATCCATCCATCCATCCATTCATCCATCCATCCATCCATCCACCCATCCATCCACTTTCACTCATCCAACCACTTCCACCTATCCATCCTTTCAGGGTCCATACCAGACTAAGAAGGATGAGGAATTCAAGTCTCTTCGTCAGCTCTTGTACAAGAGGTGGGCTCATCCTCTGTATGCCTTCCATAAGAACCAGCCGCTCAACCATATTCGGTAAGTCTCCTAATTCACCAAATATATTTACATGTACATGTAGCTAGCTCTTACTCTTTTATATTTTATATGCCTATGTGTAAGACACTTTGATTTCCACTCAAACTTTTGTCTCCTGTCACTTTACCATTTATAGTCAATATTTTGGAGAAAAGGTTGGAATGTACTTCACCTGGGTGGGACACTACACCTACTGGTTACTTTGGCCAACCATCATTGGAATAATTGTCATGCTGTATGGCATCTCTACAGTTGTCACATCTAGGAACCCAATTGCGTGAGTGTGATAGCCATTTTCTGAGCCAAAAAAAGATGGTGAACACCAAATAAACATTTACACTGAACAAATTGTAAAGTAATATAGCTGCTGTATTACACTAATAGGCTAAGTAGTGAGAACTTTAACTTTTTTCTGTTGGGAAAATATATGCTCTTAGGTGTAAAAATTCGTAGAACTTATATACTGTACATATTGGTATAGGTATATAGGTATATATAGGTATATAAGGCCCCTAGATTTAGCATAGTGAGCCAAGGATTCACAGAAGATCAAGATAAAGAAAAAGACAAAGACTCCCAGGATCACTGATGAAGGGTGGAATTCCCAGAAACGGCTGTCTGACCCAGTGGAGAAGAAGATGGAAGAAGGGAAAAGAAGGAAAAAAAGACTACTGTATCTTCATCTAAAGCTCTCTTTAGGTTTAGTTCCCCTATAGGCTCTTTTTACAGAATAGGCATATAGCATGTAGGAAAATGGTATCTTAGATTTTTCATATAGTGAATAAGTAATGAAGGATTATCAAAGTACTATAATTAATTCCTGTAGTGCTGATGCTTGTGGTGAACCTTTTCCAACTTACCAATTTAACGATTCAGGCGTGCCAGTGGGACCTCCAGGTATGTCTTTCACTTCTGTGTATGTGTACGTATATTTACACGTATATTCACTCTCTGTTTCCTTTAATAACTCCTTCAACAGACAGTTACACTTTCTACATGTGTCCTATATGTGACACCAGGTGTGATTTCTGGTACTATCAAGCAGAATGTACAGCTTCGAGGTATGCCTGTAAGGACAGACAAATAATATTCATCTCATCATGTAATCTGATAGCAATGTAGAATTTATTTATACTACTAGGATAATGGTGGTTGTAAGTATAATGATTTCCTGCATTGAACATATCTTTCGAAAGGATCATCTTTCGACTTTTAGAGCGTCTAAGACACATTTTTGTTGCTTCTCTTGATTGTCTGACCTTTCCCCCCCAAGGGTCAGTCACTGAAGAAGACTCCTTTCAAAAGATAATTACATACTTAGTTAATATAATGAATAAATTACATATATACATATAATAATAGTTACTGTAGTACATTGAAACATCAATGTTAATCTGTATATTAGTGCAAGTACATACCACCTGAGCATCGTGACAAGGCGAATATTAAATTACATAACATATGTACTTAGGTAATGTATTAATATCTTCTTAACCTATACACTCCCTGAGCTGGACACTGCCTTTACAAGTTCCTTCTTCTATGACTAATCAAAGTGATAATCAAATCTATGGTCATCCTCAAATATCGTAAAGAGGGAAAAACATAAAAGGAAATGGAAGCCAGGACAGCTGGTTATGACCACCATGCAGTGATCTGCCACTGAGCTCCAATTACCACAACAATGCTTTCCTCATGTTTTCTCCTCTTATATACTAACTACGTACGTATGTAAACATATTAGTTGTATTACACGAATTAGTGATGATTCTCTTATCAGAACAAGCTGATTCATATGTATACCATTCTCTTACTCTGTCCCACTTAGGGCATTTCTGTTGTTTGATAATGGTGCAACAGTGTTCTACGCTGTTATAATGTCGTTTTGGGCTGTTTTGTTTTTGGAGTTTTGGAAGAGAAAGCAGTTTGTTACTCAGCACTACTGGGACACCCTGGACTTTGAAGCAGCTGAGGTACATAAAGTTAATGCAGCTGTGAAAGAGGGTCCAGAAATGTACTAACTGTTTAAGTTAATAGTTGAATTTGTACTTATGTACGTACGTACGTATATGGATGTAATATTATTATGTATACATACAAGCACAGTATACCATATTTCCTCGATTAAATGCTACAGCATTTTTTCATGCTGCCGTATTTCCTCGATTAAATGCCACCCCTCAAATAAAACACTGCCCTCAAATAAATGCCGCCCTCAACTAGACGCCACACCTCGGTATTTGTTCTTACAAACCCAATGTATGTATTGCTATTCCTAGTAATTTATTGATTGACATGCTAACTACTTTTTTACTATTGTTTGCATTCATTAGAGTTGCAGTATTGCTATTTAGATGGTGCACGTACATACATTTTACTGCCTAGTACTGTATAGAGAGATATGCATGCCTAGGGGAGAATCATGTAGTTCATTGTTCTAAATGATATGTGCTGGATCTAACAAGTAATTGACCAACCATTTGACTGCACTCTATGCATGCTTATAGTACATGTTTATTATTTACTATTTATTATTTTTTTATTATATTTATTATTTTTAGTAAGTTTGTTGCTTGAAAATGAGACCAGTTTTATTTAACTCTGCATTGAGAATTTTTATATTTCCATAGTGGAAAGACTTTTAATTAATTAGCTATGTACTAACAAAACTACTTACCTACTTAAGAAATGTCTATTACCCTATTAATTCTGTAGCAACGACCAAGGATCCAATTTGAACGCAAGATTGAGAAGGAAATTGCAAAGTGTAAAACTGAACAAGCAAAGGAAAAATATCGGAGATGGAATCCAGTTCATGAAAAATATGATCTTGTCCAACCTGACTATATATTGCTCTCCAAGATATTAGCCGGGTTTACTGGACTTGTGTTTATGGTATGATTGTACAGTTTCTATGCCTTATATACGTAATACATTGTCACTTGTAGGCATACGTACGTACGTATACTTATGTATGTACTTTCCTTTTTAACTCACACTTTGTACATGAATAATCTAATACACCAGTTACCTACCTACATGCTATACCTACTATGTATTTTATTAAAAAGCCTCTACGGAACTAAATCTGGAGAGAGCTTTGAATGAGGATACAGGAGTCTTCTCTTTCTTCTTCTGCTCTACTGGGCCTTTTGGGAACCCCTTAAACTGCTTCAACACCCTCATACCATTACCCCCTAAATTTTAAAAATTTCATTTTGCCCCCTTTGGCCCCCAGTTCTGCATACAGCCCTGGCCCAGACTGTCAGAAAGTTACTTACAGCTTATGTTACTGATGTATTGGGAGGATTTCCCATATCCTGCTACGCAATAAACAGTATATGTGATACTTAGGTACATGTATACAGCATATGTACATACTTATGTAAGTTGTATGTACGTATGGTTCTCTTGTTGCACAGGCGATGGTTGTGATCATAATTGTGTTTGCTGTTATCATCTACCGTATTGCCATTGCTGCTCTATTGTACCTCCCACTTGTGGCCATCGGTGGCAATGCTGTTGGGGCTGGGGCCTCTCTCTTTGCATCCATAACTGGAGCCTGTGTTCAGCTTGTCTTCATTATGGTCATGAATGTGGTGAGTCCATGTTTATATTCTGAAGATTATTCCAACATTTATGAATCTTCAACAATCGGATCAACCTATTTGCATTTTATGCAATGTAATATTTACATAAGGCATCATCAAAATATTGCTGTATGTACATACGTACATACGTATGTGTATTCAAACATAAGTACATAACACTTTGTAAGATAATTTTCATTATTCATTTACTGATAATACCTGTTCTATAGCTGGATACAAATTCAGTTCATAGAGGTCTATGCATATTTCTTGTACTGTTAGGTTAGGAAAACCTAATATATATTTAGCAGCTAACAGGTTTATACCGTATAGCGGAAAAATTTGACGGGCTATATATTTGGCAAAATGCCCGATTTTAGCATTTGACGAGTTTTATATTTGGCGAGTTTTATATTTGGTGGATTGCCCCGTAACGTATTGTTATGTTCGAAATTGATAGCTGCATTTGCGAATTTGGTGAAGAATTAAATTTGGCGAGCTTCAAACTACTCGCCAAATCGCCAAATTTAAGTCCTCGCCAAATTTTCCCACTATATGGTATGCACCTACATACGTACATACATACTAATGTATTTATTATACATACATATGAAACTGTGATTATCAGAAATCAAAGGAAATGTATTGTTGTAAAGCCCATGCAGCTATATTTGGGGATAGCCATGTACGTATATACTCTATATCAGTGATGATGGACTTACCTTAAACTCTATGCAGGTTTACAAAAAGATTGCAGTGTGGTTGAATGATTGGGGTAAGTTTTGTATTTTTTGTGGTTAGGGTATTTACTTTATTCATTATGGAAGATCTTTCTTCATACCTCTTTAGAACAACATCGTACCCAAACTGAATACGAAGACAGCCTAATCTTGAAATTGTACATTTTCCAATTTGTTAACTTTTACTCTTCAATCTTTTACATTGCTTTCTTCAGAGGAAAGTGAGTTCACATTTCATTTCTCCATTATTTAATCTATTCTTACTTTCCATCCTTTCCTTCCATCCATCCATCCATCCATCCATCCATCCATCCATCCATCCATCCATCCATCCATCCATCCATCCATCCATCCATCCATCCATCCATCTATCCATCCATCCATCTACCCATCCACCTACCCACCCATCCATCCATCCATCCATCCATCCATCTACCCACTCACATATTCATCCCTGTTCCGTTCCCTCAGTCTTGTTGGTTACCCTGGTGGATTTAACAGGGTTGGTGCAGTCAGGTGGGATGAGTGTGCTACTTATGGCTGTTTCCTCGAGTTGACCATTCAACTTATCATCATTTTACTTGGTAAGGTTTTAATGTATTTATGGCCAATAACTGTAATTTGAAATCTTTTACGTACATATTTTCTCTATTACAAAATTTCATGTAGGTAATATAATATCTTGTTGTGTATATGTACATAGGTAAACAGATTTTAAACAATTGTGTTGAAATTGGGGTCCCACTGATAAAGTGGATAAAGAACCGCTTATTCCACAAGGATGAGGGTGAGGATGCAGTCTACGCAAGATGGGAAAGAGATTTCGATCTACCAGATCAAGATAAGTTTGGATTGATTCCAGAATACTTGGAGCTGGTGATCCAGTATGGGTTTATTACCATCTTTGTGGCTGCATTCCCTCTGGCTCCTCTGTTTGCACTGCTCAATAACTGGGTGGAGATCAGACTGGATGCTTACAAGTATTTGGTCACTCAGAAGAGACCAGTAGCAGAGAGATCACAAGATATTGGAGCTTGGTATAGTATTCTGGATTTTGTGTCAAAGCTTGCTGTAGTCACTAATGTAAGTCAAAAAGTTTTAGCTCACCACACTTCATAATCAAATCATACATATGTACGTATATGTTGGGTGTAATCAAAATTTTATTACTTTACAGGCTCTTTTGATTGCCATTACTGCTGACTTTATTCCAATTCTTGTACATCGTTATGAGACTAACCGTGACATGGTGTGTTCGCAGTATCCTTGGCCCTCATGTGACATTACAGGCAACGAGTACCAGTTCGATGCTGGCTACCTTGATGCCTCTATTCAAAGGTTCTCGGTTGAGGAGGTGTTTAGAGAAGTCAAGGAAGCAAATCCTGATGCTATTGTACCAAACATTGGAGTTTACAGACTGAGAGCTTATTTGAATGGTAAATAGTTGTGGTAGACCTGGCTTACCCACCTTATCATACTGTGATTAGCCTCGCTATGTAGGCCATTATGACATGGGAGGTGCATATGATGTTTTAAATACACACTATATTTATAAAGTGCTGTCCACAATTATATAAAAAATGATAATACCTACATATATTATAGCACTTAATGTCAGAGTTTGCTTACAGTATTAATGGTTGGGTGCAGATATCTGCATATGCCTCTTGTAAATCTGATATATTCTAAGGTCAGTACATTACAATTTCAGTTCATATTCTTGTTTCTTTGATTATATAGCTACTTACATAAATGTTACACTTTCTGTTTATGATGCTTCTGTAATTGTTAATTTCTTTATAGGAACTAGAGAACAGCAAGATGATCAGGAGGAGCCAGATTACATTTTCCTACCTTTCATCAACTTGACATGCTTAAACCAAAGAACCAACTTGAGTTTGACCTATGCTGACTTCACTGTAGACTATTTACAAGGAACAGATGAAACAACAACAAGAGTTATTGATGAAGCTCAGAACTGTATCCGTAGTGATGCTGTATGTGGGTGAGTTCAAAGTGAACCTCTTCATGACTATGCATTTTTGTCTTGACACTTTGCTCCAAGATATGGTTCCAGCATAGGTACACATACTTACTACATGGTACATGTAATGATATTCATGACATTGAGCACCTGTGATAGACTGTGTGCATAATATATAGTACAAGCTAAGGCAATATTAGAATTTGAAGGCATTCATTTCAATAACAGGCAGTTTTCATAAACTTCATATGATCTACTGTATAATTTAAACTATTGATAACAGTGCGATTTGATGCAATTCAATACATTTTGTAGTCTTTTTGAAGACTAGCACTTATTTCCCACTGTTAAAATATATAATACTATTCTTACCGCTGTATCACTGATTACTGTAAGAGTATATATTAATCTAACCTTCTTAATACTTTCTTTTTTCTTTCTCATTTTCTCAATTTTCTTAGTTTCCGTGGTTGGGGGAGGATAGAAATGGCAGATGGAACCGCAAGCTACCCGAGGGGCTACTATCAGGAATGGGCAGCTAGACTTGCCTTTATCATAGTGTTTGAAGTATGTACATGGAACATGCATTGCCGTTTCTCCAATACAGCCCATCATTATATTCACCTCTACTCTGTCTATCCTGTAGCATGTCATTTTTATTGCTGTGGCAGTGATAGCATGGTTGATACCAGATGTTCCTGAAACAGTACAAAATGAGATTAAGAAAGAAAAGCTACTTGCCTTGGAGGCTACCCTTAGTCGTCCAGATCCAAGAAGAGGAAGATTCACTACTGAAGGAGGGGAAGGTGATGAAACATCTCTTTAAATGGGAGAGCATTGCTTCAGTTGTATAGATGCTACACTCTGTTACAAAAAGTTTATATTATCCAAAGGAAACTAGAACTAGCCCAATTTATATATCCAAAGTCAATTTTATAATACCATAGTAACATCCATTAGTTTGATTGGCAGTTTATTGTAGTTTGTTGTAGTTTTATAGCAAATTCAAAGATTAATTTTAAATTTTATGAACATATATCAAACATGTTACTGACATGTGATCTTGAAATGTTTAATCTTGAAGTGTTCTTGGCCACAAATTGTTTCTATGCATGTATATGTATGTAATAGTTATACGTACACTCCACCCCTAGGGCCTTTCTTGCATTTTCATGGGATAACACAAGTTTTTGGTGTTTACTGAGTTTTTGGCAGGATAAATCATTGTAGAACTATAATAAGAAGCCAAAGTTATAATAATAATTCAGTTGTGGAGTATAATTTGCCTTGGTTGCCCCAGCAATGGAGTGTATCATATATGTACGTAGATGTAATATCATCTGATCTATACATTTCAGTAGTTCCTAGGAAGATTATGCAAACCAAATATTCACATTACAAGTGTTTTAAGATTTTGCAAATTTTTATTTATAGCTCTCTCCATTTTCCTGCCAATTGAGAATAAAGTTAAATATACAGTACATTTATACTAAACAATATACAGTAGTTGACTGGCTCTTTGTAGGAGTATATAATGTAACTGTACACTAGTCAACTACTGTACATGTAGATGTATAATTGATATGCCATCAACTGCTCTATGCATATACATGTACGTACATATGTAGGTATTATGATCTCATGTCTTGATCAAATGATGTCGAGTTTGCATGTGGGTCTAGTATACTTTAAGGATACATTATAAACATAATATACATGCATATATACAATGCAATGACTACTTTATAAATCACTATATTGCTGTATATATATTATACTGGCAAATATATAAAATATTAAAATTACAATCAAGTACTAGCTACACAGTGCAAGTTACAAATTTAAAGAGATCCAAGTGACCTCTAGGATAATCAGTATCATTGCAAAGCACAAGAGCTTTGGATTGGTTAGCTTGCAGTTCATGGTGTCTTTTTCATCCTTTTTTGCTTCAGAATCTCTCAACAAAGTCTTGTAACTGCTGGAATTTGAATATTTGAATATTTATAATAATTGAATATTGATATTTCTGAATTTGAAGATGGCTACATATATGTATATATGTCCATCTTTACGTATTCCTGTTCTATCAACAGTGTAAATCATTCTGCATAGAGAGTAGCAGTTTAATTATACAGATGATATGGGTTGAACATGGCCTACTTAAAAGGTCGATCCCTTTATGTATATGTCATACAATGTCTCTTTGTACAAGTTACCAAATGGTTCTTAACCCAATTGATTATGTGAATGCATGCATGCAACCATGCATCTGTCAGTATTCCTAACTCCCTCTCAAGGCATTTCAAATCTGCTGCATGTGGTTATTAGTTGAGATCCCTTTAAGACTGGAACCTTTGATATATATAGCATCCAGATAAATTTTCAGTCTATACTAAGGTGTGAAAATGTAATTGGTAGGCCATGTGCTCTGTATGATCTGTATAAACTACTACTCACTATATGCACAAGTTGAGGATTTCAATGCTTTTTCAAGCCTGCAGCAGTGTAGCTAATTAAGCTAGTCTTGTACTGTTGAATATAGTGGTGTATATCCTATAGGAGTCACTTTACATTTGTAACTTGCACACTGTATAGTATAATACTTGATTGCAAGTATACATGTACGTATATTTAGCGGGTCTATGTGATGCAATAAAAATGACATCACCTGATTGTGCATTGTGCAATCATAACTTTGAATTCTTCATTATACCTTGCAATTGATTATAAGCAAAATTTCACCAGATATTTGTCCACATACGTATGTACCATATATGTTTGGTTTTCTATAGTCCAGGCCAATGGCATTTTATAGGCAGACTTTGACCTCAGTTTTTGTAGGCCTAAATAAAAATCACTATATACACTGAACCTTATAATAATATCCCATTCTATAGGTTCTTTCTGGGAGACATAAGAATGTATTTATATTAGATTATATACGATGGTATTTTGTAACTTAATTGCACTGTGTAAATGGTAGAAATTGCAATGAACATCAGCAATATATCAGTTTAAAACAATTGAACTTTGACCACGAAAGTTCATCTGAGCAGAGAGTGTTACAGCCAGGCTTAAAATATAAAAAAGTGATGAAGGGGGATATAATATCTGATGTGATTAATTATTCTGAACAGGCAGGATGGTTGATGAGGATTCCATTTATTTCTCCCCTAACGACCGCTCTTTTCAGTTCCAGTGCTTTTGCTTCCAAATGAAATCTCAATTCATGTGCATCTCTGATGTTAGAGGCTGCCAAATTATAACTTATTCTATCTACACAATTCTGAATAATATTTTCATGCTTTTTGAGATTGAAACGGGAAGGATCTCTGGAGATAATAAGATCTTGCGTTTGCATTAGACGAAGTGTGCGTAGCATTCCATCAAACTCCAGGCATGTCACTACGTCACTTTGACCAAACTGCTCTCTGCTATATAAAATGGACAGCTTTGTGCAGATCTCTTCTGATATAATGCGAGCATTCTGGTGGTAATCTTTAGCATAAGATAAATGTTCCAGTTTTTCCTGTATACCAACAGAACCATTAGTTCCAATATGAGCATTAGCATAACCCTTGCTTTGCCAAGACTTCATTGTTTCATACATAATTATAAGCTGGTCAATTGAAGAGGTCCACCTACTACAGCCATTTTCTCTCAAAACTATAGCCATATCATGAAATGCATCCTTTTGCTTCTTAGTACTATCAAAATCAGCTCCTCTTGTAATATAGCCAAGGGCATCAAGGATCCACGCCTCACTACGCTTATCAGGATATCTCGCACTTCTACTTATTTCATATTGAATCTCATCCATTAATTCGTAGTCCTTTTCGAATGCAGCTACTCTTGCTAGGAAAAACCACTTCATTGGTGCACAGGTCATGTCTGCATTGGAGAAATAATATTTGAGGTGTTCTTTACCATGAGGGAGATGTAGCATTATTTCTGCCATAAACCAACATATCCAACGATCTTCCTCCTTGCAAAAGAAGGGTATATTTACGCTTTTACCCTCTTGGTATGTGATGACCATGCAGCCATGTTGCTTTTGTATGTAGTTACGCAAATATTGAGTCAGAAAATTTTCAAACTTGTATTCATCTGGAAACAATACTAGTTCTATCAGTTTGTGTTCCAGACCATTCTCATCAAAAGGCAGCTTAATACTGACAAGACTTCTGGTTGCTTTGCAGAGAGCTTTCGTATTTGCTATATATAATACATATGCAAATCAAAGATATATAATACTTGCATGGAACTATATATCTACAGTACGTATATATATATATATATGTACATGCATGCGTGCTTGTATCAGTATATACATGCATGTACATCACTTACAAGCTTCTGAATATGATGCTTTACAATTCACATTCAGTTGTTCAGTACTCGGTTCAGAATTTTGAATACTCCTTTTTCTTGATTTCTCTCTTGAGATTTCCTCCAGGTATGAGTGGGCCTTGCAAACTTTGATGTATATCAGTATTCCAAATGCACAGCATATCAGGAATAAAGATATCGATATATACAGCAGGTTGTACGGGGGAATATGATAATATCCAAGGAACTTCATACTTTCAATGCTGCATTAAAGGTAAAATGGGATATATATATATAACAGATGTAACAGATGAAGAGAAAGTGGTCAGTATTCTAGATGTAGCTATCAAGGAGAGGACAGTTGGAAGGTGCCTGATGAAGATGTAGGAGAAAAGATTTCAATGAACTTATTATATGAGAAATACAATCTATTCAACAAGGTTTTATTTTCATTTTCAATTTTTTTCTGGTTAGTGCTACATGGGGCTTATAGCCCTATAGTGTGTATTTTGCACTTTAATATCACGTGGTCAAGTCCGTATTATGTCAAAGTTTACCGTTTCTATATAAACGGGTTAGGTCCGGCCCGTTGTGTTGGTCTGCCTTTTAGTTAGACGGACCCAGTTCCGGTTGTCCAATCCCCGCTTTTTAGTTTTCGCAATGACTTACCAATGGTAGGTGGTTGAACCATAGATTATGGTTGAACAATGGTCTTCTGTGTCCCGTTTGAAAATGTTTTCAAGCACAACCATAATGATAGCTATGTGAATAAGATAATAATTATTTAAAAGTATCTCTGAGTTTGACAAAGTTAAAAATGTACAACTACCAAACCCCCCTTCCCCCACCTAGCTGATAAACTGTATGACACTGTATATACGTATATATGGCCTCACTCATTTAGTTTTGGTGGTTATAATTCCTTTACTTCCTTATATCTAACTATGTCTCAAAGTATATCTACTACTGACTGTATATACTTCTACATAGCCACAGTATGGCTATATATCATGTGTTATATAGCTTAAGTAATATAATACTTATGATATCTATTCACATATTTATTTCACTTTCATTGGCCTTGCTATACTAATTCAATTTATAGAACAACATGGGTACTTTTGCCTGGAAAGTCCCATTGTATACATGACCTTGGTATTTGAAATTGGTGTGAATGGACAAGGGTCAATTACCTCAGACTAACTTAATTTCGCAGTACACAGCTTTCATTGCCGAAGAAGCATTTTCTATATTATTAATTGATATTGCCCCCAGCAGCAGAATTGGGGCAAACCATATCTGCCTGGCCTCTTCTGCAAGTTGTTTAATGAGGGGAACAGTTACATGGACATTACTATAGAGGGTCCCCTTGCATTGTGCCTTTCCTATATAGGAATTAATGTTTCTCCCTTGATGTATATATAGATGAGGGTCCAGGCAGTAGGAGAACCCTGGCAATAATTGGACATAGATGACTTATAGGGCAGCTTTACCATTGAGACTGCTGCCTCACAACATGACCTTTGACCTTTGACTGGAAAGAGCCCACTGCATCCTGACTATCATTCTTGATGACTACTAGGATTGCTTTACTTATAATACACCTTGATGTCTCTCCAATGCCAATCGGTCTTGCTCCTGGAGCTATGAACTTAGAGGTAGTAAAAGCCATTAAAGGAGCAGGGTTAACATTGGTAGCACTTGTTCTCCTATATGAGTCGCTAGATTGAGCACCAACATAAGGTGCATGGTATAGTTCCTAAGCTTTCATATTGGAAGAGTGGCCAGATAGACCTTTGATATCAGTTAAAAATTGTTTCATTATTTGGTCATATTAGCAGCTTCAATCTAGTCTGATGAAATCAGACCCTTTCATTGCGCAATCACCGCTTCAGTAGTCGATAAGGTCTGATTTCACCAGACTAGCTTTCAACCGGGATCACTAGTTTTTGGTCGGCCATTTTTCACAAATCCCAATGGATATTGGGCCTCCTAAAAGAACCTATAATAATTCATTCGCCCTGTAGATATAACTGTAACAGCAATTTAATTAGTAGATATCCCGTGCCCAATATACCAGCTGATCTGTTATCCCACATAAAGCACATGCAATTCAGCGTGTGCATAATGATTTCACGTGCTACTTTGAGCAGTCATCGTTGAAATGTAATAGTTTTGATAATCTTGACCTTCCGACCTTTCTTTTGCTTGATTACGTAAAATGTAGACATTAGTCGCATATCGTTATGTAACTATTTGTCATATTACAGTAACCTACATTTCGGAGGTTATATAAGCTTCAACCTCTGATTGTCATTTCTTTGTTTAGTATTACCTATCAACAAGTGATTTATTGCAATGTCTGGAGCTTGGCGAGATTACGGAGCCACAAATGATGAGAAAAAAGCGTTACTAGAGAATCGAGACGTGGAAGAAGGGTCTTACACCCAGAGTAATGGAGAATTAGTAAATTCTACTGATTCCACGATATCAAAGGAGAGTGTTCTAACATTTCACGATATCTCCTATATTTTGCCTCAAAGGAATTGGCGTTGTAAGAGGACTAGAGACAAAGTCATCTTAAATAACGTTAGGTATTGAATTACTTAATTAGCAATCCTTCAAGCTTTATGAACATGACAGGTTTAGATTCAATTATATCCTCTGTAGTGGTATTATGAGTAAAGGATTGAACGCTATTCTGGGACCAACTGGCAGTGGAAAGACATCGTTAGTGTTAATTTTAATTTTTCTTTGGCATGTTATCCTTTCTGTACTGTATGCCTTCTGTAGATTGCTAGATATACTGGCAGATAGAAAGAGTAACCGTTATGTGTCCGGTATTGTCCTCCTGAATGGACAGATGCTGCCTAAGAATTATAAGTGTGCTTCAGGTTATGTTGTGCAAGTGAGTTTATATGGTATTGTATATGTATATGTAGTGTATCTAATACAAAAAGTGTGTAGTGCTCTAGAATACAGATTTTTTGGGAATTTAAAGTATGGATTATAATTATATTATAAAATGTATTTATATTGGAAAATGTGGATTGCCCTTGAAGCTGGTGCTCTAACTTTAAGGATGTGAGCTAAATTAGTGCACCTTATGCAGCTTAAGGACATTGGTAGAATACAGATCTTTCACTAGGCAACCTGAGCTATATATGGCTTGTGTTTTAACTAGTCTTTTTGTAATGTAGTGAATGTTTATTTTTTGGAAATAAGCTATATTGAGTTCAAGTATTTTAATAGTAACTGACACCAGATGCCTGACTTTTTATTAAGGTATGTACACTTGTTAACTTGAAATGAATTAAATTGTTAGTTTTATGTACTAATATTGTATAAATGTACTAAGGGGTGGAGTGCACTTAAAGCATACCCCTGCAGCACCTTTGTAAAAGTCCATGCTACTGTAAATAGGAGAATTGATTTGAATATTGATAGTGTACATAATTGATCGAGTCGGTCACTGCATTAAAGGTGATCATCCAGAGCTATATAGTCTCTTGTGTATAACTTATAGGATGATGTGGTGATGGGTACACTGACGGTGAGGGAGAACCTTAGTTTTTCTGCAGCACTGAGGCTACCCTCGCACTACTCCTCAGCTGAGAGAAGGAGAAGAGTCAATAATGTTATCGAAGAATTGGGCTTGAGGGACTGTGCTGATACAAAGGTTGGACACTACTGAACTAATAATCATTGAACTACTGGTGGTTAAGAATACAAGTATATTGAGAGATAATTACATTCAATTGCAAGCATAGTCTGGTACTTTGGTAGTAACAGAAGAAATGGGGAATCATTGGTGTCTATATTTCTACAACTCTTAAATGTACAACTATTTTAGGATGGCAAATATTTCACTACTTTTCCTATTCTCTTAATATCAACCAAGATTGTCTTATTTATGTTTAGGTGTGAAGTTTTATGTGCATACAGAGACAATACTTGTGGTTGTTCTGTTTTGGTAGTGTCAGGTAATCTTGTCCAATGTACGTACTATTAAAGCACGTATGTCCTATATGAAATTACGTATGTGTACCTATGGACATGCCTATAGGATAGTCAAACAGTTGGATCTACTGTAGCTCATGATCATTTGTTAGATTGGTAACGAGTTTCTTAGAGGGGTATCAGGTGGAGAGAAGAAGAGAACCAACATAGGTATGGAACTGATTATATCCCCCAAGGTTCTCTACCTTGATGAGCCGACAACTGGTCTTGATGCCTCCACTGCCACCTCTGTTATCCAGCTGCTGAAGAAGTTAGTGTTTAATATACAGTACATCTGAATGGGTGAAATCGATTAGTGGACACCACATTAGACAGTGAAACCTGTGTATTTTAGACTTGGTGCAAATGTACAACACAATTTTGAAACTCACTCAAATGACCACTTTAAACAATTAGTCTTGTTATAGATAGGTGATGGTTTATAACAGATTTCATCTTCCAATATTAGGTTAAGCTCAAGAGGTCGTACCATCATCCTGTCCATTCACCAGCCACGGTATTCCATTTTCAAGCAGTTTGATTCTATGACACTCCTTTCAAAAGGAAACATGGTATACCACGGGTCAGCTAAGAAAGCACTGGAGTATTTTACTCATAGAGGTATGGCTGTATTGCACAATTGTTGCTTATCCTTAATATATGGTATTGCACCAGATTCGCAATGTACATGTGATGAAAGAGTCTAATGATAGTAGAACGTTCCACTTGACCTTAAGACACTGCAGACTGGAATGTTGGATAGCCAATGACATAGCATCACTCTGACATGTACTAGGTGTGTGTGTCATAAGGCATAGTGATGGTATGTATGTACTCAATGACAGTGATATTGCATATCTATGCATGGGTACTACAGTATTTCACAGTCAAGACAGAGAAGAGCGCTTCATTTCATATTCAGTCCAATTGCTACTTTGACACCCTTAATACTTTGATACATTGTTACTCTGCCTATATCTACCATATTATGTATGATGTCTTTCTATAGCATAATAGTTGATATACGTATTTGGCGAGATCTCGCCGAGTGAAAGCCTCGCCAATCTCAATCGAGGCGGCGTTTCTTTTGGCATGTACCGTATTTCCCAATTTATGTGGGGGCTTGCGTGGCTAGGTACACTACTGATTCTAAGGAGGACTGTAGTATTTTGAGTGTTGTTCAAAAAATTAACTTGAATCTTATCTTGAAAAATAAATTTGCAAATTGTCTTCTCCCTTACTGCAGGATTTGTCTGTGAGGAGCATGACAACCCTGCCGACTTCTTTCTTGATGTCATTATGAAAAATGAGGAGTTGCTGATGGTTCAACAAACCTCATCTGCAGTCTCCATGAACCAGCCTCAAGGTATGTACAGTCCATCTGCATAATGGAATGAAGTAGAATAGGATATTTAGACTGCTACTAAGGATTGTATATGCTACTGTGATGAGATTGGGACTATTAACGGTGTTTGATTGTCTAGGAACTTGTTGGTTTCACACCTTCAGCCTAAGATATACTGTAAGGATTAATTTATATATTACAGATTACGTAATCCTAGGTTTCCCAGACAAGAGAGTCATTGTGCACATTTTAAGGACTATTAGAAACACAGCTGCAGCCACAACATGGTGGCTCATATATTAAGGAGAACATTAACAATATATTCTATATCACAATGGTTTATTTTATTAGAGTGTTTGGCATCATTCTTTTAGCTGATTTGCCTTGATTTTGATAATAAAGTCAATAAAATGTATAATTGTGTAAGATTACAGAAGCCGAGAGGAAAAAATATAGTAATCTGTCACATCTCATCCAGAAAATGAATTAACTGAATATGTCAATTCTAACCTTATCAATAATTCTCTGCAGTGATTTCTCCTGAGGAAAATCCTTTAGCTGTGCACTACAAAACCTCCGAAGAGTTTCAAACTGCTCAAAAGCAGTTAAATCCAATCAAGGAGCAATATCTTACAAATATTAGGACTAACCGAGTGAGCAGGGAGAAGGCTGCTGTGTACAGGACTACCTTCTTTTGGCAGCTGCTAATGGTATCATGGAGAAGTTGGATTAATGTACTGCGAAATCCTATGACATCTGTGCTCCAGGTTAGTATGGTATAAACAGAGAACAAGAGGCAAATGGTGATACAATAGAACACAATTTTAGTTTATGTTGTCCGGGTTAAGTATTTCTACTTCTGGTGCGATGTAGAATACCTTTGAATCAATAGAACATGACATATTGCTATAATTCGTAATCCCTTTATTTAGAAGCATGTTAAGGATATCCCGTCTGTCTATACATTCTCTTCTTATTAATCTCTAATGTCCAAGTTTAGTGTTTGCACCTCTTATCCTACGTACCTCGTACCTATACTGTACGTATATAACTTGTTTGCAGATTTTCATTACCCTGTTGTTTGGTGCCGTGGTAGGGCTGATCTACCTTCAGCTCTCACAAAACATTGATGGTTTTAGAGATAGGTAAGCATACTATTGGGAATTTGAAGATGTTCTGCAGTAGAAGCAAGCATTGTTTGCACATTATAATTTTTATCAGTATACACCATATTGCTAGTGAATGTATGTAATATGCAAGAGCATATTTTGAGATCATTTATGTGACATTTCTATATATATACAACTCCCTGTTTCTCACGCATGCCCGTAGATGGATATAGCTGTACTGAATGATTATGTGCTGGAATTGATATCTACGTATAGGTAGAATAGCATTCTTAATTATCAGCCATACAAACCTATATCATTTCTCTACATAGAGGATGGCACTTGCTTTATTAAACAATGTATACAGTGTATCTTTTAGATGGTACATTATTCAACTCTCTGAGCGTCTAAAAATGCAGTTTGGCTTGATAAATCTTTTGATCGAACATTTCGACCCTGAGGGTCTTCATCAGTGATTGACTCTCAGAGTCGAAATATTCAACCAAAAGATTTATGAAGCCAAACTGCGTTTTCAGATGCTCAAAGAGTCAAAAGATGTACCATCTAAAAGATGAGTTTGATGCAGTTAGAAGAAATCCTTATTCTAGTATACAGTGTACATACAGACATATGGGAATGACTCCTCTAATGACTAATGCAACCAATAATACTGCTAAGATGCTCCACTGTGGCTCTTGAATATGTACTGTATGTTTCAATTGCTTAGGATTGGAGCTTTCTTCTTCATCATTATGAACCAAGTCTTTGGCAATCTGTCGGCCATAGAACTTTTCATCCGACAGAGAGCTATCTTTATGTAAGTCAGACTTATAAAGCATTCTGTAAATTTTAGGTTAATTGAATTTTAGCCCTATAATATTAAATCTATTATGTATAGTAGCTCCAACACTGGAGGTCTGTATTTAGTTGTTGTCAATTTGCAATTGAAGCATTTGATTGATCCGTAAACACAAAAAGGCAATTTTGTTGTTACAAGCAACTGTTTTGTCCTTTCATAAATAAATAGTTTTGTTGCACTTCAGAGCTGAGATGATAAGTAGTGCTGCCTACATACGTACAGTGTATATGAAAGTGATTACATTTTTATTGTCTATGTATTCCATTTTATTTAACAAATATGTATGTACATAGTCATGAGAATGCAAGTGGATTCTATCGAGTGTCTTCCTACTTTCTGGCCAAAGTTCTTTGTGATCTCATCCCACTCAGAATTATCCCTATAGTGATATTCTCAGTCATCACATACTTTATGATAGGTAAGTAGTTCAAGTGATGCATTATATATAACTAATGTGACAATAGGGTTTTACTCTATATACAATACTTTTTGGGTTGATTGTCCAGAACAGACATTGCAATCAGTAATTGGTTAAACAGTTATCGCTGCATGGTGATGTCATTCTAGAGGGAAAGTTTGTTCAAATGGTAGTCGCGAGTGTTAACCAATTACCAATTGCAATGTCCGGTCTGGATTCCCGACCCAAAAAGTACTCTTAAGGTCATATACATATGTGTAGCATTATTTTAGTCAATGTACGTACAGTAATTAATGACAATGAAATTTTCTTTTGTTATCAAGGCTTCCAGTTAGAAGCAGACAAATTCTTCATCTACACATTAACTCTGATATTAACATCATCTGTTGCAACCTCTATTGGTTTTGCCATCAGTGCTTTGGTCAGAGTAGCAGGATTAGCTAACCTTTTGATTGCCCTGTGCTTTGTAGTGGCTATGGTAAGCTTATATTAAGGCCTTCCACTTATTTTTTGTCATTTTCATTAACTCAAGTGTTATACCTTTGTATTTCTACAATGAAACTTCTCTAAATCGCACACCCTTAGGACCAACTATAAAGTTTAGTTTAAAGGGCTGTTCTGATTAGTGTGGTTTCATGTACTATGAAAGTATTTGACTGAAAATGTACACATATTATTCAATTCTAAGTTTGTTACTGAAGGTTCAAACCTGGTTTTGGCAGGGGACTTCAATTATTTAAAAACTTATTATCCAGACACAATTCAAGCCTTCTTCACTTTGAAACTAGCTCATGACCAAGGCAGATATTATTCGCAATTCATTCAGTTTATCTAGTACTTTTTACAGGTGTAACACCTCATGGGACTAGGACTACTGTTTGGTTAAATTCCAGTTTATCTGGGGTCTGATTTAGAGAGGTTATACACTCTATATATATCACAAATGTAACTGGCTCCATTTTAGTTGACACATTTGTCTACGTACTCTTTGATATCACATTTTGTAAGTCAACTTGTACTTTTTTCAGTATCAATTCATTTAAAATGTTAAATGAGTTAACTTATGTATGTTCACTGTTGTACTGTATTTGAAATTAATAGTTTAGTTTTTTGCAAATCTCACTGGCATCATGCTATTATTGTATATGTATACTGCTACAACTGTGTTTTAGAATCTTTCAATACAGTTCAGTTAACCATGTTATTTCATCATATGTATTCATTTAGGTGTTTGGTGGATTCCTTATCAGTTTTAATAGTCTTGGTGTCTGGCTGTCCTGGCTACAATACATTAGCCTCTTCAAGTACGCACTTGCAGTAAGTATGGCAATGCCAAAACCCACGTATAAATATTGCCAAAGAATAAATATATATAAATCCATATGTTCATCTCCCACCTGTTTATGCAATTTAGTTATTAATTCTCTGTTCTTATCTGAGTACTATAAATCTCTAACATTTTATCACTCTAATTAACTGTCACCTCCTAGTCTGGCTATTAAAAGTAAGGTCTGATCTAACTTGTCTTCAAATTTTGTTAGAGCTTTAATAATCCAGTACATCTAATTTGATTACTGATTACATGTAAATCACAATATTGTTGCATAACTCTTTGCATCACTGTGTATATGTAGTATTTTTAATTAGATTTCGTAATTACAAGAATTTGTAATCTTTGCAGCAAGGCAGTTAAATTATTAAGGTTCCTCAGCACAAATGTTTGCTAAGATTACCCCTGAGGTCAAAGAAATCGATTTTTGTTTGTACATATGCACTACTTACGAGATTAAAGAGATAATGAAGATAAAATAGTAGGTCATGAGACTACTGCATTGATTAGTATGAGTGAACTCTGCCCACTCAGCACAAAACCTTTAATATGAGTTAAACAAAACATCACTTTTAGATGGTAGTGGATGTAAGATCTGACTTACCAGACTAGTCACTTACCAGTAAATTTTAATTTTATTTCTAATAAAAGATGGTATTCAATGTTTTCTAAATTATTAGTTCCTCTTTTATGTTGTCACATCAAATCACCAATATAGATACCTTTATCTTTATGAGCATTCATAGAGGGAGGACAGTATGCCTATATATTAGACTACTGACATTTAATAGGTGATTTTAACAGGGCGTGGCTTACTAACCGCACACACTCCTGGTAGGCAAAAGAACCAGAAAGGGAATGTGCCTACCAGTTGCTGCACCATAGACTGTACGAATCGTCACTCAAAGGACAGTAAAGTGGGTTCTATCGTATCCCCAAGCAGCCGAATCAGCAGCGGAAGCTTGGTTACAAGCTATACGTCGATTAGAATGGACGCCTACAGACTCAAGCCGAATTTGTGGGGCTCACTTCGTATCGGGTTGGTAACATTTACATGATCATAAACTGGTTTTAGCGAATTCTGATTACATTTTAATTTTTTATGTAGGTAGGCCTTCTCCTGATCCTAACAACGTCGATTATGTGCCAACTATCTTTAGCTTTTGTAAACCATTAAATCCTGCGACTCATGCAAGACTAATTCGAAAACAAAAGAGAGAAGCAGATAAAGAAAAGAAAGAAAAGAATTGTCACAAATAGAGGTAGCTACTTCGAGTCTTTTATTACTGTCTTCACCAGTCTCTTCTGCCACTGCTAATTCAATGACTGAGGACCCTGATGAAGTTAATGATGAGACTTTACCTACTGTTGCAACTGTACATGTTGAAACTCAGACAGATGAACAGATGACTCAGCCCAGTGGCTTTCTGAGCTATACCTTGATTAAGGACAGTGATGAAAGAACAAGCTACTATACAGGCCTTGAAAAATATGCTCTTTTTAATATAATTTTAGCCTTTCTATATAGCAGTCTACCTCAGCCACGCACTTATCTGTGTAAGGCTGATGAACTCTTGCTAGTCCTAATGAAACTCAGGCTAAATCTTCAACTGCAAGATTTGGCATACAGAGTTCAAGTAAGTGTGGGTACAGTTTCCAACATCTTTCATAGATGGGTGGATGCAATAAATATTCGCTTGAGGTTCCTCATGGCATGGCCAGCAAAGGAGATAGTGCTACATAACATGCCTCCACTTATTCAGGAGTTACCGTATGGACCTAAATTTTTGCGGGACTAAACTTTCACGGTTTTCGGTTTTTCTCATTCTTATTTTCGCAGATGCTTCCTCACTCAAGGTAGCTGTACTGTACTCTGTTCGAACTACGGATTCATTTTCTCTACCCCATTTGATAGCTGGCACATGAGACAAATTCTCTAATCAAGGATGGTGGAGGGTTGCCTAGATTTACCTTGGATACAGCAAAAAATTGATGCTGTAATCCTGCCATATCGATATGTAAACCAAATGGATGTACCAGATTGAAGTCTAGTACATTCTTCTATGTATAAAGCTTGCTCTTTACTGATGGGTAATTCATTAGAAAATACGGTGTCAATACTGCTGTTCGTAGGAATATCTTTTAGAGAGGGAGGTAACCTTTTTACCAAACATTCCGTGCGAGATGTAGGTATGGAATTTCTGGTGGGCAAGGAAAAGCACTTAAAATGGCTAAATAGGTAGAAACACTGTCCACTTGACTGATGAAGTTGGCTATCTCAGTTTCATTGGGAGGCAAGTGTTTACTTTGCTTTGGTGATGGCCCATCGTCTTTGGTGGCTGTACGTTGGGGTCTCTTATCAGCAATTTATGCAGGCTCAATCTACATAGTTTGCAAAGACAGCAGCAAAACGATAACGATCTATTATAGTGGTATGCTTAAGCTGTACTTACATATACACGATCACGGATCATGCACTATTAACTCACTATCTTGGTGTACTGATTCCAAAAACATTCCTGTGAAGTCACAGATGTATATCCATTCCTCACAGCAAATTCTACCTTAAACAGAATGGCAGCGACATGAGAACAACCCTCCCCTAAACTGCATACATGGATAAAATTAACACATGATAAACTCAAACGTCCAAAATCCAAGTTTCCTTGCCCTTGCCTCTTTTGATTAAGCCAACTCACCCAGCCATACAAGTAATAAAATTTGCCCATCCTTTTGTACAGCAATCCATGCTTCATTACCCTTTGATGGAACCTTTTGACTAGGATTGACAAAGCCTTTGAGTATCAATGCTTTGGGGCTTGCTTCTCGTACGAATACATCTCTCACATGCCCACTTTGAAAATAATTAAAGGCATCCATTTGTTTCCGGGAAAGGAGTTGTTCTTTTGTATAAATTTCCGGTCGATTTATAAAATAACAAAAGATGTGGCCATATTCAATAGCTGGCCACAGACACATATCCTTTACGAATTTATCCGCACTTTTGGAGCTGTATGGATCATCCTCAATAGCTAAATAGATTAATTTCAGTTTTTCCAGGTATCGTTTTTTGGCTTCTTCCGAAAGGTTGTTAAAATAGTCGCTCATAATCGTGCAAACTATCGTCAAACTACACGGTCTGTACAGTATTCCGTATACAAAAACGTGACTTTTGCCTACCAGCAGTAAATGCGTGGGCAGAAATATCACATGCGGTCACTTTGTTAAAATTATCTATACACTGAAATACTTGCAAATTGCTATCTATCATTCTGCTTATTGTAGGCTTTAAGTGTAAATGAGTTGGAAGGTGTCTGCTTCTGTGATTCCTTCAATAGCAGCCTCTTTCCTGCCTACAACAATACTCCCTGTGAACTTCTTGGTGATCCTAAGTAAGTCTTTTCATAACCACCAAGATGTCTTACACATATCGGGTCATGTACATTCCTCTCCCTGTGTCACTTTGACTTTTTCATTTTACATTTTTTTTATTTCTGTCTAAGCAAGTAACCATTATATGGACTGTGCTTGATTTTGCTCCTTATCTTCAATTAAAGTGTAAAACTGCTAATAGTACTTATTACATGGAGTGATTTACCTTTGTTTGAAATGAGTTTGCAATATTATAGCAAAATTAAGATACTCTAGTCTGATTATGTTTGTTGTGTAAGTTTTTAATAGTTGTAATATAGTAAGCTGAATATTATTGTCAATTTCTTAGTGTTAGACCTCCTCCGTGCATCAATGGGACAGCTTACTTGGATGACCAGAAGTTTCTCACTTTCCCCAGTCTGTGGTACAATGAATTAGCTCTTTTCATTATGGTGGTAATAGTGCTGTTATTGGCGTATGTCAACCTACGCCTTATTAAGAAGGAAAAGTGAAATCAAGATCTGTGACTATACAGAAATTAGATATATGTATTATAAACTTTATATAATAACAATGTAATATAGATAGTATGTATTTGTTTATAATATAAAATAATTATGAGTTTTAAATGTGAAGATGTCATATAGGTTAGAAACATGGATCATAGATTATAACTGCATGACCCAACCAAATGACACCCAGAGAAAAATGGCGTCTCACGTAAAGTGTGTACTTGTAGGCGATAATAATGTTGGGAAGACGACTTTAGTCTTTAAATATGTCAATGGCGAAGTACCCATTCCCGACTGGCTACCCTCAATATACAATGACTGGGCCGTTGAGAGAACAATAGAAGGAGAACGAGCCATTGTATCGTTATGGGACACTGTAGGTAGCGAGGAACCACAAATGGAAAGGCTTCGTCCACTCGGGTATCCGGAAGCTAGTATATTTTTATTCTGTTTCTCACTAGTAGACCCAGTTTCATTCGAGAACATTAAAACACGATGGTTACCGGAAGTGATCGCAGTATGTCCCAACACACCAATAATACTGGTAGGTACGAAATTGGACTTAAGGGATGACCCATGTACTGTCCAACGCTTGCAGGAGTCCAGTGTGTCTCAAATAACATATAAACAGGGACTGGAAATGATGAAGGACATTAATGCTCTAAAATATTATGAATGTTCTGCTATAACTCATCACAGGATTGAACTGATTGATGAAGCATTCAGATGTGCTATCTTATGCAAGAAACAGAGTAGGAACAGTAGAAAGTGTGTAGCATTTTAATGCTGCAAATTTTTACCCTTTTTTATACTCTTCATTATAGATTGCATTGAATGATTGATTAATATAACATGCATATGTGTATGAATTGGTTACAATTTTTGAGCATCAGTAACACTTATTACTAATCAAATTATTAGGACGTTTCGACCCATAGGTCTTCTTCCTGCAGTAATATAGTAATAAGTGTTGCTGATACTCAAATTGGTTAATGATGAACGCAACAAGTACCTGTGAAAATTGGACCATAGCCAAAACGGCCTCCTCGGGGGTGTTTTTGGCTATTCAGGGGGGGCCGTTTCTGGCCAAGGTGTAAGGCCAAAAACGGACCCCTGCCAAAAAGTGGATCGAGGTGTGCGTTTTTGTTCAGAGGGGGTCCGCTTTTTGCCAAGCGCGCAGTGTGGGGGTCCGTTTTTGGATGGAGTGCGAATTTTGCGTGACACCTCCCTTATATTACTTCATATATCAGGGCCGGCGGCATAGGGGCGGCCGGGGCGGCCATAGCCGCCCCACTTTTTTGGTCATAACAAAATTTTGCATCAATACCTAACTGTTTATACCTTTAAGGCTTGAACCGCTCGAGCATTTTGTTGCAATCAACGCTTATGTAGTCAGACTTTACCGACCTCCATTTTCTAATGACGTCATTGACGCGTACGTGTTTCGTTACCAGACCTACATGCACCCAAACTGGGTCCCATACTCATTTTGCGACTGTAAAAACGTGTCTCCACGCCTTCTCGGACGTTTCCGCGCTCGTACACAGTATCACTATGGCCCAGCGAATTGGTCCTATGATGCTTCAGACTGGCAGAGAATTTGTTATGGGCAGAAAGGGCAGATTAGGGACATTTAGTAACTTTAAGTAATATGTTTTTGTTTATACAGTAAAATACAGGAAATATACAAATTTACCACATGCATGCAGGTGCATGTGCACACGTTTTTGTTGTTTGTAGCTTGTATTTATGTAATAACCCTGTTCAGGCTCTGTTTAACTATCTGACTCGGATGTAGCAGCTATATATTGTATGTATACAGGTCTATTTGAGCTAGGCACTTTAAGGCATGTAGTGCAAGTGAGTGATAGCTACAGTGTCACATAGCTAAGCAGTTTGAAGGTCACATAGCTGGAGAATGAAGTGACTCGAATCACTAGATTAGCTCACAGGGATAATTGTATGAGATATAGGACCAGAAGCCTCATTGGCCTCCCCACTTAAAAAGAGCTGGCTCCGGCCCTGTATATGAGTGTTGCACCCTTTGATATAGGGTATGTAGACTATATACATATGGTGGGTATATTCAAGTGTGTGTACACATCACAATTTATGCATTTCAATGTGATCAGCTATATTATAATGTATGTATATTATCAAATGGCAATGTACGTATATGTGCCAGTACACTGCGTACATATGTTAATTATGGCGCCTTATTCATAATTCTTGACTTGCCGAAGTAATCCCTTTTTTAGCTTTTGGCAACAGTATTGCCTGGATGTTTGGCAGCACTCCGCCCTCGGCTATTGTCACTTCTGATAACAAATGGTTCAGTTCTTCGTCATTTCTAACAGCAAGTTGAAGGTGACGAGGACTAATTCGAAGCTTCTTATTGTCACGAGCAGCATTGCCTGCAAGTTCCAAAACTTCCGCTGTTAAGTATTCTAATATGGCAGCCAAATACACTGCCGCTCCGTCGCTGATTCGATCGGCAAAATTGGATGTTTTAAGGAGTCGATGTATTCTTCCAACTGGAAATTGCAGCCCTGATCTGATTGATCTTGATTTAGATTTGACTGCTGATTTGCTCCCTTTTCCTCTTCCAGACATTTCGCTTTCGTCTGAAGCTTTAAATGACCTTGCACGCACGCACACGAACAAGAAGACGATTGTATAGGGTATACGACCCTTTCAGGATTGGCATCATAAACAACCAATCATGACAATGTATACAAAAGAGACCTTTAGCTAAATGTGTGTGGCAAACACATATAACTAGATTACTTTTTCCTGTGTTGTTCACTCCTATATGTAAATTAGACCCCTACATGCATGGGACTGAACTGCACGGCCTTAAATTTTAAAGTGCATGGTCCTCACTTTCAAACAAACAAAACATTAATTAATGTGCATTATACATCATGCAGCTGACTGCATGGGAAGAAGCTGTATACATGTATATAGTTACGTACATGCATTTTCAGTATTTGATCATATGCATAGTCTCATGCATATGGTCCGTCTACTTAAATGAATCTCTTTCATTTATATATACGTATATATACTCTGAGTCAATTAATGTAATAACATCAGAAAGTCTTAATTATATATAAGCCTTGTTTAACATCAATAACTGTACACCAAATTGAACAATAATCAACTGAACCACACATTGTGATTCTGCATACTGCAAAATTACCTGTAGATGATGCCATCCTTCTGGATATGATAGCTGGGGAGGCAAAAATCAGAGACTGAAGACAAAGGAATGACTAAACTTGCATGATTAGTACTGTACTTTATACCAAACTAGCAATGTACCTATACAATGTACCAATATGTAGTATTCTCATTATATTTTTTTTTACTAGAAACAGCGTTTATTCGTCGAAAACGTCATAACCATGCCTATACTTCTGCGCATGCGCAAATTACCAAGTTACCTGCTTGTCAGATAGCTACACTTGAGTTTCCGATCAACCTGTTTACTTTTCAGTCCAAGTCCAGTGGAAGATGTAAGTTAAGAGATCGCTTAGCTAAGGGCTAAAGGTGAAGTATGGGGTTTTCAAACACAGCGCCTTTTACCAGTACCAGAACAGCTTCTTTCTCTGTCTCCAGTTGCTCCTTCGCGTGCAGGCGAAATTCGAGGTATATTCGGAACCCCTCCTTTAGCAGTTTGCTCTGCCACAAGCTACGAATCGGTAGTTCCTTCCTTAGACAATTATTCCATCCTTACACAGCCGCCAAGGGAATAAGATACGAAGGGGTGAGGGTCAATCGTTGCGCGAGTGAATATTTGACCAAAAATGCCCTTCTATACCTTATTGTAGGTTAATCAAGTTTGGCTTAACGTTAGAAATTATTGTTCTCTCCTCTGCTCTACAATTTACTTCGGTTTCTTTTGCGTTATCTACTATTTGCTTCTGTTTCTCTACAGGGCAATGATGCAGAAGCGCGATGAGCGACAAGACTTTGGTGTAGCTATGGTACCTAAGCGGCAAGACTTTGGTGTAGCTATGGTACCTAGGACCTTGTCTGTATCTGAGTCAAGCCCATTGTATGACGTGGGGTTACCGCTATTAATCAACTTCGAAGACTGCGACTATGACTCATCAACGAAATGCCCTTTACTGAGCAACTCCTTAAAGTACACTTTAAAGAACCTCGCCGAAGATGCTAAAGTTATGTCAGACTTTGAGGACCATAAAGCGGCGGCTACGAACATTGTGAGTCAATACTTAGCCAATGCTGACGTGACAGTGCAGTCAGACAAGGAGGTAGAAGAGTGGAAAACAATGAAAAGCTTTGCTGTCAAGGAAGCACAACGACCAGATGTCTATGCTCGACATGGTAAAAATGAAGGTGATGTTGTCCTGGTAGTTGAAACCCACTCAGGACCAGGCGATTCGCATTTCTACAAGACAGTGAAAAAAACAGCTTTTGCGCTATTGAGCCAGCTGCGCTATCTGCGACAGCGTTATGACATCAACAGAGTAGTTGGATTTACTTTCCCTAAGAAAGATTACCCAGCAGTTGCAGTGAAAGTATCTGTGTCGCTGAAATTGTCTGTCGAGGGCATTGGCTTTGTTTGTGAGAGGAATGCTCTCGAAATGGAAAACGTAGGTAAGGAGGTTAGTGATGCAGTTCATGAGATCAAACAGCTTCTCATACAACCTATTCCTGAACCTTTTCCGTGCTACCCTATCAGACTCACGCAAGCAGAAATCAGAATGATTGAACGCATTCTTAATTCTCAGAAAGATAAGAGTCGTTATATACAATTTCAAGTCGATCAGCAGGAAGGTTTAGGCCATAAGAATGAGGAATTGAAGCAGGTCTATTCAGGATCCTCACTTATCTTGAAGGGCAATAATAAAACCTACAAACACATCTTCCATGAATCACCGTCCAAGTTTCTTGTGATGAGTTATCTCTTTAGCATGGCTCGGAGTGACCAACTTGTGACTGCTCTTGGCTGTATTGAAGTATGCAATGCATCATTCTATGTGTTTCCAACGGTGTTACAACCACTAACCTATAAAGAAGCCAAAGCCTGTCTTTTACCCCTATTGGAGGGTACGAGGCAAGCACTGGAAGAACTGCACCGTCTAGGCTTTGCACACCTTGATGTCCGTTTGGACAATATCTGCTTGAAGTTGAAAAATTCTGGAATGAAGGTCGTGCTAATTGATTTTGATTTTGTTCAAAACAGACACAATTCATTGGAAGAGAATAATAGGTCATATCTGGCTGAAGTAAGCGTCATGTACAAGATTCCAGAGTATAAAGAAAAATCTGTGAGCGAGCCTGTAGATAAGTTTGATTGGTGGCAACTTGGTTTGATGGCAGCATATTGCCTAACAGTGCACAACGAAGAACAGCGGCCAAGTTACCACGAGTTTCAGATCCCTGAGGAATTCTATCAAGACGAGTTCTTCAAATGTGCAAAGAAGGGTGAGCCATCTCCGCCTCAGGAATGTGAGAGGATTGCCAGCTACTCTTCGCCTATTGGTTACTTAACTTAATCTGTTCTGCCTGAGCACAGTCATGTAATTACAAGAGAAACTAGCAGCTTAACACAGTGTTCTAGTTGATCCATGAACTCAGGATTTCAATTCTCTTTAATTAACCTGTAAACTTAATAAAGAGTATACTCTTTTATTTTTCCTGATTGTATTGCATTGTGTTGAACCTATAAACTTGATATACTTATATATATACTCTTTATTATAGTATTTTATATAATTACGTATATCCATGCACTATTTGCATAACATTTTGTGCATATGAACTGTTGGTGATAGTACGTGATAACTATAGTTTGTAACAAATGCATCCACATCTATATATAAGCATTCAGTATTCTCTTGTAAATTCTCACGTATATAGCAAGTATGGTTATAAAATTATATATATGTATATACATAACCATGGGCATGTACGTGGATGAGCCTGTCTCTATATATGTACTTATGATTGGAAAATGAATAATATGTTAAATAATAAAAAGTATAAGATAATTGAAGTATACTTATTTCACCTGCAGTTTAGTTGAAACGTATATCTATCATTTTATTATATAGCAAACAACTATGACATTTGTACAGATTCTAAAGTTGTGTTCATCGATCCAGTGACCGAATAATAGCTGATATTGAGAAATCATATCTTTGAATGGTTATAGATCAATATTGTAACAATACACTAGTACTGTAATGGTCTTGGGAACACACGTTTTACGTTAATTCCATTTAATATTTATGTATATGGTATATAAATTTGTTGCTTTTGAGCAGACATGGTGATCGATCAGGATGGCCATTGTGAAGAAGATGCTATAATATTGGTATTGTATCATGTAGTACCATGCAATGTGCAATCGTAGAAATTGAATCCGGTAGGTCTTATCCAATTTTGTCACAGCTTAGAGCTATCAATGTATTAATGGTTTTTGAAAAGAGCCCTGATAGCATATATATATATAAGCTGTTTTGGATTGCATGCACATTTCAATATGATCATGATTGCATATATGGATGTGGCAACTGGCCATGAATATATAGTCAGTTTGTACTGATCATGTGTTGGGTTGTATATATTTCAAGATAATATGCCAGAGTACCATATACGAGTACCTCATGAGTACATGAGTCAACCGTACATATATTATATGTACGGTTCCTTGCCTTGCTATGACATGCATGGATGATCGGTATATTTTGTAATCACTTGTATTCCCCATTTTTGTAATACATTACACTTATATTTGCTCAAAAGTATCTTAATTATATATTTTTGTTAAGTTAGGACATGAATAATGTGATGTTGAGCAAGACTACTATATATATAACATAATACAAAGCTTCAGCAAACTACAGAACCTACTAAATATTGTTCATACTTATCAAAACGTTCACTAATGAAATGCTGTCCAGCTTGATCTGATTAGTACAGCAGCTTTTCAACAACTGATACAGAAAACTGTGTATTTGCACTGCCCTCATAGTCCACCTGGCTGGGAGGAAGGACATCACCTGAAGGTGAGACTCTCAGGTGGAGGTGTGGAAACTTTGCAGAAGTGAACATAATGATTTCATGCCCAGCTGAAACATTTGCTGGTGGGTGTGGCTTTAGGAGTGCGCTCAGACGTCCACTCTACAGGATAGTTAAGGGAAATTTAAAGTCATGAACAAAAAGACTATAGTAATGGTGATCAGTGGCAAAATAACGTATGTTGTGGATAGAAGTGATAAAGAAATACAGTTTAATTATTATAGGTCAACAGAGGCCAAATGCAGCAAAGACAAATATATATATGTACCTTATTATATCATACATGCAGATATCTATTGTATATATATAAGACCATCCACTTATAAAAATCTTATCACCTCTCATTAAAAAATACCTTAAGTTTAACCTCATCTCCCCACAATTGTATATATAATTTAGTAAACCTTTGCATAGCTCAGTGAAATTAGGATATATAGTCATGACTGCATAATGATGTCAACAGAGATTTTAATCTTCATGATCAGTTAGTTCCCAAGCAACATTCTATATATATAATTTTACAGCCGTACATGGGCCTTCCAACACAAATAATAATGTACTACATATATACATGTTACTTACCCCTGCTAGTAAGCCATATTCAGTAACCTCCAAATAGTAGGCAGTTTGTTTGAAATTTCTAAACGCTATTCCAGAATTACCTCGAATTTCTACAATCCACTTAGCTGTGTATAAAATTAGACAAAATGTATGGATAGAAATACAAAAGCTCCATGGCCAAGTACACATAGCAATTATTAGCGAATTAGTTACAATTTGAGCATCAGCAAGACTAATTATTAATCAAAGTATTGGGACATTTTGACCCGTAGGTATTCTTCAGCAATAAAGTCATGATCACATTCTTCTGATTTAAATTGGTTGTATGCCTTCCTCCTCATTTATTAAAATTCTTTGATAGTCATGCTTGAGTTTGACAAGGTGGTTTTAACTCCTCACATTAAATAAACCTAGCCTTGAGTAAATTGACAGGCTTTACCATATATAAAAGCATACATTTTAGCTACACATGTACACTAATAAATAAAGAGAGAGAATATAGGGGGATAGTTCCGTTCCTTCTTTTTACAGCCATAGTGCCACCTGTGACTTCGTGACGATATTACAGTACAAGCTTTATGTTCATGCTAGTCAACTAGTCAAAATGGCTGGTATGTACAGACCAGTCAAAAGTAGTTTGTACTGAATTACATAAATCAAATAGACAACCTGAAAGGTAGATATATATAGCTTCTATTAAAATAACCAGTTAAACCAGGAAGCCCAACGAGTCCTGATTAACCAGCTTCTACTGTATATACCGTAAATCAAGAAATTCATGCGTGCATCTAATTCATGTGTATTCGTGCGAGGCGTCCCAGCGCGCACAAATTTACATCACACGGAATTTCCCTTATGTAATTACTATAACACTAGCTCGGGTATGTGCATGTGTAGCTTTACAGTGTTAAGTGTGAAAGGTAGGAGAGTTTGACCACGAGCTAGCTGCGGTATTTTGCGAATGTGAAGGTGGTATGCATGAATTAAATCACATTACTTATTCTAGGAATCATCTTTAAACTAAAACCGCATAAATTTAATGCAGCATGAATTACTTGATTTACGGTATGCAGATAATTATATGGAAACGCAAACAAAATCCATGCATGCACTGTTGATTTTTACACTGTCAATCCTTTTTACATTATAAAGTGACCATGTTTTTGTATCATCCCTAGCTACTAAGAGAGTATATATATATACTGAATACCTTAAGCTTCTGATAGCTATATAAGTACACACACACATATATATATATATATGTACATATACCATAATCCTCCCATGCTCCATTGCAATCCACTTGACCAGAAGGGTTGATTTGTAGGGTTTTTCCATATGAACAGGAAGTGAGAAAAACCACAGTTCCATGAGATAGTACCCACTACATATGCAAAGTATGGTAAGCTTGATATGGATAGATATACAGATTGCATGCTTAAAAATGAAGTATATACATGTACGTATATGACACTATGTACACATGTACTGTATAGGTGTATATATAGATCCTGTGTGACTCACATAAGAAAGGGATTTCACACTTATTGGGTAATGAAGTATTTTCTATACAAATAAAGATGACAAGGAGGGTATATACAGTACAAATTACAATATACTAAGGTAATCTAATATATATATATATATACACGCACAGGTACACATATAATTTGTAACAGTGGAGCAGTTTGCATTAATTCCTCAGTTTTATCACCTCTTTTATAAAAATTGGTTTGAAAGATCCATGTGGTCCTCTCTTGGTCTGACTGGACAGTTTAGGATTACCATCTGGGGTAATGCCTATATAGCATCCTGGATACATGACGGACTCAAAGCACAAAGCAGTGGGATCATGATTTGATTCATGTATAGTGAAGATACAGAAAGTATCACCTTCACCCTATACAATAAAATTGTTTATTTAATAGTGAAAATTCCTATTGTTAGTATACTATAATTAATTAGAAAGTCTTATATGTATACCATATGCATTGAAAAGGAAACCTTTATATTATAATAAAAATAACAATAGTTATAATAATAATAATAATAACAATAATAACAATAATAGATATAAAGTAATAATAACAATGCCCTAATTACAACCAATCATCATCCTTTTTCCATAATTATAATTATAATTATAATTATAATTATAATAATAATAATAATAATAATAATAATAATATTGCATGATTCCATATATATTTTTATATTATTATCACTATTATTCATTCATTTATTGTAAATTTAAATTTTATGTTAAGGTTGTATTTTAATTTCTGATGTTAGTATATTCCCCATTTTACTAATTTATTGTACTATAATAATAATAATAATAATAATAATAATAATAATAATAATAATAATAATAATAATAATAATAATAATTATAATAATAATAATAATAATAATAATAATAATAATAATAACAATAGTTATAAAATAATAACAATCATAACAACAACAACAGCATGTACAGTTTTTCTATATAAAAATATGCACATATACGTATATATATGTATATATATATATATATCACTCTATGTATACATATTACCTGTGTAAGCATTCCATTAGTTATGGATAGATATTTGTCTTCATTCACAACCCATTGGAATGACACTAAGCCTAGTCCCCGGGACAACACCAGAAACTGAGCTGCATGCATATAATATTGCTTTACATATATGAAATTGCTCATATAACACATGCATAATCATTATGTACAGGAACTATCTATTTAAAAAGTACCTTGAGCCATACTTTTTCTATATAATTTCTACATTAGGACAGCCAACGATTTATAAATATATATATATTGTATAAATATGTAAGGAAAAAGTTGCAATGAAATTGGTCTAAGTAAAGAATTGTACATATCAGCAGATTTGATATAAATATATACCTTGAGAGGGCACTATAGTAGGACCATGAAGTTTGACTACATTCACCTATATATTACGGACATATCAATTATTGCATGCTCTAGACATAAATGTGACAGTCTGTCAAGTATGCTGCATACAATAGGAATACAGTAACTTGAATATACTGTACATACAGTATACATATGTATAAACTGTCAAACTTAAACAATTTTGTGGGAGATAAATCTAATGTGTATATAGCTACATATAGCCTATATTAGCCTGTGTAATATATTGCATAATGCTGTATGTCCAAATGATTATTGTAAACGAAAATGATGCCTATAATAAGGGCATTCAGAATACATATGGTATGAAATGAAAGCTGCATTAGATTGCAATTGAAAATTTCAAAATTTAAAATGAATATAAAGTTATAATAAACAATAGATGAATCGACAACTAAAACAGCAATGTAAAACTACATTCATATGTATATGATTGTACCTTTTTCAAAAGCACCTCCTGTGCCATCAATAGTACCATTCTCATGAAAACGCAATGTCTGCTTTGTACTAAGACATTGCAACTGAATGATACTGCCATGTTGCAAGATAAACTATAAATTGCACAAGAACATTAAATAAATGCACATATATACGCACGTCTGTGTGTGTCTGTGTGTGTCTCTGTCTCTCTGTGTGTGTGTGTCTCTGTGTCTGTGTGTCTCTGTGTTTGTGTGTGTCTGTGTGTGTCTGTCTGTCTGTCTGTGTGTCTCTGTGTCTGTGTGTGCATATGTGTCTGTCTGTCTGTGCCTGTCTCTCTGTGTCTGTCTGTGTGTGTCTGTCTGTGTGTGCATGTGTGTCTGTCTGTGCATATGTGCATGTGTGTCTGTCTGTGCATATGTGCATGTGTGTCTGTCTGTGCATATGTGCATGTGTGTCTGTCTGTGCATATGTGCATGTGTGTCTGTCTCTTTCTCTCTCTCTCTGTGTGTGTGTGTGTGTCAATGTGTCTGTGTGTTGCTATATATATAATATAATGTCGCATATATGAATTGATAATCAAGGATATTTGCTGTACATGTGATAACAAAATTGTACAATAATTTGCTTACAGCACTGGCAGATTTGGCAGACCTCTGTTGATGATGAGGATCATAAACCATTGGCTGTATGGTGGGCTGAAAGGATAATGGCTGAGGTGGGTAAGGAGTACCCGTAATGGGAGGGTAAGGTGTACCAGAAACAGGTGGATAAGGTGTACCAGTAACAGGTGGATAAGGTGTACCAGTAACAGGCGGATAAGGTACCGGTGTACCAGTAACAGGTGGGTGAGATGTATCTGTAACAGGTGGATAAGGTGTACCAGTAACAGGTGGATAAGGTGTACCAATAACGGGTGGGTGAGGCATACCAGTAACAGGTGGATAAGGCGTTTCTGTGACAGGTGGGTATGATGGTTCCATAGGTGCAGGTGGGGATGGGTCATGATAAGTGGAGCTTGATATATTGTAAGTAATATTTTGAACAGGTGCTGTACTGACTGCCTCAGCATTTGAATCAGATGTACTTCCAGATCCACTTAGCAAATTAGATGCTGCATTTTTCACATTAGAAAAGACTGATGGTACCTTAATTTTGAAATCAAATTTGCGATCGCGAGTGACCTATGTAGAAATTTGATAAGGTTGACTATATACTGTATATATATGCATACATAACACTTTAGGTACGTATATGTGTGTATATACATGCATATACACAAATTAATAATTGCTATTGTGTTTTCTTTAAAGCATGCATATTAGTATACATACTGGAATGACGATGGTCTAAATAAGTATATGCCTTTGCACATATATATGACCATATACATGTGAATGGCACAAATATAGCTATTATATATATAAACCTCCCTAGGCTTTTAAAAGCACAATTACATGCATGTTTAAGTGCATATGTTTCACTAACGGATTGCACCAGATAAACAGTGAAACTAGCATGTGCTCCTCTCCCAGTATTGGCAGGATTCTTAGGACTTCCGTTTGGCAGTATCCCCACATGATGACCAGGAAATTTCTTAGATTCCAGGCTTATCATTTTGAGTAGATCTACACTTGCAACATGATGATATTGTAGTATGTAGGTATGTAGCATGTAATCTTATCATTGAATATAATCTATAATCAGTATAAGGTATATATACATGTTTGTGTAGAGACGCAATAGAACAACTACAATATATAAAAATATCATACCATGGTCAGAGGGGACAACACTAAAATAACAGTTTTCGCCTCCTGAACCCTAAAATAAAATGAAGCCCACATACAATGACTATATACACAATAATACTCTATCTACACATATAGATTTTATATACAGAGACATACATAATATTCTTTCAGCTTACAACTGTAAGGATCCCTGCTTTGATGGCTAAATAATTAAGCTTTTCCTTGAAACTCTGTAATGTTATGTATGCACCATGTGTGTGAACAATAAATTTAGCTGTAGGGGTGAGAACCCATGCAATGCTTACATAAAGTATATTTCTGTATAAGTACATATACATATGCTATGCAATGCCACTTTTATACACAAATTATACGTACATATATAGCATGCAAATATTAAACATATATATACATTTTTGTTTTATATATAAAAATTAAATTGATGTCTTACCAAAATCCCCTTCACCTCCATTTCCATCTACTTGAGCATTCCTAATCCTCAAAGACTTTCCAGTGGAGTTACACATAAAGCGAACAATGTTTCCTTCAAAATGCAGATGTACCTGAATAACGTAGAAATAAACATTGTTTCTGCTATTACTGCAATAATAATGTTTCTACTAGATTCAGCAAGCATATAGTACATATATACACATACGTATAATTATGTATATGTTTCTTTTCTTTTTATCAATTTCAGGTGTATATATACCAGAGGTTGGTATATGTGTACATGCAGTAGTTATAAAAGTTACATCTTTATTCAATATATATCAATGGTGCAAAACATTGGTATTACAATCGAACTATATATTCTAGTATTATTTTAGATATGCTTGCATCGTTCCTATTTATAGTGTGTTTTAAGTTGCTGCTTTGAAACGTAGCATCACACAGTTTACATGTGTACATCAATTAGTGCTTTATAGCTGAAATACTTTTTGTCTGTATCCATGACACCATTACTGTTATCAACAAGTTGCCAACATCATTTTATAACTAAACTAATTATAATCATAAAACAGACGTACTAAAAGCATTTTACTGCACCTACATACGTACATAGCTTCTTGATCTTTAGCTTCCTATATATTACCTATAATATATGTTGCATGCATCAGTGAAGGTGTGCATAGCCAAGGAGCCAAGGATTCAAAGAAGATCAAGACAAAGACAAAGACTCCCGGGATCACTGATGAAGGGTGGAATTACCAGAAACAGCTGTCTGTCCCAATGATGAAGAAGATAAATGACCCAGTGAAGAAGATGTAAGAAGAAAAAGAAGAAAGACAAGACTCCTGTATCTTCATGCAAAGGTTTTTTACAGAATAGGCATAGCATGTAGGAAAATGGTATATTAGATAAACAGCAATCTGTTAGGAGTCTACAAAAATATCAGATGTGGGCTACTGTATGTACATTTTATTATATTTTTTATTTGGCGCAATACGTTTTAGTGATTATATGCTGAATATTTTTTCAGTACTTGTAAGGTATACGTGTAAAAGTACAAAAAAGCACTGCTCATTTTTTTCATTTTTCATTTTAGGTCCTCTATTACCTATAGGCTGTATGCACTTTAGAACACTCACCCCGGCCATTCTTTCAACGTTTCGCTGATCTAGAGTACCAATGCAATGGTAACCAATTATTTAAAACATATTTCGTTAATTAAAAGTGAAACAATTGTACTATTTACTGAATATACGTATAGGCATGCTTTAGTATTTATTGTACTGATATCTTTCATTTTCGTCACGCACTTTTTTAAGTAATTCAAGATTATTGCGTACATAAAGAGAGTAAGGTAAAGAGTTATCCATAGCAAACCAGTTACTACAATACTTGACTATTCTTCGTATCCTTCAGGAAGGGCATTGACGTGGCGGTTATGTATCAAACTGTGATTTCCGTCTCCCCAAGGGAAAGGCTTGCTTCTAATTCGAAGATGAGCGTACGGAACGAACTCTGGCCTTCCATGTTCCTCAATGTGTTTTGCGTGTTCCTTCTCCTTTGTGTAAGCATTGTATACACACAAGCCCATCATTGGGACAGCCACAAAGAAGGAAATTTTCTTCCACAGGTACATTGTTCCCAAAGCATGAGTCTCTTCAGCCAATGTAGCTTCCTTGAACGTAGACATATAACGAAAACCCAAACGACTCCACTTCCTAAGTGACGCCATTTTTTCTAAACGCATTATGACATCAGGTAGAAAGTTCATCTTCCATGGCAACGTCAACGTTCAATAAATACACTGTATAGATCAGCAGGCATGCAATAGCTTCAAAATGCAAGTTGTGGTTCAAGTAGGTATAGGCATTGATCAAGTGGAGTACAGTAATATGACCTTCCTTGCCAGATGCCAGGGTTAGAAAAACCTTTTAGCCAGCCTAGGCCTATGCATATCTATGCACTGAGCTGGTGTATGGCCAGGGTATGCAGTATGTCAACTAGACACTGTTTTCTAGGAGTTACCAATACTGGTGCACCCCCCATACCTTTAAAGCCAGCCATACTATTTATAAAGAATACTCCCAAATGTGATGAGAGAAGTGCACAGGGTGCAAATACTTTAAGAATTGTGGATCTATTTAAGCACGGCCCTACAATATACCTATTATCTATGTATATGAAGCCCTGTGCCTGAGAGCAACAGGCATCCTTTGTAATAACTATAGAGTAGATCTGGCCTAGAAGTACCATACTAAGGTTCCCAGCATATACTGTATACCTATAAGGTGAAGGATGAACACCTCATGTATGCATAAATTTACCTCCCCTATAGGAGCTTTGGGGGTAAGGTGCTAATCGCATTCATTGGCCCGATCACATCAAAATAATGGAGAACACAAACCCTGGAACCCGGCAAGGATTCCAAACTACAATAGACACTCAAGAGACAAATAAAATAACTTGGGACCATAATATGTGTAACTACAAAGTATGCAGATAATACTTATCCTTAACTATCAACATGAGTGTGAATTAAAAATATAATAATACATCATATCAAAAATTAATATATAAATTAAGAGTAAACACCAATCAACATATTCTGACACAATTACATATAAGTGTATGTGCTCATTTGTATATACCTGCTTCTAAACCCACATACCTATATACCTGGAGGCTGACAACTTATATACCTGTATGTATGCATATAACCCGCATTGAGAATTGAATGGGCGGGATGGGTGGGTTTTTCTTGCTTAGAAGACTGTTACTAAGGTAACTAATGTTAACGTTGCTATGTAAGAGATGCAGCTGCATTTTAGGTGTACAAACACAGTAATTGATTTATAGTTCCTTGTATAGGTGTACGTATGTATCTCTATATAGAATGTCCATATTATGCAAAACGGCAGCCATGTTTCTCACTGATCAACCCGTATACCCCTATATAAAATTGCCCATTGACGCGGCACTCCATACATTAACTGTAACGTTAACATTATATAGAGTATGGGCTCTAACACAGTCTCTCAAAATAATACCGTCTATAAATGTATGCGCGGTATTATTATGCTATACAGTAAAACCTCCTAACAAAGGACACATCAGGGGACGGCGATTTCTCCTTTGTAGAGAGGTTGTCCTCTTCTCAGAGGTTTGTTTATAATCTACTAGAATGTCCTTGAAATGTGATATCATAATAAAATCATACATATATAATGATAATAACTTTGCTGGGCAGGCACTTGTAATAGCCACGACGTACATGCAGTGGCCGTATATTATCATAACCACGTTGTTGGGCATATTCCTTACAATATAACGCCAAAGGTGTCAGCATTTCTGAGGAGGGACGTCAACAAGGGTTTTGCTGAGGTCACTGGAGACAAAGTCAACCGAGGAGCTGGGTATGGACTGGAGGTCCCATGTACCTACTGTTTGTATGGACCCAAGTCCCACGTTGATAAAATGAAGGAATTCGTTGACTCCGTACGATCCGCTGGACATCTGTAGCTATTTTATGTAGCTAGATACTTGTGACTTACGTTAATTTTGTTCACTGTACTATTATCGTTTTATCGTATTAGTTTCGTCTCGTCTTTAGTTTAACTGTCCCCTTTCGGAGGTCAGTATGCATTGTCAGAGATCAGTCTGAGGCTTGGTCAGTGTCCGTTGTCCGGAGTTTGGGAAAGTCAATCGGGGGCGTAAGATTTGTCCGCTGTACAGAGGTTGTCCGCTTTTCGGAGAGTCCGCTATTAGAGGTTTTACTGTATATGCGAGTGACTACCGAAGCGCATAATTTAATTTCGCACTTGATTTAACCGCGCAAAAAAAAACAGATACTTACCCTGTTAAGAAGGAAGCGAATGCTTCCGTATCACGATTGACAAGTCCACAGAGAGAAAATCGTAAACAGAAGGCTTATACGGCCTTCAGTGATGAATAGAGAGCTGCTATTGGTCAGTATGCTACTGAAAACAGCATGCAATGCTGCAGCAATCTTTCAAATCGCATAATTAAAAAACGCACAAATTTTAGAATGGTCCAAATCGCATAATTTAATACCCGTATAAATTAATAGAACTAGTGTATGCTAACGTTTAGAGCATAGAAAGTTATAAAACAGAAAAGGAGAAGCACTGAATATAACATTATATGTTGACTAAAATGGTAATTTTAAGATTCATGGTTTGTGGGGGGATGAAGACGAGCTTGTAGCTCCTTTAATTGTTGTTTTGATTTTTGAAACAGTTAAAGGAGCTACAACATGTCGTATTTGATGGTCCAGCCGAACGTCTGCGCCTTTCAAAGAGGGTCTTATCTTTTTCCTTTTCATGAATATTCTCCTTGCTCTCTCCGTTTACTTCCTTGCCTTTCACAGGTGGCTCTGCACTGTGAGAAAAGGACACATCAAATTTTTGCAGTTTACGCTGAAGTCTTGAACACTCCGAATCCTTTTCTTCTAGCTCAATCTTGTACTGCTTAAGAGTAGTCGCATGTTCCTTTGCCATTCTCTCTACTGATTCCTGGTATTTCTTTTTATAGATTTCAAGATTCTCTTCTGCAATGGTTAGATCCTGTTGCTGTCGTTCATTCCACTGACTTAGTATTGAAACTTGCCTCTCCAACTTTTCATTCTCCTCTCTAAGCCGTTGAAATAGCTCATCTTTGGAAGGTGACGCCATTTTTCTAAACACGTTTTGACATCAGGTAGAATTAAAGTTCGTCTTCCATGACAATCAATAAATACACTGTATAGATTATAATTGAGTATGGGTTCTAACACAGTCTCTCAAAATAATGCGCTAACGTTTAGAGCATACAAAGTTATAAAACAGAAAAAGAGAAGCACTGAATATAACACCATATGTTACTAAAATGAGTATTGGTAAATTTTAAGATTCATGGTTTGTGGGGGGATGAAGACGAGCTTGTAGCTCCTTTAATTGTTGTTTCAAAAATACATTTTCAGCTTGAATATCTTCTGGTTCTGTAGTAGCACGAATCTCACCATTAGAAGGAGGCTCTCCAATGCTGTTTGTACGAACTTTTCTCATATTTGATGGTCCAGCCGAACGACTGCGCCTTTTAAAGAGGGTCTTTTTACTCTTATCTTTTTCCTTTTCATGAATCTTCTCCCTGCTCTCTCTGTTTACTTCCTTGCCTTTTACAGATGGCTCTGAATTGGGAGAAAAGGACTCATCAGGCTCTTGTGGAGCTGAGAAGCTAAACTCTTCGGGTTGAGGAGGATCTTCTCCCAAGGAGGAAATCTTATCAGTAAGAAGAGCTATATGCTCTTGGAGATTGGAATTTTGCTGACTGAGGTGAGTCAACAGGGTCTGTTGGGTGGCAATCCTAGTTTGAAATTCCTCAAAAGCTTCACCTTGCAGTTTACGCTGAAGTCTTGAACATTCCGAATTCTTTTCTTCTAGCTCAATCTTGTACTGCTTAATAGTAGTCGCATGTTCCCTTGCCATTCTCTCTACTGATTCCTGGTATTTCTTTTTAAAGGTTGTAAGATTCTCTTCTGCAATGGTTAGATCCTGTCGTTGTTGCTCATTCCACTGACTGAGTAGTGAAACTTGCCTCTCCAACTTTTCATTCTCCTCTCTAAGCCGTTGAAACAGCTCATCTTTGGAAGGTGTATCACCGGTTTCCTCCTCTCGTGCCTGCTCAAGCAACTTAAAAAGCTCCATATTGTCAGCCTTGAGTTGAGAGGAGCTGTTCAATAGACTCTCCACTTTGTTCCTGTAATCGTGATATTGCTGTTCTAACTGCTTGTAGTCTTCTTCCCCCTTTACATTCTCTCTCTTATGGTTTTCAACAGCTTTTATAAGTTCTGTGATCTCTCTGTCCTTAATCTGTCCAGTAGAAGTCTCTCTCTCAAGGTCTACTTTCAGAGTCTCAAGCTGATTTCTCAAAGCCTCTTTTTCTTGTGAAGCTTCTTCCAGCTCCATAGAAAGAGTTTTTATTTGACTTTCACACTCCTGTTGTTTGGATTGAATGGTGTTCAACTCCTCTTTTGTTTCTGAGAGCTGTTCCTTAGTCTTCCTTAGTTCTTCATCCTTAGCATCTTTGGATGATGTCAGTTCAGCCATTTGCTGTGAAACCAACGGAGACTGACTGGCCAAGGTCTCTACCTTTTTCTCAAGTGCTCTCTTATCGGATAAGAGGCAAGATAAATCATCTGTTAGTGTCAGCAGCCTCTTCCTTAAGGATTCACTTTCAACCTTCAAGGTACTATGGTCATCTTCAGCTTTCAACAGCTTCTTCTCCAAAGCATTCTTTTCGTCCTTGTACAGCTTTTCATCCTTTTTCAGACTTTCAAGAAGCTCACACCTTTCTTCCTCAAGCTTTTCAAACTCTTTCTGGAGTTCCATCATCCTCTGCTCGGAATCCTGCATCTGCTTAGTAGTTCCTTCCAGTGCATTGTCTTTGGCACAGGAGTCCTCTTGAAGCTGGTAAATATCATTCTCCTGTTTCTGGAGAAGTAGTTTAAGATTATCTACTTCTTTGAGTAGGGTTTCCTTTTCTATCACCATTTCTCGCTGGCGAGATACCATGGCTTTCATGCGATCAAGCTCTTGTGCTTGTGTGGTCTGGTCCATTTGGCATTCTTGGACAGCCATTTTGAGCTCTATTGCATCTTTCTGGCTGTACTTGACCTTCTCGTAAGCTTCAGACAGTTCAATCTCCAAGTTATTAATTCTCTGTTGAAGACGGGTACTTGCAGCTATGGACTCATCTCGCTCGTGTTCCAGATGCTGTTGGTCCAATTTCATCTGTTTAAGCTCCTCAGTAGCATTCTGTTGAAGCTTCAGCTCTGCTGACATTTCAGCATTCTTTGTCTCAAGTCCCAATTTTAACTTTTGAATAGATTCCAACTGCATGCTCTTCTCATTCAAAAGACTTGCCAATTTGGTTTTCTCAGCGCTTACAGCTTCAAAGTCTACGCTCTGGTGGTTAACTTCTTCAATCTGTCTTTGCAATGCCAAGTTTTTAGATTTCAAACTTTCAACTTCACTGGATGATATACCAATGGCATGTAATGATATTCCCAAGTCTGTGCCAGCAGATTTAGCTTTCATTGCGGCCAGCTCCACTTCCACTTCTGCACGCTGGTCAAGAAGACTAGTAATCAAACCATGGGCTTGCTGCACCTGCAATTCCAACTGTTTTGTTTTGGCTTTTTTCATTTGGAGTTCAGCTTCAGATTGTTTTAATCTATGTCTTACTTTTCCTGCGGGTGTACCAGGTTCGGGTGATGTGGAACGAGCTCTAGAGTGCGAGTCTTTTGGAAGTTTGGGTTGAAATATCTGAGAGTGTTCAGCTGCAAGATACTCCTTCTCCAGTTGGTGTTCATCCGCTTTCAAACTCAGGCTTTCGATCTCAAACAGTTTTAAGACAAGTCGTTCTTTTTCAATCCTTGTGTTAATCTTCTGCTGTTCCAATTTGATTTTTTGTTCATTTAAGGCCTCTAGGAGCTTTGCCTTGTCATGTTGCAGTTCAGCTACATCCAAATCAGTAGAGCTGCCTGAAGTAAGCTTAAGACTGGCATTTTCTTTCATCAGCTCCCCATTTTCAGCTTCCAGTTGTGTGATCCGTTCTTTAAGTAGAAGGGCTGACTTTTGAGCTTTGCTATACTGATGAATTCTCTTTTTAAAGTTGCCAGACATGGTTTCAAGTCGTTTGATTCCATCATTTACAAGAGCAAGTCTTGAGACAACTTCAGGGCTCATCTTCTTGTATTCTGGTTTGCTAAACTTCTTGGACACATCTGTGGAAGATTCAGATTGCAAAGTCATTTCATCTTCCAGCTGAACAACCTGTCTATAACTGGTATGTAAGAGCTGCCTAACGTGGACTAGGCTAGCATAAGCATCTCCTGATTCTTTTGGACCTGAGGAAGGCGGAGAGGAGACACTGTTGATGCTGTTTAGCAACCTATCTATCTCTCTGAGCTGGTTAGAAAGAGACCGCTGTGAAGTAGAAGAGACTGGCTCAGGAGGAGTGTCCTTGTCAATTAAATCCATAAGGCTAGCAGGAGTGCCAGAGCGATAGGAGGCTGCTGTACCAGGTCTGCTGTCATCCAGTGACAGACTGGTACGATTGCTGGCCTCACCGGATGGCTGGTCGTCCCCAAAGTTTACCTTTATTAAAGCAGATCTTCGACGTGGGTGAGGACTGGGTGGTTTGTCTTCTTCGCCTCCTTCTGTTTTACAATCATCCATTTCTTTCTTTTCTCTGCTTCGTCTCTTCTCCTTGTCTCGTCTCAAGATACCAAAATCAAGTCCCCTTTTGATCTTCTTCCCGTCACTGCTGCCAGTGCTGCGGGTCCTTGGAAAGCCCGGAGAAGAGGACCTTGGGGAGCTACTAGTGACTGTTTCAGCACTGCTCATGTATCACAGTTATGATGCAATACCTAAAGGGGAAACATACATATACATAGTATATACATAGTATATGCAACAAGTATGACTAAAGGGAGTCACTTATAATTGATGTACAGCTATATATGTATGTACGGTACCAGACAGAATAAACTGAACGTTTCGCGAGAAACGTACGGGTGTGTGAACAGGTTCACTACGGGTTTTCGAACGTATTTGCACCGTATGTAATGTTGCATCTACGGACGCCTTCACCCGTAGACGTTTCTAGGTGTTAAACTAAAAAATTTGATACTTAATTCGATTCATTTAGGTGCGAAATTCGTTACTTAGGTAATTATTTTTACATATGCTAGCTTTTCAGACAAAACAAATGTACCTGATTACACACAATGACCACTAGACATAATGAATAATGTCAATTACACACAAGAATGTCAATACTAAGAATGTGCGAAAATACGCATGCCAAGGACAACCTCAAGCCACATAGCATAATTTCATTTCTGTCTGGTCCCTTTGTTGATTAATTTACATAAAATGTATCAACTCATAGGGCAATTGTATCACATATTAACACCTACATTAAGGCAGCAATGTTTCCTGCATAATATTCATTTAGCACCTCATAACAACACAAAGAAACGCTTTATACACTACATTCACACCAAATGAGGCAATAACCTCCCAATAATAATCTTAAAACTCTTTAAATGCTCTACTTTGTACTGTACATGTGATAATTAAGTTGTAAACAGTGCTTACAAACACCTTACCCAGTGCTCGGGGTGCATATGTACGTACGTACGTAGTATACACAGACACTGGGACTACATAAACTACCACACAGTAAGACACAATGAACCAAATGGTAATACATTCCATTGTTAAAAAGTTTCAACAATACAGAATTTATCAGAATGAGTGAGATTACATCACTCTAGTGGCAGCACATGACAACTGAACACAATCACACAAGTCAGTTGTTACTATTTATGGGATAATTACTTAGAAGCCATTGCAGTGGTGCCAAAGCCCTCTCAGCCAAACTTGACCTAAGTTACTGAAATAGGACAAGATACCAAACCTCATGTTCCAATGAATACACAGAGAGGCCATGTAAGTGATTGTTTAGCTTGTACTACACCTCAGAGGAGATGACTACGTAGTTGGTGAGCAATAAACAAACAGTATCTTTGAGATGGTCTGTTGAAGAACCCCTGGGTTAAAATGTCTGACTCTCAAGAAACAAACTGTGTCTCTGTAGATGCTCAAAAGACTAAAGATGAAGTTATCAATACTCCTGTCAGCTAAGTACGTAATATACGTAGCTATGAAACACACTTTAGTAATGACATATTTGCACAACAAATTATCAAACATGAACTTCCTACTGGATTAAGTCATTGGATACCAAAATGCAAACAGTACAAGTAGACCTGTCCTGACAACTTGGCAAGACATTTTCTACGTATGTATATTTCTTGTTCTCAAAAGCAAATATATGTACGTATCTGTTCCTCATCCACATTAGTATGTACACACAGGCTCACTCAGGGGATATGTGATAAATGGATACAGTAGCGGGTCTGGTCAGGTCAGACTACAGCAATTACGTAGTTGCAGCTGATAATGCCAAGGAATGCAATTTGTTATACGTACGTATTAACCAAGTAGTGATGTTAAGTGCTTAACATGACACAGTAACAGGTTAATCACCAGCTTAGCTAAATATATACGTAGGTAGTTAGTAAACATCCAAGAGAATGTAATAATTTATTGACAGATTAGATTAGAAGTATTTCAAGGGCTACTACAATGCCTCAAAACTCTCTGGTGCTTCAGTGCCATTGACAAGTTTGCACTTTTAAACACTAAATTCAGAGATACCACTGTTTAGGGCTGTCTTATAATGGACGAGAGTAACACTAGAGGTACGTAGGTATCAGTGACCTAACCACACCATTCCAAACACCACATATAGCCAGGGTATCAGCTGACACTGCATAAGGTGGAGCCAAGGACATGTGTCAGAATGAAAGAATAAGGGTACTTGTGATCACTATGATAACAAAAATACTTCTTCAAACAAAGGATTAAGACATTTCAACCCATACGTAGGCCTTTATCAATGTTCTAACTGGTACGTACGTACGTCTTAATCCTTTGCTTGAAGAAAGAAGTGTTGATGATTGCTCAACATTTTTTCTTGGACAATCAGAATACAACTCTCAAACAGTCTACGTACATTTGTCTTCTCAATTTGTTTTCTACTTTCACTGCACTTTCAGTTTGTCATTCTGAAACAAAAATCACATGCACAGACCATGCTATTTCTACATACGTATGTTAGAGTACTTCCCAAGTACATATCTATTATGGTAGCATGCATGACCTTTCCAAGTGACTGAATACAAGTTTACAACTCAACATTTAAAACCACCTCAGCCTACCTCTTACACAACACATACACAAGGCATACTACATATATACGTATACCAACAAACTTTCAAACATCCTTCTTCTTTCAAGTGTTCGACTATCACTTATTTAATAATTTAAATAAAATTTAAAATCATTTAGCAGAGCTACACATGCCTATAATCAAAACAGGTCTATCTGGGAAATACGTATATAAGTACATACGTATGCATATAGGCTTTATTGAGCCTGATCAATAATTATATTCACAAATTGAGTGTTTCAAACTAGAGGTACCCGGAGGTCTTTAACAACATACGTATGTACTTACATATATACGTACGTAGATGTAAAAATATACTATATCACACTAACATGCAGACACAGTTATACAAATTACATTTGCGGCCACTTTCAGACACATCTATGGTCATTGTTGCTTCTAAATGACATTATACCACAAATGTAAGGACTTGACTATTTTCCATTTGGAAATTATTTTGAATAATTTATGATAAATCAAGGCTAGGAGAAGCTTATTATTCCAGTTAACATCTCTTTCGACACAACTAGTTTGGCTGAACTTTGTACTTCCGCGATTCACTTCTACACCAATTCAATTACTCAGGCCTCTTAGAATTGTATTATAAGCCACTTTGCTGTCTACAATTAAATCTTAAATACACATTATACACAAGCGCTATACAATTACAGGGTACGCATACAGAAAGAGAGAAACTATGTACAGTTTCGGTTGAGTAGTGCGCGTTCCGACTGAAATAGCTTTTCCCACTAAAGGTACACACGTACGTAAACCAAGGAAAGTGATAACTTACTATTGAAAGTTTTTCTATAAATTTCAAGTTCCTTGAGTAAGGACGACCGCTAACACACGGAAAAAAAGGTCTTCACACAAACGACAAGAGAACAAAGGAATCCCCCTTAAAACGGAAATAACTAGATTATTAGGTACTTCCGGTATTATTTATCACATTGCGCAATTAATCGATCCAATTGCGAAATACACTGTTCATTTGTATCATTAATGTATTGATGATACTACATTGATTATTATTATATATACGTAGGAATACATAGATATGTGAAGCAAATGTTATTGTTTATCAGCCAGTGAAGAAGGAGAAGGAACTTGAGACAAGGAAGTCACTGTTGATGTTGGCGATCCCACAAATGATGACGAAACAAACTGAAAAGAAAGAAAACAAGGCAATCATTTCAATGACTTCGTATGCTATATTGTTTTCATGACTTAGACGTTAAAGGTAAAACAGTGGGAGGAAAAGTCTCACCAAGGATTATCTACATAACTACAGGAATTCTGTAGAGGTGACGGTCAACTTACACTATCTCTAGAATCTTCGTAATCTGATTCAACAATGAGTGGAATTCGGTCCATTCTTTTGGCCTTGCGACTCCGTTTAATCTTCTTTAAATGAAACAAATATACATTAAATCAATTATTGTGCATAAGTTACTAATATTGTCTGCCACATTGTTTTAACTAATTATTTGGAGTATGTCAAATTCATACTTCTATAGACACAAATTTTCAAAATATTAGAGTGATAATGTGACAAAATCTTCTCAATCTAAAAGAATCACTTTCACAAAGTAACAGTACCTTTGAGCTGGATGATTTTCCTGGTTCCTTGCCTCCTTTGAGAGATGGTGAGTCCATATCTGATCAAAACACAATAGAAGACCACACACTAAAAGTAGTATTCTTACATGAATTACACTCCACACAAGCATGTTATTCAAATTAAAGAAACTGAAGGTTAGGTTATTTTGCGTGTTAAATCAACATAGGGAGGTCTTTTGTGGTTTTAAATGCTAATTTTGAGTATGAAAATAGTTTTCTGTATTTAGATGACATTTTCTACAAAACCAATACAGAAAATTTACAAATCTCCCTTATGAGGAAAAATGGCAAGACAAATTTGTACAGTATGCCAGGAGATTAGAATAAACAAACTTAAACAGCTCAAAACTATACACATCCAGATACCAGATGTCACACTGCAGAATGGGGATTTATATTATTATTGTGCCAGCCAATCAAAAGAAATAGCCAACCACTATTGGGTTGTGGGGCATGGGCGTACGTCTTAATGCTTTTTGATGTACCTTCGTCATCAGAGAGTGCAGAGTCTTCGTCCTCAAGATCTGGTTCAGAGTCACTCACTTCCATGTTACCAGATTCATACTGCTGCTTTAGAGTTACAAAGACTTTCTAAATAGTATAGTACCATACATATATGTAAATGACAGCTGTTCAGGAGATATACAGTATAGACTAACAGCAGTAGCCAAAAGACACTTGTTATAAGACTTCATTTGTTTTCAAAAAAGGGAGAAATTACACAAAGCTGAAAAAGGCAGCCATTTTAATGACTTCTTAGGCTAGAAAGTGACTCCTAAGTGAAGCCACTGCTTTTGTTGCTTAATACATGTATGCTTCCACTGTAGATGCTGTAATAATTCCATAACTTCATTATCAGTGTTTCAAAGTTATTCAAAGTTGCACCAACCTCAAGGGTGGAAGCATCCTCATGTATCTGAGATCCATCTACATTATAGGTTCTGGCATTCTGACACAACAGAAGGAAGTCAGTCTCCATATCATCCAAAGAAGTATAACGCTGTTTTAGAATGCGGTCCTAGGAGAAGAGTTTGAAAACAATCATATTAAAATTAGTTTCTAGTTACTAGGTACTTGTAGGTGTAAATTACACTTAAGTTTATTAGAGAGAAGGTTTTAACGTAAAATATTACCACATGCCTAATGATCACATCTTAATTTCCTTCCTACATATACTGTGTATAGGAGCAAATTCTTTTTGTGTATTATACATACGTATCTAGAGGTAGATATAGGAAGGTAGGTAGTTAGTTACCTTCATCCTTTTCAGGTCAATTGGTTTCTTGATGATCTGGTAATACTGGGGAAGTTCCTTGCGAGTAGGAAGAGCCATAAAAATGGAACTTATTTCTCTACCATCACTGCAAGGTGAAAATGAATACAGATATACATACAGAAGCAAATCAGTCTTACTAACGTTAAACAACCTATAGGTACGTATATCCCAAATAATCCATATGTGTATCAGCTAGCCCATATGTGTACCAGCTAGCCCATATGTGTACCAGCTAGCCCATATGTGAACCAGCTAGCCCATATGTGTACCAGCTAGCCCATATGTGAACCAGCTAGCCCATATGTGTACCAGCCAGCCCATATGTGAACCAGCTAGCCCATATGTGTACCAGCTAGCCCATATGTGTAGCAGCTAGCCCATATGTGTACCAGCTAGCCCATATGTGTACCAGCTAGCCCATATATGTACCAGCTAGCCCATATGTGTATCAGCCAGCCCATATGTGTATCAGCCAGCCCATATGTGTATCAGCTAGCCCATATGTGTATCAGGCAGCCCATATGTGTACCAGCCAGCCCATATGTGTATCAGCTAGCCCATATGTGAACCAGCCAGCCCATATGTGAACCAGCCAGCCCATATGTGTACCAGCCAGCCCATATGTGAACCAGCTAGCCCATATGTGAACCAGCCAGCTCATATGTGTACCAGCCAGCCCATATGTGTACCAGCTAGCCCATATGTGAACCAGCCAGCCCATATGTGTATCAGCTAGCCCATATGTGTACCAGCTAGCCCATATGTGAACCAGCTAGCCCATATGTGTACCAGCCAGCCCATATGTGAACCAGCTAGCCCATATGTGTACCAGCCAGCCCATATGTGAACCAGCTAGCCCATATGTGTACCAGCTAGCCCATATGTGTACCAGCCAGCCCATATGTGTATCAGCTAGCCCATATGTGTACCAGCTAGCCCATATGTGTATCAGCCAGCCCATATGTGTACCAGCCAGCCCATATGTGTATCAGCTAGCCCATATGTGAACCAGCCAGCCCATATGTGAACCAGCCAGCCCATATGTGTACCAGCCAGCCCATATGTGAACCAGCTAGCCCATATGTGAACCAGCCAGCCCATATGTGAACCAGCTAGCTCATATGTGTACCAGCCAGCCCATATGTGTACCAGCTAGCCCATATGTGAACCAGCCAGCCCATATGTGAACCAGCCAGCCCATATGTGTACCAGCCAGCCCATATGTGTACCAGTTACCCCCTATATGTATGTGTATCAACTAACCTATCAGTATACTCAACTACAGTCTCCCATAATCTCATCATTGTCTTGAATAACTTATGGGACAATCCTTCTATGGATGGAAGAAATTAAAAGATACAGTATATTGAATCTGGTAAATAAAGTTGAACTTCTATAATTGGGAAAATATTTGGAACAAAATGTACACAAATAAGGGATCAACTTCATTAATAACAATTGTATCTATATGATGCATCAATACGGATATACTGGGTAATAATAATGACAGTAGATTTGCTTTGTACTGTAAAAATAACAAATTAGTTACAGCAAGCAGCCATTTTAGGGGATACGCATAGCAGATGTCTATAAAATTTAGGATTTTTGGGACATTGCATTGCATTACACGAGAATATTAATTATAGTGGCTGCTTTGCAGATTAGCAAGGTGACCTTATTTCAAGAAAAAATATTGAATTAGTAAAGTGGGAAAAATTATTCGGAATTTGAAAATGGTCGCCATTTTCTATATGGCCGCATTTCAGGGGTGTCAATTAGACAGGATCCTACTGTACAAACAAGTGCTGCAACTGACATGTCTTCAAAAACTCCACGACTCCAACTGCACATTTATTATACTAGCTGATATACAGTATATGTACAATGTACATACGTACATGCTTGTTATAGTCAGTAAGAAGGAGATATGTAAAAAAGGAACATACATACACACAAGAAGACATTCTCAAAACACTCCACTCCATCTCACTAAGTGTCCAATAAACAGATTATAAGATGACCACTGGACTTACTTGACATTTTCTTTCTCCTTTTGCCACCCTAAAATAACAGTAAAACAATTTATATACAGGTAAATGTGTACGTGTATGTGTATGTGTACATGTAAAAGATACAGCTATGATGGATATAAGTAAACCATGTCAAAAAGTATTAAAATGACTTTTTAACACATACATACATACATTTGTAACTTATACAAATGTGGGAGTGGAAATGCCTACCTCACTGTCTTCGTCCCTTCGTCTTCTTCTCTTTCTCTTTTTTGCTTGAGCTGCTTCCAAGGACCCTTCTTCTAGAGCCTATAGAGGTAAAAGTGATAACATTACAACTGAAAGATTGTTCTGACAATATCACAATTAGCAAACTAATACATTCTCAAATACTGCTATTCCTATCATAGACAGAGAGTAGTACATAGTGTATAGCATGACATACAAACGTTCCTTAATATTAGAAAAGTATGATTCTGAAGAAAGTGACAACAAATAGAATATTTCCAACATACTTTCATAAATTGTTTTTCTGTAAGATAATCAGAATAGTCAACTTCCTTCCTCATTCTTGTCCCACGGCCAAACAACCTCTCCTCTGTCTCTCGTAGCTCCAGCTCTTCAACCTTTAAACAGAAAAACAGCAGGACACATAAACATTAAAGTCTGTAATGATCAGTGCATGAACAAATGGAACCAGTCTGGTTATCAAATTCTTAGGGACTAAGGTACGTAGCAGGACCTAGAGGACGACCAAGAAAAAGATGGCATGAGAATTTTTTCACCATGTTAACTACTGTGTTTGTGTATATTATGTGTACAGGCTACCCCCTGCAAAGGGGGTAAAGCCCATGGATGATTGATTGATTGACTAAGGTACGTATATAAATGCCAGCAATCACAGATTCCCTACCTCTCTTGTATTTCTCTGCAACCATGAAGGTAATTCCTCTTCCATTATAAGGCGAGATTTGTGCCTTGTTTCTGGATTCTAAATTGAAAAAGAAAGATGATACCGTTTCTTTAATCAGTAGGGATGAGTCGTGTTTTACAAAATGGTCTACGACCCATTAGCTCCATGAGAATATACCTAAACTGTATAACCCTGGCTTCCTTTCAATTCATATCCAATCTTCTGCAGTATTTAACTGGGACCATTTTAAGGTACATACTGTAGGTAATTTTGAAGTACAACACCTCAGACCTAGACCTACTAGATATGAGTAGGCCATTTGATAACTTATGACCTATAAGCTACTACAACATGCACAAGTGTGATAATCAGTCACATGATTCCAATACCAAGTTCGGAGCAGGAATACATTCTGTGCTACCTACATACGTATGTATACGTATATATGTATACTATACCACAATGTAACTAAAACATTCATAGCTTAACATACGTACGTATGAGCCAATAAGGGGGTATCACTGTAATTTGTGACTTGGATTGTACATATGTATACCAATGCAGCTGTAGTAACTCAATGTCAGAATGTATACATTACATTAAGAGGATTATATCAACAGAAAACATACCATAACTTCTTTACTTATTCTCTCCATGTCCATTTTCTACATTTTAAAAAGAGAGCAAAAGAATATGTAGAATACAATACTAGAGTTGAACTTGTAAAGGTCTGTTCTCTGTCAACCCTCAAGACACTGAGACATGCAAGTGCCACATTCAGTCTCATTACCAAATAGAGCTCATAGTAACTTTACTAAATTTAACAACTTCACACAGTAACACACAACAAATGGAAAGAGTACTCCACCATCATTTTCTTTGACTAATTGTAAGCACTCTTCACCTGAAAGGCTTCAAATTCGTCTTCATTTCTTGCTATCATTCTGTTGACAGTTTCATCATCCGGCACTTCCTGTTCCTCCTCATCCTCCAATTCAGCATCTAGGATGGCCTCCAGAAACTGTTTCCTCTCTGTACTAGTTGACTTTTGGTCAAACATACCAGCTTGAATGACCTGTGGTAAGTCATATATTGCCATAAAGGACTACTATACAGTTTTATGTGAGGGGAGTCTTGATGATAGAATAGCTACGTACGTTCCTTATATGACAAACTAGACAATGAGCTTCCCATAGTAGCACAATTTTTTTTGATTTTTTTCAGAACATTTCGGTCCGTAGACCTTATTCAGCTGAAATGACACTAATGAGTTACACCTCAAATATAAACAGGAATCTTGATGCATGAATATAATTTATATTTTAAAATTGCAACTATGTACATATATAGCACATATATGATAGATCAGTAATTAAAATGGCTGCAGCACTAAGGTACCCAAATCTTGTACTCTCTGATGTAGCACAGTTTGGGATCAAGCTAAGTGGTAATAATGGAGGCTTTGCCAGGAGGGCAGACAATCTATCACTGGCTAAATGATACCACTGTGACTAATCAAGTTCTGTGACATCAACCGATTTTTATTTAAAATCTTTAATGTAAGCAATGTGTTTGACTGAAGGCTACATTTTTAACTATTATTTGTCATTTTTTCTTCTTTTGCAATTCACTGGTCCCTGTAATTTAACTGCAGTAAGCTAAGTGGTGCTCAAGTATAAAAATGATACACCTCATATGCACCTGAATGTATTTAGTCTACTGATAGGCTTACAAACCTTTTCGTCTACATTTAGCTTGAACCTTGCAGCAGCAAGTATCTTCTCCTCCACACTTTGTACAGTACACAATCTGAGGACACGCACTTCATTCACCTGACCTATTCGATGAGCCCTGTCTTGGGCTTGTAGATCCTAAATAAAAACATACAAATTCGCAGTAAACCTTGAAACTACAGTTGTATAGTGAAAGAGGTTATACACGTACACATACGTAGGCACGTATATATACTGTATAGGGAGTTAATTGCACTGAGCCATACGAAAGCAATCGCTGGTCACTTGGCTGGTTTGGCGTAATACTTTCCAGTGACTATTTTTGCTTATCATATACTGTTCAAATATGAATCAGTGCCTAATAATGATTTGGCGGAAGGAAGGCCAATGTTAGAGCTTAATTATTCTACTGAGAGTTAATCTTCTCCTTAAGGAAGGCCAATGTTAGAGCTAAATTATTCTACTGAGAGTTAATCCTCTCCTTAAGGAAGGCCAATGTTAGAGCTTAATTATTCTACTGAGAGTTAATCTTCTCCTTAAGGAAGGCCAATGTTAGAGCTTTACAAATCTAATCCAATCAGGTCTGACTCACCTGATGAGGGTTCCAATCAGAGTCATATATGATGACAGTGTCTGCCACTTGAAGGTTCAGACCAAGTCCCCCAGCTCTGGTACTCAACATGAACAGGAAATAGGGAGAATTGGGGGCACCAAACAGTTCCAAGAGTTTCTGACGATCGTCAGACTTAGTGGCACCATCAAGTCGGAGATACAAAAATCCTTTAAGAATTAAATTAAACCAAAATACACATAAGAAGAAATCAAATAGACAGCACATGTAAGAATAAATTACAGTAATAGAATATAGCTACTAAATTAGTCTATTTTTTGTCTTGCCACTGATGCACTGCATTTTTACTTCACTATGAATAGACCATAAACATATATTATACTGAGTGGCTACTTACAAGCTATGGTATTATAGATTCAACATTCATGTTTCTTATCCATACCTAATACGAAGTATTTAAATGGTAAGGTAGTGAGGCAGCAAGCGACACACCAAATGTACGTATGTTTATGTTACTGATGACTGGCGGACTCTGGTAAGGAATGCCCACAGGAACAATCCTTTCACTGTCATGCAGAAATACGTACGAAGAAGGAATACTTCTTTGCTCTTAGCGAACTGACAATGTACATAGTGAATCGGAAAGTTAGCACTGTCAAAGAGAAAGTTGATTTCTTAAAATTTTATGGCTTGGAGACAAAAATTAAGCTCTACTTAGATTCATGAATTGGACAATCCACAATGATCTGGAGGAGTGGAAAGAGGATGACTTTCAAGTATTGGACAAGCATCACTTCACAATCTCTACCATGCATGAACCATGGGTTATTAATGAGAAAAGGCTTTCAAATCTGAAGCAGTTTCTCACCTACAGTCCACCTATCTACCACAGACTGGAGTTGAATCAGAGTCAGAGCATGATGCCGATGACAACGATGAACAAGAGGAAGAGGATGATAAGTAAGTTTATCAGTGGATATTTAACCTACGTATGTATAGACTACCTATATACTATTCCGCCTTTTAACATAACAGTTACTGCTGTATTCCGTATATCACAATTTAGAACATCTAAAAGCAAGTCTACCACTTCTGCATGCAGAGACCAAAAATAAAGATGCCAGTAGTAACCATGATTTTATAATATCACTCTAAATTTGGCTATACTTTTAAAATTTATACATACGATGGGTTAGCCTACTCTGGTTCTCAACTCTTCATATGTACAATGGTCATGTAGGCATAAAACGATTATGTGCAGACCTTTCCAATTTAAATAGTCTTCAAGAATAGTCATGCACTGTGTCATCTGACAGAAGAGCAGCACTCTGTGTCCTGTAGCCTTGAACTTTGGGAGGATCCTATCAAGCACCTCCACTTTGCCAGCTGCTCTGAATAGCTCAGGACTTGAGAAGCAGAACAAAAAATCAAACAAAAAAGGTACAAAAGATCATATGCTTATACGTAGGTACATAACTATACGTATACCAGCCTGTTATAAATGTATATTTATGTACCCATAAGCATACGTAGGTATACAGTTTTAAAAAGGGTAATGCTATAGCATGTCACTACACCTACCCTGTGTAGCCAGTTGAATTGAATCCTTTATGTTCTAAATATGATTTCTGCAATGACATAACAGAAGTAGTAGCAAGATAAGACACCTACGTATGTCTTTCTTACTCATGGATTGTATGTATGGATTACATGTATGGGTTGTATGGATTACGTATATGTATTAAGCACGTGTATACTGTACATACTGTATATACATACGTATGCAAACAGTAACATCTACAGTACATAATTTGGTTCTTATCCATAATGGACTAATTTCATTGTATTGTAGGTGTTACTAGCAGGCACAAGGGCTCTGGACTGCTGATGCTTAATACAGCATTATACGTTGTAACAACTGTACAACCACTTTAAGGTGAAGGTGTAGCTTTCTGTATAAATTGTTACATACGTATGTAGCTGTACATAGTTACCTCAAGCTCTCCAAACATGAAAGGATGATTACAAATTTTCCTCAACTGCACAATTGTGTTCATCATAGTCCTTGAGCCTCCCTTCCCCTACACCACAGGAATAAGTGAGAGATATCACATGCACTACAGCCTCCCTTCCCCTACACCACAGGAATAAATGAGAGATATCACATGCACTACAACCTCCCTTCCCCTACACCACAGGAATAAGAAAGAGATATGTATCACATGCACTACAGCCTCCCTTCCCCTACACCACAGGAATAAGTGAGAGATATCACATGCACTACAACCTCCCTTCCCCTACACCACAGGAATAAGTGAGAGATATCACATGCACTACAGCCTCCCTTCCCCTACACCACAGGAATAAGTGAGAGATATCACATGCACTACAGCCTCCCTTCCCCTACACCACAGGAATAAGAGAGAGATATCACATGCACTACAACCTCCCTTCCCCTACACCACAGGAATAAGTGAGAGATATCACATGCACTACAACCTCCCTTCCCCTACACCACAGGAATAAGAAAGAGATATGTATCACATGCACTACAGCCTCCCTTCCCCTACACCACAGGAATAAGTGAGAGATATCACATGCACTACAACCTCCCTTCCCCTACACCACAGGAATAAGTGAGAGATATCACATGCACTACAGCCTCCCTTCCCCTACACCACAGGAATAAGAGAGAGATATCACATGCACTACAACCTCCCTTCCCCTACACCACAGGAATAAGTGAGAGATATCACATGCACTACAACCTCCCTTCCCCTACACCACAGGAATAAGTGAGAGATATGTATCACATGCACTACAACCTACCTTCCCCTATTACCTAACATTTGAGTTACATATACAGATACGTAGATTTCCCAAACTCGAACTACTTGGCTGCTTCGTTGGGGTATAAATTAAGTGTTATAATATAATAGTTGCGTATGAACCTGTATTATATATATATATATATCTTTCCATAGCATAAAGCCATCCAATGGAATCGTCAAATGAAAACAATATAAGGGGCTGCCTGCAAAAAGCCTGACTTTGATTACCTTTTTGTCCTTTTCAGAACCATCTGTTAGTATGACACCTCTCTTTTGCATGTGTTCATAGATCTTCCTTTGGATAGCAGACATTTCAACTTGAATAACGTACTCAACCTTTAAAAAGGTACGTAGATGTACTACTGTTACAAGTGGAGATGTGCTACTGTTACAAGTGAGATGTGCTACTGTTACAAGTGGAGATGTACTATTGTTACAAGTGGATATGTACTATTGTTACAAGTGGAGATGTACTATTGTTACAAGTGGAGATGTGCTACTGTTACAAGTGGAGATGTGCTACTGTTACAAGTGAGATGTGCTACTGTTACAAGTGGAGATGTGCTACTGTTACAAGTGAGATGTGCTAATGTTACAAGTGAGATGTGCTAATGTTACAAGTAGAGATACGTTTACCACAGTTACAACTAACATGGACACAAGACATAAAAGCATGGAATGAACCTTATCAGGTAACTGAGATTCAACTTCCTTTTTGAGTCTCCTCAAAAGAAAAGGTCTCAAAACCTTATGAAGACGACGGATGATCAGAATGGTCTCCTCTTCATTCAATTCCATCTGCAGTAAAACAGCAGAGCAAGTTTCTACAATGTATCTACAATACTTATGTACGTATACAGACTACATACCGTGTACACAAATGTGGCTCTATAAAACTATTTAGGATAATGTAAAACAAACTCTATTTCATGGTATACATCTAAGCTTTTACAATGTGTCTAGAGAAAGTGACAGTTCCACTGTTTTAGTGTACATTACATGCATATGAAAAGTAAAAACATTTCTTAGAGAAATGCATAGTATTATGTATATACGTAGATAGCTTTATGACAGCATCTAAAGTATACAAGGACAACTACGTATATTTGTAGAAAATCATACTGAGTAAATGTGTAAACTTACCTACATAAAAATAAACACATAGTAAGTAAGTAAGTAAGTACGTATGTACCTTTTCTCCAGTCATTGCAAAAGGTGTGTTAAACCATTGCTCAAATGTGGTTACACTCTTAAAGATGCTCGGAAGTATAAAATTCAGCAAGGCCCACAATTCCGGAAGGTTGTTCTGTAGAGATACACAGATCATATCATTGGATTAAGGCTAATGAAAACTGTAAAATTTCAAATATTGATTAAACTGTTTTGATTGGTTAATGGTACAGAGCAGTACAAGTACAGTATAGACCAGAAGGGGCCGTTAGGTATATAAAGTTTTTACTAGAACGCCATACTTACTGTATGTGGTAATGCACTGAAATGAACTACAAGCAGCCAGACCTTGTTATAAGCTGGAATATAGCAAAGCCTTTCTTACATATGTATTATGTAGAATACATACAAGTCAATACGTACCTGTAGTGGAGTACCAGTTAGTAGTAGTCTGTGAGGAGATGTGTAATACTGGTTGAGGATCTGAGTTAGTTTACAGTGATGATTCTTCATTCGATGGCCCTCATCAATGATCAAGTTCTTCCATTTTACTTTAGAAAGGACTCCTTTGTCTTTCATAACGTATTCATAAGTGGTCAACAGTACATTAAAGCGACCGCTCTTTATGACACCATGCAGTTGACGCCTCTGGTTAGGGGAGCCCTTAGATGGGAGAGAGAGAGAGAGAGCACCACTGTATTCTACTGTAAGATGGATCACAACAATAAAATTGTCAGTTTGTTACCAACATATAGGGACAGGTTCCATATAGCCAACATATAGGGACAGGTTCCTTATAGCCAACATATAGGGGGACAGGTTCCTTATAGCCAACATATAGGGACAGGTTCCTTATAGCCAACATATAGGGGGACAGGTTCCTTATAGCCAACATATAGGGACAGGTTCCTTATAGCCAACATATAGGGGGACAGGTTCCTTATAGCCAACATATAGGGACAGGTTCCTTATAGCCAACATATAGGGACAGGTTCTTTATTGTGGTCCTTACCTTATAAGCCACTTTAATAACTGACGGTGCCCATCTATCAAACTCCAAGACCCAGTTAGACAGAGTGCTGTGAAAATCATAAAATGACTGGAAATGCACACATACTAAAATATACACATGTAAATATTTTATGATGATGTACATTGCTACGTGTATGTACGTGTATTAGAACTGTCAATGTTTAGAGGGTGTCAGTCAATTGTGATACCAACATGTGGCTGAGAGGTTCCAGAATGAAGTGAAGAAGTCTGGGGGTTGAAGATGGTGCCCACATTAGAAATTAAACAATTCCAATAACAACTGTTTATTTATTTGTTTACCAATTGGTTCTATTATACATACGTACATATATACTCTTTACATTATTTTGGTCCCATTAGAACAAAATTGAATGAATTTTACTTGGGAAAGCCACTAGCTAATTACTATTAAGGCACCCAAAAACTTAAATGCTTAAAATGCTTAAGGTAGTAGGTATGGCTAAAAGCTTCCTTTAGGGTACATTACTTCTGGGTTTATAACTCACAAACCATACAACGAACCATCCTGATTATTGCAGGAGTGATTGTCAAGTAAATTTCTTATAATTTGGTGTAAATATATAATTGATTGACACTTCCGTTATTGCAATAATGTAATTTAAAATCAAAAAATATCTCCTCAGAAAAACTCAAGTACCTTCAGGAAAACTCTATCTAGTTATGCCATTAATGGCTGGGAAAGACCAAACTAGGCATATATAATCTACAAACATGTGTGCACAATCCTATGGGAGGCCACCTCCATTTTCTCTTTCATGGCCAATTTATTTACTTTTCATATAAAAGTTGCGAAAGTTGTGATAACTTGTCTGCGCGTGTGATTTTCTAAGTGGCCTCCCATCATTTTTAGCGCATTTCCATGTGCATTCCGATGAACCAAGCCGCGTTTGATTCGTTAGTAACGTTACAGACTAGATAGCTCAGCAACACCTTGATCTCAGACAGTACAATGCCAGAGCAGGCGTATCTCAAACTTCAACAGTTAACCTCTCGCTAGCATCTGAATGTTTGGGAATACCTGCGCATAGCAGTAGTTGTTAGGTAATAGCGCCCATCAATTAATCAGTTATTACACTTGAAATTTCGCACAGATTAAATGTCTTTTTGTTTCTCCTATAATTCTTGCAAACTAGTCGTGACCAGCATAAAACTTTGTGAATGTGAATGAGACCCATAACCAAACATCTGCACCAAAAATCGTGCAAGTTTGATTTGATCACTTTAACCATACCTACTACCTTAAATGTGTCTGAATATGTTAGCGCTCGTGCATCCTAGAAACAAGAAGAAGAATAATAGGGAGAAAAGGAAAAGATGAAAATCAGAAGTAGGCCTTATCCTGATTTACCAATTTTCTCAGTTGAAATCCTTAAATCAATATTGTAAATGTAAATAGAGTTAAAACGTTATTCACAGTTGATATACAAAGGGTTAACTGCAATACACTGAATAGGACTGCCCCGTGCTTATAGGCCATAAAGGGATTACAGTGTTTCATGTTTTGGTGTTGCAATAAGGTGCAATACTTACGACAGAGGCACAATAATCAGAAATGGTCCATTGGTCCTCTTCTTGTCAATCAGATAGGTGATCAGAGCAATGGTCTGTATAGTCTTCCCCAGACCCATCTCATCAGCAAGGATGCCATTTAGGTTGTTGTTGTACAGGGACACCAGCCACTCCAGACCCTTCAACTGTAGGGGAAGGGGACAGGAAGACCTAATGATAGACCAGACCTGCGGCTTTGGATCTGTGCAGTATATACGTAAAGTAGATGTACGTAGTAAGAAATGGTGTATTACATTATTCATATAGTAGGACTGGATTTCTCTTAATCAAACCACATGTACCTACGAATAAAGGCCTATAGAGAACTAAACTTAGTAAGAGCTTTGGATGAGGATACAAGAGGATTTCTCCTTCTCCTCTTCTCCACTGAGCAAAGCTGAATGTCATGTAATGCTCCTCTACTGTACACAGCTTAGGCTACGATAGCTAACCCTGTAATACGTATAGCATATACACACCTGGAACCATTTCCAAGAGACAGTAGTATATACGTACATACATACCTGGTATTCTTTCAGCTTCCCATTTACAAGGTTAGACGGTTGCTCAGTGACAGATTCTCTGTAGGTGTGAGCTATGTTGTAATAGCTCTTCTCACTTCCAATCTGTGAATACTCATCCTCCAAGTTGGCACTGACAAAATAAGTAAACAAATAAATATTTATATACACAACAACAATACAGCTAGGCAACAAACATTGTAAACTAGTCTAGCACTACTGAATACCTTATTTGGACATTCATAATCAAATTTACTATTTAGACATAAAATGTCTGTAAATGACCCCATGCCCCGCCCCCAGGTCTGCACTGCTCACCTAGCCTTGGCTATGATAGATCTAGGATCATCTGGATCTAAATCCTCTTCGTCCTGTTCCTTGTCCTATATGGATCCACAATAGGTACGTACTAAGCTCTAACTGTTAACATGGTAATTTAACCCAGCAACATAAAGAAATAAGAAATAGGCACATATACTGTACTAAGAAACACTCTTTTCCCGTTATAAAGTGTTTTTATAAACAAGCCAGCTCATACCAACTACACAAATGCCAGTACACATTTTAAGTGTTTTCTTACATTTTCCTCATGTGATTCATCAGCTTCGGAATCCTTATTAACTTCCTCTTCGTCACTAAGCAATGCCTCATATCTACACAATTAAGTACATCAGCAAGTACATAGGGAGATAATAATCAAGAACACTACTAATAAAGTAATTTATAAATACTATGTGTTAAGATTTGAAGTAAAATTTGTAAGTATTTAATCTGAAGTACATATGAATGGATTTATGTACATATCTTCATTGTTAGCACATTCTAAAGGACCTGCTTACAAGTCTCACAGAAACGTTATGTTTGTACAAAAATGCAGTGAGTTGATTGAGACCATGTCAATTCTTAGTGCAAGCTCAAAAAAGGTAATTGCTCAGTACATTGCAATGGAGAATGTGCATGCATACCCAGGGTGAGCATTCAGCCATTCATCGAGTTGAGATTTCAGAGGAGCATCCTCTCCTGTTAGTTTATTTCCAGTACTAGTGTCAATAACAGTTACTCGTTTGTTATCTTCCATTGGATCCTACACCAGAGCACACGGTGGATAAGAATAGTGAGCAGAAAACAGGTACATACGTACATACGTACATACCAGCAGGTTAAACATACATGTATATGTACATTGAGTAGAAAGTGCTTCTTTTAGAGGAGGATTACATAACATTTAGCATTCAAGACCTACATACAAGGGATGCTACTGATATATACATAGGTCTTACGGTGATGGTACTCTTTCTCCTCCGTGATCCCCTCCGCTTCTTCTTCTTCCTCATGTCCTCCTTGTGCTCCCTCACCATCTCGGTGAGATTAGCTATAAATTCATCAGTCTGTTGAAGGAGATAGGCCAGACGCTTGTCTTTCTGCTGGTCAATCAGCTTACGATATCCCTCTTCATCTTCAGCCTACAGAAAGGGCAAACACACACTTTTGTTGATACCAAAAGCTATTTACGTACATACGTACGTACGTACATACATGGTATATAATTTAATGAGCAGCAGCAACATAAATTCAGTAAGTTTAAAGGACACTTACTAGGTACGTATATACATACGTATATAAACAGTTTAGTGTGCGAGGTACACTCCAGTTTTAGGTATGCATACTAGAGTCAGTTGCACATACGTACGTATGTACATAACGTATACGTATAAGAGACCGTCAGAACATGTAAAACATATGATAACGTACGTACGTAGGTACGTATAAGAGGAACCTTCATATGGACAATGTGTAACTTTTAAAGGCTTACCATCAGTCTTTTCAGTCTCTCCTTTTCTCTCCGCTCTTCTTCCTTTCTCTTCTCCCTCTCTAGGGTGGCTATGTGGTTTAGGATTCCTTTGTTAACCTTTGCTATTCTATTCTGATTGCTACGATGAAATTCCTTAAAATCTTTGGCATGTTGAATAATATTGGTGAGGTATTCTTGATGTTTCTGCCTCTTCCTTCTTTCTGCTTCAAGTTTCTGTTGTTTCTCAAGCTTCTCTGTTATTCTAAGTAAAACAACAAACGACATACAGTGTAATAATAAGCACATGTTACCCTCTCTTTCAGCAAATATAAATACACTCAGAAAAAGTATATGAATATGTATATGAATACCTAACAATGGGTACCTTAGCTGTACATAGCTATTGAACTAGTGATCTTCCCAACTTAAATTATAAATACTTCCATATACGTATAAATGTATACATGGGTAAAACTCAAGTACTACTACTATAAAGAGATATTGAAATGAACAGTAACCGTAAAACTGACTCAAGGACTTGTTTAAAGTGCACTAGTTGGTGCATTAGTGGCATTCCTATTCTCCTGCTGTGCATAATATGAGGTCTGTACCTTGCTTCTCTGACTGATTGCCGTTTGGCCCTCTTGTAAGCCTTCAGGTTGAGTCCTGTTATCAGGGTAGTCGCTCTTCTTGCACACTGCAATACCTCACTTCTCAACTAAACACACAAGTATATATAGCATAGTAAGATACAGCTGGAAATATTGGTGGGTAACTTGTTTTAGCAAATGCTGATTAATGGGATATACGTATGGCATGGATAAATTTATAGAGGAAGTGAGGTACATCTTTGGTATTCATTTCTCTGTTACCAGTGGCTTCTTTAGTCACTGAACCAAATCCCACAAATTCCTTCAATTTTTAGCCAATTCGATCTCAGGCTGCCAGAATGCCTTGGCAATTAGGTATAAATTAGTTATAGCGAATCGTCTCAGACTTCTGCCACAGTATAATAGTATAATTATTCAGTCTAGTATTATATTTCAGCTATAGTCCTCGTCCCTGGCTTAAAACTATTACATATGTACGTATGTACATCCATATACGTATGTATGTATGTAGGTGTGTATGTATACATAATTTTACCTGTGTTTGGAAGGGAAGGAGTTTCAGAGCTCTTAGCTCAATAAGAGCCTTGATTTTCATTTCTTCAGGTATGGTATTTGGTAGATTTTCCAACTCTTGTATCCGATGAGCAATCCTAGCCTGAATCCTAAAAAATAAACAAAAAGACCATTTCAATATATATACGTATCTGTTTGTTGTTTCTTTAATGTACGTTCATTATAGAAAACTGACATTTTTCAGTCAACTTCAGTAATTATAGAGCTATATACGTACATACACACTTCTGTACTGGTACTAATATTACAGGCAGTGACATTGTGTACATCTACATATACACATGCAATATAGTAACATACATACAGTGTACTTACGTACGTATGTTCCAACAGAATAATACTTAATAGCTCCTTCCCCTACGTACGTACCTTGTTTCTCTCTCCCTCATTATCACTAATGGATCTATACCAGGGGGCTTGGCTAAAGGAGTCAGCTTGACTTGCTTCACTGTACTGGTCTGCTGGGAGGGTGCCTGCTGTGAGGAGACCTGTGAAGGTGCCTGCTGGGGAGTCTGCTGTGGTGATGGTTGAGTGGCTGGTAATCCTGCTGGCCGTGCTGCCTGATGAGGTGGCTGTTGAGCTGGCTGAAGGGAGGACTGCGAGACGGCTACCTTTTGATTTTGACTTACACCATCCCCAGTTGCAGCAGAGGTCACAATGGCAGTACTACTCGGTATGTGGATGGTGGTGGAACTAGATGTGGTCCCAACTGAGGAAGAGACCGGTAGACTGCCTACAAAGGGGAATTGGATAATAAACCAAATAATAAGATAAAAACAATTACACAAATTAATAAGTCCAAAAAATCAGCTTCACTGAAGAAGTGTAAAAATAAAGGAACAATTACATATGTATGCAATTTCCTTGCAAAGTGACACTTATAGCTGTTACATAATGCAGCTTGGGATTTGTAACAAAAGCTTGTGTGGCTCTATATACTTTTAACTGAAGAGTACAATGAGGTCTTAGTTTAATGGTTCAGGTAAATAGTACATACGTATGTACGTATGTAGGTGCAGTGGACCTCCAGAATCTAATCACTTAGTTCACTAAAGCATGTCTGTGTGTAGCATGTAAGAAATATGGTGTGTTAGATTATTCATACGTACGTACGTACCTGTGGTCTGGCTATTTACTGGAAGTGCCACATTGGGAACTAGAGCAGGTGAAGAGAGAGATGAGGGAGCAAAGGAGGGAGAAGGCACTGTCCCCTTCACATTCCCTACAGTAGGAGTGACTGAAGCAGTTGTGAATGGAGGTAGACTTTCTCCCTGAGGCTGAGGTGGGGGCCGGTGGGGAACACTTTGACCTTTTATTTCCATCAAGAGGTTCTTGGGAAGTGGTTGATAGCGAGATAATATACGGTAGGCATTGATCTGTAAGGATACATAAAATTCATCTAACAAAAGCCTATTTTACACACATACGTATGCTATCGTGTATAAAAATTAGCTGTAGTCATTGGCTCATATGTACGTATATGTACATATTGTATATATATACGTACATACATATGGTACACCTTTAAATATATACGTATATTGTATATGTACAAGCATACGTATGTATGTACATGTATTTAATATTAATGGCTATTTGCAAACTATCAGACAGTCAGAGGTTATCTCAGTTCAGTCTAAAGTGGTTTACTACAAGCATATTCAAACAAAGCAAGATTATGATACATACCAATTTATCTGGTAAATTAATTCAGTAGTTACGAAGACAACTTAGTAATTAGTACGAGCAGAAAAAACAATAAAAGACACGTGACAGTTATTGCTCACTGGCAGATCACTGGTGGATTAAGCAAACTGTCCTACAAACATATGCACAAAGGTTTAATTCTCTGTTATTGCTTCTTTCTGGTATACTTAGCAGACATGATGACATAGGTATATAGGTACATTTAACAGTTATAGTTTGATAGTCATTTAATTGCTAATACACCCATACCAAATAATGATTATTGTACGTACGTACATAGGTGGATCCCCCTGACACAAGTGAGCACATTTCATGAGACAGTAATGCAAACCAGTCCACCTACCTGAGCCTTTAACTGTTGCAGGAGATGTGACGGCATTGAATGTTGCCTCAGTGCCATGCCAGGCTGCATGTTAGGGTATTTCCCAGATGTGTCCATTTGGTGAGGCGCCTGCTGTGGGTGGGAGCTGCCCATGGGATACTGTGCCCCGCCCATCTGGTGCTGTTGACTGGCCATCTGATGTGGCTGTTGCCCCGGTAACTGAAGCTGCCCTGAAGGCTGAGGACTAGGCCCACGCATTGGCATTTGGGGGTGGGGCTGAGGGCTGTGCCCTCCCATTGACAGCTGCATCTGGGGCTGTGGGCTCACTCCGCCCATTGGTATTTGACCAGCAGGCTGCGGGCTCCGCCCCGGCATCCCATAAGGGGAAGGTTGCTGGCCTACTCCCAATGAATGAGCTGAGGGTTGGGGACTGGGCCCGCGCATGTGATGCTGAGGGTGACCTTGTGGGCCTGAAGGGGCGAGGTTCATTCCTCCATACACGCTTCCTTCACTGGGAGCGGACTGAATACTAATCTGGGGAGCTGCGGAGGTGGTTGTAGTCATGTACGATGCGCTGCCTTGGGGGTAGCCACTTTGACCGTAAGAGGCAGGCATTTCAGGATTGATACCCGAACCCATTTGAGAATCTGGATAGTTCTATAGGAGGTAGAAATAACTTTAAAACCTTAAAAATGATAAATATCAATGATTCGAACATAATCTTAACGAAGATTGTTGAAAGTAATGGAAATAGTCTTAGCGTATTGAGACGATAAAACAGCTGATCTGGTATCGATAGAGGGTCAACTAAGGCACCTAACAATCCGCGGATTACCTTAGAACGTTGCATCAGGGAATGCTGCTCTCCCGTCTGTTCTGCAACTCCACTAGTTGGCGTCATTGAACCTCCGCCGGCGTCCATTTCTTTTCGACTGGCAAACCGCGTAGACACCGCAGAGATGATAAAATGGCGACAGTGAATTGATTAATATTGTCTCATTGTCTCATAATTCAACACATTACGGTATAGATTGTGCAAGAGTAATAAAATGGCGGTAGGGTGATGGTCGGGAATAGAACACTTATGGTGAAGCTATGGAAGCAGGTACATTTAACTAACAAGCTTATGCATTAGAACAGATTTGCAGAATAGCGTAGAGCAATTGGTGTGCTATATGTAGTTGTATGTAGCTGCATGTATACAGTATATCTTGAATAAGCAGTATAGCATTTTGCTTTTCATTCAGTTTTAAATGTACGTATGTTTATCACTCAAATATACGCAGCTCTTGCAAAGCCAAAATATAACTTGGAATTTATCAAAGAACTCTTAAAGGAAGTTAAAGAAAGTAAAAAAGATGGACAAATTAATCATCACACTGACAGTGTTAGGATAATGGTAATCACTTGTGGCTTTGATAAATGCACGAAGTTCTTATTTTGAATTAGTTAGCCCCTTATTTACACTATTATGCAAGCTCTATCTAAAAATCTATTTAAAGTTTGTAAGGGTGTTACTTATTTACTTGTTTTAGCAAGCTCTGAAGAAGCAAGTTCAGCAGAACCTTGCCAGTGCAATGTCCTGCGGCTCAGACTTACTAGAAACAGATGAGAATAGTCTAGCAAGGAGAAATGACAAAGTATGTGAATTTGTGTATTTGCAGTTTACCAATAATCAATGACCCTGAGAATCTTTATCTTTCTCTTAATCTTGATTTTTGTGAATCCTTGGCTCTCTATGCTAAATCTAGGGGTCTTATATACACAAATGTTATATACAAGCACTCTGTAATAACCACATTCTGTTTAGATTGATGTTTATTATTCTTGGCTGAGTGTTCTTACATTTAGAATGAAAGGCAGATGTATTTATCTTTAAAGATTCTGTACTCTAGTTCTCACTCTCAGTAAATATTGTTCAGTTGGTGTGTATGTGTATGTTACTCTTAGTTCCATCTTCTTAGTTTGGGACTGTAATGTAGGATGTAATTGAATTGTAAGAAAAGTTGGATTATCAATTATTAATAATGCTTGGCAGAACCTAATGCTGTCTATATATGTTTGACTATGGTTTCTGTGATTATTTTGTGTACTGGCTACCTACTGTAAAGGATATTAATTAATTGCGTGTATATCGCATGCACAATAACTTTCATCTCTACCTGCTAGTTGATTGTTGAGATATTGTCAAAGCTGAATTCTTCTCCGTTACCACTTCCGAGTAAACTTGCTTATGATCTTTCAAGTCTTTGCACACAAGTCATATCACACCCTAAAGTTCTACCCTTGGTTAGTTTCAACTGAATGGTTGAATTAAATTTCAATTTCAAGCAATTTTGATAATGTATTGCAGGTTCAGTTACTTCTTATGTCACCAATAGAAACAATTTTGAAGTAAGTAGAATATTGAAGAAATGTTATGTACAAGCACTCGAGCTCGATCTGTAATAACCACATTCCGTTTATATTGATGTTTACTTTGCTTGACTGAGTGTTCTTGAATTTAGAATGAAAGGCATGCAGGGGTTACAGCATTACAATGAATCCATTGGCTTGTGTTCCAAAAATATGTTCAATGAATTTGAAAGAAATCCTATATATTCACATTGTTAGATAATAATACAATACCAGCAAGTGAATGTGACTATAGTATGGAGTTGACAAACAGCAGGGTTTTAGGTCCAACTTGGTTTGTCTGAAAATTTGATGTAGCAGGAGTAATTATTTATATTTTTGTACATTTTGAACCACATTACCCAAACTTTAATTATATAGTCAACCAAGGCATTATGACCTGGATGAATGCTTCCTAGAAAATGTAACAAAACAAATCTACAATAATTGTAAGTGATTATCTTGTACAGCAGGTACGTATGCTGAAATTGCTGGGAATTAAACCCAGGACCATTAGAGTTTTGACTACCACTAGTTTTGACTACCACTCATCCACCTACAGTAAAGCTTTAGAACAAATGTTTACAACTAATTTTTTTTATTTTATAAGAAAAGGGAGGATACAAGTTAACATTCAGAAATAGTTTTGATGCTGTTTCTGTACTAGTGATTTGTGGGATGATATTTCTGCTCTTTCCTTTAGCTGATTGTCATTGGGAAATCAGTACTACCAGTAAGATTCATCTATGGAGCATTTATCTTCCAAGTTTTCAACAAGAGGTACATGCTTTGGTACTGCCAAACAATTTAAATCTGCTGATAAGGAAACCACAAGCTTTTTTTGCTTTTGGGAGTACTTTTTTGCAGACTAGCCACTCAAACTTCCATTGTATGCTATACTGATGAGTCCTAATAAGGACAAAACAGCTGTCTATGGCTTGATCTCTTTTTGAGTGTGCAGGGGGATAATATCCAGAGTTTAAGGCTTTAAGATTGATGTCAACCCATTTTAATTATGAAGCACATACGTATAATGTAGTTGAATAAGCTAATTTAAAAGGATTGGTATGTGTACATATTGGCAGATGAGAGTTATCTTTGGGATGGTTCATCTTTGGTCTTTTGAGCATCTAGTAATTAAGTTTGTTTTCTGAAGATTTGGACAATTTGACAGTAGTTTTTTTAGCCATATTTGGATGCTCATTTAAAGACCAAAAATGAATCATCTCAAAGCTAAGTTTGGTGCAGTTTAATCCCTGTCATCTACATGTGGTATACGTACGTATGTACAGTGTTTCCATTACCCACTCAGATATTGTATTCCTTGTTCTTCAAAGTTAACATTTTCATCAGAAGTTGCCCTGGTATACTCTTACTACTAAGTAACTAAAGACAAACTCCTTTAATCTGACTCTAGCTTAACCTGTCCACTCATGCCTCCTCTAAAGATAATAAGTTAAGTTAATTGACCTACTGTGGACCAAGATCACTTTTTCTGTGCATCTGACTGTATACTCCTGTAGTATCTATCATTTTACTGTGTCTAACTGTTTGTATATTTGTACGTAGGTGACAAATCTTTTATGTGATTCAAGCAAATGTGATGACTCAAGTGTGTCAGGTTTCATTAATAACCATTTGCCCAAAGAATTGGTTTGTGTACATACGTATGTATGTGCATTGACATTTCACAATTTGTTAATGTACGTAAATTATTTCCTCCTTTATTTTCCAATAATTTACACATCCTTTTTTGAAGAAATTTTGTAAGATCAACATCATGCCAATGTAAACCAACCATAAAGATGAAAATAGTATATAAGCCATACATCTTATATCTTGCTCAGTTTGAAACGATTTTTATATCCCTGTCCCAGTTCAATTGTACCTTCTCTATATATCTATAGATTTCTGCCTGCATGGATCATCCACATTTAGAGCACTTTCTAAAAGATATGCTCAGTAAGAACCTTTGACTTTTATGGATTTGATTCCATCACCTAAATCATGAAAGCTACATGATTTTGCTATAAAGAGGCAACAAATATAACACACTGTTATGACCTATATATACGTACATGACATTGTGCATATACCTACTGTAGTTGAGTCCTTTTTGATTTATTTTTGTGTAAGGATCTGGCTTGTAGTATTAAGTATGCCAAAATTTACAATGTAAGCAATAGATGACATATGTTTCATAATAGCACAAATTGTCATGCCTAATACAGTGAAGTCTCATTATAACGATTATGCTTAAAATTATTTTCTGTTATTACGAAGGATTTTTTCTAAGCCTCAATCTTGGGTATGTGTATCACATGTACCCGTAAATGTTATAACGAACGAGAAAGTGTGACTGCATGGGCATTTTGTGACATTATAGTGAATTATGAGTGGGCAAAAACGTTAATCTATTAGTTTCAGGATATTAATCGCACTTTGGCTTAAACTATTGCTACTAGTATGAATCAAAGGAAACTGACTGAATTTTTTCACACACACACAATTTAACTTTTCTCTCATTTGATTTATTGTCATTACAGTATTACAGTAAAAATATCACTAATATGCATACATCATGTTACATCGTTTATGTTAAAATGTTAATTTCAGTTATGTATAGTGCATTTCTGTTATATGGTATTTTTTCAGCTTCCCCCAGAGATTCGTTATAATGAGACTCCATTGTAGACCAATTGAGTGTTACATGCATCACAGACCATATTAAATTTAGGGCATGCACTGAATCCATAGTGGAATCCTTGCAACCCTCATGAAACTATAAACAAGTTAACCACATGTTTTACCATAATTATATTTATATACTATGGATCAGATCAAAGCAAGTTAACTTAATTATATATTATGGACTATCATGGAGTGCTGGTTTAAGCCATCGGTACTATGCAAGTGACTGAGCTAGTCAAAGCAACATGCACTCACCCTCCATGTTGCCATGCATATAGCTATATTAATAATTAGCTCTCATTTAAATATAATTGCATAGTGATGTATGTATACATGAAAACTCTAATGCACCATTTTTCTACTTGCATTGCCTACTCTGTAAAAAAGACCTATAGGGAACCAAACCTGGAGAGAGCTTTGCATGGATAAAGATACAGGAGTCGTTCTTTTCTTTCTTCTTCTGCTCCACTGGGCCAGACAGCTGTTTCTGGGAATTCCACCCTTCATCAATGACCCTGGGAATCTTCATCTTTCTCTTAATCTTGATTTTTCTGAATCCTTGGCTCTCTATGCTTAATCTAAGGGTCTTATATACACAAATGTTATATACAAGCACTCTGTAATAACCACATTCTGTTTAGATTGATGTTTATCTTTCTTGGCTGAGTGTTCTTACATTTAGAATGAAAGGCAGATGTTACAACATTACAATGAAGTAATGTGTTCCCTGGAGAGAGCTTTGTATGAAGATACGAATACAGGAGTCTTCTCTTCTTATATTCCATTGGAAAAATCCATTAAAAGCTGCATGTGTATCTTTATTTCTGAATTGTGCAGCTACAACAAAATGCATGGTGGCCAATATGGTTATACTGTATATAATAGAAACAGTACGCATATAAACAAAGTATACATAGATTGATTGTAAGTTTTTAGCTGAAAATTGCCCAGCTGGGAAGAAATTCTGCTTTTTATATACATAGCTATTGCTAAAGATACCTTATAATGTACATATATAGTATATAAAGGTGACCATGCAAAAGTGTCAATTCAATACCAGTCCTTAATAATATAGATTTACTTTGGATGGACATCCAATATCTTTCTAGAATACACAAGGGACATTGTATCCTTGTGTACAATGGTCTCTAACTCAGTTGATTATGTGAATACACGCAATCAACCGTCGGTATTCATCTAGCTTCCTCTCAAGGCAAATCAAATCTGCTGTGGTTATTAGCTGAGACCTCTTTAAGACCGGAATTTTTGTTGATATATGGTATGCAGATACGTACATCATCTACAGTCTAGACTACGGTGTGAAAAGGTATATATAATATATATTATTTAAATGATCTGTATATTAAACTACTACTATTCTCTATGCAGAAGTTGAGGATTTCACAAGTAAATAACTTTAAAAATGAAGTTAGAAGTATGGATGGCTAGCGTTGTAACAATGAATATGAATGCATATCTGGAAAAAGTATCAAAACGAAACAATGAGAGAGGTACAGCAGAAGTGGCACACTAAATTTAATTTACTTATCCATGTACATCACTTCTGTGTTTGTGCACCATGGATAGAGCTGAAGTACATAGGGATGGTGCATGTGCCCAAACACAGGAGTGAATATTATATAAGCCACCCACTTGTGGGCAGCCAAATTAGTCTGTCACTCAAAGTTTTCTATAAAAACAATTAACTCAACCTATTATATTATGAGCCTGCACTTCAGCTATAGATCGCTTACCTTTGACCTTGGTTTGTGATATAAATAAATTTGTGAAGAACTCGAACTTGAGTATATTGAAGGGGTTTGTTATTTTAGCTGAATATAAAGCTTTGTTTGGAAAGAGAATGTGAGATTCAAATTGTTCAAGGCATGTACTGTTTAGTAGCTTTTATGAATTCACCACAGCTCTTATTTATACATGTAGGATCAACCCTGGAATAGTATTCACCTTTATTATTGCTGTGCACTGCTGTAGGACAGAGGGGAGGCCAATCTTTACCTTACCACCCTTAGTTACAGGTCCTACTAGCCCACTGCCCTGCACCTCAGTGCTGGTGCTGAAGAACTCTGATGCCCAAAAGTACAGCCACTGTTGGTGTAACTACCAGCCTTGGAGTGCATGGACTTACACTGGCCGTAGAACTGGCTCTAGTATTTGTAACTCTACTAGGGAATATACCTTTGAACGTATCAGATCATGGCTCTCTCCAAATTGTAATCAAACCATTAATTCTACTTGTGTTTCTGAACCTATAGCCACTACTGGTTGCCAAACAAAATGGACATGTGAGCTTTAATATTTTACACAAATTACCTTATCATATTTGTATAATATGCATGGCTTCAACCAGTACTTGCTATATATATATATATATACTCGCTTATTCGGTAGCTCCTTCTCGTAGTAGAGCATCGACTTGTCATAGCCGTTCACAAAAGGGAGGATCTTCTTTAGCAACGAGGCGGTGACGTTTTTGCAACGTCACATGATTCACTAAATGTGTATCGAGGGACATACGAAGGTGTTGGTGATGCACTAGAGAAACATCACAATACATCACCAGATTGCGCAATCGTAACCTTGAATTCTTCATTATATCTTCATTATTTTGCAATTTTAATTAACCAATATTTCACCAGATGTTTGTCATACACATGTACCATCATATATGTCGGTTTCACAGTGATCTGACCAATTGATAATTTTTATCAATATAACACTTGGTTTCAATATTATAAATTTTCTGTAGCTTTCTATAGTCCTATGGCATTTTATATGCAGATTTTGTCCTCCATTTTCTACCAAACGGAGACCTAAATAAAAATCCCTTAATTTAAAATGAGTTTTATACCCTAAATTTTATGATAATATGCCCATTCTCAGACCTGCCAAGTCTCACGCATCTGGCGTGAGACACACGCATTTGACTGTCATGTCACGCTCACACGCATATCTGTGCCAGATCTCACGCCTTTTCCTGATTCTCACTCACTGTCACACTCACTCTAGTCTCCCCAGCAGGCAGATCAGCCATACAGGCTGATGGGGCTATTCCTTGGCTGTGGAGTATATATCTCTAAATTCTTGTCGATGATCTATCCGTATCCCATTTATTACGACTTATAGACTCATGATCTAGCAGTAATCCGTAAGCGCAGCGGCGCTTTCTACTCCATTTTCTAATTGATGACGTAATGTATGGTATTAGCCATTAATGTTAACAGTAAGGGTATTGAGGGAAGTGTACTCGAGCGTAGCGAGCGAAATTTTTTTTTGAAATCTCACGCATTTTTGGGGCAGTCTCACTCATTTCTTGAGAAAGTCTCACGCATGCTCTAAGCCTAGCCTTGGCAGGTCTGCATTCTGTTGCTAGGTCCTTTCCTGGAGTCATATGAATTATTTATATTTTTTATTTATTTATATTAATTATATTAGATTACCTTAGTATAACTTGTACTGTATATATTGTACACAAAATATTGTAGGTGAACCAACCTTGCAAGAAAAAGCAAACAACCTGGCTCAAGCTTTAAATTTAGGATCAAAGGGTGTACCTACAAATACTTACACACGTGCACCTAGTGCAGCTGGTAGACCAGGAGTACATAGGACATTTTATCCTTGCCCAGATTATCCATCACAAAAAGATATATGCAAGGATAAAACAAGTACTATATATATTTATATAATAAGTGGCATGTATGCATTAATAGATGCACATTCAGTAGTTATAGCCCAGAGGTTTGGACTATATATGTGTCATGTATACACTCCATTGCCATGGTACTCGGCTGACATTGGCCATGGGTTGGATTAATTATATATATCTACTGTATATAGCATGAATCGCAATGTGGGATTAAAAATTACCCTAATCAAAAATTTAAGGTAATTCAGGATATATAGTTGCCTCGCAACTGTGTGTGTGTGTGTGTGTGTACACATTTTTTGTCTAAACAATTTAATTCAATATTAAGCCACACATGTACACATACTTATTATATGTTAATAATATAGACTAGACTATCTATACTACCGTTATGTATATAGAAGCGATAAGTAAATGGGGCTATATATAGCGCTGGTTGCATGAGACTGCAGTAGTATAGACAGTCTATTTTAGTTTAATTTAGCAAGTATAATATTAACCCCATGCATTTCCAGGAAAATCATTTGTAGTTAAAGTTGTATACTTTCGCTACATTCTCTTATGAAAAGTTTGATGAATCTGATGCTTTATTTGCACTCCTAGAGTTAGAATGATACTTTATGATCAAATATGGAAAATGTTTTCCTATTGACAAAAATGGTGGTATCCAAATTGCCCTGCATTACCCTTAGGCTATCTAAATTAGTTTCTCTGATCTATATGCATTTATTCGCAATGGGATACTACTACAGTCACTGTGTCATTAATTTGCTATAATTTTATCAAACTAGAATAAATTTGTACTTTGTACTTTGTTTACCTTTGAAAAAGAATAGTATAATAATTGCATATATATATGTATATATATTTAAATGTAGATAGATGTTCGCATATATATGGAAAAAGATCCACAGAATCCATGGTCATTAAAGAAGAGGAAAGACTGGTAGCAGATCTGCTTCTGAAACAGGATGTTCTTCAGAGAAACAGCAGAGGAAGACGAGCAGTACCAGCTATTGAGAGAAATATTTTCTTTGTCTTAGACACCTCAGGAAGTATAGGACCAATAAATTTTCAGAATGTTTTAAACAATATTGCCTCTTTTGTTGAATACTTCTGTGGTAATGTTAGCATTGGATTAATGACATTTGGGAGTACAATAAGCTTGGAGTTCTGTCCACAATGTCTACGTTCAGGAACACTTACTGATTATAACAATTTAGTTCAATCAAGAATAAGAAACACACCATATCGTGACGGTAATACAGCCACAGGAGCTGCAATTGAATGTTTAGCTGACCTTCTGCTACCTTCCCAGGACTGCCGAGTACTAAATAAACCAACTCAACTTGTGTTTATTACAGATGGACGAGCAAACATCTGCACTCCTCCACAAACAGCAATGCAAACACTGATTAGAGCATTTCCAACAGTGGAAGTCTATGGAATTGGACTGGGTGACATTCTTGAAAGTGGCATCACAGATCTCTTGTACAAAACAGATCCTTTAAATTTATTCAATGTTGCTAACATGGCTGAATTGAATGATGTGTTTGACTACTTGAGACAGTATGTTAACAGTGGTGTACTTGAATGTGCACCAGTATTGGTTGGATAACTTGACATTTCAGAAAACAAGAATTAAACTTATAACATTTTTTCAATTAGATAGATTATATCTTTATCATTGTCTGCCTTTGTACAATATGTAGAAATAACCTATAGCCATATACAGTGAAACCTCTCAATAACGGACAAGTTAGTGCAAAGGGACTTGTCCACTATTCGGAGGTTATCCTTTAGCTACTTGGAGGTTTTCATAATAAATTTATATCTGTATACAATGCTATCTGAAACGGGTTCAGCCGTCCGTACGTTACTTGGCTAGTACATTCAAGATTAGTCGATACATAGGCGTAGTACAAGGTCCGGCCAGCCGGCAGCTGCCGGACCAATAATTTCTCAGCCGAGGAAGAAACAAGTATTTCGAGTTTAAAAACTCGTGGGGCTGCCGCCGCCCCCCCCCCCCCCCCCCCCGAATTAACTCGAACTACTTGGCCGCATCGTTGGGCTTTAATATATATATTCTTAATCCTAACGATTGAGGACGCTTAAGTGTCCTGAACATTATAAATAGCGACAGAAAAGCTTCGTTAACTAAAGCTTCCTGAACGCCGCCATTTACAAAAACGATGTATTGACGTATAAATTAAGTGTTACAATAGTTGCGTATGAACTCGTATTATATACGTATATATAAACTTTTAAAATTTTTTGGGAATTATACCTGGACTGTTCTTCAAGATAACGGCATATCATCATGTGTTCACTTTAAACATGTACTTTTGAATATAAAATGTTAACTTATCAAAAAGTGGGAGTAAAGAAATTGCGAGCGAAGCGAGCAAAAACATTTTTGCTCGCCTGACCAAGGCTTATCTCACTGCTACACCCCTGCGATAGGACGCTTTTACTTCTTTAACAGCTCCATAAATGAAATGTCCTAAATATACATAAACCATGAAGTACCAAAATAGTAACTACTAAAATTAGACAAACATTTACCGAATACAGAGGTCTACAAATGGCGGAGTTTCCAGCGGTCCCAGCTCTTCAGTCCAGCGAGTTTAGTCTCTCTTGTGTCGGTTGCGGAGAGAAAGTAGAAGAGTTGAAATGTCTACCGTGTCTCCACTCGTTAGCTTTGTGCGAGAAGGTAGAATGTCGAAAGAAGATTCTCCATCGCAGCGTCTTCTGCCAGATTTGCGAGGAAGTGTTCTCCTTGTCTCTCGAAGATCTTTCTGACCATCCGTTCGCTCTGAGGAAGGCTTTGAGCAACCAGTACCGGAAGGAAGGCGTCATCTGTCAAGGGGAACACGAAAAAGAGAGATCAGCCGTAAGTTTCTGTTCGACTTGCGATGCGTTCATTTGCCAGGAATGCGTCGATGAACACAAATCTCACAAGTTCCTTAAAAAACACGAATTAAAGCCTTTGCAAGGAGTGTTTGAACAAGGCAGTAAGAAAAAGGATTTGTTCAAATGCTCGAAACACAGTAAGAATTGCGAACTTTACTGCCACACTTGTGAAGAAATGATTTGTACTGTTTGTCGATCGATCCAGCCTCACCATTCCCACAAAGTGTCGTATATTGACGATGAGCTGGGAATGTCCAACAAGACCACTCTGACGCAGTGCCTTTCTTCCGTGAGGACTCAAAGGAAGGCAATCAGATCTGCTCTCCAAGAAGTGCAGGACAGCAAAGCTAGTCTCCAACAGCAGTCTGAGAATATGTTAGGAGAGATTGCTGGAATGAAGGAGCATCTGTTTGCCATGGTGACAGCCCGCTGTGATTGTCTTGCTGCTAAAGTGAGGGAAGCACTTGACAAGGTAAGAAGAGAGCTTGGGACGCGAGAGAGAATTGAAGGTCAGTCTGAAGAAGCTTGATGTATTCCATTGCCTGTCAGAAGAAATGAGTTTGAATGGAACAATAGAAGAGCAGTTATCAGTGACAAAGAAGATTGTCAGTCGCATGTCATCTCTCAGCAGCAGTATCTCAATACCAAGAGCCTCCATCCAACCTTCTGTTGGTCTGAAGAGCTGTGATCGAGAAGAAGTGGAAAAGTACATCTCATCACTCGGAAGCATCCATCACAGTCCCCATCCACCAAACTACACTATGGAAGGAGTGAAAGTGAAGGATAATGTCATTACCTGCAGAACTCCTTTGCAGTTGAAGGTGATGACGAGAGACGAGAGAGGCAATGAGTGCAGAGGAGGAGAGAAAGTGTTGGCTGTCCTTCGTCCTGTGACAGCAGGTGTTCCTGTGTTTGGTACAGTAGCAGACTTGAGAGATGGCACATATGAGGTGCAGTTTGCGAGTGTTCCATCAGAGAAGTGCCATCTGAGTGTGACTGTTGGAGGACATGATGTAGCAGGCAGTCCAGTAGAGGTGAAGGTTGTTGGTGGTAGTGGAATTACTGCAGTCAAGCAGGAGTTCAAGCATCCATCAGGTTCTCGGTATTTGGGTGTTGCAGTAGGTCTGGATGGTTTGCTATACTGTTCAGATAACAATGGACAAGTGACTATCCTAAACATACAAGGTCAAGTTATAATAAGCTTCAAAGTCAAGAATGGTGGTTGGTTGTTTGGAATAGCACTAAGTAGAACAGGGAAAGTGATAGTTAGTGACTATGATAATGGCTACATCAGTATCTACACAGCAGCTGGTAAATTTGTAAGGCAGTTTGGAGGAAAAAGTAAAGATCAAGGTCACCTTAGAGGTCCATGTGGTTTGGCAGTTAACAAGGAGGGACATATATTTGTGGCAGAGAATGGAAGTGAGTGGGGAGGTCATTGTGTTTCTGTGTTTACAGAAGAAGGTACATTCCTGTACAGGTTTGGTCATGAGGGTAAAGCTGAAGGAGAGTTTAATTACCCTCATTACATTCTCATAACACCTGATGATTTGGTGCATGTCACAGATGGAGGAAATCATCGCATTCAAGTGTTTCAGCAGAATGGTCAGTTTATTAGGCAGTTTGGTAATGGCATTGTGAAGGGTCCACGAGGTATAGCAGTCACAAGTGATGGACATATAGTGGTAGCTTCAGCTGGTGCTAATAAGCTCAGCATCTTCACACAAGATGGACAGTGTGTCCATGAAGTGACTGATATTGGATTGAATCATCCTTTTGGTGTAGCAGTTGATAGTGATGGACTCATTTACATAGCAGATCGTCTTAACAGTAGAGTAGTAGTACTTTGAGAAGTTTTAGAGAACAAGTTTGTTGCATATAACTGAACATTTTACAAATTATAGAAATTATTGGTTGTACAATGGTTTATTCAGTTTCAATTTAATGTTCATTTCCAAATGTTTATTTACAAACTATTATAATAAATAGTGCTTTTCACTAATAATGAATACCGTATATATGTCCGAATAGAGGCCGGGCCTCTATTTCTTTCCAGGGAGTTTTGACCCGGTGTCACAGGATATTTTATCCCCCGTGTATTTTATCCGCCCGGATAGTATATACTATCCGGGCGGATAAACGAAACTAGGAAATTTTATCCTACCCTAGGATAATTTATCCTATACTCTACGATTTAAGCGTATCATCATGAAATCCTTTAGATACATAAGAAGCAACCTTAGGCTGAAAAGGGGATACGATTTTAGGATTTTCAGCCATCCTCACGGCTAACGATAAGAGAGCATTGAGACAGCAGGCCGAGAAATTTGATAAACGAAACGGTGTTCTATTTCGAAAAACCGTGAAGAATGACACAGGAGAGGTGGTGATGCAGCGACACTGCAAAAAAATAAAGTAGTTTACACCAGTTCACAATGTTGTGTAAACTAGTAGTTCACAAAAGTTTACAAAAGTTTACGCAACGCATAGTTGCCAACTGTCCCGGATTGCCCGGGACAGTCCCGGAAAAGTGTGTTGTGTCCCGCGTCCCGGATGTAAGGCTGCCTTGTCCCGGTTATTTAAAGTTTTTAACCCCCAACAGAAAAATACACCTGATATTAGTCTTTCTTGCTAATTGTATGGATTGCATGTTAGTTTTAGCTTTACTTATAACCACTTAACTTACCTTGCTAACAAATTTCAACAGAAGCAATGCTTCTGAAGGACAACAGGCCCTCAAACGCCAATCTTGCGTAGCCCGACCGCCATTTTGCTCAGACTCCGCCATTTTGTCACAACTCGAACGCTCCCTCCGCGAAGTCGACGAACGTGATTCATCGATAGTCGACGGTAAAATTACAGAATGAAGATACTACACGCAAGGTGTCCCTGAAGTTAATTTTGAAAAGTTGGCAACTATGGCAACGGTTCGTTTACGCAAATTGCCAAACGTTTACGTAAGTTATCATAGCGTTTACTGAGGTAAACAGCGTTGCTTTTAACTGTGAAGTCATTTGGAATGTCTTAAAATAACTATGAATAATATTAATGATACTCCGGTAAAATGGATTGGATTTTCTTCTCAAGTGAGCTAGTTATCTACGTAGCTAACTACCTGTAACGATCGTAGCTATAGTATATGATGCATTCAATAGACTACATGAAATTAGGATTCCAGATATGTAACGAAAAAGTATTTTAGTGACAATTAAAATGGATGTAAGTGTAGAACAGTAAAAAAGTTTGTTAAAATGTTATTCTATTCAACCAGTGTTGTCTTGTTTGTAGAACCATCCTTCCTGCCCTAGTAGTCCTTCCTTCCAAAACGACCTGATATGATTGCATGCTATAGAAATTAATGATGGAGTAACTGTAAATGATGTTAATGGAGAATAGGTACAGCCCAAAACAGGCTTGTCACATTCCCATAGTCATTTTAACCACACTTGACACAAAATTTAGATATGGGCTTAAAGTGAACCAAAAAATTCTTTGACACATCTTTAGGCAATTATGTACATGGGCAGCCTCGATCCGACTCCCCTTACAACAGAAACAATTAACCTTGCTATACTGCTCGGTAATAATGATGCAACTAGTACGTAGAACCCAAAATGTCTCTTTTTAAATACGCAATGCAACGAAAATATTACTCACATCTACTATAGTGACGTGAGCTTGCAGTATATTGTAATAAAACTGGCCTTACATATAGAATTGAATATGTTTTCATACAGTACACAATGTGCCTTATATGGTGTAGGAAATGTTTAATAAACAATGGAAGCCATGTTAGGTTCACTTTTTGAAGTACACCACACTGTATTGTCCACTTAAGGATAATTAGTGATGTTCTTTCTTGAGTGAAGCTGCATGTGCTCGGCGAAAGTCAAGAAGCTTAATTACATTTTAATTACATGTTGGTGGGTACAGCCCGAAACAGGCCCTCCACTTCCAACTGTCACACCATAGTTTTAATTACATGTTTGTGGGTACAGCCCGAAACAGGCCCTCCACTTCCAACTGTCACACCATAGTTTTAATTACATGTTGGTGGGTACAGCCCGAAACAGGCCCTCCACTTCCAACTGTCACACCATAGTTTTATTTAAATGTTGGTGGGTACAGCCCGAAACAGGCCCTCCACTTCCAACTGTCACACCATAGTTTTAATTAAATGTTGGTGGGTACAGCCCGAAACAGGCCCTCCACTTCCAACTGTCACACCAGAGTTTTATTTAAATGTTGGTGGGTACAGCCCGAAACAGGCCCTCCACTTCCAACTGTCACACCATAGTTTTATTTAAATGTTGGTGGGTACAGCCCGAAACAGGCCCTCCACTTCCAACTGTCACACCATAGTTTTAATTACATGTTGGTGGGTACAGCCCGAAACAGGCCCTCCACTTCCAACTGTCACACCATAGTTTTAATTACATGTTGGTGGGTACAGCCCGAAACAGGCCCTCCACTTCCAACTGTCACACCATAGTTTTAATTACATGTTGGTGGGTACAGCCCGAAACAGGCCCTCCACTTCCAACTGTCACACCATAGTTTTAATTAAATGTTGGTGGGTACAGCCCGATACAGGCCCTCCACTTCCAACTGTCACACCAGAGTTTTATTTAAATGTTGGTGGGTACAGCCCGAAACAGGCCCTCCACTTCCAACTGTCACACCATAGTTTTAATTACATGTTGGTGGGTACAGCCCGAAACAGGCCCTCCACTTCCAACTGTCACACCATAGTTTTAATTACATGTTGGTGGGTACAGCCCGAAACAGGCCCTCCACTTCCAACTGTCACACAATAGTTTTAATTACATGTTGGTGGGTACAGCCCGAAACAGGCCCACGTCAGCACACTTATTTTAATTTTAAAAGTCTAACTGGACAGGTACAGGCTTATTATAAATTCGTCAGTTTCGACGGCGTTCGGTTACCTGATCGAAATAACGGCTTCCTGGAAGTTAGTTAATCCTGAACGATATACGTGCCTTTAACAGGCAAGCACTTTAGGCCTTTAAAGAAGCTCAAACACGATTATTCAGTAAAACTTAACTAAAGGCACTACGACTAATTCGCCTCTATTCAAACTCAGAGCCACCAGATTACTACTGTGAACGACGGCGTTCAAATTGATAGCCTTGTAGCTATCGTAGAAGCTTCATAATCATTAAACTTACATACAATCGTATCGAATATTTTATGCTACGTATCTGTTTACAGCCTTGAAACTATCGTAGAAGCTTCATAATCATTAAACTAACATACAATCGTATCGAATATTTTATGCTACGTACGTATATCTGTTTACTAGTGAAAGGTACGTACGTACGTACGTACACTTTTGCTCAACATACAATGAATATTACAGTGTATGATGGCTACAGGGTTAACATATTGAAACTAACCGTGTTACAAGTGTTCTGCATACGCATATTGCATCAGTTCGGCGACATTCGGCAATTCTACGAAGTCTTAGTAGGCCAAGGTTAACACGATCGTACTCAGAGAAGAGACCGCCTAGTCCCACCAAAATCTCGTGAAGGCGTGGTCAATTCTATGAATGCAATTATAGCGTACATACTTTTTGGAGGGAACTCTTTGGAGGGAAATCGCTAACGTCGAAAGGAAACGGTTCTTTGGACTATTACGTATACGTAAGTCTGCAAAATTCTTATACCTTGTAGAAGTAACTAACCAATTGTCTTTGTTTTATTAGGCACCATAGGCTGTTAAAGTTGGCGCAACGCTTCCATTCATCAGCTTTAGTGGAGGGTATAGTGCCAGTAAGGAGACTTACATATAATGATATTTTCATTTTATTTACAGCAACTGATTCTATTATATAGTGTGAATTGAATGTGGAATGTCTTACTATAGGAAGACATTTAAATGCTGCAAGCAATCAAAGTAAGATAATTTCAATGCTTTTGATGCTGAGTTTGGGCTTGGGATTAAAAATCTCTTTTCTATTTAGGCAGCATTTAACAGAAGATCCTGGGTGTCTAGTGGCAATAGACACATTACCATCATCGATCAGTAAGTATTTAGGTAAGAAGATTTATATATTTGTATAATTCCCACTTTTCTTCTCTTGTTTAGATTCAAGCAACATGCCATGGTTCGGAATTCATGGCTACATACCTAGCAAGATAGACTTCTGAAGAATTAACTGCTAAACAGTTTATATTAATCACTTTTTGTATTTTAATTGTATATTGAGAAATTTCCTGATTTAATTTTAATGAATAAATATTCATTGGAAGCTATGAATATTAATTAATAATAATATTCATAAGCTATGAATATTAATTAATAATAATATTCATAGTTTCATTAGCAAGTGCAATTAGTGGAAAGTGTTAATGATATTCATAATTCTCTTTGTAAACAGGTTGTAAACAGTTGAAAACCTTAGACAAGGGTAAGTTTTCTATCAATACTAAATCGTAAACTTGGGGTTTACAAAGGTTGTGAACTCATTGTTTATGAAGGTTTACAACCTAGTTTACAGATTGTAAACTACCCTATTTTTTGCTGTGCGAGTGATCACAAGCTTATTATTATTAATTAACATTCATGTATATAAATGATTAGGATAAATGTGACCTTCCACAGGAAAAAGGGTATTCGTGGATCCCAAAATGAAAAATGAGTTATCGCAGATACCGCTTCCAATGTGCGAAACTGACCATGTCAGCATCATCTTGAGTTCAATTTCCATTTCAACAATTTAAAATTAATCCTAAAAACTTTTTAAAGCAAAATTAATGAGATTCATATAATCTTTAATGAAATTCATAAGGATTATAAACATATTTATGACCTCATTAATATTCATGTTGAAAGATTTAGTACAGTGTTTGGGATGCTTTTAATTTGTTTTATTATATTTCAATGGTTTTGTGATGTTGCATGATTAATATTAATGTCATTAGTAGGTTTTGCAAATATCTGTAGTAATGATTAAGTTGATATGAACTTAGGCTAATGAAATAGAAGCTCTTTTAGAATTTGAAGCACCTTGAATAGATGGAGAGCGCTTATTAGATGCGGCCAAGATGGACCTTGGCTCTGTCAGCAATGGGCATGTCAAGTCAGAAGAACAAATTAAACTGTCTAATTCTATGTCCCAAGATGACAAAATCCAAATGTGTGTTTGTCAGCTGAAGGCTGAAGACTTCTATGGGCAGCAATAACATCCCTTTTGAATAGCTTTCTACATGGGGACTTCTTTGGACCTGTTGAACACCCACATGATTTCTCAACAAAATCATCAATTCTATATACTTTTCTCTTCTTCATCTTCAACACTGGTTTCTATTTCTACAGATGCAGAGTCATTTGCCTCAGAGGTAGAAGTAAGAGGATCTATTAGAGATGATTCCAGCAAAGGAGTGCCTACAGTGAGCAATTCATTGCCTTTCAGAGTTTCAGAAGGGTTTACTTCTTCTTCATCCTCGAATTCCTCTTCAAAATCGCCCGTATACTGCTCCAAAGAAAGCTCAAATTCTTCTTCTAGTTTCTAAATAATTTCCGTCAAAACAAGTCATGACATTTTGCTTCGTATCTAACCAAAGGAATATCGTAGAAAGCCGAAACAAGAACCAAAACGAAGGAAATTATCTAACGATTAAAGTGAACTATTCGGTAGTGGGCTGGAAACGAACAGTGAACGATTACGGTCGACTATGTATATACGATTTTTTACGTTTTCGTTTTATGACCGTACTGAAAAATTTACGTAACCTACACGAATACCCTTTTTCCCGTGGAAGGTCACAAATTATCCTAGTATATTTCATCCCCCAGATAAAATATCCTAGGATATACTATCCTAGAGTAGGATATAATTTCCTAGGGTAGGATAAATTTTCCTAGGATAAAGTATCCTAGGGGGATATTTTATCCTAGGAAAATTTATCCGGGGGGATAAAATTTAGGGGGGATAGAATTTACTGTGACACCGGCCTCTATTCGAGCCTGGCTTCTATAAAATTAAATTTGAAAGAGACATCGTACGACTTCCTCTTAGACATCGTTGACTTGCAGCAAGAAGCTTAAGCTCACGCGTATAGCGGTTGTCGCACCTCACAGTTGCCCACGGAGTACAAACCGTGTCGATCGAGAGGCCTTGCGTATCGATCCGGCGAACCGGTTCAGTGAAGTGTGACAAGAAGTGTAAACAGTATTATAGTAAGACAAGCTGGCACATGTATATACAGTCAAAGAGAAAAGAGCCGTACATGATCCATGTCTTGTTTTGTTACTTTTCCAAATGTACTAATTGCTGTTACAACACATGCCCATCCTTACTTCTAATAAATGTTATTGATTCAATTTAACCCATATTCTTAACTAGCAATTGTATACATATATATATAATCTCTTGTATACGATTAATACATTAGCACTTTCAAAATAAATTCGAACAAGTAATATTAACAGGAAAAGGGGTAATACAAGTAAAAAACATTTAAAAAAGAAGAAAGAAGTATATAGGGCTGGCTATAGTGTTGCGACATGCACGATGAATAGCATATCTGGAAAAAGTATCAATACAAGGTAGTGATCATGCTGAAGAAGTGGCATATATAGTGAATCTTAAGTTTTATTTATCCATATATTATGTATATATACATATCACTTCTGTATTGCAGCAAGCCATGGATAGTTGAAGTATCTAGGGATGGTGCGCCCAAGCATAGAAATGATGTGTATGGATAGTATTGTGTGCTGTATGCACATGCATATATATACCCAGAATATTCCTTAAGTTTTTAAAGCAGCTGCATGCAGTCAAAATGAATTGCATTACATTTGGGATTGCCAGAAAATGGAAAAAGTTAAACAATGAGTCCCACTATTAATTAATCATAACACTTATGGGATATTTTCTGTCTCATCAATCAGTATATAGAATCTGGACATCTGATCAGGTTTTGATCTTAAATCCCCTATATATTTTTATGATATGATTTGCATTGATACTTTTGTTTTATCATTTAATTCTTAATAATTTTTGTGTATGGATTTGGCTTAGACATTGATACTTACATGATTTGCATTATTTAGAAACATGCGTGTGCCATCTATTGCTTACATTATAAATTTTGGTATATAGTCTTAGAAGTTATGTTTATAGATTGTTGTTCCTGACTGCATGGGCTATCATGTGTGTAAGATGCATGGTGTATTTGAAGATGGTGTATTTGAAGATGGTGTATTAAGAAGAAGAATTAAGAAGATGGTACGTGTTAGATTTTTCATGACTCTCAATTTTCAGTTATACTGGAAAACTAGTACATTACTGTATATGACACATTCTAAATCATATGTACATGAAATTGCTGATGCATATATACCAATATCTACTTTCCAAATGAATGTACAATACTATAATAATGAAATTAGATTATAAACATAAATATTCCGAGTGTCTACAGTACATATGTATGGATGTATGTGCATATGTATAGAAACAAAACCAAGATTTTTTACTCCTAATTGAGCGGCTTCCTGTAAATTAGAAAAAATCAACTATATAGCTACATACAAAATATAAATCAAACAGCTCCAGAGCCAATGATAACCATCTAACAATAGTGCTTGCAGTGAACTATGTACATACATATATAATACCTAAATTGCAACTCTGCATATTTTCACTTCACAGAAACAAAGCAAATAGCAAAAGTCTACCAATTTATTTATGTAAGAAACACCCGTATATGTTATATAAATGCCTGTGGATTTGCAATTAATTAAATAAGTGTAATACTTTGTATTTGAAGAATTAATTACATTAATTAGTGATTAATTAAACACAAGATCAATTTACAAATACCAACAGTAAGCATTAAACTATTATGTGTATATGGTAAGCATTATATAGACTTTTCATATTAATTATTGTTGAAGAATAGGTATTACTTGTAATAAAAGTATACATAATAGTCAAGTAACATATTATGATTGCTGAAAAATCATATACGTAGTTACCCTTAGTGGAAGCATTAATAAAACTGTTACAAGGACCATAGGAAGGAAGCCCACAAATGCTTGCATGTCAGCACCAAATAGGTATGTATGAATCACTTAGTCTAGTAAGTCTTATGCAAGTTACCAGTGAATAGTTTAATTCAAGACTATTAACAAACCTTGACACAGCAGGACCAGTCAGAACCTACATATGCATATTCAGTAAAAGAGAATCATTTTATTTCGTCATAGGTACGTATTACACTGCAATTATATATGGCCATGATAACACAGCATGCACTATTATATAAATTGACAAATTACAGTTAGCAATAGTTATAACAAAATAATATTTAGCTCCGAGTCCAAATACAAACCATTTCAATTCTATATTACATAATTACCAAACTGGTATACCATGTACTATATAGGTCTAGCCACAAGCCCCTACTTCATTATCCTATGTGCAAAGCTAAGATCTAGAGACATAGTATCCGTGCTTGGAGTAATTATTGTCAATTTCACACCTTGCACAATCATTGCCCGTAAATGTTTATTACGGATACCATTTGGATGCAATGCATGCTTGATAAGACAAAAGTATTATGTATTTCAATCATTGGTGTGGCTTCAATGTAGTGAACCAGGCAGATGCATGTTGTAGGGTTGCATTGACTGAAGCAGGTACTGTAGAGAACTGCAAGAGATTTGCCTCTATCACCATGCCTCCAGCAGTTGGACAAGATAATTAGAGTGTGAAATGGGGTGGTAGTAATTTCATCAGTTGTTTAAAGTTATGAAATTGACAATAGCTGCTAGATCATGTATATAGGTAGCTCCTTTACCCTGGCATGCATAAATATTTTATATTTAATGTAGAACTGTAAACATACATATACTGTAGCACGAAATGTGTCATTAAAATATCATACCACTTCAAATAAAGTAAATGATTTTTCTCCATTCAAAGTAACAAAGCTTCCTAATTCCTTAACAAGCTCAAGGCTAATGGATCTATCTGGATTCTCTATGACACGGAAATCTCCACTCAGTTCCTTCTCACCTCCCTAAATTAGATAAGCACCTACACCACTGATGACAACAATGATGAAATGTTTAACAGTACCTTGCTTGCCAGTGAACCTTTAAAGTATCTCAGCCAAAATCTATTATGTGCCTGGCTCCTGAGGGATATGATTCCCATGCCACGATCACATAGAGTCCAGAAGGCTGCAACAAATACGTATACGAAAGCTTGAAATCTAATAGTCCTATAGGCCTTGTGTATATCTTTAAAACAGTGAAGGACCATAGTTGCATAGGTATACCATCCATCCCTCTGACCATTGTAACAACTATATATGTATATAAGGTATATAGCATAAAGCTATATATGGTGTTAACACATGAGTATGATAAATATATAATTATGCATGCATTGTGTTATGAAATCTGTTCCAATACTTAGCAAATGGCATACCATATATCTGGAATTGAATGCGTGCATCTAAATAATGCGAGATTGCAAGGATTGCTCGAATCTGCAATCTTTGACTAAGTATAGCTTTGATTTGGCACCTAAGTAAATCTGTATACCATAGCATTAGTCCATACACCTTAGCACCATCTAGCATTCCTTTAACCACAGTGGTACTTACATGTATACCTGTAATCGCAATCTATTACACTTGCATTTGATTCCTGATATATGCATGGTACATATAAGGGATGGCTTATAAGGGACTTCATATATACAAAATATGCACTGTATTAGGCAAATTAAAGAGGTAATGCATTTTTATCTAAATTGTGTTGGTTTTATATTTGGTCGCATATGATAGTGAATAATGTACTTATGTTATGGTTCATATATATATATATATGTAGGAAGCAAATTGGGCAACAACAGGTGACAATATACTGACTTTGGTTGTCAGTTGTATCATTTACTGCAGTAAAGATCCCATTTCTTGATATCATCAGACATTTTCCTCCTGTGCGAGTTACAAGCTGAACCAACATTCTATCTTTCAGCTGATTCTATTTGAATAACATTCAAGGTCTTTATAAGGGTATATAGTGGTAATTGCACAACAATTATACACCTAAAAACCAGGCCATGTTTAATTGTGACTTTCTAACCCTAACCATTCGTTAACACAATGAATATACTTAATTCTAAAGTCAAGAATGCTAAGTGTAGTTATTATTCATTTTAAATATAAGTCTTTTATCCATGATCCACAAGATGACAAAATTAGTTAAATCATGCATCACACACAGGTTTTTTAACTTACCAAAACAGATAGCTGTCCTCCACACATAATGGGTTGAGAAGGAGCATAGCTTTGTTTCTATATATCACACAGAAACAACAGTCTCAAATATTTAATAAAAAATTAAAATTATATCTTCATAGAAGTACAATACAGTGCATTAGCTAATAAAGGGACCAGAATAGCCTGAAGGCCTAAACAGACTGTTAGTAACGTACGTACAAACACTATGACAGTACTCATACGTACAAGGTGTCTGATCTACACAAGTAAAGAAGTGTGAACCAGCTAGGTGACTAATATCCTCCATTGGATGGAGAATTTGAACCAGATTATACTATTAATATATAAATGTGTACATAGTTACTAAACCATGCTCAAAATGCTGTATTTAACCAATAGGCAGAGAGGCACTAATAGAACTCACAGTGATTCTGACATAAAACTGTCCATCTGGATCTGTAGGTGTTACACTAGCTGGTGGCTTAGAGCGACCATTCCCAGTAATATTCACAAAGTGTCCAGGCATCTCAACTGACTCAAGCATAACAAAGTTATCTGGTAGTAAATGAACTTTCAGTGTACAATTGGCATCTCCTCGACCCTAATATACAGTAAAGAAACTACAGTCAAGCACCACTATGATTTAAGACACATTTGAGTGTGTATGGCTGGAAATGATGTACTATACATTAGATTAATAAGAAATATGCTTGGTAAATTTAAAGATCTATACAATTCAATGTAAAATTTCAACATTTCATGCAGGGCTTGGCTGCATTCACTAACCCTAGCACTGACTTCCTTGTTATTCAGGATAGTCAACCATCGTCCAGTATTCTGAGCTGATTGCAGCATTATAGTATCGGTACCAGTAACATGCACAATAAAGTTACCTGTGTATAGGAAGGTCAATACAACAGTATTATACATAAATATTAACCTATATAGATAGATATCTGTAGAGATTGCCATATTCATATTCTTGGTGCCCCGTCTATTAGGTGTGCTCATTTCCCAACTACATAACACAGTACATCCTCCCTAGGCCTTTTTCAATTGTGAAAATATTCTGCTTTCTACGTATACATCTATTACTTACTTTCTTTCATGAATTCAAAGTCTCCATTACCAAAAAAGTGTCCATTGTGGTTACGAACTGGCAATCCATTACATTTTGCCACTAATTGGACTTCATTCTTATCATGGAAGGCGTCCTAAACACACACTTGTGCAGTTATGTACATAGTTTATATGAGAAAAACACATGCACATTTATAACATTATATACAATTTATATACAATTTATATACTATAAGTAATTTATTTGGTTGTTGCTATGGAAAATGTATTCATTGAAACTGCAACAAATGCCCCCTATATTTTATGATTTACATATGTATATGGATTCTAAATTACCATAACAGTCAATCCAGTATAGACACCAGAGGGTGGAGCCTGAGTCTGAATGACAAGAGGCTGCTGGTCTCCTGTTTGCAGAGGATATTCACCAAAGTATACACCTTCAGTGAGTGGGTGCTGTGGAGATATGCCTTGTGGAGTTACACTGGTACCTTGCTGAGGTATACCTTGCAATTGATGGGGTTCATACTGCTGAGGAGGTACACCTTGAGGGGGTGGGTACTGCTGAGGAGGTACACCTTGAGGGGGTGGGTACTGCTGAGGAGGCACACCTTGAGGGGGCGGGTACTGTTGAGGAGGCACACCTTGAGGGGGCGGGTACTGCTGAGGAGGCACACCTTGAGGGGGCGGGTACTGCTGAGGAGGCACACCTTGAGGGGGCGGGTAACCCTGCTGAGGTACACCTTGAGGGGGCGGGTACTGCTGAGGAGGTACACCTTGAGGGGGCGGGTACTGCTGAGGAGGTACACCTTGAGGGGGTGGGTACTGCTGAGGAGGTACACCTTGAGGTGGAAATGAGGTCTGTGGGTCATAGGCTGGGGGTGGAGCGGAAGGTTGTTCCTGCAAGAGTTAAGATAAAATTAAAAAAATATGTATACACCTATCAAGCATTCGTTAGATTCACAGGGTGTCTTTTTACAAATTAATTTCTATAAATACAACAAAGTTCTGCATGAAAGCTGCAACAAATAAATGCATGAAGTGATCTTTCTCCCTCCCTCGGATTATAACAAACACCAACGGATAGAGATTTGGTAATTATAAATAGTAGCTGGATCGTGGCCGAACGACTGTGATACGCATGCAATGTTGATTGAATTTCAGGACTTAGGGGTGTAGGCAAACCGTAGGGCAAACGAATGATCGAATCGAGTTTTAGGCACCTAATCGTCACTCACACTGCATATAACCTCCACAGGCAACCCCTCCTTAGCAAATATTAATCATATACCGTCTGTGATGCGACATATAGGTTTGTAAACTTACGCCAGCCATGTAACGATGTTAGGAACACAAAAAGCAACAGATGAAAGTGTGTATAAATTGTTAACTGCAAAGCATCCAACTGAGATGAATCGTCAGCCTAGTACGTTCCTTTCGGGGGCACGGTACATAGCGCATAGCATCTCAATGAATATCATTAATGCATGTCTGGTGATTAACTATACGTATGCGTAATGATACATAATGCAAACTATAACATGCTACATTATTATTGATTATATACATTCAGTCTATGTTTACATCATGCCTAATAAATCAGTAATGCCAATAAACTGATCGAGCTTCCAGCTGAATGTACAACATATTTATGGTAATATTACATAATAATAAAGTTGATGAATATACTTTGCAAGTTAATATATGGCCAAACAAAACCAAGCTTTCTAGTTGAGCTGAGTTCTACATATTAGAAAAAGAAAGAGATTCTATACATATCCAGTGCACTTTGAAATACACAGCTAAAACAGAAAAGCTCACTTGACAAATAGAATATTGCTATTTTAAAATAGGGGACCAGTCACTATTTTACTTCCGATCTGATCTCTGTCTTTTTTACCTAGGTATCTAAACTCTATTGCTACCAGGGATCTATTTCAAACCACCTTCTAATATTAGAACTTGGCATCTGTTAAAATGCAATGTCTACTCCATGCAAGCCTCTAAACAGGACCTTGCCTATATATAAGCAGAATCACAGTGTATAACATTTTCTTAATGTGCTGATTCACTGATAAACAGAATCATGTTGCTTTAAAATTCTACATAAGCTGATTAACTAACTAGTTGTTTTGAAAATTAACAAAAATATTAGTACTAACTATAATTTCCTTCAGTACCTATTTAAACTAAAGTTTCTCTTTTTAAGAAATCAGGGTAGCCAATACATATCCATGGATACACTTAGCTTGGGCAACAGTGCATCCCTTTAAAATCAGAAGTATTAGAAAACAAAGACATTAGATCTACATAGGTAGGTACGGTGTTGTCTCACCAATTTGGGATTGCATATGCCAAAATAATTGATAAAATTAGGGTAATCCAATAAAACATAGGTGGGTGGAATAAATTAGGAAATGATAAGACAGATATTCTAGAGAGATTTAAGCCTAATATAGCAATTTTGTGTGAGACATGGCTGAAGGGAAATGATTCAATTGTAGTAAATGGCTACAAATGGATAGGCAATACATAACAGGAAAATTAAAAATAAGAGAGCAAGACATGCATCAGGGGGTGTAGGAATGTTGATTGCTAAATCATTTTTAATAGAATACACTTATCAGATTATGGAATTGAAAGTAGAGGTGAATCTTATCTCAACTCCAGTGTTGATAGCTGGTGACTTTAATGCTAGAACAGCAAATCAGTGGGACGGATTGAGTGAATATTCCCTTCCTGATAAGAATAACATTGACACCCAAGAAAATAAGTGGGTTAAAGTATTGATTGATTTCTTAAGATTCTATAATTTAGGTATTTTTAATGATAGAATATATAGAATGTAGTAGAAGTGAATATACCTGCATATCTGGTAGAGGACGATCAGTGGTAGACTATGTGATAGGAAATGAAGTATAAGATAACTAAATTTAAGGTAATTACCATGTCAGATCTAGTCAGATATAATATTAATGATATACCCTCAGATCATAGTATATTAGAGCTAACGGTTTTACTTGATAATGTTAAGCAAGATAGCAGCCAAAAATCTTAGGAAAGGAAAAGTAGGAAAACTAGAGATCACCCAGATAGTTCTAGATACAATTTTGATCAAATATACCTTTGTTTTATGAATGAGGATAGTACTGCAAGTCAGGTCCAGGCCTGTATCAATAAATTATACTGTGTAATGGAGGAGTGCCATGATCAGGAAACCTGTCAATCTAACGTAGATAAAATATATGAAGAATTCATAGGAATCCTTAAGTTAGAAATAGATAACCAAATCCCTAAAGTACAAATTAGGACCCTATAAGACCAAGATTGAATCCAAGTAAAGCATGGTGGACTAAGGACCTATATAGATTGAAGAAGGAAATGAAAAATAGTGAAAAAGCATGGCTAAGATATGAAGGGGGTGTTGAGGAAAGGAAGGTATTAAGATGTGATTACGTATACATTCAAATTTGAAACAAATACAAAAAAGCAATAAAAAAGCAGAGATTCTTAGGTAGTATAAGAAGAAATAGGTACATCAATAACATGATTCAAAATAATCCAAGGAAATTCAGGAAATATTTTAATAGTAATAATAATAAGAGTAATAATATTACAAAAATTGAATACAAAGGAGAAATTTAGACAAATAGATCGGAAATCAAAGACTGTCTAAAGGATCATTTCAAACAATTGCTCTCCAGAGGAGGCCAAGCCTCTCTGAATAATGCGAGTGATATAGCCATGATTGGGCAGAGCATGATAATGACTTCTTAAATAATGAGATCACAATAGAGGAATTGATGGAGGCATATTAGCAACCTTAAAACAGCATAAGGCAATGGAATTGATCAGAAGCAATTAAGAATGATTTAACTTGTAGATTCTTAGTAAAATTATTTAATTTGTGTTATCTAAAGGCATGTTCATCAAAAGAATGGAGGAAAGGAGCGATTGCATGTCCCTATCCCAAAGAAAAGTAGTAGTATTGATTTAAATGATTTCAGAGGCATTACATTATAGTTTCAACTAATTTATAAAACATCTTGTTTAATTTTGAACAGAAGATTAATGAATTGGCTACAGTTGAGGGAGGTTCTCAGTGAGGCACAAAATGCATGGGTTTAGGCAAGGGAGGGGGTGTATTGATCATCTCTGTACTTTTATTTAGTTAATGTAATTCATAATAGACTAATGGGTAACAAGAGTAGTTTTGTAGCTTTCATTGATTTACGTAAAGCATATGATTCAATTAACACGGATTTGCTATGGAAGAATTAATCATACAGAAGTTGCATATATTGAAATTTAAGTAACTTACCGTACACTTAATTCTGTGTTTGGGCACACCAAGCTGAAGTAGCTAGGAATGATGGATAGATTGTGAAGTGAAAACTATAACATGCAGAGATATATATAATTTAGTTCACAGCCACCACTGTTGTCATATATATAGATGGTTATCATTGGCTCTAGGGCATTTTAATTTATATCTGTATACATAATTATAATTTATCTACTGTATAGTTGATTTTTTTCTAATTTACAGGTAGCATGCATCTCAATTATAATTAGGAATAGAAATATCTTGATTTTGTTTCTATACATATAATACGTATATACATCCATACATATGTACACTCAGAATATTCATGTTCATTGATTGTATTATAGTAATCTAGTATTGTATTTGGAAAGTAGATATTGGCTTGCATCGATCAGCATGTAATTTCATGTATATATGCCAAATTTATAATGTGTCATATAGTGTACTACATAGCTTTCTAGTGTAACTGAGAGGCATGCATGCATCTTATATACACACAAGATCGCCCATGTATGCAGTCAGGAACAACAGTCTAAGAATTTGCAGGTGCCACTGTAAACATAACTTAATACATACACTGGTACTTGCATGATTTGCTCTATGCCACCTACTGTGTATTGCTTATGTTATTATAAATTTTGGCACATATATATATATATATATATACTCTAAGCCAGATCCCCCCATACACAAAAATTAATAAAGAATTTTGCATACAAGTCACCTAAAATGGAGTCCCACTTATATACGTATACGTATAATCTAGATCTGATAACACTTAAAATAGGGGACTTTTATATATATAATTAAGATCAAATACGTATATATAAGCTCATGATCAGATGCTTCATTAATCCAGTTTAATTTCCATTGGTGCACGAGACAGAAATATATATATCCAGAATATTCTAGCTATATATAGATCCGTTTATAACATTCTCCACATGGCAGTCCCATGCATGCAATGCAATTCAATGGACATTTGCTTAAAATTATATGCAACTATATTACACATTGGTAAAGAAATAAAGTGTCAAGTTTAAACTTTATGTCCAATCACATCTTCTATCGTCAACTGGCTCTTACAGGCCCAATCAAATTGATCTGGGACTTCTCCCTCTAGGAGTTTCAAAATGAAAGGATCTGAAATTTTCTTCAAATCCTTGCGGACATGATAAGATTTATTGGAGGACCTGCGATCATTTTGAATCCAATCCAGCATCAAGCCAAACTGCCTCCAATCATAATTTTCTGCAGCGGCACCTGGAAGGTCATACATACAGCTTTGGCTATACTTTTCAGGGTCTGCCTTCTCCTTGCATTTACATCCCCTGTCTAAGTCAATTAAAACAGGCTCAAAAGTAGCTGGATCAATGCAAATGTTTGCGAGTCGAATATCCAGGTGCGCATAGCCATGTTCATGCAATTGCTTTATTGCTGCAAAAACCCCCTCCCCAAAACACTTTAGGCATTCCCTAGCTTGTTCCTCAGTTAAGGGCTTTAACAACTTTGGAAACTTGAAATACTCTACTCCAAAAAGGGCATATTTCCCTCCTAACGGTCTAAGGTAATGCAGTTGATGATGGATTTCGGAATCTGATTTATGCCTGTTTGGCAAGAGAGGGTCATCAGGATCATTGGATTCAGAACCAATATCATTGGATTCAGGGATCTGCATTTTAGACAGCGATTTTCTGACATTTTCGATTGAATCCATCTGTTGGTCATTAATTAATGCCAAAATCGTTTGCAGTGTTTTGCGATTTGCTTCCTCTCTTTGGTGAGATGCATTGTCTTTCAAATCATGTAGTATTAATCTTGAAGATGATTCTAATGGATACTTGAAAAAGTAGTTCTCATTTTCTAGAAGAAGAGAATAGTTGGAGGGAATCTGTTTTAATTCCTTTGGAAGACCAGACAAAGGAATGGCTATTAGCCTATTTGGAGGCTCTGGAGGCAAGTTTTGAATGACATCAAAGTTACTCCTAAGTACTTTCACCATCTCTTCCATAACATTTTTTGCTTCCAATGGATCTACAACTATTGTAAACTTTGTCTTCTGTTGGACCCATTTAACCGTAACTTTGGCAGTGTGTGTTTTGTCAGCAAGTTTGGGAAAAGCAAATCCAGAGTATTCCGAGATTCCTAAATTCAAATTTCGCAAGTATCTCAGTATGTTCATTAACTGTATAGAGGTTTGTCTCAAAGTTTGAATGAAAGGACTTGAGTTTACCTCAACTACCAGCACAGGTACAGTTATTTTATCCCCTTCTTTATTAGAAACCTGACAGTCGGGACGTGTGCGCATTTTGCTTAGAATTTCGGGTAAGTGCTCATCAATACAGAGTTGCTTATTGTATTGCGATTCGAATGACCAACCGTTCTTGTTTAAGTCAGCACGTCGCACAGCTTCATTGCAGAAAGCTATTATACATCCCTCTATGGTCCACTCTGGCACATCATTCAACGATTCTTTGATTAAGTCCTCTAAATTGTAGCTTTTTCCTCTTTTTGGTCCTTGGTCTACTGGTCGTTCGGTAAATAAATCGGAGAACATAGCGACTTCTACTACTCTGGCCAAAGTGGACACAGAGTCTTTTTTTATTTTTGCAGCTATAGAAGATATAGAAGAAAAGCAGTCAATCTAAAAATGCCAAAAAGGACTTAGAAAAACTTACCGCGAAACTCCATGATAGACAACGAATGATCTCTATACCTACGTACGTACTAGGCTATATATATTTTAAAATAACTGACGTATCTCGTTGCTATGGAGATTATTCAATGACGCCACATAATTGCACAATAAATGAAGTTAATGGAGGTAAACGGAGTTAATGGACGAAGTTTTGCTATGCTGTTTCTCAGATTGGGGAATTCATTTGGTATCATCTCACCTTTCTATACACAGGTAACTTTATTGTGCATGAAAATTGGGTAACAAGTAAACATTGTGCAATAATCAATTGTTAAGTTATAGTCTGATGAAATCAGACCCAAAACTTACGCAATACTTGCTCCAGTAAGGGTCTGACAACTTACGGCCGGTTTGCTGTTGCACGGTCGCAATTAACACCGACCATTCTGTGGTCAAACACCTTCCATATTTGGTAACTGGAATGTAAACATTGCCGTCCTCATTAATAATTAACAAGTGTGTAAAGTACAAGACTAAAAATGGCAGTCCACTGGAAGTTTTAGAAGAAATCCACGCAGCAAAATCCTTTCTGTTGTTTTTCTTAAAAGTTGGCTGGGGCTTCAATGGATGGTTTGTCCTTCCGCTATCACTGAAGAGATCTGCTTGACTTAGCAGCTGTGAAGCTTTTCGAATGTCTGGAGACAAATCAGGTGCCTTGTGTGTTCCAGGGCTATAGTGGTCATCAAAACGGCTGCAAATCGACTTAAGTTAGAGATTTGAAGAAATACTTATCAGAGGCTGGTTCAAACTTGACAGAAAACACCATCTTGCGGACTGGGCGTATTCTGGATATTCTCAAGTCGATTTGCAGCAGTTTTGATGACCACTATAGCCCTGGAACACACAAGTCACCTGATTTGTCTCCAGACATTCGAAAAGCTTCACAGCTGCTAAGTCAAGCAGATCTCTTCAGTGATAGTGGAAGGACAAACCATCCATTGAAGCCCCAGCCAACTTTTAAGAAAAACAACAGAAAGGATTTTGCTGCGTGGATTTCTTCTATAACTTCCAGTGGACTGCCATTTTTAGTCTTGTACTTTACACACTTGTTAATTATTAATGAGGACGGCAATGTTTACATTCCAGTTACCAAATATGGAAGGTGTTTGACCACAGAATGGTCGGTGTTAATTGCGACCGTGCAACAGCAAACCGGCCGTAAGTTGTCAGACCCTTACTGGAGCAAGTATTGCGTAAGTTTTGGGTCTGATTTCATCAGACTAGTTAAGTTATGGGTGATTATATAAGTGGGCTGACCCTTGACCATTGTGTCCAACAAATTTGACACATTTTGAGCAGGATGAAGTCTAAATTCTGATGTCATTCTCCCTTTTATTCTAGCTTTCACACTATGGTATACATGGAGGCCTCAATGACTACATGCTAGGCCGCATTACCACATTACCAGAAAAATGTAATATAATTATTGTGAATTGTGTTTTACGTACGTACATTTGTAATGGAAAAATTATACCTAGTACTATGAAAATTCAAACAATATTGTTGATGTGTTTACTTCACTAATATTCAGTACAAAATTATTAACCATAATAGTTGCGTATGAACCCGTATTATATATACAGTATAAGTTACAATATACTAAGGTAATGTAATATAATATAAATAATTCATATGGCTCCAAGAAAGGACTTAGAAACAAAATGGGCTTATCATCATAAAGATTAGGGTATAAAACTCATTTTTAAATAAGGGATTTTTCATTTAGGTCTCCGTTTGGTAGAAACGGAGGACAAAGTCTGCATATAAAATGCCATAGGACTATAGAAAAGCTATAGAAAATTTATATTTAAAGCATGTGTTATATTAGTAAAAAATTTGTCAGATAACTGTGAAACCGACATATATCATGTATGACAAACGTCTGGCAAAGTTTTGCTTAATTAAATGAGCAAAATAATCAAGATATAATAAAGAATTGGAGGTTACGATTGCGCAATCTGTAGATGTATTATGATGTTTCTCTGGTGCGTCACCAACACCTCTCGTATGTCGCTCCGTACACATTTAGTGAATCTTGTGACGTTGCGAAAACGTCACCGCCTCGTTGCTAAAGAAGATCATCCCTTTGTGAATGGCTATGACAAGTCGACGCTCTCCTACGAGAAGGAGCTACCAAACAGGTGAGTTGTAGCGAAGGTTAGATGAAGCGTTTTTGTATACGTCCCCGTCAAGTTTGAGGCAGAGTTGTTCCTATACTGATGCGAAAGACTGAATTCGTTTGGTCGACCGTATTACTTTGGTAATTTAAGCTCTGTCTTCTCTTCTTACGTTATCTGTTATATATATATAATATTAAAATTACAATCAAGTACTACACAGTACAAGTTACAAATTTAAGAGGACCAAGTGACTGTACAATATTAAAATTACAATCAAGTACTAGCTACACATGCAGTGCAAGTTACAAATTTAAAGTCTAAAAAGGGGATTTTTTAGGGCTGGTATTTGTCTTTTTAAGAATAAGTTCTTTGGGGTAAATATCACTAATTGACAGTTCAAAATCCTTGTTGTTAATACATAAAAGGTCATCAATATACCTATAAGTATTGGAAAATTTAATAGCTAGGGTGATGTTATCCTTAAGTAGTCCTTTCATAAACTCATACTCATAGGCAAACAGAAAAAGATTAGCAACTACAGGGGCACAGTCAGTACCCATAGGGATACCTACACATTGCTTAAATACAGAACCGTCTACACATACATAAATGTTGTCAATAAGGTAATTAAAGAGCTCTACTAAATGAACAGCTGTGACTGCTTTATTGCATGGAGACATTGTTAGACCAAAAGGCTTTATCCTGACAGACTTCATATTGGGACTTTCTACAGGTATAGGCACTATAAATTAGGTTAGTAATCTTATCTTTAAGTAGGTTATGGGGGATCGCTGTATATAATGTAGAAAAAACAAAACTAGCTAGCTGGGCTTTTCTAGCGGGTATAGACCTAAGACTATCTAAGACTTCTAGTGAGTTTTCTACTATCCAAAAGGCATTAACACCAGTATTCCTATATATACCTAGGCAGTATTCTCTAAAATGTTTGAGAATTAGTCTGAGTGCCGAATTTAGAAATCTAGAAAGGGGTTTGGTAGTACATTTGTGAGAGGCGGCTATGAATCTGTAGCTGTAAGGGTTCTTATGTAGCTTAGGCATCCAGTAAAAAGAGGGAAGGTTACACCAGTCTGGTTTAGGTTCTAAGTTCTCTAGTTTTAAGAAATCTATGTGTTTCCTAATTAACTGTTGGGGTTCTACTGTACATTTAGCATAAGTGGAGGTACTGCCTAGTTCTTCATTAATAATTTGTCTATAGTAGGACTTACATATAAAAATTATATTATTAGAGGCCTTATCGGCAGGGGCTATAACATACTTATCATGTAGGTCTGCTAAGAATTTCTTAATTTTAGGGCAAGTAAGGGTCTTCTTGGCTACTGAGGATTTGGTATACGATTTAGACAGCTTAGAGATCCTATCATTAATTTTCTTAAGTACAGCATTTTCTCACTCACTAAATACAGAAGTAGATACATTTTCTCTACATATGTATTTAAGTTAATACATATATCTTATTTAAGCCTGCATAATTAACCTAAATATATAGGGGGATAACAGGGAGCATTATATATATACTCCAGGAATATCAGAGAGTAGGGTAAAATATATCTCAAAGAAGTATTATAGTATATAAATTGCTGAAAAACAGCTGCAGCCCTATTCTATGTTCTACACAAGGGACATCATATGACATACGTACGTATGTAAAGGCCTTTGGCAGTCAGAACCCTAGCCAAATTTTCCCACTATACGGTATATCAAATTGATTTGTTCGTTGAACCATATATTTAGCAACAAATTCATTAATGTTTTGACGTACTGTAAATCCCTTATTATTAGTGAGCTATTAAATTTAGCTATATTAGCGATTTGATATTTACCGCTAAAATTAGAGTTCGCTAAATATACATAGTACTAGTATTATACTAGATATACTACTATACTACAGCTTTTTCACATGGTTTAACGCTTATTCGATTGGTTTAACGGACGTTCAAATTGATTTAACGGATGTTCGAATTCATTTAACGATTAGTATTAAGGTTTACACGTGACCAAGATGGACAAGTTTCTCAAGCGTGTTGCTGACCCCATATACATAGGGATTGAAGCTGCCACAAGATGTGACGTTTAAAGAAGCGAATATTGCTGTGACAAAGGAGCTGAAAAAGCGGAGTGAAGCGCAAGCGTGGAGCAGAAGGTAATCATATCTATACTGCTAGCAAAACTTCCATGCTGCGGATATATGCCTTGTGGAGTTACACTGGTACCTTGCTGAGGTATACCTTGCAATTGATGAGGTTCATACTGCTGAGGAGGTACACCTTGAGGGGGCGGGTACTGCTGGGGAGGTACACCTTGAGGGGGCGGGTACTGCTGAGGAGGCACACCTTGAGGGGGCGGGTACTGCTGAGGAGGCACACCTTGAGGGGGCGGGTACTGCTGAGGAGGCACACCTTGAGGGGGCGGGTACTGCTGAGGAGGCACACCTTGAGGGGGCGGGTACTGCTGAGGAGGCACACCTTGAGGGGGCGGGTACTGCTGAGGAGGCACACCTTGAGGGGGCGGGTACTGCTGAGGAGGCACACCTTGAGGGGGCGGGTACTGCTGAGGAGGCACACCTTGAGGGGGCGGGTACTGCTGAGGAGGTACACCTTCAGGGGGTGGGTACTGCTGAGGAGGCACACCTTGAGGGGGCGGGTACTGCTGAGGAGGTACACCTTGAGGGGGCGGGTACTGCTGAGGAGGTACACCTTGAGGGGGCGGGTACTGCTGAGGAGGTACACCTTGAGGGGGTGGGTAGTGCTGCTGAGGTACACCTTGAGGGGGCGGGTACTGCTGAGGAGGTACACCTTGAGGGGGCGGGTACTGCTGGGGAGGTACACCTTGAGGTGGAAATGAGGCCTGTGGGTCATAGGCTGGGGGTGGAGCAGAAGGTTGTTCCTGCAAGAGTTAAGATAAAATTAAAAGAATATGTATATCTCAAGCATTCGTTAGATTCACAGGCCCTGGGTATCTTTTTACAAATTCATTTCTATAAATACAACAAAGATCTGCATGAAAGCTGCAACAAATAAATGCCTGAAGTGATCTTTCTCCCTCCCTCGGATTATAACAAACACCATCGGATAGAGATTTGGTAATTATAAATAGTAGCTGGATCGTGGCCGAACGACTGTGATACGCATGCAATGTTGATTGAATTTCAGGACTTAGGGGTGTAGGCAAACCATATGGCAAACGAATGATCGAATCGAGTTTTAGGCACCTAATCGTCACTCACACTGCATATAACCTCCACAGGCAACCCCTCCTTATAGCAAATATTAATCATATACCGTCTGTGATGCGACATATAGGTTTGTAAACTTACGCCAGCCATGTAACGATGTTAGGAACACAAAAAGCAACAAATGAAAGTGTGTATAAATTGTTAACTGCAAAGCATCCAACTGAGATGAATCGTCAGCCTAGTATGTTCCTTTCGGGGGCATGGTACATAGCGCATAGCATCTCAATGAATATCATTAATGCATGTCTGGGGATTAACTATACGTATGCGTAATGATACATAATGCAAACTATCTAACGTGCTACATTATTATTGATTATATACATTCAGTCTATGTTTACATCATGCCTAATAAATTAGTAATGCCAATAAACTGATCTAGCTTCCAGCTGAATGTACAACATATTTATGGTAATATTACATAATAATAAAGTTGATGAATATACTTTGCAAGTTAATATATGGCCAAACAAAACCAAGCTTTCTAGTTGAGCTGAGTTCTACATATTAGAAAAAAGAAAGAGATTCTATACATATCCAGTGCACTTTGAAATACACAGCTAAAACAGAAAAGCTCACTTGACAAATAGAATATTGCTATTTCAAATAGGGGACCAGTCACTATTTTACTTTCGATCTGATCTCTGTTTGTCTGTCTTTTTTACCTAGGTATCTAAACTCAATTGCTACCAGGGATCTATTTAAAACCACCTTCTAATATTAGAACTTGGCATCTGTTAAAATGCAATGTCTACTCCATGCAAGCCTCTAAACAGGACCTTGCATATATATAAGCAGAATCACAGTGTATAACATTTTCTTAATGTGCTGATTCACTGATAAACAGAATCATGTTGCTTTAAAATTCTACATAAGCTGATTAACTAACTAGTTGTTTTGAAAATTAACAAAAATATTTGTACTAACTATAATTTCCTTCAGTACCTATTTAAACTAAAGTTTCTCTTTTAAAGAGATCAGGGTAGCCGATACATATCCATGGATACACTTAGCTTGGGCAACAGTGCATCCCTTTAAAATCAGAAGTATTAGAAAACAAAGACATTAGATCTACATAGGTAGGTACGGTGTTGTCTCACCAATTTGGGATTGCATATGCCTAAGGCTTGTGTGCCAAGTAAATGCTGCTAGCAGGAGCCAATACTAAACTTATTCTTAGATGACTCTGAAGTGACAACATGTGAAATAATTAATGTGGTGGCCATTTAATATTTTTCCTTCCTATATAAGAAGTTAGTATTGCTGCACTCTCTTTAACACAAACCTTGACACTGTAGGCTTCTTGGGAGGGCCAGTAAGAACCTAAAAGGAACATAGAAAATAAACAATAATTATACTTGCATTTCTCTCTTCATGTACAATTGTGATTAGTATAATGCTAATACCTATTTAGAAACTAGTGACTTTCATTTATAGCAATCCGCAGACCTATGTTAACAAGCAGACCTATGTTAACAAGCAGACCTATGTTAACAAGCACACCTGTGTCCATTATTATTTCCACTCTACAATTCTTGTGGGTTTCAAGAAAAGCTAAAAAAATATTTTTCATTTTCTACCCACAAAGAGACTGATACTGGTTCAAAACCCCCACAAAAAGTAAGCAGAATTTGAATTCTTAGTTGTTAAGTTTTCTAAATGATATAAGTATGGCCTTTCCAAAATAGATATTTAGAATCTACATACGTATACGTATGTTCCCAATGTTTCAATGCTCACAAAAATTGGGGATGTTTTCAATCCCTTTTCACATATAATATCTTATTTCCTTTAAAAATAGTGGCAATCCAATCTCTCTATTTCTGCTTTTTATTAAATCGATTTTACTTCACTTACATATTACATACAATAAAACTAGGAAAGAAACTTCTTAAAGAAAGTATGGCATGAAACACTTAGGTAGTTACCTATTAAAATTAAAATAACTTACCACTTTGAAGAGGGAAAATGTCTTCTCTCCGTTCAAGGCAATGAAACTTCCTTTTTCCTTAGCAAGTTCAAGGCTAACAGATCCATCTGGATTCTCAATGACACGGAAATCTCCACTTAACTCCTTCTCACCTCCCTAAAAATTCAAAAATACATATACCTAACTAATAATTCTATTAACAGATACATACATGCACCACTGATGGATCCATATACATGTGTACATACTTTGTTAACCATTCGACCCCTAAAGTATCTCATCCAGTAACCATCATATGGTTGGCTACGCAGAGATATGATTCCCATACCACGATTGTACAGAATCCAAAAGGCTGCAATGAAAACAAAAAGGAAAATTTAATGATCAACACTTACTATTACTTTCATGGTCCTAGAGACATAACTTGGAAGTATCACTTCCTACGTACACTTAGATATAGTATGAAAAGGCAACCGAAGAATCACTACTTGCATTGTGTTCAAATGAGAGCAGATTTGAAAAATGTTGCAGGCATTAAAATGATGAATGTCACAAACATATACTAACTGATTTTTTTTTAAAAAAAGGTAGGGGCATGACACAGTTTGTAACAAACAGCAAATTTTGAAAAAGTTTAGAAACAAGAAAATGGTTGTAGAGCAAGGCACTTATAACACAGAGAAGTGACATAACATGATATATACAGCATAAAGTATTCAAATGGCGTTCTCGTGTAATGGTCATACATTATTAAATTGTGGATAGAGAGCATTCTTAATATTAGGGTTAGTGGAAGGGTAGTGTTATTATCATAGTGTTGTGCAATCACGTTATACTCTTGATCCTTATATCATAATCGTAGGAAGATGTTTACACTGTGGGGACATACAGGGATATTAATTTGATCAAGGGCATATACAAATATATACTAAAATTGTAAGCCAGAAAAATTTAACTATAATACTGTGTGTACATATACCTGGCCACAATTATGCAATCAAAAAAACATGGCAGCGGAACTGAGCATTTGAATGTCACAAAGCTAGACTACATATACAGTGGAATTGTGTTAATTCGACTACGGTTTACCTTGAACATTGCGCTAAATCGAACAAAGTTCAAAGTCCCTGGACAAGCGCTATAGAAAAGTCTCTTATTAGTTCGAATGTCAATCGCATTAACTGGAACAATTTCATTAACTGGAACAATTTCAGAGAATTTAAACCAGAAGATATCTACAACATCAACGAATGTGGTTTGTTTTACCAAGCTCTTCCGAATCGCACACTGCATCTTTCGAAGGAGGCCAAAATTACAGATTATTTTGTTAGACTAAGTACGTACAGCCTAATAATACATTAACTATAACTGTAATGGTCTTTTGATTGTGTGGACATACATATCTAATTGAATTTTATTACTTTCAATAACTGGAACTTTCCATGATATCCCTGGAAGTTCAAGTTAATGAGATTCCACTGTAGTATCTTGACCTCTGTTCAAATTATCTCTGTATGATAAATTACTTACCTGGGTATAAACTATCAGAGAGTACGGTAGTACTCTCTAAGTAGGAATGGCCGAAAAAAAGATGGCCGCCCTATCTAATGTATTACCAATTAACACTTCATAAATCGTCAACGAAGCGATTTTCGGTTATATATTCGGTTATTTGTAGCCATTCATAAACTTTTTTCTAAATGCCAAAACGTCTTTCGACGCTCTACAGCGTTCAAAAAGCGGTTAACCAGGAATAGGCCCATTCTCGAAATTCATTTTTTCTTCTTCTTTTGTCAAATGGACTAGCACTAATATGCGAACTTATGCGGGCACGTACAAGTTATAAATCGTTATAAATGTTTCCGAACTAGGGAATAGACAGCCCTAAATCTGAATGCGCTCTACAGGAAACAGGTTAATTATGAAAAGCGAAAATTGTGGTCTTCTAGGCCACCATTTTTATTTAAGAGATCATGGTTTCACCATTCCTACTTGAGGTTAGTGCGCCCAAACACAGAAGTGTATGGTTAAGTTACTGAAATTTCAGTATATATGCAACTTCTGTATGATTAGCCTTATCATATAATCACTGTCTTGTTTCGATACTTTTTGCAGATGTATTAGTGAACACTGCCATTCCTACTTCTAACATCATTTTTGTAAATGTTTTTTATTTACTTGTATCTTATCTAATAGGTAACAAGTTCGTTAAAGTTTACTACAGCATTACCATTTAACAGCTGAGTATATAGCTAAGTTAGATAGTAGGGCATTGCCCCCATGCTTAAAACCTTGTTGGTGCACCTGTCCCCCGCAGTTCCTACAACTATGTACGTATACGTATGTGTCAACCTTCTTTGAGTGTCCCTAACTCAGTAACACTTTTGTAACGGACACAAAAAGGTACTGCTAAGCCTCATAGGTGAACAATGGAATAGGAAATGAAGAGAATGAACAAACAACAGTGGATCACTAACTCTGCTTGTCAGTTGTAATGTTTATCCCGGTAAAGACTCCATTTCCTTTGATCATCAGGCATTGCCCTCCAGAGCGAGTAATCAGCTGAACCAACATTTTATCTTGCAACTGATTCTATAGGCATATGTACATGACAGAGTAGAGGTTCATAGACACACACATTCAATTCCTAATACGTATATGGCATCAAAACCATGTACATACGTACATACGTATGTATATATTACATATTACAGTTTTAACAAAATATTTTATGGCATGCACATTCAATGAACTCAGTGTCCCTTATAGGTTGAATATGCACGTACTTTATTTGTAAGTTCAGAAGTAAAATACGACAACCAGCATCATAAGTAACAAACAATATATTGATGTTCATCAGTTCCTTGATAATTTGACATTTCAGAATCCATTTTTATGGATGTCTAATTATGTAACTCTAAATCTTTAAATGCAATAATTTATACCTACATACGTATATCTCAACTTTTCACTATACTATAGACCTTATTACTTGAGTATTTAACAAAAAATACCTGGAACTTATACAGCTTTGTAACAAGAGTAAGGGTCATTACTACATGGAAGCCCATGAGACTAATACTAGTATGCATCATATACAGGATTCTTTACTTACCAAAACAGATGGTCTTCCTCCATTCATAATTGGCTGAGAGGGAGCGTAGTTTTGTTTCTACAATAAGAATGGAACAACATCTTTTGATATTATCAGCAACACTATAATAGTCCGTAAATCAAAAAAATGAGACACTTAACTCTGCCACTTTCAATATTATTTGTTCCATGTCTAAATGAATGTGTATTACTGTGAAGACTGTTTTAGCTCTTAAAAAGGTCGGGTGTGGCCAGTCTCTTCAGTGATTTTTGTAGGAATGTAAGTTTATAAATTTAAAGGGTTGTAAAGCATTTGGTTATAGGTAGGAGTTTTTGGAACAGGATCTGGTTAAGATTACAATCTAAGACAGGTTTCACCAATGGATGCCATTCTGTCGTCGTAAGACATGCCACATATACTTATGTATTTCTTTGGAATAGTTTCCATTTAATAGAATATGAATATTACCCTGTAATTCCCTAATGAATTTCAGAAGAGGTACCATTTCTGTGAGTAGTGCTCTAGTTGTGAGCTCTTGTTTGTTTTTTGACAATGCAGTGTGATTGAGGTTGTCACGCAATAATTTTGTACTGAAAATTAATGAAGTAAACACATCAACAATATTGTTTCAATTTTCATAGTACTAGGTATAATTTTTCCATTACAAATGTACGTAAAACACAATTTGTAATAATTATATTACATTTTTCTGGTAATGTGGTAATACTACTAGTATGTAGTCATTGAGGCCTCCATGTATACCATAGTGTGAAAGCTAGAATAAAAGGGAGAATGACATCAGACTTTAGACTTTATCCTGCTCAAAATGTGTCAAATTTGTTGGACACAATGGCCAAGGGTCAGCCCACTTAATCACCCATAACTTAACAATTGATTATTGCGCAATGTTTACTTGTTACCCAATTTTCAATTAGGAAACATCTGAATACAATGAGACTGACCCTATAGGAATCTAGTCTCACGTAGCCATCCCGTTTTCTGCCATTTTATTGTCAGAAAACGGTCTGGGGACTAAGTGACGTCAACGTGAAACGCATGAGGCAGCAATCAATTCAAACAGGTCGCAAGTGGAAGCTAATTTAGCTATCATATTTTGTGGCCAATAAGTTCTTGGCTGTCGACCGGAAGTCTGATATTTCACACAGCTTTTCGGACTTAGTCCCCAGACCATTTTCTGACAGTAAAATGGTGGAAAATGGGATGGCTACGCAAGACTAATAGGAATCAGGAAACAAGCTGGTCCTAATCGTCAGGAATCTATTGGCTATATACGTACATACACTCTGTTGCTGGGGCTACCGAGGCAAATTATATTCCACAACTGTTGTATAACAATAATAAGAGGCACGTTGGCCGTTATACAATGCGATATCCCGCCAATAATTAGATAAATGCCTATAAGCTTGCGTTATCCTGCGAAAAGCCTAGGGGCAGAGTGCATAATAGTTATACAATGTCACTTTGCGGTGTATCGATTATATATGCACTCACCCTCGGTGTGAATAACTATTACATGTAATAGCTAATGACACACATTACATCATTGTAATCATCAGTAAAGAAAAGTAATAACATGTGAGAAGTACTTCATTCAGAGCTAGATACCATAAATGTATGTAATTTCAGCAAGGAAATTGTGCAACTCACAGTGATTCTGACAAAAAACTGTCCATCTGGATCTGTGCGTGCCACACTGGCTGGTGGCTTAGAACGACCATTTCCAGTAATATTCACAAAGTGTCCAGGCATTTTGACAGACTCTAGCATGACATAGCTATCTGGCAATAGATGAACTTTCAGTGTACTATTGGAATCTCCTCGACCCTAATACAGTAAATAAACTACAGTCAAATAACACTATGATTTAAGACACATTTGAGTGTATATTTGAGTCTCTGACCCAAATATAGTGAATATGTTGTATATACACTCATTGACTACAATATAATATATAAACATTTCTAATAAAACAAACCAATTTATAGTAGCTATACTTTCATTAATAAAACATTTCTTTCACAGACAATAAAAAATCAAGCCAAAATTGAAGTTCACTCTATTGATATTCAACACTATTTAGGTTGCTATGTACAGCAAAATGCTGAAGGATGGGTTATAATTCTCTTTCACCTCTTCTCTGAGAATGTAGGAAATTTTCACTAACCCTAGCACTGACTTCCTTGTTATTCAGGATAGTCACCCATCGTCCAGTATTCAGAGCTGATTGCAGCATTATAGTATCGGTACCAGTAACATGCACAATAAAGTTACCTGTGTATAGGAAGGTGAGATGATACTAATGAGTTACAAACATAACACAATTCCCCAATCTGAGGGACATAACTAGCAATACATTAATTTTGTGTACAGTATAAAAGGTATTAGAAATTAAAACAGACAATACTAAAGATACACAAACATCTGTTACTTACACTCTTTTGTGAAATCCCCATTACCAAAGAAATCAATATTATGAATACGAACTGGTAGCCCGTTACATCTAGCAACTAGCTGGACTTCGTTCTTGTCACGGAAAGCATCCTAAAAAGATAGACACTCATTTACATTCTATGGTCGTCTGTCATGTGTAGCTCACAATTTTGCACTTTAAGTAAACAAGTCCATTTATATACGTATCTATGTACATCATGCAGTTATGCAAACAGTTTAATGTACAATAAAAGTGATGAACTGGAGCTATACAATAATTACTTTTCTTGACATGGATTATACCATATATGTATATATATATACGTACTAGCACTTTACATGTAGGTGTTAACACATTAGTGAGACTTGACTAGCAAAAAGATCAGATTTTGTGTAGATCTAGGCAATGGAGTACATCTGTGGTATTTCCCTTCAATTTCCTCTCTTTTACAAAAATAATGTCTGTATGTATATAAGTATTCTTCATGATATCCATTTCTTTTCACCTTATATAGTCACTAGTTCAAGGATTTTTCTTCAGAGGTCAAAATTACTCACTAGTTTGTTGCAACCAAATACATAACCAATGTGACATCCCACACAATTTGACCTATTGATGATGGCTAAGCTATATCCTGTAAATATGTTTGCGGCATTCTAAGGTATTTGAAACATTTTTAGCTTTTATAACTACATTTTAGTTTCACTTTCCCCCATTTATGGTAAAATACCCAATACAAAATAGGCCCCATGAATCACTTTTGGACTTTCACTGAAAAGCAAGAAATTTTAAACCAAGATATTTCTTCAAATAAGAATCAATTCCACTTGGATTTTAGATAATGATAACAAAAAGTACTTGAATCCATTAGAAAAGGTTGACATACACTATGGTATTCTAAGGTATTCCCAGTGTTTTTAACTACATATGTATACAACTATATTTATAGTTTCACTTTCCCATTAAATAATCAAATATATGACACAAAGTTTAATTTAATTACAAAAACACAGATTATTCTACAACAGAACATTTCATACACGTATGTATATAGTAATGGATTAATATTTACAACATTCATTGGAGAGTGCTTATACAATATATAAGAAGACAGTTAAGGGACTAGGAATACAAGTATTCCCAGAAACAGCTGTCTGGCCAATTGGAGACTAAAGTAATATCAGTGTGAAAATGTTTAGTCTAATCCAGCATGTTTCTGTATCCTCATCAATACGTATTACATTGTCAATCATCTGACTATATACAGGACATAATGTTTTAGATCATTCATTTGCTCAAAAAGAGTCTGCAAATTTTACAGTTTCTGTTCTTGACAATGGGATGGCTAATCATTCCTATGTAGTTCAAATGTCATACCTTGTGCTTGTGAGGTTAGTTATGACGGGAAAAAAACTTATGAGGAGAGTAAACACATTTAAATAAAGGCATTTTTACTTGTAACAATGACATTAATATTTAGATGATAGGGATTTTTCTCTAACTACACCAAGTTTATCTTTGAGATGGTTCACGACTGAAGAAGATCCCAGAAACCTCACAATCTGAAGACAACAAACTGTGTCTTTAGACACTCAAAAGACTAGAGATTGACCATCCCAAAGACATTAGTGTTGCCTAGGTAACCTTACCATAACACTCAATCCGGTGTAAACACCAAAGGGAGGAGCAACCTGAGCCTGCATGACTGGAGGCTGCTGGACATATCCGGGAGGAGGGGGCTGGTGGGCTCCCGTTGGCTGAGGATAACCACCATAGGGTATACCTTGAGGGGGCGGGTACTGCTGAGGAGGTACACCTTGCGCGAGCGGGTAACCCTGAGGAGGTACACCTTGAGCGGGTGGGTAACCCTGTGGAGGTACACCTTGAGCAGGCGGGTAACCCTGTGGAGGTACACCTTGAGGTGGAAATGAGGCCTGTGGGTCGTAGGCTGGGGGTGGAGCAGAAGGTTGTTCCTGCAAGAGTTAAGATAAATAAAATCTGTAAACAACCTGAATAAAATAATATACACGACACAGTGACAATTATTCAGATAGAGATTTCTCCAGGGAAAAATTGAAGAAGTCACCGCTCCTTATATAGGCAAGGCTAGCGTTCAGTTTGAAGTAGGCATAGTGTCGAAGGGATTCACTAGACAGGTACGCATTATGCTGGTTAACTTCATTTATAGTGTATAGTTGGCTAAATTGGCGTGGTTATTGAAATATGTGTATACATCCTTCTCATCTACGGAGACTACGCAACAACCTTCACGTCATCAAACTTGGCAGAGAGGAGGAAGTCCCCCATTCCACACTATCCGCAATTGACAGAAATAAAATAGTTGGATTGTTACTACGTAAATCTAAATCCAGTATACAAGTATTCAATTAGACAAAACAAGTCCTCTAGCTTAGACTGATTGATTACCCATAGATAAACGATTACACATTGACAGTAAACCAGTAGGGTAGTTTGTACAGCTGATGATTAGCTAGTCTGCTATATTACAAGGTCAATGTAAAAATTCATCGTGAACAAAACACCAGAATAACTTACGTCAGCCATGTTAACGATCAAGGAACACAAAAGTAAGCAAGATTCACCGTACGTACGTAAATACTACTGCGAAACTAAAAACGCACCCACACTCCACACCACGTGATTTCTTTCGCTGCTAAAAATAACCAATTAGATCATTTCCCATTACAGGATGCATATTTCCGGTATGTACCTCTCAACCGTGATCGTAATGAAAGTGTACATATATGGTCTATCCTCTACTATGTATATGCATGTGTATATATAAATGTCTGTATATAATATTATATAAATTATAGAATTCAAATCTGTTACATTATTGGATCATTGGAGCACACGCTTTCAATGTTGATCTGTGATCGAGAACTCCTTCTATCATATATATAATAATAATAATAATAATATATAGTCATTATATAGTGTTGTGTTGGAAATGACAGGCTTATACGTATATGTAACACCAATTAACGATCCTTTATATGAGAGTGCCTCTAAAGACCCTCGATGCCGCTAACGCAAATGAACATCAGTTTATTATAACTTTCACTTACACACTCTAAAGAAAAGCTGTCACATCATGGTTATAAACCTTGCACTTATACCCTAATAGGTGCTATTAGTTATTTAACCTATGGAACACAAGTACATAATATATACACTCTGTTGCTGGGGCAACCAAGGGAAATTATATTCCACAACTGGTGTATAACTATATACGTATATATAACTATACTTTGGCCTCATGTTATACTTATACAATATGGGCCTTGCACTTGTATTATCAAAGTGACACTGTATAACTATTACATAGCTGGCTACTACTGGAGGAAGTTCTTCAATTTTTTTAATCTATAATGTACGAAATATGGATAATCACTAGCAGTTGATATACAAATACATCTAATGTCCCAGGCCAATGTTCACGCAATAGTTTCATAAAAGATTTGGGTTATTATTATCATTGTTATGAATTCAGGGATCTTTCTTCTAGTGCTACCAGCATCCTCAATCCTTAATAGGGATTGGTGGTCCATATTGTATTATAATGAAGAATATTCACTTCATTAATTACAGTGATCATATATGTTAGCATGCAATGCTGCATGACTATTATCAGTCACTTAGAAAGCCTGGAGAACTACTCTTAGCAATTAACTACATGCATACAATATGAAGGCATTTTAAGCAATTTTGAATGCTTACATATAAAAGTACAGTTTGCTCTATGTACCTTAATACTGGAGTAAAATGTATATCAGTATATCAAGAAGAAGATTGATGTATCTAGAATATATATACTTAAATACTTTTGCAACATGCAATTCCTCAATGACATGCAATTTTCACACCTTTTTATATGTATTTATAACGTAGCATAATAACTACTATAAAGATTCTACATAATATGTAGCTGCTTAAAGTAATGATTAGAGGCAAATTTGTCATAGCTAGAGTTACTATTTAATCCTAATTTTGTTGTTAATCCTCCCACAACCCCAGACCTGGTCCTAAAATTGATACAGCTCTGATTCTGATTGTATGGAGTGAAGGTACTCTACTATGAATAGTGGTGTGAAAGGTTAGAGGCTGAAAGGTCAAACGTCTCCATTGATCATCTTTCAGGACCTTATACTGCATCTCATAATAGAGAATAGCGCTGTCAGTCTGAGGTTGGTTCCAGAAAACATGTATACGCCAATTGTTACTTGAAATTGATTCGCGTTGCACAATGGGATACATCCGATTAGGTACTACAGGAATTACAAGTGCATTTAACAAAAAGTTAAAAGGCAATATTAATCTCTTTAATGTTGTAAACACACTTATATAATAAAGGTTATAAGCCACATGCATACCTCTGTAAGTTTCCTGAGAACGTGCACTTGAGTAGTCTCCCTCTCCCACTATTGACGATGTTTTTACTATTACATCATATCTAGTGCCAGGCTGTAGATCTGGTATAAGTGTATATGTGGATGGTGTGGGTGCTACAGTTGTCCAATTCAAGTCTCCCAAAGCTACTGATCTGTACTTAACAGTGTAGTACTGAATGGCAACATCAGAATAGGGTGGACTCCATGTGACTTTAATAGCTGGTTTAGAATTATACAGTAACCCAGAAGTAGTTAAATCCCTCACTGTATATGGAACTGTGGCATAAAAGATCAGAAATCCTTTGAAACAATGAGGTACTGTATATACGTACATACATATATGTACTGTACATACGTACACTTTACAGTGTATAGAGAACAATAAAAATTTTCTACAAAAATAGTAAAGATGTAGGGATGGCACAAAAAGCAGAGAAACAAGAAAGGGATGTTACACAGTGAAGCATTAGCTATATATGCATGAATCATACAACACCCTTGCTTGTAGGATTCATGCATAGCTAATGCTTCACTGTGTAACATCCCTTTCTTGTTTCTCTGCTTTTTGTGCCATCCCTACATCTTTACTATTTTTGTAGAAAATTTTTATTGTTCTCTAGTTTCTGTACTTTTTATGGAGCATAAGCTAGGAATTCGTGTATTTTAAACCACTTTGGTTTTGCAATGTTCGACTGAATATGACGTCATTAAAATGGCGAATTTATTGAGGTCTTGACTCTGGGGCCATGAAAACTGTCATACTCAATAATAGCGTTATCGCTCTCGCTTCTACAAAAGAATACAGCTCGGAAAATTTAGAGTATTTTCGCTTAAGAAGTAGTCCGAAGGCTTATTTCGTTTTTTAGTTACAGCGGGCGAAGAAGATGAAGAAGAAGATGAAGAAGAAGATGAAGAAGATGAAGAAGAAGAAAACGAAAATGGGAGATTTCAAAGTTCGTTCATTTGCCAACGATACACGGTCGCTTGCCTTCAAGGCCAATTTATAGCATGGCTGTTCTATATTTAACTCTACATAGTCCCGTTTCGGCGATTTTCAGCCTAATTCGGAATTTCGCTCCTATACCAATGTATGGGGAAAACGAAACAACCAGTACCATCCCTACATAGAGAGTACTACCGTACTCTCTGATAACTTAAACTTTAAGCATGACAAATTGACATTTAGATGTAATTACAGTATGCATACACATTGAGATATACATATAGGAGGTTTGCATATAAGCAATATCCTACATATGTCCAAATGAACTCTATAGATGGGATATATCTAGGGGATATATAGGAAATTCTGGATCTGAAAAATAGTCTGGGGTATACGTAGACTAGCTGGTGGTACACAAGTAAGGTGTTTTCACCAATAAAATATCATACATCTAACCTTTGTAGGTGGTTTCAGTACTAGGTGTTTCATCTCCACTTCCAATCACAGACACTGCCTTCACTCTTACATTATATCTAGTTCCAGGTAAAAGATCACTTAGTACACAAAAACGTTCAACAAGTGATAGAGATGTCCATTCAATAGAAGTATAACTTTTGTAATCAACTATGTAATATCTGACAGGATAATCAGAGGCAGGTGAGTCCCAGAACATCCTTAACTCTGAAGATCCTCCCTCAGCAGTTGGCAAAACTACTAGACCTCCTGGTCTTGCAGGGACTGTTTCATAAAAGAGATGAAATAGAGAATTTTTAAAATATCCAAAATTTATACATGTATGTGTAATTATGTAAGCAATATATATATATGTACAGTAACTTCATCCATGATATACCTTTTGCAGTTGTTTGGTAAAATGTGTATGTATTGCCTGACCCAATTACAGATTCAGCATTTATTTGTATCTCATGTGTATTGCCAGGAAGCAGGTTCTCCAGGTATACAGAGGGTGAGGTTGATGTCTTCATAGACCACAAGTTTACACCTCTTAGGGTGTATCTAATGTTGTATCTCAGTATTAGGAGGTCAGATTGTGGTGGAATAAAGATAAGATGAAACCCAGGTTTGTCATTGCTCAAGTATGGGGTAGTTGCAGCCTCAGTGATCCTGCCAGGAACTATATACAGAAGAGGCATATAATAGATCATGTTTCAGCAAACATATATAGACAAAAAGATTGTTATGCTTGCATATATAGAGAAAACTACATGTATGTACGTATGTTTACCTCTAAATGTTCTTTTATTAGAAGCAGAAGATCTCCCACTACCAAGGTCAGAAACAGCTGACACTCTGATGTTGTAGTTAGTACCGGGCTTTAAATTGTAAACCATTGCAGTTCTTTTAGTTGGGTCTATTGTCTGGGATGTCCATTCTGCAGAGGTATATTCTTTGTACTCAACAATATAGTGTGTAATAGGGTGGTCACTTTCTGGCTGGGCCCAATATACGCTTAATCCAGGTTTTCCTCCATATACAATTCTTGATACAAGGGGAGTACGAATCGCAGCGGGTGCTGAAAGTATTGACATGTAAAAATAAATAGATATTATAACACTGTGTTAATAATAATGTGTATACTAACCTTCAAAAGTCTTAACAATTCCTGAATTACCATATTCTCCATTACCAAGCACAGAATAGGCTCTTATCCTGACCTGATATCGGATTCCAGGAAGGAGTCCTGGAATAACTGCTGCTGTACCATTTATACTTGATGAGAATGTTTTCCAGTCATTAGTTCCATGTACCATATAGATCATTTCATAGGATATGATTGGGGCATCGCTCAATGGAGCTTTCCAACTCACAAAGAGAGCAGGGCTATTTTCAACTGTAAATCTTGCAACTTCAATATAAGCGACTCTTACAGGAACTATTTTTAGATATAAGAGTATTCAACTAATACATAAAACATTTTAAGCTTGATTACATATATATATATGAATGCTTTATATATATATATACAGTACATATATATAATATGTACCATTGTAAGTGGTCTGACGGTAAGTAGAGCCGTAGGGGCCAGTCCCTACATTTGAGACTGCTGCTACCCTCGCTTCATAAGTAGCTTTCACATTAAGATTGCCAAAAACAAATTGTGTGTCATTAACTAGAGTTCTTATCCACGATGATCCAGGTAAAATGGAGCGATGTTCCACTTTATAGTAAAGAATTGGCCTATCACTTTGAGGTGGTACCCAAGTAAAACGAAGTTGAGGGATGCCACTGTTACTTAACCTCTTTCTCAGTGATACTCCTACATAAGGTCTTGTGGGCACTACATTGAGGTACATATATATGTGTACATGAGTGATTGAAGTGATAATCAAACCACATGCAATTTAGTTAACCCAGGACAGCTGGCTATGATGATGACAATATTCAAATTCTCCATTCATATTTCCCCTTTTATTACACTTTGGAGTCGCCTCTAAAGACCAGCACATTTCCAGTGGGAACATGTGGAAAATGTATTATACGTATATTATATGTTACAGAATTCTTACATAATAAGACTGTATTCATAAGCTCAAAATTTATATATATACTAATCCATATATATAAGCTTTTGCTATATAAATTTCCCCCCTTCTTGATACATACATGTATATATATGTAATTATATTACATGCGTATAAAATAATCTGCTGGATTTTATAACTGCATAAATAAGTGGATGACTTAATACATTCTTACGTTAATTTTAATACAATTTTAGTGTGCAGCAACTATATATAAATTCAAGGGTAGGGATTATTCAAGGAAATATAAGTGTATGTAAAATATACATGTGCGTGTGCACATGTTATAAAGGCGAGCCACTAACCTTTAGGTTCAGGTATGTTTACTTGGGAAACTGTAGCATCCGGTTTGCTAAATAATAGTACAGCTATATTGAGAGATTATCAAGGAGCATATACATATCAATACATGTACTTGATATATATAATGAACAAAGGGAATTAATTAAGGGAGAAATAAGGGAATTAAAACACCTTGAAATAGCACACACAAAGTGACTGTTCCTTTGATGGTCATGGTTTAAGGTAAGGAATACTCAGATTATGAGTAAAATACTGTTTCTCCAATTACAGGTTTGCAAAGATAATAGGCTTTGGTATCTATGGTTATATAGCCCTGCAGCTTCCTGATCTTATACATGAAGGAAATGATATCATGTGCAAGTTCATCTGTTAAAGTCATGTGTACCTAGATGATCATTGATGCACAAGTGTGATGATCTCATAGTCCAGTGTGCTGGTGTATAGTCTTTTGTGGTACAAAGTACAGTGACCAAACCTTACACTATTTAATCAGCATTTATATATAGTTATCCTATGTATGTATATGTGTGAGTTATAGTTAATATTGCCATTTTAGATACGGATTCCTGAGCTTGAGGATATTTGTCAGGTTGCTGCATGCTGCATATAAATTCCTAAACATATATAGAGACATTTGTATAAGAGACAATACACAGGAAAGATGTACTGTTATAATAATATTAATTAAAGTAATCATCCAAAAATCATGCATATGTCTGCCCTCTGGACACCCACTCCCACTTCAAGGTGCACACAGTAAAAGGTCTTTTGCAGGTTGAATTGCAGAGTGTACAATTTGATCTTCAATCAAAGATTACTTGTCCAGTAATGGGGTATTCTCTCTCTATAGACACTTAGCCTTACCTGGTGTAGGACAAATAGGACAACATTTACCTGGTGGAACGAATTCAGTCACCTACACAGTCAACAGGAAAGTAATCAACCACTGCACAGACAATCCCTCCATCAATGCAAGCACTACATGTTCATGGATAGAGAACAGAAGTATATATAGGTATATATTTTCCTATATTATTGTAATTGACGAACAAGGGGTCAACAACACAGACTATAGTCCATTTTCCTTATATACAACACTTCCTATATGTATAGTTATTACCTATATATATGCAATGTTAGCACACCACATGTTCACTAACAGTTATATTAAATATAATTCTAATTTTACTCTGGTTTAAAAGGCTCAATTTATAGAAGTCACATGGAGCACATGGATCACATTAGTATATACCATCCTCTATGACATTACCATTTTTACAGTAGGTGTATATACATTTATCCTAGATCTTGGGCTAGCACTTTTTAACACATGCATTAGCCTCTTAATCTAGAAGAGTACCTCTCTGGACATCCACAGCCACTCCTATGTATGTAGATATTACATATGAAAATGACAAAGATTCCCAGAGTCGTGATGAAGGGTGGAATACCCAGAAACATCTGTCTGGCCCAGTTGAGAAGAGAAGGAGAAAATTCTTGTATATATCTGTATATCCTCAGCCAAGCTCTCATTAATTAGGTTTAGTTACCTATAGGTCTAAAGTAGATGTACGTATGGCATGTAAATTGGTGTATACAAAACGGTTCTCTATATTCCCACACAAGAAAGGCAGTTTCTTAACCTAGCTTTTTAAAACTGTTGTTCTTTGAGTGAAACATTCAATGATGTGAATGTATAAGTCATATATTAATTAAATTTCATTATGCCATTTCTGTATGGTTATACGTAGTATCATTGCAGATTATTGTCTTGTTTTGTTACTTTTTTTAGATGTGCTATATATTAAATTTGCAACACTGGCCATTTCTGCCTACTCTTAACAAATGTCTTCATACATTATATCACCCCTAATTAATGTTTCACAGAAGTTTAGTGTACTGGATATATCAATTAAAACTTGCATCATTAATCTTTCTAGTCATTATAAATTTAATGATGCAAGTTTTAATTGATATTCGGTAATACTGTCCAGAGTACAGGATTTGACTGGGGTGAGCAGAGTTTATGACATGCACGTACATAAGGTCTCCTCAGGACATTCAATCACATTCACTTTGAACATAGCTTCACATATTATATATACAGTACTTACTAGTGTAATTATAAGCCTACATTCATACATTCAATATATATATAATCTAGCGGAGATCTAATAAAATAAATTGATATGGCTACTAAGAGGGTACAGTATAACATATATTATAAATTCTTACCACAAAAACTATATACATATATAATGCAGTAAAAGGTCTTTTGCAGGTTGAATTGCAGGGTGTACAGTTTTATCTTCCAAAGATTACTTGTCCAGTAATGGGGCATTCTCTCTCTATAGACACTTAGTTTAGGACAACATTTACCTGGTGCAACAAATTCAGTCACCTACACAGTCAACAGCATCAACCACTGCACAGACAATCCCTACATCAATGCAAGCACTACATGTTCATGGATATAGGGAACAGAAGTATAGGTTTATTAATCTTCCTTCCTATTATGTATATGGTGCAGCCATATTTCCTAGTGTAAAATCCTATCAGGTAAAACAGTTCCTATATTATTGTAATTGACGAACAACATACTTACCTGAGGGTCAACAACACAGACTATAGTCCATTTTCTAATAACATTTCCTAAAGTAAGTACATTCCTACGTATGTACAGTTATTATGTATATGTAATCTGCACAATATTAAAATTAGGCTTATCCAATTTAGAAAGTCATGATGTATGGAGCATGTGGATCAGATTAACTTATATAAAACGATATGCATCCCTATCACGGTCTATTGAGACAGTGATCATGATCTGGCCACATACAGCTCTACAATTACTTTAATAGTTTGTTTACAAAAACATACAATTTATACTCCCAATGAATATCTGTTCTATATACGGACAGTCATAATACCTATATAATGCTTATCATGTTCAGAGTCTTGTACTGAAACCTATATAGTTGCATTATATATTTTCAGTATGGTCAATTAGAAAATTGATCATTAGTGTGGCATGTATAAATGGCTTTGATGCATGCAGCTTCTTGATTCCATTTACGTACTGTAAGTGTCTGCAATTGTATATACTGGTGTAGGAAGTGGGGCTGTAAGGCTTCCCCTAAAAATTGTGCAAGTTGTGGACTTCACAACTTGCCCCATTTCCTTTCAGAGCAGCTGGCTAAAAGCTCTGCTGAAGCTGCAGTTGTCTGAAAACATAGATAATCTCAGATTCTATGGTAGGATAGATAATGCACTAAAGCCCACTTCTCCACTCTATTTTTTCAATTAAGTATATAGAGATGCCAGACCAGCCCCACAGAGGTGTATATGGCATATAGAAATATCCAGTCTTCTTTATCCCGGCCTCACAGCGAGCAGTAACTGTACATGTACATGCATATGGTCAGCTAATGGTTACACAGCATCACACCTATGTGTACACATGCCACTGTGACACTGTATAACTGCACAGCTGTGTCATATCAATAAGACATTTTTTGTTTTTGTATGCACAGGTATTGAACCATGCATTTGCATTGCAACTGATGATACACAGTATGCAACCAGAATTAATCTCAGTGCATCAGAATTTTAAAATTTTCCTAAGGCCACATGCCCCTGGACCCACTATAGCTGGGCCTGCCCCCCAACGAAAACATCTTCCTACACACTACTGTGTATATATACACTGCCGAATGTACGTATATAACAGTGTACATGTATATGTACATATGTATATACATGTAACATAAGTATGCAGGAATATATGGCCATGCAAAGGGATACATGTGTCTGAATTCATGATCAATTGCATGCAATTCATTAATTCATTAGGTCAATTGAGTATATAACTTGGACTTATGTTTTCAAGGATGTGTGTACATAGATTATTGAAAACTCAGAGGCCTGTATCACAACATTACAAAAACACTGCATTACTATATATATCCTTACGTGCATGCATGTGATACAAATAGATTATATTAACCTTCAACCCTAGGCCTCAAGTATTATATATATATGACCATGTATCTTGCCTATAACATTCTCTAACTTCTCAGAAGCCATAGGTTAGCCTATATAATACATATATTATAGTATAGCTACATGTACAGTGTATTAGTATATAAGCTTTCCTACTATATACCCATGTACTACATACGTACCTGGTCACTGTAGTTCAACAAAATCACACATAGTCATAATACCCATATTATAAATATCCTGTCCAAAGTCTTGTACTGAAACCTGTAGTTGCATAATATATTTTTAGTATGGTAAATTAGCAAACTGAGGTTATTATAACACTTTTGTAAATTGCCTTGATGATTCTGCATAATGCTTACAATTAATATTGTTTATGCTACTGAATGTAACAGCGTATAATATTATGTATACATGCATGTCAAATTATGCAAAACTTATTCAATGTATATATATACATATATATGAAAAGGGTTAAGAGGGCCTATCAGAAGAACAGGCATGAGCAGTTGGAACAAGATGAAGAAACAGGGTCGTGATTTACTATGGGTATACGTACATATGATGAGGGAGATGAAGCATAGTCAAGTGAAGAGGCAATTGAAGTATGGAGAAACCATTTGCCAAGGTCCTGGGTGGTGATGATGAAGGAGACAGGGAGACCAGTTGCACTAAGGTGAATACAGAAGAGAATTGGCCAGAGTCTAGTCAACATCTGTGTGAGCCAATCTCTAGAGAGGAGGTATCATGGGCTCTTAAGGAGATGCAGCTCCAAGGCTTGATAGTGTATATAGTGATGGACATGATGCTAAGAGAAGGTTGTTTGAGGTGTGGGTAGCTTTGTTTGAGGCTTGCTGGGAGGATGTAAGGGTACCCTTCTTTGTAGTGAGAGAGTATTGGTACCCAAGAAGCAAGCAAAGGGAATATGTGATGTAAACACTTTCAGGGTATTTATTTAACCTCCTTGGCCAGCAAGGTGGTTTGCAAGATCATGGAAAACAGACTCTCGAGTATGGCCGAAGAGAAAGGTCTCATAGCGGAAGAGTGGGGTGGTTTTTGTAAGGAGAGAGGATACAGAGATCAATTATTGTCACTGGCGTTATTGGGACAAACAGAGATGGTGAGGAAGCCTGCAGGTTTGTTATTAGCATGCATTGATTTTGCAAAGGCCTATATATGATAAGGTGGATATGGGGCTGCAGTAGACGTTTGGAATTTTGGAATAATATATGCACATCCTTGAGTCCAAGTTAAATACTATACTCAACTAATGAATTAATGAATTGCATTACATGCAATTAAATGCACCTGCATATATAAATAATCAAATACATTTGTTTGCATAGACATATTATATATATATATATTAAATGAGTTCTTAGACTATATTTCACATGACATAATATATTATATATACTGTTACATTTGGCAGTGTATGCAATTGCAGACATGAACACTTACGTGGAATCAAAAAGCTGCATCAAAGCCATTTACAAATGTTATACAGTAACTGATCATTGAAAATTTTCTAAATTACCATAATGAAAATATATTGCAACTATATAGGTTTCAACACAGGAATTTGAAACCTTCTGTTTACAATGTAATTTACACATAGCCATAAGACCCACATATCATGTTCAAAGTCTTGTACTGAAACCTATAGTTGCATTATATATTTTCAGTAAGGTAAATTACCAAACTTATCAGTTAGTGAAACCTTTGTAAATGTCTTTGATGCATGCAGCTTCTTCAGTGTCTACAATTATATATGCTGCCAAATGTAACAGTGTATATGTACATACATACAATGGAAGTTTGAGCGGCTAGTCTGCTAATAAGTACTCCCAAAAGCAAAACAAGTAGTTTGAGTTTAAAAAACTCCTGCGCCCCCAGCAAACTCGAACCACTTGGCTTATACATTTAGTTGCATGTAATGCAATTCATTAGTTCACTAGTTGAGTATAGTATATTTAATTTGGACTCATGTTTTCAAGGATGTACATAACTCAGAGGCCTGAATTACATTATATAATTGTATTACTATATCCTTGTTGTATAGGTTATATATATATAACCTTCAACCCTAAGCCTCAAGTGTTTTATGACCACCTTGCCTATATATTCTCTAACTTCTCAGAAGCCATAGGATAGCCTATATAATACACATAGTACTATAGCTACGTGTATACAGTGTATATAAGCTTCCCTACTATATACCTATATATGTAGCTGGTTACTGATCATGAAGTTCAAAAAAGTCTAAACTATCAGTTTTATATACATGTATACATATAAACATAGCCATACTACCTATATGTCTATCATGTTTAAAATCTTGTGATTATTGTATAGACTATTTACAGATAAGTAAAATAGCAAATAGTATATAATAATTTAACAGGATCAAACCTCAGGTTTCAGAGAGCATGCAATCTATTCGAAACTCTTTGAACTGCCAGGTTTCAAAAGGTATAAAAGTTTGTAAAACTAGGTGAAGGGGGCTGTAAAAACTTGAAACCCATGAAATTAATCTATTAGCACATATACTTGAGCACCCTTTGAAACCTGGCTGTTCAAGAAGTTTCAAATTTATAGGTTTCATACCATATTTAACCTGAGATTTGATCCTCTGAAAAGCTGAATGTAATTAAATGGATTCATTTTCTTATATAAGAAGCAATCATTGACAAGTCACAATACATGATCTTGGAGATATCACAGAACCCAGAAGCTTAAATTCAGCCAGCAACAGAATCAGCAGTCTTTACTTCTGTCTGTGCTCCAGATATGAAGATCTTGCAATTGACGGTGCTAGTATTGATAACTCAATTATGGCTAATGGGTGTAACAGGTACAGAATCTGATCAAGAGGAGGGAGACTTCTATCTGCCTACAGGAAATTGTCAAGTATGGATTTATATTGTTTAATATATTAAAGTGTCACGTGTATGTACTTTTAAGTAAAAAACACAAGGCCAAGCTGGGGCCCATAAATCCCAGGTTGTAAATATTTTGCTTCTGCAGATATATAATGCAACTTATATGATCTTTGCAGCATGTAGAGGGTTGTCTTTACAAATACACGGTAAATCAATTTAACTTTGATGGAAACGAACAGCTTAATGTTACCTTTAAGACAGATGTTACTGTGTCTTGTGAATCAAGTGAGTATAATAGGTATATATACTGATATTTAGTAATTATATACATTTTTATCCAATTGCCATTGCTGGAAGGACATTTTCTACTGTATATAGTGTGCATGACTCTATAAATTATCATATTGCTAATACGTATATAATACAATTGTATAAAAAATTAATTCATGTACAGATTGTTCATATATCTATACATATCTGATATGCATGCATGTGCATGTTAAATTGATCTATCAGTTTCATAACAAACATATGTATTTGTACATGCAGCTGGAAGGTACAAAATGATAGATTCTATCCTGTATTGCATCTCACTAAACAGGGTATTTGTAAGTGTCACTGGAATGCATCTTTTTGAAAATTCAAGGTAATATATAAAGTTTTGTTATTAACTACTATTCAGTATATAGATGATGCAAATACATAATCTACAGATGCATAGAAAATTGGTATATTTGTAACTTCGATCATATATTATACGTATATATATAGAAAAGTGTATGGCATATGTCTTATAATTAGATTATAAATTAATTCATGTATAAATACAGTATAATGTTTACATATAAATATATAGAGGCCTATATAGACATACGTATATGTATAGGTATATACAAGAGCTACATGAACTCTTTCCAATTGTTAAAATTTACTGTCATTAGGAATTAGACAAAAAGACCATGTATCTTTAGATGCAAATTGTCCGAATCATTAAATTTAACCATGCACTATAATTTATATAGAACTGTTATTTAACTATGTAATTAATGCCATGTACCCTTGAATGAAAAACTGTGTATTGCAACCTATACAAATACCACCATTTTGTGTATAGTCCTGCAGTACCACATGCAGGTATATATAGTAGTCATATACTCATAGCATACATACATGTTTATCTTCCTTTTGAAATGTATTAGTAGTAATAGCTCTGATGGCACTGATGGTGGTGAACTTAGTGATAAAATATTTGAAAAAAAGTTTTGCTTTGTCCAATTAAATGATGGACAGATTGCTGAAGTTATTTACCCGGAAGAAGAAGATGTGAATATAGCAAACATCAAAAAAGCAATAGCCAGTGCTTTTCAAGCAAACTTTGCTCAAGAAAAACTACGAAGAGAAACAGATGTGTCAGGCATTTACAATTCTCATTACGAGTAAGATTGGGATATATGTACCTTTATATATTATATGTTGTACAGTCCATTTTATTAGAAGTTTATTCCCAATTTACAGAAAAGGAGGGCTAATTAAAAATTCTACTAAGTATTTATAATTAAACTCCTAAAATTCCCTTAATATGATAATAGGACCTTATATTGGACTGTATGAAATATTAAATTAATTATTTATTTATTTACATTATTATATATAATATAAATTGTAACTTGCAATAGATATAAAATTTACGCATTAAATGCTCAATCATACCAGAAATTTGTCTGTACTATATAGAAATAAGCTGACACCATGCTCAATGTCAAATCCACGATCCACTAATATGGTGTCTCCTGATAAGAGGTTCTTTAAAATTCCACAATTCTCTGTTAAATGTTTATCATTTCCTCTTCCTACCAATACATCCAAATGGAACTAATAATGCCATTTATTTGGCACATAATGAAATGAAACGAATGTATATATATGTTAAATTTTATGTTGGCTCATCAGTATGGCAATACGATGGAAGTTTTGAGTGGAAATCTGTTGATAGTTACTGCTAGAAACTAAAGAGCTTGTGGTTTCCTTATCAACAGATAAAGGATACAGCCAAAGTGTGGGTGATTACTAAATATTAAAAATAGGCGACTTTAAGATCTGAATCTTAAAGCTGTGATGGGCTCATCATTATATATACTCTGGATGGTGGGGTAAAATCTAGAGTCAAATGATAAAACAATCTAATACTAACCCAAAATGAATGTAGTTATTGCTTCTTATAGTTTTTTAGGTGAAGGTTCAGATACATTTACTAGAACAGTGACTACTCCCGATATCGAGGAGTTGTCAGGAGTTTCACCTGAAGAAAACCTGCTAGTAAAGTCGTTTTTCAAAGAGGACAGTGCTACATTCAACAACAGAGTCCTCGTGCAAGCTTCAGGACATACATTTCTTTCATTAGATGAAAACTCTGATGTTGAAAAGTAAGAAAGCAATGTAGTGATTTTATACAAATGTTTGTTAAATAAAATGATATATATTTTGCATATTATATATCTATAAATTGTCCAAGAACTTAAGTGCATACGTATATACATATGCATGTAACTTTTCTTTTTATCTTTAACAGTATGACTACATTAGAAAATGATGGATATTCTGAAGACACTTATAATGAAAGCTTTAACTTGGGAAATAAATTCTCGATGGGTGGAAGCTATAAATTAGTCCAAATTCATTGTCATCAGCCATCTGAAGAATCTATAGTTGTTGGTGCTAGCAAGAGATCACTACAGCATGAGCATAACAAAAGGATGAGTGGTCTTAAAAAGCATAACATAATGGCCAATTTCAAAGAAGGTACACATGCATTTGTGCAGTGTTAAATACCTAAATATTATAGAGATGATTCATATACATAGCTATATGGATGGTTCATTTATATGCGTATATATATATTAAATATATAGTACATAAATATTATAGGGATGATTTATATACATAGCTACGTATATATACGTACTGTATATGGATGGTGCATAAAGTATAGATTTCTTCAAACTATTATATTCTTCTGTAAATATAAACTTCCTTCTCTAAACTTATATAGTAACTGTAAGCAAAGAAGATATTGCTTGGCTAAGACACTCAATTCCATCCATTCCAATTGCCTTGAAGCAGCTTCATAAGGATCCCACACAGATTAAACTAGGTACATTGCCCATACTGAATCAGTCTGTGCATGAATGTATTATATGCATATACTCATTATACTCATCCCTATATTCAGTGGTTGTTTCTATAACCAGCACTAATTTGCATTATACATTAGTATATCAGGATTCTTAATTAAAAGACTATCGTATAAAATTTTGCAGAAATATTACAGTCTCTACATGTTCAAAAAAGTTTAAAATATTACCTGTGTATCTAATTATTTTAAAGATGTGTATATTATTAGTTACTCTAACATGTAACTTGCACTGTACTTATCTAAAATATACAAAAATATATATTAATAGAAAAATCAGGCTGGTTAATTGCATAATACATATAAAAATTACAGCCACTCACTGTTCGGCTAATTGAACTAGATTGACAAAATTTGAGTGGATTTTGCAGTATTTAAGCAAAGTGTTGTATTCCTATAATACTGATAATATTGTCCCAATAATTTATGTCTATAAACTTTATGACAAGAAATTAACACATGTAGGCCGTTGACTACCCCTAAAGGCCAGAAATGTGGCTTTCAGGTTAAGTTGATTGTAGCATTTTGTAATTTGCACTGTGTAGTACTTGATTGTAGATATTAAGTAGGTTATAGATATTTTTTAATATAATATATTAAAAATTTACTTTTTAGTGAACACAATTAAAAATCTGCTGATATATGAATCACAGTATGATATGCCATCTGACTTTAGTCCAGTCATGGATGACCTTATCATATATTTTCATCAGGTTAGCAAAGTCTACTTTATTCTAAGATTATTTATGTGGCTCATGTATGTATAATATATAATAATGACAATGCTCTGTAAACGTTTTTATATACGTATATACAGATTATAATTTTGTTACAATATGCATGTAAGTTAATAGCCCAGAGGCAAGGACTATAGCCAAAATTTAATATGAGGGTGAGGTGGAACCGTGGCCAAGTAATTATAATTTGGTGGAAGCTATATAGTCTGAGGCGATTGGCTATATATAACTGATTTATATATATCCCATTGCCATGGCTTTTGAACAGCCTAGGAGGAAATTACTAAAAAGGCTAAGGAATTCATAAATTTACTTCTGGTACTAAAGAAATGGCCAATAACTAAGAAAACAAATGCAAAGATTTACTTCACTTTCTGTATTAACTAGTTCATGCTGTATATCCTATTAATCAGCAATTCACACTGTATATGGTAGACAATGACCCCCATTATCATTACATTTCTGTGGCAATGTGGTATACAAACATTATAAATACATAAATTGGTGGTTCTACTATATATATGCGTAGATATGGTCAGGGAAGAAGGAAAGTGATTTTGAAATGAGAAAAATACTTTACTCATTACTGGTAGCAGTGAAGAGTATAAAAGCTCAAGAAGTATGATAACCCAAGATGTATTAGTAGTTGTACATATATCTATATGTAGATCGAGAGAGAGAGAGAGAGAGAGAGAGAGATCTAGAGAGAGAGATTTATATACTTACTGCCCTATACTCCTGCTAAAAATAAGTATAAAGTTACAGTAATAAGTACAACACAGAAAGAAAGTTAATTTTAAACTCAAACTATACTTGTTCTCTTAATCCACAATCGAGACTGTTTATATACATTATGTGAAAAACGTACATGATTGCATTATGGCAATCCATAATGTATGCAGGTGCTAAGGGATGCTTTGGTTGAATTACGAAATAATTATGAAGAATATGAAGCAAAAGAAATTGAAACATTGCAGATTAATTTGGCCTTTCTTCCTGGAGTAACAAGGACTACAGTTGAAGTTTTAGCTAATTTAATTCAAAACAATGATCCCCTGTTATTAGTTCTAGGATCAATGGCTAGATATGCTGATGAGGTAAGTAAGGTTGTAGCTCCAGCTAAATCTGTATATTTTATGCAGCTTTCAATTATATGTAGATTGAAATAAAGCAACTTATTTTTGGTAAGTTAGAGAAGCTACTCAGTGACACAAAGAAAGATGAAGATTCGTTTGAGTCAATCACTAACCTGATTTATGCTTTGGGTAATACTGGAGTGGACAACACTATACAAACTTTAGAACCATATGTCCAACATGACAATGAAGATATTCAATTTGCAGCCATAAGTAGCTTACGAATGCACACAAGTTCTAAAAAGACCCAGGAAATTTTTGAAAAGTTATTAAACATAACAAACCAAGAACAGGTAAGGTATAGTATATTCATGCATATATGCTTGTGCATAGACTTTGATAATTTGGGTGCTGTTAAGTTTTTCTATAAACTTCACAAATATAGGTAGTGGAAGTCATAGTTAAAACCTTGATCTCAGGAAAGAGGGATCACAAGCAAAACACTGAGGAAGAAGGGAGTTCTTTTAATCTAAGTTTAGCTATTGTAAATGCAGCTTTGAGAGTACAAAACCAAGAACTCTATAGATTGGTAGAAGCTTACCTTCTAGAGGTAGGTACTGAAGAATGCTGGAAGCTTATCTTAATGATGTGGGACAATGCTCTGGTTGATCCAATATTTGAACAAGATATTATAGAACACGAGAATTACACAGAAGTGAGCCTACGTATATCCTTATTTGGTGTCAATGTATTATTGAAATATATATCTTTGTATTGTATGCATAAAAAATATAGGGCCTACAGATGCTAGATGTGAAAATGTAATTGTCCATGATGTGCCATTTACTCTACATTATTGCTACGTAGCTCTATGAATATATAAATGTGATCTTGTTAATCTGAATTAATGTCTCAATGTCAAGTATTTGCTGGTAGCAGGAGCACTACATATTTAATATTTAAACTTGTTTGTAGCTATCCTAGGAGTCAGAACATTTTGTAACTTAAACTGGTTATTACTCGATTGTAGTGGTAGCTGTAGCGTATATGTAAAATGTTAACTCTTTCAGGCTCTCTGAGATACCCAAAGAAATACCATATAGTTATACTACTCTTTGGTGGCAGGCCAAACATTTACATTATTTCACCAAATCTTGAAATGTTACATTTCCTTGTTACGTATGTACTAAAAAGAATTACTACAAAGCCACTCAAATGCAATATATGGTGATTTATGTACAATATATGTATAACCTATGTATAAGTGTCAGCTAGCCAATTATTGTGTAAATTTGTGGGTAAACCTGACAAATATAAAGCATCCCACATACTGTACACACTGTATGCAGTCCAATGGTTTTTTAAAATTGAAATTTACGGGAAAATGGAAGCCTAATTAAAATTTTTGCTAAATTTAAGTCATGTACAATTCCCTTAAAATGATAATATATATTGTGAACATTTGCTTCACTTGACCATCCTAGGAGTTGTACAAGTAAATATATTGTAACTTGCAAAGTATAGGAATGGCCGGAAAAATGGCCACTGTATTTAATGTAATATTAATTATACATATTAGTATGGAATAAATCATCGATTCGCTTTTCGGTTATGTTCGACTATTTGCAGTCATTTTTGTATGGTGTTCTAAATGCCAAAATGAATTTCGATGTTCTACAACATCACAAAGTGGTTAACCAGCAATAGGCCCAATTCCAAATTCATTCTTCTTAATTCTTTTTCTAACAAACTAACGCTTACATGCAAACTTATGCCGATACAAAATACAAAACTTGTGTATTGTTAACTCAAAATTGATTTTGAGCATATGTCATCTTGTAACTTGCACACAAAGCCATTATAACATCTGCAGTGTTAATATAATGTAAACAGCCATGGTCCCATATAAGTTATTTAATTGGAATTATTGGTGAATATATTTTTCCAGGTTCGAAAACGTAGGGGATCCGACTGGGATGAATATAATAGTGATTTTGATGTAGTTGCAAGCTACAGTTCCAGAAGAAGTGATGTCATAACTTATCCATCACATAAAGCATATATCTATGGCAAGAGATATGGTGTATCTAAAGTATATGCTGCTTTTGGAATTGGAGGTTTTGCAGGAATTGCAAACAATGGGCAGAAATACAAAGTATATACATAGGATGTATGCTATATTTGTTTAGCCATATTATGAAAGCCATGCATTATCCATTTTGCAGATATTTGCAAAGGTTGTTGCCAAAGGACATGCTTTTGGACGGACAGCTACAGCAGTTCATATAGAATTTTTAAGACAAAGATCATATAATTCAGTCTATCAAAAAATTTATGTCAAAATAGTTGGACAGGTACTGCATAATGAATATGGCTCTGTTTCTTTGGCTTGTGTTACTGGAAGCAAAAGCTTGGGAAGTGCAAGGATCAATCTGTTTAGCTCTTCATTTAGTGTTTTCATATATGTTGGATTCTTGAGGTTTTACATGAGTGTAAGTTAAAATTGTTATGAATAAGTATTACGTATAATATATAACATTATATTAATAAATTAGATTATTAGATTATTAGAATGATATAATAGGTATTTAATATTTGTTTAATCTTTTATGGGATTATATAGTTTTGACTTATTGGTTAAATGTTAACAAAAAAGATATTATATGTATATACATATGGATTGATGGATTTATTTTACACTCATTATATATATCGTATAAATATTATGTAGATGAGTGTGGTCCTTTCAGGAACATTAAATTACTGTGCATGTGAGAGGAACTATGCTGCCTGTGGATCAGTTGTACCAAGAATAACATTGCAACCATCAGCAGGAGCAAGTGCTAGTTTGGTTGGGGTTGTCAGAGGGGGTATTGAAATATCGGGAAACTTTGTGTATGAGGTTGAACCAAAATTCTGTATCAAAGTTGATTTTCAGCCTAAGCTAACTCTTTCAAATTGCTTGCAAATATACAGTGGCTGGCCAAGCTGCTACGTGGATCTTTTTGCTTATTATCAGACTAGGAGTATAAGAAGGAGAGGATGGCGTGTAAGTCTCTTGAAAGATGAAAGTGAAATCATTTTTTCACTACAAGTTATACTCATGCACTCTTTTTTGCTCTCTCACGCATTATAATATGTGTGTATATATGTATGTATGTATGTATGTATGTATATATATGCGCCCTCGGAACTCATGATCATGCTTCTAAAATCCATATACACCTCAGCCCCGAGGTATGAGTGATATATACCCTGTCGTTGGGCCTTTTTTTTGACGGGACTTTCAATCGATTTCAAGATGGCTCAGTTCAGCTTCTGTTCAGTTCAGTTGTTACTGCTAACCTCTGCTTTATTGTTATTATAAGCTTGGTGGTGTGTTTACTTCAGCTTCGTGAAATCACCTACCACCTTCCATATTATTATATGGGCAGGATTTAAGAAACCGATGCAGGTATATCCCGGTGTCACAGGATATTTTATCCCCCGTGTATTTTATCCGCCCGGATAGTATATACTATCCGGGCGGATAAACGAAACTAGGAAATTTTATCCTACCCTATATAGGATAATTTATCCTATACTCTACGATTTAAGCGTATCATCAGATACATAAGAAGCAACCTTGGGCTGAAAAGGGGATACGATTTTAGGATTTTCAGCCATCCTCACGGCTAACGATAAGAGAGCATTGAGACAGCAGGCCGAGAAATTTGATGAACGAAACAGTGTTCTATTTCGAAAAACCGTGAAGAATGACACAGAGGTGGTGATGCAGCGAGTGATCACAGCTTATTATTATTAATTAACATTCATGTATATAAATGTTAATTAATAATAATATTATGCAATATGGTTGTGGTTGTTATGGTTGTATGGTTATGCAATTTTACCACACACAGTTGCCCTGGCAACGGAGTATATGTATGTATGTATAATTTATTGAAATACGTAGATATCGATAACCTGGAGTGACAAAAAAAGGTGGAATGCACTGTCAACAAGGTGGACTTTGTCCAGTAGCGGAAGGCATCTCACATACAACTCCTGCTCAGCATCTATTAGCTGCACATGTAAGTAACAATTTAGTAAAATCATGCATGTGGTATATATATACATTATAAATAGTCTGCTATATACGTATGTCAGAGTGTACAGTAGTGTCTATACATATATTGGGATAGCCAAAAAACCAGGCTAATCTATTCAATGTATTATATTTATATATCAAATATCATCTCATATAACAACAATACACTTTTTGCTTACATTCAACCTTCACTGCTCTGTATATGAACATTAATTGTTTGCAAAGTAGTTAAATAGAAATACATACACCGTTGCCGATTTATTAAGTGTTAATTGATAATTTCATTAAGACAGCATCTTGCATAATACATATTAAAGGTGTGAATACATAGCATCTGTATGTGATTCCAATTACTGAACTGTTATCTATGTATTACAAATTTTGTTTCAAAAAGTAATTATTATAAATTTATTATTAGGACTGTTCTCATGGCGAAGATGCAAGTGCTGTGTGCTACTAATTATAGTTTAGGAAAGTTTTCTGCATGTATAACCTGCAGTTTACTCACTATTAAGCCAGTGTGAAAACATTTAACTACTTATATAGATTTAGGCCATTAAGAGTGTGTATCCAATGCAAAACTTTAAAGAATCTTAATTCACAGTGTCATGGTTACGAAATGTATGCTGCATGATTAGTAGGGAATTGCAAAAGTCAAATATTCAGCATGCACTCTCCAGGCAATCTGGATCTTTCCCTCGACCTGAATTTCAACTCAATCTCTGTCCTTGCATGCTGCATCCTTTACTAATCTACAAATAACTTTGGGCTTGTTTAAGCGTAATAAGCATTCACAAATTAAGCTAACAGCTAAAAAATCTAGATTAAAATGAAATTTGTGGTGCTGAGACTGCTATATAAATTGAAATTAGTATTTATTCATACTGTATAATTTGACTAACAATATATATAAGTTTTAGTAAATGAAATCACTATCACCAGTATATATAAACAAGTCTTAGAGTTTTTCTGCATAATGTTTGCTACAAAATCACTAAGGCACATGATGTTATTATATTAGAAATACTTCAATGAGTCCAGGATTTCCTTGGGGCATATTAAATCTGAATTAAGAACAGAGAATATAATAATATTATATGTTTACATATAGGAACAACAAACGGTAAATATATATTTTAGATGGTACATCTTTCGACTCTTGAGCGTCTATATAAAAGGCAGTTTGGCTTGATAAATCTTTTGGTCGAACGTTTCAACCCTGAGGGTCTTCATCAGCGACTAATGGATAGAATTTTCAGTGGTCCTTTTATGGACACCAGCCAGTCGCTGATGAAGACCCTCAGGGTCGAAATGCTTGACAAAATATTTATCAAGCCAAACTGCGTTTTTGATGCTCGAAAGATGTAAGAAGAAATCCTTATTCGATTAAACTAAAAATATATAACTAATAACATTACATACGTAGGACAAAACTTGATGGACTATGTACACACCATATTTGTATGTTTGTGACTACATACTGTATATGTATATCATTAGTATTACTAGTGCATACACTTATAATGCAAGAGCCTTGCTTGAAAGCAGGGCAGGTGCGTATACTGATAACTATAATAATAATGCGCATGGAGTATTATTATGAAGAACTGGGAAAATGTAACGATGATTGTGAATGTTTTGAAGGGGTTAGTGGAAAAAATAGAGTCGCGCATGTGACATCTTGTTCTGAACAATTGATTCACACATGTAACGTTAAGAGATGTCGAATTTACATGAATAGTACACTCACGGACATAGCATTAAGATATAAAAAGAACAGTACAGTAGACTTGCGCACAAAACATTGCTGCGATTTACACGTCGTTTGTTAATCAATCCAGTCTTCGTAGTTATGGCAATGAGTTTTTGCTCACTCTTGTTAACATTGAGTGGTATGCCTGAATGTGGGCATCCCTGGACCCGAGGGAGCAGTGTTTTGGGCAGGGACACACCAAAATGGCTGATGCGGGCAGATTTTGACTGCTCAAGAGCAAATGGAGAACGTAATGAAGATTATGTCACAACGTACACCTACGTATAAGAAGCTATGTTGAGCAGGTGCATGACAATCTAACACGTCCTGGCTGATGAGAATCCTTGCATACTCAAGGTGTCAAAAATTGAATGCTATGGATTATATGTACAGTGGAACCTCCCATAACGGACACTCTGAAATGCAGACAACCTCCACACAACGGACATGTTAAATGGTCCCAATTGATTCTCTATAGAAACCAATACATTCTTACCTTCGTTAATGGACACTGGACAGCGGTCACTCGTCAGTGTAACTTCGAACCGAACCCTTGATCAGTAAAGCATTCCGAGCGATTTCGTATGGTCCAGATTAAAAACGTATACCTTTAGTAATTCGTTTGGTTTATGGAGTAGCTAACTGGTTCAGCGGCAGATATTATTCAGTGAATAATATCTGCCGCTGAACTTTCAAAATGAAGAAGAATTGCATGAATTAATCAAATGTTATAGTGTTTGTAGCTATAGAATATATACAAAGAAAACCCTAATTTGGACTTCCTAATCCCCATATAACTTGTTGGTGTGTATTAGTCTCACATAGCCAGACTGCTATTTTGCCTCCATATTTTCTTGATGATGTCACATGGTTGGCAAAATAGGGTCTGGTGAATAGCCTATACTGTTTTTTTGTTCTGGGGGTGTAACTAATTAGTAACTTCTGTTAACAAAACGGTTAGAAACGAAATCACTTTGCAAACATTGGAAAGTTGGCGCTTTGCAGTTTGATCAATTAGCAAACTCATGTACAGCATCATAAATTCTGACAACAATTTCGAAGCAACAAAGCTCCATCGTGCTGCTCTCTATAGCTGGCAAGTTCCAATTTTCGAAACCTTTCTCGGTTACCAATGCGTTATAAGGTATGAATGTCATTATTACCATGGTAACTGAATATTAATGAACCACCAAGTTATGGTGGATCAGAACAACAATGGTATAGGCTATTCACCAGACCCTATTTCGCTGACCATGTGACGTCATCAAGAAAATATGGAGGCAAAATAGCAGTCTGGACTGTGCGAGACTAGGTGTGTATTTATTGCATTATATTTATAATTTTCATGACCATGAGTCTAATATAGTGTCACTATATAACTGGTAGCTAGCTGCTATTACACAATTAGTTGTTTAGAGGGTGATTATGGGCCAACCTCTGAGAAGAGGACAACCTCTGAATAAAGGACAAGATGGTGGGTCTGAGCATGTCCGTTATTTGGAGGTTCCACTGTATATATATATACATAATCAAGTACCACACAGTGCAAGTTACAAATGAGAAAATTATCTAGTAACTGAACAATATTTATTACTAATATGCCAAGGGCCAAGAAGAGTTGGAGGGAGCAGGAGGGGGGAGAGACAGACAGATATACAGAGGAAGATCAATCCTCTGTCAAGAACATCACATATGCACTGCCCAAAGAAATAAACAGTGGAAAAGAAATGTGAAATCTGTCTAATGCAATGCAATACCTTATATGATTTCTCTTCAGGAAGCTAATCACTGCACTTTTCACTTTAGATACTCCTCTATAGCTATGATGTCCTTTGCCAGTTATGACTTCAAAGTACTGATCTAAGCACATAGGTATGCAGGATATACATGAAAATGGTCTTGCTAAAGATGCAGTTTATTATTTGGTTTTCTCCTATAAACAAACATTTGTCAGTTAGCTCATAATTACACATACATATTGATCATGATACAGAAATGATGCTGACATTACCAAACTGACCTCTGAATTCATAAAGCTTCTCTTGTACAACTTGAAGAGCTTCTTCAACATGCAGACCATGAAGATCTACTTTGTTTCTTTCTGGTAATCTCGACCGGTTTCTGTATAAAAGTGGACATGTAAAGAAATCTACAGTTGCTACTAAGTTTTTATAAATAACAATATTATTAACCAACACTACCATAGTGGCATTGACTTTGCAGAAGAAATAAATGTACAGGCTATGTAAATTTTGATTATCTGACATGTACATTATCTGGAAAGCCATTTTATTATGCAACCAATAAAAATGACTATTTGAGGGCAAAAGTGATTATATTAAATATACAATGAAAGCATGTACTTTTTGTAAATTAGCTCAGCAGCTCTTTGATTAGCTTCCTTCATTTTCTTTCCATGCTCTCTGCCCTAGATGTTAAAGGAACAATAAACATTACATGCAGATACAACTGGATATGTGTACTTAGTACTCCAGCCTTACCTGTTCAGCATAAAAGCTTGCCAATTGACTTTGCTTGCCTTTCCAAGCAGTAGCTGCCTTTGATTTCTCAGTTCTGCTTGCAAATTAGCTTCAGCCCTGAAGTCCTTGTAATTAGGATCCTCAAACTCTTGATAGTAGTAGCTACTTTCATCACTTTCTAAAAGCACATATGTACATAGATACAGTTTTAGCATAATGAGTGACTATGTGTATATACCAGATACAAGTATAGGATATGTTAAGGTATATGAAAAGATAAACTGTAGGTCTTATGAATCATCTGAATGGCTAATGTTTTTACACTCACTACACTATTTCCCATTGTATACAGGTATATAGTAGAATAGTATAAGAGTACATAACTGCCTCAAAGACAATCATAAAGAGTAGTTAAAATACACAGCAAAATCATGTACGTAGGAGTTAAGCTACAGGTTTGAGTTAGTTGTATATTTAATAACTTTTATATATCTTTAAGATGGTTCAACTTTTAGTCTTTTGAGCATCTAGAGACGTAGTTGATTCTTTTAGGGATTTGGAGGTTTTGACAGAGAAGTTAAAAGTACATTATTAATCAGATTTATATACGTTCTAACTACTTTTGGAATTAAATTTTGATACTGGTTCAAAAGGGATAACAACCACACTGTAGTATGAGGTGAGGCTGACCATGACCCCACATGCATATTTGATACTTTCCTGGTATTGAAGAACCTACACTTAAGGTGAACATGGGAATGATTATGAGGAAGGAAGTCACAGCTCCAGGGGTGATAGCAATGTGTATGGTGAAACACAAAGTGAGCACCAGACTGTAATCAATTGCTTTGGAAAGCTTGGCATTTGGTCACAGTGAAGACTACTATAGCAGCTACTCAAGACCCAACTGATACAGAGGACGCTCGGTAAACACTATTGCATAGTCCAGCCATCAAATGTTCATTACATTACACAAACAACTATTTACATGTCAGTAGCCTGTTGTACATTGAAAAACCTGGCCTACAACATACGATCCGATTGTTTATCAAATACCTTCCTTAATTTAACTAAGTTCAGTATATGCAGGGTACGTATTGTGTCTTTCACCAACCCTTGTCGTAGTGTATTGGACTCGAATGTTCACTAACAGCTTCCTGATTCTAAGGAGGAAAAACAGTCATGCAATGCAGTAAATATTCTTGTCAAGAAGAATTTAACAACTATGCATATAAACATATCTACTTTGTGCCAGGTAGAAATGACCAATCACATTAATTCTAACATGCTAGGATTAAGTTGTTCAAGGAAGAACAACACTGTATGCATTAAAAAAGTCATACATATATGCAGACATCTCACAGAATCAATTAACAATTTTGAAAAAGAAGCAACAACAAAAACAAGTATAATTTATGACCAACTACTATATATTGGAATTTGAATGCATGTATCTAGATTGCGAGTTTTGCCTGCAACCGCAATTTTTGAGATACATTGATTTGGCACCTTAGTAATTCGATCCATATACTAATCTGTATACTTAAAGCTTCATCTCACAATCTTTTAACCACCAGTTATGTACATGTCAGTAGTTTGTTGTACAACAAAGCCATGAGGACATAAATGTGAATTGGTAGTGTTATTATATATTAATATTGAACCTCACAATTAAAACCTGGCCTACAACATACGACCTAATTGTTTATCAAATACCTTCCTTAATTTAACTATATGTATGGTATTGTGTCTTTCACCAACCCTTGTCGTAGTGTCTTGGACTGGAATGTTCACTAACAGCTTCCTGATTCTTAAGGAGGAAAAAACAGTCATACAGTAAAAGATTATTGTCAAGAAGAATTTAACAAATATGAATATAAACATATCTATTTTCTGCCAGGTTAAAATGACCAATCACATTAATTCTAACATGCTAGGATTAAGTTGTTCAAGGAAGTAGAACACTGTATGCAGTAACAAAAGTCATATATACAGACTCAGTTTTAAAAAATTTAAAATTTTCAAAAAACAAAAAACAAAAATAAGTACGATATATGATCAACTATTAAATATTGGAATTTGAATGCATGTGTCTAAGTTTTGTCTGCAGCCACAATCTTTTGAGGTACATTGATTTGACACCTTAGTAATTCAATCCATATACTAGTCTGTTTATTTTAAGCTTCATCTCACAATCTTTTACCTACAAGTTTTTCTTATACCTGCATTCAATCTCAATCTACTACCCTTGCATTCAATTCCAGATATATGGTATGTATCATGATTTGAAGATGGGAATTAGAACCCAATCAAATTAATAGCACTACCTGCCACTTGAATTTGGAGAGTGACTTTCCACAAAATTGGCCACATATACGGTACAGTGCATAAAAAAGGTAACGGTAACCGATTAAAAGGTAACCGCTAGAGGTTAAAAGTTAACGGAATCGTTAACTGGTAATAGTTAACTGTTAACCAAAAATCGTCTAAAGTTAGAGCTGTGTAAATCGACACCTCGAGCTGTTAATCGTTTACGTAATAGGAAGATATTCAAAACATATGAGATGGTCAGTATAGGCTATGATATACGGACGTATACAATACAATTATGGCATTCCATATCTTTGTCTTTGTTTTGATTGTGACCTGTTCCCCTGCAATCAATCGTCCTTTTGCTCCTTTCTCTCTTCTTATCTTCTTTAACGGTTCTAACTTTATCCATCGTTATTCAACAAGTCTCAGATTTCACACTTTATTCGCTGCGCATACACAAGTTATCTACACCTTTCGATGTGTAAATTAAGTTAACTGTTAGCAGTTAACTGATACCACATAACGGTGAATCGGTAACCTCTAATGGTTAAAGGTTAAAAGTTATTAACGTTACCTTTTTTATGCACTGTACCGTACATGTACATTATGTGCCTTAATAGTGTTCAACGTTTGTATTTGTGTGTGTGTGTGTGCAAAGAGTCTACCTTTTTTGAGTTGACAGGTTTAGGATTATCAGATTCCTTGAACACAGAGACAGTTTGTTGTTCTCTTCTTTGAAGGATCAGGTTTCTCCTTGCATCTGAAGTGTTCATGCTAAATGCACAAAATTAAGAAAAACGTGCGTTATAGAATAATCTGAAACTAGTAATAAAACATTCCTACAGCCACTAGCTAGTGAGGTTGGATGATGGCACAATTGGTGTAGTACACGTGGACTGGGATCATGTTATACAAAGCTCTGCTTATATTTTCTTGGGAGCTATGACCCATATATACGTATATTGAAGATGTCATAAAGGTATACCTACTTGACATGGAACACCATTTGAAAACCCCCAAATCTGCCTAATACCGGTTACTGTATATTAGATAACTTATGAATTATTCCACACTTGTTATAAGAGAGCAAGTGGAAAAATAGAAGCCAAATTTCCATTATTATATACCTAAAAATGTGTATGTATCTACGTATGTACATAAACTATACATATACACATGTACGTAGATTATTCATAGTAGTAACTACGTACATATACAAACATACTGTTAATGAAATGGTGGAGCTACGTACTAAAGGCAGCAATAAACAATAAAATCAAATCTTTAGCCTTGTTAGTTCACATACTTACTGCTTGTTATTTCAAGGTGTAGCTAACATATTACTTAAGCAAACCATTCCTTTCTCTTACCTACACTGGACAATCAATCGATCAATATTCTGCTTGGGGATATCCCTATTGTTGAGGTACAAATCTTGGACAGAATGAAAGAAGGCTCTGTCAGACTTCATCCTTTCAGACACCATGTCAGACTACATATATAGATCAGTTACATTAAGCCAAATTGTAGATTTCAAATTATGGTAGCATACGTACATACATATTATCATACAAAAAAAAACAATATGTCGAGGGGGCTTACACATTCTTTTGTTTCAATCTCATGTGCCAGCTCTTCATCCATGATTTCATTAAGAGATTTTCTCTGAAGGTTAGGCTGGTTAGAACCAGTTGGTACCAATGAATAACCAGGGGATGTTTTTGACTGGTGAGGTGGACCTTCTAGTTGTACAATCTTTCTCCCTTTCTTTCTTCTCCTGCCATTTTTCTTTGATGGGGAGGTAATGACAGGCCCTTTCTGTTCTTCATCCTTGCAAACTATAGCAACATGAAGAATACATTAGAACTGTGGTTTGAATGGCTACTTGCTTTTAAAGTGGTCACTTCAACAAAGTACCAAAAATGACACTCTGTTTATAGGAGCTGATAATTGAGGGCCATTATTACTGTAGATACTTATGTTGAAAGATTAAAAAGACTTGTAATGTTGTTTTATCTGTTGTTTCATGGCCACATTTAACTGAATACTTTTATAGGTCCAAATAAATCTTTCTTCTTACAGGACAGAGCACAATTGCAACAAAAGCAAAACCAAAATATATTTGATTGGTTCAACTGTATCTGGATATACTTTTTGATTTTTGAAATTTAGCAACAAGAAAGAAAATCAAGATTACTTGTTATTTGGCAGCCATTCTTTTTATTTAAGCCATTTTGTTTTATTACCTTTATGTGCACTATAACACTTACATATGTAAATGCTTACAAGCTGGTCACCAGTCTAATGTAGCCAGAAAATTAGGTCTCATACAGTAACTGATCAGATTAGGTACAGTACATATATACACATGAAAAGATAGAGGGAATTTGTTGCGATCATAATATATTGCTGATGAAGACCTCCAGGTTGAAATGTTCTATTTAAAAGAATTCATGTTGCAGTTACTCAATAATGTCAGTATTCTTGTACATACATACACATGTACGTACGTACATGCATCAAAATGATAAAGATGTTTGTACAATTCAATTGGAACAGATAGTGTCCCTAAAATGAAAATAATTGTATGTAAATAAATATACTAATGTAAAAAATAAATGTAAATAAAGGCAATAGAGAACGTCCAATTAGACCTTTTGTATGGCAACAGTTTATAATGTATATATTAGCAGTATAATTCATATGTACCTTCTCCTGACTGTGATCTCCTTTGAAGGTTCCTTGTGTGTTTCAGCTCATACTTTTTGGTCTAATACAAGTACATACAGTATGTACAGGTGCAAATGACTATGAGGCTGTGTGTGGTGGAAGTAAACATGTTCTGCTATGTACAATATCACTTCACTAAGATATCTTCTACAACTAAACCTTATGCAGATATGTAGAAATATGAATACAAGATAATATTATACGTTATATCCTAAAATATGTATTGCAGACATACGTAAAAAGACTGATGCTAGTAGTCATTTATTTGCTTGGAATGTTATATCTGGATCAACAACAGATAACAACATACATCTTGACCTACTTTTAGTGTTTCTACCCAGTTGTAATACAATGATTTTGCTACTCTCTCAGACAACAGAATAACCAAATCTTCATCTGAAACATCACCTGCAAACAGAGAAAAAGAAAACATTCACATATCCGGTCATTTCAGTTATCTGGACATAGTCCAGTCCCATTGGGTCTGGATAAGCGAAGGTCCACTGAACTACCTTTATGTATACACAAAATAGGTTAGGGGAATATACACTTGATAATGGCTAGTAATTCATGCTGGGCATGTTTATGTTAGTCACTGTACTATCTTTACATCTGTTTTTAAGGATCTTTAATGGAAACTAAAGAACACATTGACACCACAAACAAGCAAAAACGATTGCTGTCCAGAAATGACTAATGAATACAGTTAACTAGTGTACTCTACCTCTCTAATTACATTACCTATGTCAACATAGAATATGAATATAAGTAGCCAATGAAAACAAATACAGGATCAGGTAAACAACTTGTAAAATAAGGGAAGTATTATTGCATTATGAAGACAAAACTAGTTCTTTTACTGCTCAGCTTTCCACTGATGGCAGCAAGTGGGGAAGGTAACTTAGCAATGCTACTGTAGAAGCTCAGTTATAAATTGCTGTAGTTGTGAATATAACATTTATTAGCTATCAGAAAATTTTGGGAATTAACCTTAAAAACTAGATAAAATAAATACATATATTCAAGTTCAACTAACATTAATCAACTTAGGTATATATATAAATTCTATCAACTTGTATACATATTGCTAGACAGAGCTAATAAGAAAGGATTTGTACCAGATATGCATAGTCCCTAGGGAAAGTAAGATCTAAAATACAAACACTTATCTTCAAAAGCACCTCTTATGCAGAACCTTTAAGTATCTAACTAAATACTTCTTATATGTAGGTATATCCCATGTTGTCTATATAACTGGTTGAGAAATACACTGCTTAATAATAAAGTAAACTGAGCATTGTTTAAATGTATTTATTCAGTGGAAAGGCCTAAAAGACAAAGCAGTGACAGCAACAGCTGTCCCATTCAAGCAATACTTAATACACTGGATAGACATCCTGGTCCTAAAGGTGATAAAGGTCCTAAAGGTGATACCGGTAGCAAAGGAGACACTGGCTCACCAGGACCAGTTGGTCCGAAAGGGGAACTTGGACATCCTGGTCACACTGGAATAAAGGGAGAACCTGGTCCCTGCAGTGGTGGTATAGTTTATACAAGATGGGGCAGAACAACATGTCCTACAACACAGGATGCAGAAATACTGTATGAAGGAATAACAGCTGGTAGCTGGTGGAATTCACCAGGAGGTGGAGCCAACTATCTCTGCCTCCCAGAAACTCCAGAGTATTCAGACTACTTCCCAGGAGTGCAGGGTACAAACCCACTACATGGGACTGAATATCAATTAGACAACAAATCACCTCTCCCAAATGTACATGACCTCAATGTTCCATGTGCTGTGTGCTATGTTCCAACAAGGTCAGCACATCTCATGATACCAGCTAGGACTAGTTGCATGACAGGATGGACCAAAGAATATCAAGGTTACCTTATGGCTACTCGTCATAATAATGCTCACTACCGTACAATGTATGAGTGCGTGGACAAGAGCCCAGAGTACATTCCAGGAAGTGCTGCAAGCATTGATGGGGCTGTTTTTTTTCATGTGGAAGCTACCTGCAGTGGAATTCCCTGTCCTCCTTATCATCCAGAAAAGGAGGTCACATGTGTAGTTTGTACAAAATAGAGTTTAAAAGAAGTACAGAGTAAACACCAAGAAAACTAGGCTACCTTTAATGTACTTACTATATGACTTATTCAAGATTGTAGGAATTACTAGCTATTAGCCGTGTACTCAATTGTTGATATTGTTGATTTTTTGATAAAATTACACGGGCAATTGTTGGTTGATATTGTTGATTTTTTGATAAAATTACATGGGCAATTGTTGGTTGATATTGTTGATTTTTTGATAAAATTACATGGGCTACTTGAATAAAGCAATGCATATGAATGTAGCAATGGGAAAATCACACTAAAGATTGGAACTGGCCAATGAGAAAAATCCACGGCAAAATTAATGTTTATACTCGCCAGTCATGATGGGATGTCACACATACTGTAGAAGCGAGTGATAATCATGAAGGAACACTGTACAAAATCTTAGTCCCAAAAGCCAAAGGTGTCTAACAATAGATGAATTGCCTTTACAGAGAGATGTAAATCAACACATTTACGAAAGGATTTCAAAAAACGAGGGTAAATCACTCGGAGTGTTGAGAAAAAATATCAAGCATCACTCGACTACAGCCTGACCTAAATTCTCAAATGGTAAATAATGATACTCCACTATACACAATAGGATTGTATGTGTAGTGTGTTAAGTGGAGAGATGAAGTAAAGTGTACCAAATACAAACCTATTTTAAACTTAATGAAAAGGCATCCAAAAGCAGTTAATTATTATAGCATACTTTGTGTCTCTGTTACTTCACTAATGTAAGGGGCTCAGGGAATTATAACTGGCAGTTGGCTATATGTCTGTATAGGAGCTACATATATTATACTATAAGTATGATAAGGATTTTATGAATTGCAGAAATTATAATTCAGGGTAATCACCTTAATAAAATTCATAGATACTCCACACCATTGTTTAAATGCTGCCAATTGTAATCAGAGACTTACAGTCCCATGACCTCCTACATACTGTAGATATATGTTAGTGGCCAGTGATCCATACAGTACACGAGGTGAGTGCCTTGACTAGCGAGTTTTAACTGAGTATCGATCGAGCTGTTAACAAAGTAAATGTGTCCTATCGACTAATCTTAAAAGTGATAACAAAGTAAAAGTCTACATGCTATGAATGCTGCAAATGCCACATGAGGTTGGCTCAATGCGATGTTTGCAAGTTTTCCTACTTTGCTGCACCACTTACACACCTTTAGCCTGACATACTCTTCCTTGAACTCCGATGATCCCAATGCAGCACAGAGATGTTTAGCACTGTTAGTGGTGATTGGAATGTTGGTACCCTCAAACATCCATTTTGCTTCATCAACATTGCCCTCCTTGACTATGAGGCAAGATTTCGCTCCATTGGGAACATAACCATACTTTGGGCCGAGGCTACTCAACAGGTCCAACCACTGTCTCAGGTGCTTGCATTTAGCAGCAGCAGAAGCGTCATCAGCAAACCAAACTTGGATGAGAGTTGAGCGATTTCCAGAGCATACATCGCCATTCCCAGGGGATCCCCCTGGGTGGTTCCCTCAAAAGAAGGGATCTCCCCTCCGCCCGGGACAAACATGCGAACAGGGGCTTGGTACATATTCCTTAGGATGAGGGACAGGGAAGGGCAGATGTATTGCATATAGTGCAGAGAGCAGTTCCTGTTGAGGCTGTTAAATGCATTGCAGGCATCAGCTAGGAACACTGCTCCACTTCCTCGCTCTGGAACAGTTTATCCATAGCATGAATGGCAGCCTCGACACCTCCTTCCTGCCCCGCACATACCTGCAGACCACCTGCAGACCACCTGCAGCATGTGTCACATCCTCCTTCTTGTGTATATCACTGCTTTTGCTATGATCCTTCTCGACACTTCACCTACCCCAATTGGTCTGATGCCTGGGCATTTATCAAGAGGGATTAAACGGCAGGCAATGAGGGCGGCTAAGCCCCTTGTGTCAACTGACTGCTTGTATAGTTTCCTAGCAACAGCTGCGAGGGTAAGGCACAGGTTGCTTGAGGCGTGACAAAAGGCAGTGCACATCCTCTTCCAAGCGTAACCATCAAGTCCCGTAGGCCCAGGAATGCCTTTTGGATAATCATGAATCAAAGCTTCAGGCACCTCTCTTTACGCAGGAGGGTGTAGCTCCTTCAATCGATCAAGCACAGTAGTTGGGTCGCAGTTGGGCATACTGATGTCATTCACATTTAGTACACCTCTGACAATAATGTCCTCAATGCATCTTAGAGCCTCTCTAGTCTTCTCTGAACCCATCATCTTGGTTGGCTACATTATCTTCCAGGGTTGTGTTGTGGAGTGTTGGTAGCCATGCTTGAATGCCGCGACCTTCCTCAACGAGTGACAAAATTTGACCGTTCTGCCAGAGGCCAGCCTTCTGCTCAGGGCCTCAGAAAGTTCTTTGGCCTTGCTTTGCTTTCGAGGTTTCTGCAATAACAAGACTTGCATCACCATACATGCCTTGAGTGCAGTGGGCTCGATGGTGTCATTGTCAGCGTAGGATTGAAGCAGTCTGGCTACCTCGTCTATGAAAGCCTTACCAGCCCCCCGGTAAGAATGAGGACAATGTTACGTTTCCAATGAACCACTTCCTTGTAGCAGTCATCAACCACCTTACAAAAGGCGTCACTGTCCAATTTGCCCCACAAGAAAGCAGTGCCAGGTGGTGGGACGTGTGATTCCTTGACAGGATGATCACTAACGGGAGCGGGTAGGATCACATCCTGCATACCCTGGCGATCCCAGTTAACTGCCTCATCGTTAGCATCTGCTGTATCATTATTAATAACAGAGGAGATTCGATGCGAAAAAGAACAGTTCCCTGATGTCTCTTGATTAGAACACCATTTTAACTTCATTGGTAAGCAATTTGAGCAATGGTGACCGGATTTCTTACAGACACAGTGTCCCAGATCTATTACACCTGCAGCAGACCATCCTTTATTGATAAAATCACCAGTACAGGTGATAACAATCAAAAGAGTCCACTAGCAATCCATAGAGGGTGTATCACTGCCAATTATTGAAGATGTTAATTGAATTTATACAATAACATGAAAACAGGTCAAAAGAATCCCACCAAATGTGTATAAACGCTGTAGGCTTCAAAATGCACTTACCACAGCGCTTTGGTGTATTACAGATTTTTGGAGTCACCCACCCTTGGGTCTCGTGACTCCAAAACCCATATACAGTAAGTACACCTCAGTGCTGTGGTATATCTATATATCTACGTATCTTTCCATAACATGAAGCCATACAACGTAATCGGCAAATGAAAACAACATAAGGGAAGTATTATTGCGTTATGAAGACAAAACTAGTTCTTTTACTGCTCAGCTTTCCACTGATGGCAGCAAGTGGGGAAGGTAACTTAGCAATGCTACTGTAGAAGCTTAGTTATAAATTGCTGTAGTTGTGAATATAAGATTTAATAGCTATCAGGAAATTTTGGGAATTAACTTATCCAAAATTACCTTAAGCACATGTACAGATAAAACTAGATATAATAAATACAAATTCTATCAACTTGTATACATATTACTAGACAGAGCTAATAAGAAAGGATTTGTACCAGATATGCATAGTCCCTAGGGAAAGTAAGATCTAAAATACAAACACTTATCTTCAAAAGCACCTCTTATGCAGAACCTTTAAGTATCTAGCTAAATACTTCTTATATGTAGGTATATCCCATGTTGTCTATATAACTGGTTGAGAAATACACTGTTTAATAATAGAGTAAACTGAGCATTGTTAAAATATACATTTATACAGTGGAAAGGCCTAAAAGACAAAGCAGTGACAGCAACAACTGTCCCATTCAAGCAATACTTAATACACTGGATAGACATCCTGGTCCTAAAGGTGATCAAGGTCCTAAAGGTGATACCGGTAGCAAAGGAGACACTGGCTCACCAGGACCAGTTGGTCTGAAAGGGGAACTTGGACATCCTGGTCACACTGGAATAACGGGAGAGCCTGGTCCCCGCAGTGGTGGTATAGTTTATACAAGATGGGGCAGAACAACATGTCCTACAACACAGGATGCAGAAATACTGTATGAAGGAATAACAGCTGGTAGCTGGTGGAATACACCAGGAGGTGGAGCCAACTATCTCTGCCTCCCAGAAACCCCAGAGTATTCAGACTACTACCCAGGAGTGCAAGGTACAAACCCACTACATGGGACTGAGTATGAATTATACAACAAATCACCTCTCCCAAATGTACATGACCTCAATGTTCCATGTGCTGTGTGCTATGTTCCAACAAGGTCAGCACATTTCATGATACCAGCTAGGACTAGTTGCATGACAGGATGGACCAAAGAATATCAAGGTTACCTTATGGCTACTCGTCATAATAATGCTCACTACCGTACAATGTATGAGTGTGTGGACAAGAACCCAGAGTACATTCCAGGAAGTGCTGCAGACCTTAATGGAGCTGTTTTCTATCATGTGGAAGCTACCTGCAGTGGAATTCCCTGTCCTCCTTATCATCCAGAAAAGGAGGTCACATGCGTAGTTTGTACAAAATAGAGTTTAACAGAAGCATAACGTAAACACCAAGAAAACTAGGCTACCTTTAATGTACTTACCGTATGACTTATTCAAGATTGTAGGAATTACTAGCTATTAGCTGTTTACTCAATTGTTCATGTTTCTTTTTTTGATAAAATTACATGGGCTACTTGAATAACGCAATGTATATGTGGATGTACGTAGCAATTGGAAAAATCACACAAAAGATTGGAACTGGGCAATGAGAAAAAAATATACCGCAAAATTAATGTTTATACTCGCCAGTCATGATGGGATGTCACACATACTGTAGAAGCGAGTGATAATCATGAAGGAACACTTTACAAAATCTTAGTCCCGAAAGTCAAAGGTGTCTAACATTATTGCCTTTATAGAGAGATGTAAATCAACACATTTACAAAAGGATTTCTCACTCGGAGTGGTGAGAAATAATATCAAGCATTACTCAACTACAGCTTGACCAACGTAAATTCTCGAATGGAAATAAAGATACTCCACTATACACAATAGGGTTGAATGTGTAGAGATGAAGTGAAGTGCACCAAATACAAACTTATTTTAAACTTAATGAAAAGGCACCCAAAAGCAGTTAATTGTTAGCATACTTTTATGTATCCACATAACACTATTTCACTAATGTAAGTAAGGGGCTCAGGGAACTATAGCTGGCCAGTTGGCTATATGTCTGTATAGAAGCTATACTTCTGCATTACAAGTATGATAAGGATTAAATGAATTGCAGAAATTATAATTCAGGGCAGCCATCTTAATAAAATTGTTTAATTGCTGCCAATTGTAATCAGAGACTTACAGTCCCAAGACCTCCTAGATACTGTAGATATATGTTAGTGGCCAGCGATCCATACTAATGTAGGGAACATACGTATGTATAAGTGTATTCATTCAATTACCTCCTTCTATATACTCTTCCACTGATCCATACTGTTCCTGCAAGTGGCATGCAAGCATGCGTGGCAGCCTTAAGACAAAGCCTTCGTCCACACCATATTCTTTAGCAAACTGTTCATCATCTTTATCGGGTGGACCAGGGCCGGAATGTGTGGTCCCTTCTTCACTAACATTTGGCCAGGATGAAGGAGGTTTACTTCCCTTTTCTTGTGAATTCCACTCGTCTTGTAACTGCCTGGCAAACCGGAAGTCTTCATCTTCTTGATACTCTGGGACAGAACCAGAATATTCGGATATCAGCCTTGAAGGATTATCATTTTCAACTTGTACAAAATCTGTTGATTTAGATGATTCGGAGCAGGCTGCATCATTCGAACCTACTTCTTCCTGGTCAGATGTTAAAATCAAATCCATGCAGGTGTCAATTATTCCACCAGAGCACTCCCAACAGTGAAGCAAAACACTCTCAGGCTTATCAGGAAAACAATCTATAAGAAAGCCTATGGCTCCCTCTCCATTAGATCTTGTATATGTTACTGTGGTAATAGTGGGCGGTTCTTCAGGGTTAGTTACAGCATTTGTGTTCACCGTATCAGTTGGATCTGAGAGAGTATAACTGCTGTGGCTTACAACACCACTGTAGTCTTGAGGATTTAGATCATCAAAAGTGTATTCACCATTTGGAACCATGTCCAAATCAGATGTCTGCTTATCAGACTGTGCAAATGAGGGATCAGTAGCTGCCAAATATTCTTCTGTGTTAGCATTATAATTGATAATTATAAATGTCCCTTCACAATCACCTAAAAATATGTTATCTCCAAGATCGGCTCTTTTAACATCAAATGAAGCTAGGGACAATGGGGGAGGAAGTAATGCAGGATCTGTGTCTGCAAAATCTTCTAAAGTCTCAGATTGAGGAAGGGCCAAGTTGATCAACTTATCAAATTCACTTGTAGATTGAAGACCTTCGTACGGCAGGTCCGTGTAAGGCCATTCCAATTGACCCTCTGGATCGTACAATTCATTGGGTTCAGCTTGATCGTTGTTTAGGATCGGTTCTTCAGTGTCTATGGATTCATGTGGTTTTTCAGCAACTTTTGCAGCAGACCAGTCCTTTCTGACTCCCAGTGTTACTATTGATAGCATTGGTAGGGTAGCCGTCCACCTCTTCATTTCCAGTGCTATATCCTCTAGGATTATCAGATCTACATACATACGTACAGTAAGATGATAGCAGGCTAAAGTACATGAAACAGATGTGGCTGTATGTTGCAGCACAAAGTGGAGCCTACTTTTGATAAAGTAAGTATGTACAGTATCTATCATGACATTTGATTAATTTTAGTATAGTTTCTGACTGATTACAAAGTGGATAAGGTATATAAAACATAGCATAAACTGTGCTTATATGAGTGGATTCCTACTTACAGAAATATACCTTTTACTCACAGCAGAGATTTTTTATATACTTGTATATTTTACTAGATCTTCCGACTAAAAATCAATACATTTTTATACTTTTAATCAAAACATGTCAGCTTCTAGTTAATACGTATATATAGCTATACATGTAACTAAAGGTGACATGTTTTGATGATAGATAGTTAACCTACTCTTAATGGCTCAGTAGAGGTTTTCTTAGTGGTAGTAGTGGTCATAGGTATGTACTAAAACCACAAATATGTGTGTGCAATTAATTATAGTTCATTATTATTGATTATCAGCTTGTCCTGATAAGGAGAATTACCACTAATTAATGAATGAAGACTAATTACTAGCTTGTAGTTAGTTTAAGAAAGAGGGAGGCTTTGCTGTGGCAGTTGTAGCTCAGTGGCAGAGCAACTGGTTGTCATAATCAGCTGTCCTGGGTTCGATTCTCAGCATTTGCTTCTTTCATGTTTTTCCTTGTTTATGATGTTTGACTGATTATAATTACTTGTGGCTTGATGATCACTTTAACTTTCAAAGACTCCTTAAATTTGAAGTCGCATATAAGTATGTGAACATTTCAGTTCATCATTTTACCATTTCACTATAAAAGTATGTGTATTGTACTTACAGTGACTTTCTGGATATTGGTCCAATAATAGACTCTACAGACACATTCTTTTCAAATCGGTATAACATTCTCTCAATAGCATATATTGGGACGTTGTGGGAATTTCTTCTATACATTCAATAAAAAGCTAATATGAGCACTGTATAAAGTAATGGCACAAACATTAAAACACTTACGTAGGTGCAATAGGGTGAATGTCGGAATGTACGTACCTGAAACATTCATCAACATTCAGTCTCCAATGAGTGGTGGTTTCCCTGAACTCAATTACATAGCCATTCTTATACCCCTAAATAGCAATAGAACTCGGTAAGCATTACATTACATATGTACGTACAATGGCTATACAATGTCCTAATACTCCATAAGTCTGCATTACACTTATGCCAAATGATTAAAGCCATCAATGTATATTGTAATGAAAAAATTGAGGATTTGAAGATCAAAAGGTTCTGACATCTCATCAGTGGACTCTGGATATATTAGCAGAGAAGCCATTCAGACTGCCATACTGATGAGTCCTCAGAAGGACGAAACAGCTGTCTATGGCTCAACTATCTTTTGAGTGGTTAAGCGGGGAGACTCTAGTTCTCATTACGTGAACCTAGGTTCCACCCACTAACTCATTACGCTCCTCAGGAGACATGAGTGGGTGGGGGAAATCCAGAGTTGACTTACTGTATGAGACATATGTACAGTGTGCATGTATGTGCATGAGGAGGTGGATCAGTGGTGTTTTCACTTCTAAAGCACACACAGTGCACTGAAGTGCACCTGTGGCCAAAAGGCCTCATTAATGACAGAAACATCATTTATGGATATACAGTGGACTCCACTTAATTGCATAATGCTTTATTGCATAATCTGCTTGTTGGCATATAACAAATTTAAAGGTACGTAATCCAATGCAATGGGACAAGTTCGCTCAAAAGTATATAACATTGTCAAGTGAAATGCGTGAAAATATATTAAGTAAGTTTAACTGACTCAGAGCATCCACTACTTGTACATAACATAAGCTAATAACACACAAGTAATAGCTATACCACTGCAATATCCATATCAAAGGGTACTTTACAATAAACACTTCCTTAACAAACCATAAGAACATATGGCTCCATGTCCCGTTTGGTCATGTTGGTATTATCAATGATAACAGGGGAAATTCCCTCCTCAACAGCTTTTAGGGCTGGATAGCATAAAAAATAAGGTTTGAATTAAGCATTAAAGAGCAACAATAAATTAAGAAATGGCAATAAAACACTGTATAGGCATTTACTTTTTTAATTTCATTCGTATCATTGAATAAGTTTTGTGATCAGATAAGTTAAATATTGTATTATGTAATTCATACTAACCTTTTAATCTGTTCTTCTCATGGTTTTCAGAGAGCTTTGAGGGATCAAACATATACCTATTGCATTACAATCAAACCACATTGATAACAGAAATTCAAGTATTAATCTACATACGTACATACGTACATGTTTGTATGTATACACTACATATGTATACAGTATGTACGTACTTCTGGGGGAACTTAGTCTAAATTCTCAGGTGGTTCAATTTCCCAGAAAATGGTATGGGTGATTTAATGACTGTGAAGAGTATGGCATAATTAATTCAAGGTATGCACAGTGAAATGTAAATATACAACAGTTTAAAGCTTCAAACAATATTAGTAAGCATGTCAATGTCTTATGAGAAACCTTGGAAATTCTAATGTGTGGGAATTCAAAAACAAGATCTACGTGTAGGTAATTTTGAAATTGTAATCCTCTTGGGAGGAATGAAACTAAACATTTCATGCTAAACATGAGTGTTATAATTTCAGACAGCAAGATAGTTGCATGTACTAATATGGATGGACAGGATTTCATTTGTTGAAAAGTTACGATTGCTTTCAAAGATGTAGCCTTAACAGGGGTAGTCGTCAAGCTACATACGTAAGTCTCACTGAGCATATGTAGATATAATAAAATGATTCATCATTTACAAACAGCTAGATAAATAGAGAGATGCTCACAGTGGGACCTTGCTTAAAGAACCACCCGCAGTAAGGTGACCACCTTAAAAACAATCATAACTTTTGGTCCCAGAAGAAATCTACTTTGTAATAAAATGCGACCACCTCACTATTATGAATTACAACCGTTAATTTTGGCACAAAATCATTTAGTATATACGTAGCTATATTCCTCATAAGTTCAGATCACTTTTATTCAGTCTCAATGGTGGTCTTAACAGTGAGGTTTCACTGTATATACAGATGTACATACATACAAAGTATGTGAAAGCGTTGGTAACTATATAGATCTAGCCTAGATGTAATAAAATATATTGATATGGCTACTAAGAGAGTATATACAGTATAACATACGTATATCACAAAAACTACAGTATATATGTAATAATCTATTTGTATATAATCTTCACACAATTTTATGACCACAATTGGAAATAGAACAGATTAAACATAGAAGTGTATATAGTATGTTGAGTGTACATATAATGTATATATTTATATATGCATGCACATATGTCTATATTTACCTATATATACAAGTTACCTGGATCATGGAGTTATAATATGTAGTTATATATGTAAGGCATTCATTTACCTATATAGCTCTGCTCAACTACTTGTACTTGTCCTCCTGGACAACTACATTCAGTAACAGTAGGCGCCTGCTAGTTTCATGTACGTATGTGTCACAAGTAAACAAACATGCAGAGGCAGAGACATTGTATAAGAGACAATACACAGGAAATATGTATATACATACTGTAGGTATACAATAATAATAATAGCAGCCATCTAAAACCATGCATATGCATAGGTCTAGATCTCTGGACACCCACTCCCACTCCCTTTCCTCTGTGACAATGTGTGCAGGACTTATGGATAAGGTGCCCCAGTAATTAAGATGTGACCACTTGCATCCTGATCACACTAACTAACTAGCTAGACTATTCCTCATTTGTAATTTTCATCATCTTTTAGAAACCAAAACAACATATAGAGCTTAGCTATATTGCTAGTGATGTGAATTCTGTATACAGTGGATTTTCTTCTTTTTTTAATACTACCCATGTCAGAATGGTTGAGGGTAATTCATCAAAGTCCATTGGCTGGGTCTGTGGTATGACCTCCCATACATAGGCAGCCATTCTTCCTTGTATATAGCAGTACTCTTCCTGCTCCCACTCCTTTCCACTATACATAATTTCCCACTCTTCTTTGTATTTGCCTTCATCACTGTCCCCCTGCACAGATTATAGTATGCCTCGTATTTTTATAAGATCACATGCATATGCATGCATGCATGCCAACTCACTGGTAACTTCTTGATCACTAGTATTATAGCTGGAAACACACATACAACTCCCACTCTTACTCCAATGCACACGACACAACATTGCATGTAATTGGTGTGTTTTGGCCAATACCAGGCCATCATCAGATGTGTAGGGAGTGCAATAGCTATGGCATATGTCATTATCATGGTTTTATAATAGATGTATATATTACTTTAACTCGCACTATAGCAGGAGCATGAAAGAGGCTTCATCCAGAAACGACAGAGAAATTTGGTAATGAGCAAACACTACTGAATTACATGGTTTCCATACACTGAAGTATGAGCGATAAATACAATTTATCACATCACACTTCAGATAAGTATAACTATTACATACATGTATACATATACACGATAAGACACTGTTACAATAATATACATATATATATACACACACAAACATACATCTGCACACACCACACACACACACATGTATGCTGAAGCATGCAATATGCAAACTAACACATACACAAGTGCACACACAAACACGCAAATGCATGCATATATGCCCACATGCACAGTTGCACACATACACTTACCCCATACACACTGACATAACTGTTTCTTTTCATTTCTCCTCAGGAGCATGGACCAGAGTTTCTGAAGAATCTATATATGCTTTGTATGTGGCACTAGATTTTCTAGAAACACAAGGAATGCTTACCATGCAGTGTGCTATATACCTACAGGGCCGTACATAACTTTTTTTGCAAGGGGGGGCAACCAGGAGGAAAACTGTCTAACAGAATAATATTATTGTTGAGATTGTTCGAGATTGTTGAGTCATGCAGTGGCAGTCTACATCTACATGCGTATGCGCAGCTAAAAGTGTGCATTATTTAGAACAGTGAACAGCGGTACTTGTGCGTACGTATATACCCGGTAGCTGGATGTCGGACGAGCGAAACCTCGACTGAAGCAGCTCATTGGGGCAGGCAAGTCCATGATAGCTCAGTAGCTAGCTGCTATGAACACAAATAGTATTTCATTATACTCTGAAGCCAGTTTCTCTGGGGGGGGGGGGGGGGGGGGGGGCAGTTGCTACCCCTGCCCCATAGCTAGGTACGGCCCTGACCTATGCACAGCAGCTACAACTAGCATTTGAAATGAAGATCAGTAACGACAGTGATGACATCCATCCAAAGCCTTTTGCGCCAGCTGTTTGCTAAGGCATGATGAAAGCTTAAGAAATGGATCCACCTACTTGTCCACTTTGTTATATATAGTATAGCTAAATTCTCAGAAGCCTATAGCTCTACATGTACAGTGTATATATGTATCAGAGAGTACGGTAGTACTCTCTAAGTAGGAATGGCCCGAAAAAAATATGGCCGCCCTATTCAATGTATTAGCAATCATCACCTCATAAATCACCAACGAAGCGATTTTCGGTTATATTCGGTTATTTGCAGCCATTAATGCACGCTTCCCTAAATGCCAAAACATGCTTCGACGCTCTACACGCTCTACAGCGCTCAAAAAGTGGCTAACCAGGAATAGGCCCATTTCCAAAATTCATTTTTTCTTCTTCTTTTATTGAATAGACTAGCGCTAATATGCGAACTTATGCGGGCACGTACAAGTTATAAATCCTCATAAATATTTCTGAACTAGGGAATAGACGGCCCTAAATCTGAATGCGCTCTACAAGAAGCATGTTAATTGTGAAAAACGAAAATTGTGGTCTTCTCGGCCGCCATTTTTTAATTAAGAGATGGTTTTCGTCATATTTCTCTTGTCTAAGACGTTATTTAGAGATTTTCGCCAAGAAAACTTTCAAATCAATTTAAAACAAGTAATATTCAGAAGAAAAAAGGGGGAATACAAGTAAATAAAAAACATTTACAAAAATGATGTTAGAAGTAGGAATGGCAGTGTTCACTAATACATCAGCAAAAAGTATCGAAACAAGACAGTGATTATATGATAAGGCTAATCATACAGAAGTTGCATATATACTGAAATTTAAGTAACTTAACCATACACTTCTGTGTTTGGGCGCACCATTCCTACTTGAGGTTAGTGCGCCCAAACACAGAAGTGTATGGCAACTTCCGTATGATTAGCCTTATCATATAATCACTGTCTTGTTTCGATACTTTTTGCTGATGTATTAGTGAACACTGCCATTCCTACTTCTAACATCATTTATGTAAATGTTTTTTATTTACTTTATATAATATATATATATATATATATATATATTAGGTCCTTTCTTGGAGCCATATGAATTATTTAATTAATTATTTATTTATATTATATTAGATTACCTTAGTATATTGTAACTTGCACTGTATATATATATTTATATTATAAGTTTCCCTACTATATGTATACGTATATACCCATGCACTACACCTGGTTACTGAAAATCTACATGTTGTGTTATATTTGCATTTGCAAATTAAATATTACCACCTTATGCATATATATCATTGAAATTCTTGTACTGAAGCCTATATAGTTGCATTGTAAATTTTCAGTATGGTAAATTAGCAAACTGATTGGTTATTATAACTTTTGTAAATAGCTTTGATGCAGCTTCTTGATTCCATGTAAGTGTCTGCAATTGTATTATAGTCAAATATATCCGCTTGCATGCACATATATATATATATATGCAGACTTTGTCCTCCGTTTTCTACCAAACGGAGACCTAAATAAGAAATCCCTTAATTTAAAATGAGTTTTATACCCTAAACTTTAAGATACTATGCCCATTCTGTTGCTAGGTCCTTTCCTGGAGCCATATGATTTATTTATATGATTTATTTATTTATATTAATTAATTAATTATATTAGATTACCTTAGTATATTGTAACTTGTACTGTATATCTATAAGTAGGGATGGCCGAAAAAAAACATGGCCGCCCTATTCAATGTATTATCAATTAACACCTCATAAATCAACAACGTTCAGATTTTCGGTTGCATTCGTGTGTTTGCAGTCGTTTTTGCATGCTTTTCTAAACGCCAAAACATGTTACGATGCTCTACAACCTTCCCAAAGTGGTTAAACCGAAATAGGCCAAATTCTGCAATTCCTCATTTTTTCTTCTTCTTCTTCTTCTTTTTTCAAATGAGCTAGCGCTAACATGCGAACTTACGCAGGTACATACAAATACTAAATCGTCATGAATGTTTCCGAACTAGGGAATAGGCTACCCTAGATTTCAACGCGCTCCAACCGAAGCGTGTTACTTTTGAAAGTGCCAAATTTAAGGCCTCTTTGAACGCCATTTTTTAATTAAGTTTCAAATTCTCTGTATATAAAATAAGTAACCCGAATGAGTAATATTTGTGGTACTGCCGTTACCCGCGATCGAATTTCTTAGTCGCTTTTCAGGGCCTATATATAGTCGTATTCTTAACGATTATGGACCCTTTAATATCCTAAACTGAATGTTAAAGAACGGTAGAAAACATCTTATCAAATTTGGGATCTTTTCGGACGCCATTTTTTAATTTAGAGCTCTCTATTATATCGTCTATTCTGCTACTTTATTTCGAGTTTTCGCCAAGAAAACTTTCAAAACAAATATTAACAAGAAAAAAGGAGCAATACAAGTTAAATAAAAACATTCAAAAATGAAGTTAAAAGTAGGGATGGCACTATAACAGTGATTGGCACATCTAGAAAAAGTAACGAAACAAGAAAGTGATCATATGGTAAGGCTAACATTGCAGAAGTGGCATACTGAAACTTAACTATACACATCACTTCTATGTTTGGGCGCATCGATCCCTACTTCTAGTATATCCATGATGCGCCCAAACATAGAAGTGATGTGTATAGTTAAGTTTCAGTATGCCACTTCTGCAATGTTAGCCTTACCATATGATCACTTTCTTGTTTCGTTACTTTTTCTAGATGTGCCAATCACTGTTATAGTGCCATCCCTACTTTTAACTTCATTTTTGAATGTTTTTATTTAACTTATATATATTGAATGAGTTTTGAATATTTTACATGCATGCGTACAATGCAATTCATCAATTCATTAGTTGAGTATAGTGTTTAATTTGGACTCATGTTTAAAAGGATGTGGATAACTCAGAGGCCTAATTGAATCACATGCTTGCTGTAACCTTCAACCCTAAGCCTCAAGTGTTATATTGAAATTCTCTAACTTCTCAGAAACCATAGCTTATAATATATATAGCTACATGTACAGTGTATGCTTTGAATTCCCTATTATATACCCGGGTAAATATATATACTATGTTACCAGGTTGCTGAAGTTCAATAAAGTCAAAATTTTCTGTTGTATATATATTTGCAAAATTGCAATTTAAACACAGCCATATATTATATATACCCATATTATGTAGGTTCAAATTCTTGTACTGAAACCTATATAATTGCATTATATAGTTTCAGTATGGTAAATTATCAAACTGATTGGTTATTATAACTTTTATAAATATCAATCAATCAATCAATCAATCTTATTTTAGGTGGGAGGGCCTATTAGCCAAATTGGCTACTTTACAAGGAGCCCACCATCAAATAGCTTTGATGCAGCTTCTTGAATATGTATAAGTGCCTACTGCCAAATGTAACAGTGTACATGCATTTAAAATATGTAGAACTCATTCAATGTCTATGTATATATGTACATATATGTGCATGCAAGCGGATGTATTTGACTGTATATATATATGCATGTTGGAGGAGAGAGCTAAGGTTGGTTCTATATATAGAGGACTGCAGCTGGCTCCTTGGCTGAGTAGATGCAGAATAAGTGTGCATGTGGGGGAGGTCAAAGGACCGACTATTGTTAAACCAATGGAAGCACTGGTATAGTCTGTCCTTAATTTTGTATGGAGCCAAGGTATGGGGCTGTGGCAGAAAGTTAGGAGCAGTTGAACAGGTGCAGTTAAGGGAGGCAAGAATGTTTTTGGGAGTGATTAGGCTGCATACTCCCATTAGAATGGGGAGCCAAAAAGAGGTGCATTGAATAGGGTCTTAAGGTTGGACAAGGACTGGTGAAGGAGTTGGAACAAAGTTTGGAGAAGATTGAATGGAAAGATGTGGGAATATAGAAGGCTTATATAGTAAGAAGGATGTCCTTGGTTGAAGGCTGAGGTTAGGTGTATGCTGACTGATAATGCTGTGCGAGTGGTGAAACAGGAGTGGGAGGAAGAAACTAAGATACAATGATGGGGAGATTAACTGCAGTGCAAGGTGTGTTGTAACACGAAGGAAGTATAAGGATCTATATTTGCAAATGAAATTAGCATATTACACATAGCCATATATGCATATCATGTTCAAATTCTTGTACTGAAGCCTATATAGTTGCATTATATATTTTGAGTATGGTAAATTAGCAAACTGATTGGTTATTATAACTTTTGTAAATAGCTTTGATGCAGCTTCTTGATTCCATATAAGTGTCTGCAAATCATAATCTGATTAAAATTAACCCTTCAACCGGCGTTACGATATTTCGTCATCCCGTTAAACGTTTCCGGTCGTGAGACACTTTAGTGGCTCAACGTTTTAGATAAAATTACTTGTTACGGTTAGTTATGTTTATAGATACTTCATTTCTAAATTTACAGTCGATTTTCATCGAAGTCTTTTTAAAGACTAGCACCATACTCATTACGGTAATATTTAACTCGAAATTTTGTCACCGTATGAGATGCAAAATGTCTCGGCACGATTTAGTAAATTGCATATTATCAATAGTTGTGTTTGCACTGACCACTGCATGATATATATGACAATTAATTAAGTGGCTAGTTTCAGTGCACGTGGACATAACCAATGAATAGACGAAGTTTCTTGCTAGGCCAGGTCCTTCCATATTCGCTGTACGTCTTCGGTATATAGTTCGTGTGTGTACCGTAAACGCGTATGCAATATTTTAACTTTGCACGTATATCATTGAATATTATTAAACGCACCACCCCGTATACGTACAAATGTCCGTATTACTCCCGTATTTCTAATGATATCGGTAAAACGATAAATATTTAAACGATAAGCCAAAAATCGACTGAAAAGAACGAGTTTTCCTCTAAGCGACTGGGACCCACTAAAGTGGTTCGCGACCGGGAAAGGGTTAATTAAATGGATTCATTTTCTTATATAAGAAGTAATCATTGACAAGTCACAACACAGGATCTTGGAGATATATATCACAGAGCCAAATTTCAGGCAGCAACAGAATTAGCAGTCTTTACTTCTGCCTGTGCTCCAGATATGAAGATCTTGACGGTGCTAGTATTGATAACTCAACTATGGCTAATGGGTGTAACAGGTACAGAATCTAATCAAGAGGAGGGAGACTTCTATCTTCCTACAGGAAATTGTCAAGTATGGATTTATATAAATACATTAAAGTGTCATATGTATGTACAAGGGGTCAGGCTGGGGCCCATAAATCCCAGGTTGTTAATATTTTGCTTCTGCACAATCTGATAAAATTTATATGCACTTATATGATCTTTGCAGCATGTAGAGGGTTGTCTTTACAAATACACAGTAAATCAGTTTAACTTTGATGGAAACGAACAGCTTAATGTTACTTTTAAGACAGATGTTACTGTGTCTTGTGAATCAAGTGAGTATATATGTATATATACATAATAGAATATGCCTACTGATATTTAGTAATTATATACATTTTTATCCAATTGCCATTGCTGGAAGGGCATTTTCTACTGTATATAGTGTGCATGAATCTATAAATTATCATTGCTAATATATAATACAATTGTTTTTAAAATTTAATTCATGTACAGATTGTTCATATATCTATACATATGTGATATGCATGTGCATGTTAAATTGATCTATCAGTTTCATAACAAACATATGTATTTATACATGCAGCTGGAAGGTACAAAATGATAGATTCTATCCTGTATTGCATCTCACTAAACAGGGTATTTGTAAGTGTCACTGGAATGCATCTTTTTGAAAATTCAAGGTAATATATAAAGTTTTGTTATTAACTACTATTCAGTATATAGATGATGCAAATACATAATCTACAGATGCATAGAAAATTGGTATATTTGTAACTTCGACCATAATATTATACGTATATATATAGAAAAGTGTATGGCATATGTCTTATAATTAGATTATAAATTAATTCATGTATAAATACAGTATAATGTTTACATATATAAATATATAGAGGCCTATATAGACATATATGTATATATAGGTATATACAAGAGCTACATGAACTCTTTCCAAACATGTGATCATTTGGATCATTGTTATAATTCACTGTCATTATGAATTAGATAAAAAGACCATGCATCTTTAGATGCAAATTGTCCGAATCATTAAATTTAACCATGCACTATATATAGAACTGTTATTTAACTATGTAATTAATGCCATGTACCCTTGAATAAAAAACTGTGTATTGCGACCTATACAAATACCATGCACCATTATGTGTATAGTCCTGCAGTGCCACACGCAGGTATATATATATATATAGTAGTCATATACTCATAGCATACATATACTGTTTTCATGTTTATCTTCCTTTTGAAATGTATTAGTAGTAATAGCTCTGATGGCACTGATGGTGGTGAACTTAGTGATAAAATATTTGAAAAAAAGTTTTGCTTTGTCCAATTAAATGATGGACAGATTGCTGAAGTTATTTACCCGGAAGAAGAAGATATGAATATAGCAAACATCAAAAAAGCAATAGCCAGTGCTTTTCAGGCAAACTTTGCTCAAGAAAAGCTACGAAGAGAAACAGATGTGTCAGGCATTTACAATTCTCATTACGAGTAAGATTGGGATATACCTTTATATATTATATGTTGTACAGTCCATTTTATTTGAAGTTTATTCCCAATTTACAGAATAGGAGGGCTAATTAAATATTCTACTAAGTATTTATAATTAAACTCCTAAAATTCCCTTAATATGATAATAGGACCTTGTATTGGACTGTATGAAATATTAAATTAATTATTTATTTATTTACAATATTATATATAATATGTTGTAACTTGCACTAGATATTAAACTTTTTCGAATTCCCCTTTTTAAAAGCAAAGTAACTTTATTGTAGGACAGTAAAAAACCGACACCATCCTTAATGTCAAATCCACGATCCACTAATATGGTGTCTCCTGGTAGGAGGTTCTTTAAAATTCCACAATTCTCTGTTAAAGTTTATCACTTCCTCTTCCTACCAATACGTTCATTAGAAATGGAACTAATAATGCCATTTATTTGGCACATGATGAAATGAAATGTATGTATATGGATCAAGTTAAATTTTATTTTGGAAGTAATTCATTTTACGACTCATCAGTATGGCATACGATGGACGTTTTGAGAGGAAATCTGTTGATAAATACTCCAAGAACTAAAAGCTTGTGGTTTCCTTATCAACAGATAAGGGATACAGCCAAAGTGTGGGTGATTACTAAATATTTAAAATAGGGGACTTTATGATTTGAATCTTAAAGCTATGGTGTCTCATCATTATACTCTGAATGGTGGGGTAAAATCTAGAGTCAAATGATGAGACAATCTTACTTATGTCACAACGTAGCAATGAACCTATAGTCAAATGTGTTTTAAGGTGTTATTGATACTGCAATATAGAATAGGCTGGCCATGGCCATCCCCCACTTAGACAGTTTAATACTACCGTATTCTCCGGTGATGTATATTAACCCAAAATGAATGTAGTTATTGCGTCTTATAGTTTTTTAGGGGAAGGTTCAGATACATTTACAAGAACAGTGACTACTCCCGATATTGAGGAGTTGTCAGGAGTTTCACCTGAAGAAAACCTGCTAGTAAAGTCGTTTTTCAAAGAGGACAGTGCTACATTCAACAACAGAGTCCTCGTGCAAGCTTCAGGACATACATTTCTTTCATTAGATGAAAACACTGATGTTGAAAAGTAAGAAAGCAATGTAATGGTTTATATACATTTTTGATAATTAAAAGATATATATACATAATATATTTTACGTACTGTCCAATTATTATAACTTAAGTGCATATAACTTTTCTTTTTATCTTTAACAGTATGACTACATTAGAAAATGATGAAAGCACTTATAATGAAAGCTTTAACTTGGGAAATAAATTCTCAATGGGTGGAAGCTATAAATTAGTCCAAATTCATTGTCAACAGCCATCTGAAGAATCTATAGCTACTGGTGCTAACAAGAGATCACTACAGCATGAGCATAACAAAAGGATGAGTGGTCTTAAAAAGCATAACATAATGGCCAACTTCAAAGAAGGTGCACATGCATTTGTGCGGTGTTAAATACCTAAATATTATAGAGATGATTCATATACAATGCTATATGGATGGTTCATTTATATGCATACATATATATATATATATTTCTTAAAGCTTCAAACTATTATATTCTTATGTAAATATAAACTTCCTTCTCTAAACTTATATAGTAACTGTAAGCAAAGAAGATATTGCTTGGCTAAGACACTCAATTCCATCCATTCCAATTGCCTTGAAGCAGCTTCATAAGGATCCCACACAGATTAAACTAGGTACATTGCCCATACTGAATCAGTCTGTGCGTGAATAGATGTATATGCATACACTCAATATATTTCAACAGTTGTTTAGATTGACAAGATTTGAGTGGATGTGCAGGTTTTAAGCAAAGTGTTGTATTCCTATAATACTCATAATATTGTCCCAGTAGTTTCTAATGCGTTCCTTTATATCTATAAATGTTAAGAAATTAGTGCATGTAGGCCTAAAGGCCACAAATGTGGCTTTCAGATTAAATTGATTGTAGCTATCTCAGGAGTCAGAGCATTTTGTAACTTGCACTGTGTAGTATTTGATTGTAGTTATAGATATTTTTTTAATACATATATATGAAACATTTACTTTGTATAATTTATAGTGAACAAAATTAAAAATCTGCTGATATATGAATCACAGTATGATACACCACCTGACTTAAGTCCAGTCATGGATGAACTTATCATATATTTTCATCAGGTTAGCAAAGTCTACTTTATTCTATATATATATATATTAAAAGATTTTTTATGTGGCTCATGTATTTTATATGATGACGACAATTTTCTGATAAATGTATTATATACAGATTATACAATATGTGTGTAAGTTAATAGCCCAGAGGCAAGGACTATAGGCAAAATTTAATATGAGAGTGAGGTGGAGCCGTGGCCAAGTATAATTATAGTTTGGTGGAAGCTGGTCTGAGGTGATGGGCTATATGCTGATTTATATATACGTATCCCATGCCATGGCTTTTGAACAGTCCAGGAGGAAATTACTAAAAAGGTAAAGGAATTCATTAATTTATTTCAGGGACTAAAGAAACGGCCAATAACTAAGAAAACAAATGCAAAAGATTTACTTCACTTTCTGTATTAACTAGTTCATGTTGTATTATCCTATTAATCAGCAATTCACACTGTATATGGTAGATAATGCCCCCCATTATCATTACATTTCTGAGGCAATGTGGTATACAAACATTATAAATACATGAATTGATGGTTCTACTATATATATGCGTAGATATGGTCAGGGAAGAAGGAAAGTGATTTTAAAATGAGAAAAATACTTTACTCATTACTGGTAGCAGTGAAGAGTATAAAAGCTCAAGAAGTATGATAACCCAAGATGTATTAGTAGTTGTACATATATCTATATGTAGACCGAGAGAGAGAGAGAGAGAGAGAGAGAGATCTAGAGAGAGAGAGATATTTATATACTTACTGCCCTATACTCCTGCTAAAATTATTATTATCAGTATAAAGTTACAATAATAAGTACAACACAGAATGAAAGTTAATTTTTAACTCGAACTATACTTGTTCTCTTAACCCACAATTGAGACTGTTAGTATATATTCATTGTGTGAAAAACATACATGATTGCATAATGGTACTGATCCATAATGTATGCAGGTGCTAAGGGATGCTTTGGTTGAATTACGAAATAATTATGAAGAATATGAAGCAAAAGAAATGGAAACATTGCAGATTAATTTGGCCTTTCTTCCTGGAGTAACAAGGACTACAGTTGAAGTTTTAGCTAATTTAATTCAAAACAATGATCCCCTGTTATTAGTTCTAGGATCAATGGCTAGATATGCTGATGAGGTAAGTAAGATTGTCTATATATAGCTCTAGCTAAATCTGTGATTTTTATGCAGCTTTCAATTCTATGTAGATTGAAATAAAGCAACTTATTTTTGGTAAGTTAGAGAAGCTACTCAATGACACAAAGAAAGATGAAGATTTATTTGAGTCAATTACTAACCTGATTTATGCTTTGGGTAATACTGGAGTGGAAAACACTATACAAACTTTAGAACCATATGTCCAACATGACAATGAAGATATTCAATTTACAGCCATAAGTAGCTTACGAATGCACACAAGTTCTAAAAAGACCCAGGAAATTTTTGAAAAGTTATTAAACAGAACAAACCAAGAACAGGTAAGGCATAGTATATTCATGCATATATGCTTGTGCATAGACTTTGATGTTCATGCTGTTCAGTTTTTCTATAAACTTCACAAATATATATAGGTAGTGGAGGTCATAGTTAAAACCTTGATTTCTGGAAAGAGGGATCATAACCAAACCACTGAGGAAGAAGGGAGTTCTTTTAATCTAAGTTTAGCTATTGTAAATGCAGCTTTGAGAGAACACAACCAAGAACTCTATAGACTGGTAGAAGCTTACCTTCTAGAGGTAGGTACTGAAGAATGCTGGAAGCTTATCCTAATGATGAGGGACAATGCTCTGGTTGATCCAATATTTGAACAGGATACAGAACATTGGAATTTCACAGAGGTTAGCCTATAGGCTAAATAATACATTAAGAACATGATAATTTCACAGAAGTGACATTGTATGACATGTATAAAAGCCTCAGCCTTATATGTCCCTTGTGTGCAAGTTACCAAATAGTCTCTGACCCAGATAATTACGTGAATGCATATATGCAACCATCCCGTCGGTATACCTAGCTCCCTTTCAAGGCAAATAAAATCTGCTGTGGTTAAATATTATCCCTTTTTTGAACTTTTGTTGGTACTGGCATGTAGATGCATCATCTTCAGTCTATATAGCTAGGTGTGAAACCTATTTTTTGAAAGCAAAAGACGGCCTGTGCATGTGTTGTAATAAATGCAATACCTTCCAAGTATAAGTTATTGATGAAAGGTCTAGAGATCATTGAAAATGTGTTCAGTAAAGGGGATCCAAATATTTCAAATATTAGTTCAGGGGGGGGGGGAATATTTTGAAATATTTAGACTGGGGGGAACCATTTTAGGGGGTCCATGGTCCCATATAAGTTATTTAATTGGAATTATTGGTGAATATATTTTTCAAGGTTCGAAAACGTAGGGGATCAGACTGGGATGAAAGAAACAGTAGTTTTGATGCAGTTGCTAGCTACAGTTCCAGAAGAAGTGATGTCATAACTTATCCATCACATAAAGCATATATCTATGGCAAGAGATATGGTGTATCTAAAGTATATGCTGATTTTGGAATTGGAGGTTTTGCAGGAATTGCAAACAATGGACAGAAATACAAAGTATATACGTAGGATGTATGCTATATTTGTTGTTTAGCCATATTATAAAAGCCATCCATTTTGCAGATATTTGCAAAGGTTATTGCCAAAGGTCATGCTTTTGGACGGACAGCTACAGCAGTTGATATAGAATTTTTAAGACAAAGATCATATAATTCAGTCTATCAAAAAATTTATGTCAAAATAGTTGGACAGGTACTGCATAATGAATATGGCTCTGTTTCTTTGGCTTGTGTTACTGGAAGTAGAAGCTTGGGAAGTGCAAGGATCAATCTGTTTAACTTTTCATTTAGAATTTTCATATATGTTGGATACTTGAGGTTTTACATCAGTGTAAGTTAAAATTGTTGTGAATAAGTATTATATATAACATTATATTAATAAGTTAGATTTAATTTATTAGAATGATATATATAATAGGTATTTAATATTTGTTTAGTTTTGACTTATTGGTTAAATGTTAACAAAAAAGTTATTATATATATGTATATACATATGGATTGATGGATTTATTTTACACTTATATATCATAATAAATATTTTGTAGATGAGTGTGGTCCTTTCAGGAACATTAAATTACTGTGCATGCGAGAGGAACTATGCTGCCTGTGGATCAGTTGTACCAAGAATAACATTGCAACCATCAGCAGGAGCAAGTGCTAGTTTGGCTGCAGTTGTCAGAGGGGGTATTGAAATATCAGGAAATTTTGTGTATGAGGTTGAACCAAAATTCTGTATCAAAGTCAATTTTCAGCCTAAGCTAACTCTTTCAAATTGCTTGCAAATATACAGTGGCTGGCCAAGCAGCTACGTGGATCTTTTTGCTTATTATCAGACTAGGAGTATAAGTATATGGCGTGTAAGTCTCTTAAGTAATGACAGTGAAATCATTTCTTCACTACAAGTTACCCACTTTTTGCTCTTTCTCTCCCTCAAATACACACACGTTCATGTATATACATGTACACACATTATATGTATGTATGTATAATTTAATTGAAATAGCCATCAATAACCTGGAGTGACAAAAAAAGGTGGAATGCACTATCAACAAGGTGGGATTTGCCCAGTAGAGGAAGGCATCTCACATACAACTCCTGCTCAGTACCTATTAGCTGTGGACGTAAGTAACAATAGAGCATTTTGCAGCTGCAATTAGCACACTGATATGAAATCATATGGTATACATTAGACTGCTACATATGTCAGAGTGTACAGTAGTGTCTACATATTATATAGGGATAGCCAAAAAAACAAGGCTAATCTATTCAATGTATTATATTTATCAAGCAACAACATTACACTTTTTGCTCACATTCAACTATTTGCAATCTTATATACACTTTTCTAAATGCCAAAATATGTTTCACTTCTCTGTGTATGTACATTGTTTGCAAATTGGTTAAATAGAAATATATGTAAGCTCAATTTCCAATTCCAATTGTTTTTTCTTCTTTTGTCAAATGAGCTAATGCTAACAAGCAAATTTATGCTAGGACATTCATTGTAAGTCATCATTAATTTCTCCAAACTAGGGAGTAGGTTATTCTAGGTTGAAGGTTGCAGAGCATTGAAACATGGTTTGGCATCTACAACAAACAACTGCAAATAGTCGAATATAACCAGAATCGCACCGTTGCTGATTTATTATTAGGTGTTAATTGATAATTTATTAAATAAGGCAGCCATGTTTTTTTGCCAATCCCCACTTAGACAGCATCTTGCATAATACATATTAGGTGTGAACACAGTTTAGAACCTCGCTTTCAGCCATATTATATAGAAAGTATATATGATGTCTTTGTTCTGTGTTTTCAATTTGTTAATTCTGAAATATGTAAGTAATAGTTAATTATTTTAAGTGTTGGTATACTATTGTTAAATATGATGTCAACTTGTCAATTATCCTCTGAGTCAAATAAGTAACTAGCTAATACAAAGGAGAGACGTTGTAATTCCCAAAAATCATGTGCTAATCTGTGACTCCAGCCCAGACATATGAATCAATGACTCCAGACCAGACATATGAATCAGTGACTCCAGCCCAGACATATGAATCAATGACTCCAGACCAGACATATGAATCAGTGACTCCAGACCAGACATATGAATCAGTGACTCCAGACCAGACATATGAATCAATGACTCCTGACCAAATATGTGAATCAGTGTCTCCAGACCAGACTTATGAATCAATGAGTCCAGACCAAATATGTGAATCAGTGACTCCAGACCAGACATATGAATCAGTGACTCCAGACCAGACTTATGAATCAATGAGTTCAGACCAAATATGTGAATCAGTGACTCCAGACCAGACATATGAATCAGTGACTCCAGACCAGACTTATGAATCAATGAGTCCAGACCAAATATGTAAATCAGTGACTCCAGACCAGACATATGAATCAGTGACTCCAGACCAGATATATTTTACTTTACCCAACTAATACAGTAATTTTTATAGGCCCAGCTTGGCCTATATAGTGCTTAGTTTGTAGCATGTGTCACTTTAATAATTAAAACAATTATTATTAGTATTATTATAAAACTAATGTCAATATTCAGAATGCTTGCTTCCATATTGTATATAGATTGTGCTCTTGTGGCATAGAAGTCAATAATTGACATGTTTAGTTGACAGTTCAGAAGATTAGCAACTGGGCTTAATTACTATATATATGTATATATTTCTAGAGTTGTCAAGTGAATTGTAACAAATGTGTAGAGTCTGGTGTCTATGTGCAACTGTACATGCAAGTAACATGACATTGTCCTTTTTTGAGAACTAAAGTCATGCATGTTCTCCTACTAATTTAATGCAAATTGCATTTTGGGTTTGTGCCTGTGTTAGTTTGGTAACACAAGTTTGAAAAATCTGTTTGGCTGGTTGTAAGTTAGTTTCTGCTTTTGCTGCATATTTATATTATCATGATCATACCGTATATGCAGTCTTCAATATCTATAATCACTTGTAAATCTATATAATTAGCCCATCCCCATTCCCATACTAGATGCATGTAACTAGCCCATTCCCATTCCCATACCAGATGTAAGTAACTAAACCATCCCCATTCCCATACTTATTTGCTCTCCAATGATTAAGCATTCATATACTTTTGCTCTTATGATTGGCCAGATTGCTTTTGTATATAAACAATATTTGGCATTACACTTTACTCTTATCTACTCTTGCATTGAAGGAGAAATGTCAACTGCCTTCTTGTTTTGTATTTCAACATTGCTGTTTTTGATCAAGTCATGCACACAATCCAGGATCACTTTTTGTTTAAACATCCATGGGCATGTGTGCTGCCACGTGATTGGTACTTTAATCTGTACCAATGCCATTCTGCTGCTAATGTTGCATAGAGCCAATATTTTACAAATCTGAGAGCTTGTTTGTGAAGTTTATATACCAACACTTCAGGCCTGCCAACTCACACGGATTTTCTGGGAGTCTCACGGTTTCACTATTAATCTCACGTTCTCATGGCTTGCGCGTACTCAAACTCACGGATTTTAGTAATGGATGACAGTGTCTCCTTTTGTGTGAACCCTATTAAAACGATTTCTTGTGCGATAATAATAAATATTCATTGACAAACTTGGAGCGATGGGACCAGTCGATCATGAACGGAAAATACCATTGTCAATCACCCACGATCTTTTGACACAGGTGTCGATTGTCGATCACCGAGATTGGAAATCGACACCGACTGTCCATAAAGGAGAACGCTTCGACTCACCGTCGATCCGTGAAGCGAGAAGTTTAATTTTTGTTAGCTTTCTTGACCTGCATGCTGGGTCTCAAGGTTTTTGGAAAATTTAGGTTGGCAGGCCTGACACTTATATATATATATATGCGGATTCTTGATGGCAGCATGAATTGTGATTGTGCATGGATGGGTGAAGTTATCAGTATTGTGCGCCACATAGTTCGGCGCTGCTGGTTATCTGTTGATATCTCCTGTGTACTTTCTGTTGGTCTCAGCACAAGATGACTCTGGTTTCGGCGAACTGTATATACCTGACATAGTCTAAACAAGGTAGGACCTCGGAGTGGCTGTTGGCTGAATCACCCTACCAGGAACCTCTCTATCTTGTGTGTGAATCCAGACAGGTTCATCACTTGACAGTGGGGGCAGTGACCTCACTCTGTGACGTTTGTCATAGTTTGCCTGTTGTTTCTTCTTTATATCTCTTCGTCTTTCTAGTGAAAGTCTGCCAATCAGGTGTTAGGGTAATCTTTGTTTGGGGGATGTCTGTTCTCAGTTGTCTTCCCATCTTCCTTAAGAGTTGTGCAGGGCTGAGCCCACACCATGGTAGAGGTGTCGCTCTGCAACTCAAGAGTGCCATGTACGGGTCCTCCAAATTTTCCAATTAACTCTTTGCAGTTTTGACCATTCTTTCGGCCAAACTATTGCTCTGTGGATAGTGAGGGCTACTAGTGATATGTTGGAAATTGTATTTTTCTGCAAAGTCCTTCATCTCCTTAGAACTGTATTGAGGACCATTGTCACTCATAAGAACTATCAGAATACCATGCCTTGAGAATATTGCCTTCAGCGCACGGATAATGCTTGCTGAGGTGATGGTTGTAAGTGTCTGAACTTCTATGTATCATGAAAAATTATCAACAACAATTTTTTCCTTCAAGGTTGAAGAGGTCAGATGCAACCTTCTCCCAGGGATGATTCGGAAGTGGTGAGGGAATCATTGGCTGTCTGTGAGGTATGCTAACCTTAGCACAGATGGGGTAGTTTTTGACTAGTTGTTCCACCTGTCGAGATATACCTGACCACCAGACTGATGAGGCTACCCATGAAAGCATCTCTGAATTCCTTGATGTCTATTATGAATTTTCTGAAGTGTTTCTCGCTGTAAACTTTGTGACACTACTATACGGCTTCCACGGAGTAGCAGGTCTTCATGAAGGGATAGCTCACCTCTCACTGACCAGTACTGCCAAAGGTCTCCCTTGAGCTGACTCTTGCTTGGTCATCCCCTTTTGCAAAATGTAATGAGTTGTACACAAGTATTATCTTACTTTTGTGCGGCTCTATACTGATAAAAATCAGTCTGAATCAGCTGGGAGGTGAGAGACCACTGTTTGCACAAATAACTCTGTCTGTACAGCTTTTTCTTAGTAGGTGCCTCCTGGTGATAAGATCAGGGCACGAGACAGGGCATCCGCTGTATACAAGAATTTGCCCGGCACATGGCTGATGGAATAGTCAAAACGCATGAGGCGGATGAGGAAGCGTAAGAATCTTGGCGGTAGGGAATCTAGATTTATCTTACCAAGAAGATGAACTGAGTACATAAACGACCTTTGTATGACAGGGTGGTTTGAAACTCACCCAGCACCTCCATGGGGGTCTTATCTGGTCCGTGGAGCCTCATTTTTGGTAGTTTTGTTTGATTCCTTCCCAAAGATGTCCACAGATCGTCAGAGATAACCATCACATCAGCTCCAGTGTCCAACTTGAATTTTACTTCTTGATCATTGAGCAGCACTGTGCAGCTCCATGTGGTATCCTGTTCTGAGTCAAACACATATCATAGAGGTCAGTCTCTTCCTCTGCAGTGACATTGGCAGTGACATCAGCTATTGTCCTTTGGAAGCACTGTGCACTGTAATGGCCCTTTTTCTTACAGTTGTGGCACTCAGCATCTCTAGCAGGACATTGTTGACGAGAATGCGGTCCCCTACCACATCAAGAGCATTTCCCACCTTTTTGCTGGGTCCTACTGGGTACTGTTTGGGGTCCTTTGTGCTTTACTCTTAGACATGTTATGTCTCACAAAATCGACTGCATGATTTGTCCTCCTTTTGTCCATTTTTGAGGAGGATCTGCTGTTCTTGAACAGCCTCTCGTTGTCGTACCTGTGTTTTTCATGTTTCTAGTGTTAAATTTGAGTCCATCTGGAGGCGTTCAGACAGCGAATTGTCACGAATTCCGACGACAATACGATCACGTATCATTTGCTCTTGAAGGTCGCCATAGGCGCAATTCTCAGCCAAATTGTAGACTTGTTATGAATTGTTCGGCAGATTCGAATTCCGTCTCACCCTGACAGCGGCGATTGAAACGAGCACGTTCCAAGATTACATTCTTTTGAACTTGAAAAATTCATCGTACTGCTTTAATTACTGCATCGTACTTTTCCGATCTCCTGCACTAATGTTTGTCGATGCGAGCATGTCCTCTGCATCTTCTCCCATGCAGTACAAAAGCGTACTCACTTGTCTGTCACCACTCTCTTCTGACAACCCTGAGGCTAGGCAGAATTGTTCGAATCGGCTATTCCAACGAGGCCATTCTTCTGGGTTCTTGAAGTCAAAGGATGAGGGAAGCTGCAAACGAACGCTAGCCATCCCACTTCTGACACCATGTGGTATTTAAACGTTCCGCTTTAGAGTCGGCTTAGAGTCAGTCACGATCACACCTGAACCCAACATAGAAAGCACATGGTTACAACAATATAGTTACTATCATGTTATAACACTACTGTATATGGTATGTACTATTTCTAGTAACAATTAAATCCTAACAATCAGTCACGAGTATGCCACAATGTCTATTCTTATTCTTTTCATGTACATAGGTATATATATACTAGCATATATAATAGGAAGCCTTTGTCTATGTCCTACTTTCCTATACTTGCAGCCTTTACACTTATTTCACTGCATGTCATTGTGTGGAGTATATATATTTATGGTAGGGGAACTGCAGCTTCATCTGCCCCAGTTTCTATAAATATATGCCAATGTTGCCAGATGTATAGGGATATGTTGCAACACCCTTGGTTGTATGATTCATACACAGCTAATGCTTCACTGCGTAACATCATTTTCTTGTTTCTGTACTTTTTGTGCCATCCCTACATCTTCCCCATTTTTGTACATAATTTTTTTTAAATATTTCTAGTTGGGGTGAGCCTGAGCAAGCCCCACACTATAGCGAGTTGAATGGTAATTTTGTCTGTATATACAGTACAAGTTACAATATATATACTAATTTAAAAAGGTAATCTAATATAAATACAGTACAAGTTACAATATACTAAGGTTATCTAATATAATATAATATAAATAAATAAATATTTACAATCAAGTACTACACAGTACAAGTTACATGTGCAAATTTATATAATTATGAGGTCCAAGTGACTATATAATATTAAAATTACAATCAAGTACTACCTACACATGCAGTGCAAGAGATCCAAGTGACCCATAGGATAATCAGTATTTTAAACAGTACAAGACTTTAGTCACACTGTTGCAGGCTTTGAAATTCTCAACTACTATCATCCAATTGCAAGGTAGAACGGCCTATCAATTACCTTTTCACACCTTAGTATAGACTGAAGATAAAGCATCTGCATGCCATACATCAACAAAGGTTCCAGTCTTAAAGGGGTCTCAGCTAATAACCACAACAGATTTAATTTGATTTGCCCTGTGAGGGAGCTATATAAGAATACCAACGGTTGGTTGCATGCATTCGCATAATCAACAGGGTTAGAGACCATTTTGTAACTTGTACACAAGGATATGACATATGTATATAAGGCCTTGGCCTTTTATGTCCTTGTGTGGAAGTTACAAAATGGTCTCTAACCCTGTTAATTATGCAAAGTTAAAACATTGCATTATCGTAGACCGCATACATGTTTACGGTACATAGACGAACTACCGAAGACGTCCAAGCTATATAATAATATCAATTTGAAATTCAAAAGCGTTCGTTGATAGAGTGATCCATAACAGGTAGTTTTATGCACAGCAAATATGGAAGGACCTGGGCCTAGCAAGAAACTTTGTGTATTCATTGGTTGTGTCCACGTACACTGAAACTAGCCACTGAATTAATTGTCATATCATACAGTGGTCAGTGCAAACACAAATTGATAATATATATATATATGCAATTCATTAAGTCGTGCCAAGACATTTTGCAGTCTTTTTAAAGACTAGCACTTGTATAATTTAGAGCTCTTGATTTTATCGTCTATTCTGCTACTTTATTTCAAGTTTTCACCAAATGTTAGTAAATGAAATCACTATCACCAGTATATAAAGAAGTCTAAGTTTTTCTACATAATATTTGCTACAAAATAAAATCACTAATACCCATGCCATGATATTTGGGATGTACAGGATTTCCTTGGGGCATATATATAAAATCTGAATTAAGAACAGGGAAACAATAATATATGTTAAACTTTACATATCAAGGAACAACAAACTGTAAATATACAAGTAAATAAAACATTTTCAAAAATGATATTAGAAGTAGGAATGGCAGTGTTCACTAATACATCTGCAAAAAGTATCGAAACAAGACACTGATTATACAATAAGGGTAATCATACAGAAGTTGCATGTATACTGAAATTTAAGTAACTTAACCATACACTTCTGTGTTTGGGCGCACCATTCCTACTTCAGCTTATATAGTGCGCCCAAACACAGAAGTGTATGGTTAAGTTATATACTTTAATTTCAGTATAAATGCAACTTCTGTATGATTAACCTTATCATATAATCACGGTCTTGTTTCGATACTTTTTGCAGTGTATTAGTGAACACTGCCATTCCTATATACTTCTAACTACATTTTTGTAAATGTTTTTTATTTACTTGTATTCCCCCTTTTTTCTTCTTAATATTACTTGTTTTAAATTGATTTGAAAGTTTTCTTGGCGGAAATCTCGAAATATCGTCTTAGACAGAGAAATTTATGCTGACAACCATGATCTCTTAATTAAACATTGCGTCCGAGAAGACCACAATTTTCGCTTTTCACATGCTTCTTATAGAGCGCATTCAGATTTAGGGCTGTCTATATAGTTTGGAAATATTTATGACGATTTATAACCTGTATGTGCCCGCATAAGTTCGCATATTAGCGCTAGTCTATTCAATAAACGAAGAAAAAATGAATTTGGAAATGGGCCTATTCCTGGTTAGCCACTTTTTGAACGCTGTAGAACATGTAGGGCGTTGAAACATGTTTTGGCATTTAGAAAAGCATGCATTAATGGCTGCAAATAACTGAATATAACCGAAAATTGCTTCGTTGGTGAGATTTATGAGGTGTTGCTTGCTAATACATTGGATAGGGCGGCTTTTTTCGGCCATTCCTACTTAGAGAGTACAACCGTACTCTCTGATAACTAATAACATTATATAGGACAAAGTTTGATGGAATATGAACATACCATATTTGTAAGTTTGTGACTATATATATGATTCATTAGTATTAATATAAATCCACTACTGTAGTTAAACGTTGGTTTATTTTGTTGTGGCAAAGGAGCAGTCTTTAATTTAAAAATAATGAGAAAATTATCTAGTATAACTGACCAATATTTATTACTAATGTGTAAAGGACCAAGAAGAGTTGGAGGGAGCAGGAGGGGCCGGGAGAGACGTACAGAGGAAGATCAATTCCTCTGTCAAGAATATCACATATGGACTGCCCAAAGAAATGGAGTGAAGAAAAGATGTGAAATTTTTCTAATCCCTATAAAAAAGTTGGCCTGTCTAAGGCCTGCTATAAGATGGTAAGACAGGCAAAGTATAACTGTGCCAGGGCTGTAACAGGTCTGTATATGTTTCAGTTGTGTCACAGGTTTACAACAGCTATATATATATATATATAGGCTACTTTTCACAGGCTTCTCAGTAACAGAAGTATCTTACATGTAACAAGCCTGTCAAATGACTGTTGCACTAATTAACGCTTCATTAGCTAAATGGTGCAAATTGACATGCCTGTTCCATAACTGTTAAATATCTTCTGGTAAAATTGTTTATAAAAGGATTACTTCTTACATGTTAGCAGCCTTTAAGAGGCCTGTCTCGTGATTAGCACATGTACAATTGTAAGGTTGTCACATTTTTACATGCCTGTCCCATGCATATCTGCCAGTTTCTGTTAAATTACAAATTTAAAACAAATATTTACAATAAATAAATAAGCTATGACTGAATTAAAAGAGAGAAGTTATAGTCACCATCTATATGTGTAAAAATAGAGTAGTCTTAATAGAAATACATCTACAGGAAATAGAATACAAAGGAACACAAACGAGTGATTCTGGTGAAGACAGAACACTAGAAACACATGTACAGTGTGGAATGTTGAATAATGGAATACAACTACGGACCAAGATGGGTGCTACAATAGCAAAATTCAAGTTTGTGCCTTCACAAAATGAAGAAACAAAAGAAACTATCTGGCCATACTCTTGGCCTACATTGGTCTAATAGGCTACTGTGGAATTATTTCGTGTCTTTGTTGACCACAGTAGGCTATCATAAATTACTGAGCGTAGTCATGCTTGTGGATAATGTATGAATTTACATTTGCACTCAACTTCCAGCTTCTTTAGTATAGCTTCTTCTTCCGTGGTTGATGCTGCTGTGCCACATCCTAATATACTTCCAGATCAGCTGTTTTCCCTGTATCCCTTTGATTAGGCATATGCTGTGCAATCTGGACTGCTCTAATTGCTTGCTCTCCCATCCCTCAGACTCCATGAATTGCTCCGGGAGTCTTATTTGTCCATTTCAGCTCTCAAAGGGAAAACAGGAAGATGTCCACAAGGGACCTAGAGCTTCAACAGTATCACAGAGATGGTTTAGGTTGTGGACATTAATTCCAAGGTTTTCCTCTCCATATAATGATCCGTAATGGGAAGAACATTTTCTTAGGCAACGCCGAGCCTGCTGTAATTCTTTTAAGTAGGACATAGATCCCTTTTACTAAAAGCTCTAAGTGTTGAAAGTACTCGGATGGTAGAATATCACAGAGTATTGGTAATGAGTTATATAACAGGAAATTACGGTATTCAGATGCCTTCCATTCTTTTCTGCTTGTTAGGGTTCTTGGTAGGCGAGAAATTTCATTTGGTGGCCTGATTGCTACAAGTCTGTTTTCAATTATAGAGAAAATATCTCTTTTTCCTAAATAAAATAACTGCTTAAAGTTACTTGATTCCAGCCACATATGAAGAAGACTCCTTGAAACACCCAACATCACACCATGCATATAATCAATTGCTGTCCCTTCAACTAGGTCATATGTTAATGTAACAGCTAAACAGCTATAGGTTCATTAACTCCATTGACTGCCTTGCTGGTCAGTATGGCAACACCTTATATGATTGAAGCTAATCACTGCACTTTTCACTTTAGATACTCCTCCATAGCTATGATGTCCTTTGCCAGTGATGACTTCAAAGTATATACTGATCTAAGTACGTAGGAACACACAGGATACATTTAAACCACATAATAATATACTTTACATATGTTAACAGGTGAAAATGGTCTTGCAGTTTCTATTTCGGTTTTCTAGATCTCTTATATTGTATAAACAAACATTTGTTGGTTGGCTCATAAATACACATACATATTGACCATGATACAGACCATGAATATCAACATTGTTTCTTCTGGTAATCTCGACCGGTTTCTGCATAAAAGTGGACATGTAAAGTTTTAAAAATCTACATTTGCTACTAAGTGTTTTATACATTGTATTTTCAACACACAGTATCATAGTGACATTGACTATGCAGAAGAGATAAAGTTAAGTAGGCTATTTTAATTTAATTATCTGACATATATATACATCACCTAAGTAGCCATTTTATTGTGCAACCAAAAAAATTGTAGACAATATTGAGGGTAAAAGTGATTATATTAAATATATCATGAAAGCATGTACTTATTGTAAATTAGCTCAATCAGCAGCTCTTGGATTAGCTTCCTTTATGTTCTTTCCATGCTCTCTGCCCTAGATGTTAAAGGAACAACAAACATTACATGCAGATACAACTGGATATGTGTACTCAGTACTCCAGCCTGTACTCCAGCCTTACCTGTTCAGCATAAAAACTTGCCAAATGACTTTGCTTGCCTTTCCAAGCAGTAGCTGCCTTTTGAAATACTTGATTTCTCAGTTCTGCTTGCAAATTAGCTTCAGCCCTGAAGTCCTTGTAATAAGGATCCTCAAACTCTTGATAGTAGTAGCTACTTTCATTGCTTTCTAAAAGCACATATGTACATAGATACAGTTTTAGCATAATGAGTGACTACATATGTGTATATATATACCAGATACAAGTATAGGATATGTTAAGATATATGAAAAGTAGGTCTTATAAATCATCTGAATGGCTAGTGTTTTTACACTCACTATATACACTACTTCCCATTGTGTACAGGTACGTATAAGAGTACGTAACTGCCTCTCAAAGACAATCATAAAGAGTAATTAAAATACACAGCAAAATCATGTATATGTAGGAGTTAAACTGTAATGGGTTAGTTGTATATTTAATAACTATATATTCTCTTGAGATGGTTCATCTTTTAGTCTTTTGAGCATCTATAGAGACACAGTTGGTTCTTTTAGGGATTCAGAGGTTTTAAGAGAGAAGTTAAAAGTACTTTATTAATCAGATTTATAGTACAACTACTTTTGGAGTTACATTTTGATACAGGTTTAAAAGGGATAACAACCACAAGGTAGTGTGAGGTGAGGCTGACCATGATCCCACATGTACATTTGATACTTTCCTGGTATTGAATAACTTACACTTAAGGTAAACATGGGAATGATTATGAGGAAGGAAGTCACAGCTCTGGGTGTGATAGCAATATGTATGGTGAAACACAAAGTGAGCACCAGACTGTAATCAATTGCTCTGGAAAGCTTGATATTTTGTCACAGTGAAGACTACTATAGCAGCTACTCAAGCTAAAGATCCAACTGATACAGAGGATGCTTGGTAAACCCTTTTGCATATATAGTCCAGCCATCAAATGTTCATTACATTACACAAACAACTATTTACATGTCAGTAGTTTGTTGTACAACAAAGCCATCAGGACATAAATGTGAATTGGTAGTGTTATACATTAATATTGAACCTCACAATTAAAACCTGGCCTACAACATATGACCTATAATTGTTTATTGAAGACCTTCCTTAATTTTACTATATGTAGGGTATTGTGTCTTTCACCAACCCTTGTCGTAGTATCTTGGACTGGAATGTTTACTAACAGCTTCGAATTCCTGATTCTTAAGAAGGAAAAAACAGTCATGCAGTAAAAGATTTGTCAAGAAGAATTTAACAACTATATGCATGCATATATACATATCTACGTACTTTCTGCTAGGTAAAAATGACTAATCACATTAATTCTAACATGCTATAGGATTAAGTTGTTCAAGGAAGTAGAACACTGTATGCAGTAACAAAAGTCATATATGCAGACATCTCACAAAATCAATTAAAATTTTTCAAAAAAGAAATAACAAAAATAAGTATGATATATGATCAGTTATTTAATATTGGAATTTGAATGCATGTGTCTAAGTTTTGTCTGCAGCCACAATCTTTTGAGGTAATTGATTTGACACTCCAGTAATTCGATCCATATACTAGTCTGTTTATTTTAAGCTTCATCTCACAATCTTTTAACCACAAGTTTTTCTTATAAATACCTGCATTCAATCTCAATATACTACCCTTGCATTCAATTCCAGATATATGGTATGTATCATGATTTGAAGATGGGAATTAGAACCCAATCAAATTAATATACTCTTTTTGCTTACATTCAACTATTTGCAGTTATATATGTATAATATATGTTTCACTGTGTGTGATGTACATTGTTTGCAAAGTAGTTAAATATATAGAAATATATACACCATTGCCGATTTATTAAGTGTTAATTGATAATTTCATTAAGATAGCATCTTCCATAATACATATTATAGGTGTGAATACATAGCATCTGTATGTGATTCCAACTACTGAACTGTTATCTATGTAATACAAATTTTGTTTCAAAAAGTAATTATTATAAATTTATTATTAGGACTGTTCTCATGGCAAAGATGCAAGTGCTGTGTGCTACTAATTATAGTTTAGGAAAGTTTTCTGCATGTATAACCTGCAGTTTACTCACTATTAAGCCAGTGTGAAAACATTTAACTACTTATATAGATTTAGGCCATTAAGAGTGTGTATCCAATGCAAAACTTTAAAGAATCCAAGTTCACAACTAAAGTGTCATGGTTACAAAATGTATGCAGTATGATTAGTACATTTAGGGGAATTGCAAAGTCAAATATTCAACATGTAGTCTCCAGGCCATCTGGATCTTTCCCTCGACCTGAATTTCAACTCAATCTCTGTCCTTGCATGCTGCATCCTTTACTAATCTACAAAGAACTTTGGGCTTGTTTAAGCGTAAAAAGCATTCACAAATTAAGCTAACAGCTAAAAAATCTAGACTAAATTGAAATGCGTGGTGCTGAGACTGCTATATAAATTGAAATTAGTATTTATTCATACCGTATATTTTGACTAACAATATAAATTTTAGTAAATGAAATCACTATCACCAGTATATATAAACAAGTCTTAGAGTTTTTCTGCATAATGTTTGCTACAAAAATAAAATCACTAATGCACATGATGTTATTATTTTGGAAATACTTCAATGAGTCCAGGATTTCCTTGGGGCATATTAAATCTGAATTAAGAAGAGAGAATACAATAATATTATATGTTTACATATCAAGGAACAACAAACTGTAAATATATATTTTAGATGGTACATCTTTCGACTCTTTGAGTGTCTAAAATGCAGTTTGGCTTGATGAATCTTTTGGTCAGATGTTTTAAGGTAGTAGGGGGGGGGGCTATCGTGTCTAAATCAAAACGACACGAATTTTGGTACAGAGGTTAGGTTAGTGGTCTATTTTTCATATCTAGATTTTTAAACCCGTCTGTACTTCTAAACTTGAGTTATTAAAGGAATAAGAAAGCGTTATCTTGTGTTAAATTTTAGCATTAATTGCCTACTTGATATTGAGTGACTCTCTTCTTTACTTTCGGAATGACAGATTCATTCAAAAACACTTACGGAGGTGATAGATAAATTAGGTGTGAAATCAACAATTAATGGGGCCCAAATTCGACCGAGTTAACTTTCTCCTCTGGTGAAAAACCGTTATAGTCGCTGGCCTTTAACTAACTGATTATTGTATACAGTATATATAATTCTACGATTTGATGTTTGTTTAAGGCGAAAATATGGTAAGACCGTTTTTTCCGTAGTTAATTTGTATAGAATCAGTGTTAATGAAGGTGTTGCAAATCTAACTAGTCTGTTGCGTTGCAACTGATTCAAACACGGACAACTTGCCTGTAAAAGCACCCAAAGCGTGTACAAACTGACGGGAGCGAATTGGAATACTTGAAGTTTTGACGAAGATATTGTGATTTTTTGGAAAACAGGAATTATTCCAGAATACAAGCGAGAATGGCGATTCGCTCCCGTAGTCCTGTGAACCCATGCTTGTAGATTATATATACCAAATTTGGTGCTTCTCAGCTTATTTATGCAGAAGTAGATAGCTTTTTTGTGGAGCTATTTGACACTTTTTGAGGTGACATTTTTCGACTTTAAATTAAAATATCTTGGTAACAGAGTAGCCAATCAAATTATCGTTAACACCAAATAATGCGCAATTTACCTAGTTATTTTGCTTGTAAAATTCAAGTTAGTTGGATTTATGGTCAGAGAGATACATCACTAAGACCAATGTACCCCAAAGAAAGCCTTTAGCCCCCCCTACTACCTTAACCCTGAGGGTCTTCATCAGCAACTGATGAATAGAATTTTCAGTGGTCCTTTTATGAACACCAGCCAGTAGCTGATGAAGACCCTCAGGGTTTAAATGCTTGACAAAAAATTTATCAAGCCAAACTGCGTTTTGATGCTCAAAAGATGTAAGAAGAAATCCTTATTCTATTAAACTAACATATACCCCGTTGCCGGGGCAACCGCCTGTGTATATATTTCGTAACCGGGGTATAACAGGATTTAAGAAGCTATATACGGCCATCGGCTTCTTAAATCCTGTTATATCCCTGCCCAAATATGGTAAACTAAGACGTTTCTACTTGGGGGGTGGACAATTCTCCTTACATTTAGGACAGTTGGAGTAGTCAGGGCAAGAGCATTCTATAAAGTCGTCAGCGTTTAAGCCAAACTAACCAGACGCCAGATGAGCCATCCTGAAAGTCCCGCCAAAATAACGATAAGAAGCGAAGGAGTATATATCACTTATACCACGGCGCTTCGGTGTATATGGGTTTATATACGTACACGCCCTCGTGACTCGTACGTATAAAACCCATATACACCTCAGCGCAGTGGTATAACTAATGCTAATAACATTACATACGTAGGACAAAGCTTGATGGACTATATATGTACACACCATATTTGTATGTTTGTGACTACATACTGTGTACATATACCATTAGTATGACTAGTGCATACACTTATAATGCAAGAGCCTTGCTTGAAAGCAGGGCAGGTGCATATACTGATAACTATAATAATAATGTGCATGGTGTATTACTATTAAGAATTGGGAAAATGTAACGATGAATGTGAATGTTTTGGAGGGGTTAGTGGAACCAGTATACGTAGAGTTGCGCCTGTGACATCTTGTTCTGAACAGTAGACTCGCACATGTAACGTTAAGAGATGTTGAATTTACATGAACAGTACACTCACGGACGTAGCATTAAGAGATAAAAAAGAACAGTACAGTAGACTTGCGCACAAAACATTGCTGCGATTTACACGTCGTTTGTTAATCAATCCAGTCTTCGTAGTTATGGCAATGAGTTTGCTCACTCTTGTTAACACTGAATGATATGCCTGAATATGGGCATCCCCAGACCCGAGGGCAGGGACACACCAAAATGGCTGATGCGGGCAGATTTTGACTGCTCAAGGGCAAATGGAGAACGTAATGAAGATTATGTCACAACGTACACCTACGTATAAGAAGCTATGTTGAGCAGGTGCATGACAATCTAACACATCCTGGCAGATGAGAATCCTCGCACACTCGAGGTGTCAAAAATTGAATGCTATGGATATATGTACAGTGGAACCTCCCATAACGGACACTCTGAAATTCAGACAACCTCCACACAACGGACATGTTAAACGGTCCCAATTGATTCTCTATAGAAACCAATACATTCTTATCTCAGTTAACGGACACTCCAAACTCTGGACAGCGGTCACTCATCAGTGTAACTTCGAACCGAAACCTTGTTCAGTAAAGCATTCCGAGCCATTTCGTATGGTCCAGATTATAAACGTATACTTTTAGTAATTCGTTTGGTTTATGGAGGAGCTAACTGGTTCAGCGGCAGATATTATTCAGTGAATAATATCTGTCGCTGAACTTTCAAAATGAAGAAAACTTGCATGAATTAATCAAATGTCATAGTGTTTGTAGCTATAGAATATACGTATACAAAGAAAACCCTAATTTGGACTTCCTAATCCCCATATACCTTGTTGGTGTGTATTAGTCTCGCATAGCCAGACCGCTATTTTGTCTCCATATTTTCTTGATGACATCACACTGTCAGCAAAATAGGGTCTGGTGAATAGCCTATACTGTTTTTGTTCTGGGGGCATAACAAATTAGCAACTTCTGTTAACAAAGCGGTTAGAAACGAAATCACTTCGCAAACAGTAGAAAGTCAGCACTTTGCAGGTTGATTGATTAGCAAACTCATGTAAGGCATCATAAATTCTGACAACAATTTTGAAGCAACAAAGCTCCATCGTGCTGCTCTCTACAGCTGGCAAGTTCCAATTTTCAAAACCTTTCTTGGTTACCAATGCGTTATAAGGTATGAATGTCATTATTACCATGGTAACTGAATATTAATGAACCACCAAGTTACGGTGGATCAGACCAAAAATGGTATAGGCTATTCACCAGATCCTATTTCGCTGACCATGTGACGTCATCAAGAAAATATGGAGGCAAAATAGCAGTCTGGACTGCGCGAGACTAGGTGTGTATTTATTGCATTATATTTATAATTTTCATGACCATGAGTCTAATATAGTGTCACTATAACTGGTAGCTAGCTGCTATTACACAATTAGTTGTTTAGAGGGTGATTATGGACCAACCTCTGAGAAGAGGACAACCTCTGAATAAAGGACAAGATGGTCGGTCTGAGCGTGTCCGTTATTCGGAGGTTCCACTGTATATATATATACATAATCAAGTACCACACAGTGCAAGTTACAAATGAGAAAATTATCTAGTAACTGAACAATATTTATTACTAATATGCCAAGGGCCAAGAAGAGTTGGAGGGAGCAGGAGGGGGGAGAGACAGACAGATATACAGGGGAAGATCAATCCTCTGTCAAGAACATCACATATGCACTGCCCAAAGAAATAAACAGTGGAGAAGAAATGTGAAATCTATCTAATGCAATGCAATACCTTATATGATTTCTCTTCAGGAAGCTAATAACTGCACTTTTCACTTTAGATACTCCTCTATAGCTATGATGTCCTTTGCCAGTTATGACTTCAAAGTACTGATCTAAGCACATAGGTATGCAGGATACATACATATGTATGTTAATGTATGTTAATACGTGAAAATGGTCTTGCTAAAGATGCAGTTTATTATTTGGTTTTCTCCTATAAACAAGCATTTGTCGGTTAGCTTATAATTACACATACATATTAATCATGATACAGAAATGATGCTGACATTACCAAACTGACCTCTGAATTCATAAAGCTTCTCTTGTACAACTTGAAGAGCTTCTTCAACATGCAGACCATGAAGATCTACTTTGTTTCTTTCTGGTAATCTCGACCGGTTTCTGTATAAAAGTGGACATGTAAAGAAATCTACAGTTGCTACTAAGTTTTTATATATAACAATATTATTAACCAACACTATCATAGTGGCATTGACTTTGCAGAAGAGATAAATGTACAGGCTATGTAAATTTTGATTATCTGACATGCATATTATCTGAACAGCCATTGTGTGCAACCAATAAAAATGACTATTTGAGGGCAAAAGTGATTACGTATATTAAATATACAATGAAAGCATGTACTTTTTGTAAATTAGCTCAGCAGCTCTTTGATTAGCTTCCTTCATTTTCTTTCCATGCTCTCTGCCCTAGATGTTAAAGGAACAACAAACATTACATGCAGATACAACTGGATATGTGTACTCAGTACTCCAGCATTACCTGTTCAGCATAAAAGCTTGCCAATTGACTTTGCTTGCCTTTCCAAGCAGTAGCTGCCTTTTGAAATGCTTGATTTCTCAGTTCTGCTTGCAAATTAGCTTCAGCCCTGAAGTCCTTGTAATTAGGATCCTCAAACTCTTGATAGTAGTAGCTACTTTCATCACTTTCTAAAAGCACATATGTACATAGATACAGTTTTAGCATAATGAGTGACTACGTGTATATACCAGATTCAAGTATAGGATATGTTAAGGTATATGAAAAGATAAACTGTAGGTCTTATAAATCATCTAAATGGCTAGTGTTTTTACACTCATTACACTATATAGGTATATACGTAGTAGTAATAGTATAAGAGTACGTAACTGCCTCAAAGACAATCATAAAGAGTAGTTAAAATACAAAATCATGAACGTAGTAGTTAAGCTACAGGTTTGGGTTAGTTGTATATTTAATAACTTTTATATATCTTTGAGATGGTTCATCTTTTAGTGTTTTGAGCATCTAGAGACACAGTTGGTTCTTTTAGGGATTTGGAGGTTTGACAGAGAAGTTAAAAGTACTTTATTAATCAGATTTATATACCGTTCTAACTACTTTTGGAGTTACATTTTGATACAGGTTCAAAAGGGATAACAACCACAAGGTAGTGTGAGGTGAGGCTGACCATGACTCGACATGCATATTTGATACTTTCCTGGTATTGAAGAACCTACACTTAAGGTGAACATGGGAATGATTATAAGGAAGGAAGTCACAGCTCTGGGGTTGATAGCAATGTGTATGGTGAAACACAAAGTGAGCACCAGACTGTAATCAGTTGCTTTGGTCACAGTGAAGACTACTATAGCAGCTACTCAAGACCCAACTGATACAGGGGACGCTCGGTAAACCCTTTAGCATAGTCCAGCCATCAAATGTTCATTACATTACACAAACAACTATTTACAGTCAGTAGCCTGTTATACAACAAAGCCATCAGAACATAAATGTGAATGAATAGTGCTATACATTAACATTGAAAAACCTGGCCTACAACATACGATCGGATTGTTTATCAAATACCTTCCTTAATTTAACTAAGTTCAGTATATGCAGGGTATTATGTCTTTCACCAACCCTTGTCGTAGTGTCTTGGACTGGAATGTTCACTAACAGCTTCCTGATTCTAAGGAGGAAAAACAGTCATGCAATGCAGTAAATATTCTTGTCAAGAAGAATTTAACAACTATGCATATAAACATATCTACTTTGTGCCAGGTAGAAATGACCAATCACATTAATTCTAACATGCTAGGATTAAATTGTTCAAGGAAGAACAACACTGTATGTATTAAAAAAGTCATACATATATGCAGACATCTCACAGAATCAATTAACAATTTTGAAAAAGAAGCAACAACAAAAACAAGTATAATTTATGATCAACTACTATATATTGGAATTTGAATGCAGGTGTCTAAAGAATGCAAGATTGCAAGTTTGCCTGCAGCCGCAATCTTTTGAGATGCATTGATTTGGCACCTTAGTAATTCGATCCTTATACTAGTCTGTTTATTTAAGCTTCATCTCACAATCTTTTAACCACAAGTTTTTCTTATACCTGCATTCAATCTCAATCTACTACCCTTGCATTCAAGTCCAGATATATGGTATGTATCATGATTTGAAGACAGGAATTAGAACCCAATCAAATTAATAGCACTACCTGCCACTTGAATTTGGAGAGTGACTTTCCACAAAATTGGCCACATATACATGTACATTATGTGCCTTAATAGTGTTCAACGTTTGTATTTGTGTGTGTGTGTGCAAAGAGTCTACCTTTTTTGAGTTGACAGGTTTAGGATTATCAGATTCCTTGAACACAGAGACAGTTTGTTGTTCTCTTCTTTGAAGGATCAGGTTTCTCCTTGCATCTGAAGTGTTCATGCTAAATGCACAAAATTAAGAAAAACGTGCGTTATAGAATAATCTGAAACTAGTAATAAAACATTCCTACAGCCACTAGCTAGTGAGGTTGGATGATGGCGCAATTGGTGCAGTACACATGGACTGGGATCATGTTATACAAAGCTCTGCTTATATTTTCTTGGGAGCTATGACCCATATATACGTATATTGAAGATGTCATAAAGGTATACCTACTCGATACGGAACACCATTTGAAAAACCCCAGATCTGTCCAATACCGGTTACTGTATATTAGATAACTTATGAATTATTCCACACTTGTTATAAGAGAGCAAGTGGAAAATAGAAGCCAAATTTCCATTATTACCTAAAAATGTGTACGTATGTATCTACGTATGTACATAAACTATGCATATACATATACACATGTACGTAGATTATACGTAGTAGTACGTAACTACATATATGTACATACTGTTAATGAAATGGTGGAGCTGCTAAAGGCAGCAATAAACAATAAAATCAAATCTTTAGCATTGTTAGTTCACACACTTACTGCTTGTTATTTAAGGAGTAGCTAACATATTACTTAAGCAAACCATTCTTTTCTCTTACCCACACTGGACAATCAATCGATCAATATTCTGCTTGGGGATATCCCTATTGTTGATGTACAAATCTTGGACAGAATGAAAGAAGGCTCTGTCAGACTTCATCCTTTCAGACACCATGTCAGACTACATATATAGATCAGTTACATAAAGCCAAATTGTAGATTTCAATTTATGGCAGTATATGTACGTATATACATATGTATTATCATACAATAAACAATATGTCGAGGAGGCTTACACATTCTTTTGTTTCAATCTCATGTGCTAGCTCTTCATCCATGATTTCATTAAGAGATTTTCTCTGAAGGTTAGGCTGGTTAGAACCAGTTGGTACCAATGAATAACCAGGAGATGTTTTTGGCTGGTGAGGTGGACCTTCTAGTTGTACAATCTTTCTCCCTTTCTTTCTTCTCCTGCCATTTTTCTTTGATGGGGAGGTAATGACAGGCCCTTTCTGTTCTTCATCCTTGCAAACTATAGCAACATGAAGAATACATTAGAACTGTGGTTTGAATGGCTACTTGTTTTTAAAGTGGTCACTTCAATAAAGTACGTACCAAAAATGACACTCTGGTTATAGGAGCTGATAATTGGGGACCATTATTATTGTACATACTTATGTTAAAAAAGACTAAAAAGACTTGTAATGTTGTTTTATCTGTTGTTTCATGGCCACATTTAACTGAATACTTTTATATGTTCAAATAAATCTTTCTTCTTACAGGACAGAGCACAACAAAAGCAAAACCGAAATATAATTGATTGGTTCAACTGTATCTGGATATACTTTTTGATTTTTGAAATTTAGCAACAAGAAAGAAAATCAAGATTACTTTTGGTCGTTATTTGGCAGCCATTTTTTATTACCTTTATGTGCCCTATAACACTTACATATGTAAATGCTTACAAGCTGGTCACCAGTCTAATGCAGCCAGAAAATTAGGTCTCATACAGTAACTGACCAGATTAGGTACAGTACATATATACACATGAAAAGATAGAGGGAATTTGTTGCGATCATAATACGTATATTGCTGATGAAGACCTCCAGGTTGAAATGTTCTATTTAAAAGAATTCATGTTGCAGTTACTCAATAATGTCAGTATCTTAGTACATACATACACATGTACGTACATGCATCAAAATGATAAAGATGTTTCTACAATTCAATTGGAACAGATAGTGTTCCTAAAATGAAAATAATTGTATGTAAATAAATATACTAATGTAAAAAATAAATGTAAATAAAGGCAATACGTCGCAAAACGCAAAACGTCCAATTAGACCTTTGTATGGCAACAGCTTATAATGTATATTAGCAGTATAAATCATATGTACCTTCTCCTGACTGTGATCTCCTTTGAAGGTTCCTTGTGTGTTCCAGCTCATACATTTTGGTCTAATACAAGTATGTACAGGTGCAAATGACTATGAGGCTGTGTGTGGTGGAAGTAAACATGTTCTGCTATGTACAATGTCACTTCACTAAGATATCTTCTACAACTAAACCTTATGCAGATATGCAGAAATATGAAATACAAAATAATACTATACGTTATATCCTAAAATAATATGTATTGCAGACATACGTAAAAAGACTGATGCTAGCAGTCATTTATTTGCTTAGAATGTTATATCTGGATCAACAACAGATAACAATATACATCTTGACCTACTTTTAGTGTTTCTACCCAGTTGTAATACAATGATTTTGCTACTCTCTCAGACAACAGAATAACCAAATCTTCATCTGAAACATCACCTGCAAACAGAGAAAAAGAAAACATTCACATATCCGGTCATTTCAGTTATCTGGACATACGTAGTCCAGTCCCATTGGGTCCGGATAAGCGAAGGTCCACTGTACTACCTTTATGTATACACAAAATAGGTTAGGGGAATATACACTTGATAATGGCTAGTATTTCATGCTGGGCATGTTTATGTTAGTCACTGTACTATCTTTAGATCTGTTTTTAAGAATCTTTAATGGAAACTAAAGAACACACTGACACCACAAAACAAGCAAAAACGATTGCTGTCCAGAAATGACTAATGAATACAGTTAACTAGTGTACTCTACCTCTCTAATTACATTACCTATGTCAACATAGAATATGAATATAAGTAGCCAATGAAAACAAATACAGGATCAGGTAAACAACTTGTAAAATAAGGGAAGTATTATTGCATTATGAAGACAAAACTAGTTCTTTTACTGCTCAGCTTGCCACTGATGGCAGCAAGTGGGGAAGGTAACTTAGCAATGCTACTGTAGAAGTTTAGTTATAAATTGCTGTAGTTGTGAATATAACATTTATTAGCTATCAGAAAATTTTGGGAATTAACCTTAAAAACTAGATAAAATAAATACATATATTCAAGTTCAACTAACATTAATCAACTTAGGTATATAAATTCTATCAACTTGTATACATATTGCTAGACAGAGCTAATAAGAAAGGATTTGTACCAGATATGCATAGTCCCTAGGGAAAGTAAGATCTAAAATACAAACACTTATCTTCAAAAGCACCTCTTATGCAGAACCTTTAAGTATCTAACTAAATACTTCTTATATGTAGGTATATCCCATGTTGTCTATATAACTGGTTGAGAAATACACTGCTTAATAATAAAGTAAACTGAGCATTGTTTAAATGTATTTATTCAGTGGAAAGGCCTAAAAGACAAAGCAGTGACAGCAACAGCTGTCCCATTCAAGCAATACTTAATACACTGGATAGACATCCTGGTCCTAAAGGTGATAAAGGTCCTAAAGGTGATACCGGTAGCAAAGGAGACACTGGCTCACCAGGACCAGTTGGTCCGAAAGGGGAACTTGGACATCCTGGTCACACTGGAATAAAGGGAGAACCTGGTCCCCGCAGTGGTGGTATAGTTTATACAAGATGGGGAAGAACAACATGTCCTACGACACAGGATGCAGAAATACTGTATGAAGGAATAACAGCTGGTAGCTGGTGGAATTCACCAGGAGGTGGAGCCAACTATCTCTGCCTCCCAGAAATCCCAGAGTATTCAGACTACTTCCCAGGAGTGTAAGGTACAAATCCACTACATGGGGCTGAATATGAATTATATATACAACAAATCACCTCTCCCAAATGTACATGACCTCAATGTTCCATGTGCCATGTGCTATGTTTCAACAAGGTCAGCACATCTCATGATACCAGCTAGGACTAGTTGCATGACAGGATGGACCAAAGAGTATCAAGGTTATCTTATGGCTACTCGTCATAATAATGCTCACTACCGTACAATGTATGAGTGCGTGGACAAGAACCCAGAGTACATTCCAGGAAGTGCTGCAAGCATTGATGGGGCTGTTTTTTTTCATGTGGAAGCTACCTGCAGTGGAATTCCTTGCCCTCCTTATCATCCAGAAAAGGAGATCACATGTGTAGTTTGTACAAAATAGAGTTTAAAAGAAGCATAACGTAAACACCAAGAAAACTAGGTTACCTTTAATGTACTTACTATATGACTTATTCAAGATTGTAGGAATTACTAGCTATTAGCCGTGTACTCAATTGTTGATATTGTTGATTTTTTGATAAAATTACATGGGCAATTGTTGGTTGATATTGTTGATTTTTTGATAAAATTACATGGGCTACTTGAATAAAGCAATGCATATGAATGTAGCAATGGGAAAATCACACTAAAGATTGGAACTGGCCAATGAGAAAAATCCACGGCAAAATTAATGGTTATACTGGCCAGTCATTATGGGATGTCACACATACTGTAGAAGCGAGTGATAATCATGAAGGAACACTGTACAAAATCTTAGTCCCAAAAGCCAAAGGTGTCTAACAATAGATGAATTGCCTTTACAGAGAGATGTAAATCAACACATTTACGAAAGGATTTCAAAAAACGAGGGTAAATCACTCGGAGTGTTGAGAAAAAATATCAAGCATCACTCGACTACAGCCTGACCTAAATTCTCAAATGGTAAATAATGATACTCCACTATACACAATAGGGTTGTATGTGTAGTGTGTTAAGTGGAGAGATGAAGTAAAGTGTACCAAATAATACAAACCTATTTTAAACTTAATGAAAAGGCATCCAAAAGCAGTTAATTATTATAGCATACTTTGTGTCTCTGTTACTTCACTAATGTAAGGGGCTCAGGGAATTATAACTGGCAGTTGGCTATATGTCTGTATAGGAGCTACATATATTATACTATAAGTATGATAAGGATTTTATGAATTGCAGAAATTATAATTCAGGGTAATCACCTTAATAAAATTCATAGATACTCCACACCATTGTTTAAATGCTGCCAATTGTAATCAGAGACTTACAGTCCCATGACCTCCTACATACTGTAGATATATGTTAGTGGCCAGTGATCCATACAGTACACGAGGTGAGTGCCTTGACTAGCGAGTTTTAACTGAGTATCGATCGAGCTGTTAACAAAGTAAATGTGTCCTATCGACTAATCTTAAAAGTGATAACAAAGTAAAAGTCTACATGCTATGAATGCTGCAAATGCCGCATGAGGTTGGCTCAATGCGATGTTTGCAAGTTTTCCTACTTTGCTGCACCACTTACACACCTTTAGCCTGACATACTCTTCCTTGAACTCCGATGATCTCAATGCAGCACAGAGATGTCTAGCACTGTTAGTGGTGATTGGAATGTTGGTACCCTCAAACATCCATTTTGCTTCATCAACATTGCCCTCCTTGACTATGAGGCAAGATTTCGCTCCATTGGGAACATAACCATACTTTGGGCCGAGGCTACTCAACAGGTCCCACCACTGTCTCAGGTGCTGGCATTTAGCAGCAGCAGAAGCGTCATCAGCAAACCAAACTTGGATTAGAGTTGAGCGATTGCCAGAGCATACATCGCCATTCCCAGGGGATCCCCCTGGGTGGTTCCCTCAAAAGAAGGGATCTCCCCTCCGCCCGGGACAAACATGCGAACAGGGGCTTGGTACATATTCCTTAGGATGAGGGACAGGGAAGGTCAGATGTATTGCATATAGTGCAGAGAGCAGTTCCTGTTGAGGCTGTTAAATGCATTGCAGGCATCAGCTAGGAACACTGCTCCACTTCCTCGCTCTGGAACAGTTTATCCATAGCATGAATGGCAGCCTCGACACCTCCTTCCTGCCCCGCACATACCTGCAGACCACCTGCAGACCACCTGCAGCATGTGTCACATCCTCCTTCTTGTGTATATCACTGCTTTTGCTATGATCCTTCTCGACACTTCACCTATCCCAATTGGTCTGATGCCTGGGCATTTATCAAGAGGGATTAAACGGCAGGCAATGAGGGCGGCTAAGCCCCTTGTGTCAACTGACTGCTTGTATAGTTTCCTAGCAACAGCTGCGAGGGTAAGGCACAGGTTGCTTGAGGCGTGACCAAAGGCAGTGCACATCCTCTTCCAAGCGTAACCATCAAGTCCTGTAGGCCCAGGAATGCCTTTTGGATAATCATGAATCAAAGCTTCAGGCACCTCTCTTTACGCAGGAGGGTGTAGCTCCTTCAATCGATCAAGCACAGTAGTTGGGTCGCAGTTGGGCATACTGATGTCATTCACATTTAGTACACCTCTGACAATAATGTCCTCAATGCATCTTAGAGCCTCTCTAGTCTTCTCTGAACCCATCATCTTGGTTGGCTACATTATCTTCCAGGGTTGTGTTGTGGAGTGTTGGTAGCCATGCTTGAATGCCGCGACCTTCCTCAACGAGTGACAAAATTTGACCGTTCTGCCAGAGGCCAGCCTTCTGCTCAGGGCCTCAGAAAGTTCTTTGGCCTTGCTTTGCTTTCGAGGTTTCTGCAATAACAAGACTTGCATCACCATACATGCCTTGAGTGCAGTGGGCTCGATGGTGTCATTGTCAGAGTAGGATTGAAGCAGTCTGGCTACCTCGTCTATGAAAGCCTTACCAGCCCCCCGGTAAGAATGAGGACAATGTTACGTTTCCAATGAACCACTTCCTTGTAGCAGTCATCAACCACCTTACAAAAGGCGTCACCGTCCAATTTGCCCCACAAGAAAGCAGTGCCAGGTGGTGGGACGTGTGATTCCTGGACAGGATGATCACTAACGGGAGCGGGTAGGATCACATCCTGCATACCCTGGCGATCCCAGTTAACTGCCTCATCGTTAGCATCTGCTGTATCATCATTAATAACAGAGGAGATTCGATGCGAAAAAAGAACAGTTCCCTGATGTCTCTTGATTAGAACACCATTTTAACTTCATTGATAAGCAATTTGAGCAATGGTGACCGGATTTCTTACAGACACAGTGTCCCAGATCTATTACACCTGCAGCAGACCATCCTTTATTGATAAAATCACCAGTACAGGTGATAACAATCAAAAGAGTCCACTAGCAATCCATAAAGGGTGTATCACTGCCAATTATTGAAGATGTTAATTGAATTTATACAATAACATGAAAACAGGTCAAAAGAATCCCACCAAATGTGTATAAACGCTGTGTAGGCTTCAAAATGCACATACCACAGCGCTTTGGTGTATTACAGATTTTTGGAGTCAGCCACCCTTGGGTCTCTTGACTCCAAAACCCATATACAGTAAGTACACCTCAGTGCTGTGGTATATCTATATATCTACGTATCTTTCCATAACATGAAACCATACAACATAATCGGCAAATGAAAACAACATAAGAGAAGTACTATTGCATTATGAAGACAAAACTAGTTCTTTTACTGCTCAGCTTACCACTGATGACAGCAAGTGGAGAAGGTAACTTAGCAATGCTACTGTAGAAGTTTAGTTATAAATTGCTGTAGTTGTGAATATAAGATTTAATAGCTATCAGGAAATTTTGGGAATTAACTTATCCAAAATTACCTTAAGCACATGTACAGATAAAACTAGATATAATAAATACAAATTCTATCAACTTGTATACATATTACTAGACAGAGCTAATAAGAAAGGATTTGTACCAGATATGCATAGTCCCTAGGGAAAGTAAGATCTAAAATACAAACACTTATCTTCAAAAGCACCTCTTATGCAGAACCTTTAAGTATCTAACTAAATACTTCTTATATGTAGGTATATCCCATGTTGTCTATATAACTGGTTGAGAAATACACTGTTTAATAATAAAGTAAACTGAGCATTGTTTAAATATACATTTATACAGTGGAAAGGCCTAAAAGACAAAGCAGTGACAGCAACAGCTGTCCCATTCAAGCAATACTTAATACACTGGATAGACATCCTGGTCCTAAAGGTGATCAAGGTCCTAAAGGTGATAACGGTAGCAAAGGAGACACTGGCTCACCAGGACCAGTTGGTCCGAAAGGGGAACTTGGACATCCTGGTCACACTGGAATACAGGGAGAACCTGGTCCCCGCAGTGGTGGTATAGCTTATACAAGATGGGGCAGAACAACATGTCCTACAACACAGGATGCAGAAATACTGTATGAAGGAATAACAGCTGGTAGCTGGTGGAATACACCAGGAGGTGGAGCCAACTATCTCTGCCTCCCAGAAACCCCAGAGTATTCAGACTACTACCCAGGAGTGCAAGGTACAAATCCACTACATGGGGCTGAATATGAATTATACAACAAATCACCTCTCCCAAATGTACATGACCTCAATGTTCCATGTGCTGTGTGCTATGTTCCAACAAGGTCAGCACATCTCATGATACCAGCTAGGACTAGTTGCATGACAGGATGGACCAAAGAGTATCAAGGTTACCTTATGGCTACACATCACAGAACTAATGGAGATACCCATTACCGTACAATGTATGAGTGTGTGGACAAGAACCCAGAGTACATACCAGGAAGTGCTGCAAACCTTAATGGAGCTGTTTTCTATCATGTGGAAGCTACCTGCAGTGGAATTCCCTGTCCTCCTTATCATCCAGAAAAGGAGATCACATGCGTAGTTTGTACAAAATAGAGTTTAACTGAAGCACAGAGCAAACACCAAGAAAACTAGGCTACCTTTAATGTACTTACTGTACGACTTATTCAAGATTGTAGGAATTACTAGCTATTAGCTGTTTACTAAATTGTTCATGCTCATCTTTTGATAAAAATGGGCTACTTGAATAAAGCAATGCATAATATATGGATGTACGTAGCAATTGGGAAAATCACACAAAAGATTGGAACTGTCCAATGAGAAAAAATATTCGACAAAATTAATGTTTATACTCGCCAGTCATGATGGGATGTCACACATACTGTAGAAGTGAGTGATAATCATGAAGGAACACTGTACAAAATCTTAGTCCCAAAAGCCAAAGGTGTCTAACAATAGATGAATTGCCTTTACAGAAAGATGTAAATCAACACATTTACGAAAGGATTTCAAAAAACGAGGGCAAATCACTCGGAGTGGTGAGAAATAATATCAAGTATTACTCGACTACAACTTGATCTACGTAAATTCTCGAATGGAAATAAAGATACTCCACTATACACAATAGGGTTGAATGTGTAGTTATGTGTAAGAGATGAAGTGAAGTGCACCAAATACAAACTTATTTTAAACTTAATGAAAAGGCACCCAAAAGCAGTTAATTGTTAGTATACTTTTGTGTATCCACATAACACTATTTCACTAATGTAAGTAAGGGGCTCAGGGAACTATAGCTGGCCAGTTGGCTATATGTCTGTATAGAAGCTATACTTCTGTATTACAAATATGATAAGGATTAAAAAATTGCAGAAATTATAATTCAGGGCAGCCATCTTAATAAAACTTTTTAATTGCTGCCAATTGTAATCAGAGACTTACAGTCCCAAGACCTCCTACATACTGTAGATATATGTTAGTGGCCAGTGATCCATACTAATGTAGGGAACATACGTATGTATAAGTGTATTCATTGAATTACCTCCTTCTATATACTCTTCCACTGATCCATACTGTTCCTGCAAGTGGTATGCAAGCATGCGTGGCAGCCTTAAGACAAAGCCTTCGTCCACACCATATTCTTTAGCAAACTGTTCATCATCTTTATCGGGTGGACCAGGGCCGGAATGTGTGGTCCCTTCTTCACTAACATTTGGCCAGGATGAAGGAGGTTTACTTCCCTTTTCTTGTGAATTCAACTCGTCTTGTAACTGCCTGGCAAACCGGAAGTCTTCATCTTCTTGATACTCTGGGACAGAACCAGGATATTCGGATATCAGCCTTGAAGGATTATCATTTTCAACTTGTGCAAAATCTGTTGATTTAGATGATTCGGAGCAGGCTGCATCATTCGAACCTACTTCTTCATGGTCAGATGTTAAAATCAAATCCATGCAGGTGTCAATTATTCCACCAGAGCACTCCCAACAGTGAAGCAAAACACTCTCAGGCTTATCAGGAAAACAATTTCTAAGAAAGTCTATGGCTCCCTCTCCATTAGATCTTGTATATGTTATGGCGGTAACAGTGGGCGGTTCTTCAGGGTTAGTTACAGCATTTGTGTTCACCGTATCAGTTGGATCTGAGAGAGTATAACTGCTGTGGCTTACAACACCACTGTAGTCTTGAGGATTTAGATCATCAAAAGTGTATTCACCATTGGGAACCATGTCCAAATCAGATGTCTGCTTATCAGACTGTGCAAATGAGGGATCAGTAGCTGCCAAATATTCTTCTGTGTTAGCATTATAATTGACAAATGTCCCGTCACAATCACCTAAAAATATGTTATCTCCAAGATCGGCTCTTTTACCATCAAATGAAGCTAGGGACAATGGGGGAGGAAGTAATGCAGGATCTGTGTCTGCAAAATCTTCTAAAGTCTCAGATTGAGGAAGGGCCAAGTTGATCAACTTATCAAATTCACTTGTAGATTGAAGACCTTCGTACGGCAGGTCCGGGTAAGGCCATTCCAATTGACCCTCTGGATCATACAATTCATTGGGTTCAGCTTGATCATTGTTTAGGATCGGTTCTTCAGTGTCTATGGAGTCACGTGGTTGTTCAGCAACTCTTGCAGCAGACCAGTCTTCTCGTTCAAAATTTCCTTTCTGACTCCCAGTGTTACTATTAATAGCATTGGTAGGGTAGCCGTCCACCTCTTCATTTCCAGTGCTATATCCTCTAGGTTTATCAGATCTACATACATACATACAGTAAGATGATAGCAGGCTAAAATACATGAAACAGATGTGGCTGTATGTTGCAGCACAAAGTGGAGCCTACGTACTTTTGATAAAGTACGTATGTACAGTATCTATCATGATATTTGATTAATTTTAGTATAGTTTCTGACTGATTGCAAAGTGGATAAGGTATATAAAACATAGCATAAACTGTGCTTATATGAGTGGATTCCTACTTACAGAAATATACCTTTTACTCACAGCAGAGATTTTTACTTGTATATTTTACTAGATCTTCCGACTAAAAATCAATACATTTTTATACTTTTAATCAAAACATGTCAGCTTCTAGTTAATACGTATATATAGCTATACATGTAACTAAAGGTGACATGTTTTGATGATAGATAGTTTACCTACTCTTAATGGCTCAGTAGAGGTTTTCTTAGTGGTAGTAGTGGTCATAGGTACGTACTAAAACCACAAATATGTGTGTGCAATTAATTATACGTAGTTCATTATTATTGATTATCAGCTTGTCCTGATAAGGAGAATTACCACTAATTAATGAATGAAGACTAATTACTAGCTTGTAGTTAGTTTAAGAAAGAGGGAGGCTTTGCTGTGGCAGTTGTAGCTCAGTGGCAGAGCAACTGGTTGTCATAATCAGCTGTCCTGGGTTCGATTCTCAGCATTTGCTTCTTTCATGTTTTTCCTTGTTTATGATGTTTGACTGATTATAATTACTTGTTGCTTGATCATCACTTTAACTTTCAAAGACTCCTTAAATTTGAAGTTGCATATAAGTATATGAACATTTCAGTTCATCATTTTACTATTTCACTATAAAAATTGTGTATTGTACTTACAGTGACTTTCTGGATATTGGTCCAATAATAGACTCTACAGACACATTCTTTTCAAATCGGTATAACATTCTCTCAATAGCATATATTGGGACGTTGTGGGAATTTCTTCTATACATTCAATAAAAGGCTAATATGAGCACTGTGTAAAGTAATGGCACTAACATTAAAACACTTATGTAGGTGCAACAGGGTGAATGTCGGAATGTACATACCTGAAACATTCATCAACATTCATTCTCCAATGAGTGGTGGTTTCCCTGAACTCAATTACGTAGCCATTCTCATACCCCTGAATGGCAATAGAACTCGGTAAGCATTACATTACATATGCACATACAATGGTTATACAATGTCCTAACACTTCATAAGTCTGCATTACACTTGTGCCTAATGATTGAAGCCATCAATGCATATTCTAACAAAAAAATTGAGAATTTGAAGATCTAAAGGTGATCTTAAGTTCAGCTATCTCATCAGTGGACTCCGGATTTATTAACAGAGTAGCCACTCAGACTTCCATTATATGCAACACTGATAAGACTTAGTCCTAAGAAGGACGAAACAGCTGTCTATGGCTCAACCATCTTTTGAGTGGCCACGGGGAGACTCTCGTTTTCATTAAGTGAACCTACGCAGGTTCCACCCACTAACTCATTACGCTCCACAGGAGACATGAGTGAGTGGGGTAAATCCAGAGTCCACTTACTGTATGAGATATATCTACAGTGTGTATGTACATATGTTGTGCATGAGGAGGTGGATCAGTGGTGTTTTCACTTCTAAAGGACACACAGTGCACTGCAGTGCACCTGTGGTCAAAAGGAGGCTTGATTAATGACAGAAACATCATTTATGGATATTCAGTGGACTCCACTTAATTGCATAACGCTTTATTGCATAATTGTTTGCATAAAATATAACAAATTTAACGCGTTACCCGCCGATGACCACTTTTGTGACTCGAAATTCTTTAGACCCTTACCTGCCGCAACGTTAAATAATCGTACTATAACTTTGAGATTTATAAGTATTGATAGCGCTTCTATGTTAGAATCTTCAATTCATCTAAAATGTTAAACCATAGTATAACTATATTATAAAGGGAACAAATATACAAAGGGACAAGCTCGAATTTAACCTTAAAAGTATATAACATTGTTAAGTGAAATGCGTGAAAATATATTAACTGACTCAGAGCATCCACTACTTGTACAAGCACACATAAGCTAATAAAACACAAGTAATAGCTAGACCATTGCAATATCCATATCAAGGGGTACTTTACAATAAACATTTCCTTAACAAACCATAAGAACATATGGCTCCATGTCCCGTTTGGTCACGTTGGTATTATCAATGATAACAGGGGAAATTCCCTCCTCAACAGCTTTTAGGGCTGGATAGCATAAAAAAGAAGGTTTGAATTAAGCATTAAAGAGCAAACAACAAATTAAGAAATGGCAATAAATACTGTATAGGCAAATACTTTTTTAATTCTATTCGTATCATTGAATACCTTTTGTGAGCAGATAAGTTAAATATTGTATTACGTAGTATGTAATTCATACTAACCTTTTAATCTATTCTTCTCATGGTTTTCAGAGAGCTTTGAGGAATCAAACATATACCTATTGCATTACAATCAAACCACATTGATAAGAGAAATTCACGTATTAATCTACATACATACATGTTTGTATGTATACAGTATGTACTGCTGGGGGAACTTGGTCTAAATTCTCAGGTGGTCCAATTTCCCAGAAAATGGTATCGGTGATTCCATGACCGTGAAGAGTATGGCATAATTAATTCAAGGTATGCACAGTGAAATGTAAATATACAACAGTTTAAAGCTTCAAACAATATTAGTAAGCATGTCAATGTCTTATGAGAAACCTTGGAAATTCTAATGTGTGGGAATTCAAAAACAAGATCTACGTGTAGGTAATTTTGAAATTGTATGAAACTAAATGAATGAAACTAAACATTTCATGCCAAACATGAGTGTTATAATTTCAGATAGCACAATAGTTGCATGTGCTAATATGGATGGACGGGATTTCATTTGTTGAAAAGTTACAATTGCTTTCAAAGATGTAGCCTTAACAGGGGTAGTCGTCAAGCTACATACGTAAGTCTCACTGATATAATAAAATGATTCATCTTATGAAAACAGCTAGACAAATAGAGAGATGCTCACAGTGGGACCTTGCTTAAACAACCACCTGAAGTAAGGTGACCACCTTAAAAACAATCATAACTTTTGGTCCCAGAAGAAATCTACTTTGTAATAAAATGCGACCACCTCACTACTATGAATTATTTATTATGGCTTATGAATTATTATTTTTGGCACAAAATCATTTAGTATATGGTAGCTATATTCCTAATAAGTTCAGACCACTTTGTTCAGTCTCAATGATGGTCTTAACAGCGAGGCTTCACTGTATATACAGATGTACATACGTACATACATACAAAGTATGTGAAAGCATTGTTAACTAACTGTCCATTGACATAAAAGAAATCATCGGTTGAACATATGATACCATTCTCCCCCTTCAGTCTCCTATACACATGAAATAAATGAGAACAGTACATACATGTAAATGAAGCTTTGCAAGCACAACATCTTAACAACACTCAAAATATAAGCAAAGACCTCTAAATTAACTTCATGCAATACACATGCAATACACATGCAATACACATGCAATACACATGCAATACACATGCAATATCAGAGGTTGTCAGGACTGATTATTACATTAACACGAGTACCAATGGAATTATGAAGTAAAGGCCACTATAATTAATAATCACATATAATTCAGTAAATGATACACATAAAATACATGAAGGAGAAAGAAAAGAAAAGAAAAGATTCTTCAACCAAAGGTCTCTCAAGGTTTAGTTCCCTATAGACTTTTTTACAGAGTAGGAATAGCATGTAGGAAAATGGTGTATTGGATTTTTCATGAAGCATATAGCTTAATTGTTATGTACATGTACATATACTGTACTTATTGGTGGCTTTATCACATGACAACCGTCAATGCTTGTTGTATAGATTTAATGTCGCAAGCACTACCATCCCTACACCTACCTTCTAGTTTGAAATGTTATATTTAACTTGACAATGTCATGCAAAAACGTAACAAACTGTGCTTGCCATAATTTATGAGCTTAAAAGTACCTTGCTAATGTGGACTTCCCACTTCCAGGTAATCCTCTCATTAAAATCATCTTCTTTTCTTTTTCCCTTACAGCTACACAATTACATAAGCAACTATACATACTAACAGTCTTGACATTTAGCATCATAAGTAAAGATTTTCTAATCCACAATCAGGTAAAAATGCATGCCTTTCTCATATGAACCGTTCAAGGAAAATCAAGGTCCCTCACAGACAAATAGAGTAATCAATACAATAAAAAGTTGTAGAGGGCCACTGTGATTTAACTGATAGGGTTGACAGAAACAATTAAATTTTTGGTCAGATAAAGTTGCACAATACTTAGTATATAGGCAGGGCTGCATAGAGGGGGGTTCCCCCCCTAGGATTGATTTTGCCCTTGACTTGAAAAAATACATACATACAAAAGAATTTAAAGAAACTAAAATTAAAACCATTTAAGCAGCACATGATTACAACTTCTCTACAAACATTAATTTTGCATATAATTAATTTATGTACCAGTAAGTTCCTTGCTCTCTTTCAGTTGAGACACTGAGGATGAGAAGGATTTGCTGGTAGGCACGTTCTGTTGATAATGAGAATCATTTCCAAGAGATAGATAATCAAATGATGATGCTAAATGCTCAGTTGGCCTATCACTGGAAGTAGAGTAGGTACTGGGGTATTTGGAAGGTGACTGGCTTTGTTGTTCTTGATTGTAGCTATTTGCGCCACTGGGGCGTGGCTGTGAAGTTCCCACATACCGGCCGGCCGACTCTGGTATATCATGTGGCGCATAGTGTGTATATACAGGTGGCTTGCTATAGTAACCTGGCGTGGAGTAGCTTAAACTGTTACCAGTGTACGCGTCCTGGTACGGAGAGGCAGAAGAGGTAGAAATAACTGTAGTTCTTCCTCCTCCACTATATAGAGAGATAGCTGGATTGGAGACTGATGGAGTTATTGTAGATGATATTTCAAGCAAATGATCTACAGCATTGTGAACTGTACATAAAAAGGAGCAAACGAAAACACTTAAATTTCGGGGAGGTTCAGACTTTTATATCAGTAATACTAGCTTTTACCTAAATCAAATGGACTGTCACAGAATTCTTATACAACAAAAATATGTAATAAGAAGACAATTATCTTTAAGGGTCACATAAGACAAGAAATGAATCAAATATTTCTAAAAGTCAAACTATACGTTCAAAATTTGTTAGGGAGAAAAGATATGAATGTGTCACCTTTTCCTTTGCAGTCCCTCAAAACAGAACTAATAGTTTCTTTTGGCAGTGATGGAAACATAGACTGAAGTTCTCTAATCTTCGTTTCCATTTCTCAACTTATTTTGAATCACGTGACTATTGTCTTGCGGAAGTTCACTATCTAAATCTAAGGGAACAAGTATTTCGGGTGTAAAACTCGTTGGGCTTGCCCCCCGCACTCGAACTACTTGACCGCATCGTTGGGCTTTAATATATAGGCTTAATCTTAACGATTGAGGACGCTTAAGTGTCCTGAACATTATAAATAACGATCGTTAACTAAAGCTTCCTAAACGCCGCCATTTGCAAAAGGATGTACACTAAAACTGGCCACTTTCATACAAAAAGACAATCTTATTCTACAGTCAAAAGGAATAACAGCGAAGCACCGAACGATGGTTGGTATTTCACTTATACTGGATGTCAGCTTGTAACTAGCTGGCTGACAATCCGAAATTCCGCTTAGCTGGGACGCTCGTTAATTATATTCATTGATACAATTTGATTGTTATGACGTCACCTTATCTACACCAGGTATGAACAAAGTAACCACTAGAATGACGTCACTATACATTAACCTTGGTAATATCCGGTCTCGACAACCGACCCAAAAGTGTTGTATTCCGTACCCGTATCCAATGTAAATATCATTCTTGAGACTGGTCTGATCGATGGCAGCTGAGTCCACTTTGGTGGTAATTGTTCTTGCTTGCATGGGCATCATTCAATGTCAAGGTAAACGTTTATATATACACTATTTAGATCGGTTAACTGATATTCCTCTGATTTTACGATCTGCGAAGGTACCTAAAATTTGAGGGCATGGGTATACTCTGTAATTTTACTTGAGACAGAAGACTATCTAAGCTAGGTAATTAGATGTTCCCAGATGTGATATTGTGTCTTTATGATTTTGCAGCCCAAGTGTCCTGTTCGGTTGGTGAAGCTAAACTAGTAGATTCTCCTATAACCGGCTCAGAGAAATTCATAGGTGGAATATTGGAAGTTTGTGTTACTGACAATCAATTTCGCAGATTACACTACGAAAACTTTGATCTTCAGGATGGTCATGTTGCATGTAGTAGTGTATATGGTGCTTCATCTGCCGCTGTAGCAGTCATTCCTGTCAATAGGTGAATGTACAATTTTATATGATAGTAATATACCTGTCTATGTATTGCCCCACCCAGATATATACATTTGGGTAAGGTGGCTGGGGATTTGACTAATTTGATTTTCAAACATTTCTCTGTGGAGATGGTCAGCTGTGTCTACTGTGGGGTACTCTCCAGTACTCGTCTTTATTGAGGCTATTGACACAATTACTCACTCCTATGTGTATAAGACCTACTAAGGATCAGCCATTTTTTGTTGTATTTATGAGAGTACAGACAGCGAAGGGAACATGCCAAATCCCATATATGGAGCATGTGTTTTCCATTAAATCACTTAATATAAATACTCTGTTGTGCCCTGGTGGGGAATATATTGATAGGTTCATAAGATTTACCATGAAGTGTAATATTAATGTGTCCATATAAGCTTGCTTTTTATGCTTTGACAAGTTTTTTTATAATATTTGTTGTATTTTATAGTGATGGAGAACTGTCTGATACTCGCAGTTATAGTTGCTTTGGTACAGAAAATATGCTATCAGATTGTACTAATTCTGTTGACAGAATAAGAACCCATGTAGTTGGACTTGTTTGTAAAAAAAGTAAGACACTTTAGTGAATTTGTATACATGGTTAAATGTTAGTTTATCCATACAACTTGTGTCTCTATATGGCACATACATAGTACCTGTGAAACCTGTTCTTATTATGTCTCAATTTCAATAAGTGTAAGTCATTCAGATTATGCTTTGCGAAAATTCAAGAAATAAAAGTTTCTTGTATAGCAATTGCATGTCAGTGGCTATTTTGGGAACTTTCTTCTCACTGCCTCCTATACTCTTTGTCACTGTTGTTTGGTCTGAAATGAAGGCCTGTTTTCACTTTCAAAGAGTCTAATGTCTTTTGTACACATGTATGCTCTTTATTATACTTTATATAATTATGTTTCATTTATACTTTATTTCATTTATTATACACAGGTGCTGAACCTGGTGATGTGCGTTTAGTTTACAGTACCATCATTGACAACAGTGGTCTTGTACAGTACTTCACTGTTGGTAGTTGGAGATATATTTTAACTCCAAGCAATGGATGGAATAATGTTGATGCTAACGTGGTGTGCAGGCAATTGGGTTATGCTTCCGGTGAAAGGATATCGTTCCTCAATTCCCCTAGGTACACTGACAATCCTAATTTCAGTACTTCCCTTAGGTCATTGTACTTTATCCAGGAAGTGACCCAGTGTTGTGTACTCCTGATTGGGTGGTGTACTATACAATGGAGTGTTAACTAACAAATTATGTCATACCATATAAGGCAAAATCTCTAGATTTATCATCCCACTTGTCTTCTCCTTGAAAGTTTTAGCATTCAAAGCTTAGAAGTGGCTTTAGACCTTATGGTCTACTATTTTATACTATATTTGTCACATGAAAAATCTAAGATGCCATTTTCCTACATGCTCTGCCTATTCTGTAAAAGAGCCTATAGGGTAACTAAACCTAAAGAGAGCTTTGGATGGAGATACAGGAGTCTTTTCCCTTCTTTCATCTTCTTCTCCACTGGGTCAGACAGCCGTTTCTGGGAATTCCACCCTTCATCAGTGAACCTGGGAGTCTTTGTCTTTTTCTTTATCTTGATCTTCTGTGAATCCTTCATGATAGTTAAAGTTATTGTAAACATGCATACGTAGTTTTATTTTCTGTTATGATTTATCTTGTAAATTATTCAGATAGGGATGTACTTATTTTTGTGTTATAGCTTCACAGCTGATAATTCAATATCCTACGACTCTGTATCTTGTCAAGCAAACTATCATAGTTTTTCACAATGCAATACCCGAGAGTCTTCTAGGATGCAATTGGAAGAGGCTGTTGTAGAGTGTGACAGTGGTAATGATGTCAGTGGAGCTATGAGGTTGATTGATTCAGGAGCTGGGGTCATAACTGGAGGTAGAAATGGAATAGTTGAGGTCTTCTATGAAGGAAGGTATATACAGTGAAACCTGTGCAATCAAGCTATTGTACCTATAAACCAGAATCCTTAGGAAGCCAGTGTTAAGTTGAATGATGAATCATTTCCTTCTACAAATTTAAGTTCCCTAACTAAACTGGATGGGATCTCTTTTGTTTGTTATCAAACAGTATGATAAATCCTAACTTTACAAACCAGCCAGTAAAATTTAACAAAACAAGTTTTAACCAAATGGAGGACTGCTTGTACATGGTTATGACATGTAGCCAGTGAAAGGAGTCATATATAATATCATTATTACTGCATTCCTTCAAGATGTTCAGTTAATTTAGCACCAGTTGAAATGTTTGCTAATATCAGTTTTCTATAGACTGACAACCTCCATAATGTAGCATTTACGGAGAACCTGATTTATTAGAATTTACACAAACTAGTGTAGTTATAGCCCACTGTAAGCTTCATCCAAACCTATTCCATACTGACGTCTATGACTTCTTGAGATGATTAAATTGTACTGCAATATACTGTATAGATGGGGATCTTTGTGCTACACTTCAAGTATTGGTGGTAATGAAGAGAATGTAATTTGTCGACAACTTGGTTTTCATGATGGAGGAGTAGCTACCAATAGCTCTCTTTCGTAAGTGTAACAGAACTACACTGTTTTTGCTGTAGTGTGTATTTTAAAATGTATAATATTTTGTCATAAATTGTTATATGTACGTAGTTTAACTTTTACGATATAGCAAACATGATAGTATTAAGAATTGCTGTGCCTATACCTACTGCAACTGAAGTTGCTGCGCCTACCATATTAGTCGTCATCAATGTTTCTATATTTAATACATAAAAGGATATACTTTCTTTCGATTATTATGTTCTTTAATGCTGTCCCGGAGGTCTCAATCAGAAATTCTGATGCTCAATATTTGTCTTTAACATAACTAATCCAATTGTTTCCTACCTATTCATTCCTACTTTTCTATACATTTCAAAACTATTGTATACTGTTATTGCTTTCAAGTCCTTTGTATAGCCATTTAATGCCTATATTAGTTCCTGTCACATGATCCACACTTCCTGTCACATGATCTCCAACCATTTTCATTCTCTGCTGTGTTGTACAGAGTTCAGATTACACATCCTCTTTGGGGAAGTATGTTTTCTTGCAGAGGTACAGAGGAAAGTGTACTTGACTGCCAGGATAATGGACCAATTGGAGTTCCAGTTCAGTGTCAAGCTGGCAATTTTCTTGAAATCACTTGTATGAGATCTCACAATGCACCAGAAGAATTAGGTTAGCTAACCCTTATATGAAATGACTATATACGCATATGCATGTACTGTACGTATAACACAGTGAAACATCTCAAACGGATTGAATTTATTTATTTATAGTCAAAAACATAATTTATTTTTTGGGGATGTACATACCTTTCTATTTCCTTTAAGCCTTATTACAGCTGTAATGCCCTTAAATGTTTGATTCAAAAATGTAATTTTTAACTAGCTATATTTTATGTTTTAGCAGTGTAAGGATGAACATACGTAGTTTGAGTAATCTAAAATGTACTTTTTGTATTACATACGTATATCATTGATTTGGAATGGAAAATGAGTTTTAATTCCCTGCCTATCTACCTACAGGCATCACAAGTGGAGGTATTACTGCTATCATTGTGATGACCCTTGTCACATTTGGTTTTGTATTGCCTTTCATCATTGGTGGCTACATAGCATTTAAAGAGAAAAATGGCTTAGACTGTGATTGTTTTGACTCACCTAGAACAGCTATTTCCAACTTGTGGTCAAGAAGAGGAACTAGCTATGCAACATCACAAGGTGGTCCAACTGAAGTTTCTGAATTACCTGCTACAGGACTTGGTTACGAACCACCAGAAGATTTGCCTGAAAATGGTGATGACAATAGGCATGAAGCGCAACCTAATAATGCAGAGCTAACGGAGGATGCACCTCCAAGTTATCAAAACATCACTGAGCATGAAAAAGTCGGACAAGAAACTACTACTGAAGATAAGACTAAAGATTTGCCAGCTTACATGTCATCTGAAAAAGGAGTGGATGATTTGCCTCCTTATCCCACTGCTGCCTCCAATGCAGCTTATCCGCCAGCATAATGAGACATGCCACCTATAGAAGTGATTAGAACTACACCAAGAGTAATCTTGTAAATACGTATGTACATTTATGCTAATTACATTTGTACTCATTCTTCTGAGATGCTATGTATATACATTTATGGATGCATGATGGGTGCATCGTCCCTAGCATGATGCATGCGCCCAAACATTGAAGTGATGTGTGTGGTTACGTTTCAGTATGCCACTTTTGCATGGTTAGCCTTACCATATGATCACCGTCTTGTTTTGTTACTTTTTCCTGTTGTAGGCACTGCCATCCATAACTTACATTTATGGGTAGGTATTGCTGAGTGTCTTATATAGAAAGTACCTCATTAAAGCCAGTGTACGTATATAGTCACCTGAATAGAGCAGTCACCTAGCTCTTATAATAAGTATACGTAGGCTCTTACATTTCTGGCAAGAATTGATATAGAATGAATATAGGCCTTACATTTGTAAGGCGATTCTGTTTTGCAGCCACTTCTCTAATAACAGTCATGATCAGCTGGCTCCAAAATGATCATATTAGACAGCTAGGACATTATTGTCTATATATGTATGTTTAATAATACCTTAATAAGTCACTTTGTTAAACTATATACAATTGTATGTATGTAGTTACCATGCAGTAGCTTGTAACTTATATATACTGCAGGCAGACCTAAGTAATATTATTATATTTATGACAATGCATCAACCTCTTTTCTTACAATTATTATAATATAACAGTAAATTATACTTGTAGCAATAAGCTAATATAACATACACAGGTCCAAGGGTCACACTGCATGTGTGAGTTCATTCACATGCATGTCAGGCTGTCAAAGTTGAATGTGTTTTGTCAACACTTTCAAACATGGGATTATTCAGTGCTAGTAATAAGTCATCCTCAGCCGGACGCTTCTCTGCACCAAATATGGGGTTTTCAATAAATGCGAGAATTTGTCCACCAATACCCTCCTTTTCACGTCCAAGGAACAACAGATCCATGTTCACAAATGGTATCAGGTGTCTCTCTTTTAGCCATTGATCAACATGATGCAACATTTCACTACATACACACCATCGGAAGTAGTTAAAGACAGAACATACATGAATAATCTAATACATGCACCATTTTCCTTACATGCTATACATCTACGTAACTTAGAGCCTATAGGGAACTAAACCTAGTGAGAGCTTTGGATGCATGAGGATAAAAGCGTTTCAACATCAACCAACAATATTATTGCGTCCATATATAACGAAACCTCTAAATACTTTAAAAGTTCTAAATTAATGGAAATTATTACCAAAAAATTAAGCTGCTTACTGTTGGCCATAAGCCATATCATATTGGGCTTCCTCATTTTGTAAGACATAAGCCAGATTGTGAAATTTTGTCTCCATTGATGGAAATCCTGTTGGCTCGTCTACAAAAATCATATATACAAACATAATAGTACAGTACAATTTTAGTGAAAGTAATACAAGAAAATTGTTTATGATTAAGTGTTTCTGAATGGTCTTACTGTCAAATCCAACAGGAATAATGTAAAACATAGTGATTACATGCTGTGCTTCTGCAGGTCTGCCATGTACGTGCACAGGAAAGGCTTGACTTCCTGTGGACACAAACAGTATTACAAACATGCAGTCAGTCCTTATATCACAAATTTAAGTTAACTAATCAAAAATTCCCAAGACTCCAGCATGCTATCTGTATATACGTATATAGCTATCACATTTTTATTACACTCTTTTCAGATATCAATGAAATCCGACTCTTCTAACGACTGCCCTTAAAAGACCCTGACATCTTAAGGGCTAGGTTGCCATTGCTCAGTTTTCAGTAGACAACAACCCTTCTGTATGCATTCAATTGTCTTCTGTACTAATTTCATTCCAATGAATGGTGTGCAATATATTTCACACCACTACTTGAATAAGCTGCATTGTAGAGCATTATAGTTCTACTTCAGTGTGACACAACAGCAAACCAGGATCTAAGGTTTCAAAGAACTTACAGAAAGACTTCCAGGGTCACTAATGAAGGGGTTTCCCAGAAACAGCTGTCTGGCCCAGTGGAGCAGAAGAAGAAAGAAAAGGCTTTTTAAATTATTAGGCATAGCATGTAGAAAAATGGCGAGATTATTCATGTCAGTGAAAGTTGTCAGACCCTTTCTAAAGCAATAGTCAAATTTTCATCTGATTAGTTTCAGGAATGTGGCCGAAAGATGTGCAGTCTTTGCATATGTACGTACCTACAGGTATTGTTTCCAATATGTGGCCTTACGTATGATGACGATTTATGATTAAACATTTAATCACTGTAAAGATACATGGCCTATTCCTTTACCTTTCAGTCCAGTTTGCCTACGCAAAAACTTTATTGAAGTCTTCTGAGGTTCTTGATCAGCAGCCACTCTCCCGCCGGGGAACATTAGCAAGCCTTCGTACCCTTCCCGAAGCAAACATACCTGCGATTACACGTATTACAGACAGACAACACATAGGAATAGACCAGAGTTTAAAGTGTGTCTGTAGACTGCTAATTTGAGATGGCCCGGAAAAGGGAAAGCTAAAAACGCTTAGCAGCACAAACGTTTTACAATCTCATTTATCACAGCTGCATATATATCTTTAAATGTAGGAGCCACTTCGTAGGCTTACTTCATAGTTATGAGGGGAGTAGTCCTTCTGACTGTGACACCTCCTGATTGCTGCGCAGGATACAGCCAACTTGGGAGCGGAAAGAACTGGTTTGTTACTGGCAAAGAGAAATTATTGAGAATCTTTAAACAAGTAAGTAGCGATAAATTTAGTGATCATAACAGTGGCCATGGGTTTACCTCCTCTTTAACATTTGTAGGCGTGCCTATTGCTAAATATCACTTGCACGTGATCAGACATTTTTTTAGCGATCATGTCTGCGCGTGTACATTTGGAAATATTGGAAAAATAAGATAGTGGATAGTGATCATGTAAGTTCATGATCATGTAAAAATTCACAAGTGTCTAGATCTATAGCCCAGAAGCCATTCAAGTCATGTGTGTCACTGTGTGTAGTAGTAGACTCAGTAGTAGTCTCAGCTCTGGATCCCTATTTAAACTGGCTCATAGCTATATTGCTAATGAAATCCTTTGAAGCATCCAGCAAACTCGTAGAAAAAATGTTGTCCATGACATACAAAAAGCAAATTAACAACCAGTTATGGTTACGATCATCGAGCATCTGGGCATGAACATTGCCACTTGCAAGGCTACTAGGCCATATCCACTCAGGTGCATAGCCTAGCTAGCAGACTGGGAACAGGCCAGAGTTTGGCTGTATTGCTACCACAAGCTTTTTAATTTTTGGGTGTACTTATCAGCAGATAGCCACTCAAAACATTCATCATATGCCATACTGATAAATCCTAATAAGGACAAAACAGCTGTCTATGGCTCAACCATCTCTTTGAGTGGCTAGGGGGAGACTCTGGTTCCCATCAAGCGAAATCTCGTTCCACCCTTTAATTTGCTCATCATTTTCCGTAGGAGACATGAGTGGGTGGGATAAATCCATAGTCAAATGATGAGTCATTTTTGGAATCGTCTTTGATTACATATCCATATTAAAAGATCAAAATGGTTATTAAAAGAGCAGAATGGTTATTGCCAATATACAGTTACATGTACACTTTCATGTGCATGTTATATAGCCAACATGATCAGTCAATCTCATAGCTAAACATTTCAAAATTCCTGTAGATAATAGTTTTTTTAACTCTTATTCTTATCTTGCAGATAACACACTGTTGATTTAAGAACATCATAGCTTTTTCTCTGACGCTTGAGCATTTGGTCAAATATCTCAGGTCTCTCCATGAAAGCCAGATGAGATGCTACTGAGTAACACATAACTTGAGCCGCAATTCTTTCTCCTCTTTTATTAAAAAGTGTAGCAATTTCCATATCCAATTTTAATTTCTCTAGTTTCACTACAATTGAGAAAGGTTCCATCCATGCAGGAAGCCTTGAGCTAATTTCACAAGCCTTGCATGAAAATCTATTAACTTCTTCGATAATTCTGAACAATGCTTCATCTTGAGAATTGGAACACTTTAGCTTTGACTTATTTTCATTTAGTAGTTCAGTAGCATATACCATTTGGGCTAGGGCAGTAGTAAATTCTTCAGGTAATTGTTCAGAAATTTGTAAACTGGTACGCAAATGCTCCCAAAACTGGTCTTTGCTCCTGTGTTTATCAGGTGTGTACCTGTAACACAGTGCCAAAAGATAATGTAGTCTGCACTCCAGTATCAATGAATTTTTGCAATCAGTCATTTTACACCATCTTAGTGCTTCATGGAATAGAGGTGCATTTTCAACACTTGCATAGACTAGTCCCAACCTAATGAGAATTCTAAGGTCCACAGGAAGAGATGAAAACATTATTCTTTGCAGGACCTGATTAGTTTTTCCTACGTCAGAACTCCCAAGCTTCCACATTCCCAAAACCAAGTCCTTATGAACCTTTGGATTGAGAGGGTAGGACAACTTACAGCGTTTGGGTATACTTATTGGTCTATGCATATGAACAGACCAAGATGTGGAGGTTTTAGTTTCAGCCTGAGTGACCTGTTTTAATGATGTCTGTAGTAGTTGTACTATTTTTTGGCTAGCTCTATCTTTATAGTCAGTATATCTTAGTTCCTCCCTATTCAAGCTCTTTTCTAACGCATCTGCCAGTGCACTATGGACAGGCAGGCGATCTTGTTTTCCACTTTCCCTCAGTAAATCAACTAATTTCCAAAGCATATCTGTGTCTTGGTTACAGAAGTGATCTAGCAGCAATTGTTGGGCTTTTAAATAGTCCGAGCAGTGACCTATTCTCTTTTTTAAAAAGAAGCTGATCAATCCTTTAGAGAGTAGCCTTCCTAAAACAATTTCATGCTGAAAATTTTCTACAAAGTCTGCGTAAACACTAGACATGGCTCTTCGTGTAACAATTACTTTGGTGAGTGATGATATGACTTCTTCGGTTGACGATTCACTAGTAGAACGCTTCATTTCAGAAAAGAAGGAAAAGATGAAACGGAAAATCTTCCAAATTGAAGCAATTACTTTGACAAAAATCACTTTCATATGACTGAACATGGTTCGCCTTTTTGGTAAAGTCACAGACATAGGCCTAGGCCTGTACATACTCCAAATTATACCGTAGCGGTTCAAATTACTTTGGTAATTAATTTATAAGACAGATGTTAGATGTTAAAATGGCTGCCGATACTGGAATAGCGTCCGTTATACCTGCTAAAGCTGTGGCAGAGTTGTCTGGACATCAAGGAGCTGTCAGAGCAGTTAGATTCAATCGTTAGTCTTCTTATGTCTGTATACTTGAACGTGGAGTTATGACTATGTCTGGCTCTTACCCTCCAGGCGATGGCAACTACTGTGTGACGTGTGGTAGCGACAAGACTGTTAAATTGTGGAACCCCAACAGTGGTCTATTAATCAAGACATACGTGGGCCACGGGCAGGAAGTACTAGATGCGGACAGGTACATTGTTTCGAATTCTCGGAATATTTACCGAAGAGAGATTGCGCAATTTTTTTGGAACATGTACTGTACTCTGTTCAGCTTTCGAGACTGCATTGGAACTCCTTTAATCTCAGCACCTCTTGAAAGAAAGAAGTGCTATGATTATGACATATTTCTCGTTCATAGGTTTTGTTTTGAAAATTGTGTGCAGATACGTGGGTAAAGTTGTTAGTAATAATTGTGTGCCAATTAGACATAAAGCTGTGTATACGTAAATACTTCACATTCAAAAAAGAGTGGCAAATATAAGGGATACCAAGGCTAGATGTCTTTAAACACAGGGATATTGTGCATCATAGGACATTCTATTTGTAGTGCTGGACTTGTACCGTTTTACAGTAAAAAGAGAAGTAACATCATTTATCATGTACTTGTATTAGGCAAAGTTATTGGACATGAAAAGCATGTTCTTTATCAAAGTTGCTGCATTACAGAGGGGCCCATTAGGTGCATGGACTACCTGTAAATTTATTTTTAAAATTCTCTTATAAGTTACTACTAATCTCCTTACTTACAGTTCCTATGACAACAGTCGCCTAGTGAGCGGTGGAGCAGATAGGACCATACTCATTGCTGATGTATCAACTGGTAAAGTTATCAAAAAGTATCACAAACACAGTTCGGTTAGAGTTTGTTTTGTTCGTATATGAGTACCTATTTGCTGTGGTTCTGTATAGCTGTTTGAACATGTTTGAAGTTTATACAGACATTCTTGCTTATAGAGGGTTAATTGTGTGAAGTTTAATTCCGATGCTACTTTAGTTGTATCAGGTAAGCACCATGCATGTTAATTCCCAATCTTTGCTTACAAATATCAAGTTGCTGTATACATTGACACATGTAGGGTCTTATGATGCTACTGTTCGAATATGGGACTGCAGGTACACTTGCCATTCCAAGCATGTTTGTCAAATAATTTTGCATGACAATTTTTCAACTACTGAGTAACTGACAATTAAATATTTTTACTGGTCCACCATGTCAGTTACATCATGCACATGGTCTGGCTGTACTAAGATTTGCTGTATACTCTTTAACTGAGGTCGTTTACCTGAGCCCTCATGTTATGCCTTTTAATGTGAATATACCTTGTTAATTGTAAAAATTGTTAATCAATGTATTTGTAGATTACATTGAAGCGTCCATCTTGTTCACCTGCAGAGCTCGTGGAAATGATTCATTTCAGATTTTAACTGAGGCAAAAGACAGTGTTCCTTCTTTGCAATTGTCAAAACAGGAAATTTTAACAGGGTAGGCATGCTATGTCATAATCAATAGCATAACTAAATCCTTTACTGCCAAAATTACAGATCTGTTGATGGAAAAGTGAGAAGATATGATATTCGAATGGGACAACTCTACTGTGACACAATTGGAGGTTAACCTGTAATTTAGTAGTCCACAACCTATTGCACTCATGCATGAGTATGAACTGTATAATAGACCAATGTACAGTCCATGGACCTCAATAGCTAATACGTATATCAAATAGTGAAATGCAAAAAACACTATAGCTACTTAAATAACATGTTATTTAAATCTTGTGTACATTTAAATAGTTCTGATTAACCTTTGCAGTATTCTATGAACATACGTGATACATTATATATTTGAATGATTATGAAAGTTTCTAGTTTGAATTGTCTTTATTATTCTCAATGCAACGTGTGATCAATATGATAGAAATACATATGTGTCCCGTGCTTTACATAGCCCCTGTGACCAGTGTAAGCTTCTCAAGGGATGACCAATGTGTATTGGCATCTACGTTGGATAATAAAATTAGACTATTTGACAAGGACACTGGAGAACTGTTAAACGAGTGAGTAATGCTCATCCTCAGGTATATCTGATGATGCGTATGTATCCTGAAGTGGATATATTGCAGCCAAATGTAATATACACATTATCATATATTCCAAAGTCATGTAGTACATACTTAGAGAGACATTACAACACATGTAGGTGTTTTTTTTCTAGAATTGTTTTAAGGGATATTCTACCACCATTCTCTCACTTCTAAATAATAGAAATTAATTGCACAATACCTGTGCAGAAGGTTATGATATACTATGGAAAATCACTGGAGTATATTACACCAAATCAGCCAATGGATTAAAGTCTCATCCTAGTATATAGTATATTATCTCACTCTCTCTATGTATACGTACATACTCTATATAAGTATAGAGTGAGTGTATGGTAGTGTAAATTACATGCATTTTCTTTAAATAAACTCTATGCTCAGTGCCTGAAACCATATACGTAGTTACTCATTACCTTCATTAACCTTATCTGCTGTGAATAGTTTATACAAGGCAGGAAAGTTTTATCATGTGTATGTACTTACATACTGTAGTTACAAAGGTCACAAAAATGAAGACTACAAGTTGGATAGCCTGTTGTCTCACACTGATGCACACGTCGTTAGTGGATCGGAAAATGGGAAAATTTACTTTTGGGATCTTGTAGAGGTTCATTATCTCTTAGTCAAAAATTGAAATGATTTGTGTATATGAGTAGAAGTGGAAGCTACAATTTTGCATGTAAAACTCTCCTTTGGCTGCTAACAGCCTTGAACTGACTGTTGCATGCTTACCACCTCCTACAAACTACTACAGTGGAATATCATTATAGTGAAGCTCAAAGGGGACCAAAATAAAGTTCCTTATATCAAATATTCACTATATTGATTATACATAAAAGTATACAATATTTACTGGGGCTAGCAAAATACTTCACTATACTGCATGAGACATTCACTATAAGAGATTTTGTTATAATGAGATTCTACTGTACCTCCTGACAAGTTAATTGATTGGTTCTAAATAAGGCATTTTTTCCATGAATGGAATTGACCTAATAAGACCTATAGCTGTACATTTACTAAGATTCCTGTTCTGTGTAAAAGAAAAAAATGTAAAAAGGTAGGCTTGTTCTGCCATAGGCTGATCCAGCTATGTCCAAGTATAGCAGAGTATCCTTATGTTACCAGTATTTGGTTACATAGTATATATTTATACATGCATGTTGTCATTTCCGTGGTACCTTCATAATTTCAGTGTCTATGGCAATTTAATCATTAACAATAGGCTTACTTGTTCCTCCTATATGTGTAGGGCACTTTAGTTCATACAGTTAATCACTCAAAGAGCACATCAGATAGGGAGTGTATTGTGTATTCTATAAGTCATCACCCAAGACATCCCTGTCTACTCTCTGCAAGTTCTTACGGACCTGTTACAGTTTGGAAACCTCACGACTGGGAACCAAGTGAAAAAGTTCCATAATTATTTGGCATCTTTCGGCTTTACCACTAACTTTACTTTAACCAGTACGATATGGTTTTTGTAACTGTTTTGCATGTATATATATATAAGGTACATGTTAAATTTGATTGACAGGCTAGGAAGCCATACATGACCTTATGTTGACTAACTTGCACTAATACAGAAAAGGTACCTGCCAGAAACTTTTAAAAATTTTGACTGGTAATTATAATTATAACCAAGTGAAAAGGCTCAAATTTTAAAATTTTAATGTGACATTCTACGTATGTTAAAATTTTGATCGGCTGAAGTTTGGGACCTGTCACGAAAAATTCGCACCCCATCCAAAAACGAACCCCCACGCTGCGCGTTTGGCAAAAAACGGACCCCCTCTGACCATAAACGCACCCCCTCGACCCACTTTTGGCAGGGGTCCGTTTTTGGTCTTACACCTTCTTGGCCAAAAACGCCCCTCCCTTAACAGCCAAAAACACACCCCCGAGGAGTCCGTTTTTGCTATGGTCCAATTTTGCCGTCACAGACCCCACGATCTCCCAAATAGAATAGGTGGTTAAATCATAAGTATTCTATTTATAAGTAAATGCATGGTGACTAAACTATAGGCTACGAGCCTGAAAGTAAACCAATTACAAATGAAGAAACGTTGGGAGCCACAAGGAAAAAAGCCGAAAGGAAGGCTCCAGCAATCCCGAAGGTTGACCTCAGTACTCCACATTGGGAAGCTCAGATATGTCGTTTCCGAGACGATTATTTACCGACTACCTTTCTCGATTCCAACCATTGCAAATTTTGAGGAATTATTAATTCAGCAGGTAGCAGAGGTCTACCGACATATAAAAGTTTCTTGTATCTGGGAGTACTCGGCCCTGAACACAGAATCCTTGCGTTTAGACTAATTTGGAATTACCTTCAGAGTATACCAGTCCAGGAGGTATATAGTTATATAAGTTATAAGCAAAAATCTGAAGTATAGGAATGGTGTGCCCAAACACAGAAGTGTATGGTTAAGTTACTTAAATTTCAGTATACATGCAACTTCTGTATAATTAGCCTTATCATATAATCACTGTCTTGTTTCGATACTTTTTGCAGATGTCTTAGTGCACACTGCCAAACATCATTTTTGTAAATGTTTTTTATTTACTTGTATTCTCCCTTTTTTCTTCTTAATATTACTTGTTTTAAATTGATTTGAAAGTTTTCTTGGCGAAAATCTCGAAATAACGTCTTAGACAAGGGAAATATGCCGAAAACCATGATCTCGTAATTAAAAATGGAGGCTGAGAACACCACAATTTTCGCTTTTCATAATTAACCTGTATCCTGTAGAGCGCATTCAGATTTAGGGCTGTCGATTCCCTAGTTCGGAAAAATTTATAACAAATTATAACTTGTACGTGCCCGCATAAGTTCGCATATTAGCGCTAGTCCATTTGACAAAAGAAGAAGAAAAAAAAAATTTCGGGAATGGGCCTATTCCTGGTTAACCGCTTTTTGAACGCTGTAGAGCGTCAAAAAACGTTTTGGCATTTAGAAAAGAGTGCATGAATGGCTGCAAATAACCGAATACAACCGAAAATCGCTTCGTTGACGATTTATGAAGTGTTAATTGGTAATACATTAGATAGGGCGGCCATCTTTTTTTCGGCCAATCCTACTTAGAGAGTACTACCGTACTCTGCGATAGACATAACAAGTTCCAGAATCTTATAACATGGCGTTTATGATTTCTCTCCTCATTTGGTGTGTCCTTTTCGTTGCTAAAGGTAAGTATATAAAATGACTTGTCCAGTTATAATATAGATAAATATCGAATTCAGTTAAAATTATCCCTAACTGACCTGTCTATATATGTTCGTACCAACGGACCTTCAAAAATAATGGCGATGTGTGTTTGAATAACTGCTGACTCTATCACATTATCGCATTTGTTAGTTGCTGTCGGTGTTCTATATATTCGCCGCAGAATTTGTGTATAATATGTTAGCTCTGTTTCATTTTTTTCCAACAATTACTACTGCTATATAGAATTGTCCCCTCTTCGTGCATGTAGATATATCAATTAATCATTATTAAAGTGTATACCACACTATAGGACACAAAAACAAGTATTTCGAGTTTAAAAAAACTCGTGGGGTGCCTGGCCCCCTCAAAACTCGAACTACTTGCTGGTTCTTAGATATCCGGTTAACCGATTCCGGTCGTTGCTTGATTGCCGTACGTCAATTTCAAGACCATATCTTGCAGAAAACGCATAGTATTAGTAAGGTTGGTTTTAAATTTCATTTCGTTCGTTCAATGTTTTACGCTAAGTAAGAGAAAGTTGAAATCCAATGACTGACTTCTAATTCCACCAGGGGCAGCTTGAGGTGGTACGCATATATGTATATATAAATGTACAATCAGTGTAGTGATATGGAGTAATTTTAGCTGTATTCGAATTCGTTATGATGGATAAGTGTAGTAAATGGAAATTCTTTAAAAATTTATTTTGCATTTATTATTTTGAAGTTGAGTAGATACTGATCAGACAGTGAATGACGTTTATTTTCTTACAGTTCAGATAACCAAATCTCAACCAACTACTATTACAGTAGCAACTATTCCTTTTCAAACTGCTACCATCACTATAACACCTACCATTGGTCAATCAGTAGAGCTGCAGTGTACTGGGAGTGATGTATATAAACAATGGTACACTACAGGAAGTGAAGTAACACCCACTCAAAATGAAATAAGTACATCTTCTGGACCTACTAGGATATTGGCTTTCTCTTCATTCACTCCAAGTCATGCTGGAACATACACTTGTTTGGTATCTACTCCTAGTGATACTCAAACAAAGACAACCTACCCTGTGGTACTTGGTGAGTCATTAGTGTGATAATCTTTACAATAATTTGATGTAAACTGGTGTCATTAGTGTTGAATTGTGTCTGTACATGCTTGTGTATTAGAATGTAGAACCATCTTATATAGTAACTGTCATTAGGAATTTAATTTTAGTCTTAATCTATTGTTTTTATTCTAATTATACTGGTAGTCTCATATATTTATATTTATAATACTGATTCACACACAATAGCACTTATTTATCTGTATTTTTCAGTAAGTTTGTTTCCTTTTTCTGCCTTACTATATATATTATAGATCAATTGTACATGTCTTGATTTAATGGAACTGACTGAATTATTGTCTCTGTTGACAAATTCTGTAGTTAATCCATCAGCTATCAACACAATTAGAGTTGGAAGGCCTACTGATCCAACTACTCCTATCACTATAATAACACCTTCCCTCAGTCAACCTGTAAAGTTGGAATGTGAAAGGACCCATATAATAATTCGAAAGAACTGGTATTCTGATGGAACTGCAGTAACTCCCACTAATGGAGAACTTACTACTACAACTGGAAATATTAGAACACTATCTATCTCATCATTCAGTCCATCTCATGCTAAAGGATACACATGTATTGTTATTTCAAGTTCACTTAGTGCCACTACACTTAGTACTTATCCAGTAATACTAGGTGAGTAATACAACAATTATAGTTCATAAAGAGAAGTTACACTAAGTGACTTTAATATTCCTTTGAAGTCTCATTAACCAAGTCTACATAAGGGTAACATATAAGGGAGGAAACATTTAAATGATAATCCAGCAAAGGAAAGTCTATTAGTCTTGTAGGGATCGTATTATAAGTGTACAGTTCAATTGTTTATCAGTTCCAGTTTGATTGATTATGTTAGAATTTGTAGAACCATTTACCATTTACACAGAAACTCCACCTTCTACACCTCCAATAACTCCACCATCTCAAGTCCAAGGTGTCATGTTAAGTGGAAGTGGAACATCCTTGACTGTTTCATGGACTGCAGTAACTGATCCAATTTATGATATATTATATGTAGTTAGATATTCAACTGATAGAGGTACTGAAACAGATCCACCATCTGATGCTATGAAGAGATCAGGGATTGCAGATACATCAATTACAATAACTGGACTTCAATCAGGTACCACCTACTATATTTGGGTAGCAGCTGAAATCCTTGGTGCTGGAGTTCAAGGACCTTACAGTATAAGAATGCAAAATGCAGGTTAGAAAAGTATCTTGTAATTAATCTTGTAAATGGAAATGTCATACAGTATGTGTGATTAACTGTATGACTATATAGCTACAGAAAAGGATATATTTGTGTGTATAAACAGACAATTTGATATACATCAATAGTTAGTATGCTTTTACATTATATCTACGTACGTACGTGTATCCTTAGTACAGTGCTCCACACTTAGAAAATTCACTCTACCAATAATGATGTTGGCACTCTTGCAGTCTTAAAAGTGTTTACATAATCTATTGTTTGACTCAAGAGAATGTAACTTTTGAATTCCATACAATGGGAAAGTAGTCATTTGAACATCATTAATTATTGAATGAGAAGTTGCAAGAAACTTTGTCGTTAATGTTTGTTGTTACTTAGTGCAATCTCTACAATCTTGTATTAAGTTTTCTAAGCTGAGCCCTTTACTAACAAATTTACAATTTTACTTTTTACTCTTTTATAATCTTTGCATGGTATCCAAAAATATCTTAACCTAAAAACAAAAAATATCCTTTTTCAAATATTTGTCCTTAACTCCATTTGTGTATATTACGTGACCCTTCCTCATTTGACCCACACAAAACTTTGAATATTGATATTGACTGTAATCATTTCATGCCAATACATAAATAGAGTTCAATGTGGTTTAAGGAGCTATATATACAATAGTGTCAGACCCTTCAAATATTGGTGCTTTACATTAAATATAAATTGGTACGTATTATGTATATTGATCTCATTTAATTGATGTCTTAGATCTAGAATAATTAAAGGTTATATTTTTAGCTGGCACCCTTAAGCAATAAAGTACATATGCATTTTGATGTTTAAAGGCATTCAAGCAACTTTAGAGTACATCTATGCATGTATAAACGTGTACCTGAGAGTGTACACTACAGTTTACTAAGGTCATTTAAAGAGTACGTTTTGCAAACCTTTTGTACTTGTACTTACTTGTTGTACTTGCAATTGGTCACACAATTGGTTTCTTATATCCATCTAAATACTTTTATAAATTTAATGTAGATTAACTAGTCTACACTTCAAATTTCATTGCAATCAATTAAACTGACTGAATACTATATACGTACGTATATAGTATACGTACGTATATAGTATACGTAGCCACTGATCAATGAAATACAGTTTGTCTTAATTGTCCTAAGCTAAATGTGACTTACTTTTCACTTAATTAAAAATTAGTTTCTTTCTGATATAAAGGCTTGTAGATTTTTGCTGATTGTCGCTGCAATATTCTCTATCAACCATTTCATTAGTCTCTTAGAAGTCATTGGACTCATTACAACTCTCATATAGCCGACAATTACAATTAACATTATGGAATATCCTATCTCTTATATACTCTCTTGGTATTAGCTATCAGTCCCATATGATGTATTAGTTCCATTTAATTATCAGTGTCCTCATCCGTGACTTTAAATCAACCATATAGACTTTATATACTTGCTTTGTCATCTTAATCAAGAAGTGCTACATTTTATTACTTAATCTTATAATTAGGACCATCTAAAGTTACTGGAGTGTCACTATCCTCAATGGTGACTTCAAATCAACCATCACTTCATGTCACATGGTCAGCTCCTTCAAGTGATCGTCCCATTCAACACTATCAAGTAGACTACACAGTGGGTACCTCTGGTAGTTGGAGTACATGGAGTCCAAATCCTACATCTACTTCAGTGACACTGACTGGTCTTCAAAGAGGAACTTCTAACCAAGTGAGAGTGAGAGCTGTGTCTGATGTTGGAAATGGAGAATGGAGTGATGCAGTTAGTGGGACTACTTATGATGGTATGTATGGATGATTAAAAAATATTAAGATGAAGGTCATACTAGCTCTCCTGGGTTTGATTCCCATCTTTTGTATCTTCATGATGTTTGAATATGATTACTTGATTTGATTGTCACTTCATATACATATATACTCGTATGTATCCATAATACATGACAAATACTAGTTTACATTAGATGTAATACATACTATATGGTTAACTTGTACATACATCTAGTGGTTTGCTATTAAATGCTGAAAATAATATATTATGAGTCTCTTATATTTTATAATTATATACATGTAGTCGCAGGTGCTCCCACTAACCTCATGATATCTCCTCCATCTGGATCATGTGACCAACTGATGGTTACTTGGACAGCACCATCTAACACTGGAGGACTACCAGTCAAGTATAAAGTGTACATAGATAGTACATTAATACATTCAAATATAACTACTTCTACTACTACATGGAATGGTCTAACAGCTAACACACAGTACACAGTGAGAGTAGTAGCTTTCAATGACTTGGGAGATGGTGGAGAAGTGACAGGAACAGGAAGAACTAGACCACAAGGTAATATCCTAGACAGTGTGGGAGGATGGTATACATACGTATGTGACCAATATCTGTATACAATTACATACCACATAATATATATAGTTGGGAGGGTGTTACCCATACATACAAGAGAGATTGGATGAGGCCAAATGCAACAGAATTCCAGAAATAGTTGCAGTAATCTAATTACCTATTTTCTTTGAAACTGCATTAGTACCAACTAATTTTCATACCTGGCAGAAAAATGCTCCAGGTTCTAAGACATCCATGCAATTGCAATTATATCTGGAATGGCAGAATATAGGATTATTCAACTTTCAACTCTGTATTTATATACCTTGTCATTTTCAATGTTTATGGTTCATTGATTTACTGTCTAGTATCTCCTATATTCCTCAGAACTCAATTATTATTTATTATCGTATACATACATATTTATATATAATGGAGCGGGTCCATAGTATGTATAAATTAAGTGTCTGAATTAATGGTTAAGGAGAGTTTATAGAATTGAAATGGCTTCCATTTTGTGATGTACAATTCCACATGCATTTATTTTGTAATAGGATGAAACTAATTATTTTCCATTTTCTATAGCTCCTTCAGTATCTTCACTGTCAGCCAGTTACTCAACACAACTCATCATCACACTCACTGCACCAGCTCTATCATCTTCTCTTACTTACAAGTGTACTATATCTATATACAACTGTGAGTGGTCTGTCTCCAAAGACTGTAACTGATACAGTATTACAGTATACAGTGAATGGTTTAAGTCCTTATGTTACTTACACTATTGAATGTACATCTTCAAATGGAGATGAATCTTGTGATTCTAACATGGACACTATAAGAATGCCTTCAGAAAGTGAGTGTGTTATTATGCTATTGTGCATATAAATTTTTGTTTTTAATTTGAATATACTTACTTTTGCTGCATTCTCACAATAAATGCTATCCATTTATATATGATCGCAGTGACAAACAACTCACACCTGCTTCATTACTTACTTCACTTATATTACAGGGAAATATGAGAGAGTTTGTTTTGCTGTAATTTGCAGTATTCCATGCAGTATTAGTGTATGATATCATTGATTACTTCTTTTTTGTACATAAATATAGTACCAAGTGGACCTCCTCTTAATCTAAGAGCAGAACCTTCCAGTGTATCAGCCATTTTTAGTTGGGATCCACCAGCTGAGAAGGACCAAAACGGAGTAATAACAGGATATTTGATAACGTACCAGTTAAGTAGTGATCCATCAAGTCCAAAGAACAAGAGAATTGAAGTAGAAACTCAATCATTATTGGATAATCTGATGACTGGAGTGACATACAGTTTTACTGTAGCTGCTATTAATAGTTATGGAACTGGACCTGATGCTACCATGGTGATGTTTTCAACAATTCCTGATAGTAAGGTTTAGAAGGCTAAGTTTATGTATTAATTATTGATTTTAGTGCACGATCTGGAATGACATACGTACGTATATACTTTTTTGACGCATGCTATTATATTCAGTTTTAAATTATTCATTTTATCTTTGTTATTATTAGGCGCACTAAAACATACATCATCACTCTTTCCCACCACCCTTTAATGCATAAACCATTTTCTATTTAAGCCTTAAGCTTATACCTCTCTGCATTCATTACTGTTGAGGACCTCTTTGTGTTCAATATCTGTTAAAACACTTTTTGTTGCTGATACTCAACCATTTCAATTGCCATTCTGAACACAACAAACAGTCTGTATCACCTCATACAAAAGTTTGTGGATTTGCATAAATATATTGAAAAATCAATATGTGGTGGAACCTGTAGTATATACGTATATGCAAAGAGGTAGTTATATAAACCTATTAATATGTCAGGTTGCAGTAGTTCCATATCATCTCAGACACTTGGAGCTGGTATTGGTGGAGTAGTAGTTGGTTTGTTCATTGGAGCAGTTATTTCATGTGTAACAACAAAGATTGTATGGGGAGCTCCAAATATGAAAAGATGTCAGAAGAGGAGTGAACAATCCAAATTAAGGTTTGTAAAGAACCAACTTATGACTGTACATGTATGCCTAATACATGTACAGGAGAGTTCAATAACTCGAGAATTTGATTATAACATTCTCAGTATACCTCACAATGCTCTTGAATATTTAATATACTACACAAATAAGTACACATGTACACTTACACATTCTTACATGTAAGTGTAAGTACCATTTTATTGTATATATATCCGTTATTAAACTGTTAGGAGGTCTACTGATGAGGACTATGAAGTTCCAGGCATAGCAATGGATACCAATCCATCTTATGATACAGTCAATACTTATGAAAAAGTTGGAGAATCTTCAAAATAACCAACGTATTCACTATAACTATAACCAGCTGCAGCAGCTGATTATGTGTGTGTGAACATATTAGGCCATAATAATTGTATATACAGCTGTAAGTCAGTTCTCTATATTAGAGTATGAGCATTTTATAATATATAATTTATATACTTAGAACAGCATATAATAATAATATATTGTTGTCCTGTACATAATTTTATAAGTTATACCAAAATGTCTGCCGATGACAATGTATTTATATGCCTACATGTATGGGTTGTTATACCATCCATCCATCTTTATAATATGAAGAATCTTTAACTTAATATCTTAATTTGCAATAACTATGTGCAACTAGCACTAACATGTGTGTGAACAAATTACGTATATAGGCTATAGTATATGTACGTATAAAGGTTAGAGTTCTCTGGACATTTGATGCAAAATGATTTTATACTTTAAACACTGTTGTCCTATATTAACCTTCTACAGCCATCATCCATCACCATCATCATCATCATCATCATCATCATCATCATCATCATCTTCATCATCATTAATCATCATCATCATCATCGATCATCATCATCACCATCATCATCATCATCATCGTCATCGTCATCGTCATCGTCATAAATTGAAACTTTATAAAATGCAAATGTACTACTAAAACCATTAGAATTTAGTATCAATCACTATTTAATTAGCCAGGTCACTATAGCACCTTGAGAGTTAGAGAAGACATGCAGAGGGGATACAAGTTTTCTCTCCTCTGGCACCGAAGACTTCTTTCTAGTGATACTCAAACAAAGACAACCTACCCTGTGGTACTTGGTGAGTCATTATGTGATAATCTTTACAATAATTTGATATAAACTGGTATCATTAGTGAGAATTGTGTCTGTATATACATGATTGTGTATTAGAATGTAGAACCATCTTATAATTAGTCACAGTCATTATAGGAATATATTTTTAGTCTTAATCTATTGTTTTATTCTACACGTAACTACGTATACTGGTTGTCTCATATATTTATATTTATATTTAATACGGATTCATACACAATAACACTTTAATTATATATCTGTATTTTTGAATGGCAGCTTTTAGTAAGCTTCCTTTTTCTGCTTTACTATATATTATAAATCAATTGTACATGTTTTGATTTAATGGAACTGACTGATTTATTGTTTCTGTTAACAAATTCTATAGTTAATCCATCAGCTATCAACACCTTAACAGTTGGAAGGGCTGATGATCAAACTACTCCTATCACTATAACACCTTCCCTCAGTCAACCGGTAAAGTTGGAATGTGAAAGGAACAGTATAGGAAAGAACTGGTTCACTGATGGAACTGAAGTAACTCCCACTAATGGAGAACTTACTACTACAGCTGGAGCTATCAGAACACTATCTATCTCATCATTCAATCCATCTCATGCTAAAGGATACACATGTATTGTTACTTCAAGTTCACTTAGTGCCACTACACTTAGTACTTATCCAGTAATACTAAGTGAGTAATACAACAATTATAGCTCATAAAGAGAAGTTACACTAAGTGACTTTAATATTCCTTTGAAGTCTCATTAACCAAGTCTACATAAAGGTAACATATAAGGCAGGAAACATTTAAATGATAAGCCAGCATAGGAAAGTCTATTAGTCTTGTAGGGATCATATTATATGTGTACAGTTCAATTGTTTATCAGTTCCAGTATGTTAGAATCATTTTTAACATTTACCATTTACACAGAAACTCCACCTTCTGTAACTCCAATAACTCCACCATCTCAAGTCCAAGGTGTCATGTTAAGTGGAAGTGGAACATCCTTGACTGTTTCATGGACTGCAGTAACTGATCCAATGTATGATATATTATATGTAGTTAGGTATTCAACTGATAGAGGTACTGAAACAGATCCACCATCTGATGCTATGAAGAGATCAGGAATTACAGCTACATCAACTACACTAACTGGACTTCAATCAGGTACCACCTACTATATTTGGGTAGCAGCTGAAATCCTTGGTACTGGAATTCAAGGACCTTACAGTATGAGAATACACAAATAGAGTTCAATATGGTTTAAGGAGCTACGTATATATACACGTATGATAGCGGCATGCAGACCCTTCAAATATCGGTGCTTTATATACATAAAATGTAAATCGGTTCATATTATATTGATCAGATATCTCATTTAATTGATATCTTAGAATAATTAAAGGTTATATTTTTAGCTGGAACCCTTAAGCAATAGAGTACATATGCATTGTGATGTAAATAGGCATTCAAACAACTTCCGGAACAGAGTACATCTATGCATGTATACACGTGTACCTAAGAGTGTACCTACACTACAGTTTACTAAGGTCATTTAAAGAGTACGTTTTGCAAACCTTTTAATTGTAATCAATTATACTGACTAAATTGAAAATGAATACTACTGAATACTACTGTATATCTGTATATATAGTAGCTACTGATCAATGAAATACAGTTTATCTTAAATATCCTTAGCTAAATGTGACTTACTTTTCACTTAATGAAAAATTGTTTTCTTTCTGATTCAAGGCCTAAAACTCTCAAGGCATATGTATTGTCTCTGCAATATTCCCTATCAACTTTTATTTCTTACAGTTCTACACTGATCAGACAGTGAATGATGTTTATTTTCTTACAGTTCAGGTAACCAAATATCAACCAACTACTATTACAGTAGCGAACAGTCCTTTTCAAACTACTACCATCACTGTAACACCTACCATTGGTCAATCAGTAGAACTGCAGTGTGCAAATACAGGGAATAAACGATGGTACATTACAGGAAGTGAAGTAATACCCACTTCAAATGAAATAAGTACATCTTATGGACCTACTAGGATATTGGCTTTCTCTTCATTCACTCCAAGTCATGCTGGAACATATACTTGTTTGGTATCTACTCCTAGTGATACTCAAACAAAGACAACCTACCCTGTGGTACTTGGTAAGTCATTATGTGATAATCTTACAATAATTTGATGTAAACTGGTATCATTTGTATTGAATTGTGTCTGTATATACATGATTGTGTATTAGAATGTAGAACCATCTTATATTAGTGACAGTCATTAGGAATTTATTTTCAGTCTTCATCTATTGTTTTTATTCTAACTATATACTGGTTGCCTCATATTGTATATTTATATATAATACGGATTCATACACAATAACACTTTATTTATCCTGCTGTTCTTTATATATTTTATTATAGTATATTAGTATTAAGATTAATTGTCTTGATTTAATGTAACTGACTGAATTATTGTCTAGCTCTGTTGACAAATTCTGTAGTTAATCCATCAGCTATCAACACAATTAGAGTTGGAAGGCCTACTGATCAAACTACTCCTATCACTATAACACCTTCCCTCAGTCAACCGGTAAAGTTGGAATGTGAAAGGAACAGTATAGGAAAGAACTGGTTCACTGATGGAACTGAAGTAACTCCCACTAATGGAGAACTTACTACTACAGCTGGAGCTATCAGAACACTATCTATCTCATCATTCAGTCCATCTCATGCTAAAGGATACACATGTAGTGTTATTGCAACTACACTTAGTACTTATCCAGTAATACTAGGTGAGTAATACAACAATTATAGCTCATAAAGAGAAGTTACACTAAGTGACTCTAATATTCCTTTGAAGTCTCATTAACCAATCTACATAAAGGTAACATATAAGGCAGGAAACATTTAAATGATAAGCCAGCATAGGAAAGTCTATTAGTCTTGTAGGGATCATATTATATGTGTACAGTTCAATTGTTTATCAGTTCCAGTATGTTAGAATCATTTTTAACATTTACCATTTACACAGAAACTCCACCTTCTGTAACTCCAATAACTCCACCATCTCAAGTCCAAGGTGTCATGTTAAGTGGCAGTGGAACATCCTTGACTGTTTCATGGACTGCAGTAACTGATCCAATGTATGATATATTATATGTAGTTAGATATTCAACTGATAGAGGTACTGAAACAGATCCACCATCTGATGCTATGAAGAGATCAGGGATTGCAGATACATCAATTACACTAACTGGACTTCAATCAGGTACCACCTACTATGTTTGGGTAGCAGCTGAAATCCTTGGTGCTGGAGTTCAAGGACCTTACAGTATGAGAATGCAAAATGCAGGTTAGAAAAGTATCTTGTAAATGGAAATGTTATACAGTATGTGTGATTATCTGTATGACTATATAGCTACAGAAAAGGATATATTAGTGTATAAACAGACAATTTGATATACATCAATAGTTAGTATGCTTTTACATTATCTACGTACGTACGTATATCAATCCTTAGTACAGTGCTCCACACTTAGAAAATTCACTCTACCAATAATGACATTTACAATCTTGTAGTCTTAAAAGTGTTTACATAATTAATAAAGTAGAAAAGTAGCCTTCACTGGCTTATTTCTCTTTGATTTGACTCAATAGAATGTAACGTTTGAATTATTATACGTACAATGGGAAAGTAGTGATGTCATTTGAACATTAACATTATTGAATGAGAAGTTGTAGGAAACTTTGTCATTACATAATGTTTGGTACAATCTCTGTAAACCAGTAGTAAGTTTTCTAGGCTGAGCCCTTTACTAAAAAATTTACAATTTTACTGTTTACTCTTTTATAATCTTTGGATGGTATCCAAAAATATCTTGAACCTAAAAACAAAAAATATCCTTTTTCAAATATTTGTCCTTAACTCCATTTGTGTATATTACGTTACCCTTCCTCATTTGACCCACACATAACTTTGGATATTGATATTGACTGTAATTATTATTTAATGCCAATATATAGAGTTCAATGTGGTTTAAGGAGCTATATATACAATACAGACCCTTCAAATATTGGTGCTTTTCATAAAATGTAAATCAATACGTATTATATTGATCAGATTTCTTATTTAATTGATGTCTTAAAATAATTAAAGGTTATATTTTTAGCTGGCACCCTTAAGCAATAAAGTACATATGCATCTTGATGTAAATAGGCATTCAAGCAACTTCTGGAATAGAGTACATCTATGCATGTATACACGTGTACCTAAGAGTATACACTACAGTTTACTAAGGTCATTTAAAGAATACGTTTTGCAAACCGTTTGTACTTGTACTTACTTGTTGTACTTGGTCACACAATTGGTTTCTTATATCTATCTAAATACTTTTATAAATGTAGATTAACTAGTCTACACTTCAAATTTAATTGCAATCAATTACGTATATACGTAGTAGCCACTGATCAATGAAGTACAGCTTGTCTTAATTATCTAGCTAAATGTGACTTTCTTTTCACTTAATTGCAAAAATCGTTTTCTTTCCAATATAAGGCTTCAAACTCTCAGGCCTAGGAACTGTAATAATTTATGTAACAGAGTAGAAAGTTTCTGTAGGATATTTTCAGTAAACCCATATAAGGTACATATAGATTTTTGCTGATTTTCACTGCAATATTCTCTATCAACCATTTCATTAGTCACTTAGAAGTCATTGGACTCATTACAACTCTCATATAGCAGACAATTACGATTAACATTATGGAATATCTTATCTCTTATGTATATACTCTCTTGGTATTAGCTATCAGTCCCATATGATGTATTAGTTCCATCTAAAGTTACTGGATTATCAGTGTCCTCATCCGTGACTTCAAATCAACCATATAGACTTTATATACCTGCTTTGTCAACTGAATCAAAAAGTGCTATATATATTTTATTATTTACTCTTAGTCCCATCTAAAGTTACTGGAGTGTCAGTGTCCCCAATGGTGACTTCAAATCAACCATCACTTAATGTCACATGGTCAGCTCCTTCAAGTGAACATCCCATTCAACACTATCAAGTAGACTACAGAGTGGATACCTCTGGTAGTTGGAGTACATGGAGTCCAAATCCTACATCTACTTCAGTGACACTGACTGGTCTTCAAGGAGGAACTTCCTACCAAGTGAGAGTGAGAGCTGTGTCTGATGTTGGAAATGGAGAATGGAGTGATACAGTTAGTGGGACTACTTATGATGGTATGTATGGATGATTAAAAAATATTCACATGAAGGTCATACTATAGCTCTCTTGGGTTTGATTCCCATCTTTTGTGTCTTCAAGATGTTTGAATATGATTACTTGATTTGATTGTCACTTCAAATACTCGTATGTATCCATAATACATGGCAAATACTAGTGGAGTGAAGTGATTGGAATAACTACATACAGTGGTGAATTTTACTTCACTTTGTAAATTTTCTGTTTTGTGTAAAAGCTTAAATGTACTTATCACATACATATATATATCTTTCGTTCTCCTGTGGAAGAATAAAGAGAAGAAATCCAACCATTATTGTTGATGGTTTGCCCTAAATTGTGTTTATAATCTATATATCCATTTATGCTTCCTTAGCTTAATAGGTATGATATATAATCAAAATATTTCTGATAATCAAAAATAATATTTCAGATGTTCCCGATTGTTTATACATTACATTAGGAGTCCTGGAGAACATAAATATGTCAGGTTCCAGTAGTTCCATATCATCTCAGACACTTGGAGCTGGTATTGGTGGAGTAGTAGTTGGCTTGTTGATTGGAGCTGTTATTTCATGTGTAACAACAAAGATTGTATGGGGAGCTCCAAATATGAAAAGATGTCAGAAGAGGAGTGAACAATCCAAATTAAGGTTTGCAAAGAACCAACTTATGACTATACATGTATGCCTAACACATGTACAGGAGAGTTCAATAATTGAAGAATTTGATTATAACATTCTCAGTATACCTCGCAATGCTCTTGAATATTTAATATACTACACAAATAAGTACAACACATGTACACTTACACATTCTTACATGTATATAAGTGTATGTACCATTTTATTGTATATATATCCGTTATTAAACTGTTAGGAGGTCAACTGATGAGGACTATGAAGTTCCAGGTATAGCAATGGATACCAATCCATCTTATGATACAGTCGATATTTATGAAAAAGTTGGAGAATCTTCAAAATAACCAACGTATTCACTATAACTATTACCAGCAGCTGATCATGTGTGTGTGAACATATTAGGCCATAATAATTGTATTTACAGCTGTAAGTCAGTTCTCTATATTAGAGTGTGGACAATTGATAGTATATAATGTACTTTCAATGTTATAGAACCATTTTCATTTTAAGGGCAATCAAACACAAGTTTGTTTTGAAATTGTCTGCATGAATTCCAGCATTTCTTTTGAAACTTACACAAATTTGATTTAGAAGTCTCACTATAATACAGTAGATTATGTATGTATAGATGTAGACATAACATGTTATATAGAACCATTTTCATTTTAAGGACAATCAAACACAAGTTTGTTTTGAAATTGTCTGCATGAATTCCATCATTTCTTTTGAAACTTACACAGATTTGATTTAGAAGTCTCATGTATAAATCTAGACATAACATGCAAGCTCCGGAATCTTATAACATGGCGCTTATGATTTCTCTCCTCATTTGGTGTGTCCTTTTCGTTGCTAAAGGTGAGTAAAATGACTTGTCCAGTTAATAATAATAGATAAATATCCAATTTAGTTAAAATTATCCCTGACTGACCCAATCAGTCATATGTGATCTATATGTTCGTACTAACGGACCTTTAAAAATAATGGCGATGTGTGTTTGAATAATTATTATAACTGCTGACTACCACATTACCGCATTTGTTAGACGCTGTCAGTGTTCTATATTCGCCGCAGAATTTGTGTATATTATGTTAGCTCTGTTTCATTTCTTTCCAACAATTACTACTGCTATTACTTTATCGAATTGGCCCCTCTTGGTGCATGTATATCAATCAATCATTATTAAAGTGTACCACACTATAGGACACAGAAAAAGGGTTCAAAGTAGCATGCACTAGTTAATGTCAGAACTTAAACCATAATACATAAAAAGTTTAAAACAAACAGCAGCAACACACCAAATATGGCACACCACATTGAACTAAAATAGTTTAGAATAACATGTTACAAAGGCAGCCTGCTTGATGTCTGTCCTTGAAATCTAATGACTGCCTTCTTCCACCAGGGGCAGCCTGAGGTGGTATATAAATGTACAATCAGTGTAGTGATAGGGAGTAATTTTAGTTGCGTTCATTATGATAGATAAGTTTATTGGAGCTATCTGCAACGAAAATCGAGCTAGATTGAATGTTTCGACCCGTAGGTCTTCATCAGCATTATCTTGATTTTCATTGCAGATAGCTCCAATTTAAAACTAATCTATCAATCACTGGAGTAAATGGTTAGTTTGCATTTATTATTTTGAAGTTTAGTATATAGACACTGATCAGACAATGATCCATGAATGACTATTATTTTCTTACAGTTCAGATAACCAAATCTCAAGCAACTACTATTACAGTAGCGACCACTCCTGATCAAACTACTACCACTACTGTAACACCTACCATTGGTCAATCAGTAGAACTGCAGTGTACTGGGACTGGTGTAGGTAAACAATGGTACACTACAGGAAGTGAAGTAACACCCACTCCAAATGAAATAAGTACAAGAGGTGGACCTGCTAGGATATTGGCTTTCTCTTCATTCACTCCAAGTCATGCTGGAACATACACTTGTTTGGTATCTATTCCTAGTGATACTCAGACAAAGACAACCTACCCTGTGGTACTTGGTGAGTCATTATGTGATAATCTTTACAATAATTTGATGTAAACTGGTATCATTAGTGTTGAATTGTGTCTGTACATACTTGTGTATTAGAATGTAGAACCATCTTATATTAGTGACAGTCATTATAGGAATTTATTTTAGTCTTAATCTATTGTTTTTATTCTAACTATACTGGTCGTCTCATATATTTATATTATATATAATACGGATTCATACACAATAACACTTTAATTATCTGTATTTTTGAAGGGCAGTTTTCCTTTTTCTGCTTTATATTTTAAATCAATTGTACATGTCTTGATTTAATTGAACTGAGTCTCTGTTGACAAATTCTGTAGTTAATCCATCAGCTATCAACACCTTAACAGTTGGAAGGGCTGATGATCAAACTACTCCTATCACTATAACACCTTCCCTCAGTCAACCGGTAAAGTTGGAATGTGAAAGGACCAGTATAGGAAAGAACTGGTTCACTGATGGAACTGAAGTAACTCCCACTAATGGAGAACTTATTACTACAGCTGGAGCTATCAGAACACTATCTATTTCATCATTTAGTCCATCTCATGCTAAAGGATACACATGTATTGTTACTTCAAGTTCACTTAGTGCCACTACACTTAGTACTTATCCAGTAATACTAAGTGAGTAATACAACAATTATATTTCATAAAGAGAAGTTACACTAAGTGACTTTAATATTCCTTTGAAGTCTCATTAACCAAGTCTATCATTATATAAGGCAGGAAACATTTAAATGATAAGCCAGCATAGGAAAGTCTATTAGTCTTGTAGGGATCATATTATATGTGTACAGTTCAATTGTTTATCAGTTCCAGATTGATTGATTAAGTTAGAATTTGTAGAACCATTTATCATTTACACAGAAACTCCACCTTCTACACCTCCAATAACTCCACCATCTCAAGTCCAAGGTGTCATGTTAAGTGGAAGTGGAACATCCTTGACTGTTTCATGGACTGCAGTAACTGATCCAATGTATGATATATTATATGTAGTTAGGTATTCAATTGATAGAGGTACTGAAACAGATCCACCATCTGATGCTATGAAGAGATCAGGAATTACAGCTACATCAACTACACTAACCGGACTTCAATCAGGTACCACCTACTATGTTTGGGTAGCAGCTGAAATCCTTGGTACTGGAGTTCAAGGACCTTACAGTATGAGAATATACAAATAGAGTTCAGTGTGGTTTAAGGAGCTACGTATATATACACGTATGATAGCGGCATGCAGACCCTTCAAATATCGGTGCTTTACATAAAATGTAAATCGGTTCATATTATATTGATCAGATATCTCATTTAATTAAAGTCTTTGAATAATTAAAAGTTATATTTATAGCTGGCACCCTTAAGCAATAAAGTACATATGCATCGTGATGTAAATAGGCATTCAAGCAACTTCTGGAATAGAGTACATCTATGTATGTATACACTTGTACCTGAGAGTGTGTACACTACAGTTTACTAAGGTCATTTAAAGAGTATGTTTTGCGAACCTTTTAATTGTAATCAATTATACTGACTAAATTGAAAATGAATACTACTGAATACTACTGTATATCTGTATATATAGTAGCTACTGATCAATGAAATACAGTTTGTCTTAAATATCCTTAGCTAAATGTGACTTACTTTTCACTTAATGAAAAAAATTTTCTTTCTGATTCAAGGCCTAAAACTCTCAAGGCATAGGCATTGTCTCTGTAATATTCCCTATCAACATTTATTTTCTTGCAGTTCTACACTGATCAGACAGTGAATGATGTTTATTTTCTTACAGTTCAGGTAACCAAATATCAACCAACTACTATTACAGTAGCGAACAGTCCTTTTCAAACTACTACCATCACTGTAACACCTACCATTGGTCAATCAGTAGAACTGCAGTGTACTGGGAGTGGTGTAAATAAACAATGGTACACTACAGGAAGTGAAGTAACACCCACTTCAAATGAAATAAGTACATCTTCTGGACCTACTAGGATATTGGTTTTCTCTTCATTCACTCAAAGTCATGCTGGAACATACACTTGTTTGGTATCTACTCCTAGTGATACTCAAACAAAGACAACCTACCCTGTGGTACTTGGTGAGTCATTATGTGATAATCTTTACAATAATTTGATGTAAACTGGTATCATTAATGTTGAATTGTGTCTGTATATACATGATTGTGTATTAGAATGTAGAACCATCTTATATTAGTGACAGTCATTAGGAATTTATTTTCAGTCTTCATCTATTGTTTTTATTCTAACTATATTGGTCATCTCATATTAATATTTATCATACAGATTCATACACAATAACATTTGACTTATCTGTATTTTTGAATGGCAGCTTTCAGTAAGTTTGTTTCCTTTTTCTGCCATAATATATATTATATTATAGTATTAGTATTAAGATTAATTTTCTTGATTTAATGGAACTGACTGAATTTTTGTCTCTGTTGACAAATTCTGTAGTTAATCCATCAGCTATCAACACAATTAGAGTTGGAAGGCCTACTGATCCAACTACTCCTATCACTATAACACCTTCCTTCAGTCAACCTGTACAGTTGGAATGTGAAAGGAACCGTATAGGAAAGAACTGGTTCACTGATGGAACTGAAGTAACTCCCACTAATGGAGAACTTACTACTACAGCTGGAGCTATCAGAACACTATCTATCTCATCATTCAGTCCATCTCATGCTAAAGGATACACATGTACATGTAGTGTTATTGCAACTACACTTAGCACTTATCCAGTAATACTAGGTGAGTAATACAACAATAATATTTCATAAAGAGAAGTTATAAATGTTATGAGAACAACTATAAAACTATAAATATAATACAAAATTTATAATTCGAATCCTTTCAAGTCTCATTAACCAAGTCTACGTAAAGGTATTATTATATAAGGCAGGAAACATTTAAATGATAAGCCAGCATAGGAAAGTCTATTAGTCTTGTAGGGATCATATTATAAGTGTACAGTTCAATTGTTTATCAGTTCCAGTTTGATTGATTATGTTAGAAGTTGTAGAATCATTTTTAACATTTACCATTTATGTACACAGAAACTCCACCTTCTGTAACTCCAATAACTCCACCATCTCAAGTCCAAGGTGTCATGTTAAGTGGAAATGGAACATCCTTGACTGTTTCATGGACTGCAGTAACTGGAACTGATCCAAAGTATGCAATAGGCTTTGTAGTTAGATATTCAACTGATAGAGGTACTGAAACAGATCCACCATCTGATGCTATGAAGAGATCAGGAATTACAGATACATCAACTACACTAACTGGACTTCAATCAGGTACCACCTACTATGTTTGGGTAGCAGCTGAAATCCTTGGTGCTGGAGTTCAAGGACTTTACAGTATGAGAATGCAAAATGCAGGTTAGAAAAGTATCTTGTAATTAGTCTTGTAAATGGAAATGTTATACAGTATGTGTGATAACTGTATGACTATATAGCTACAGAAAAGGATATATTTGTGTGTATAAACAGACAATTTGATATACATCAATAGTTAGTATGCTTTTACATTATCTACATACGTATATCAATCCTTAGTACAGTGCTCCACACTTAGAAATTCACTCTACCAATAATGACATTTACTATCTTGTAGCCTTAAAAGTGTTTACATAATTAATAAAGTAGAAAAGTAGCCTTCACTGGCTTATTTCTCTTTGATTTGACTCAATAGAATGTAACGTTTGAATTATTATACGTACAATGGGAAAGTAGTGATGTCATTTGAACATTAACATTATTGAATGAGAAGTTGTAGGAACCTTGTCATTACATAATGTTTGGTGCAATCTCTGTAAACCAGTAGTAAGTTTTTTAGGCTGGGCCCTTTACTAACAAATTTACAATTTTACTGTTTACTCTTTTATAATCTTTGGTATCCAAAAATATCTTGAACCTAAAAACAAAAAATATCCTTTTTCAAATATTTGTCCTTAACTCCATTTGTGTATATTACGTTACCGTATGTGGATATCGCGTGACCCTTCCTCATTTGACCCACGCATAACTTTGGATATTGATATTGACTGTAATTATTACATGCCAATACATAAATAGAGTTCAATGTGGTTTAAGGAGCTATATATACAATACAGACCCTTCAAATATCGGTGCTTTACATAAAATGTCAATCGGTTCATATTATATTGATCAGATATCTCATTTAATTGATGTCTTAGAATAATTAAAGGTTATACTTTTAGCTGACACCCTTAAGCAATAGAGTACATATGCATCTTGATGTAAATAGGCATTCAAGCAACTTCCGGAACAGAGTACATCTATGCATGTATACACGTGTACCTAAGAGTATACACTACACTACAGTTTACTAAGGTCATTTAAAGAATACGTTTTGCAAACCGTTTGTACTTGTACTTACTTGTTGTACTTGGTCACACAATTGGTTTCTTATATCTATCTAAATACTTTTATAAATGTAGATTAACTAGTCTACACTTCAAATTTAATTGCAATCAATTACGTATATACGTAGTAGCCACTGATCAATGAAGTACAGCTTGTCTTAATTATCTAGCTAAATGTGACTTTCTTTTCACTTAATTGCAAAAATCGTTTTCTTTCCAATATAAGGCTTCAAACTCTCAGGCCTAGGAACTGTAATAATTTATGTAACAGAGTAGAAAGTTTCTGTAGGATATTTTCAGTAAACCCATATAAGGTACATACGTATAGATTTTCACTGCAATATTCTCTATCAACCATTTCATTAGTCACTTAGAAGTCATTGGACTCATTACAACTCTCATATAGCCGACAATTACGATTAACATTATGGAATATCTTATCTCTTATGTATATACTCTCTTGGTATTAGCTATCAGTCCCATATGATGTATTAGTTCCATCTAAAGTTACTGTATTATCAGTGTCCTCATCCGTGACTTCAAATCAACCATATAGACTTTATATAATTGCTTTGTCAACTGAAACAAGAAGTGCTATATTTTATTATTTACTCTTAGTCCCATCTAAAGTTACTGGAGTGTCAGTGTCCCCAATGGTGACTTCAAATCAACCATTACTTAATGTCACATGGTCAGCTCCTTCAAGTGAACATCCCATTCAACACTATCAATTAGACTACAGAGTGGGTACCTCCGGTAGTTGGAGTACATGGAGTCCAAATCCTACATCTACTTCAGTGACACTGACTGGTCTTCAAGGAGGAACTTCCTACCAAGTGAGAGTGAGAGCTGTGTCTGATGTTGGAAATGGAGAATGGAGTGAAGTGATTGGAATAACTACATACAGTGGTGAATTAACCTATATATATATATACTATTGAATTTTACTTCACTTTGTAAATTTTCTGTTTTGTGTAAAAGCTTAAATGTACTTATCACATACATATATATTTTTCGTTCTCCTGTGGAAGAATAAAGAGAAGAAATCCAACCATTATTGTTGATGGTTTGCCCTAAATTGTGATTTTAATCTATATATATCCCTTTATGCTTCCTTAGCTTGATAGGTATGATAATCAAAATATTTCTGATAATCAAAAATAATATTTCAGATGTTCCAGATTGTTTATACATTACATTAGGAGTCCTGGAGAACATTAATATGTCAGGTTGCAGTAATTCCATATTATCTCAGACACTTGGAGCTGGTATTGGTGGAGTAGTAGTTGGTTTGTTGATTGGAGCTGTTATTTCATGTGTAACAACAAAGATTGTATGGGGAGCTCCAAATATGAAAAAATGTCAGAAGAGGAGTGAACAATCCAAATTAAGGTTTGTAAAGAACCAACTTATGACTATACATGTAAACACATGTACAGGAGAGTTCAGTAACTGAAGAATTAGATTATAACATTCTCAAAATAATATTATATACCTCACAATGCTCTTGAATATATGTATATAGTACAGAAATATATACAACATACATACGTACGTATGTACACATACACATTCATATATGTATATTCATATACGTATATGTACATTTACATTGTATATGTTATAAACTGTTAGGAGGTCTACTGATCATGACTATGAAGCTCCAGGTATAGCAATGGACACCAATCCATCTTATGATACAGTCAATATTTATGAAAATGTTGGAGAATCTTCAAAATAACCAATGTTTTCACTATAACTATTACCAGCAGCTGATCATGTGTGTGTGAACATATTAGGCCATAACAATTGTATATACTGTAGGTCAGTTCTCTATATTAGAGTATGAGCATTTGATAGTATTATATCCTTAGAACAGTATATAATAATAATAATATATTTTTGTCCTGTACATAATTGTATTGCAAAATGTTGTCTACCAATTGCAATGACAATATATATATACTATACTTCCCAGAATGTAATGGTCTGAATTACAACATTTATTTCGTTTAGACACTAACTATAGTTCTGAATCACAGGTTGTATATCAGCATATTTAGGTATTGTATTGTATAATACTGAATTACAACTAATTATATACGTACATGTATACGTATATATAATATTTCATCAGACATTTGTCATAAACCATGATTATACTTACGTACGTATGTATGTTGGTTTCAAAGTGATCTGACCAATTGAAATTTTTTATCAATATAACACTTGGTTTCAATATAAATTTTCTATAGCTTTTCTATAGTACTATGGCATTTTATATGCAGACTTTGTCCTCCGTTCTCTACCAAATGGAGACATAAATAAAAAATCCCTTAATTTAAAATGAGTTTTATACCCTAAACTTTATGATCAGTATTTTTAATAATATAGTACAGTTGCAGGCTTTGAAACCCTCAACTACTGCATAGAGAGTAGTAGTTGATGTGGTTCTATTCAAGCTATATACGTATGCAGTATAACCTTATACTTGAAGTTTAACCTCCATTTTCCAGCAGATGGAGATCTACGTAATTTCCTAATTTAAAGCTCCTATATAATATTGCTTTACTTATTACAATAAGCTAATTTTGTTTCCATTGGTATATGACCGTCTTGGTGGTCATACGTACAGTACGTATACATGAATTTTATAAACAGCAGGCATATCACAGCATATAAAATTAATTTATTCAAAACTATATTGCACAGCAATTAAAACTTACAATCCATCTAAATATACATATATATGTATATTCAGTAAGTCAAAATTAGCTGGATTCGTTCTCAAGAGACTGTTCATGTGCCACAAGGTGGCAATTTGATGAAGATATGATCAGTAAATGAACAAGGGAATGTAAATGTATAGCTCTTCTCTTTATTATTGAAAGAATACATTTAAAATAGAAGCAATTTGGCCTGTCTTACATTTCAAAATGCTGTAGTGATCGGCTCCATGAATAACTTGTACATCTAAATCACAAACAGCTTCCAGATCATAATCATAGCTTTGGAACACCCTGTGTTGTGGTACTCTGATCAGTTTGCATCTCAGTTTCTTGACATGTGACACTTTATAGTCCCTTAACAATAAGATTGATTTTGATAACATTCTGTGCAAGTCTTCAAATTGCACCTGATCCATAGGAAACCATGGAAAGGCCTCCACGAAAGATTCAATGGATACCTGACTTTGTGTGGTTGGATTTGCAAACAAAATATTGGCAAACAGAGCGGAATCTTCTGTCCATTTAAAATGTTGCCAGTCTTTCCGTAGGTAGGTAGCAAGGCATGGGCTTCCATCTATGAGTATCAGAGAAACACTTCTACCCTGACTCAAAAGTAACCGTGCAGCTTCAAAGGCAAGCACTGCACCAAATGAATAACCCAGCAACTGGTAGGAACCAGATGTGTGAAAGGAGCTCAATTGGCTTACAAGCGAAGAGGCAACAGATTCAATGGAATTGCAAGTACTTAAAGTTTCTGCATTCAGCTGTAATCCAATCATTCGATTGTTAATCTTTGAGGCCATTCTTCTATAACATTCAGAGGAGCCCCTTAGGTCTGGAAAACAAAATATCTCTTTCATTTTTCCATCATTAAGAAGCAGTATCTCTGACTCATCAGAGATAAGGTGTTTGTAGTTGTACAGACAGGCCAATGATGCTTCAATTTGTTGCCAACTAGGAGAAAGGAGAAGGGTTTTCATAGGAATATGAACTCCTACTGTACTTTCCAGGAAACTTTGAATCAGTTTGCCATTAGCATATTCTTCTGTGGTAATCAACTGTATTCTTTGGTTGAACTTTAAGTCTGAAATATTAGGCAAAAGGGTCTCCATCTTAAAATTTGACATGCCTACAATATCAGCTACAGTGTTAACACCTGCTGGCAATGGATCACTGGCTGAGTCCTGCAGAGTAGTCTGAGCTATTTTCTTGATGGTATCAATTACAACATTTTTTTCTGTATTCATTACATGAATGGACTGAGTAAGGAAATCTTTGATTGCTGTGGAAGAAAATATTTTGCTCATATTTTGGCAGGTAAGGTGACAGGAAATCTCAGTGCCACCTTCAGAGACTTGGATACCAAGGGATAAAGGGTATTCTAGAAATAATGGCTCTTGCACCTCAACAAAAACATCCAATCCAGATTTACCAACTTTTAAAAGTGGCGGAATAGGATACACAATAGCAGACACTTCCCCAGCAGGAGAGCTGCAATGTTTAGCTTCCAGGTCTGTGGCTATAGAATGTATTGATGCTCCTCCTAAAAGAGTTCTAGGGCTTAGAATGGTCCTCTCTTGGAACACTTCTGAGAACCCCTCTCTATGAATTGTTTTGGTTGTATCTAATAAATGAACATGACCAAGTCCTGATGTATCCCTAGAAGTCTCTCTTATTTCAATGAATATGTGCAAGAGAATACCAAAGACTGCTTCCCAAGCCCTTTGTGTTGTTCCAAAAGTTGCACTTTTCAGGCTTATTGACCAACTCTCTTGAGAAGGAAAGTACAGTGGCTTCCTCTTTGGGTCCTCTAGTACACAGGATGATAGAGTAGACAAAAGCTCTCCTTCATTGTCAATTTCTCTACCTTTATCAGTATCCACATTCAGTAGAAGCAAATCTATAAATTCTTTCAGATATTTCCTATCATAAGTATCAAACAACATTCTATGTAGCTTTAACTCCAACTTTTTAGACTCACCCAGGTCATGAACAGAGAGGGCATGAAGATGTAGTGCACTTACATCAGTTGGCCCACAATATTTATCATCACTACAAATAATTACTGGAAAGTCTTCCCTTTCGAAAAGAAATGCTTGCCTTAGGCCTAATTCATAAAGAGCTTTGTTAGCAGCTCTCAGAATTGCTAGACAGCTAACATTACCAGCAAAAAGAGATATCTGCATAGTTGTGGTAAAGGAAGCAACTGGATAGTCTAATCTGTGTAGCATATAGCACATCCATTGACGTTGAGACAGTGGTCGCAGAGAGCACTCAGCCGTCAAAAGATTAGCAGTGTCAAGAGATGCTGATATGCATGATCCACGTCTCACTGATGGTATATATGGACTTATTTTTGAGGCTAGTTCAGCTGGAGATGGATAATTTGAAATATCTGAAGGTTTTATGACAGTATCAAACTGCTCAGAGACCATATTTGCAAGTTGAGCAGCGAGGATTGAATGTCCACCCAACGAGTAGAAATCATCACCCCTAGACACTCTACGTACCTTGAGAACAGATGCAAATGTATTCTTTAGCTGCTTTCTTATCTTTCCCTGAGGGCTGTCACTTTCAGGACTTGAAAAAGCTTCACTTTCCCATTTAGGCTTGGGTAAATTACGCTGATCTATCTTTCCCTCTTTGGTTAGAGGAAAACTGTCTAAAGCAATCACTTTTGAAGGTATCATATGAGGTGGTAGATTGAGCTTTAGTTCCTTAAGTATATCTCCTGTTGGGTCTATATTAGGGGAGACATAACCAATTAGTTGCAGATTGTCAAGCTCATCTTTTAGGGTAACCACAGTTGCTTGCTCAACACCAGTACACATTAAAAGGCCTTCTACTACTGCAGACAATTCTAGCCTCATACCACGAATCTTCACTTGGTTATCTTTGCGTCCACAGTAATCCAATGTACCATCCATTCTCATACTAACTATGTCTCCTAAAATTTAAAATTATATATGTGCATGTAATATAATAGTAACATGTATTGATGGTTGACTAATGTACGAAACATACGTATATTGCTGAGTACATATGTATATACAAATTACCTGTATAATATAGTTGACCATCTCCGAAAGTATTTTCCACAAAATTCTGGTCTGTTCTTGACTGATCATTGAGATAACCCTTTGTCACTCCATGGCCAGCTATATGTAGGATCCCTTTAGCACCAAATGGACAGATCTATAGGAAATATTTGTAATATTGTAAAATTATTTATATGCAAGGAAATACAGTGATTATAATACACAATCATAAATGAATCTATCTTAAGTATATTCATGTACGTCATGTACCTGTTTGTTTTCGTCCAAAACAAACACTTGCGTGTTTGCAACTGGACTTCCAATGTTGGACACATTTTCTGTATCTATTGAGGAATTACCAGTCGCCATCACTGTGCACTCTGAAGGACCATAGGCATTGATGATATTAGGTACATGAGAAATACAATTAAAATTTCTGGGGCTCAAACTTTCCCCTCCAGTGACCACTAGCTGGATATGACTGGTAGGCGGACATATACTGAGAGCTGATGGGGTGGAACTGAGATATGTTGCTGACGGATGAGGACATGTCAAATCTTCCACCAAAAGACAGCAGCCTCCTACTAGTAAAGTAGGATAGAGCTCCATTGTATGAGGATCAAAAGAGACATTGATAGCAAGCCTGGTAAACTGTAGCTGTTCCTTTTTAAACAGGGTTGTAGCAGTTACCATTAGACTTCTCAGATTCCTGTGAGTCACACACACTCCCTTTGGAGCACCACTGGTACCAGAAGTGTATATTACATAGGCCAGGGATTGGGGGTCGGGCTTCACTCTTTGAGAATCAAGAGCTGAAGGATAAAGGGTATCTATAAAGACAATTCTACCATTGTACAGTTGTAAGAGACCCATATGAGCTGTTTCTGTAACAACCACTTTCACTGCAGCTTTGCTGCATATACCTATGATATGGTTAGCTGGGGATTGTGTAGCTATGGGAACATAGTAGGCACCAATGAATAGGATAGCCAGCATGTATACAAACAGCTCTGTGGAGCGACTCATTAAAAGAGCAACAGGCTCATTGCTTTTAGCGCCATATGATGTAAGAACACAGGCTGCGTCCTTCACTAGATTCCATAATTCTACATATGTTGTAAGCCTACTACCTTCTACAAAGGCTATATGCATGGGAAAACTAATGCAAGAGGCTTCAACGATATCCATAATTGTTTCAAGCTCATCAAAACTCTGAGCAGTATTATTGACCTCAACTGTTAGAAAGTGCTCCTCTACATTTGGCAGCAGAGGATTGGAATACAGGGAGATTGATAAGTTTGATATTGAGTGTATTAGGATAAGATATAAGGAATGCAACTGATGGTCAATTTTGAGTGTATCACTGGAATTGCCCATCCATAAGAACTGTTTTGGACTGACCCCAAGAAGAATACCAGATGTAGCCTCCGAAGGAAGGTCAAATGTACCTTCCCAATGGAACATTAAAGTGTCACCATCTTCGCAGGAATGATTCAAGGGCATGTAAAATGCAGCACTTTCTTTGAATTTGGAATCATACAAGGTAGCTATTTCCTTAAATGTTGACGTTTCAGTAACATTTACCCTAACAGAGGTTGTCAAGGCTGAGCCATTTACACGTTGCAAGAAGGACACAAACATGCTTAGATCACCAGAATGCCTAAAGAGAAACACATGCATAGCCATTGCCAACAAAGCTACCACCTTAATACCTAACACTGATGAGGTGTTTAAAATAAATGACGAAATATTTTTTGATAAAAGCAATTTAAATACTCTCCTCCTTTTCATGGCAGTATGGCCAGAGGACACCAATTGCACAATACTTTCCTCCATTTGAGCCTTGTTTGCTTGTTTACGGTAGCATCCAATAAGCTTATTGACACAGAATGAAACATCTGAGAAAGCTGCGGTAACTACACTGAGCATAGTGTGATGAATGAAAGTCACAAGCTCTGCTGTGAGCCTACATTTCTGATACTGCCACCTACAGGTGTAACCTCTTGTGTGAGGGAGAATCTCCAGACTCAGTTGCACCTGTGCCTGAGCAGTTTCCTGCATCCACACAAGTTGGTCCCCCTTGTCCAAAGTAATGTTTGGAATGCCAGCCATCATGTCTTGCTGAACCATTATGAAGTTGAGTGACCCATTTGAATATTCTCTATGGGAAGACTTCATTGAAGCTAGTAGCTTGGGAAGTAAGACATTGCTTTGATCATGTATCAGTTGAATATTATGATAAACTCGCTTTAGTATATCTAGGAAGGTATCTCCATTTTTCAACTGAACACAAATGGGTAGGGTATTGGCATAAAAACCAACATCATCATGCTGATTAGCACCGACACGATTAACAACTACACAACCAATTACTACCTCTTTAGACTGTAATGTAGCACACAGAGCAATACCATAAGCAGCACCTAACATAACTAACATTGGAACTTGAAGTTGCTTCTGTAAAGTGCACAACATGGAGTGAAAGTCCGTATTGCCCATTTTAAGATGAACATACCCGGCAGTTTTATTGGAAGGAGTACAATCACTTCCAAGTAACGGAAAAGATGCTGATAGGGTTATGTCTTCCATAACCTTTTGCCATTTATCATTAACACATGTATCATCAATTCTTTCACAGTTTGGCCTCATAGGTAAATTGACTAGGCAGCCAGGCAAGTCTGTATTGCTAGTAGACATTAGCCACTTCTGGAACTCCCTCAAGAGTGTTCTAATAGACATTCCATCGATACATATGTGATGAAACAGAAGCAGAACAAGCAACTTGCCTTCTTGCACTTTGAGTACAGAGGCTAAGAAAACTGATCTATCTAAAGAGAAAATGCACGAAGAGGCTGTGTTAACTAGTGAAAGTAACTGCATGACCTTTTCCCTGGGGCTCGAATGAGAAACATCCTGACAGTCAATGATATTCTCCATAGACTCAAATGGCCTCACTACCTCCACTACAGAACCATCTTGTGGTATGTATGTAGATCGCAATATGGGATACTTTTGGAGCAGAAATCTAACAGCAGAGGCGACGGCAGTCATCTCAACATCTCCACTTAGGTAGATACACAGTGGGACATTAAGGGCACTTGAAGAAGACCTGTGTATGTCATACATTCTCCTTTGGTTCACTGACAAATCCCTTGCAGTAGAGCAATCTTCAAATTCATCCTCACTGTCCTCGTCTGAAGACATGATTCGGTATTTGGAAAAATGGGGGACATAGAATAAATTGTGAGTAGCATTTCTCCAAATTGGTTTCAGTTGAACTCCTAACAAGTTGGATTGCAGTGTAACCAACTTTGAATTTGCCACCACCACTAAAGAAGGTCCATTTAAGGCTTCTGACTCAACTGTAATTTCAGAATATGTGAACTGAAACTCCATATAAGGCAGCTGGCAGAGCTCTTGGGGACTAATAGGTACTAGGAATAGTATCTCCCCAATGTTTGGTTGTCCAATGTGTACACTGCAAATATTAGAGAGACATACATGCATTATGCATGAAATAGACAAGGTATAGGAATCAGTACGTATTGTATACACATATAAATCGCTTTAACTAAAAATATGCTAGAGATTAATGCATGAAAGAGGGTACAGTGCAGCGGGGGGAACGAGGAGAAAAGGAATTGAAAAGAATCTTAACTAAGCTGATGTAAACCTACAAGTATTTTCCCTTCATAATGGAAATGTCGTCATTGTATATGTCTTTGCTACCGAAACTGCTTGAGTGAGGGCTGTAAAAACAAAATACATACACTTCAGGTCAAAGTATTATGGAGATTATATTAATCACAAAATGAAGTAATCCACTCACGCTGAGTAAATTTTAAAACGAAGTACACTCCTATGGCATGCCAAACAAGAACCTAATCTTCTTTTCAGCATAGTCTTCTTGTCATTTTTGAACTTCGTGTGACTTGCCTTGATAATTCATGCTGTATGTTGTTGCATCACGAAACGTCTAGCAAGAACCCATTTCCGGCCAAAGGGACTTAGCTCGGCATCCGGTACAATCCCCTTTATGGTCGGAAAACCTTTTAAAGACTTTCGCTAGCACAGGACCAGCGCGGATCCGCAATACTATTTAGCTGCAAGATTCAAAATTTGAACTAGCTACTCTCTTACTTAAGCAATGCAAACAGCATCCAGGTAAGAGTATATACCTACTGAGGCCTAGCTAGATACGTATGATATAATTAGGTTCATCATTATACTTGTAGTAATATTTGAATCCATATCTAGCAACTACAATTGTTTTGAATTTAATGTCTGTTTCTTATTCTGTGTAGGATTAGTTGCTATTTTGGTTGTCAGGTATTAGTCCTGTTGACGATATACGAAACAGTTTGGACACATGAAGGCTCAAACCCTTATTACAGACGCAGTAAACCAGTTGTGTTTACAACTCTACCTTCTTTGCTTTACATCCCAACTTTAGAATTTCTTAATTTTGAGAATCATCTGCTAACTTGTGAAGTCTCTATTGAAAGTATTGTCAGTGGTTGGTACCCCAGCCTCTACTGGTTACACAATGACACAAAGTGGAATGAGAGTTGGAGCAACTTTTGGAATATGACAGAAGTGTTGGTGACGTACCCTGGGAGTTATCAGTGTGTGGTAGATGATGGATCCTTTATCTCTGTGTCACCAGTGGTACATGTTACTGTAGGAGGTGGGTACTGATGGCACTGCATATACCCACTATCGTATATCTACTTATGTATGTATTGCTATACAAGAAAACAGCTGAGCAGTACCAGTTCATAATTCTTTAGTAATTAGTTCTTTTGAAAGGATCATCTTTCGACTTTTAGAGCGTCTTTAGATCCTTTCAAAAGATAACTTCGGTGCAGTTAGAAGAAATCCTTATATATTCTTTTCTCTCTGCAATTTTATATTTTATTTTGCAGGTCTTTTTAAAAACAATGTTTACACATCTGTGGAATTATATTTGGGAGAAACTGCAAACCTGACTTGTGAGACTGACGTACCTATACAATTTCTTCCTGGATGGAGCTGGACCCCAAATAATGATCTACTAATAAATAACGGCTCAGAAATAATAATTTCAAAAGCAAATTTGAAGAACAGTAGGGTATATGTGTGTACTGATCACAACAGTTTTTATTTTGACAACAAAAAGACAGTAACTTTTCATGTTACTGTAAGAAATGAAACTTGTAAGTTGGTTATATCTGTTGCCTGTATAAGTTTTACTGGATTCACTCATATTATACATGTACGTTAGTGTTAAATACAACATATGTATCCGATTTTAGATCCAGTTAAAGGAGTGGAGTGGAGAACTAGACCAGTGGACCAGTATGTATACCTGAATGAAGTTGCCTTTTTCACATGTATTGCCAGAGGGAGTAACATCACCTATGTGTGGCTAAAGGATGGGGCACCAGTAAATGAATCTGGAATACCCTACACCATCATGGCCGAAGGTAGTGTTCTTCAAGTAAAAGTAAAGGATGCAAAGGCCTATGGAGTTTACAAGTGTATTGCTCAGAATGGATTTAGCAGGAATGAAAGTATTGCTTTGTTGCACCCTAAAGGTAAGTTATCATTGTTGTTTATATACCAGTCAATGTACACACATATATAACGTATGTATATTGTTAATTGTCAATAGAGCTGAAAGTACAGCAAATGTACAGTTTAATTAGCTATATAGCATTGTATATACACACTATTCAAGTTTGATGATGCAATTTTGTATCACATTCATAGCTTCAGTTTTAATATCAAGATGGACTAGAGCCATGTATGGAAATGAATATGAAATAAGTAAGCTACATATGTATGTACATATATTAATTATGTTAGCATTTATATGGGGTTATGGGACCAAAGTCTTGCATGGAAGACCTATTGTGTATATAAGTTTGCATACATGGTTTCCATATTTTATTATTTATATGTTATCTTTTCTCCTCACTCAGTCAACATTTAATTATATATAAGTAATATTGATAATTGTGAAATGACATTATACTGATATACGTACTGTATTATGTATAACAGATGATCATCACTTGGACATTGATCTTGAATATGATTTGGAAGGAAAACTTAGCAATACAACTGAAGTTCCTTTTAATATTTCTGGAGGGCCACCACCTAATGTAGCATGGCTTCATAATGGAAAGCCATACATTGTTCCTTCAAACTCCCTTCTGTTCCCAAGTGGTCTCACAGCTAAGCAGTTTGTGGGCATGTACCAAGTGTTTGCAAACAATGTTCATTCTAATGACTCCTTTACTATCAGAGTCCTTCTGAAATGTAAGTGTTTTGCAAATCATTGGAGAAATGAGGCTACACTAAATACCTATATAAGCATGTCTAGTTGTAAGCTTTGTTATGTACGTATATGTCCTATTTAATATTAAAAATGTACATTTATATATATTTCCATACATATAAATGTACGTATGATTTCTCTTAGATAAACCCAATCCACCCGGTGTAGTGACATGTAAAGAAGTTGACAATACTTCTGGTATCTCTTTGAGCTGGCAGCTGTCAGATTTCTACCCATACTTGTGGAAGAGCTTTCAGAGGATTAGTTGGTGCAATGATAATGATCCAGTTTCGTGTAATTATACAGACCTTGGACCTCTAATTAATTACACCACCGAAGAACTGCAATGTAGTGGAAGATTAATATGGCAGGTTTATGCATTCTATGATCAAGATATAGTATCAGAGAGTGCTGTAGAATACTTCAGCTCTAGCGGGAATTATTCAAACAGCATATGTAATTGTCAAAAAGGTGAGATAGCTTCAAAATGTTAGTACATTTACATATGTATGTGCATATACTGCTAACTTGTGCTAACTGTATAACTGGAAATATAGCAGATTGATTCCTGACATAAGTATATACGTATGTACATACTAGCAACAAATCATTAAGTGTACTTGCAATTGGTTGTTGGCCCAATGGTGGAAGACAAATGGTATAAAAATGTAGACATATGTATGTACATCCTTATCCGAGCCCTACAAGGTTGCCCTACAGGATATATATAGGGTAATAGTCTAGAGGAAATTGATCTATTCCATGTTTGTTACATTGTACCTTACCTTTCTTCCTTTGCAGATTTGGTTGAATCCAGTAGGAATGCCACATGCAGTTTGGATGTGAATGGAGATTTCCAATGTACATTTTATTGGAATAAACCTAGTTCCTGGGTTGGAAGGGTTTTACTGAAAAATATTGATGTATTTGTTGCTTGTGGAAACACTCAGATAACTAAATCAGTGAGTATATACGTATATGAATAATCAAAAAGTGATAATCAAACCACAAGTAATCATTCTCTCTCAAGAGAGAAAGCATGAAAGAAGCAATTTCTGGGAACCAAACCCAGGACAGCTGGTTATGACCACCAGTGCTCTGCCACAATTGCTTCATTAATTCATGTTTCCCTTTTATATATTATATGATAATCACACTAATTAGTGTTGATTTCATTCATTAAAACAACCTGATGATCAGAGACACCTTTCCCATATTCTTTCAGTGGGAGGGGCCAGCTTAACCAATTAGTCTCTGACCATATGTAATATTTACAGCACATGTAAATGTATGTATATATACATGTGCAGGTTGCACTGATAGTCAGCTTACTTGCATTGGTTTATTGAATCACCCAATAGCAGTGAATAATAGTTACTAGTACGTATATATAATCTATAAGGGACAGTTCAAATGAAAACATTACATTACCAGACAATTAAGCTTATATGTATATATGTAAATCAATGAAAGATCATTGGAAATGAAACCAGCAGTTTTTATTACCAGTGACTTTTCTGATGTGATGAATTTTTATTCCTATAGTAAACCGTTTAATTTAATTTAAGGACTTTGATTACTTTTAAAATAGGTATATTTGTATGTATATATTCTGTAGTTTTTTCCAGCATTGCTTAACAAACCATATTCATTACCAGTGGGGGGGCTTCCATGTAACACTATGTGCAAAATGTCATTGATAGCAACAGGCCTAGGAGAAATGGACGACCCCTTGTTGTTTTCCAATAGTACACTTTTATTTTCTACAGGAAAGAAAGGTAACTCTTTCAGCATATATAAATATATGTGGTTTATCTAAATAGGGAGTGTGTGGAATATTTAGAAAAACATACACAGAATTCGAAGTGAAATACAGAATGCATATGTAGGTATTATAGAAAAATTAGTGAATAGTGATAATATTAGATAATAGTAATAATAGAGTGAATAATGAAATTCTACAGTGTTTAACGTTCCTCTGTAGCTCCAGAGTATCCTCCAAATGTAATACATTTCACAAGAAATGACACACTGAAATGCTCTGGAAGATATTTTCAAGTTGTGATGAATGTTAGCGAACTATAATATACATACATATACAGTTCATACGTACATACGTATGTATTATCTTATCAATGGATTAAAATTCATCATAATGTCATTAAGCTTCATCAATTTAATCTTTGTTGATTTATTTGTAGGTTTCAGAAAGTTCATGCGGGCAACTGAAAAGCTTTGTTGTATACATAAACAAAACAAGAGTTTCCAATTTCTCACTAGAAGTTCATTCGAACATTGTCTCCCAAATGATAGACTTGGAGTACACTTATTTAACAGAGTTAATCATCACAATATCAGTTACAAATGAGGCTGGAGAGTCAGAACACAGTAATAGTGTGTCTGTTCCTTCACTTACAGCAAGTAAGTAGTGTACATAGTGTATAATATGGTTCATTATATAATACGTATATATGCCATGCAGAATAGGTACTAAATATTAAATATGACCGGTATTCACATGGTGTGTACGTATATGAATTCAAAGTGTCAATGAAGTATAGCATGAATATAATGTTCATACATGTTTTTTTTTAAATATTCACAAAATGACAGTTGGAAAGCCTTGATAGAGTTTTGTTTTGCATATAGGTGAAATGAAAGATTGCTTATATCTCAATTGCTCCAGTTACCTCAACCGAAAGAGATCTGATTGTGACTGGACCCCTTTAGCTCTTTTTAAAATAGTTAAAAGGATCGCAGAGATTTCTTATTTCATGTATAGTTGCAGTAATTCCCTGCAAAATGTAAACTGCACTACCTCAGGTTTGCATTATATACTGAATTCACCAAATAATAATTGTACCTACACTCCAACATTTCACGAAAAGTACGATTTGATGAAGTTTCACTCTAATACCGTTTGTCATACTAAGCCACTCTGCTTAGTGTACAACATCTCATTACATGGAAAATATTCACTTGGTGTTCTGGAAATTCCAGATAGCAATGAAAGTAAGTCATACAAATCATAAACTTATGTACGTATGTACATATATGTGTGTTTTATAAACTTTTCACTATTTTATATACTGTACGTAGGTAGCAAAGCCTGTAATTCTAAAAAAGGTAAGTTATACCTGTATTAGGCATTATTCCTGATTTCTTTAGAATAAGCAATATTTAATAAAAGTTCAGTGAGCCGTAAAGGCTATGATGATAAACAACAATATAGTTTGAAATATACATAAATACATGTTAGACAGTATAAGCTGTGATTGATATATATACAATATTGCTATAGTGATCTTTAAGCGTATATATACGTATGTATCTAGATACGTATAACTACATACTAATACCTCATGATCATGGTAATTTTGGTGCCGCAAAACATTTAAGCCGGCATACATATGTAGATTTTATAAAGTACACATATGTATTCTTTCATCAATTTTCCTTTCATCAATTCTAGACCTTGGATTAAAAGAGCATCCTGATCCCCATCTAACTACTGATGACATTATATGTAAGTAATAAATACATACACTATGTAAGTAATATTGTGCCATTAAGTGGTGTCTGTCTATAGAGGTTAAATATCGCTTTTCCCTTTCAGTAATAACCTCAGCTTTATTCCTATCTGCTGTTTTGGGGGTAATACTTTCAATAATATTTGTATTGTGCTACTGGTAAGTCAAACTAAATAAAAAGAACACTTTGATGAACACATGTATGTATGTATGTGATATTTATTAAATATTTCATTAAATTCATTCAGCATGAAAAAGAAAATAAAAAACCTTTATAAATCAAGACCTCCAGGATTACTGCTGGTAAGGAGACAATATAAACTTATGCATAGAATAACTGTATATATACATACGTATGTACCTACTAAGTAGATGTATATGTATGTATATATCACGTTACCAGGGCAAACGGGTGATATCTGGGGTGTAATAAACCTTATATTTCACACTTGAACTAGTGATAAATGTTATATCACCAGTACTCATATTTACTTATCATCACCTTACAATTGATTCAAGTCATACATGATATATGTTAATTATACCACACTCAAGTGTGATGCTAAGTGATATCCGCCCTCGACCTTGATCGGCCTTGGGCAGATATCACTTATGCATCACACTTGAGTGAGTGTGGTATAACTAGTACATACATATACATATAATTTAAGGAAAGTAGTATTTACTGAAACAGCTGAAGTAGGGATGACTGTAGATGTTATGTGCCAGTAGATCAATTCAACCTACATATATATGTCTCATTTCTGTTGCTTGGGGAAATTATACATACATATATAGTTATCTACTATACGTATATCTGTATGTTCATGTGTACGTATATACGTATATATATATCCTATAGCCTGGGGAGAAGCAATTACCCATTAACTTCCCTTACTGTATATTATTTTAGTTGGGAATGTCACATCCACACTCCAATACAGATCTGGAGTTGGACACACCCACACCCATAGACATTCCAAATCATCAGCAATGGTTACTGAACAATTGTAGACTATCTACTGAAGAATTAAGTGAAAGTCAACTTACCCAAAACCACTCTGGTAATCAAGAGCCAAGGGGAAACATGAATACAGCTAGAAGCAGACCACTTCAGCTTATAGGACTTTCAGTGGATGGTGATGAGACAGAACACATGGTAAAAGTTGAAGAGTACTCTCAGGAGGATGAAGAAATGTCCAGAGAATTCCTTAATATAGACTCCTGTACCGAAGAATCTACATTAGCTGATGGTCCATTTCAGAAAAATGAGGATCCTCTAAGGATTGATTGCTATTCTTCATGTGAATGCCAGATGCAAGAATTATTAGAGCCCACTAGAGAAGTAGGAAATGTAGGTTGCTATCCATTGGCAAAAAACAGTTTATTAAAGGAGATACCTTACACATTGGAGACAACATATTGTTCAGCTATGACGGGAAACTGTAGCCTCTCTAAATTGTCACAAAAGTGTGGTAAAAGTGAAGTATATCATCAGCCATCCTCCTTGGATATCACTCAAAAAGAATCACTAGAGTATGTCACATCATTTGATTTCGAACCAATTGGTGGTCTACATTGTTTTACATCAAGTTCCATAGAACAAGTTAGCAGCAATATTAATTTCAATACGTTTCAGCCATGTACCACAGAGACAGTTAAATTTCCGATTGACACATGTACAAGTTATGATGAGACTTTAACTTTACCATCAGTTACTTGTTCTGAACACGATCACAAAAAGGAAGATAAGTCAGTTGCAATGAGACATAAGAACTCAATGTCACTTACAACTAAAGAAAACTCCTTGTTCATACCTTCATTAGCACTTTATGGTTCCTCTAGCCGGCAAGATTAATTTTTGTTTTTTTATTAAAATATAATTTGCAGTATATATAATGCCAATAGACTCGTATATATGTAATATGTACATGTTCATGATTTTCCAAGCAATTTAGGCAATATACCAAAGGCAGTCAAAGTACAGTAGGACACACCTATTGCCTTGGTTACACACATGAGGTAATATAACCAAATATATCCAGCTTACAGTAACCAAGGCAACACATACCAAAGCCTCACTTGCTAAACTTAAACACATAACAAATGATAACTACAAAAGGTTACGTAATACGTAGTTAAAGTTGCTATGACTATATATTTTCACATGCGATCATATAGTAGGAGATAATCACTGAAAGATATTACACCAACAATGAAATCTTATTTTAGCACTTGGCTAGTCAGCGTATATATATCTCCCTTGGTTATAGGTATAATACACATATGTACATAATAGGTAACATTCTATTCACATTTTACATGGACAAAGGCCCCATAGAAAGTCTAGAATTTTGAAAACCATTTGAAGTTTTTTTTGATTCCACCCTTGAAGGGATCAAGAAGTCATCATATATACATTTTACAGTTCTGGATTATCTATACAGAATCACTATAATCAGGAGCTAGTTGTGAAGCATTTGTAGAATTTGATATGCCTCCATTACTTTATTGACCCCTTTAATTAATCTTTGGAGTAAGAATAGCATGTTCTTGAGGGTTAAGCTGTTACATGATTGTATGCAGGTTGTGTTATACGTATACTATAGCCAAATGAACAATACATATATATGGCTATATATGTATATATATGTACAGTGTTTATAAATGTCTATGTTAGATTTAGCTAGTAAACTTCTCAATTATAGGTCCTGGAATGAAATTCCAGGTCCATATACAGTATATGATATACGTACACATACTGTAGTTATGTATGTACATTGACAGTGAAAATTATGAATAATATTCAATGAATATACATGTAACAACACTGTGTGAGGTATATACTGAATATACGTTTATAAAGATATAAAAAGGTTGACAAAGTTAATGTTAGTAGACATTATCACCGTTGCTTATTGATGAGTCTCAGGTTGACATAGGCTAGCAACAAGAGTAGAGTTGCCATTAGAAACAAGGCAAGTTCGTTGTACCACAAATCAATGTTATAATATCCCAATCCAGTGAGGAATTGATTCCCTGAAATTAGCTCCCCTTGACTAGCAGTATAGAGAAGTAAAGCATACATAATAATAACTCAGACTACTACATCTACAAATTTGAATTAGTTACAGTATATATTATGTTCCACAGTGAAAATGCCTAGACAGTTATATATACGTAGGTACCAGTTAAATTGACATGTTAATGGTACACAATATATAATTTCAATATGATGCTAATACGTACACAGTACACTCACCACTGTGTTCCATTCATTACAGTGGAAAGAAATTCAAGCAATGTGGAGTTCACTTGACAAAAGTATTGGTCTTTCAGTTCATTTATAGACAGTGCCTACAATCACATGATACAGCAATGCACTAATGTACAATTTCCAAGGACATCACAGCCAAATAAACCAAATGCCATATACTGTATCTGGAAATTTTGACAGGAAGAATATATGGAGGATTGCTTGAATTTATGGCATTTGGTGGATTTTACTTTATATATACAGTAAGAAACATGTCAGTTATATTCCCTAAATTGAGCTAGAATTCTACTTACTGCCATGGAATAGCGAAAGGTACTGAGATACTGCAGCCATGACAACCATGGGGCTATACTCTCCAAACTGATTAAAAATCCACCGAACACCTGCAAAATCAAAGCAGTTTGTCCAAATAATCAATGCTAATGGATATATACGTAAATATACATTTATATAAATGTAAGTATTCTTTATTTTAAAAATAGTACGTACGTGTATATACATGTGCTAGTATTTGTAAGGTACCAAATCAAACTCATATTTCAAAATTACTGAAGGTTTTCATATTTCATATTTCAAAATTACTGAAGGTGTAAATGATTCAACTTTTAGCACGTACCATTGCAAACACAAAGGTAAGAGCCACTAGAAGGTTACCAATAGCTGTCAACCTCACAACAGCGCTAATAGCAAAGGCTAGCGAACAGGAAACAGTCGCTGTCAACATCAATGTTAACATGTAGATAATAAAAGAGCCGAAATCTGGTCTAAAACCTGTAAAGGAAAAGCAAGTAGAAAGTTATATATGATAACTCTTCAAATGCATGTGCATACATATGTATATGCATACGTACAATACACAGATAATAAAAGGCTGGAGGTACGTATATACGTACGTAGTAAGTGAAATTGTAAATATGTACATACGTATGTACAGTGCATTAATAAATAAATACTCAACATGTACATACAGTACGTATTTAAATAAATACGTACATACGTACCTATCATGGCATAAGTTATTCCCGAGAAGATGACAATTGGGAATATTCTAACTGGAAGGAGATCAAGGAATGTTTTGGCCAGAAAGAAGGCAGACACCCTGTAATAACCACTAGCATTTTCATGGCTACAAAAATTAGATATAATGACATACAGAATTAAGGGAGGACTGACAAAAATAAGATGTGATTATATACATAGATTTAGAAGGAGAGTTATTATATGCATTTGTATTACAACGAAGAGTACATTAGCTTACATGAAAAGAGGTTTCTGTCTTATGAAAAGATCCACTGCTGAGAGGTTTGTGAAGACCATGTTCATTATGATAAAGAAAAACACTCCAAGTCTGCAAGGAGTAACAGTAACATATGAAAATAAACAAAACGGAAGCTCCTCAAATTTTCCATTAGGGACAAGGTGTCCAAAGCTCTTATACTAATATATACGTATATAGCAACAATATATAGTGATAATAATTGTAATATTGATCACTTTGCGCTTTGCATACATACTATCATAACATGTACCACATACATATATTTAAAGAATAAGAAGATATAAATTAAATACATTCAGACTCGATTAATAAATACAAGCACATGAATCAGGATTTCTGTATGAATGAAAGGCATATACACTGTATGTGTACCTGTTATTAAGCCCATACTGACTGACATTATCATCGATTTGAAAGTATATTACTCCTACCACCAAAGCAAGGAATATCATAGTAATTATCTACATAAAAGATAAAAGAAAATAGTTATTAATATTTATTTACACTACGTAGGTCATAATAATTGGAAAGGACAGAATATATATAGTTATGAAGTCTCTATCTAAACTGATGGCTTTATACAGTATATATGTAAATACACATAATTATGAACTGTCCATTATTAAAGAAACACATGATCAAATATCAGGTTTCAGAAGGCATGAAACCTATTTGAAACTCTTTTGAACTGCCAGGTTTCAAAAGGTATATGAAAGTATGTATAAAACTCGGAAAGGGGGCTGTTAAAACTTGAAACCCGTGAAATTAATCTGTTAGCACATTCTTGAGCACCCTTTGAAACCTGGCTGTTCAAGAAGTTTCAAATAGATTTCACACCATATGAAACCTGTAATTTGATCCTGTGAAATGTAAGGCAGACATGTACTACATATAGGCACATATGTGTGTACTGTATGGATGTATAGAGTACCTGCATGATGTAGGCATGAGGATTTCTTAGAACACTCTTAGTGGTTCTCTGAGACACGACTAAAAGCTAAATGCAAGAAAATAGTAAAATGAAAGCTATTATACAGTACAATTGTGAATTCACATCACTATATTGATTGAGATAGGAAGCTATATACAATAAAAGGTCAAAATATACTATACATACGTACGTATGTAATTTTTCTAAATATTTGTGGGTAGATTACTATCACTTTGAATATTAATCTGCTTTTTCAGGTCTCTTGGATAAAAGGCATTAACTGTAAATCAAAAACTGATTCTAAATTTTTCTGCTCTTAATTAAGTAAATGGTTAAGCTTCACCTGGCGGAAAAAATTGCTAGCATAAGTTGCTTGCTTTCTTCCTTGACCTCTCAAGGTAGCCCATTTGCTTGGCTCTGCTTGAGGTGCATAAAGCGCCTGAATAGATTTCTTGAGGTTACTAAACTCTTGAGAGATCTTAAATTTTTCTGACAGTGGGACTAAACCAGCTTCAACATCGCCTTCTATAAGATAATAAGTCTCAATATGAATAATGTAAATTACATAAGGTACATTATGATTAAAACATTATATTTATAAAGTAATAAAGTTGTTAGGAGCTTTGTTATACTTGTCATTTACAATTGCATCTTTGAATTATTCATGCAATGGTAAGATGGAGCATTATGTATAATACCTCTTGGGGGTTGACAGTGGTTTGTTAGGCTATTTTGTTCAAGATTTGTATCAAGTTTTGAAGAGATGGTAGTGCACCCATCTTCATGCAGATGTATAGTGTCAAGAAAAAAGTCAGCCGGATTATTGTATTTCTCACATTCATGACCTATAAATTATGGGAAAGTTGTAAAGTAATAATCAAATTTCACTTTCTCAAAGACACCACACATGTACATATATAGGTACGTATGTGTAAATTTGATATTTCCTCTTTGTAAGTGTAAGAAGACATGAAATGTCAACCTATAAAGCTAATATGGACATTTATAGCTGGGAGACATTACATGGAAAATTGCACACTTAGACCCAACAATACTAGGAATCATACAAATACAGGAGTGTACTACAAGCCCCTACATACATACATAATATTCAACTCTCTTCAGGTATACAGCAGCTAAAATGGTCTTACTTACCAATGGAAGAGAAATAAGGGAGTGCCAAGCTTGCTTCTCCATGAAACACCAATTGGCCTTTTGACAGCAGTGTAATATTGTCAAATAACTTGGAGATTGAATATCGAGGTTGATGAATTGAAAAGATGATTGTTCTACCACATTTGCTGATCCTATTAAATTATTCAAAGCAGCTGTTAACATACAAGGTACATTAGACTTAAGTTTTAAAAATGCAAATTTATCACAAACAGTATTGAATAACACAAATATATGGTGTACTGCACCCAGACAATGTCTGTCTATTACAAAAAGTAGTACATACAGAATATACGTAGATATAACTTGAGCACAATCAGTATCGTCTATCTTGAGTTTCAGTAGCATGAAACCTGTTTGATCCACCAGGTTTGAAGTATGTGACAAGGGGCAGGTTTGAAGCCTTTAAAATTAGTCTTTCAGACATAGATTTAAATCAAAAGGGTTTTGAAAAGGTTTCATGCCTTATGAAACCTAAGATTTGGTCCTCTGTGTATAAGATAACTCAATTCAAAGTACTCACTTACTCTTTCAGTAATGTCATTACAGATACTGCAGTACTGGCATCCAATCCTGTGGTTGGCTCATCCAAGCATAGGATGCTGGGGGAAGTAATCAGCTCCATTCCAATGCTGGTACGCTTCTTCTCTCCACCTGATACACCACGAGTGTACTGATTACCAATCTAAGGGCAAAGATATATTATGAATATATACCTAATTGTCAATTTAATATATATGTAGTGCTACATGTACATATAAATGTTAGCTAAGTCAAAATAGCATGGAATCTCTTGTAGTCAAGTCAAAATCCATCAAGCAATGAGTATATGTACGTATATACGTATATACGTATAGGGTGCACCTTTGTATCGGCACAACTGGTAAGTCCCAGTTCCTTTATGACTTCCTCCACAGCATTTACCCTCTCTTCTTTGGTGTAGCCCTTTGGCAATCTCAGAGAAGCTGAAAACTGAATATTCTCTCTTACAGTTAGAGTTCCTACAAGCATGTCTTCCTGCAGGTAATTGTGAGTGAAGAATGTGGATTTATGGATGTGTGGATTTTATGAGGATTTAGAAAGTGGATTTATCTGGGCATCTGATCAAGCACTTTATGGTTTGCTGCAAGCCTACCTGTACAACATAGCCCAATCTGTGGTGCAAGTCGCTAGGCATGACCTCGCCATTTAGCCTTATCTTTCCAGTTACATAGCGTTTGTCTTTCCTCCCAGCTAGTGTATCCAAAAGACTATACAATTAAAATACACAAACAGCAACAGTGTAAAACTTTTTGTAAGGTATAATTTAATAATAACTTCAATTATTAATTAATAACCACTAATAGGGTCCACAGACACAAACTCTGTTGCTCTGAAACATACAGTGAGTATTAGGACTTCTAAATATTGACATCCTCTATCAGCTAATGTTAGTAAGAATTCAATAGTAGTAACAGTGGATTGAGTAGACATCATGCCTATATTGCAACAATTAACATTCCTCAACTTCTTTCATACCTATATAAATGTTGCTATACTATTATTATAAATACAATAGGTTTGTATAGTGTCAAACAAGATGGAAGCCAGTCATATGCTAGCACTGCTGTATTGCAGCTATTTGTCACTGTTTTTTTCAAACATCTAAATATAAATCTTATCTTTACCTGCTTCATTTTTCAGTGATTTTAAACTCGTCAGTTGGTTTCATTAACAGTAACTCACGTAGTTTTTCCACTTCCAGTGGGTCCTAGAATAGCATTAAGACCTGGTCCCATCATTCCGCTACAAAACGTAGAATCCAAGTGAAACAATAACTACATTTTTTCTAGTGAGTATATTAAAACCACAAATTAAAAGTTATTGTGTCTATATCTCATGATTCTAACGTTATTCCTTCCAAAATGACTTTTTCCTCCTTTTTACATTTGCAGCAATTTGCCTGACTGATGGCATAACCAATATCTTCAAATATCAGCGTGCTGACAGGCTTTCTTCTGATCAAACTGCTATACTTATTCAATCCTGCACATCGAGGCTCTTCCATATAGTAAGGCAATTGGTTTAGCTCCACAGCCCTCTCACTGTCATCAGAGGTCTCAATTGAAGACATTTCAACTGTTTTATAGTATATATAATCCTTTGTTGATCAAGAGCCAATAGTCCAAGGTTATATCTATGCTGGGTATACATACACTTGAAGAGCAAGGTGCAGCTTTATATAGCAAAGGAGCAAAGCCATATAAATATGTAGACACTTGGAATTCAACTGGAACAGCACACCCCTTATAGCCTTATTAGTTTAAGTGAACTTGTCATAGCATTCTGTGAAACATGAAACATTCAACTCACGTACTAATATGGCTATCTATCTATACCTGTCTAAGTTTTCAAATAAGGAGTGTAATAGACGATAGATATATCAATAGATACTCCTACATATTTATACACTAAAAGTTGCATAACTATGGTAAATTTAAAATTATCAGATTCTATATGCATGTAACTATAGAAACCAAAAATTCTAAATAAACATCATAATATAAGTTTGGCATTTCCAGAATACTATGTAAGGAAAAATTTTTTAACACCTTGATCTTGCTTGGCTGTAAGGAAACGGAAACTGCCTTTCTCAAATAAAGACTTACAGTACAAGTGTACATAACAACCTACTAAACTAGTGTCAGGAGGAAAGCTATGTAAGTATATAGAGCTAAAACAGAAGAAGGCACCTCCTCCAGCTGGTGTATATTACCACTGGGTTATCTCTACTCTTAATCAAATGTAATTATTCTCTCTGACATTGTGTCACAAATAACACAAAAGAAGGTAAACAGACTAGTCAGACAATTGGACTCCACCTAGAGACATCAAAAAACATTCAATACAACTGGAATAAAAGATCACTTATTCAAATTTTAATCTACCAAAAAGATAATATACACATTATGGGATATTCAGTTGCCACAAAAATTCACTGGCAGACTTATTAAAGTATTCACTTGTAATCCATCAAATGTAAACTTTGGCCAATTAAAGAATGTGCGTACATAGAAGATCTAGAACTGACTTTTCTAACACTGATCCTCCAAAAACTGATTAGCTCATTGAAGTTAGTTGTATACCTCTCAGATCTTGTATTCTAAGGACCCACAAAAGGTCAAGAAAATGGCAAAGACTCCCAGGGTCACTGATAAAGGGTTAAATTCCTAGAAAAAGCTGTCTGACCCAGTGGAGAAGGAATAAAAGAAGCCTATATATGTAAGGATTAGCTACATATATGTATATCATACACTTCATACACTAACAAAACTTAAGCATCTCATATACTGTAATGGAAGGTTTTGACTTCCTAATAGGATTTACTAAATAATTATATCAAATTGAATTTCAAGTTTGAACTTCAAGCTCTACTCATGGCAGATCAACAAAAGTACAATTGTTACTGTATACGTGTTTATAAATATACTTTACAGGTTAATAGAAATGTTTCTTATATAATATAAAAACAAAGAAATATAACTTGTATAATACCAACTATTAATACAGGAGTCACTCAGTATATTGTAGTATATGTACTACATAAGTACAAGGTATGTAGTTGAATAGTTTAATTATGATCCAAACTGCTCTACAGAGTCATCAATCTTCTTATATTCATACTTTCCTCTGCCGTCAAGGTGAAGGACATACTAAAAAAAGGACAACAATGCTTTGTAAACAAGAGATATGTACAGCAAGAAATAAGAGACAAATTTGCAAGGTGATAACTATTGGGTTACAATAGTACACCAAAAGGTGTCCACAGTTAAAATAACCAAGGACTTTTTAAGTAGGGCTAAAGTGTTCACACACTAATGATGTAACCACGCATACCCAAAAAGAGAGGAGAATGATGTCACTATACTACACATTTGGACTATACACATGTCTGAAGATTCAATAACAAGACAGCCAGCTATGAAAAGCTAAGTACATGATTAGGAAACCAATAAATACTTCTCCTTTGAGGGCTTACAGTGTTAACATCTTTTCAAACGACAGCTGACAACATGGAGGATATCAAATGACCATTAAATGAATTACTATATTTCACCTCATGAGGCAGTGCTTTTGATAGAAGACATATAATATGAGTCTGCTGTGTTAGCTGAATTGAACCAGGCACTTGATACAGTAATAAACAGTGAGTTTAAACATATCAGCACCCAATATATACGTACGTAGTAAGATGCCTCTTCAGAGGTATTCAAGACAGCATTTACTATTTAAAGCAGCCATCAGTCATACAGGAGGCTACTGGTACTATATGACAGCAGTGGTTCAAGTGCATATAGCTCTATCTGTTGAACATACTACACTTACCTCGTGATGCTTCCAAAGTGACTTCCTATGAGACACTGTAAACAAGGTTATTCCACGCTAAAGTATTAAAAAACAATCTTTGTAAATTGCCACTTTCATTGTACATTTTTATGCATACCTACGTATGTACATACATACCTTGGTGAATGTTTCCTCAAAAACCAATTTGTCAAGCCCATAACATTGACTGACTTAAAGGAAGATCTATAATTTATGTATGTATATGTATATGTACGTATATGGAATATTCTTCCATACTCTAAACCTCTTATAAAGACATAGGTTTGTACGTATATAAGTACGTAGAGACCTTCTGTATACCCCTTAAACCTATAATATCAATTTAATGCTAGTCGCAGAAGTGGTAGTGATATGAATATAAATATGTACTTCTTTGCAGTGTGAGTATATGAAGCTCTCCACATCAACACTGACTGCACTAGTGCACTCGTCTAATATAGCAAATTGCGGTTCATGATAGAACAGTCTGGCCATCTGTGTGAAGGGACAGAGATAAAGTAATTATAGCTTTACTTACTGTCACTTTGTTACCACAACTACTACGGTATATAAAAATACAAATTCATCTCAATAAAAGCTACCCATACTCCCACAAACTTACTCCTACATATGGTACATAAAAGGAAATCAAGCAGGATTTGATTACCAGGTTGATTGCTATGGTGAGATCATATGAACCAGGACTGTATACCAAATACAGTCAATAATTACCATACATAAGTACATGTGTGGGATAAACGAGCCATATTTACATATGAAAAGGGAACAACACAGGACAGTAAATTCCCTTGACGATAATTAGCATGTGTTAAGAATGTGAATGACCATAAGTGTTGGTTTCAATTTTCAACTCATCCATTTTCAAAGGTACCATTATCTGAAGAGTAACAATATTAAGGCTAGCTTTTACTCACAGCAATCCTCTGCTTTTCTCCTCCACTGAGAACATCCATCCAGTCCTACAAGTAACACAAGGTGAAATGAGTAAATGGCAGGTACAGTATGCAGTTACATATTCTAACAAATCAACCCAAGTGTTATCAACAGATACGTAAGAAACAAGGTCAAAGGAGAATGTGAAACTATGAAACACTTATGGCTTACTCACACAACTAAGAAAAATTAAAGTACTACATAGAGAGCTCTTTCAGACTATCAAATTCACCCATGGATCAACATAGAAGGGGATTTCACATTATTTTCAAGGGATGGCTCTAAGCTTTAACTGGATCAGTAGCAGATTACAAACATGTGAAAGGATTTATGAACCTTCTAAACAAGCCATCAACAGACATAATGCATCTACAGACAATAAACCATAGAGCCTAATTTAAACATCTTTAGGAGCTACACCACATCTAGCAATGCATACATACATAAGTAGCTAATAGGACAAATTAATTTTGAGAATCCGGATTTGAAGGAGACAATTTACCAGGAGATAGAATGGGCGGTGAATCATTAGGCAATTAGCTTCTCAACTTTGTGAGTAGAATCTGGGAGAAGAAGAAGTCCCAAGAGATCTAGACAAGATTAGTGTCATTACAATATTACATGTGTCCAAACTACATACAAAACAGCGTACATAGACAATGCTCTTTATTAATGCTTGAGAAATATTATATCTGTTAACTGACAACATAAAGTAACCAGTTTAGAAGTACTCAAGATAGCAAACACTTCCACAGGAGTTGAAGGCGGAGAGCCAGAGGAAGCAGAAGAATCTGGTACATGTTGGATTAAATACACAAGCAGGACAAAGTAGCCACAATGGGTAGCTAAATGCCACAGGTGGCACTGATGTGGACATACATACATAAATAGAGCATACATACTGAAAGATGAAGGAAGCATGGACAAAGAACACGTGATGGGAAAGGGATGTTACTTTTGCAGCACAGAGCATAATCTGTGATTGCTAATACACAATACAGAAGATAAGTCCAAAACAAGTAAAATATCTCAGATCACAGGATTGGCATTACATCATTGTACTGGAGAGATATAGAAGTATGCTTACTCCACAGAAATAGTAAGAAACATATCATCTAATAACAGATCTTCCTTCATCAACAACAAAGCTGGCATAATTATAATGATGTTTGTATGCATAATGTATGTACAGACACAATTCAAACCATGGTAATAGAAATGTACAAAAGAATATACATACAATACTCGGTAAAAACTAACTTGAACAGCATCCAAGCCATTTTCTCTTTCTAGCAAGTAAGACAGCTGCACCTACATGCGTATATATACGTACAGTATGTATATGTATAAATAGGACTTTGGTCTCCCACCAAGATCAGACTTTGATCAATTGGTTGGTCAGGCATAATATCCCCCAGTGATTAATTATTTCTATCATAGCTTTTGCACTTGCTTAGTGCAATAGTGCAATTAACTCCCCTTTGTTCAAATATAAGTTTGGAAAGCAAAACTGACCTTTTCCATTATATTCTGCAGCATTTCATCAGTGGCTCCCTTTGTGGTCATTTTTGCTTGGTTGTCTGGATAGATCACTTGATCTCTCAATGTTCCAATGCACATATACGGGCGCTAACACATGTAAAGGTAGACACACACAAAGTACATATTAATGTATGTACAGCCACGTCATTTATGAATTTTCAAAAACCACTTTTAATGTCCTCCCTTATGTAGTATCGGTACATTTATTAACTCCACTTACCTGTGGAACATAGAATAACTTCCTTTTGTGTGGTTTTATTAAGCGACCACCAAACAATGGCCACAGCTAGATACAGAAACAAACTTGATGAATTTCAGTAAAAAAGCCATAGAATTATTTACCATTGAATAAAGTACGTATACATCAAACACAGACTAGCTATGTATTCAGATTTTCAATCATCTACGTATTACCTCTCCAAGTATTCTGAAAAGTGAACTCTTCCCACAACCATTTGGTCCACATACGAGCACATTCATACCAGACTTCACCTATATACATATGTGACACAGGGTAACAGGGGAGTACATATGTGACACAGGGTAACAGGGGAGTACATATGTGACACAGGGTAACAGGGGAGTACATATATGACACAGGGTAACAGGGGAGTACATATGTGACACAGGGTAACAGGGGAGTACATATGTGACACAGGGTAACAAGGAAGTACATATGTGACACAGGGTAACAGGGGAGTACATATGTGATACAGGGTAACAGGGGAGTACATATGTGACACAGGGTAACAGGGGAGTACATATGTGACACAGGGTAACAAGGGAGTACATATGTGACACAGGGTAACAAGGGAGTACATATGTGACACAGGGTAACAAGGGAGTACATATGTGACACAGGGTAACAAGGGAGTACATATGTGACACAGGGTAACAGGGGAGTACATATGTGACACAGGGTAACAAGGAAGTACATATGTGACACAGGGTAACAGGGGAGTACATATGTGACACAGGGTAACAAGGAAGTACATATGTGACACAGGGTAACAGGGGAGTACATATGTGACACAGGGTAGCAGGGGAGTACATCTGTGACACAGGGTAACAAGGGAGTACATCTGTGACACAGGGTAACAGGGGAGTACATATGTGACACAGGGTAACAGGGGAGTACATATGTGACACAGGGTAACAGGGGAGTACATATGTGACACAGGGTAACAGGGGAGTACATATGTGACACAGGGTAACAGGGGAGTACATATGTGACACAGGGTAACAGGTGATTTGAATGCATAATGCATATTCAAAGGCTATATATTGAAAAAATACTGGAAATATTACAGCCACCAGTCAAATGACAGTCTACCTTGCAAGGCTTGGTCATAAGAGGGGACAAAATAGAATATAACAATTTGTGGGGACAAACTATTTCAATAACCAATTAGACCTTCTTAAAGGGGGACGGGAAATTTATTATAAGAGGGGGCAAACGTCCTCCTGCTCCCTCTTAAAAGAAACCCTGTCTTATCTTGGTTGGGGACAAAAATAGTGACCAATGTTCACCTCCCAGTCATCCAAGATGGGAACAACTACAAAGAACCACTGACAGCTGTGACACATTGCAAATTGTGTAAACTTGCAAAGAAAACCTTTTTTAAAAGGACTTTAGACTTATATTAGGACTATGACTGGCTTGGCATAACATTTGCAGAGACTATGCTTGCGTACTAATATATAATATACACATACTCTCACCAACTCCAACCAATCCAATTAAAATTAAAACAAACATGTTTTTGTAATCATTGCATGAGTGTTCAACCTGCTGCTGGTAAGCAAACCTCAAAGTTTAGTTCTCTGATGAGTACATCACCATTCGGGGTCACTAGGGGAACATGCTCAAACCTACAGTACAAACCCAACACAGGGAGTGAGAGAGATTACTCTTTGGCTGACAAATTAAATGAAACAATTTTGGAAAATTTCTTTTCATTCATGTCTCAATAAAACTATGGCAACTAGAAAATTAAATCGTAGGTCTGTCTTGCACTTTAATAATAATATCAGAAAGCATTCCTGTTCTATGGCTGCATCACAGATTGTGGTGTGTATTCATAATCTACTACACCTTATAATGCGGTCCTCTTCAACAACCTCTCCAGTGCCAGGTACTAGTGGCTGTACTTGGTTTTCTAGATAGTAAAAAGAGAGTGTCTCAAGTGTACTACGTATATCTAAATATGTGTGACCTATAGGGTCAGGTTTGATGTAGTCCTAAAGACTCTTATTCCTTTAAGCTACATCAATAAAATACCTGTTGTCTTATGAAAATGCAAAAAGTTACAAAGATCATAATTTAGATATGACTGTAGTGGCTCTTAAAATCCAGTCTGACAGTCTAATATCTGTTCAACTGACTGTCTTGTAACACATACATCAGTATGTATGTAGAGTATTTAAAAACAATGGATACTGTAGAGTGTTTGATAAATAATGACATTTAGGGTGTCTACACTTTTCTTATGACAAAGAATAATGTACGACTATACCATTCTCGCCAACAAGGGTATTGTTAACCATTGTTCGTTTGTAAATTCCTCTCTGAAGGTCCTGAAGGACTAGTACTAGTTCATCCATACGAGCTGTGTAACTAAGAAGACATTACAACTGTTAAACAATAAGACATGCACAAACATTCATATTTAGAAATGTTTAAAATTATATCAGCATAATAATGGCAGCTTATATAAAATTCTACAGAAATAGTCAATTAGCTGGAGAGGCTACAAAACACTAGGTGAAGAAGTACTATATGATTGCCATATGAATGCAAAATGGTTTGGAAAGTACACGAGTAATGGTGTTTACTATAAAAGTAACAATATATTAACTGAACTGCAGCAAATTTCAGAAAATGCAGTACAGTGCTTACCCCGCTAGTCTTGTTAGTTCTCTGCCAGCTAACACTAGTCTACCAATTGCTTCAGCCATTCTCACCAACATACGACCACTTCTATAATAATCCTACAAAGAAGACATGAATTTGGCAATGCTCACATAACATAAAGTGACACACACACACACACCAGCTTAGATGCATCATTTTTCAAAATTTCATTCAACGATGTCCGCACTCACTAAAACTATGCATACTGGACACTAGGCTATATGTCTACAGTCTTTGAGAGGAACAGAAAAGACATCTTAATGTACTATAACAAACTAAGACTCTTTCAACACATTGATAAAATGAAAAATTATTTTAAGAGAGCAAATATTGGGGTTTTACTTAATTTGGGAGTTTTTATTATTGCTACACTACTTGACCCCTTTATGTTAATAAATAATATTTTTCAATAGCTATACAGTATTTAGCAGACATGTAAATTGAAATTATTATGCAAAATGGGCTCTAGGGGTTATTGGAGCTATGGGAAACCCCCTAAATATACCCTTACTTACAGTTTAATGCCACACACAATAATACACTCAACTTCAGCTTGGTGTGCCCAAACACAGAAGTGAAAAATTTAAGTTTAATAGAATAAGCAATTTTTCTGTGTCAACTATATCTTTTGGATTGATCATCTTCTACTAAAGAAAACCCTTGGGTCAAAATATCTGACAAAATTTATTAACAAAATATGTGTCTTTAGAGTTGAATGATAAATCATATCCCAAAGATAACTATAAGTCTCAACAGCTTACTTTCATGAGATTGTGATGACTGATGTCCGCAAACCTTGGGTTAGAAAGGTTAAAGAACGGTCTACTCACAACTACATATCCAACAACAGTGGCAAAATCTACAGTAAATGAAAGAATCATATCAGAGTAACACCTAGGCCAACACAGAACATAGGGCAGGTACATCTCATGTATATATAGCACTTGTGGAATATTTTGATCATATACGTACGTACGTATATTCACATCTTTTTGTGGAGTGAAATAAAATTAATAGAACACAGCCCCATTTTATAAGAAAACAACTACGTATTTACATCAGTACAATACAACGACTGGCCACGGGTTAGTAATAAATTCCCTGTCTAAACAGTACATTGTGAAAGAAGCATTGATTTAGCATGAGACATCTCCTAACCCAGCTATAAGATGTCTATTCATATATAGATGTCTATGTTCATGAGAAATGAACTCCACTATACGGCAGCCTTCCAGCTTACATTTAGCAATAATGTTGTCCAAAAATCCCAGTGAAAATTGGAAATGCAGAAACTTTCTCAAATGTTTTACCTTATGAAATGAAACAGACAATAAAAGACAACTTCCTACTCAGTGTATTGGACAGAAGCACTTGATGGGTAAGACATAACAAAACTGCCAAATGTAGGTTCCTACGTATATACCAGTCTATCAAAGGTGTCCTTAACGGTGAGTTTCTCCTTCTCGTTTCCCATATAAAATGCAATCTCTTCACTATTTGTTATTATCCGTGAATTTACGTATCTCAATTCTCCTTCAAGGTGTTGCTCTTTTACAGTCATTTGACCAACAGGAGCTCGTAACCTAAACACATTCAGAAACAACACAACCTAAAACCCATTAAAGCATGAAACATGTACTGGATTAAAGGCAACAAATTATTTAATAATACCATATTAAGTATTAATATAATAATCATCAGTCTTGGAAAATGATCAATCAATATTGTAAAAAAAATTAAAAAATGATCAATCAATATTGTACTAAACTTAAAAATGATCCTCTTACATAATAAGACCATTATAATATTTACAGCACACCTACGTAGGTAGAGTACCATTGCAGGCACCCTGGTAGGCCGATGGGGGTAAGCACCCTGATAGCATACAAAACATTCACTATCACCACTTACCTTGTTAAAACCAATCCAGAAACTACCAAATAGGCCAACATACTAACTGGACCCTACATACATAGTCAAAACAGGGTACATGAGCACTGCACTCCTAAACATTAATATGAACTGCAACGTATTTGAATATTCATGTTGGGCCTTCCTAAGGACACTCAATGGAGACTTACCATTAGACCAATGCTACTAGTCAGCTGATATACATATATACATATGTCCAGTACGGGCTGCAAAGGGAAGTGAGACAAAGATATATCTAACAGTAGTACTTGACAAGATATACGTAGCAAGAGGTTTTTAGATCAGAAATTACATATGGAAGCTACAAGTGAAACAACTCACACATACACTTAATAACATGCACATAACACTCATAGCATCACTATTTACAGACATGAACTCATTATGCAAGTCTAAAGATCCACAAACAGAGGTTCCACAGATAGCTACTCAACAAGGTTGAGGTATTGCAGCTTGGAGTATGCCACAGAGCACTCAGAAGGTTTCAGTGAAACATTAAAAAGTTACTACCTAGAAGAGCCCAGACTAGACCAGTACTAACATCACTCTAAATTTAAAGCCTAACATTGCACAATGTACGTAGATGAAGGATAGGCTCACCTTGCTAGTGCACTTCACAAAGGACAGGCTCACCTTGCTAGTGCACTTCACAAAGGACAGGCTCACCTTGCTAGTGCACTTCACAAAGGACAGGCTCACCTTGCTAGTGCACTTCACAAAGGACAGGCTCACCTTGCTAGTGCACTTCACAAAGGACAGGCTCACCTTGCTAGTGCACTTCACAAAGGACAGGCTCACCTTGCTAGTGCACTTCACAAAGGACAGGCTCACCTTGCTAGTGCACTTCACAAAGGACAGGCTCACCTAGCTAGTGCACTTCACAAAGGACAAACTAACCTTGCTCAGGTTGGAGTACAGCTCTGCAAGGGTGTCACAGAATTTTTCCACATCCTGGGTTAGTAGTTGGTCTGCATTGGAGATTCTATTATCCAAGTTGGACATCTTGTAATATGTGAAGCCACTAGGCATATAGGAACAAGATGAACATACGTATGTACATTCAAGCACTATGAAAACATGCTTGTCACTATGGAATTCAAAAAAGTATTTGGAATAATTACCAACCTTAGATATTGGTTGTAAAGGTGGAGAGATAGTCTTGTTCTAAATCTCAGTTTCAATTCATTCAATCCATACTAAATACACAAAAAGCAAATCATTGTACAGATTGACTGACATGTGAAGAGTGCTTTATAAAAACTTACCTTTAAAATGTTGTTCACAATTGATATCTAAAAAAGATAAAAAAATCATGTAAATTATATTTTACTAAACAAAGAACCCTGATGAGCCTGATGAAAATGACTACAATTTAGGTTCTACGTACGTAGGGTAACTGAATTAGCCACCAGTGCTCTGTTCCATCAGGCTCACTTGACCAGAGAATGCCACTTATACTCTGTCCAAATGTACGTACTGCAATAGCCATTAACTAACAGACCTTACAAGTCCTAATCCATTTCTGTCTACTTTCTAGAGGTGTTCTGACTGAACACCTCTAGAAGAACAGACTAGAGAACACATATCTCATTAGGCCACCATCTACTATCCAGCTACAATATGTATACAGTAAGTGTATTGGATTGTACAGCCTTACCAATGGCATGGCCATTAAGAATCTGCCAACATTCTCTTTAAAATGAGAATAGTTTCTCCCAATTATAGACCTACACACCAAATAATACATCAAAAGATCAAAATGCATTTGATTTCAGACAACTAAAACAGAGAAACTTTAGCAGTTGAAACATACGCCTCGACAGCAGTTCCATTTTGTATCATCCAGACATCACAGTAGGTTCTAAACAGAAGCATCACTGCCACCAGAAAGAGGTAGCCACTCTCTGTACAAAACATCCTTGGGATTAGAATTCTAAGTAACTTTCTGATCCTCCTAAATAAGAAGACATTTTAGACAATAGAGTGGAAAATATGTAAGGTGTATACGTATATAGCACACCAAGATGAGAGAAGAAAATAAGAATTCATGAGATTTACGTACCTAAAAAATTCCATATTTACAGCAGCCTTGGTCTTCTTGCCTTCCTTCTACAGGATTTGACAGAAACACTACTTAATCACTGAACAGTTAGCTGTTTAATCACACCATGGATTCACTAATAACACATTTATGCCAGTACAGTTCTTAATACAGCAACAACCTTGTGTGATGCTAAGATTACTTAACAAATTACTATCTTTGGAAGATATGATGTTCAATGCTTGTCAAGACGACTTTAAAAGAGGCCATTTTTATCTTCTGGGTGTATCATAGACACGTAAGCTTATTCTTTGCCAAGGGTTTCATTTTGTACTTAATTTTTATTAGTTATAAAACATGTCAGAATTTTCGATTTGAAAATCCACGAATTGAAAGTCTTTAGTACGTACATACTTATGTACATGATTGCTTACCTACTGGTACTATTTTGTTGAAGCTGCGTGCTCAAAGGATGGTAACAGACACACACAAAGATTGAGTACAGTAACACTTTTGGTGCATGCATGCGGAGGTTTAATTATTTCAAATTAATATGTAATAAATATGAATGTTGCACAATCAAGTTCTATTAAAAACCCTCAAAAAGCTCACACTATTTAACCATACACACATTTATAGTATGCACGTAGCTATGGTTAATTACTCACCAGCTATGCACCTATATGTACTAACAAGAAACTACAGCACATAAATGGCAGCTGAAGGGAAGTCTGGCTTTCCAGACCTCAATTAACAGTATTCTTGTATAGGGGCACATGTACTTCTGCGGAAGATGAATATGAAAACTCACACTACATTGGTGTGTACATGTAATGTGGTATTACAGCCAAGAAATAACACCACCAATTTCAGCCCAGCGGATAAAACACTTGGATATGAGAATCTATCTATTTACCAGCATTGAACTATACTTGACTATGAGGTCAGTGGAACAATATAATCTCTCATTATTATGCACATACAGTCTGATTGGTGTTGCCTGAAAATGAAATTGATATTGATATTCACCATGGAGCTGGGGTACAAGAGGCATTCTATCTCACTGACAGAGTAATGACTGTTTCATTTCACAAATATGGCAATTTCTTCTTCCCAGGAACAGGTATGAACATGCGTACGTATGTAATATAATGAATCTTATTCTATGATTACATCAGCCCAAAATTGAACACGCTTCAAATTAGCAGATTCATGTCATCTTACCCATTCACCCCATCATCCTACCGGTATGGTACTCATAGATAATACAGACTGCACAATACAGAGTACCAACAAGTTGTTATACATATAATTATACAGTGAACAGGATATACAGCACAGCACACCATACAAACGGGAGGTATAAACTAACCTTATCTTTGGGCATGCTTGCCAGGACTACGTCATTTACAGACCTGAAATTGAATAAAATAAAACGGTATATGTAGCCATGTAGTTTGCAACCAAATATATACGAACTGAGCCAGTTACTATCTGTTAAGCTAATAAACATGTTTACAAGAAGCCTCTAACCCTGAAATCTGAAACAACAATAATTCTAATGATTTAACGAAATCAGACAATTTCAGTCAATCAACCATTGGCGATTTAGTAAACCTACAACACTTATCAACTGAAGACCTATGTTTAGTTGCCAATTTAATGTAATGTATGACCCTCCATTTCTTCAGCTACAGTCCTCAAAGTGAGAGAATAAACAATCAGATATCTTTATCATCACACCATTTTATTAGTGACATACTGTTTCCTGTCAATTGCCGACGTAGAAGTACGTCTCCAGAGGGAATACACCACGCACGCTGCCGACACTGCTGCTACTGTACCAGCAGTACGTGGATTTGATTTCGCAGTAACCAAAATCTTGGAAAATACTCCAGGCATTTTCTTCTCTAACAGCCACGTGGGAGGTTTACACTGTTGCACAATTTCAACCACGCCTCATAGCTCTCAAGGCATAAATGCACACATGTACATTGGTACTGTCACGTTGTGAGGTACGTATGTACTGTATACTGTACCTTCTTGGAAGAAGATAATTGTAGAATATTCTCATGGCATGAGGTGTAGATTGCAGCTATTAGCAGATGCTTGTTGATATGAACCATTATTATCTAGTTAGGGAGAGTGGTAGTAAATAAGTAATGTTTTAATTGTCGTATTTTGATTTCTTATAGTATATAGACCTCTTAGAGATGATGCAAATCAATAGCTAAGTGTTTGCTTATTTAGATACGCGAGAGGCCCAGGTGGCTTAGGCTGAGATATTGAACTTTTTACTCTGATCACATACTTGTTCAAAAAGACAACATACATAATTTATCAAAGCTTTTCAGCTTTGCTTTTCATAAAATTAGATATATGTGGAATTAGATATATGTGGAAATAGATATATGTGGAATAACTTGTGATCAAAAGGGGTGGGGTATGCTTCTGAAGTTTGCATTTTAGTTTGTTTTTGGAGTCATTAAATAGAGAGACTATGTACATACTAACTTACATCTCAAGACAGAATGAAAACAAGTATATTAGGTGATCTAATATAAGGCACTTGAAAAAGCATGTAAGATTCCTACATATGTCTACATGCATACATCCATGCAACTTTGGTACAGAAGGTAGTGTACTTCTGCTAAAGATCAAAATTAGTAAATACTGTAAGCCATCAGTTAATAAATGAGAGCCCCATATTTCCTATACAGCCAACCTCAATTTACCACTCCTTTGCAGCAGCTTATCTGCATACATGGACAGAACATTTTCCACTACAAGCAGCCAGTGCACTAATTTAAACTGCATCATTCCTATACACTTTCAAGTTTGGTACTCCCTATACACTTTGGTACTTGTTTTGGTAGCTCTTTCTACATCCAGAAAAAATAGAAAGAACAATAAAACTGCATACTCGGCTATATACCGAAGAGGTGGGATACTGTCTCAAGAGCGTACATTTATGGCTACCAATAGATTACATCACTAGGAAAGGTCAACCCTTTCTATTCATAAGGCTTCCAAAAAGGAAATAAGGAAGTTGACATAGCCCGATTGCTCGTAGAGGGTGGAGCCATGTGTGATAGTGATACTGCGTGTTGGTGATTTCGCAAGAGTACACGAGTCTACAAGAAAGTACGTCAGCCTTTTCTTTACTTCAGCAGAGCTCCAAATGACAGAACGAGAAGTATGTGTGTAGTATAGTAATGAAAATTACAGTTGAAATTAAACTTGCAGGTTAAGGATTGGTTCGTTCTAGCGTAGATTAAAGTATTTTCCCGCTTGTACTGATAGTTTTAAGCTGTAGAAACAGCTAAGAATCGTTTTTAAATCCTGTACCTTATGAAAATAGACACTTAAAGTGCGAATAATATGAGTTTTATCCGAGCTAACACCTTTTAGTTTTGTAGTTTAGTTATTTAGTATAAGAACTCTGTTTTTAATTTAATGAAGGTTAATCGCTACACAATATGATCGTAAGTGTTTGCCGTATTGTAGATACAGAGTAGAGTTGGTTTATTCGTTGTGTGGCTCCGCCGAGTGACACTGATTTAATGCTTTGTGAAATTTGAAATATCTTCATTCTTTCTCGTCTCAGCAGCCTGCTGCCGTTGATACACCTGCTAGCGAGAAGAAACATCCTTTGGAGAATAGTTGGACGCTTTGGTATCTTATGGGTGATAAATATAAACATCTTGACTGGGAAAAGAGGTTAAAAGAGGTTGCAACTTTCAATACTGTTGAAGACTTTTGGGCGTAAGTCTGTTGATTGAATAAAGATTGTACATAATTGGAGAATCTATCTAGTAGACACTGATGATGTCGATCCTGATTTTTACTTAAAATTGTAAGATTTTTAAAAGTATATACTCAGTAGGTGTATATCATATCCATTGGCCTTATATGCATGCTTCTTAGAAACCAGGATAGTATAAATCAGGTTTGTAGTCCAAAATATCACAGGCTCTGCTATATACACTTTCCACATCTGATGAGTGTGTACATGTTCGTACCTTACTTTACTTGTAGACTAGTAAATTATATAAATCCTCCAAGCAGAGTAGACAATGGATCAGACTACATGCTTTTTAAGGTCAGTGTGTACCTCTGATAAAATGTAGTCCTATTAAGTGGTTGTAGCGAAACATCAAGGGACTGTATTAGTTTTCTGTGATGTGGACCATTTGAGCCATCAATACGTGTTTCTCCACACATGTAGTTTGAAATTTAAATGGTCAATACTGTTGAATTTTCATCTGCTTGTCCACTGCCTTTGGATACTTGTATGTATAGAGAGTGTAGTTATCTTCAGATACTGACAGGAATTTTAAATTCTATTAATTTTATAAAGCGAAAGTTTAATAGATCACAAAATAGAACAATTGAGAATCATAGCATGCATCTTTGATCGTACAACATTCAGGTGTTTGCATGAAAAATACAGTGGAACCACAGTATGAACAGTCACCTCACTTGGACAGTCAATTGCTTAAAGTGACAGCCTCAATCAAGTCGTAAATATTCACATTTTATTATGTTTATATTATCAATTGTTTGTCAGTCCTTGAAATAAGCCTACTTCTTGTGTCCTTGCCAGTGTGAAAATTGCTATGAATGCTGCTGGTGTTTGCAGCTGGAACAAGTTTGTTTCACTTGTGTTCTTGTCTGAAAATTTCGATCTACCCTTGGTTTAGACCCATGTAGAGCGGCCATTTTTTATTGGTATACAATTAAACTGATGTTAATGTTCATACGCTCCGTCAATGCTTAGTGATAGTACATGCCACACCTTATGATGGGGCAAGCCATGCAAGTAGTGCCAGGGGTTAACCTTTAGCTGTGCATATTATGCAATAAGCTGGCGGAAGGCTGGGGTAAGCAGCAAGCTTGTAACACTAAATTTAGGGGTATAGAGTTGCCTAGCAACCCCCACAATATGATATAGATTTTAAGGTGCAGGCAGGGCCATTAGGGAAATTGTAATACTTAGGCCCAGCTTTCTTAAGACAATCCTTTGGATTCCATATGGTTTATCCACGAAGTTATGAATGACCAAATAATAGGACATGGAGACCTGTCAGTTAATAGGTTGGAATTACCCTAAGGCCAGTTATGACCTATTACCTGGGCTTGACTACATGATAAGTCAGCCTGCACCTACATTACATAAAATGGTTGCTTTGGAAAGATGAGGTACCACCGCATGCTGCCAAGAGGCACGACCCTAACAAAGAGGGGAGAGGCCCCCAAGGCATGGAAGAGGGGAGAGGCCCCCAAAAGCATGGAAGAGGGGAGAGGTCCCCCAAGGCATGGAAGAGGGGAGAGGCCCCCAAGGCATGGAAGAGGGGAGAGGCCCCCAAGGCATGGAAGAGGGAGAGGCCCCCAAGGCATGGAAGAGGGAGAGGCCCCCAAAAGCATGGAAGAGGGGAGAGGCCCCCAAAAGCATGGAAGAGGGGAGAGGCCCCCAAAAGCATGGAAGAGGGGAGAGGCCCCCAAAAGCATGGAAGAGGGGAGAGGTCCCCCAAAGCATGAAGAAATTAAACTGAATGATACATTTGTGACAGCTAAAAGAGGGGGGAAGCCCCATGCGCTTTCCTAACGAGCTTATATATAAAATTGCTAAGTATAGGAATTTGTAAATTTGCAATTGCTGACTATATGGTAATATATTACTGTCATGATCAATTATTATAAGTTGATAAAACGTTTGTGCATCTGTCTATATTATATAGGTAACCATGTATGTATGTTGAGTAATTATAATTGTCAATGATGGCTGGATATAAGTAATTAATGGAGAATGTTTAGGAACTGTGGGGTTAAGTGGCCAGCACTGAAGGGACTGTAGCGAGCTCTTCCCTCCGTGTACCAATATAAAGTTGGTAGGCTGAGCTCTCCCAGCGTCCCAGCATCTTTATTTTGGAGTCTGAAATGCCAGCCTTGAGGGCCATGGTGGCAGCACCAATTGGGAAGCTATGTCCAGCATACAAGCTGTCATCTAGACCTGTAGCTTTTAATGCCTTCCTCAAGTTAAGGACAAGGCTTATTCTGGTCAAAGGTTTTTATTCTGAAATAAAATGGGGACCATTTTGAGGATCCCAAAACTGCAGGTATTTCATTAGGGCAGTGACTGGACACAAGGATTTTCAAGTTTTTTGCAAGTAAACTGTAACCCCTTTCCTGAAGGGGTCAGTTTTTGATTGTTTTATCCTCACAGCTATTATGGAGACATTGGAAGTAGATTGAATGCTTTCGGTGGAGCTAGCCGAAATGTCAGCTATAGATAGGTGCTGTGAACTATTATATGAGGTGTCTGAGGGGACAGTGAACTCGGCACACCTAAGAAAGCCAAACAACCTAAGCAGGCAGCAGCCCACAACATGTGATTATCTTGACTGGTGGTGTCCGTGCACCATACTTGCTTGAGCGCCAGTAGGATGGAAGGCATGATGGGTAGGCAACTTTTTGATTAGAGCCACCGAAAGCTTGTACTCTTTTTATTCCTTTGAGAATTAACTCAACTTTGGAGGGTGCTGGCTAACTAAGGGGAGGATAAGACTAATCAGTAGATTACGAATAGCTGATAAATAAAGCCTAATGGTAGAGGTGGCAAGACCGTCTGTACCAAGTTGGGATATAAAGAGTAAGATTTCTTGGTGTTGGAGGCTGGACCTTCTGAATAAAAATGGAGAAAAGCATCCTCCACCTGCTTGAGGTCCAGTCTGATTAGAAGTGCCCAGAGGGAGTCTGGGATAGGGGTTAATCTTAGAAGATGTCATTTTATCAAGGTGAAGCTGATAATCTGTGGAGTCTTGGGGACCGGCCACTAGGAAATCATCCAAGTAATGGAGGAGATGGGATACCGTCTTTACGAAGTATCCACTCTAATGCATCAGCATAGGCATTGAATAGCATGGGAGCTGACTTCAGGCTGAATGGTAGCTGATTATCTATGAATGCTTGATTTTTCCATTTCATACTCAAAAGATGGCAATCTGAAGGATGAACAGGAATGATCCTGAAGACAGAAGATATGTCAATTTTTGCCAACAGTGCTAACCTTCCCAAAGAAAGGATGATGCGAACTGCATCCTCAATAGAGGAATATGCCATACTAGTGTCAGCAGGATTTATTCCATCACTGACACTAAGGCTCTTAGGATAAGAAAGGGTCTCCAAGCAAGGCAAGCCTAACCCATGGATATAGTAATTAAATTTCAATAGTTTGCATGTATATAGGAGTGAATATATTATACATTAATTTTATATTAGTTATGTATTTGAGTGCATGGTGATATGCCAGCATTATATAGCCATGCCTACGTATATAAACATTTGCAACTTGTAAGGATTACACACGGTATATATATATAGAGGACCCCCATAAGATGAATAAATATACAATATCAGTTCTCAGAGATGAATTAGTGTTGGCCTGTATATGCTGGAGGCTATAATCAAGCTTTAAGCCTTCTTTTGTTGGCTGCCTGAGTGTGCTTTGGAGCCAGCTGCGGAAGGGCAAGTAGTAGCCCTATGCTGTGGGCTACGGCAGACTGAGCAGACATGGGTCGGCCTGCATGTTTTAAAGGGGCAATAGTTGCCCATGTTTTAAAGGGGCAATAGTTGCCGTCATTCCACTTGTCACAAGTAGGAGCCTTCCTCTTTTGAGGCGGGTGATTAGCTGGTGGGTGAGACATGGTGGTAGTGGCTTTAACTAAACTGAGGGCCCACGGCTCCTGATCTAGCCGGCCCCATTTGAGGGATGGGTCAGCAACAACATTGGCTCTGAAAGAGCGCTCATAGGCAGCCCAAGCTAAGCTGGGATGGTCCCGTGCCAACGGAGCCACAGTACCGACAAAGGTAACTAGGTCTCCCCCAAGATGAGGGTTGACAGAGAGAAGGGCCTGACTATAGGTGCAAAATGCTTGTATCCAGTCAGTAAATTTCTCAATTGCTGGGGCCTTCTTTTTTCCCTTCTGGGTAGAGAATGGAGTCCTGAATTTTCTCAGGAAGGAGTTCTGATAATTCCACATAGTGGTTAATTTTTATCTTAGTGAAGATGTCTGCTGGGATGGTTGGCAAACCCCCGCTCAACACCACACCCACATTTTACGTGGATGGCTTGCTGCTGGTGGCTTGGCTTTTCTTGTTCTTGTCTTCAGTGGTGGAACCAGCCAGCAAATTAGCCACAGGTTCAAAATCCTGAGGCTCATTGTTTTCATGGAAGTGTATAAGCATGGTAGTAATATAGACATAGCATCTGTCAAGTCGTTGTGGCAGGGCTCTGCCGTGTCTAAAGCAAGCTTGGCTTGATATTACCTCATTCCTCTCCTGTGTCACAACAGACTCATTCTGAAATATTTTACTCCATTTGCTGCGGGTGACACAAAGCTTGGCTTCCTGCTCCTTAGTATTTGGGTCTTTGTCTCTCCTAGACTCTAAACTTGCCAAGAGCATTCCACTATCTTGGAAGGAAGCTGTATGTATGGTATTGAATTAATTAATTGAATTATGTTCTTCTGCCCATCTGGACATGCCAGGGAGGGACAATGTTGGGAAAATCCAGGGGGTTCAGGGATAGGGTGTGTAGTATAGTTTGAAGCACCTCGGTCCCACTGAGGGCACTTTCATTTTGGCTGATCCACAATAGTAGCCTCACGTAGGGGGATATTTGAAAAACAATGAAGACATTTTAGTTTGTCTCTTGGACGAAGTAGTCGTTGGTTTTATTTTGGCAATTTTAATGACAAGAGAGTTGTTCTCGTAGTAGGCTACACTCAGTGTGGTTTGAAAGTTGTAATAGCGGATTGCTCTGAAACTTGCTGGCAAACTTTCTGGCTATGAAATGTTTGGCATCCTGCAATGGACATCTCCAGAAACAGACAACCTGTTTGAAAATTGTGGCTTCTTCAAATGTCGAATCCAGCGGCCAAAACTGTACCCAAAGCTGTTCAACAGGCAAGCAAGGTGATGCTTCTGGTTGGCTGATATCTTGTCTTCGTTACTTCCTCAGAATACGTAACTCACCCTCCTCAATAACATCAAACCTCTTGGAAATATTTTGCAGGTACTTCTTGAACCTGACCCCATGCTTCAAGATGACTCAAGATGGTAACTGATCCGCGGCAATGCACTTCTTGAATATTTTCATTGCCTGTGCATAGGTGAAGTTGCCATTCACTCTAAGTTCCATTCGAATCTGGTTTATTTCTGATAAATCTGCGGCAATCAGGTCCTTCAGTAACTTTTTCAAAGCATTCACTTTTTTCCTTAGTCCCTTCAGAGTTATTGGCATCTGCGGTTATACACTGGAAGTTGCCTTCAGCTGATGTAACAGATGCTGATAGACTATTACAGATCCTTCTGGAACCTTCAACTCTACAGAACCTAAATCACTTAGCAGCATAGGATGCACCTTACCTTCAACATTGTCAGCAAGGCTAAAGAGTGGTATCTTGTTAGCTTCTATTTTAGCAGATATACCAATGTCCCACTGGCAAGGGGCTATGGGGTCCTTTGGTATCTTGTAGTCCTAGGTGCAACAGTTCCTTAACAATATGCGGTGTATTCATAAGGTGCACCATGGTCAGTCCAGTGAACCACAGTAAGACTTCAGTAGTTCTCAATGGAAAGCAAGCTGAGTCGAAATCTAGATCCATATCTTTTCAAACGTTTACAACTTTTAAATGAAAAGTGAAAGTGAATCAAAATGGACATCCTTTTCTTTTCAATCGTTTTTGTCTGTTAACTGAAAACTGAAAAGTCCTAATACTTATATAGGTCATAGGTGGACCCTGGTGTAGGTCAGTTATGTTTTCGGATGCCAAAAAATCGGACCTCAGTGTAGGAAGCTCACGTCATGTAATTTTTCGATAATCGTTAGTAATATATTTTATGACTATATATATCTGATAGTTTATATATAATATGGGAAGAGTTTTTCTTAATTAATTCGCAAACTTACTATAGGTTCTACTAAGACCGTTTTTCAAGATCTATCCAATGATACCAAATTGACCTAAAAAGAACTTGATGTCACGGCTGTTATCGGTAATTAACTATAATTATATAATTAAAAAGATAATTAAATTTTAAATTAAAACTTCATAATACAAAAATGTTTTTAATGTAGTTAGAAAAAGAATCGATTAATTGATTTTAGTTTTTCTTAATTTACTCGAAAATTAATTAGGGTTGCCATAGGCAACTTAGGTTCTCCAAATAGCATTTTTCAAGGGCTATCTGCTGATACCCATATTGACCCAAAAAGCTTTTGGGGGACCCCTTGTAACCCTAACCCTAATTAGAGTTAGGGTTATTAGGGCTTGGGTTAGACACATGTAGATGCATGTAGATGCATGTAGAATTTAATAAAACAGCTTTAATCTTCGAGTTTTCTGAGTTCCGGGCATATCAGAGTTACAGACAATGCCCAGTCCCAAAGTGCCCGAATAAGGGAGGATTGAGTGTATTTTGATTTTGCATTTATTTGTCTTTCTTACAGGAGGGCATTCGTCCTATGTGGGAAGATAGGCGAAATAAGGAAGGAGGTAGATGGCTTTTAAATTTGGAAAAGAAAAGGAAGGACTCATTAGATAGATACTGGGAAGAAACTGTAAGTGAAATGTGTGATGCGATCTATAGACTAAGTCTTTAGAATGTATCCGTATAGCTGTACACTGTGTCCGTATAGCTGTACACTGTATCCGTATAGCTGTAGACTGTATCCGTATAGCTGTACACTGTATCCGTATAGCTGTAGACTGTATCCGTATAGCTGTAGACTGTATCCGTATAGCTGTACACTGTATCCGTATAGCTGTAGACTGTATCCCTCTGAGATGTTGTGATGATCTCTGATAATGGCCTCATACTTTAATGGTAAAACAGGTGAGATACCTGCCTTAATTGACTTGCCATTTTGTACATCTTTCAATGAACTCCCATCAAATTTATCATGAGCCTACGTACCTACTCAATCTGAAACATCGCAGCATTATGTTGGCCATAATTTTGTATAACATCTAATCTTAACTGGTGTTTTGGTTATTCATCTGTGATCCATCCTTTGTCTTGTTACAGCTAATGCTGTTAGTAGGTGAAGGATTTGGTGACTGCTCTGAGGAGATTTGTGGAGCAGTAGTACAATTGAGAGCAAAGGCATTAAAATTAGCTATTTGGACTGGAAATGCTCGCCAAGAAGGAGAAATAAAATTTATTGGGTAAGTTGGGATGATGTCCTGTTATTTGTTTGTTCTAAGTATACATTATATAACATGACCATCCATGAGAAATGGTACATAGACTGTTACCATTGTAGTTTTCTTCTCCTTTAAGGGAAGATTTCTATTTTTATCAAATTTAAACTACAATTCCAAGTTACACTTTTGTTTGTTTACTATTTTTATAATAAAATAATAAACAACAACACTTATCTCTATTTTTGCATCTTCCCCCTGTCAACAAGCGAGTCAATGCTTCTATTGTATATCTCTTGGCAATTTAAACATGTTTTACTGACTACTATGCGTGTCTCTAATGTACATGGTGTATGACATCATTGGTACACAGAGATATTTAAATAGACAGAAAATAAAACAATTATACCTGATTTCTCAGTTGTGCACTTGATGAAGGTTAGGTTCAGATGTAACTTCAAAGCAGTAGCTGTTATGACAATTCATATTTCAACATTATCAAGAGCTATATAAACATGCTATCAAATGATGCCCAAATTGTAATTTCCAGTGGACCACTTTATTTATACCTTTTTGCATACATTTTTAGCATGTTAGTATAGAGCTTGATTATCCTTAAGTATAGTTTAAGGAATTGTCTTTGTGTACTTCTGCCTGTAGTTCATTGTTCAAAGAAAGATTAGACTTGGATCACATGACAAAGATTAAATATGAAGTGAGCTTTGGCTGATTGCTTTTTATGTTTTATTTCTGTGTATGTATCATCCACTGTATGTGCATACATGCACATATATGTACCTACGTATACATGTTTTATCTATGTAGTTGCCTATAGGGGAAATAAAAAGGTGGAATTGGAATTGTTTTAAACTAATGATGAGAAGCATATGGAAATATGATTGTGTTCCATATTTAGAAATTTTACAACAAAATAAGACTTTCTAATTAAGCAGTCACTTTTGCGCATCACCTTTTTACGTAGTATACAAATTAACCACACAACCTCATAATATTATTATATAAATAGATAGCTGAAGTAGGGTGTGCCCAACACAGAAACACAGAAGTGATGTGTATGGATAAGTAACTTAAATTTCAGAATGCCACTTCTGTATGGTTAGCTGTATGATCATTGTCTTGTTTCAATACCTTTTCCAATGTGCAATTCATTGTTGCAACACTGGCAGTCCCTACTTTTAATTTCATTTTTTTATGTTTTTATTTATGTACATACCATACTCTCTGACATATGCCATTTGTATTGTACATTGTTCACTGGGGAGCACTGTTATAGGATTACCTTTTGTGCAACCCTGTTCATATGTCTGTACGGACAAAATTAATTCAATTCAATACATGTTATTTTTTGTCTTCTCATTATCTTGTATACACTTTTTTCCAATTTGCTAGTGTCATGACAGTACAGCCACAAAGACTGGATCCACAGCAAAAGCTATGATTGTATTGTGATCCTTAATTTATCTCTAGGAGTACTTTGTATTCTTGTCTGTTTTGCGTAACTAAACTTTTAGCCAGTATAAATTGAGCTATGCGAGTTTTATAGGACTCTGTAATATATATATTAATAAAATTCTGCCTATGTATATTTACCGGTACATGTTATAGGTTTTGTGTGAATAGTAAAGCTAATTGCTGGAAAAAGATGTATAGTATGTACTATGCACAACACATATCCTCAGTGTAATTGCTAATTGGTCTGTAATTATTCAGTGATCACCCCTCCCATATAATAACTTCATTGATTGATGTCACCATAGACCAATGGCAGTCTGATGTCACTGTAAGATGATCAGCCACTAAGTGCATGGTGCTAAAACCATTGATTTTCCTCAGATTGGATATTAATGCATTAACAATTATATACTACACTGAACATAAAAATATCCAAACAAAATACAAGCAATATAAAGATTCTTAAGTATACACAACTTCATCATCAACATGAAGTTTATATACAGTATGTATAATACACTATGTATGTATATAATATAAGACACAGAGGCTGTATACAGCAGATGTTCAGTGACCAGCCAGTTTGTTCACTTTGGCATTTCGTTCACTGTCTTTGCACTGTGGTGGGTAGTGCATACCAACTGAGTGGCATTCTCCGACATAGTACTCTTCTCGAGTAGCATACTTTACATCTGTCTTGCTTATGGATACTAAGCCATCATTAGGGTGACCCAACACCGCTCCTGCTCCCCAAATACAGTAACTACCAAAGAGTCCTGCATCCTTATACTACATATGTACAAACAGAACATATAAACCCACAAGCTGGCAAGTAATTCAACTGTTTAATCAAGCTTTGCACACATCAATATTAATTATTTTTCATTAGCCATAGTCAGATTTTGCTAGATAATAAATTTTTATTATCTATCAGAATCTGCCAAAGTCTGATGAAGGCAGTAAAATCTATTTCCAGATAATCTATTAATGTTAATCAGGGGGCAAAAGTAAAAATTTCAAAATTTACGGGGGGGGGGGTCAATGGTATGAGAGTGTCGAAGCAGTTTAGGGGGTTCCCAAAAGTCTGGGGGGGGGGGGGCAAAATCAATCCTGGGGGGTCCTCTATGCAGCCCTGTAAATATATATATTCACAGCTCAAGTAAACATTACAGAAACTAAGCAAGCTATGTCAAAGATTGCAAGCTATATACGTAGTCCAAATGATATCTCATCAGTATGTACATATGCACTTTGAAATCACATCAAGATTTATAAGTTCATATGTATGTTCTAAACGCCTAGGTAGACTAGTAGCACATATGGGAATAACAAGAGTTGTCAAATGCAAAGGTACTCACTGACAGAAACTGGTACTGGAAGCCTTACCTGAGTGACATAGTAGTGTAGGTCTTCCTCTACTTCTCGGGGTATCTCACTTAGCCATCTTTCTGCAGCATCTGGAGTGAGGTCAGAGTTGGACCCACACAGCAAACCTAGTACAGCCCCTATATCTGCCAACAAGCCAGCAATGTCGGTTCCATGATAAGGGGTACCAATGCTCTGGAGCTGGTATCCCTCCCTCTATAGAAAAACAAAATATGACCTTTGCTAATGCACTACACTACACCTCAAGGAAGTGTTAATTTCACTTAGGCAATGAATTCTTCCTCAATTTTGTTCCTAAAACTTCATTTATCTCTTCCTCACTAATTTTACTCTCTCAAAGCAGTTCTACATGTACGCATGTTTTATGAATTTACTCTAGGACAATCATGATTATCTCTTTTGATAACATTATCATGTATCAGCTCATAAACTTACCTCAAGGTCTAACCCCGTCTGGTAATAACTTGCCATGTGCAGCCCAGCAATCCCACCCTGGGAATGTGAATACAAACTAAAGGTAGAAAAGTCTTTGGCAAATTGTGCAATCTTTTCAGCAAATTCGTCAGTAAGCCGATTCTGATTAAAGTCTTCAAAAATTGCATAATCTGTAAATTGGTCGAGAGAAAATGGAGTCTCTTGGGCACAATAACCATGGACCAGAACCAGCTTTCCTCCTTCGGTGGTGTTCACCTTGCCATAACGATAAGGATTGTATCCATTTTTCATGTTGTAGCTGTTGCATTGAGATGGATTGCTCTTCCTTTGGAGTAACTTGGGATCACTTGTTACTACTTTCAAAGTGTCCACAGATGCCAGTGTGACGTACCCTCTTAACTCATCAAAGTTGGTGTCTTTTAACATTAGAGGGAGCCCTGCCTTTGCCTTGTCCAACCAACAACTATCCAGGTCAAACTGAAGAAAATGCTTAGAACTGTTTACTCCATCTATCTTCTCATCAGTAATATCCAAAATCCCACTCAACCAAGCAACAGGGACAAATTCATTGGACAGGCTTGTACCCCAAACCTGAGTGAATCCACGGTAGCTTGCGCTAGCCTTTTGATCCCAGATAACAGGTACATTAATGTGGATAATGTCAGTGTCCATGATGTCATGGTGGGTCATGATTGCATACGCTACTGCCTCCTTGGTTATGTTCAGAGTAGGCTCAGCTACACTGAACTGATACCATAAGGTACGTACAAAAGGCTGCTGAGAGGAAGTAAAACCACTAATATCAATTCTAGCATTGAATATTCCTGCTTCTGTGGCTCTAAATACTCCTTCATATACTCCATCATTTTCTTCATCTTCCATATGCTTGCGCATTTCTTTCCCATCAGGAAGTGTGAGTGTTAACATGGCATCCTTGACAGAGTTTAGAGCTGGTACAGGCTGGCTATTGTTGAGAGATTTTGGGGCCGGTACTAATGCTTGCAAAGTAATATCCTGCCCGACCCTTAAGTTTTCATACTTCAATGCGGCCCACACTTTGTAAGCACTATTAACGAATGTTGCAAAGGTATAAATGGGAAAAGGCTCGCTTGTGTCGGCCGACGTTAGTTCCAACTCAATAGTCCATTCTCCGATTAGTGGGGACTCAAAAGCGATAGAGTGGCTGGGAAACATATCTCCAGTGTTAATCCCAAATTCTTCTTTTACGGATAGCGAAGGAGTAGCTAGCTCACCATTAGGATCTTTAGCATTAAGCTGAAAAGTTGCACCACTATTATCCTGATAGACAATGGTAATAGATAAAGCCTCCGTCTCGTCAACAGGCATCTTGTACTCCAATTTCGGGCTTGTCTTACTCAAGTAAGTTACAGGCAATCCGAAAGAGTAGCTAACATCAGCGGAATCCCTGGCATTTGGCGGTACAAAATCAGAGAATTGGTCCGGGGGTCCTGCTAGACTCTTTCTAAGAATTTCTGAAATTCCAGTAGGTGCGCCTACCAGAAACACAGCTGCTAGGAACGTTACGGTAGCCATCTTCCTCTAACCCGTGACTACAAATAGAGGCGGAGCACTTGTTGGCACGCCTACCTTGCATTACGTTTCCGATTTCAATCTAGACTCTAGCCTTCCATTTTGAGTTTTACAAATTGAAGTTGAACGACCCACTTACGCGTTTCGTGGGCTGGTGACTTGTACCTGGTGTTATAGTATCCGTAGTAATCACACCTTTGCAGTAATAAAGATATGGGAATCTGTATTCAACAGTAGGAACGGACAGTGAGATAGATGCGTCTAACCATGACGTCTATGGATAGACAACTGTTCAAGAAAATCTTTAAAGTGTTAACCCTCTGTGTTTTGTGGTATTCGTTTGGCTCTGCCAGTAGCATAGTCAGTAAGACATTAGTTCAAGAATTCCCTTATCCACAGTCGTTGACATTTGCACAGTTTTCAGTGTCTGTGGCAATTCTTAGTCTTTTAAATTATGCGCTCCATTCGGAGCCTGCCCCTTATTTATCTTGGAGGTTTATATTTGTGAGACTGTTACCATTGGGATTAGCCAACGCTCTGACCAATATAGCTGGGAACGTTAGCATATGGAGAGTTCCAGTGTCTTACACTCATACAGGTTAGTCAAGTACAAGTGCAGCTGACACACATTGAGACTCTATCATTGCGCAATCATCGTGGTTGATTTCATCTACTGTGTATAACTTTTAAGAGTTCAGTTGTATATATATCTGTGATGCAAGGCTACAAAAGGAATGTATTCAGTTAGGAAGGTCATCCTACAGACATTGCTACTAGTTGTTCTGTGTAGGCTATAGTAGAATGCTTGAATAAGTGTGTTTTAATCATGTTGACGTATTATACTACCTGAAGCATTATACTACCTGAAGCATTTTATATGTCAACGAATACATTCATGTGGCTTGTAATGCACATGACTGCCATTTAGTAGATGCACATATATGTATTTCATATCTTTGAAAAGTACAGGTTCCACAGGTTTTGTTGTTATTCATAAACTTTTATTATGGATTAATACATTTTATTTATATGGATATTTCACATCTCTCTATGTTACACTGTTCTGTTGCTCCTTGTTCTGGAATGTGCAGTGAAGGTATGTCCATATATATGCAGGTATTTATGACTTTCATACCATCCAGCTATATGTAGGAACCATACATTTCTATATACGTACGTACGTTCTTATGTAATAATGTATTACCTACCATGAAACAGACATTATATTGAAACAGACATTATATACGTATTTGCCTGTTAATATTAAAACCTTTTTAATTTTTACGTATATTTGCAGAGGCTGTTTGTTGTGTAGAGTAAATGAAATTTACTTTCCACTGACTGTGGTTATACGTATATATTTAACAAGGTTTTATTTTCATTTTCAAACTTTTTGATTAGTGCTGCATGGGGCATATAGCCCTAGTGTGTAATTTGCACATGGTGCACTTAAATATATAATAATAATATATGAATTAACAACTTGCAAAGACCCAATAAAAATTATATGGCAAATAATGTTAGCAGACGGATATGTTTGTGAAATACTGCCAAAATTGCAAACCATAAAGTATAATTCCTCACAAACATTTCTGGCTATACGGTAACTTAATGTATGTACATTATTATATTGTATGTTATTCCTATATATTCTTGTATGTGTATTGCAGGCAATGATTCCTATATTCACAGTGCTATTATCAAAAATAATGCTTCAGGAGAACCATTCATATAAGGTAGGGAGTATCAAGTTGTACTAGTACATATTTGAACATATGTATCAATTGTTTCAATGTGTGTATATTTGTTTAATACATATGTAATATGGTTGTAGACTGTACTAATCATTGTTTAAGTGAACAACTTTATAACTGTAAAATGATTTGTTTCAATCCATATCATATACAGTTACCTATATGTACAGTATATGTGTAAATTATGCACTGCAATTGGCACTGCTTGGTATGTGAGGAGTATTAATGTCATTGTTATCTCACAATTTTGTCATACCATTGCTAACCTTTGATGGTACCTTGTCTTGGTGTAGTAGAACACTCTTATACCATTGACCCCTAAATTTTGAAAATTTTCACTTCCCCACCCCCCCAAGTTCTGCATGCAGCCCTGCTTTCCAGGTAGTGATGACCCCAAAAAACATGGCTGCCCTATTCTAAATATTATCAGTTATCGCCCTCATAAATCAACAACAAAGTTTAGTGGTTACATTTACAGTTTGGGCCACAGGATTGTAACTCTTAGTTAATATGTACATCTGGATTTACAAGTAAACCATTCCTTTATTTGATGTGCTTTGGTTTACTCTTATTTTTTATCATCCTATAATCCGTCTGTCACTTGTCAAACTTCTCAAACTATTTGAGCAAGCAAAAGTGACAGCATATGTAATTTGACCAGATTACTTTAAAATTAATGTTTTCTATGTTTAAGTAGATGAATGAATTCTACTAATCTTTCATTTTGTGATGGAATCATTCAATTTACATGTGTACATAAATAAGTATACGTATATTTACAAGTTGTATTGTTGTCGTATATTTAGGTGTACCTTTCCCTTTTGCCTATTGTGTCTGGTGTGTTGGTAGCTACTGTCACAGAAGTGCAGTTTGACAAATTTGGATTGCTTGCTGCCCTATTGTCAACCATTTTCTTCTCGTGGCAGAATGTATACACTAAGAAAGTAATACATTAACACATACACATCCATAAGCATGTATATTTTTGTATTTTCCTAACATACCATGTACATTCGTATGTGCATGCATATATGGATATACTGAATCATTTTAGACACGTACATACGTATTTACAAACAACCATAAAGTGTTTCACTTCTAAAAATAGTTAAAAAGCAGCATTTATTGTTTTTTCAAGCAAATTAACGTTTTAAAAGTAAAATGATGTTTAGATGTGGAACACTAGTACTGTATATGAAAATACTTTCACCTGTTAAGATAACATGTCAGTACACAGTACTGTCATTTTTGTTTGAGAAATCTGCCAATTCATCTCTTTAATACTAACACCCCTTAACATTATTCATAATTGTGTGCTATGTACGTACATGCCTTTATAAATTATGATTACAGGTTTTGTCAGAGGTGAAAATGCATCCCCTCTACTGTCTCCTGATGGTGACTACAGCCTCTTTGGTCATCTTCAGTCCATTCTGGTTAATAGACGATTTGTGGTCACTAACATCTACACACTCAAGAGTAAGTCTATTTATTTGTTAAGGTCTACTTGTGTTTGCATACAACTTCTAACATACCATAAAATTGGTATTTGTAGTTTCAACTTTCAAATTATCACAGTTCAATACTGCAGTTGTAAATCATTATAAAATGGCTTCCATAATAATTGTGAAATGATGTCTAGTCTCTAGCTATCCATTACTGAACTTCCCTCTGTTGGTTTTTACTCAATCAGTTCGCACTTCTATCTAAGAATAGCCCAGTTGACCCCTGGCCTCTAAACGAGACCCCTGCCTTTATTTGAGCCTGGCCTCTAAACGAGACCCCTGCCTTTATTTGAGCCCGGCCTCTAAACGAGACCCCTGCCTTTATTTGAGCCCTGCCTCTAAACGAGACCCCTGCCTTTATTTGAGCCCCGGCCTCTAAACGAGACCCCTGCCTTTATTTGAGCCCCGGCCTCTAAACGAGACCCCTGCCTATATTTGAGCCCGGCCTCTATATGGACAAATACAGTACTTGATTCACCTCTCTTGTCCTCATTTCTGTGTAGGGATATAATTACAGCAATGTAGTGCTGCTCTTGATCATTTGTGGAATACTCAAATGTGGACAGTCAGTGTTTGCATTTAGTGTATTGTCTCTAATGACTCCAACTAGCTATTCGGTAGCTAATTCTTCCAAAAGGATAGTCATTATAGCTGTCTCTATAATGTTTCTAAAGAACCCAGTTACGTATGCAAATGTGTTTGGCATGGCTTTGGCAACCCTTGGAGTATTCTGTTATAATAAAGTAAGTTATCTTTGGAATGGCTCACCTCTAGACTTTTGAGCATCCAGAGACGGTGTTCAGATGTCTCGAACATGGGGGTCTGCTTGCTATATATACAGTACTTCCTTGGTTATCCGTCCCTCGATTATCCAAATGGTGATGGGAAAAGTCGGCCATTTTATTTGTGACATCACTGTCATAGGCGAGTCATACAGTACATAATCTGGATTCGTTTTGTGTGAACAAGCAGGGATTATATAGCGGAAAATGAGCAAACCAGCGAATAAGCAAAAGGGAACGTTTTAAACATTGTGCAGAACCTGAAGATTTTGTATCTATATACAAGTGTACATGTATTATACAATGCCTTTTTACTTATCCGGATTAATTCACTTATCTGAACAGACTTCAGTGAAGTGGTTTACAAAGGTGTTCGGATAACTGAGGAAGTACTGTAGTACTGTGTTGTATGTACAACAATATATGACCTTCTCTGAGTTTTGGTTTCTGAGAAAACTACATAGTGCCATTCCCAATTCCTATTCCATTTCATTATCACAATGTATTCATTGTAGATCAAATTTCAAGCAAGATTGCAGGAGACAAGTGTTTTACCTACTCATTTAGAAAAGGTGTCATCAACCCATGGACGCAAGCTTGTTCAGAACACTTTACAAAGGGATGACTTACTGGTTTTGGTTTAAATTATCAGGTCACAAGAGTTAATATTTATTTCAAATACATTTTTTATATTAAAATAACCTATTAACTGTGCAATGCATTAGAGCAGTTTATGTATAGATTTTGGCACAACAGCACACAAGCAGTTACTTAGGACCTGCTATATAGGTGTGCTAATTATGGGAGAAATTATCCTTTCTGACTGGGAGGAAGAGAGTAACACTTTAGAGGTATCACTCCACAACACAAGCTTCTGTATGCACCCTTGAGTAGTTTTACTGCATACTGTTAGGAGCTATAGCTATAGGGATCATCCTATATAACTTGTACTGCATCATAGATATAAGTAATACATTGATTCCAGTTGTATATAAAAGATTCTTAGCTCATAAATCACTCAATAAATGTTTATATTTTTCACTCTCTTCTTTAATGTTCATAATTGACTGATAACCAGTTGATTCTAATTCCATAAAAACCTTAATACTCTTTAAGCACTTGAGAACATCATCCGTAATATCTATATAGACAAAGAAAAATATATACGTATATGCATATGTATACATCAGAGCTTCCTTTAGAAAATATCAATGGGGGGCTATATTTAGAGGAGCAACCAAGAGCTAGCTTCATGTAGACTGTTTGCTATTAAAAACTGAATTCATTCGGGGGTGCGGTGCAAATACTCCCCTGCCCCTTCCTAATAGAAAGTATAACAGATTATGATCACTTTCGGATGGTATACAAAATACAATATATCATCGCAATCATTACAATACATGATGACTCTGCCTAATAGAATCTAGATGATATATAAGGATTCCTTCTGATATAGTGATATACGTAGGTTCTCTAGCACGTACTCTTAAACTTCATCATTGAACATCTAACCTAGCTATATCACTGTCACCATTGGACCCACATGCAATCCTACTATAGAACTTACCGAGGTCCTCCCTAACAATATTTAGTGGATTTTTGATTAAGTCATCCTTTATTTTGGGAAAATCCAACTGGAAATCTGGGTTGGTTACTTCTGGATAACTGGTAGCCATCTCAACCTACGTATATATACGCGTTAAGCTTGGACACGCGAATATCCCACACGAGTTTGTTGTAGTCATTACTAATGTCCGATGTAGGGAATTTCCAGAAATTTTCAAGGAAAATTGAAACGGTTCCAAAGAAAGTGACCATTCAAATTATCTTTGTAGTTATAAGTACAGTCTGAATTCTAAATTATTTTCTCCTTTCTCGGTTCATTCAATCTGATCTACCTAGATGAGGTAAGAAGTGACGTTATCTGATCCAAGTTAGTATTCCTACTTTGTGAGTCAGTCACCGCATCAATAAACAAATGGCTAGTCTACTAAAGTAGCGTTTCAAGTTAAAACCTTTAAGATTCAGACTCTCTCTGTTCTATAACGATAATTGCATGTGTTAATGGTTTGACAACTTTATATTACCTTTTTAGGCTATTCACATGTAAGTGTCTGACCGTGTTCTTGATAGTACTGATTTGGAGAGGCACGTCCGCCTGCGAAATCCGTGGTGAGTAGCTGTTTGACTGTTTTAAGTGCAATTTACTTTATTTCCTTACATTTTAGTTTACTAAAATATTATTGATTTATACAGATGTATTGATATTTTAATTTAGAAAGTAAGAGAGAATGGCTTCCTAGGCACAAAGAACAGATGTGTGTAGTTGTACTTCTGCCTCTTTGATAGCATGCGTAGTGTAAAGTGTATGTATCTGGTAGCCTACCAAGTCATTTCGTTTGGTGTAAGGAAAGCTTCAGAAAGCTTTCTGTGATGAATAATAGAACTCCTGTCTCATCATATACTGATACAATGAATGGATAATATATATGAAAAATAGTGGACTTTAAGATCTGAAGGCGATCTTAAAGCTGCATGTGATGTTTCATCATTTGACTCTGGACTCTTACCCCACCCACACATTGTGCTCCTCAGGAGACATGAGTGGGTTGGGGATATGTACAGTGGAACCTCTCTTAATGGACTCTCCGAATTGCAGAAACTTCTTTATTACGTGCACAGTTTGTAGTCCCAGCTAACCTGCTCTTAAATTTAATACATAAGCACATCTGAACTGTAGAAACCTCTAAATTCCGTATTGCAAACACAGGATCAAATCTCAGGTTTCAGAAGGCACGAAACCTATTTGAAACTCTTTGAACAGCCATGTTTCAAAAGGTATGAACGTTTGTATAAACTAGGAGAAGGGGGCTGTTGAAAACATGAAACCAGTGAAATTTGATACCTGGCTGTTCAAGAAGTTTCAAATAGGTTTTGTGCCTTCTGAAACCTGAGATTTGATCCTGTGAAATACGTTTTGTAGTTCCATTGTAATGAAACCAATTTATAACTTCATAATACAAAATTTGCATAAGTCAAATTTAAAGTTCCTATCTTCAACTTTCTCGTTGAACCACAAGTAGATGGCTTTCTTTGAGCTTCCTCAATACCCTCGAACAAATGAGGTAATCCTAGCAGACCTATAAGTACTGAACTCTTAACAAAAAACATACTTTTAGTTTGTTTTTATTTTTTATTTACTGTACAATGTAACATTATTAAATTAATATGACGAAGCCTCTGAACTGAGGAAATATAATAAGGAATTTTCTTCCGGTCCCAAGGGTTCGGCAATACAGAGGTTTCACTGTATATGCTCAAGTGAAATCCTTAGATCTCCTTTAGCTCTATGTATACATAGGTTGTGGTAGGTTTGTTTTTTTTATCTGTTTTTCCATTGTCTTTTGTAGGTCCTTCACATGGAAACCCTTATTACAGACGCAGTAAACCAGTTGTGTTTACAACTCTACCTTCTATGCTTTACATCCAAACTTTAGAATTTCTTAATTATGAGAATCATCTGCTAACTTGTGAAGTTTCTATTGAAAGTATTGTCAGTGGTTGGTACCCCAGCCTCTACTGGTTACACAATGACACAAAGTGGAATGAGAGTTGGAGCAACTTTTGGAATAAGACAGAAATGTTGGTGAAGTACCCTGGGAGTTATCAGTGTGTGGTAGATGATGGATCCTTCATCTCTGTGTCACCAGTGGTACATGTTACTGTAGGAGGTGGGTACTGATGGCACTGCATATACCCACTATCGTATATCTACTTATGTATGTATTGCTATACAAGAAAACAGCTGAGCAGTACCAGTTCATAATTCTTTAGTAATTAGTTCTTTTGAAAGGATCATCTTTCGACTTTTAGAACGTCTTTAGATCCTTTCAAAAGATAACTTCGGTGCAGTTAGAAGAAATCCTTATTCTTATAATTCTTTATTCTTATATTCTTCTTAAATACTTATTCTATTATATATACGTATATTCTTTTCTATCTGCAATTTTATATTTTATTTGCAGGTCTCTTTAAAAACAATATTGACACATCTGTGGAATTATATTTGGGAGAAACTGCAAACCTGACTTGTGAGACTGACGTACCTATACAATTTCTTCCTGGATGGAGCTGGACCCAAAATAATGATCTACTAATAAATAACGGCTCAGAAATAATAATTTCAAAAGCAAATTTGAAGAACAGTAGGGTATATGAGTGTACTGATCACAGTCCTTTTTATTTTAACAACATAAAGACAGTAACTTTTCATGTTACTGTAAGAAATGAAACTTGTAAGTTGGTTATATCTGTTGCCTGTATAAGTTTTACTGGATTCACTCATATTGTACATGTACGTTAGTGTTAAATACAACATATGTATCCGACTTTAGATCCAGTTAAAGGAGTGGAGTGGAGAACTAGACCAGTGGACCAGTATGTATACCTGAATGAAGTTACCTTTTTCACATGTATTGCCAGAGGGAGTAACATCACCTATGTGTGGTTAAAGGATGGGACACCAGTAAATGAATCTGGAATACCCTACACCATCATGGCCAAGGGTAGTGTTCTTCAAGTAAAAGTAAAGGATGCAAAGGCCTATGGAGTTTACAAGTGTATTGCTCAGAATGGATTTAGCAGGAATGAAAGTATTGCTTTGTTGCACCCTAAAGGTAAGTTATCAATGTTGTGGATTATTATACTATACACATATAGACTAATTGATAATCAAATTTTTACCTTGTAAGTATGTATTACATAGTGGTAAAGTGATGAGAGTTATACTACTTCAGTTTTAATTAATTTATGTATATTTATTAATTTAATCATGATCTTTATTGCCATATGCCATAATTAACCTATAGAATTGCCTACAATATTACTAAATGAATGTGCCTTTCACAGCCCCAGTTACCATATCAAGATCAAGTACAGTGATGCCTAAAAATGAGATACAAATAGGTATGTATGCATAAACGTTTATGTGTATGTGTATTTTCATGTGGTTATAAGTGACACTTTGTTTTTAAACCTTTAATAGTAGCATGCATGAGCCATCACTGGTTTGCCTAAGTCACGGGTTGTGTTTTAGTCTATTGTATATTTATCTATTTCCTTAGTTTCATGTGCATACCAACCCTAACCCAGGGAAGTAGTTTTACATTATTCATGACTCTTTAACAACTGTCTATTTTCATATATTAAAAGATTGTTTTCTGAACGTATAGTTTATCTTAGTTTTAGATGTGTATGCATATGTGCTTTTCATATCCCTAAGTCCCTGGTTGGTTACTCCTATAAGCCATATGATTATACGTATGTTGTATAGGTGTAGTTTGAGCAAAAGACCCTTTTTACATTTATAGACAATCATCATTTGGACATTGATCTTGAATATGATTTGGAAGGAAAACTTAGTAGTACAACTGAAGTTCCTTTTAATATTTCTGGAGGGCCACCACCTAATGTAGCATGGCTTCATAATGGAAAGCCATACATTGTTCCTTCAAACTCCCTTCTGTTCCCAAGTGGTCTCACAGCTAAGCAGTTTGTGGGCATGTACCAAGTGTTTGCAAACAATGTTCATTCTAATGACTCCTTTACTATCAGAGTCCTTCTGAAATGTAAGTATACAAATACTAACCCTATATATGATTGCTCATAGAGTTGATAATGTGATATTTGAAGTACATGCAGAATTGTGTAATACACCTATTTGTTTAATGTTTTGTTGCATAAACTAGGTTTGAAAGTGTTTGCGTTGTATAGGGAAGCCAAACCCTCCTGGAGGTATCACTATCACAGAGAGACCAGATTCTTGTGAATTCTCATTAAATTGGACAGATTCTGACTACCTGCCAAAAGAAAATTGGCCCACGACTTATTATCGTATCTTTAGATATGACATGCATAGACAATGTATAGAGACTCCAAATTTGAGTATGCACACACACACTTATAGTAAATCAGTGGAAAATATTGGAATCTACTCTTGGAAGGTTGCAGTTCTTACAAAAAGTGTTGATGAGGTTAATCAAACTACCAGAGAGTTGTTTCAATCCGTTGGAAATCTGACTGAGACACAGGAATGTTTGAATGGTGAGTCATAGAATCTACCCCTGGTCAATGAGTTTACCTTTTAGTACTGTACGTATATACGTACATTCATCACTAATGGTTGACTGTACATTTGCACGACACATCAATAAGTACTGGGTGTTAGAAGATAAATCGAAAGTGAAATACTAATGGTTTGTTATCCTCCAGACAATACATTTACATATGTATATATATGTAGTAGGGAGGTGTAAGGAAAAGTGCCTGTGCAGCATCAGCTTCTTCACTTTGTCTTGATATATATGTACTCGGGTTTCACTGACTTCCTTTTTATATTTAGTAAAGGCAGATCTAAAAAAGAATATAAGCAACCCAGTCTGCAGCACAAGTGAATGCTGTGCTTATTGTACAGTGAATTGGTCTAAGCCTGAGAGTATGAAACATTTTATTGTCGACAAAAAAGATGTGTCGGTGGTATGCAATAATCAGACTGTGAGTGCTATATATGATATCATGTTGATGATTTGTTTTTGACTGTTTTTTTCTGTGTACTTAAGGTAATAAAGGACAGAGATATTGCAGACAATCCTTCTATTGGACTGCCTTGCAACAATGAGTGTTTTATAACTGCTGTTATTAAGGGGTTAAATATGACTAGTGGAAAGCATGTAATATATCACCCACCAAAGGTTGTATTTAGAACTCCACAGAATGGTGAGTACATAGTCATACGTACATATATAGTGCAAGCTACAATAATTTCATGTTATGTACGTATACAGCTCTTAGAAAACGAATTTTTAAAATATAAATTTTTAATTAAGCCTCCATTATCCCATAAATGGGGCCATGTATATGGCCCAGACCTCAATGTTTTTCAGTCAGTTTTGACCAGGCCTCAATTCAAGCCTTCCTCTATTTGACTCCATCTTCTCTTGCTATCTGTGCCTATCTCCATGGCAGCCACTTTCTTAGTCTTGTTCACAACGCACTTCATGACCTTTTATTTGAAGAAGACATCCTAGGACTTTGGCAGGGCAGGGAATAAACTGTTTACATCTCACCACTGATTCACACCCCAACCCAGTGTGTCAATTCAAGGTCCTAGACTCTATTTACGAATAGCCCACTGACCCCTGGCCTTTAAATGCAATCCGCCTTCTATATGGACTAATATAGTATTCTTCCCTACTTACATAAGTACTTTAATTGGAACCAACATAATTGTCAGTAAAATCCCTTTATGATGATGATGATGATTATGGTGTGATGTAAGAATAAGGATAAATCTATGTTAACATACATGTACGTACCTATCTACAGCTCCAGAGCACCCTCCAGAACTTTTAAATGTGACCAGACACTGTTCAGGAAAAGACATAGAAATAATAGTACAAGTACGTTTGTGAATTGTTATATGTATTATATGATATATCATGCTTAACTTTTTAGTATAGATCTATTTCAGTGATTTTTTCTTTTTCTTAGATTAATAGAACTAAATGTGATATTCCAACAAAGGTTGATTTGTTTTTTAATGGAAGTTCAATTAGTACCTCAAGCATTGAAGACAACTCGGGTGATATTATCTTAAAAACATTTAATTTGCCATTAGAATTTTGGGATGAACAGAATGTCACTGTAAGATTAGGAAACGATGTAGGATATTCAAAACACAGTAATGCATTGAAAATCCATGAAGCTACTGTTGGTAAGTTGTACCCTTGGGTAGTTTCATCCATCTTATTTTGATTAGGTATTAAGTAGAATTTACAGTTCATTTCTTGTGTGATATCACAAATAGCCAAATTACCATACATTTACATATACGTACGTATATGTAGATTTCTAGTAAAATCTCATTTGGTAATGGCTAAAATTCACAATTTATTAAGAAACCTTCTTTTTACTTTCACTGCATGTATTAAGTAATAGCTATCATTTTCATTCCCTGTATTTTGATGAGAGTGAATTACAGTAAGTTTTACAGTGTGCACTATATCTAACTCATACATATCTCATTTCAAGTGGAGCAAGATATAGTATGATTATACCTTCATATAGTTCATCAGGTATAGGACAAAAATGAATTTTGTTTAAAATGGGGTCTGCATCATCAGCTGTTGGTGGAATAAAAGCACTGATGTTGCAAGGATTGGACTATGTCCACCTTAATAAATCCATTCATGCAGATCTCGGGTTAACCCTTAAGGTAGTTATACATGGAGACAAGCCTTTTTGCTCCAAATGTATTCATCACCGTCCGCTTCATGTCCACTACAACTTCATTATGACTGTCAGTATTCATTTGCTCTGTCACCTTCTCAGCATATCACATATATGTATGGAATTTCTGTCTAAGGCGTTCATTAACAGGCCCATTTACTAACAAATCTATGGAGTGCAGCTTATCTGCTGGGGATGTGTTTGCATAATAAGATGTACATAAATTTCCCTATTTTGGGTATATGAATAACAATGCTGATTACATAGTCAAACAATACATACATAGGTTGTGGACAGCTTTCTCGAAAGTACTACCTGTTGTTATTGATTCCAGATCCTTTGGGGATTTTTATTCAATAATATATCCGTACATAAAAGTAGAGTTCTCTATTCATATATACGTATATCAAAATGAGTATGCAATGTAATTTGCATATCTTTTTGTTTTATTGTTTAATTTTCTTACATCTCTATGCATGCACATGTACGTATATTATATTGTAGGTGATGCTGAGAGGTGTTTGGCTCTGACGTGTGAACGTCTACGAAATACTGATTTGCAATGTACCTGGAACATATCAAATTCTTTGAAGAACAAACTAAATGCCTACATTACTATAAACTACACCTTGTATGACTGTAACATTCAGTCGAGTGAAAATTTTGATTGCAAAATTAAAACTGACAGCAATGGCAGTAAATACTTCAACTCTTCTGACTGCACCAGTTTCACTAAGAGCCAAAAAAACTGGTATTTCCCTCAATATAACCCAAACTCTGTCTGTCAAAGTCATTCCTACTGCTTGTTTTACAACCTGTCAATGAAAAGCAATCATGCTCTGGGTGTACTTAAGGTCAAGTCAGGTGAGATTGGTGATTTATGGTTCAAGGCTAACCAGATACGTGCCTTCCTATAGTGTATACGTAGGTCTGTATGAATGCATACAATAGTATTTGTTTTCATTAAGCCTTTAGTGTGATTTGCTCTATTCCTACAGATTGCAAAGATGCAAGCTGTGAGCAAACAGGTTAGTTTGCACAGATGTTTTTAATGGGACAAGTTAATGTTGATCAGCGTTGGCCAGCACCCTGGATGACTTGTCTTGACTGCTTATCATTATGTATATACATACATGTTATTACCAGTGATTTTCATTGATAAAAGTGTTCCTGGCTATTTAGTTTTCTGAAATTGGCTAAATACTTTCTGAATGGAATAATAGATTTATTTAGAAGTTAAACTGCTAGGACTCCTCAGAGCACTGAATTTAATGCTTTGGTATCTACTCTAAATGCATTCCTATTGGCCCTAATGCTACATAGACGTATGTATGTATGTATGTATGTAAGCATGTTATGTGTAGTCTATTTGGTTAGTTTTTACCATTTCTTTTTTCTTTAGTTGAGCAATGTACTCCTGAAGTTTCACCTAAACCAAGTATGTATGTACATATGTGTTTTATACCGTACGTATGTCCCTCTTTGTGAAGCTGATAATGCCACTTTCTAGGCAGGTCTGGGATTACTAAATTTCAATGACAAATTACTTTAATAGTGGTCAAAACAATCGTCAACTACAACAGCCTCTCTACATATGTAGGCAGCTCTTACTCTTATTTTGCTGCTGCTCTTCTAATCTGGCGACCAGTACTTTTGTATAAGTGTGATATCTTTTCTAAAATTCAAACACTTCATGGAAAGGAGCCTCCACCAACTACTCAACTTGTAATTTCCTGATGGCTTATAAACACATGTATTTATGTACTTCACACAGACACTGACTGTAAAGGGTTGCAAAGACAGGTTTCCTATTATGTCGATTATTAACAAATTGATGCATTTTCAAAAGCTGGTCACCCTGTGTATAACATCCACTTGGTCAGGTCCCAGTAGTGACCATCTTATACAGATTCCACTGTACTTGTAATATGTACATTGCTTAACCGACTTGTAATTGTTTTCATAACAGGTCAGGAAACAGCAGGAAATGAAACTTCTACAAATCCAAATATTCCTTGTGAGTGTAGTGTATTAATTAAATGGAACTTCTGTACCTCTGCTTTGAGGTAGCAGGATTTTAGTATTCTGGCAGGCAATCCCAAAATGGAGATCTTCATCAGATGTTGTCTTTCCTCACATTGACCTGAAGCTGACTAGAATGGCCTTGATATTACTATATACATTTTGCATGGAAATTGCAGTATTGACCTCTTAGAACTATGTGTATATGCTGACACTCTTCAAGTGTATTTAGCATTTACAAGTTAGACTATGATTGACTAATTTATCATATCTTTGCTTGTAATGTCATTACTGGGTGTAAATGAATTTGTGCTAAATTGACATAATTTTATGTGCTTTAAATGAATGGTGCAGTTAACTGAATATTAGATAAATGAAATGTGGCCAAAGATGTAAAATACTGTATTTAAGCAATAACCAACATGCATGTTTTCTTTCCGACCTCTAGGGAGTACCATTATAATCCCAATTGTTTTCGCAGTTTTGGTGCTTTTGGGTGTAATAATTGGAGTATTTGTCTGTTGCTGGTGAGTGTTCATTTTATGTCTGTTCTAACATTTGTGTTTTCAAGCTCATGCTTTATAGGGAAGTGTTTGAATTACTATTCATTCAATCTTCATTTGACATCCTCATTTTATGTAGTATCTTTAAAATGTATTCTAAAAAGATTGACAATTATCATGAAAGTCTTCGAACATTATCACAGGTATGTATCAGAATATGTACATATTATGATTAGCTTTTTTGTTTTATGCTGTTTACCCCGGGCCCTACATGAACTGATTGAGAGGTTATTGCCTGTACAAAGGCTATGATGATAAGTATATAATTGGCTTACTAACCTCCTGTGATTATTCATTTATTATGTTAGTCAACCACTTTCTCTAGCTCTTAATTACTTTATATTTACATACAAGCCTTTTTATGACAACTTGTAGGATTTGTCCTTACTCCCTTATCAGGGAGTACGGTAGTACTCCCTATGTAGGGATGACACGGTTTTTTTCGTTTTCCCCATACATTGGTATAGGAGCGAAATCCCAAAATAGGCCGAAAATCGACAAAACAAGGCTATGTATAGCTAAATATACAATATACATACTCTAAATAGACCTTAAAGGCAAGCGAATATGTCCCGCTGGCGAAATAATAAACTTTAAAAATTCCCATTTTCGTCTTCTTCATATTCTTCTTCTTCTTCTTATTCTTCTTCGTCAGCCATAACTTAAAAACTATATAAGCTTTTGGACTAATTGTTACACGAAACTACTGCAAATTTTCCGAGCTGTATTCTTTTGTAGAAGCGAGAGCGATAACGCTATTATTGAGCATGACGGTTTTCATGACCCTAGAGTCAAGGCCTCAATAAAGTCGCCATTTTAATGACGTCATAATCAGTCGAAGATTGCGAAACCAAAATGATTTTAATTATATGAATCTAATTCCTAGCCCATGCTCCATAAAAAGTACAAAAACTAGAAATATTAAAAATTTTCTACAAAAATAGTGAAGATGTAGGGATGGCATAAAAAGTAGAGAAACAAGAAAGGGATGTTACACAGTGAAGCATTAGCTATACATGAATCCTACAAGCAAGGGTGTTGTATGATTCATGCACAGCTAATGCTTCACTGTGTAACATCCCTTTCTTGTTTCTCTACTTTTTATGCCATCCCTACATCTTCACTATTTTTGTAGAAAATTTTTAATATTTTATACCTTAGGGTAGTGCTAGCGATTCTAACAGTCAGAGAATTCAGACTCAACAAAATGCAGAAATAGAAACCATATTACCAGATAGAGCTACAGAAATAGATCAGTGGAGAAAAAGCATCGGAAATGATTCTGACACTGACAGTAACAATGATGATGTTTTTGAAAATAACGAAACCTCATCGCTATTACAACCTTCAAAAAGACCTTCCACTGTAATAGGATCACTAAGAACACAATTCCAAGAGCCACAAAGTGATCACTTTGAGATGCTAGCAGTAAATCCACCGCAGAAAAATAATTCACAAGTGGGAGATAACATAGGCACTACCATATTATCAAACAATAGGAGCTATCCACCAGATCAAATGCATAATGAAAATACTGGTCGGCAATCTTTTCAAGTGATAGCTGATATTAATCCTAACCCAAATTCCAACACTGGTGAGTATTCTTCTTTAGAGTCAGGATCCACAAAGGAGGCATCTCAGAGAAGGCAACAAGTGTACTCTGATCAGGGAATGGCAGCGCTAGCCAGACCTCACCTAGGAGCCTTAAAGGTAAGCACTAAAGGTTGCATCACTATACTAACAATTGCATGCCCTTCATTGAACATATTCCTTTTCAATGCTGCAGTCTCCTAATTTTGAGCCCTCGGTTACGGATACATATCATCCATTCCCTCGGCACAACAGTGGTTACAGACCCATGCCAGTATCTACTGGTCATACTGCAAGTAGTTGGACACCGCATATATCCAGCCCATCACCTTTAAAGCCTGAGGTTCCTGCTGTACCTGTAATCCCTTCTCCGATGGATTCAATATGCCACAGAACAGAGATCATAAGAGATGCCAAAATTTCCACCATGTCACCCAATGAAATTAAGAATTCAAATCTTGAAACAGCCAATCATATGGAAGGAATAGCTCGTGAAATGGTAGCCCATAGGGAGGAAGAGAGTGAATCAAGCCACTCCGGTGATCCTACTTATAACCTCCCTCCTTCCCTGTTTAACCCACTGTATTCTTCAAACAATTCAGATAACCAAGAACAAAAGTGACTACAAACTATATTGCTTAGACAGAATGTACACTACATTCACATATGCATGGACATGTTTCCTTAAAATATGTGGGTACATGTGGCAATTTGCTCGAAAATATCGATAATCGTGTTATTGAATTGATCGTGTTCTTTAAAAATGGCGACTCTCAAGGAAACTCGGCAGGCTGCAGCTGCTCTTAAGCTAGAAGAATTTCTAGCTTGCGATCGTAATACTCAACAGAACTGTAAGAATGGTATCAAATTCTTACATGATCATTTCCATACCACACGAAAAGGTAAGTAGATATTTAGCTCATAAGGAGTATGTATATACAGTGCAAGCATCTATGGTGCAAGTTACAATTTACTTTATATTTATATTTATATGATATATATGATGAGGAAGCTCTAAATATAGATATATATAAAATAGCCTTTAATCATTTGTAGTCGCTATAAAATAATATTTTTAGAATCTACAAACCTACCTATAGTTTGATATGCTTAAAAGTGAACTTGCAAGTTTAGTTTCAAAATTAAATTCGGTACACCAGCTGAAGTTTAACAAGTATAATCAATTCTTGTAATTGAACTATAATATTAAGAATGCGAAATTAAATAATTGAACACTTTGACCTGTAGGTCCTCATTGGCAATAATTTAGAATATAACTAAATGTAGCACCTTACTCATATTTTGGGTGAAGGGTGAGGAATGAGCAAGTCCAAGTGCTTGGCATGGGGCATGGTTACACTGTAGTTTAGGAATACTGTACGTATGTGACATTGCAGCCTTCTTTTCGCAAGTAGCTACGTATGTAGATGTTAAAGTGACATTTTAATATATTTTAACCTTACAACCGGTCAACATTAGGATCCTGACTTAAGATATATCAGTGCAAAGGATCATTTTCCTTCTTCATCTTGAATTCTTTATTTGCTAGGGTCTCATCCAGTTTTTGTTTTGAAGGAAATTTGGACAGCAAATAGTGACGATGACCAAATTTGGGAGCAGATAGAGTTAACCAATGAACCTTTCTTAAAATTTCTAAAGACTCAATCAAAAAGATTTGCAGAATGGAATGAGTCATTACAAATGGCAGATCCTAGTGATGACACTGCTAGTGAATATTCTAATGGTACATAGTATATATGCACAGACCAATGAATAGGCCTATGATCATACGTAGGTACTGCACATCATAGATTAATGCGAAACCTGTTATGTCGTGTTGATAGCCTTTTCAAGTAGTGCAAAAATGTAATGTAAATAATAGTTGCAGGAATAGGATGTAAAAAGATTGTGTTGTTATGCATGGTTATATATTCCCTTCCTTAACTGTATTTCGAGTTTAGAAACTCATGCCCCCGTACTCGAACTACTTGGCTGCATCGTTGGGCTTTAATATATATATTCTTAATCTTAACAATTGAGGATGCTTAAGTGTCCTGAACATTATAAATAACGATGGGAAAGCTTCGTTAACTAAAGCTTCCTGAACGCTGCCATTTGCAAAAGGATGTATCGACGTATAAATTAAGTGTTACATCCGTATATCAGTCTATATCTTTCCGTAACATGAAGCCATACAATGTACACAGCAAATGAGGGAAACAATATAAGGGGCTGCCACAGAAGTACCTTCCATTACTTTATAACATATGTTGGAACACTTAAGACTTTATTGTAGACTTTCCTTGATCATGCAAATAGCTGTAGATTCTCCGGTTGAAGAGACTGAAGGCAGGTTTCCTAGCAGTACAGCCAATGACACCCGAATAGTAGACTCAAAGAGCTCCAATATGGAGAAACAGAAGGGTGCTGCTACCTTTGGTGGCTTGAATGATGCCTTTTTTGATTTGCACGAAATGGAAACCTATTTAGGTAAGTACAAGAGGTAGTTGCAGTGGCTGTTAATTAGAAATAGATAGCCTCCTTGTAGGATATAGTAGTAATAGGTTATATTACTGCATGTCATCTATATTTCATTTATTTAAGACCACATTTATCAAAAATGTATGTAGTAATGGCTTTCATGTGTTAACTAATGTGTTTGTGTTTGCGGGGATTAGATCAAGAGGATTACAAGGCAGCCCAGGGTGATGCTGCAGATGACAGTGATGATGTGGATTATTTTAGGGATGTAAGTGATGGCAAGGACACTCTGAAGTATGAGGATTTCTTTGATTCGCCAAGAAGGGAGGAGTGCATTGATTCAGAGAGCGATGACAATGGTGAAGAGTTATTTAGCTCTGAAATTGAGGATGAATGCAACAAACGATTAACTTCAGAAAGTGAGAAGGACAATAGTGTAGATGAGGATACTCCAAATGTCCACCTATCTACGCATGAGAAGAAGTTGAAAAAGGTGATTTGGTGCAATCAGATTATTAGGAAAGATAGGATAGTGGGTTTCTTTATTGACTAACTGTTTGATCCTGAAGACCAGCCATATATAGCTTATAAGAGTCACAACATCAAAATTGATTATACATCAAGGTTTTACTATATATAATAGATCCTTAGCCTCATCCCTTTAAAGGAAATAGGCCTTGGACTAAGTGTTAAGGAACCAACATTGAGTGAGATATGATACATATACTATATTGTCATGAAGGCCAATGATCTGCTATACATGTACTGTAGCTGGATGCACGAATCAAGGATATGGAATCTGATAATATATCCAGTAAGTCGTGGCAGTTGATAGGTGAAGTTACTGAAAAGCAGAGACCAAAAAATGCACTCCTGGAGGAACACTTGGAGTTTGATCATATGTCTAGAACAGGTAAAAGTCACACCATTACTCATAAAGTAGACATTGTAATTCCTTTACAGTTATTAGGTACACATAGTCTCTCTGCCTTTGTGTGTGTTAGTTTACATAATATGGCTGAGTAATGTACATTAAGAACTTCATTTGTTGTGCTTTGACTTGATGTAAATTAGTACACTAAATTGAAGTGGTTATTCCTGATTTACAGCTCATATTGTCACTGAAGAAAACACCAAATCATTAGAAGCAATCATTAAAGAAAGAATCAACTCTGAGGTTATTCAGTGTTTGGTATATGTTAGTTTAATTAGTTATATGGGCGAGTTTATGCTTTTAACATTTCTCTCAACTATAGCTATGGGATGATGTGGAAAGAAAGGTTAAACCAAAGGACAAACCATACAACTATGAGGTAACGAAACCCCTTTCTCTAGATAAGAGTTCAAAGAGTTTAGCTGAAGTTTATGAAGAAGACTATTTAAAAAGTTCTGAGAAGCAAAATGGACAGGAAGGCACTACCGAAGGTTTGTTGGTAAAGTTAAATAAAGCCTTTCCAAAAATGAAGTTTTAAGTATATAGAGATGGCATGCCAGTCTGGAAAATGTAGCAAAAAAGATGTTATCTGATACATGAAAAGGTAGGTATATATTTGAGCATCAGCAATTCATTGCTGAAGAAGACCTATGGATTGAAACATTCAAATCTCTGTTTCTCAAATATTGTTGCTGATGCTCAAATACATACTGTACATACCTTTGCATTATGAAAGCAACAAATACCCCTTAAGCTAAACATATACACAGGTATAGAAGTGGTAATTTGACAACAGCTTAAGATCATGTCTATGCTTTAGTCTGTTATCCCTACTTCATGCAGCTTGCAGCTGTTTCTATAACCATGCGCAGGGATCAGTTTACATAGTCAAAATTTTCTCTTTTCTGTATTATTACACAGCAATTTGTTTTCCTCCAAGGGGTGTGTCTTTTTATAGAGTCCGTGAATAGTTTGGGAACTCCTGAATTGTCTGTAATTGGGAGGTCACTAATGACATATAGAATACATGGTAAAAATATATAGTATTTATTTGTTATTAGTAGACACAGTTTCTGTTATTGTTCACATTACGTTACATATACGTACATGGTACTCAAAACTACAAACATGCAGATAAACGCTATGCAGAAATTAAAGGTCTGATGGAGAAACTATTCCAAAAGCTGGATTCTTTAACAAGCTATGAGTTTACTCCTAAAATAGTAAGTCACTAAACGGTACTTAAAATTATAGTTTGATACAACAATATTCCAATACTATAAGTCAGCATGGTATGTACACACATGAGTTTCCTGTATCTTATTTGGGTTGTTAACTATGATTCTATGTTAACGTTTAGGCAAAAGAAGATGTCAAAATTGTTACAAATCTGCCTGCCCTCTCTATTGAAGAGGCTGTTCCTGTGACTTCAAATGACCGTGACACATTAGCACCAGAGGAAATTCAGCCCAAAGGGGTCCCATATAATATTGGTTCGGGTGAAAGGACATCTATGGACAAGAAGAGACAAAGAAGGAAGTGGAAAAAGAAGTCACATTTAATGGCTTTGAAAAGACAAGATAAAGAAAAAAGAGTACTAAATGAGAAAAAAGGAAAAAAATCATCAAACTCCTCAAAGATTCTTGCTTTGAAATCTTTGGCTAAATCTAAAAATGTGACTGTTAAAAAGGGAAGTGACAGCGTGGTTAGAACCTCTACTCAAATGTTTAGTAAGATTCAAGAAAATATGTCAAGAAAAGCTGAAAGGGTTTTGAAAGATAAGGACACCAAAAAAACTCATAAACTAAAATTATGATACTACATATAATTATTGTACATGCATGCACGATATATATTCATATAATTATATTCTTTCATAGTGATTTAGACCTTGGCTGTATTGAACGTTCCAGAGTTGAAATACAACTTTTAGTAAACTGTTCTACAACACTTTTTAATAAGATAATAATTATATAAAAAGAAAAAAAGGATACAGGTCTGACGGTTTTGACCAGGCTGGATGACATCCCTGTTCATAGGCGCTGTCCCACTACTACCAAGTATGGAGCCTTTTGCCTGCTCCGTTTCCGTCCTGGGCCATTACGACTCTCATTATCAACCTGGACCTCCAGGACTCCTCTAGGAAGTCCATGTTGCCACCTGGCTTAGTGCGGACGCCCACTCAACACAGGAAATGCCATCCAGTGATCCCGATCTCACGCCATCCCATAATCCAGCCTCAGAGGTCGCTCCGATTACAGGTGCACGCCACTACACCCAGCTGTGTGAAAGGCTCATTTTGTCACATTTATACGTTACGTATGAAAGTGAACAACGATGTCTAATCGAACGCCCAAAGATGTTCAAACTGTAAAAGGAACCAATCCACAGTTTTTAGTAGAGAAGATCATTCGATTAAGAATATACGAGAGCAAATATTGGAAAGAAGATTGTTTTGGCCTTACGGGTAAGACCAAGCATTCATATTTCTTTAACAACTACAGTGTTTCATTTAAAGTGAGGCTTTTGTTATAGTGTCATTTCTTAGTAAGGAGTCGTTTATCTATGGTTTTATAATCCCTCGCTGTGTATGACTTATGCGCACCTGTACGTACATATGTCTGAAACACCTTATTATTTCCAGTGGTATCTATACTTTTTGATCTCGGGCACGTACGTACGTTCAAGTGAAACTGGTAGTGCTATGCTATTCTGGTAAAGTTTATAGTAGTCATTTCTAAGACATATATATATCTAACTACTCAATGGCTGTACACAATGTCACTGAAGGGGAAGCTGTGTATTTTACCTGCAGTATGTATTCTTTTTCCGCAGCTGAACTTTTGGTTGATAAAGCAATGGCTTTAGATCACATAGGCGGCGTGTTTGGTGGAAATATTAAGCCAACTCCTTTTTTATGTTTGCTGCTGAAGATGCTTCAAATTCAACCCCACAAGGATATTGTGATAGAATTCATTAAGAATCCTGAATACAAGTATATCACTTCTGTATATTGTCTCTATGTGTAAGCGTGTAATTTTGTTGGTTCCAAAGGAACCAGATGAAACTCTGTACTCACTTAAGCCACTGTATTAATTTAAGGCAATGAGATTCCACTAATACATAATCTAACACCAACCTCTACATCTACGTGAGAGTAAAAGTCCTATAGGGAACTAAGCCTAGTGAAGGCTTTGGATGACGATCCTTCTTTTCTTTTTCTCCACTTGTTTATAATTATACCTCTAACAGTTGTCATTTGTAGTGCCCTTAAATGGTGGCAAGGTACTAATGGATAACTGCTTCACAAGTATAATTACCCCTTTATCTAGATTGTACCACAAATATCAAAATTTGGACTACTTTCAGTAATTTCTGTGCTAGTGCTGCACCTGAAATGTGTTATATTTACTTGTGAAGTATATACATGTGCTGCTAAAACTGAGACTTTGAGAAATTTTATTTATCCTCAATCTTCACCTTAGGCAAGTTTATCTCAATTGAGTCCTGCTGTTCCTTTCCCAATGTAGATATATTCGTATTTTGGGAGCATTCTATTTACGGTTAATTGGTACATCAGTAGAGTGCTACAATTACCTTGAGCCATTGTATAATGATTACAGAAAATTAAAGTTTAAAACAAGAAATGGTGGTAAGTTTAAAGATGTGTGAACGTCACACTTATTGACTATGTTTGTGTGACGTGTATGTCTGAATTGTTATTATTAAATTGCATCTACGTATTTCTTCAGTGTATCAGGTAATTCATATTGATGAGCTGGTCGATGAACTGCTTCATTCTGAAAGAAGTTGTGACATTATTCTTCCTCGAATACAGGTTAACTCTTCACCTAGCTTAGAATTAGATCAAAGCCATCTCGCTTATTTTACAGTTTGTAAAAAGAGTCAAATAAGAAATGAATCATGTGATACAACAGGCTTCATTTACATAAAATACCCTATAGCATATTCAGTGTGTTAACCTATTGTCTAGCAAGACAACTGAGTTAGGTTGAAGAACTGAGTGACCTATATGTATGTATCACTGTTTCTTTAAATAAAATTTGGAGTAATTAGCTGAATTCTCTTATCTTAATTTTATTTTCTGCTAAGAATATTATACTACATATATGCTTAACTCTCTGTAGAAGAGGTATGTATTGGAGCAGACAGAAGAATTGGAGCCACGTGTATGTTTCATAGAATGCTTCTTTTGTAAACATTTACTGTGCTTATATGTGACAAGCAAATGTTATTGTTACACATAAATGAATATTTAGTGAATGCACATACGTAGTACATACGTGTGTGCACCTATTGTAAACGTACTGTATGTAGGTGAGTGCTCTAGATGAAGATCTGTCAGAGGTGGAGGAAGAAGTAGACTCTGAATCTGAATCTGAAGTTGATGTTAGTGTTAATGCAGCATAAATGTGTATGTATAAGCTGATCAGTTGTTTATACTTTTCATCCCGAAAATACTTAATTTAATTATTTTTACATTAAGTATTGTATATATATTTGTGTATAGGTATCTGTGTACCTGTACATATGTTAATGATTATACCTACTATATATTGGCATGTGTAGTAGTGTCAAACATGTTAATGGACACTAAAACCCCCAGAATTTGTTGCAATTTAAATAAATGAATGTCAAATTTTAGCTGGTGTTAAATATTAGTAAGGTGCAGTAAACTTGTAAGATGTGTTGATATTTTACAATGAGGTTTTGATGTAAACTTTCAGGATTATTATTCTGGGAATATGAGCAGAAGAAGGACTCACAGGTGTGTCAAGATAGATGTGTGTATGTTTGTATAATTTAGTTTATGAAATGACCAACCTTCACTTTTAGACGCAGTAGGTCTCGTTCTGGGGAGAGATGGTCACCAAGGAGGAGAAGAAGGTTGGTAAATATGCATGCTTTATGTGTCGAAATTAGCATTTAAAAACACCTCTTAATATTTTTGAATGTAGTAGAAGCATTTCTAATTCACCAAGAGCTCATCATAGTCCATCTCCAAATGAGCGAAGGCATAGAAGTAGTCGCAGAAAGCGATCTAGGTCTCGCTCTAGGGATAGGGGAAGGCATCACAGAAGAACTAGGGCTAGATCTAGGTCAAGGTCTAGGTCTAGGTCTGGAAGCAGGAGAAGGTCAAGATCTTTATCTAGAGATAGACACAGAAGGAGAGAAAGGGGACATTTGAGGTAATGAGTCTTACCAGATTTCAATACTTCCTTCTGGTGTTAGGTTTACATCATATTAATTGTCATATTGTCCTCTTTGTAAGGTCACCATCACCTGAAAGGAAGAAATCTCACAAGAAAACTAGCTCACATAAGAGCCACAGTTCTAACAGGAAGGGGGAAGGAAAGCTGAGTAAGGAAGAGCAAGAAATAAAAGAAGCAAATGAACTAAGGGAGAAACTAGGAATGGCACCACTCCGTGTTTAAACTGTGCAACAATCTATGTGGACAGTAAACATCTTAGTTTTAACTTTAAACAGTATAGGACAACCTACTCAATAGGAGAGACCTACATTAATTAAATTGTTTTCAATGAATCATGCATATATGTACTATTACAGCCACTTTCAGTGTTCTTAACTGCATAGTTATATACGTACAGTAATCTTGCATGTACAGATCCATGATGTGTCATATGTGCCAAATATTGCAGCAAGCAATATAATTTAGACTTTTTTGAGTCTAGTATTCATGCACTTACAGTCAAACCCTAGCTGTTAAGATGAAATGGCTGGGACCATTAAAAAATCATTATGTGTAATTGGCATAGCTGGTTAATGATGCTCAGCAAAAACCTACTACAGTTCTTCGATTAGCTTTCATCTGTAAAATATCACATATGCATTTTCTCAAATCATTTTCTAGAACGTTAACACAAAGACACACTGTTTGCTCCTTAAATGAGTCCTTATTTTAAATTTGTATTTTTGATAATAGCTGATACGATACATAAGTGTTTTTTATCCTTAACTTCATTTATCGCTAATTAGTTCTTTTTCTTTTCTGTACATGTGTATATATATTTCTCATATTTCCTGTGTAATGCTAATGAAAATAAGCCTTTTATGGCTAATATAATGGGTCTGCCCACTAAATACAAATTAAATACATATTACAATTTCAACATGCAGTCATGGTATACGTATATTATATAATATGTATTCAAAATAGGCTACATTTATGAAGTTGAGTTCATGTATATATATGCATTCAAAAAAGTTATCAAGTGTACGTATCTATATAGCTACTTACAAGGCTGTTTCTATATGGTAAGATCAATATCTCTATCACCATCTTCACTCTCCTTTAATATTTCTGTAATTTTCTTTCTCCCAAAATATCCGAGCAACCCAATGAAAGCAGATGATATCAGGTATTGAACCAATTTAGTACTATCTACCAGTGGAGAAAGGTCCTTGTAATGCTTCAGTAAGAGAAGGAGGCTACTGGCTAAACCATAATAACTTAATACCACAGCAATACAGAGTAGAATTTTGATAAGATTCTTACAATAGCAGCAGTTTTTTGGGTGTCGGATCATTAGGTAAAGCTCATGAAAAACAATAACAGAGAAAAATACAAGTATTAGAAAGCCCATAGAATCGATGACATAAGCAAGAGGATCGGCAAAGAAACGCACTAAACTGTGTACCATTGTTACAGCAAATATCTGAATACTGTAAATTGGGCCTGCCCATCCAAAAGCTGATAGATGACGAGAGATCAAATCACTACATTTATGATTACTTCCACACGTGTAGCTAAATCTTCTCAGCCTTGTTGCAGTGTTAATGGCCACTGTACCATATATAAATGGATATTCACATAAACATATGATCACCATTACTACTAATAATATTAGTCCAAGTACAGACTCAGGGAGGAAGTACTCTGGATAATATTCGTCATGTGTACTTAGAAGATGAATTGTATTCATAGTGCCACCTATATATACTACAATAAAGACTAATGTGACTATCCATCCCATCGTCTTGAATTGTGTAAACACTTTTGAGTTATTTTTAGTAATTAAAGCAATTACCACCATCTTTTTCCCCCATTTATTAAATGCTTTCATTGTCAGAATACTGCTAGCAATTATTATACCAAGAATTAAAGCTCGAAGTTTTATAATATCATTCCATCTAGAATTTGACTTAGAAGATATGGCAGCATTTAGCTGATATGGATGTCCTTCATGCCATGTTGGCTGGTAAGGTATAATTATTCCTTCACAACCTGGTGCCTATATTATAAAGAAAAGCAATAACTATATGCATGCAATTGAATAGTATGTATGAAACATACGTATATGCAACATTAATTCAGTAATTATAATATAGAGGCTCACATTTTCTGTAAGGGTTATCAGCGTTTCATAATTTTGTGAAGGAATGCTAACACAGATACTTTGGGGATAAGTTTCCAAGAAATAGCTTTGTCGCAGAAAACCATATGCTCTTAGGTCTATTGGAGATATTAACAAGTAGTAGAACTTGCTAAACCAAACAAAGATATAGCATCCTTCACTGTTCCACTGACAGCAGGTTTTATCTGTTGATTGTATGGTCTTATTAATCACCTTAAAGTGGAAAATCTTGATTGCTCCGGATCCTTTAAACATTTCATCTTTGTTGAGAGGTTTTCCAAAGTAGTCATGAGGATATTCACTTGTGTTTTTAAAAATTGTCATCAAGTTTTCTCTACATTTCTGTTTACTGTTCTCCTCAGCTCCTGTTATCACACTCGACCAAACCAACAGAAAAAACAGAAAGCAATTATTTAGGAAGCTCATCCAGCCTGAAGTAACTAGCATATTTTACTTGCTTAAGCCTCAGATATTTTCTTTATATGTGTGTATATATATAATTAGTGTACATATGCATGCACTTATATATGTACTTTGTAATTGTGTATATATACGTACATGGAAAATATTATGGAATTATAAAAGGGAATGCTGAACTTGAAAATTTGGGTATTTACATATTAGGTATACATATACGTATATTTTCATATATGTAATGACTGTAGTTAAATTTAGTAACTGTTGTCATGTGTGATGTAATAATAATATAATTAGAAGTTAAGATGGCGACAACACGTGTTGGGAAGCGCTCTCCATTCTAGTGAACTAGACGTTTTGTACCAGATTCAGCTTCAACTCGTCTTTCATTGCACCTATTGTTACCTGACACACCACACGGTGTTTACAATTGGCGACCCTGGCAGGATAGGTAATTTGGATGTCACAGCGAGAACTGAAGGTCTTGCTAAGAGCAACAGAAAGTCGGGAACTTACCACGGAAGGACTGCGTTCAGGGACAACGAGAACAACGACATTAGCGATGGATTCGGACTCGAGTGAACTGGAGAAGACCAAGGAACGGTTAGCGGAAGCGTTGGCAGAGCTAGCGACCCGCAATGCAGAGCTGGAGCGTGCGAAGGTCGGTCGGGAATCGGCGGAGGAAGAAGCACGAACGGCTAATGAGCAGGTAAGTCGACTTGAAGCTGACTTACGTAGGTCTACTCTCGAGGCTGAGGTTGTTAAATTGAGGGAGGTGGAAGCACTTAGGAAGGATTTCGATGTTGAGAGGAGGTTTTTGAGGGAAGACCGTGAAAGAGAGGCAGCTAGCCTCAAGGAGAGGATCACAACTCTCACCAAGAAGAACCAGGCTCTTAAGCAGCGTGCAGATAGTTTACCAGAACAAGAAGCAGAGGAAAGGCCACCTCCCGAGTCTTCTGTTGATCTCATCAGGGAGGAGACGGTGTCTACTAAGGAAATACAGGATACTATAGCCAGCGAGGATAGCAACCAGAGTACTACGGATAGTACAGAGTCCGAAGGTAGAGTAGCAGCTGCCAGTACTGTGCCTAATTTAGGAACATCAGCAAGCGTGATGGACATTGTTGCACAACTTCTGGAAGCTCAGAGGACGATGATGACTGCCCAGGTGCAGGCCCTCGCCACCCAGACCGTGCCGCCCCTACGAGTGTTTACTGGGGAAAACATCAATTCGGATGATGATGGCTTTGAACGGTGGTTGGAGCAGTTCGAGGAGCGAGCCAGACTGGCTAAGTGGACCACAGAACAGCAGTTGTTTCAGTTGAAAGCACATCTTGGGGAAACTGCGGAGCATGTAGTGAGGATGTTATCCACAGAGGAGAAGAGTAGTTACGATTCAGTGGTGAAGGTTCTTAGGAGACGATTTCGCTCATTAGACATTGAAGAGTTACGTGGGTTGGAATTCCATCAACTGATGCAAGACAAGCAGTCAGTGGAAGGACTGGGTGTAACTTTGCAGAAGTTGGCACGGAAGGCATTTCCTGAGAGTGGGGAGCGAGAGTTCGACCGACTGCTCAAGGGTAGGTTTTACCAGGCCCTCCTTCCAAAATGGCAACGCAAGCTGGGTGCACCCAGAGCATCAGAAACATTCGAAGAACTCTATGCTCGTGCAAGGACACTGGAGCGCCACGACCAGCAGCTGAATGCGGCAAGGGGAGAAATGAAGCCTCCTCGTAATCCAAGTCACAAGGCTCCCACAGGGGAAGGCCAAGTCCCAGAGAAAGCCCCTGGATCACTTGATAGGAGTAAAGGTCAGGCTAGTACAGGAAGCCAGAAGCAGAGGAACCTACAGTGTTACCATTGTGGTCAGCTTGGACATTTTGAAAGTAACTGTCCAAAGTTGCCTCGAGAGGCCCCGGGGAAATCAGGTCAGGTGTCGGCAGTCATGATAGCAAGTAATAAACCTGCAAGTTAGCTCTCAACAGAGGAGTTGGAGGAGCTGCTGGCCCGACGGCAGGCTGAGGAGGAGCAACACAGTCTTGGTGTGGGCAGGATTGGTGTTGTGACCTCAGAGGTGTCAGGTGTGAAAGGACCAGTTATGCAGGTGAGGGTGTCAATTGAAGGCTTTCCGGTGGAGGCTGTGGTGGACACAGGAGCTCAATGCACAGTAATCTCCAGGAGCCTGCTCCGTCAGATCGCTCAGCACATGCACTCCCAGGGTCGGAGTATTCCTCAACTGAGGCCCCCAAGCATGAAGCTTTATGGAAGAGGAGGCAAGAACTGTGATGAGTTGCTGATCACAGCAGAAGTACTCTTCCAGTTCTCATTAGATAGTTGCAGTACGGAGGGTGTGGCATTTGTGCATCCTGAGAGTGAGATTCCCTGTCTCCTTGGCATGAATGTACTGCCCCATCTTGGGATTAGGATTTTGCATTCCAATGGAGAGGCAGCCAGAATTGACCAGTGCCCTGAGTCTCTCTCTGGAGCAAGGGTGTGTTTACTTGCCACTAAACGGATCCAAGGTAGGAAGTCGGGGTTGCTGGAAGTGAAGCTCGAGAGCCCAGTGGACTCTGAGTGCCTTATTTTTCAGCCTGACCATGCATTCCTCCAAAAGTTGGGTCTAAAGACGCCAGATGCCCTCTTTAAGCAACAGCCAGAGGGAACTCTACTGATTCCTGTGGAGAATCAGGACGGCGTGTCAACTAGATTGGAAGCTGGAGCCTGTATTGGGATTGCCAGTGCTTTGACTGACTTCGAGCTTGAGTCAGAAGCAGTAGAGTCACCAGTGCAGTGGATTTTGGGTTTGTTAACTCAACTAACGTGGTTAACTCAGAGAGAGTGGAAGCTGTGTATGCTGCTCTGGGGTTAGAGAAGGGTGAGTTAACCGATGCACAGTTTGGACAACTGAAACAGTGGGTGAAGGATAACGTGGATGTGTTTGCTTTGGAGAATGGTGAGCTGGGCCACACCAGCGTCATCCAGCATCATGTGGACACGGGAGATCACGTCCCCATCAGGGAACCGGCCAGACGAGTGCCGTTCATACACCGTAAGGTAATTGCTTCTATGGTGGAGGAGATGGAACAACAGGGTGTGGTCCGCCCATCTGTTAGCCCATGGGCAAGCCCTGTTGTCTTGGTACCTAAAAAGGACGGCACAAAACGATTTTGTGTGGATTATCGCCGCTTAAATGGCATCACGAGGAAGGACGTGTACCCCCTTCCAAGGATCGATGACATCATGGACACCTTGGGAGGTAGCCGGTATTTTAACTCACTTGACTTGGCGAGTGGGTACTGGCAGGTGGAGCTGGATGCCGAGTCTGCCCCAAAGTCTGCTTTTGCAACGCACTGTGGCTTATACGAGTTTGCTCGCATGCCCTTTGGTATGTGCAATGCACCTGTGACCTTCCAGCGCCTAATGGAGGTTGTGCTCTCTGGGCTGCTGTGGAAAGAGTGCTTTGCGTATCTCGATGACGTGTTAGTGTGTTCACGTTCCTTCCAGGAGCATTTAAGTCATTTGCAGAAAGTCCTGTTACGGATTCGCACCGCTGGATTACGTCTCAAGGCAAAGAAGTGCAAGTTCTTGAAGCCAGAGGTGTCCTATCTGGGCCACTTGGTGGGAAAGGAAGGAATTCGGCCTGATCCTGAGAAGACTAACAAAATGAAGGACTACCCTGTCCCTACTAATGTGGGTGAAGTTCGCCAGTTTCTTGGTTTAGCCGGGTACTATCGAAGGTTTGTAGCCTCATTTTCCCAAGTGGCCTCACCCCTACATGCTTTGTTGAAAAAAGATGCTGTTTTTTTATGGTCCAAGGAATGCCAGCGAGCCTTCAACCATTTGAAGCAGCTGCTCATTACTGCACCAGTGTTGGCCTACCCCCAGTTCGACCTAGGAGTCCCATTCCTATTGGAAACAGACGCTAGTTTGAAAGGGTTAGGTGCAGTCCTTGCCCAGGAGCAAGATGACGGCCGTGTTCACCCAATAGCATTTGCTTCGCGCTCCTTGTCAGCATCAGAAACCAACTACAGCATAACAGAGTTAGAGACGCTTGCTTTGGTTTGGGTAGTGAAGCTTTTCCGTCCTTATCTCTTAGGACATCGTTGTGAAGTCATTACCGACCATGCTGCTTGCACATCCTTGCTAAATAGTAAGCACCCCTCTGCGAAGTTGGCTAGTGGGCCATGGCCATCCAGGAACTGGACCTAAAGATAACTCATCGTTCTGGGAGGAGTAACCTGGTAGCAGATGCTCTTTCTAGGAATCCCATAGCAGTCGCAACTGTGTTGCAAATTGAGGCTGTAGCTTCAGAGCCTTTGGTATTTGTTCCTGAAAGTGACATTGCTAAGTTACAGAGAAGTGATGATGATTTGGTTGCCCTCTTTCGCTATTTAGAAGATGGGAACCTACCCGAAGATTCCAAACTGGCTCGGAGATTGGTCCTGGAGAAGTCCAACTTTCAAGTTTTGGATGGAGTGTTATACTACGAGAATCCTGCATTACCAGATTGCCTCAGAATAGTGGTTCCACAGTGCTTAAGATGGACACTTTTGAAGGAGAACCATGATGGTAAGTTCTCTGGACACTTTGCCGAGCGGAAGCTGTACTCGACCCTTCGTGTGAGGTATTGGTGGTCTGGTATGAGGTCAGATGTACGCCAGTATTGCCGCAGTTGTCTTGTGTGTGCATCAAGGAAGGGTCCAGGTAGGAAGACACGTCCTAAATTACAGCCGATTCCTGTTGGTGGCCCATTCCATACTGTTGGGGTTGATGTGCTTCAACTCCCCTGTACAGATCAAGGGAATCGATACGCACTTGTTTTCATGGACTATCTGACTAAATGGCCTGAAGTCTTTGCAATACCTGATCAAAAAGCTGAGACTATTGCTAAGATCTTAGTAGAAGACATTGTGGCTAGGCATGGGGTTCCGGAGCGATTGCTTTCGGATCGAGGAGCCAACTTTCTCTCTTCGTTAGTTTGCGAGACTTGCAAATTGCTGGGTATTTCTAAGATCAACACATCAGGCTATCATCCTCAATGTGATGGCTTGGTGGAGAAGTTTAACAGCACGTTGTTGGACATGTTGGCGAAATGTGTTGGGAGATATGGTCAGGATTGGGATAGCCATTTGCCATACATTCTCTTTGCCTATCGAGTTGCTTTACAGGATTCCACACAGGCATCCCCATTTTACCTATTATATGGTCGGCATCCGCAGCTGCCTACAGAAACAGCTTTAGGTCAGCCTAGAATTCCGCGTGCGATTGACTCACCTGATTATGTCTCGGAACTGGTGGCTAACCTTTCGGAGGCCTGGGAGTTAGCCCACAGGAACATCAAGAAGGCTCAACAGAAACAGAAGAGCCAGTATGATAAGAAGAGCACAGACCCTGCCTTCAAGGTCGGCGACCGTGTGATGGTGTACCATCCTAATCAGTTACAGGGCAAGGCCTGGAAGTTTGTTCGACCCTATTTTGGACCGTATCAGATAATATCACTCACGCCAACCAACGCAGAAGTCCAGCTGGTGGGCAAGCCAGAGCATCCACCCATATTTATTTCTTTAGATCGTGTGCGGCCTTGTTATGAGGAGATGTCCAACAGTTTGTGGATCGGTCATGGACGTGTTCCTCAACCCACTAAGACAGGCAGCAAAAGGCGTTCTAGCAGGACTTCTACTGATTTACCGGATGGCCCTGCTACTTCTTACAGTGGCCCTGTCACCAGGTCTCGGGCTAAAGTCTGAAGAGGCAGGAGAACTACTATTTATTTGAGTGTGCATGTGTATGTGAGATTCTAATTCTTTTCATATAGGTAGTCGCAGAATAAGTAAAGTCTTAAGACCCTTAAGGGGGGGGAAGTGTAATGACTGTAGTTAAATTTAGTAACTGTTGTCATGTGTGATGTAATAATAATATAATTAGAAGTTAAGATAACGACAACACGTGTTGGGAAGCGCTCTCCATTCTAGTGAACTAGACGTTTTGTACCAGATTCAGCTTCAACTCGTCTTTCATTGCACCTATTGTTACCTGACACACCACACGGTGTTTACATATATATCCATAACATGCAGCCAAAACACTATACATGTATATATAAGTTATTTCTATTTCAAGAATAAATCCACCCTTTGCATATGGAAAATGACAGAAAAACAGCTTCTGAAGTAAAACAAGGACAAAAGCCAAAAGAACAGCTACAGCTTCAGCCTCAGTCCTTCTCCCTCCATTATCTTTGAAAAAGGCACACTAAAGAATCAAACAAATATAGGTATGTACCAGGATTCATGAAGCAAATATAGGTACATGAAAAGAGACTCACAGAGGAAACTCAATGATTATAAAATGGCCACAAGCTTAAAACACATGTATCATGACAAATACTGGCTCAGTGTATAGCCACAAGCTTAAAACACATGTATCATGACAAATACTGGCTCAGTGTATAGCCACAAGCTTAAAACACATGTATCATGACAAATACTGGCTCAGTGTATAGTTAGGGGTTAGTGTTATATTACAAAGTTTCTGCTTTAGTGAAAATTATTCTTCATCAGTTCTTTTTTATCAGAGATAAGTAGGAATGGCCGAAAAAAGATGGCCGCCCTATCTAATGTATTACCAATTAACACCTCATAAATCGCCAGCGAAGCGATTTTCAGTTATATTCGGTTATTAATTTGCAGCCATTCATGCACGCTTTTCTAAATGCCAAAACATCTTTCGACGCTCTACAGCATTCAAAAAGCGGTTAACCAGGAATAGACCCATTCCCGAAATTCATTTTTTCTTCTTTTGTCAAATGGACTAGCGCTAATATGCTATTATGAAAAGCGAAAATTGTGGTCTTCTCGGCCGCCATTTTTAGATAAAAGATCATGGTTTTTGGCACATTTCTCTTGGCTGAGACGTTATTTCAAGATTTTCGCCAAGAAAATTTTCAAATCAATTTAAAACAAGTAATATTAAGAAGAAAAGAGGGGGAATACAAGTAAATAAAAAACATTTACAAAAATGATGTTAGAAGTAGGAATGGCAGTGTTCACTAATACATATATACAGAAGTTGCATATATACTGAAATTTAAGTAACTTAACCATACACTTCTGTGTTTGGGCGCACCATTCCTACTTCAGGTTAGTGTACCCAAACATTTGCAAAAACGATGTATTGACGTATAAATTAAGTGTTACAATAGTTGCGTATGAACTCGTATTATATATATACCCTAAACTTTATGATACTATGCCCATTCTGTTGCTAGGTCCTTTCCTGGAGCCATATGAATTATTTATATTATATCATATTAGATTACTTTAGTATATTGTAACTTGTACTGTATATATATATATCCGTAACATGAAGCCATACATAAACCGCGTTATGAAAACATTTTCTGTAAAAAATAATGTTCATTTTCAAATTACTAAACATGTTTACATGTAAATCTATATAGAATAAATTGTAAAGACTTACATCTGTATTTGGTATGGGAGCACATTCAGGGGTATATTCAGTCTTATAGGCATTTTCAAGAGCAGTAATAGAGGTTTGGTCCCAGCTAAACTTTGCAAATGGATCTGTTGAATTGATCACTGATAACAGTTCATTTTGTTTCCCAGGACTATTGAGAAATATTAGACAAATATACAAATAAAACCTCTGATTTTAAAGGACATTGTATTAGCTGCATAAACATATGTTTGTGTCATTTTTAACTTTCTGCAATACTAATATTAGTACTTTCTAATATGTGAAATAAAAAAGTAAGTACAGTACATAGGAAGTCAGTTATCTTAGCTTCAAATATCCAAACACATCAATTAACAGAACAACACCTATCATTGCATTATAATCATCACTATTACCATGGGTGCCATGGTGTTATATATTAAATGGAATTGTCTTGCGGACACCAAGGAAGTGAACCATGAATTAAAACAGACAAAAATCAGTAGCAGACCAGCACAACTGGAAATAAAATATGGCCCATTTTATATATTTACGCACATATTTTGTATGTACACTGTGGATTGCTTTAGTAATGTTTCCTAGTATACGTACGTAGTTCTCTTGTTTTTCAGAATATGTAGGCAAATTAAACATTTTTAATAAAAATTTAATATAATAAATTAAAATAAATGCCACTATTAAAGGACTACTGTACTTTTCATATATAGATTATCCTTTGTTATTTATTGTATATAACACCTATTCTCAATTTAAATACGTAATACATTTAATATCAAATTTATACTTGAAGTTAATCAGATACTTAATAAAAAATTTCATTTAAAACTCCTAAAATTCTCTGAAATTTTTAAAAATCTACCAAGTTGGGTTACATGAACCTAACAAATGCCTGTGAATTATTTTTTTACTTTATATGATATACGTATGCAGTGTATGTGCTAAAGAAATGGTGTCACATAAAATGTCTACAACTTTCAAGCTTAAAGACTTAATTGACTTAAAGTTACACTAAGACTCTACTGAGTTCAAAAATCACTATAATATTAAAATTCAAACTTAAATTAAGACATTATGTCAGAGAAATGACATCAACCACTAAAGGGGCTAAAAATAATATTCTGTCTTAAAGCGGCCATTTTACCCATGTGTTCACAACCGGAAGTCAGTTATATGCTTGCCATATTTACGTACAGCACATGAAGCTTTAAAACATTCATCACTACAAATTCAAGCAGTGCAAGTATGCTATAGCATCCAAGTTATTTGAGTCAGCCGTTCCAAGGCAACCACAAGTTGTTTACTATATTAACTTCAATTCAGTTATAGAAACATCTGATCATGTTTTACAACTATGTAAAATATATAATAATTGGATTGGCATGTAATCAACTACGTCATGTACTTTTAACTTACCTGAGGTTATCGGAAAAAATAGTATTGAAGGATTTGCTTGACACTTAGGCACTTAAGAAGTGGTATACGTGGATAGTAGTTCAAAAATGCAAGGCACATCTCATCTGTAGTAGCCAGGCCACCCTAAAATGGAATCACAAATACAGTAGACAAAAGACAGATGCGTTTGTACATTATTATAAAAAAATCTTTTTGGTGAAACAGTTTACAGATTAAAATTTCATGAACATGAATGGGTATATCTATATGACAAACAATATTATACTAAGCTCTTATTTTTACAAAATGAGACTCAAATTAAAGCACCAGCACCTGTGGCTAAGATGCTACAGGGCTGCGGCATTAGAAGAAGCAAAAAGAAGAAAGCAAAAAGATGCTGATGCAGAATGGAAAAGGTGATGTCGCCATGAGGACTATGGCTTCAAGCGAGGCTCTTGCATTTTTAATATATGCCCTAGTATGTAACTACTTATTGGATCTCCCAGAGGTAGGATTGAATATCAATGAATTTTTGAATAATTAAATCACATATTGGAATCAAAATGTATATACATTGTATATAGATGTAGTCAGAGAGTACGGTAGTACTCTAAGTAGGATGGCCAAAAAACATGGCCGCCTTATTCAATGTATTGTCAAATAACACCTAATAAATCACCGATTCGATATTCGGTTATATTTGACTCTCGATTTGAGAGGAAAGACAAAATCTCACCTAAGCTGAGAAGAAAGGTCCAGAACACACACAGTTCTACACCTCAGCTCTAAGGACTACCCAAGATCCATAAGGCAAGTGCACCGTTGAGACCAATTGTTTCATCCATTAATTCTCCAACATACAATCTCTCCAAATATCTGGCAGATATATTGACGTCTCTGTGGCGGAACACTCCCCACTTTGTGAGGAATTTCAGAGCACTTTGTACAAAAGATCAGCGAATTGATAATTGATGTCGAGGACAAGTTAACCAGTTTTGATGTAAAAAGTCTCTTTACCAAAGTGCCAATCCCTATAGATCATCAGAAGAAGACTCACAGAAGTCATGTCTCTTCCACAGAGAACAACCTTAGATCCATCCACAATTCTCTGTCTGAAAACAACGTATACTTCCAGTACAAAGACGAGTTCTTTGAGCAAACAGAAGGGGCAGCCATGGGATCCCCCCTCTCTCCGGTAGTGGCCAACATCTTCATGGAGGAGTTTGAAACAGAAGCCCTATAAAAACTGCAGTGATAAAGCTGAAACTACGGTTGAGATATGAGGATGACACATTTGTCATTTGGAACCACGGCCAAGGGCAGCTGCAGGAGTTTCTGGCCTTCCTCAATGGAAGGAATGACAACATCCAATTCACCATGGAGGAGGAATCCAATGGCTCAATACCCTTTCTGGATGTTGAAGAAGAGAAGGACCAAGGAGGTTTATGCACATCTGTGTACAGGAAACCAACACACAGATAGATACCTTCACTTTACCTCTCACCACCACCCTATAGGGTAAAAACTGGTATCACCCTCTGCTTGAGGAGGAGAGCAGAAAAGATCTGTGGACCAGAGACTGGCAGCCTCCAAGAAGAAAAAAGACACCTGGGTGAGGTTCTCCAGGCCAATGAATATCTACGGCAGGAGACCCAACGGCTGCTGAGGAAGGATCACAACAAGAAGAGCACAGATGAGTTGCAGTACAAACTCTTTATACCATTTGTAAAGGGCCTCAGTGAAATGGTTGCAAAAAGGTGCAGGAGAATGGGATACAAACCATCTTCTCCAAGCAGACATCAATGAGATCCATGTTCTCCAAACCAAAGCAACCACAGGCACCTTTCGATATAAAGGGAATTGTCTACAAGATTCCTTGCTCTGACTGTTCTGCAGTGTATATTGGAGAGTCAGGAAGAACTCTGAAGGTCAGAATGGCTGAACACAAGTGAGTGGTCAGAATGGTAGATGTGAACAATGGAATAGCTGTTCACTATCTCAATACTGGCACTCAATTGCTTGGGAGAAAGCCACAATGATGGACAGAGAAACCAACTGGCACAGGAGAAGGATTAAAGAAGCCATCAGGATTCAGAAGTGTCAGGTGAGGATGAACCTTGATCAGGGTCTGAAAATACATCAATCATGGAAAAGATTCAATTTTCATGTGACAGGAAGTAAAAAAGGCGGGAAAAATTGTCTATAAAAGAAGACGCCTGGAGCCAACCATCAGTTCACTGAAGAAGACCCTCAGGGTCGAAACGTCTGGAGAAGAAGATAAACCAACTGCGGCTCTAGACGCTCACAAAACTCAAGATGAACCAATTCAAAGATAAGTCTGGCACAGTTAGAAGAAACCCTTATCATCTATATCCGACTATGTTGTTCTAAATGCCAAAATGCATTTTGTTATTCTATACAACATTAGGAAAGTGATTAACCAGCAATATATAGGCCCAGTTCCAAAATTCATTTTTTTCAGATGAACTAGCGCTAACTTAAAAACTTATGCCGGCAGATACAAGTTCTAAAATGTCATTAATTTTTCCAACTAGGGAATAGGTTACCCAAAGCCTACCCATGGTGTACCCAAACACAGAAGCGATGTGTCTATGGATAAGTAACTTAAATTTGTATTTTTTTGTATTTGTATTTGTTTTTTTTTTTTTGCATTACCCAATATGATTTAGTAAATCATATTGGGTAATGCAACTAGACTGAAAACAAACACACATTTTGATTTCATGACCAATTATTTTATTATTCAAATACACATGCAAGAGTTTGCCTTGTTTAAATCTTGCTTACATGCATGTAGAAGATAGCATTTCCATTGGCTACCCAACCAATGAGTTGGCATACCACCATTAAGAGATATTTTGACTCCAACCCATCCACCCCAAGCTCTCTCTAGGTTTATATACGTGTATGATTCCCTATAGGCTTTATTACAAAGTAGGCGTAGCATGTAGGAAAATAGTGTATTAAATTATTGATTATTCATAATAAGTATTATGTATATATATAAATATACTATAGGAATTGGATTATACATTATCAATATTATATCTTGCATCGACCATCAAGCTTACAATTGATATCCCTCCACTTGCAATTGACAGAGTTTCAGCACTAATGCATATACGTTCTATATGTATACAAAAATTCTATATGTAATATCAACTTTTTGAAATTTAAAAGGAAGATTAAAACCATGTTAGATCATGGTTATCCATATTTACCTTCATAGAAATGCAGAGCAGAAAAAATATGCAAAGGTTAAGACCTGAAGGAGGAGCTACATCATCTTGTCAGTGCCTTCACTGCCAATGGATACCCTCATGAACTTGTCCAAAAAAGCTATTCAAGAGGAGGAAAATCAGACAGCCAGATTTACAACAAGACGACCAGCACTGCATCCTATGTATCCCATACATAAGAGGTTTTAGTGAAAACCAGAAGAGAACTTGCCGTTCCCTCAAAGTGAAGATAGTACATGAAGCCACCACCACACTACGATCATTTCTTAGCAAAGACAAGACACCCTTAGGCGACCTAGAGAAGAATGGTATCATCTACCAAATATCGGCCAGGTTTACATTGGGGAGATGTCCAAAACACTTAATCAAAGGATGAGTGAGCAAAAGAGATCAGTAAGAAAAGCAGACCACACCAACTCACTGGCAGTTCATATACTTCAGACATCACATGGGAGGAAGCAAGGGTGTTACACTGTGAACAACATAAGACAAGGAGGAAGATTAAGAAGCCATGTACATATTGATCCAAACTACTCCCTGCATCGACATGGATCCAGGGATGACCCTGAACCCTATTTGGGAGGACATTTATTCAACCCATTAACACATGTTCATTAAATTTATTTTTAATTAATCACAACCTTTTTTCATTACATCATCACTCAACTCATGTCTCAATTTTTCTATTTAAAGGGTTTGTAATCCCCTCTTCCTCATTATGCTGATGAAGACCTCTGGGTCGAAATGTTCAGTTTTGTTTAAATACAATTGTTGCTGAGTCTCAATAAATTAGGATACTTATATATATGAATGCAACAAAAAACCCTTATCACCCTTATCACTTCATTTACTTTCATGCGTACTTTGTGAAAATAAGCGTCCATATTTCTGCATATAGGAGATACACTAAATAAACTAAATCAACTAATTGTGCATGGCCTACGTGTTATGGTTTCTGAATAAGCATAGTTTATAAGTAAGCATGGCTAGCTGACTTCAGCTCAGTTCTAAGCTAACAAAACAAGGACAAAAGCCAAAAGAACAGCTACAGCTTCAGCCTCAGTCCTTCTCCCTCCATTATCTTTGAAAAAGGCACACTAAAGAGTCAAACAAATATAGGTATATACCAGGATTCGTGAGGCAAATATAGGTACATAAAAAAAGACTCTCACAGAGGAACCTCAATGACTATAAAGTGGCCACAAGCTCAAAACACATGTATCATGGCTCAGTGTATAGTTAAGAGTTAGTGTTATATATATTACAAAGTTGCTGCTTTAGTGAAAATTATTCTTTATCATTTCTTTTTTATATCAGTACATACATATCATAAAAATCCAATTTTCTATAAAAGATAATGTTCATTTTCAAATTACTAAACATGTTTACATGTACATCTATATAGAATAAATTGTTAAGACTTACGTCTGTATTTGGTATGGTAGCACATTCAGGGGTATATTCAGTCTTATAGGCATTTTCAAGAGCAGTAATAGAGGTTTGGTCCCAGCTAAACTTTGCAAATGCATCTGTTGAATTGATCACTGATAGCAATTCATTTTGTTTCCCAGGACTGTTGAGAAATATTAGACAAATATACAAATAAAACGTTTGATTTTAATACATAGGAAGTCAGTTATCTTAACTTAAAATATCCAACAAATCACAACTATTACTATGGGAGCCATGGTGTTATATAATAAATGGATTTCTCTTGCAGACACCAAGGAAGTGAACCTTGAATCAAAACAGATCAGCACAACTGGAAATAAAATATTGCCCACTTTAAATACCCATTTTTTTATGTACAATGTGGATTGCTTTAGTAATGTTTTCCTAGTATAGTACTCTTGTTTTTCAGAATATGTGGGCAAATTAAACATTTTAAAATAAAATTTTAATATACAATAGAATAAATTAAAATAAATGTCACTATTAAAGGTCTACTGTACGTTTCATATATAGGTTTTCCTTTGTTATTTATAATATTATATACTACACCTATTCTCAATTTAAATATGTAATACATTAAATAGGAAATTTATACTTGAAGTTAATCAGATACTTAATTAAAAAATTTCCTTTAAAATTCCTAAAATTCTCTGAAATTTTTAAAATCTACCAAGTTGGGTCACATGAACCTAACAAATGCCTGTGAATTTTTTAATTATTTATTTACTATTTACATTACATTTTTTACTTTATATTTCTATATATTAAGTACTACACAGTACAAGTTACAAATTTAAGAGATCCAAGTGACTATGTAATATTAAAATTACAATCAAGTACTAGCATTTTGTAACTTGCACACAAGGGACATCATGTGACACATATACATATACGTATAAAGGCCTTGGCTTTTTATATATGTCCTTGTGTACAAGTTACAAAATGGTCTCTAACCCTGTTAATTATGTGAATGCATGTAACCAACAGTCGGTATTCTTAGCTCCCTCACAAGGCAAATCAAATCTGCTGTGGTTATTAGCTGAAACCCCTTTAAGACAGGAACCTTTGTTGATATATGGCATGCAGATGCATCATCTTCAGTCTATACTAAGGTGTGAAAAGGTAATTGGTAGGCCATGTATTCTACCTTGCAATTGGATGATCTGTATCAACTACTACTCTCTATGCAGTAGTTGAGGATTTCAAAGCCTGCAACTATACGTACTATTTAAAATACTGATTATCCTAGAGTTCACTTGGGATCTCTTTTAAAAATCTGTAACTTGCACTGTGTAGCTAGTACTTGATTGTAATTTTAATATTTGCCAGGAACTTGCACTGTGTAGTGTACTTGAATGTAATTACTAGCAAAGTATTTCACTATACTTATAGACATTCGCTATGAGCAATTTCGTTATGAGATTCTACTGCATGTACACATGGAAAACGTACACACATGGATAAGAACAAAGCTTTGTTGAACGTCAGCAACATGAATTTACTAATTCTGGACGTTTCAACCCAGAGGTCTTCATCAGCAATACATGAGGAAAGGGAATACAAGTCAGTACAAATAGGAAATTTGTAAATTCATGTTGCTGACACTCAACAAGGCTTTATTCTCATAATGATACACATGGATAAGTAAAAATAATAACAAATAACGTAAGAAGAGAAGACGGAGCTTAAATTACCAAAGTAATACAGTCGACCAATCGAATTCAGTCTTTCGCATTAATATATAGGAACAACTCTGCCTCAAACTTGACGGAAATGTATACAAAAACGCTTTATCTAACCTTCACTACAACTCGCCTGTTCGGTAGCTCCTTCTCGTAGGAGAGCGTTGACTTGTCATAGCCGTTCACAAATAGATGATCTTCTTTTGCAATGCTGAGGTGACATTTACGGAACGTCACAGATTCACAAACTGTGCATGTATGGAGCGACATACGAGGGTGTTGGTGATGCAATACAAAAACATCATACCATATAGTGGGAAATTTTCGAGGGACAAAATTTTTGCAAATTGCACCATTTGGCGAATTTCGAGGAAAATATTTTCACAACTCCCTCCTATAGAAATTAGTAGTTCGAGTTTTGGGCCCCCACGAGTTTTTTAAAGTTGAAATACTTGCTTCCACGTGCATGAAGGAGAGTAGTTTTTCAAGAATGGCTGTGAACGAATTATTCAGTCGAAGATTCGAGGCTATCACGTTTACAAGAATGTATGGGAAGCTTGTATCGGCGAGAGGCTTAGCTGTTTCGCTTGAAGTATTTCAAAAGAGACATAGGTCCTACACACGCGGTCGAAAGAAAGCTTCCACTTTAAAAAAATGGCAATATTGTCAGAACGTGTGCTTAAGAATTCGCTGGCAAGTCAAGTCGTATGAAGCAAAAATCTGAAGGATTTAAGAATTGATGGAATTGAAGCTTTAATGTTAAATAAAGTTGTGAGTTAATATAGTGTGTGCGCCTTTTACTTTAACAACAGCATGTATTCTTTGAGACCAAAATCCGCTAGAGAATCTCTGGGATAAATCAAGCCAAATCACACAGATAATAAGATGACAACAGTAAGGTACGGAGCAAGTTTGGACAGTTTCTTCCGCTGCATGCCTTAAAGAATCCTGGAGTACTTCAAACGAAAGTTATTAAGCTTTAAGCCTCAAAGAATAAAGGCTGTTATTCAAGTAAAAAGCGCACCCACTATATTAAATCACTCGTTTATATTTGATATTTAACACCCATTGTGAATATTTACGGACAGACAATGACGTCACTCATAGACAAATACATCACCAGATTGCACAATCATAACCTTGAATTTTTCATTATATCTTGATTATTTTGCAATTTTAATAAAATAAAATTTCGCCATGTACCATGATATATGTTGGTTTCAAAGTGATCTGACCAATTGAACTTTTTTATCAATATAACACATGGTTTCAATATAAATTTCCTATAGGTTCTCTATAGTCCTATGGCATTTTATATGCAGATTTTGTTTTCTAACAAACGGAGGCCTAAATGAAAAATCCCTTAATTTAAATTATTTGTATTATATTATAATTATATTATATTAGATTACCTTAGTATATTGTAACTTGTACTGTATATATACAGTGTATGAGAAAATGGTGTCACATAAAATGTCAAGCTTAGAATTGACTTAAAGTTACACTAAGACTCTACTGAGTTCAAAAATCATTATAATATTAAAATTTAAACTTAAAAATTACGACGTTATTTCAGAGAAATGACGTCAACGTTGGGGGTGCTGGTGGTCTGGAGCTAAAGCAGAAGATTCAAGATCAAGCTATTATGGGATGTCCCAAGTTTGAGCCCAGGCCATAGCAGCAATTTTTCAGTGACAGCACCCCCTTGACAACAAACATTGCCAACTGAACAAACTGATTATTGCTGACTAATTTACTGTATGTTGTGTTTATGTTGTTATGATTATGTTGTTTGTACTATTGTGGGTGCCTGGAAGAGTAGCCTCTTGGCTAAAGGCTTCCCACATTAAATAAGATTTCTAATCCTAAAAAAAAAAAACCACTAATTGGGCTAAAAATAATATTCTGCCTTAAAGCGGCCATTTTACCCATGTGTTCACAACTGAAAGTCAGTTATATGCTTGCCATATTTACGTACAGCACATGAAGCTTTAAGATATTCATATATAACCACAAATTCAAGCAAGAATGCTATGAAAGCAAAATTATTCTAAATGCTATAGCATCCAAGTTATTTGAGTCAGCCGGTCCAAGGTGGCCACAAGTTTTTACTTGTTATATATATATTAACTTCAATTCAATTATAAAAACATCTGAACAATCTTTGGTCATAATATGACCAAAGATTGTTCAGATGTTTTTATAATTGAATTGAATTATTATATACATATAATAATTGGATTGGCATGTAATCAACTACGGTATGTACTTGTAACCTACCTGAGACTATTGAAGAAAACAGTATTGAAGGATTTGCTTGGGACACTTAGGCACTTAAGAAGTGGTATACGTGGATAGTAGTTCAAAAATGTAAGGCACATCTCATCTGTAGTAGCCGGGCCACCCTAAAATGGAATCACGAATACAGTATATAGACAAAAGACAGATGTGTTTGTACGTATATTTGCAATATTATACGTACCAAAATCATTTTTGGTGAAACAGTTTACAGTTTACAGTTTACAGTTTACAGTTTACAGTTTAAAATTTCATGAACATGCATGGGTATACCTAAATAACAAACAATATATACTAAGCTCCTATTTTTACAAAATCAGACTCAAAGCACCAGCACCTGTGGCTAAGATGCTACAGGGCTGCGGCAATGTATGCCCTAGTACGTAACTACTTATTGGATCTCCCAGAGGTAGGATTGAATATCAATGAATTATCAAAATGTATATACATTGTATAGTATATAGTCAGAAAGTACGGTAGCACTCTAAGTAGGATGGCCGAAAAAAAACTTCTGTATTTGGGCGCACCATCCCTATTTCAGCTACCCATGGTGCACCCAAACACAGAAGGATGTGTATGGATAAGTAACTTAAATTTCAGTTCACAAATTCTGTATGGCTAACTGTATCTCTCATGGTCATTGTGTTGTTTCAAAACATTTTCCAGATGTTCTAGTCATTGTTGCAACACTAGCCATTCCTAAACCTAACTTAATGTTTTTACTTGTATATACGTATATATATAGTAACCAGAAGTAAACAAACAGTTTATTTGAAGAACCACTGGATGTGCAGTGGGATCTGAATGACCTTCAAAAATAGCAGCTAATTCGCTTAAAATCTGGCAAGTCTCTGCTTTAAATCCAAGTAAACCATCCTTGGAAATAGCAGCATAAAAGGATAAATTACCACCATGTTGGGTAGGCAGGCAAATCAAGTTAGGGCACAAATATTTTTACCCTAAGCTTCATTATACGTATATTATGTATAGATACATTTAATGTCTAATGAAAAGCCATAAAACTTTAAACTAACCACAAGTGTATGGTTTTGGTTCAGAGATTGATATACACACTCCAACTCAAGTTTATCTCCCTATAAACATATAATAGATTAAATGCTAAATCAGTAATTATAAGCACATATGGTACTGTGCAGTATCATATACGTAATAGCAACTCACTGGTTTAAGAGTTCCCTTAATGATTCTAGCATCTTGAAAGTTAAAGTCATAGTTCAAATCTTCGTCAAGAATGATCTCTTCATTTCCACGAATTATCTTCAAAATTAAAGCCACTCCTAGGTATTCATTTCTTTAAAGAGTAATTAATTTTATTATGATGAACTGATGATAGTATATTACATTCTATTTTAAAAGGAGGCATTGACCATCAGTGCATTTACGGTTGTCCCAACTGATTAATTAATAATTAAGATACCACATTCAACTCACAAAGCAAATAACTATGATCATTAAAAGGTTTAAAAGTTTAATTAACAACGGATGAGTTGTCCAGTACATTACCTGCTAAGTGAGTGTGCAAAATATTTGCAAAAATTGTTATTTCTTGACAGAGTCCTGTATCCTAGAGAAGTGCATAATATTATGATTTACTGATGTATATATATATACATGGATAATTACGCCAACCAACCAAGTAACAATCGTCCATGGCCACTTGGCTGGGGGACCGAAGTCCTATTTGTGGCAACCAGTGATGACCTCCCAGTCATCCAATGATGGCAAAAAATCATCAATGAACTACAGACAGCTGTTTCGCCCTCTTTTAGGGCTCATCAGTGTTGTACCGATCAGCTACCGATGTATACCACACTGATGAGCCCTAAAAGAGGGCGAAACAGCTGTCTGTGGTTCATTGATGATTTTTTGCCATCATTGGATGACTGGGAGGTCATCACTGGTTGCCACAAATAGGACTTCGGTCCCCCAGCCAAGTAGACGACTGTCACTTGGTTGGTTGGCGTAATTATCCAGTGTTGTTTATTATTTGAACAGTAGCCTAGCACAGGCTCAAGTGGAATAAACTCCCCTTTTCATATATATATGTATATGCAAAGACAGATAGATGGGTATATGTATTATATAACAATTATAATGCATTTCTACTTACTGGATTACTGGTGCAGAAGGGATCACATGTTCCCGTGATTGAAAATTCTGAAAGTCCAGGAGGAATAGACATGTTAGGTACAACCTCATGCCCAACTTCCAACAATCCTGCATCATACTTGCGTCCTTCATTTATGTAAGAAATATTGAATCCAGACTGATCCTTCACCCCTAAATTATGTACATAAACACAGATGTAAGTGAAGCATATTGCACATATACATAAAATATATTACAGCAAGCTAAAGTCTAAACTACTAAGCTATACAACATAATGTTGTTATTATTGTTAACTTCTTGTATAATACACAGCAAAATTATGTGAATTTGAATATACTGCAAAATGACATTTACAAAATATAAATAACAAAGCACATACCAAATACACCACCAGGATTGTCATAGTGCATTTGTAAGACCCAATAAGCAGAGACATCAGGGCCTCCAAAGGAAAAGCTGACATCAGAAGGGAAATTGAAAGGCTACAATTATTTAAAAAAATTGTAATTGCACATAACATCAATTAAAAAATATAAAGATCAAAATTGCCAAGAACACAAACTGACCTTTATGAGTAATAGAACAATTAATAAAGTAAAACAAATTATCATTGTAAATCAAAATTTATAAATATTCCATGAATAACTCAAAAAATAGCTGCTAGGAATGCACAAACATATACATGTAGCTGTTATATATTATATAAATAATACAACATTGATTGTATAATACATTGGTGTAACGCCTTTTCATATTAAATTTAGCATTTAGGATTAAACATACATTCGCAGATAAATGTACATAATAAAATCTCCATCTAAAATACTTGTGTATTCCTGTCCACATACGTACATGGAGGGTCTCTTTTGATGGTAAACTGAAATCTGTTTTATAGTACATACTCAGAAGATATAATGTTACATGTATGTATGTATGAGAAAAGTTTAAAATGATATCGATATATATATCTAAGTATCTTTGTCCCCTTTTTCCTCCTTATCTGTGCTATCCTTCTCTTGCTTATATGTCTGTAGTGTATGGATGAAAACTCCATATACCCTCCAGGAGTATAACTTAGCTGAATGTACGGTTGTATGTTATCAATATATTATAACAAAATGTAATTCAGTTTACTGTCAATAGATCTAGAGACTCTATGAGCATGAATGTGGACAGGTTCAGAAGTAGTTTCAATGGTGATTCAATAACATACATTTATCTTCTAATATGTGTCTAATACTAAATGTCTGTGTATACTCTGTTTTTTTTTGTAAAAAAAACAAATGAAAATGCGTTAATTGCAAATGCAAAAACCTGAACGTGCATTAAATCAATGTGTTTGAAAAAGGGTTAAACCAATGTGAAAAACTGTAATAAACAAACTTACTTTTCCACCAACAGCCCAAGCAGCCAGAAGTGTGCCACCTAAACAATAACCTAAGGGAGTTCTAAAACATGCTGCCCCATTTAAATCAACATCCTTTATCAATGGAACAACCTGAAGTGGACACTCATACAAGAGCATATGATGAACATGTGCTGCAGCCTCTGGATGCACTTCAGGTTCATACTGTAAGAAAAAGTGAGATGTGTATATACATACATTATATAAACATTTAAAAAGTGAAATATAGAGCACAAATGCCACAACACAGGATCAAATCTCATATTTTAAATATGTAGTATGAATTTTTTTGAAATACCAGGTTTCAAAGGATGCTCAAGTATGCTCGGATAGATTAATCTTATGGGTATTTAATTGCCTTCTTTCCGGGTTTATACATACCTTTCAACATTTTGAAACCTGGCAGGTCACAACATTCCAAATAGGTTCATGCCATACAGAACCTGAGATTTGGTCCTGTGCATGTTTAACAACATAAAAAATTCAGGTACGTATATAAGTGGGTTATAACAAGCATTACAGGGGTTCCTTTCTTCTCTCTTCCAGAAATATTTTGGCTGGGGGACATTGTAATTGAATGCAATCCATATAGATGAGTTATTTATGCCCATATACATCCACACACATGTCTTTGTATAGTTATATAAGTCTCAAAGTATTGTTCATTTCATCATGGACAAATAAATTGTAAAAATAATTTTAAAACTTTTAGTGGCCAATTATTAGGTGGCTTCTCTTAAATTATTAATTACTAGGGTCTGCCTGCCATATTGTTTTCATTTTATGATTCGATTCTATGGCTTCATGTTACGAAACAATATATAATACACATCCATACTAAACCATTAAAACAATTGATTTTATATATAATAGATATATTATGAGTTCATATGCAACTATTATAACACTTATTTATACGACAATATATATATCCATTTTGCAAATGGTGGCATTCGGAAAGCTTAAAATTCACTAAGCTTTTCTATCAACTTTGTGGACACTTAAGCATTCATGTTATTAAGATTATAACTAAATATAAGTATAACAAAGTTATATATACACACTTACTCTAATCATATGCTTCTTTTGACTTGTAATCTTTTCAGGAAGCTTGAATCCCACACACCAGTAAGTTGTACTGTTGGAAGGTATAGTTATCTGTGCATGTGGAAAAATGTTTCAAATGTATCATAAATCAAAAGTTCTAATCATAAATAAATTATATTTGAATTCATGGAAGTTGCCAGTTACAAATTTATACACGGATGCAAGTGACTCCCAAAATAATCACACTGAGGTATATAATATAATACGGATGCAAATGACTCCCAAAATAATCACAATCAGGTATATTAAACGCTACAAGACTTTAGCCACACTGAAATTCTGCATACAGAGTAGTAGTCTCTACAGATCATATAAGGTTAAACACATGGCCTTCCAATTACCTTTTCACACCTTAGTATAGACTAAAGATGATGCATCTGCATGCCATTATCAGCAAAAATTCCAGTCTCATGCAGGGGGTCTCAGCCAATAATCACCGCAGATTTGACTTGCCTTGAGTGTGAGCTAGGAGTACCGTTGGTTGCTTGCATGCATTCACATAAACAACAAGGTTAGAGACGATTTGGTAACTTGCACACAAGGAACATAAAGGCTGGGGCCTTTAATTTATTTCATGAACAATGTCCCTTTTGTGCAAGTTTCCAAATCGTCTCTAACCCAGTTGTTTATGTGAATGCATGCAAGCAACCAACGGTACTCCTAGCTCACACTCAAGGCAAGTCAAATCTGCGGTGATTATTGGCTGAGACCCCCTGCATGAGACTGGAATTTTTGCTGATAATGGCATGCAGATGCATCATCTTCAGTCTATACTAAGGTGTGAAAAGATAATTGGAAGGCCATGTGTTTAACCTTATATGATCTGTAGAGACTACTACTCTGTATGCAGAAGTTGAGAATTTCAATATACATATATATACCTTGTGTAATGTGTATAACTGTAAACCTTTACTCTATATGGTTCGGTTGGCTATGCCCATACCTGTACCCATACTACGGCCGCACTGATACCCGTACGTAGCCCACAAAAAGTTTAATTTATACCATGCATATATAAAGAGAAGTGCAAAAAGTATATATGTTTGCAAACTCCTCCAGTGCCCTGCCCCGAATTGCAAACAAACTTTCCCAGTGTTTGGACCATCTATCTTAGAGTGTCCTAAAGGGGTCAGTGTGCAGGCTGCAGTCGAGGAGCATATGGCAAAATTCCTTCACCAACCACCCACCATCTGGGATACTAGTACAGAGGAAGTATACGGTGATTTTCTGCGGATGGTTCACATGTTAGTACCGCAATGCTGAAGAAGGGGCATCAGAAATGCTGGAGCAGGGCAGCCTGGCTAGTAATAATAATAATATATAATAATGTCATATATTATTCAACTAACATCTCTTTGAAGCAAAAGCAAAGATTCGGCATCCTTCAAATCATTCTTAACTTCATCAGTTTCTGCAAAGACTACTCCATTAATACCCCGGCTAGTTGAGTGATATGATGGGTCACCTGCACAATCTCCTGGCTCGTTATCATTCCAAGAAAATATCATACGGGTTTGTCCCTTCAAAGGTATCAATATAAAGTATATATGTCACATTTACATATTCGAATTATCATATCACTGTACTGTGTGCAATTCCTTATATAGGTCAGTTTGTCAAGTGAGATGTACTTCATAAATATATACAAATGTACATTGCATAATATATATGTACTTAATTTTAGCTAATGCAACCCTTATGGATACCAAACTTATACAACAAAAACTAGTCATACCCTTACTCAAAAAGTCAGTTTACTGAATGTACAACAAAATTAAGGCTTCCACAAAACTGCATGTAATCTTAATATACAGAAAGGTACACAAGTTGCTTATCTTAGAATATTAGCAGCATAAAATATACTGCTATAATGAGGAGCTTTTGGGAGGATTCAGAAGTAAAATATTGTAATTAGATAACCCATGGAGGAGGAGAAGTAGGCAGTAGTCAAGCCTTAGAGGAATGTGTTAAGCTACATTGTATATATAACGAAATGGTTATACTTTAACCCGTAATTCGCAATCTTTTACTCCGACTCGCATTCATATCCCGATATACGGTAATTAATACATTACGAATTTTGACAAAATAATTCCTCCTTGACAATTAAGACTCTTGAACAGTTGTTATCATCCTGGAAAATGTTTCACTTCAATTTTTATCTTATACTGCATGGTTGAGTAATAAATAGATATACAAGCGTTTTTGCTTCTGAATCAGCGATGGCATTCAATTATGAGTATTCCTTTGGCCTATAAATTGCTAGTTTGAACATTTTTTCCGAGACATCAAGAAACCGAATTGTTAAAGCAGTGTCAAATTCTTTCACCAGGCAGCCTTATCACGAAATGTATGTCTACAATGCGGCCATTAAAGACGGCGCTCCATCCCTTACGTAGTTTGCAGGCAACAATAATAGAGAGTATGAATAAAGTATATACACTTACTTTTGTTATAACTATATCTTCACTAGAGTCTCCTGTGTCAAAGTATCTCCAAAATTTCAAGGTTGTCCATCCATTATCTTCAGTTCCTTCACTGAGAAACCAGTTCTGCTCGTCGTCTATCTTTGGAAGTGCCTTTGCGTTTGGTACTTTACGATCCTACACATGACAAGATTATTAATATGAGACATATTCCCTTTTATCGGAAAGAAATAAGACACCAAAAGGTGAAAACTAATAATCTATATAGCTAGCTGAAGCTATATAGTGTCATAGTGGAGATCACTTACGTGAAAACAAGTCATTCCATTGGCTACCCAACCAATGACTACATCAGAGTTTGGCATGCCACCATTAGGAGATATTCCGAATCCAATCCATCCTGTAGTCTGCACTCTTACGGCAATGGAGAGGTTCTGCGTAGCAGCGTCAAAGTTCCAGTACAGCTCGTATGATGGACTAACCAGTTGCTTAAAGCTGCTATATTCAGCAGCAAGAGTAGCGTCTTGCCCTAGGGCAAAATGAGCTACGAAGAGCGTGGTAATGCAGACAAATCGAAAAGACATCACTCCATGCACCCGTCTATAGAAAGCAAGATATGTGGTGCAACTGCATGAGGTGGGCCGTGGACTGACTTTTTGTTAATCAACAAAAGCCACGCTTTTTGAAGTGTTAATGGCTTCATGTTTATATATGTGGTACCCACTATAGCCACCTCATTTATTTGATCATGATCTGGTCACATACACAGACTGATGTTTATTAAGTGAAAGCTTGTATGGGCTGTCACCATTCACAAATCACAAGTTCTTGCTGAGGCTCGCCCCTGTATGTCATACATGTCGAGTTACTAAGTGAAAATACATTGTTAGAGTAGTTTTACATCTAAAATATAATATTATGCATGATAGATATGCCAATGTAGACTCCACCTAGGAGTATCTGATCTAGCTGAATTATACATTAATTTTGTACATAAATTAAAAAATTTAAAAATGAGGTTTAGAAGTGGAGATGACAGTGCCTGCAACAGTGATACAGGAAGAAGTACGTCGTTTCAGATACGCTAAAACACCTGATAGTGTAGTCTATTTAACCATAGACTATCTATACTTACGTGGTTACGTAAGTATAGCTAGTCTATGATTTAATCTTCCATTTTGTATTGTGAAAATGGCTGCACAAAAGTATCCTGGAAGAAACGTTCGCGAATTTTACGCTTCACCTTGGCATTTTCAAACCAGTAAAGGGCCTATTCTCAAATCAGAATGTGAAAATTTGCCAGAAAAGAAGTGTATAGAAGAAGAAAGTCAATGTACAGTTTGCAAGTAATTCCACCTACTACGTACTTACTCGTATGTAGTAAAATTTTATTCGTCTTGTGATTCGATTGCTTATCTACTGTGAATGGAACCTTTACATTATTTATCAACTAGACTAGAGAGATGAAGGTAGTACATGTGTATATGAATATGCATCTATACTTTTGTGACTGAAATGAAGAGTGAGTGTGATTTTTTATTTTATTTATTTTATTTTAATCAGGAATGTCCCTTCAGCTCACAGCTGGTCTACCAGGGAGTCCTGTAATTACAAACGTCATACAAACATCATACATATAATTGTAAATCAGTTAGTAATCAGTCAGTAATCAGTTTGGGCAGGTGTTGATGGTAGGGGGTGCCACTTTTTTCTTTCTTTTTCTTTACTGCCCTGGAGGTGAGCCCTGACCATCCCATTGCTTTGTAATCTAATCTTCACACATAGCTTCCAGGCCACCAGCACCCCCCAGATGGAAATGATTATCTAGGGCATTTTAGATATTCGTACATCATGCATCATTGGACCCTCGTTTATATTCCACTTTTTGAATAATTCACACTCCATTATCATTATATGTCCCTGGATGTACCCCACTTACTTGTGTCGTCTGAGGAGTACAGAAAGCATGGCTGAACCACAGTCAACTAAGTCTCCCCTTAATTGGCCAGCCATAGACAGCGGTTTTATCCTTGTTAAGATTCATCACTATATGAAAGTAATAAGAGAATAAGGATTCCTTCTAACTACGTCGAATTTATCTTTGGGATGGTACATCCTTCGACTTTTTGAGCGTTTAGAAATGCAGTTTGGTTTCACTTCTTGGTCAATCGTTCCAACCCCGGGGTCTTCTTCAGTGACCCAGCTCAAAAAGGAGAAGGATGTACCATCCCAAAGATCTGAATGACAACTCTGGTATAAGTCCACTCACAACCTAAGAAGATTTTTTATAATAGCTGTATTTATTAGAGTGACACATACAATACAAGCACAAGGCCAAATTGGGTCCCATGAATCCCTATAATGATTTGTTATTCTATATAAATGTTTTATATAGAAATTGATATTGTATCTTATGTGGTGTATGTAATAAATATGTGAACTCTCATTGTGTCATTCTTCAGTTTTGTGTTGTATCCTGCCTCCATCATGTATCTTATCACATCTTGATTTGTTAAGGATTATATTTATATATATTACGTAGCTTATAAATACATGTACTATACTTCTTTATCGTGTATCATGATATGTGAATGGATCTGGTATGGATGCCTATTTATTATATGCTTACAATGGGACAGTAAAAATGTAGATAAACACTATTTAATGAATCTGGGTAAATCCAGAGTCAAATGATTCTGATATCCAAAGCTTTTAGATCTTGATGTCCCCTAAAGTGCCAGGAGCTATTTTGTATTTATATGTGCATTTTATAATTCACTTCAGTCTCCATGCAATTGCTTCTTAAACATTTCCAACACCTGCAGGTATTCAAAACATCTTAATCTTTCCTCACTCCCAGAGATGGTGTTTGGGGACAACTCACTAACTATATCACACGAATCTGGTTGTAGCATAGAATTTAATTCTTTGGATGCTCTCTGTCAGGTTGGCCATGAAGTCCCGAAAGACATCAGAGTAGCCTCTGCTGATGATTGGCAGAGTAGCAGATCTCAAGTTAAGGAGCTGTCAGACACAGCTCCAAAGTTTGACTGGACCTTTACACCTGGTAACTACATGGGAACTATCAAAGGAAATGTTAAGGTTACTAAGCTTATTATGCTGTTTTAATGTTTTCATGTCTGTTCTATATAGTACCACTTATCATAAATAGTACAGACAATAAAAGTGCTATCTCAGAAACCTTTGCCACATTCATTTTATATTGGCAATACATTAGTTAGATTCACAATTCCATGAATTATCTACTTAATACAATTTAAATTATATACTATGTTAAGTGGAACCTCTCTAAGACGGACACCATCGGGACAGAGCCATGTGTCCATTATATGGAGGGTGTCCTTTATTCAGAGGTTTTTGTTTTAAGTTTAAGTTTATAGATAGAGATATACTGCGTACAATCGCACCGGCTGTATCTCACTTACTGAAAAGAAGCACTAATAAAGCCGCGGTTGAAGTTATTGTAGCTGCTGTTAATCATAGCGCAGGATATGGCATAGATTTTATGGCACACAAGACTACATTGATAGACTCTGAGAACTTATCATGCCGTAGAAATAGAATAGCAATTTTTTTAATAAACTGGTGCTAATCACGTATCCGAGAAAATAGCGCAAGCGTCTGCAATGTCCGTTATCAGAGGTTCTTTTGTATTGTGTCGGTCAAACGGGGAGTATTTTGTTGTCCGTTTTATGGGTTAGAGAGGTGTCCGTTTTTGGAGTTTTTTTTGTACAGAGATTACCGGATATCATTCGGGACCTGCGTAAGTGTCCGTTTTATCGCAAGTGTCCGCCGTTGGGAGGTGTCTGTTAATGGAGTTTCCACTGTAGATGCTTTATATCTTCACATTATACTACATGTATATAGTATAATGTGAAGATACGTACATCTATAAATATCGGTATATATTACTTTACAAGCCAACTCTCTTACACCAGAAAAGGTCTACTTTTACAGTGGATGTAGCTTCTGCTTTATAACTTTTAAAGTGTAATTATTTAGTACAATAGTAATATTATGGTATTATTTTTTAGGTTGAATCTACAAAAGAAAGAATAGACTTAGAGAAACTCAAGAGGCGTGAGAAAATACATTTTTATGAAGAACTGGTTTTATTTGAAGATGAGCTTGCAGACAATGGAACAGCAGAGCTTAATGTTAAAATTGTAAATTTTTCAATTTTTATGACATTGTAAAGACTCATTCATTTCCACTATTCTCTGTTACACCTTATGAAGCGCAATACTGTATCATACGTACATACTAACTTAATCAAATTCCTGCCCTCAGTCACTTAATCTCTACTATCAATCAGTACAGCCTTTTTTAAATTTACTATCTGCTCCTCCTGTTTGTGCTTTTTACAGAGAATTATGTCAAGTGGATTTCTGGTTTTGATGCGTTTCTTCCTTCGTGTGGATGGTGTTATAGTCAGAATTAATGATACAAGACTATACTATACAGTGAGTACAGCCAAACATAGGTCAATTATTTATACATTGTCTACATAAACCATAGCATTGGTAATGTGTAGCTTTGTCCCCTATAATGAGAACACTGTAGTAGGAATGGTAAAAGGTGTTAAGAACAGTAACTTCACTTCCACATTAATGAACAATCACCATCTTTTTGAAGGGAATATGTCTATACTGACATATTGGACACTTTTATTGGAGCAGGTTTGGCTATTGGTTTAGACCAAAGCTTTGATATTTCAAGTATAGCTGATGTGTAGTAGAGGAGGGATCATTTACTACTGACAAAACATAAAAATTTAATACTAAAAAAGATTAATAATGAAAAATTTTATTCAGAAAAAAAAACTGAGTCAGACACACATCTGAATGTAAAACTATTTAGCCTAAAAGTATATAGTAAGATTAATAGTTTTTTCACCATTAACAGGTTTAACCTTTACTTAGGCTGAAACTGAGTACATCTTAAGAGAGTACTGTTCCAAAGAGGAAAAAGTTCAAAATATTGCAGTGAGTTTATTTCTACTGTAGCTAGCTTCAGCTATAATGTTATAGTATATGTGTATAGTGTATATACGTAGTATACTAGTATATAGTGTAAAGTATATGTTTCTAGTTAAACTAACAATAATTTATTATTTTATGTCAAAACATTTTGGTTCTGACCATATCAATTACAGGTATCTACCTCACAACTAACAGATCCAAACATTTTGTGGGAACTTTTACCAACTAAACAGTTGAAACTAGAAAAGTTATGTTTTCTAAAATCTTAGCTCAGTTTCTTTACAATTATTGTACACCCACTGATGCACCAAATTGTGACTACGGTATAGCTAAAGTGTAGTTACAATGTAGTTTGTGTATAGGTTTTGATTGAAACGATTGTACATGTTTGTAGGTATATAATATGTACATAAAGCATGCCAAATGGGCCACATACAAATGTCTATATATAATAAGTACATCTGAAATATTCCTTACGAAGCATATATTTGCATGCACAATCGAAATTAGAGTTAGTGTCTGTTTGTGTTCAGGCCCTTCAATTAGGCTTTACTAAAAAAAATCTTCCATTTAACTGTGTTGTTAAGCATAATTATATAGTGTTCATTTAGTATAGAAATTTTTCTAAGGTGATGCATGGTTGTCATATATAAGATGAACTCTTTATGTTCCAATTTCTGGCATATATATAACAAGCACTTCACATTCACAAAAACCCTTGATTGTGAAAAGAATTTAAATGTGAAGAAATAGGGAAAGTATAGCATAGACTGTATTTTGAGGGTCTCTTTATTTTAATGTATACCTAATATATGTATAATGTATATAGATACAGTACATATGGTTGCATGATGTCTCTACTATATACAGTGCATTCACACAAACATACAAAAATTTAAACTGTATTATATGTAATTATACATTTATAATTATATACACCAAATGAAAATTTATTGAAATGCTTGTTTATATCAAATTAATGTATTGCAATTATATATACGCATTTGAAATATATGAGCATAATGTAATATTTATTTCAACAATCCTGGTTGCTAGGTAATAGATCAGCAGGGCTAGTTCTTTCACTGTTGCTACTATCACTATGAAGACTTTGAAAGTCCAAATTTCCTTCTAGATAGTAAAACAGAAATGTATGTATACGATGCTGGGTATATACACATATGCAATATGTATTGTTGCTAAAGTATGCACATTTTCTTTAGCTAGAGCAGTATATCCAATCGACGTTTATCTTTACCAGAGAACGAGTCATCTTATGTACCTGTAAACAGCATCTCCTTTCCTCCTGGTACTAATAATGCTCTCAACTCATCTGGAAGGTGATCAGCCAACAACAACTGCACACAGTAACACTCAGCAAGTGATAGCACTTCATTAACATCAAGTATACCAGACAGTTCATTGACATGCTACAGTGGGGAATAGAAAGAGGTGTACGGATCAACAAATGGCTTGATGGATGGCTATTTACTTAGGACACACCCACAGGCATACCTTAATAATAGCAGACGGGTCCTCCATTTTCATTAGTGCTTCCTTCTCCTTTCCTAGTATGGCAAGTGCTATAAAGAGTGCATAGTCAGTGGACAGTATTCCACTCAGTATAGCTTCCCATATTCTCATAGTGTCCACGAGAGTGAACTCTCTCTTAAAGTTGACCAGGAGCCAGCGGAATGCAAAGTACATGTTGTGTGAGCTAGTTCCTTCTAAAGTATACGTATAACGAAAAGAAAGGACATATATAAGACTTCTTAAGTACATACGTATATACATATGTATGTACGTACATAGAGTAAATACAATTACGTATGTATGATTTGGGCAAAACAGAAATGACTTTGTAGTAATCTCATTTTATCTTACTCACTAAGAAACTCGTAAAGTTCTCTTTCTTGTATGAGCAACATGAGTCTCAATACCTTCAGTCTATCTTTAGTTCTCTGTTGGGACTTTTCAAAATACTTGTGCTGTGCAGGGTAAATAAAGCTTAGCTGAGTACACACAAGGGTCAAAATTGCATTAAAGAAAAAACTTATGTCTGCATATTGTAAGTAAAGAGACCCAGTCATACGTAGATGACACATTTTTGAGAAAGGTATTAATGTAATCATTTCTGATGACTATGATGCTAACTGTTACAAATACTACAGTACACTACTATGTACATACATATGCATACATACGTACATAAATAAAAACATTCAAAATACGTATAAAGTTAGAAGTATATGGATGGTAGTGCTACAAACAATGACTAGTACATCTAGAAAAAGTAACGAAACAGGACAGTGATCATGTGGTAAGGCTAACCATACAGAAGTGGCATACTGAAACGTTAGTGGCTTAACCATACACATTACTTCTATGTTAAAGCACATCATGATAGCTAAAGTATGGATGGTGCATCCAAACATAGAAGTGATGTGTATTGAATAGGGTGACCATATTTTTCATGCTACTTAGAGAGTACTACTGTACTAAAAGAAGATACATGTATACAAATAAACTAAGAATATGTCCAAAAGCCATGATGGAACAAATGAATAAGCATTGTGAAAGGATTTAACAAAATTTAATGAAGTAACTCACTACTAAATCCATGTAGCCTACAAAACACCAAAATGCATCTATCTCGTTGTCCATGACAACCAAGATTGGTGCTAGCAGATCACTCATTCCTTGTACGTAACCAAGGTCTATATTGTACATCAGGTAAGTCTTCAGTACATCTTCCAACTGTTTCATCTTTGGCCCTTCTGGATCCCTGAAACAATCATAAGAACGATCTGTCCTTAGAACATCCTTTGCTACAATGAAAAAGAGATAAAAGGAGGAGGTAGACACAAGTAACGAGGATGACAGGAGGACTGTGATTATATTAAATATAAGAGTGCACACTCATAAACTACTAAACAATCCATATAGAACAAATTTAATTAATACACACATACTCTACACGATAAGGGGAGTTTATAGCACATACGTAAGCCTGTGCTGGGCTATCATACTCTACATGTACATATATACGTACATATATTTACTGCTTACAAATAAGAGAGGCAGACTCTCTGTACATGCTAAAATTCTTCAACTGAGCATCAGTCAGACTCTCCCACTGCTTCTTCATTTTGAAATATTCGTCTCTATGAAAAATAAAATGAATCCTAACCATAATCATTAATGCAGACATAGCCAAACAATAATATGTACTTGAAAGAATAAGGACTGCTTGTTGCGATCATTATGAAAATAAAGCCTTATTGAGTATCAGCAACATGGATTTACTAGTTTGGGACGTTTTGATTCCCTATTTTAACTGGCTTGTATATATTCCCATTCCTCATATAATGGTGTTGAAGACCTCCAGGTCGAAATTTCCTAAACTACTAAATCCATGTTACTGATGCTCAATAAGGCTTTATTCTCATGATTGCCTTGTATGCACATAGTATCATATACACATATATAAATGAATGATCACTGGAAGTTACGTATATCAGACCTCATCATCACAGCCTTTGCACAGCCTGAGGCTAAGTGCGATTAACTTCATATATGTAGGTATATGTATATACGTACAGACATATGTCAGCATACCACAAACATATTAAACATTAAAGTATACAATTTACGTATATTGTAAAGAGGTTTACGTACATTTCCCTAGTCTCTTTATGTCCTACCCAAAAGTAGTGCCTAACTCATACACCTGGTAATACCTGCAGCACCTCCAAAACATGGCTTCACTAGGTAAACTACTCCATGCACCTTATCCAAAATTGTGAAGGAAAATGAAGACTATAAAGATGACTATGTAGTTATAACTTTCTCTACATTTCGCTTAGCAAATATTCCTGATAACATGTTTGACCGTATATAGGAGTCAAAAGTATTGAAAAAGTGACTAATTACAGGGTCTCACTCTTTCTCCTGCCTCATCTCCATTCTTTGCAGATCTGTGTCTCTAAATTTGAAATAGCCAAATAAATACTTCCAAACTTCCCTCCTCAAACCATTCTCTATCCCCTACAGAAACAATTGCAGATACTTTACACACACTGTATATATAACATACTATTCTCATCTAAACTACCACACTAATAAGAAGTGAAAAATCAGTGCATACATACGTACATAGGTATATAGTAATTCTATTGATCCTAACCCCTCTAAAGACTTTTGCTCTAAACTTCAATTCATCATTGAGTACAATTTTTCCCTTGAAATCACGGTAGGATTCCCATTCTTCCCTTGTTAGGGGTTGACCACGCTCCCAAACATGAGGGAGTGGGGGAAGAAATCCCTACATGAATTGAAGGTATACATACATAAGGATATGTGCTTGCATAAAAGTATGTACATACGTACATATGTACCTACAGTTGACTCCTGATATAACAAACCCCAAATTCCAGCACAATTATACATTGTAAAAGAGGTTCTTATAACCAAATTTAATTGTTTGCATATAGCAATACAAATAAACTACTCATCAATGCAGTATGAATACCGCATAACCATAAATATTGGCAGGAAGAATATTTGGCACTTTTGGACTGATTTAAATATTGGTGGTGTTTAATTTTGGTGGTTTTTAATTTTGGTGGTTACCTTGCCCACCTTATAATTATATTCACAGCCTACAAATACCACTACAGTTATCAATCTAGTATCCTTGGAGAATGGCTGCAGTTGAATGTGCGAAACGTTGTGAAGAATGGAGCTCGAGTTCTCTGTCTACAGCTGTATACGCAGACATCATGTCTCTTGTGAGTATTGATATTTTATTCATATTCTATCATTGTTTTAGGATCTCTCCTTCCTTAAGGAGGCATGAAAGGGTGTACAGGCAGTACATACGTACTTGTTAACAAGGTTTAACCGTAAGTACTTTTTGTTAGATATGTTGCCATATTTACTGTTGTACTCACTCTCACATCCTCTACAAGTTGATAATCTGATAACAATGAGGCTTCAGGATCAGCTGTTTGCACTATATTACTATTGTGACGACATATCAGTGTGGCTGCTTCCACTTCTTGCTCATCATCTTCCTCTCCTCCAAGAGAGTCGGGTTGAGTACCTGGTCTGTACTCTGTAACAGGATGACAAGCAAGTGATGGACTAAGTATATCACAAGAGACAAAACCAATGGACTACTAGACAATAAATGAAGTTAGGATGTGACCTATTTCATCCTGAGGAAAGTGTATATACGTACGTACATAGGCAACGTACATACGTACAGTCAAACTTCGTTATAACGAACCTTATTTATAACAATTGCCCTGTTTATAACGATCTATTGTCTATCTATATACATAAAAAAGAAATACAAATGAAAGGGTTTTACTCACCAAGTAGAGGTTTAGTCTGAAGTATGCTTGACTTGACAAATTTAGTAACCTTTGAGAATCCTCCAATGACATCTCCTACGGCATCACTTATAGCACCACTTGCCTATATGAGGAGAACATCTTTGGTTAATTTGACTTCCCCCCAGAGGGTACAAGGAAGGGTAAGACTGATGAGGCACACACTCACAGATATCTTTCCCTTAGTAGTTCCCTGAGATTTTCCTAGATCAAACTTTGAAAAATCTTCGACTATTATCAAATCCAAATCAGTACCTGACCTGACAAATTAAAAAGAGACAGCACAGTACACAACATGCGATTCATGCATGTTTCTAGGCACATACTACAGTATATCTCATTACAATAACAAGTGCTTGTCTTTAAAAAGACTGCAAAATGTCTCAGCATGACTTATTGAATTGCTCAAATTGCATATTATCAATAGTTGTGTTTGTGCTGACCATGCACTGAAACAATTTATGACAACTAGCAAATTTCAGTGCATGTGGATACAGCCAATTATAATATTTCCATTCTTATTTCCGGTTGTTATGTTGGATCGATATATACGTATATGTATATACACTCTGCTGCTGGGGCAATCAAGGCAAATTATATTCCACAACTGAAGTATAACTATAATAAGAGGCACTTTGGCCTCTTATCATAGTTATACAATACGATATACTGCCGATAACTCAGTATACACCAACAAGCTTGTGTTATCCCACAAAAATGCAAGAAAGGCCCTAGGGAGTGGAGTGTATAACTATTACATACTGTATACGTAGAAATTTTCATTGTGTTGAAATTTTCGTGGGTCCCTTCAACCACGAAAATTAAACCCACAAAAATTTTGCCACCACAAATAATTGTGGTAAGTCAGCTGAGTATCTTCGCTTTCCAGTGACTGTGCAGTGAATACTTCCGCCTTGCTTTAGCAACAGAGCACAAACACGCGACGCCTTCTTTGGCAAGTGGCCAATGACCGTACTGTCTTTTTCGACCACCACTGCATACCTGTCATGAGCGTTCCTCGGCTCTCTCACACAAAGCAGCGTTTCTCCAACAACAGCTTCCCATATATCATTGTAAACGTAGTATCCACGCACGCATAGCTTTTTTTGAACTCAGCAGCCATCTATCCATCGAGCAAACTGTTTTCGTGGATGGCTTCAATCACAAAATTTAATCCCACGAAAATTTAACCCACAAAAATTTCTACATATACGGTATAATACGGGTTCATACACAAACACTTAATTTATACGTATGTTACGGCAAATGGCGGCATTTGGGAAAGCTTTAGTTAAAGAAGCTTTTCTATCATTCGTTTTAATTTTGAGTTTGTAAACTTGAATTACTTGTCTTGCAGTGGTTCGTATTTGCTGTGCATAAAACTGTCTTTTATTCATCACTCTATCAAATGAATGCCTTTGAATTCCAAATCCAGTATAACGATATCATAGCTTGGAAGTACGTATATTATAATAATACTATAGCTCGTATGCGTACAGTATAAACATATCCAGGTCTATGATGATGCAATATTTTACCTTAGCACATGCTCAATGGTGTGAATATCATTAAATGTACCACATACGTATGTACGTATGTAGCCAGACCTGGCATTGTACACTGGCAAAAACCTATAATCATATGACTATAACACTTACCTGACCAGGTTACAAAATCTTCTTAGCTGTGATGTAAATACTGTTGCTCCCCCATCGTGAAAGTGTAGAGGAGGAAGAGAGATGTCAGAACTCAAATAGAAGACCATAGCAATGCTTGCTTTGTTGCTAAATTTTTGTTCTCTCAAAGATCTCAGTTTCGCAATAGGAAAGTGAATGGGATGTCCCATTGGAGAAGTACCACAGATTACCTTTTTTGGCTATAAAAGAAGGACACACATATACTAACACTAAAAGACATCTACAGACATACATACATACGAACCTAAAGCTTTTATCATCATACTACGTAAATTAGATTTGTACGTATTACCACCAAGTTGGTTGGTGGCACCAACAATATTTTTCAAAAAAATACAAGTCATCATCATTAAACTCTAACATACATTGAATGGATGTTATGAACAGGTATATACGTACCTCTTTCTTAGGATCCTGTGGGTCTGGTGAGGATTTTTTGCTTCCTTTGGTAGATTGTTTTACAGGAGAAGGAGGTTGTGCAGTAAGGGGGCTCTTTGATTCCTCTTTGGATACCTCCTGCAAAGAGGTACATACGTACGTACATATCATATGCATGGGAACACAGAATACGGCTGAATGTGAGGGTAGAGGAATGGCTGGATGATTGAAGACGTACAGATTTAAATTTGGTTTTTGGCTCTGAAGAGACCTCCTTGCACACTGGAAGTGGTGGTCTTGCAGGTTTGGTCTTCTTAGAGGAGTCTGTTTTAACCATACACTCTGAGGATTGCTCAACAGCTTCGGCCAAGAGTTCTTTCTTTGTTTCTTCAAACACTTTGGATTCATCCTCTAAGAGTTCCGGTAGAGTCATATCAGAAACATCTATCTTAACATCTACGACACAAAGAAAAATGAGGAAGAATACATTGAAGTTTAAGCTTAAGCAAAAGAGATAATTTTGTTTGTACATGCATAAATATGTAAATATATACAAACTGTAAAATTAGAATACTTGCCAAGTTGGTGAGGCTGGTTTATAAGTAAATACATTAGATGAAAGTGATTGTAAGGACTTTAACATTCACTACTAGAAGGAATGGTGTAACCTGTTTGACCTCTAGGTTTTCAGACTTCAAAAAACATTTTGTTAATACTGTAGCTAGCCCTAACTAATTACAATTAGTGACTCTAGAAGTCATGATGGCATTGAATAAATTTTTGAACTAACTACATTAATATACATTATGTATTATTATCTGATATAAGTATGCATACATACACATAAAATGAAACATTCTCCAGCCTTACCAGGGACATCCTCAATGATGGTCCACATATCACCTCCATCACTTGTATACAAATTCATCATATCATTCAGTGTGAGTTCTGATGGAAGCCAGTTCACATAGGCACCATCCTTCTGCAGGTCAGGAAGGGAACAAAGTAATTAAAGGTATGTAAGTAACCAAGTGAGGGGGCTGTCTGAAAGGTAAGCAGGTTGGATATTTTTTATCTTTTACTAAGTACAGTTGAACCTCTTTATAACGAACGTGGACTCTAACAATCCCTCTGCACTTAAGCCAAAGAACCCACTGTGTTCCGTATAAATGTACCCCTTTTTAACGATCGTAAAGACAAGTTATAATGAACATTTACTGTTTAGAAATGGCGGCCAAATGCATATACATAGTGAACTTTTTCTTAGGTACTGAGGGGGTTCGTTATGGAGAGGTTCAACTGTATTTTATACTTTTCTATGTTATTTTCTGTATAATGCTAGGTTCTCATGAAATTTAGCCTTATGGCCAATGGGTCTACCCAGGATATACTGTATACAAATATAATACTATAACTTTAAACAGGGCGAATGAAACAGAAGGCCATGTGGACAAGCTTTACTGTAAAACTACACATACATACTGAGGAGGACAATAGTTGTGGAAACATACAACATGTACAATATGTTTAGTAGTTATGTGCGGTACATTAATTGCTGCATGGGAAGCTACATGGGTCCAACAACTGAAATGATTTCACCCATAGGCTTTCAGGAAAGCAGACTCTCTTATTTTGTCTTTTAAACAACTCTAGGGATATTACAAGATTTATTCTAAAGGTGTTCCTGATTCACTTGATTGTGTGTTACCAATCACTACAAAAACAGGAGCCTAAAGCAGCTAGGTTCATATCCTTACTACAGGCATACATAAGTGGTATCGTCATTCTTGTTCTCACTACTTTATCAAACATATTTAAAAATACATACATACAAGATCTAACCACTTCAATTAAGTCATCTCATGCATGATTGAGTTACCCTGAGAAAGCTTAGAAATGTTGACTATTAATGTTTATTCATAATAAATATTCATTTTATCATTTATAGCTATGTAGCCTCTTATCATGTGATCACTGTACAAATTGAAATATCAGACCCGACTTTTTTCAACTTTATTTTCATCAACAATTGTTATTTTCATGTATGTAATGGTGTGTCTACACCTATGCAGGACCCCCTGAAAGACCAGCAATGCTGAAGGGGCAATTCCTGTTATAAATCAAAATTTATCTATCTATCTATCTATCTATCTATCTATGTCCGTATCTATTCTGCAATAGATGTACAGTACCTTATTTTATTTTATTTAATCAACCAAGTGTGATCACAAAGAGCTAACGTGTGTACACTCAGCCCAAACAAAGATGGAAATCAGCAACCAATTATGGAATTAGGTTCAAATGCTTGGAGCGAACTGAAAATGAGATTATAGTAAGTTACTCATTAAATGTACACATATGTCACACATATGTACTTTGTAACAGGTATACTAACCTCTTTCACAATTCTTAGCTCTCCGTCAATAGGTATTTCGAATCCTGTAGCACTCTCTTCTGACGGTATATAGTAGAAAACATGAGGTACTGTGTGATACACCTAAGGAACAGTTAATAGTAAGAGAGCAGATACAGGTCTCGCACTTCTAACAGGCAATATAAAGTAATAACAATGTTCACACCGAAAAATCAACCTCAAATAGTCAAATAGTTATCGCTACTATAGAAGGGCTTTCCAAAGATCTGCGATCTACGAAGGTTGCGATTTTTTTTCTAGAGCTTAAGTACACTCTCATAAACACATTTTAATAGCTCCAAAGTGTATGTAAAACTCAAAACTAAGGCAAGCAAATAAGAGGGCGTACTTACATTCTTTGGATCAAACTGAGTCTTCGCCATGGCAAGAAAGTTCCTTCCGCGATCGCGAGTCTATTAAATGATCAAATCGTCACCTTATCGCTGACTTATCAAGGTCGTCCATTTATCAAAATGTTTGTCATGTGACCAAATCATAGCCAAACGTCATGGACTAAAATAGAACAAAATCAAATATTGAGTGAATACAGTTAATCAAACAATAAATTCTGTATCGACTAGTTCATCACAAATGTCCTTAACTTTTCTTACGGTGTCTAATATCAACTCATTGGGCCAGTTTAATGAACCAATGTCACTTATTACTGTCATTGTGTACATGTCCATATACTTGACAAATGTCACTGCAACAGGAATATTTCCTGGTTGACATGGGATAACAGCAATGGACTCCACTGGTGCATCAGATCCAAAACTGAACTGTTTTGAATAATCAATGAATGTGACCAAAGATGTAACCTTGTTCTGATAGTGAAGGACTAACTTGTTGAGCCATTTTGAAGGAAGAATAAATCGTAAAAAGATGTACAGTTTCCTTAGTGATAAAACTTTGTAATGAGCAAATCTGCTACTTCTTTGCTCACTGATTGCTTTTAGAAATGTTCTGGTAGCCTTTTGTTTTCTTCTCATTGCTATAAAGGGAACATGGTAGGCTAATCCAGAGTGTCGCAACAATAGCTTCACTTCCTTGTAGTTATTTGAGGCTCCTGCAGTTTCTATAAGAGCTGAGCAAAGAGCGCCCAACAGAATGTCTTCTGGTGCAACTCCAGCCAGGTCTGCTGCTGTTTTGAGAAGAGGCACGGGTATGTCCATGTACCAGGCACACTGAGATCTTCCTACCTGCTTCCTAGCAACTAACTCATTATGATCCTTTGTTGAACGACCGAGACTTATGGTTAGAGATGGTAAAATCATTCTGGCTATGCAATGACCACATGTTACAGTCACCTCATCAGATGGGGATGGATCAACTTTAACAATCTCAGCTTCTGGCTTGGGTGGTTCACATGTAGCACTCAAATGATGGGCTTGGGATTGGCCTCCTTCAAAAGTCTCCAGATTAGATTCAAAAGGCTCACATATGACAGTCGCTTGATCAGAATCAAATGCTGATTTTACAAAAGGAGACAGGGTGTTATAGTGAGGAATATCACTGGTATCTGGGGCCACACTCTGCAATTCTCTAAAATCAGCATCAAAAAGTCCTCCATTAATGTTGCAGGCTTGATGTGATAACAAGTCCAAAACTTCTTTTAAAGTATCTTTCTGAAGTTCGGTGTTAAATAGTACCATAAGACATGAACTTTGCAGATACCAAGGGCAATGAACTACCTCAAATATCTGACTATGATCCGACAGTGTAATCATGTTGGAGGCAATGTTGTAAAGATCTTGATCACCGACAATTGCATTTTTATACACTTTTAGCCCTTTAAGATGGGAAACAGTTCTTAAGTCCATCCATTTTCGAGGAGCTATTTTATTGGTAAATCGAACTTTTTCTTTCATGCTAACACTGCACTGACAATTCTTTACATAGTTTGTGATCTTTGAATTCACTGATCTAAACTTTTTCAATACCATCTCCTGGTGAATCTTACGTTGAAATTCGATATACAAAATGAATTTATTTGGCAGCAGGGGAGCCGCTTTCCCTTTTCGCTTCTTTCTCTTACAGCAACCGTAGAAACACAGAAACAACCAGCCAGGTAGACACACAAGCATACAAGGGAGACATGAAAAACATACGAAAAATGACCCAATTAGGTAGAGTAAGAGCTTTCCGATGAGCGAACACAATTGAGATCCTGTCTCTGGCGTATTGCATGGATCAGGAGATGCCACTGCTGCACCTTCCAGCGATTCTACTTCCAACGACAAATCTCCAGTCATTTTCTCTTCGGGATTTATGTCGTTAAATGTTGACCAGGATACGATGGACATTCAAATTTTTTATTCTGTTACAAGGAGCACTACAGACTTGACAACTAAGTAAGAATGATGAAGAAACTTCAGCTATTCCCTATTCCTCTGCATTCCCTTTCTCCCGAAAGTTATACGTGTGATGTTTGATTGTATCCCCGAGTGATTTTTCAAATACATAGGTGATAAGGTGCTAAACATTCTGCTAAAAATAACGCTTAATTAACAAGGCATTATTGCTTCGTCGTTGAGTTGCTAGGTGATCATTGAAAATACAAATATAGAATAAGGCGGCCATGTTTTTCGGCCATTTAGCTATAATACAAATAAACTTCGAGCTTTATAGTTTAGTGCAGTTGAATGAGAAAATAAGGTTTTCTTATTATGCAACAATGCACATATATGGCTAAATGAATTATATTAAAGGTGATTTAATGAGAACAAGTTTTGTACCACTTGTATGTATACACACATTATAAGTCTATAAACAGAATAAACACATTACAACATGTACACTAAAAAGGGAAGTTGGCATAGCACTATATATGCAGATTTCTGACAAAACTAAGCTATATTCGTAGGGTTGAAACATTAAGAAGTTGCTAATAGTACGTAAGTCCTCTAATATATTAATGCTCAGTAAGTATGTACTGTATGTATACATGTATATATCTACATAGTTGTCTAGGTCTCTATTTAATTTATATATAATAAAAGAGTTCAGCTAAAGGACTTTTATGTTCATTTGATGGCAAATACTGTTTGAATATATATGTAGCTATAAATGGCCAAGGATTTTAAAATTATTATTTATTAATTTTTTTTTTCTTCTGTTTTTTATCGTTTGTGAGTTTCATGATAAATGTTAAAGCAAATTGGGACAAAAAAGAATATATATTATATAGAAAAACGTGTACATTAGACAATGCAATATAGCACTTTCACTAAGTCTTACTTCATGAGCCATGCACATACAGCCTCTATACCTTTGTAGGCACTTATATTATCCATGCAGCCTCCAATTGAGCCTATTTTCTATAAAATCTTTAGAAACCTATTTGTAAATGAATTCTTGATCTCTAGTGAAAAATGCCTCCTGTATATAACTTTAATTGCTCTGATGATTGAATCAAGAGAATATATATTGCGGGAGTCCAGTAATTAAAATACATTTATGTACGAAATGACACTGTTGAATATAGCTATTACACCTTAACATTTTACTTTGTGTATACATGAAAGGATGTCTGTGATGCATGCTAAATGTGATCCAATATATGGCCTTCTTAAATATGATGTTCCATTAATTAAATATACAATCAGATGAAAAAGGAGTTACATATTTTATATATATAATTAATGCTATGAATTAACAGACACATTTCTAGTGATTATTTGCATATTATCATAGCCTTTGCACAGCTCAGCTGCAGTGCAATTAACTCCCTTAGTTCATTGTGAGTGCTTAGTCTTAGACTGCAGCCTTCACCTTCACTCATTATGAAACCACAAGTTAAACGGTGGATTAATAAATGAAGGCATAATCAAAACTCCCTAGCATTGATGTGTACCCATACTGATGAGTGCAAAACAGCTGTTTGTGATTTTTGGATTTGGGTTAACCACTTTGCTATAAACCCAATTCCAAATTCATTCGTTGGTTTTTATTAGGTGTTAATTGATAAGAGCGGCCATGTTTTTCGGGCAACCCACTACGGCCGCCCCCGTAAACGGGCCAAAAATTGCATGGGGCGTAAACTCTGATTCCTAGCTACTAAGGGACGCATCTCCAAAAAATTGCTTGGAACCTGGTGATAGTGAAATAGCGCAAATACAGCGGCTGAGTGCTCTATTTTTCAGAGTGAGGTAGTTCAGCATTGAGTAGATTGCTGCACTCTTTTTGAGAGACCCTGAACCCATTTAGCTGTCTTACAAGCTATCTTTTTGTTTAGTATCAGCCAATAGAAATTGTTAGTAATCTTCTTAAGATTATTGATTCGTGCATGCTAACTCAAAGAATAGCGATTAAGCACCATTTAACTTCTTAAGGCTATTTGGAAATTACAAACCATTGTGGAAGAATTTTGAATGGAAAGAGATCCGAATACTCATCCCTCTCAGACACCTTCTGAGAAAGAGCTTGACGAGGAAGAAGTAGTTCGGCTTTTATCAGTGAGCGTTGAAGAGGTACATTTGCAGCAGAAAGAGTTCTTTGTAACGTGATTGTTATTCTGTATGATAAAATTTATGTCCGTGTGTGTTGTGTATCGGGGAGAGAAAAGGAGGAAGTGTGTTTTTGTGCGTGCATTAAAAAGTTAAAGTGTTTCGCATGTCACTTGGCTCACTTTGGCCTTTTTGAGCCATCTGCCTCTGACTCTCTGCTTAATATATGTCCATTATGGTCAAGGAAAGAAGCCACAACAGAATCTTACATCTAGCTAAAAAAATTGCTGTTGGATGTTCCTACAATCTAGTCCGCTTGAGTAATGACTGGGACTCTCGTAAACGTACAAATTAACTTACGTACCATCATCCATTCATCTTTCCCATGATTATGTCTTGCCAAGTCCATTCTTTATGTATGTTAGCTTGTGCTCTAGACAATTATTTGTATCTGCTTGCTAAATAATGCAATGGTTTGAAATAAATAAAATTATAAAATTGTGATCAATAACTGAAACAGCAAAACCAATAGGGTTTATAAGTCACACTAAGGGTTCACCGCCCAAACAACTTGGCTCGATTTGGAGTGAGGGAGAGGGGAAACATAAATGTATTACACAGAAGTACTTTATATCCTCTCCTATATTTGAATAGACAAATCGCTAACAGTATTTTTCTTATACGTACCACAAATCAGTCAGTAAGTTTACACACTATAGATTAACTGACTGATCTATGGTATAAATATGTGGATATAAGGCACTTCTGTATATAGCTTACAGAATAAAACCAAGCGTTACTACTACTAGTAATAATAATGATTACTTACTAGATTGACTAATTGATCTGACAATGGCACAATAATATAAGAAGTGAGTCAGATAAATACCACACATCCCCATTGTACACTTGGCAGAGCCAAAATGGTGTAGAAGTGTATATAGCCACCAACCTCCACAGCCATGGGACAGTCTATATTTAACTTATACTAATATTGAGGGAGCTAGCAGTGTATGGGTGTGAGCTTAGATACTAAGTCTCATTGATACCAATATTAAACAGGGTAGGCGACAGAGTGTATTCTTGTTACAGGATTGTTAGCTGGTGAATTACTAACTTATAACTCGCAGTATTTAGCTATGAGAAGTTTGGGTAGCAAGTTCAATTTTGTTAAGAGCTGGATACCATACTTCTCTCAGCTATACATATGTTTTAAAGAGATTTAGGCACAACGTGTTCTTTATGGTCATGGAGATTCTATTTTTTCAAATAGTTTCCGAATTTTGTGGGATTTATAATGGTTGTGGAATTTCAGTAAATGAGCGTGTCTATGGTTATTATATTTGTGATCTTCTTGTCAAACTTATTTGTCAAACGTTTTCTGTTTATCTAACAATATTTTGCAGAGGTATGTTCTGTCTGAGTTAGTCCTATTAGTGCATTAGTGCATTTCAAGTACTTTCCTAATGTCTTTTCTGTATTTAGATAGTGTTAGATTCCTCTTATAGAACAACGTATTATCTAATACTTCCAATGTAATATTCACCATCTAGACAATGAAAAAAGAAGATACAGAAACTATGGAAAGAGAGGTCATTGAAGTGGAGACAGTCCACCCTGGACATGGGTTGCAATCTGAGGAGCACCATTCAATGAGTACCAAGAAGGAGGAATCAACTTTTCTGATAGCCACTCAAAAGAAGTCACAGGAGAATCCTGAAATTTTTCCCTTGAAGCCACTCTGGGATAGGAATAATCTTGAGGAGGTATAGGTGCATAGGAAAATGTTGTAATATCCTGTTAGCCAATGATGATGATTATAATGTTTATATAGTGAAATCCTTACGTAGGTACGTATATGATAAGAATTTTAATTATCAATTGTATGTACATAAAAGTATAATTAATATTTGTGTGCACAGATGGAGGAAGAAACTTTGTTCTTCAAGGATGGAGTGAGAAGAATAGGTGAATACTGAATTGCAAAATATTACTCCACTATTTTATGCATGTGTATGTATGTACGTATGTACTAACTTTAAAACACAATAGCAATAGATACAGATGTATAATAATGTATCTTTGTTCACAAATGCTTCCATTATTGTAACAACTGCAGCAATTGACAACAGCTATACATGTTATATGCTTGTGGTTTTAGATTACATTCTAGTATATAAGTTGGAGGATATGAAATATGATAGGAAGCACAAATCCAGCAGTGCAGAGAAAAGAGCATCTAAGAGAGCTGTCTTCCTGGAGAACCTTGTAAATGTCTACGGGTTAGAGCTTGAACCTTCCTTGGAGGAGATTGTGACAAAGCGGCCACAGTATTATGATGATGATGTCCACTTTATCAAGGTACATTGTCCTTGGGAACCACTTATTGATGGAGCTGACAGGATTGGGCTTAAGATGCCAGTCAAATGTGATGTGAGAAACATTTTGCTTTACATTTTTATTTCATCATCCCTCATACACTCCATTATTACCACATGCACACTGGACCATGCCTATACCCATATCTGGCTGAACCATGCCTGCTTATTACCTTCCCTACTCTAATATATACTCATGCTGTTTTAGGTTTATATATAGATATACATACGTATCTTCCATTGCCACAATTGTTAGTCTAACTATACTACTCATTATATATGATGAGTGGTATATATGGTCTAAGTACGTACGTATGTAGCAACTATTGTTGATTTCATACTTCATATTGGCCAGTATAATCATTGCCAATCTATTGCACACCAACAATTATCTCATCCATCCACTCGGAGGCCATTTAGCAACAGAGGCAAACAATGTCCCTTGCACTTTCTGTATAATTCCTACAAGTCCTTCTACGTACATTCTTCTTGTCCACATTTAAGCTGCACTTATGACTGAATTACATCTTGGCCTTAAAAATCGTCCACACAGTGTGTTTTATAGGTAGTGATTTTATGAAGAGTGAAATTGACAGTATTCCTAGGCCCCATCTCTCTTTACCCAGGGAATATTGGCTAAATTAAGTGTCCCCTGGTCGCATTCTGGTCCACATACACTAAATTGGTCCACACTCACATATTCCTCCACACACACATGCTTAATGTTTATGTAGAATACAATAATAAAGAGAAGTGACTCGTGGTATCTAAGATGTTTCGGAAGAAGAAATCCTTTCAAGACTACAGTGCCTGATGATTTTGAAATTGAGCATCATCTCACAGCTAAATTTAATCGAAACAAATTAAACATGTTAGTCATGCTACATATTGTATGTACATACATTAATGTACAATGGCGCCATGGTATAAATTGTCTCTACTAAAGCATAACTATCCTTTAATCCTGTACTGTTTCTACCCCTATCATGGTTAGAAGCATTCATCTATGGAAATCACTGTTATATATCATGCCAAACCAGCCAAGGGACCAAGGTCTCATCTTGGCTGGGGATCAAAGTCCTGTTAAAAATTGCAACCAATGATTGTCTCCCAGTCATCTAAAGAAGGAAAATATCTTCAAAAGAACCATAGACAGCTGCTTTTCCCTCCTTCGGGCTCATTACCCTTGACTGGTTGGGCATAATTATACTCCAGTGATTTTCCATAGTATTTGTACAGGTATTGTGCAATTAACTTCCATTTTAAACCTTTTGTACAAGACAAATGTTTATTTTGTCATGCTACGTATATAGGTACATGCAGTGTGATCCAAGCAATAGCGATAAGTTCTTCACTCCAGCTCAGCGCTCTCTTATTATCCATGACTATCTAGAGAGAACTTACTATGTCAGGGGTACTGAGGCAGATAAGGAGACACAAAGAGGTATATGATATACTGTTATCTATGCATCTACTGTACCTATTTCAGTGACCGTGTATCAAAGTGTTTGGTCATCCAAGAGACATTGCATTTTGGCATCGTTCCCTTACATTTCATAATCATATACGTATATAATATCACCTTCAAATTATGGCACACCAGGAAATGTTTTCTATCGTCTTTTGTATAGAGGTGTCTTGACCTAGAAGGTTGTTTAAAAATAGCCAACTTAAATTCAGTGATAAACCCTCTTATATCAAGGTGGTATATACTTATATTCTAATAATATAGGTTTTGACAATATCAAGTGGCAGCCACTGTAATACCATAGAATATATATAAGTACCTTCTTATAAGAGTCTTCTTCTCTTCTTCTTCTTCTGCATAATCCCTACTTCTGCTATCATGATGCGCCCAAACATAGAAGTGTTGTGTGATTAAATTTCAGTATGCCATTTCTGCATGGTTATCCTTACCATATGATCACTATCTTGTTTCGATACTTATTCCAGATGTGTCAGTCACTGTTGCAGGCACTGCCATCCCTATTTCTAATTTCTTTTTTTTTAAATGTTTTTATTCTTGTAATCTCTTGTTTTAGGAATTGATCATTTGTTAGCCAACCATTCCTTTCATGATGCCTACCCACTTCATGATGTAAGTAAGACTGTAAAAGAGCATGTGTACACATGATGGCAAGAAGAATTATTGGCTAGTAATTTATACACATATTTGTTAAAGCATACGTATGGTAAGTCAGTATGCTACATGCTATATCAACTTTTTGACACCTACCACTTTTCCAAAATGAGCCTTTTTATGAATTTGTCCATTGATTAGGGACCATATAATGCTAAATCTGATGCTGAAATCCGATCTGAGAGACAGTTACTCTACAGGAAGTGGGCCAAATGGACAAATATTTTCAAAGCTCAACCACTCTCACATATCAGGTAAGCAGAAAGCACAAAGTCTGATATATTGATAAGGTTCAATATTAAGTGCATACATCTCCAAATTATGACACAGGTGTTAATCAATGTGTTACTAGATCTTGCCATATATCTCTAAGGTGTCATACCATGGATTTAAGGTGCTATGTTTTCAGGCCTTTAGTATGTCACTAGATCTTGGGTTTGTGCCAAGTTCACCTTTTATGAGCATTACATCAAAGAGCTTTATTGTAAGGGAGAATTATTACACGTATAATTTCTTTGTTCACGTAATACAAAGAAGTCATTCCTCTCCATAAGTGAAAACAAATTCATTGTGTAATTTTGGAACTAAGATTACATTACATTGTGAATAGCATTCTTCACTCATTCATCCCATCTCTTCAGCTACATAGGAATATACTTTTTACAAATTGATTTTTTATATTTCAATGAACTGCATATACCAACATGTATATTATTACTATAATAGCTAGCCTACAGTAGTTTTTCTGTGGCTTGTTTCTAATTACCCCCATCTCATTGAGTCAAACTCTATTTTACAGTATACGTACGTATGTATATTTTTATACTATTTCCTAGGACAACTGTAAAATTACTGCTTGGTCGAGAGGTATTTTAATACAAGTATATAATTGAATTGAATGTATAATATTATACGTATATTACATTGCTTTGATGATAAACTGTGTGCTGGAACATATTACTTATTTTAGGAACTACTTTGGAGAGAAGGTTGGACTGTACTTTGGTTTCCTCGGTCATTATACGACATGGTTATTCTTATTTGCTATCATTGGACTTATAATCATGATCTATGGACTCACTACGTTAACACTTAACAGAAACCCAATTGCGTAAGTTTTACATAAAAAAGCTATGTAATAAATACTAACAACAAAATTACTTTATAAAGACTTCAATCTTTCACATACGTACATGTAACTGTAAATGAATTGTACAATATTTATATAATATTTATACAGTATAATAATATGGACAAGTAAATTATTAACTGTTTTAACACCTATATTGGACTCACCTAGTCTCACCATCGCGGCATTGAAGAAAGGGTTGCGGCCCCTGCTTATGGGCTTAGTAATTTGTAGTAAAAATTGTCAGAAAACTCAAGTTTACCACTGTGCTATAAGACCTTTTCGGAGAATACCACTCCTCATCAGTAGCACTGGGTAGCAATTCTTTAGAGTAACCAAGCTACCAATTCTGACAAAGGATTGGCTGAAACACATTTTAAAAAGGTCAAACCTACGTATAACTCAGAAAACTCTATAACGAACAGCAATATTATGTAGGCTAAATAGTATGAACAAGGAAATTATTAACCATTTTAACACCTACATTGGACTCACTTAGTGCTACTGATGAGGAGTGGTATTCTCCGAATAGGCCTTATAGCACAGTAGTAACTTGAGTTTCTGACGATTTTTACCATGAATTACAGTATAATAATATGAGAAACACAAAGCCATACTTCCAATCACCATATTCCAAAACTATGATTATCATGTTTGTTTGTTGTAGTGTTTTCCTCATGTGTAAAATAAATACAGTACACAGTTTTTCATTTATTTGCATGGGTATGATACTTTGGATATAGTAAGTGTACTTTATTTCTGAAGCACTTTATCATTCCCGAGGTCATGACTTGATTGCAACTAAGGTAAATGTAGTCTAAATATAGTGTTGACACATATATATGCTATTATTCATTTGTGTATAACAAATATTTTAACTACTGTATAGCGGGAAAATTCTGCAATTTCGTGCAAAATCAAACAATTTGCAGTTTTAATTTCACAATTCCCCCACAGTACCTCTCGTATATATTTTGGGGGAACATTTCACAAAGTGATAATTTTGTAAATTTGGTCTAATCACGAAAATCGCGAACATTAAACTTCACTAAATTTTCCCGCTATACTGTATTATACCGTATGCACTTTAATTTTCACAGGGTTTATATTTTGCCGATTCTTCATTTTCACAGATTTTGCATTTTTTTAATTCGTGGTTGTTGGTCTCAGGGGTCTCGAAATACTGATGGATGGCTGGTGATCCGCAAAAATCACCAACATTAAACCCTGCGAAAATTAAAGCGCATACGATAATGTCTTTGAACTAAGTAATCTGCCAACCTCACTAATCCACATTTTTCCTTGAACCAACTGTGGTGGATTATTGGGGTGACACTGTATATATTTATATGTAAACTACATACGTATGTATATATGCAGTGTGGATGTATGCTTGGAACCAAGGAGCACATACATCTTTAATGAGAGCATTCTAGACAATGATGCCACTAGCAGCAGCCAACTGAACACAACCTTTTACATGTGTCCCATATGTGATACAGGTTGTGACTTCTGGTACTTTCAGGTATACTTGTGTGTGTCTGTCATATGCATATACATATACATATATGTAATAGTCATAGACCGCTCAGTGCGTCGTATCACGCACTGAGAGGTCTATGACTCTTATATCTCCCGTTGCCATGGCTGTATAAGCGCTCTTTTGGCAGTAGTACGATTGCTTTTGACATGAGTTCCGTTGCTCTGAAGTGCTTTTGCTTGTGCGAGGGCGATTTTATCGAGTGTTCCTGGCCAGACTCTCAAGTCTGTTCTAAGTGCAGAAACGAGTGCCAGCCTACTAGAAGTAAGAAGAAGCGATTGAACCGGTGCCCCAACTTACCTGGTACAGATCACTTCCAATTCGTGAGTAAGGAAGCCGAAGAAGATCTACAAAAGGCTTTTGTCCCTGGAAACACTCAGCGATCTACGCAGTGGGCTTTGACTTGCACTTTGCTGTGCATACTGTACCTGTATGTGTTTGCTCCTATGTGATTGCATTTTTTTCACTTTGCTATGTTTACATAAACTTTGACCTGTGCAATATTGTCAATATCACTGTCATTAGTCCAGTGGTGATATGAGAGAGTAAAAATAACACTATACTTTTGTTACATTAACTGATTTTAATAATATACTCTCCTATTTTATCACATGGTGGTATATTGCACATGTGCCTTTTATATCCTCTAGGATGAGTGCACTGTTACCAGAACCATCTTACTCTTTGATAACATTGGCACAGTTATTTTGGCTTGCTTGGCATCTGTTTGGGCTGTGCTATTGCTTGAATTTTGGAAGAGAAAGCAGTTCATATTGCAACATGAGTGGAGTGTGCTTGGATATGAAGAAGTTGAAGTAAGTCCATAATTGAATGGATTCTCTAATCCAGCATCCATGGCCACTGTAACACAATTATGTTAATCTGCCACCATCATTTCTATAACTACTGTATTGCCCATAACCTACCCTAGTTATATATATTTGCCATCACAGCTTCTAATCTAAGAAAGTTCATAAAGCATAAAATACACACTATTTGTCTCAAATCTCCCAAATTTCCAATCGGACTTTGTGGATATACAAGTCTTCAGTCCAACAATTAAATGTAAGAATCTCTGTAATTCACCCCCCTTCACGACTTGTCATTCATTAGGAAAGGCCCAGGATTGCTTTTGAAAGTAAGATCCGCAAAAGAATGAAGAAGGAAAATCCAAGAAATCATCGCAAATATCGCTTACAGCCAAACCCTGTCACCGGAGAAATTGAACTTGAACAGCCATTATCCCAATTTTTGCCAAAAGTAGCTGTTGGGGTGGTTGGAATTCTATATATGGTAAGTTGTGCTCAGTAGCAAAAACAATCATATACCCTAAATTAGAGCTACAATTAATAATTAATTAAAGGACTTAATCAATTAGTACATAAAATAGATCAAAATATGGAGTATGTAGACATCTCCAATTCTGTATGTGTGTTCTTATGTATTTACGTAGGTACTGTAAACCTTAATGATATAATCACCTAAATAATTTAAACACCATTTCCCTAAAAATTACATCTATTCTATAGTAAAATTCTGTTGGGGAACTAAACCTAGTAAGAGCTTTGGATGATGATATTATATGCATGTTTCAAACGTTTACTCTCTTGTAGGTTCTTATAGTAATTGCTATAGTTATTGGAGTGCTGCTGTACCGAGTAGGGATTGCATTTGTACTGTATGGACCACTTTCAGATGCTACAGGATCAACCTTTGTTGGCACAGGGGTCAATTTATTCACTTTGGCTACAGGAGCACTGATCCAGCTCATTGGTATCCTTATTCTTAGTTTTGTGAGTCAACACTTTAATTTTGTTGTTATTGATAACATACGTATGTAAGTATTAATGAGCTGTAATGCACACTAAATGCAATCATCTCATTTGTTGTGTGTTCTTTTCTCTTACAGATTTACAGATTTTTTGCAATCAAACTAACAGACTGGGGTAAGAATGTAAAGACATATGCTCATATTCATCTTGTAACTACTGCATGATAGGGTAATTCACTAGCTATTTGTACTTATTATCTTTTGTTGTTGTTGTTGTTGTTGTTGTTGTTGTTGTTGTTGTTGTTGTTTATTCCTTCACTATAACTACATAACGAATCCTTTGATTATCCCTAATCCTTAACCTAAGAATGGTGTGACCATGTATATCACAATTGATGTTGACCATTATGTACATACCATATATTCTATGTACAATTACCACATCAGGGGGCGGGGGAGCTGCGCTGACCAATATTTTGCTCGGATTTAGCTACCTGTTTGGCGTTCCTGCAGCATTGCATCAACCTTGCTTCAACGTTGCTCACCGAAACTAATTCATACCGAGCATTGGCTATTTCGGCACGTTATGTCTGCATTACATCGTTAGTGTGAATCGGCCTTTAGCCACGCCTACCGCTGCATGGCCTGACCATAATTTTCTAGCTTTCCCCGGCCCTGCACATTGAAGTGTTGTGCATGGGTAGCTCACTTGAGTATACAGTACATATCATATATATTGGACCACTCCTTTGTATCCATAATTATTGAGATTTGATAAATTCTCATCTCTACCTTGTTGTCTTTTTTGAATGACCTACATACTACTATAATTGTTACTACAACATACCTTAATGATTAGTGATTCAATGTTTCACAAAGTGCTGATTATCAATGGCCCTCTCTATTTCCTATATAATCATACATATATATTTGCACATGTATATGCATAGAGAATCACAGAACACAAAGTGAATATGATGATGCCTTGATTTTGAAGTACTACACCTTTGAGTTTGTAAACTATTACACATCAGTTTTCTATGTGGCATTTTTCAAAGGAAGGTTAGTATATACGTATAGTACGTACTTACGTGTATACATGTGCGTTCTTTCTGTTAATTAGTCCATAGTAATCTTTAATTTAACTGTATACCTTTGTAGGATTGTTGGATACCCTGGTAATTACCTTCGAATTGGACCACTGAGACTTGGTGAATGTGCCACATATGGTTGTTTCCTTGAACTGACTGTTCAACTGGTAATAATTTTAATTGGTAAGCAAATTTTCCAAAATGTATTGGAAATTGGAGTCCCAATTGTCAAGAATCTGTGGAAAAAGTGTCGTACATCATTGGATGATGATGGAGTATTTACTAGATGGGAGAAAGATTACATTCTAAACCAAGAAGTGAGCAGAGTGATGTTCTAGTAGTATGAAGTCTCGATCTAGAACTCTGTCCTGTCTGTTAGGCCTATGTAGTAGGAGGAATAGTTTACACATGTATAATTACTAATATGCGTACGTAGGTAAAACAGGCAGGTTAAGTTCTCAATGGCATATAATGAGCCGATCTATACTTGTACCTATGGAAATATTGCTTTAAATATACTGTACAAGGTTTGTATAGTCTATATAGCTAATAGGACTGCTTGCTACTAAAATTAAGGCATTAAAAGGAATGGCTTAAAGATAACCAAAACATCAGAATGACAAGGTTGTCTCTCTTCCCGGGACTTAAGAAGTTTTAAATGAAATCGAATAACTCAGAGATAGAATTTAGTTGCTCAACAGCATTTTCTCTCTTATTTAGAACAGATTTGGTTTGATTCCAGAATACCTGGAACTGGTGGTCCAGTATGGTTTTGTATCTATGTTTGTGGCTGCATTCCCTCTGGCCCCTCTGTTTGCACTGCTCAATAACTGGGTGGAGATCAGACTGGATGCTTACAAGTATTTGGTCACTCAGAAGAGACCAGTAGCAGAGAGAGCACAAGACATTGGAGCTTGGTATGGTCTCCTAGAGTTGATTTCAAAACTTGCCATTGTTACTAATGTGAGTGAAGATGCTGAATGTATGGAAAGATATATGTTATGCATTCATTATAATTTGGGCATTATAACAGTTTAGGATCAAAATGTATTCACACTTGATGGGTGGGTAAATGATTTATATATATTCTTGTGGATCACTTATGAGTCTCATGTGGTTAATATCCTGGATGTACGTATAACAGTTCACTGTCATAACAAAAAGACCTCTGTTTGTACATGATTTGGAGTAGGGATTATCTTATATAAGTATACATATGTATACATAATATTGTACATGCAATATGTATGTACATAAGTTAACTTTTTTCTATTGTTAGGCTTGTCTCATTGCATTCACTTCAAACTTCATACCACTGCTCATCCATCAGTACACAGTTAATGTTCAAGAACTTTGTTCCCAGCACAACTGGCCCTCTTGCAACACCTTCAGATGCTCTGGAGGAAATGAGTTTTGTAGAAATGTAGGATTCATGGGCTCATATGTTAACAATTTTCCTATAAAATCATTCTTTGATGAGATCCGAAATCAAGATACTACAGTGGATCCAGACTGTGACTACAACAGGCCATCCTCTGTCTCTCCAGACTGTGATATTGATGACACTAAACTTATACCAGATGTGAGAAACCTTGAGCTGGAGGTTGTAGGCTACTTGAATAGAGAAAACCAAGCTTTATTATACCTACCATTTGTTGATATTGAATGTCTAAGTAGGCTATCAAGAGAAAATCTTTTATATGAAAATTTGACAAAAGAATATGTAAAAAATCCCAACATTTACAGAAATTTACCATTTTGTATCAGAGAAGATATCACTTGTGGGTAAGTTGCTCTACGTAGTCCCTCTGCATATGGCTGAACTATATTTTATATGTACATTTAGATATCCTGTACTACTACAAACATATTTATATACGGTAATGTATATTTAGGTTTTTTCTTATTCTTCTACCCATGCACCATTTTGCAGTTTCCGTGGTTATGGAGCAATTAATGGAGCCTATCCTTTAGAGTATTGGAGGGAGCTTGCTGTCAAGTTTGCTTTCATAATCATCTTTGAAGTGAGTTTTATATTCAGTCCACAGTAATAATTTTATACAATTTGTTTCATGTTGATGGTAAACAATTTCAACATATGTATAGGAATGATTTTCTGTACCATGATATTACTAAACATACGCATGTTAAACTTTATTGTCTTTCTTTTTATTTTATAGCATGTCATATTTGTTCTGGTAGCTTTCATTGCTTGGATCATTCCTGATATGCCAAAATCTGTAAAAGACGAGATAAAGAGAGAGCGCCTTCTTTCCCATGAGGCTACAATCGCTGGTTCGATGGCAATCTATCATAAGACAATTAGAGAGACAGAGGAGGAGGATGTCATTGCAAGAGCAGCTAAACAGAAAGCTAGTTATCTGAATATGAATTAAGGACTAAAAGAACTATATTTCAAACTGAGTTTATTAGGATATTTGGCCCAACACTTTGATATATATGAATATGCAGAACACTAAGTATAGAATAATAGCGTGTAGTGTAATACTATGGTGCTTGTTAAGCAGGGCACACGTGTAATGTTAAAACTGTGTAATTTTACCTTTATTAGAATTTACAATACATACGGTTGATGAAAGGGCGCATGTGTAGTCTTGTGCACAACCATCTGCATGTATTCTTAGTGCAATCTTTTCACTTAAAGTAATTAAACCAATTAAAACTAAGCCTATAACTGAAACTAAACTAACTAAAACTATACCAAGTGGGGCAAAAGATTGGTCCGTTTGAGTTATGACACATTTGAAGTACACATAGAATATAATAGTCAAAGTATATCTGAAGGAGACTAGTAAGTTGTACTATGTCTGAGAAGGGGAATTCACAGTTCCTGTTTCAATTAATTATATAGTTTCAGTCTGTGTGCATATATATCAATCAATCAATCAATATTATCATTACACATGCGCTCAAAGGAAACTTTCCACTTATGCAATATTTTAAATGGCATTGGTAAAAACTCTTTGTTCCCTTTGACAAAATCTGTTATATTTACGATATGCAATGTCGCCATTTTTTCAGAGTGGAAAGTTTCTTGAGAGTGCCACTCTATATAGCCCTTGAATGTGTCATGTATATGTATACATGTTCATATATATTAATTTTGCTTTGTGTCAATTATTTATCTGTTTCTATATAACAGTTGATATTTATAATATTAAAGAACTGTGTCTCAAAGAAGGTAAAACTGCACCTCTGAGACTCATTATTCTGCATGGTCTAAATGATCAGAGGATTTCATTCACATAACTGAAGCTTTTAATAAACATCTTTAAGAAAATTAAACTATTCATAGGATAAAGTTGTATACACAACAGCACATTTGAGCATGCAGTATAGACAGTTTTCTATATAGGAACACTAAACCTAAATCGTTAAGTTTTGACTAGTTACGTAGGTCCAGGAAAACATCAATAGATTATAATGCAGACTTGCACCAGGTCCCAGCTTCATCTCTTTCCATATGATCAACACTCTCAACCATTGGAAATAGGTTCACATTCACGAGAGGAAATAATGGAGTAGCTGGAAGCTGTAAAAATTGCAGCCACCTAAAGAGTGAACAAAAGGGAGCCAGTTGTAATTTCTCCAAATATAATAGCCTACTGTGTGGCAGTGAAATACCAAGGAGATAAATGCTTTATATATATGTACATGTACAAATCCATTAGATTTCAGTGTTCAATATTTGTGTACCTGTTTAGGGTCCAAATAATAGCACATGACCTCCTTTGTTGAAACCAAAGCAGAACGTTTGCTGAATGATCCAGTTTCTTGAGGTACAACAGCCAACAATTAAGCCGTCTGTATCCCAAAGGATCCCGCATTATCTCATCAAATTATAATCCTATTCCAATTTGGAATGCGGGCTACCAGATGGTTGCTTTGATTTTCCAAACAGATGATAGAGCAATGCAGTTACACCATGCTAGACTTCTGCTAAATGGCAGGCATGCTTGACTTTGACTTTAATTTGTATATATTCAGTGGTACCTGTTTACCCGGTACTAGACATCTCCGGAGAATGTGAGAACTTTCTTCTGACTCCTCGAAAGTTACTGAATTAATATTTTGCTAAGGTTCCAATGACGACCCCCTCTTGAGGGGACTCTGAAAGAACGTCTAGGCAGCAAAAATAGACGTTTCCAGGCAGTTACTGTGTTGTTATTTTTGAGTATAACTGTAACCAGCGCCGTGACGGGATGATCGTGGTATCCTCCGAAAGATTTCCACGTGGTGTTCAGTAAAATGGCAGTCCCAACTTTCCCAACTTCCCGTCCCAACTTTCGATTTCCACCTAATTTGGAATTGTGAAACGCCTCGTTTGGAGTTGACCTTTAGAGCACCGCCTTCTTTTGAACAACTCACGAGGAAGGGAAGACTAAAGCCTTGCTGGAGTGGAAGTTAGCTCTCCATTAGAAACCTAACTGAAAGTGCGTTCTTTCTCTGCAGCTTCATCTGTCTCTTTTGATTGTAAAGGTTTCATTGTCAGGTGAACAATAATTTTACTTGCGCATTAAATTGGTAGTAGAGGGTTGACAACTGATCGGTTTCCGTTTGATTCGTTAAAAAGTATACTACCCGACCGTTATAAGCTAAGGTACTGATTATCGCTGTCTTTTTCCCACTGGCTATTCATGTCCACTAATAAGGATGTCGGTGTGTCTTTATGTATGCATTGAGCAAATCTGTATATACATTATATACAAAGTCTGTTAATTTGATGGGAATGCAGCACTTATAGCGCCAACGTACGCGAAACCTTTGAATTACGACAGGCCGGGTGTCGCTAAGTTATCTTAACCTTCGCTTATTCGTCAGTCCAACTGTACTCTGTCTGTATGACGCTATAACCTATCTCACTAAGACTAAGTGGGATGCTCTTTTGTCTCGTGGCTTTAATTCCACTGTTTTACTAGAATTTAGTTTGTTTCACAATAAGGAAATGATGATAAATATTGAGCATTTATCCCCACAAAATTTGGTAAATGGTAAAGACTTCGGTTTCAGTGCATACTAGCTGCCAACTACATTTGCAGAAAACATGCGGTATTTCATAATTAATGAGAGGTAAAAGACTACGTATATACCATTTTTGACATCACAGGTATTAGTAACATAGAACTTATGCCTTTGCTGTCATACCTAATGCACAGCCTGACCAAACAGCATAAACCTGAGTTGAACCTTGCAGCACTAATGTCCACTATAATACATCTAATCAAGAGTAGAACACATTAGCATTAGTCCATGATTGTACTCCCAACATGGCAGTCCCCTGATGTCAAACTCCTCCCTTTGCAACCCTTTTGTTGAGTATTTCCCCATTCCTTTGATCCATTCTTGATTTTCTGTGCCACTGCAGATTGTAAGTGACTGACGAACATGGCCTCTAATCCGAATGAAGAGGGAGGGACTGTCCCAATTGGATTTGAGGGGATTACCCCAGCAGAAGTACCAAAGAATGGGTCAGATATAGCCAGCAGGGAGTCTACTGATGAGAAGAGTGACCTACTGGAGGATGCTGAAGCAGGAAGAAAGAGACTAAACACGCAAGCTAGGGTGAGTACATATTCACCGTACACCTTTCCTAGAAGCTATTGTTGTCAGAGAAGCACTTTTAATGTGTCATTAATAGAGTGGTATAGAGCATACGCAATGTGTTGCTGTATTTATTTCACTTGTTGAACATGGACAGGACACACAGAATTACAGAGAATGTTTGTTCTGCATTGTGTAAAGACATGTACTAATTGTTAATAGATCTATTCATGAAAAATAGGGAACTCTGAGATCTGCAGCTGATCTAAATGTTTTTGTAAGCCATTAGTTCAATCACTCTGGATTTGCCTCTCATTCATATATTTTGATTGCACTCCTAGATTTTGTACTTTGATAGGGTGAAACCAAGTCCTGTTTATATATGCGTTTAATTAGGTTTATGATTGTTACCTTGAATTGATAAACTGATTTTCATTAGCACTTGTGTGTAACTACGAACATACAAAAGTGAGGTACTCAATTGTATACTGTTAACTTTATTATACATACGTATATGTATACTGTTAACTTTATTATATTACATGTATACTGTTTAATACCACATTTGAGGTATATTGATGTTGAAGTATGTATCTAGGAAGAATCAGTGGATTAACATCTTTCCACACTCTGTCTCTGTAGAAATCTGCAGAGGAGACAGTTTACTTTGAAGATGGCAAGTCCAAAATTGGTGGGTTAAAATGGATATCAAGTTTTGGTAATGACTTTGTGTAACTTGCATTTGCTACAAAATTCTTACAATAGGACATTTTCATTTAGAGACCTTTATCAGCTAATTAAATTACATGCAGTCAGTGAATTATATAAGTACGTAGGTGTTAGAATAATGTGATTTGAGATTGCAGTTTTGCTGGTAAAGGTCCAGTCCTATATAAGAGTAAATGTGACAAGTGCTACTGACCAGCTCATTAATCTATAATGAACATTGGTCCTGTTACCCTACCCATGGTTCCCTCCTGGTTCATTGCTTTTAAAATCCTGTGTAGTTTATTTTCAGACAGTGTCCTCCTTCATCTGAACCCTCTGAAAGTCTTAGTTAACACCTTATTTAACTTTTGGCGCCAAAATAGTGTATATAAGGCCCCTAGGTTTAGCATAGAGAGCTAAGGATTCATAGAAGATCAAGATAAAGATAAAGATGAAGACAAAGACTCCCAGGATCACTGATGAAGAGTGGAATTCCCAAAAACGGCTGTCTGACCCAGTGGAGAAGAAGATGAAAGAAAGGAAAGGAAGGAAGAAAAAACTCCTATATCTTCATCCAAAGCTCTCTCCAGGTTTAGTTCCCTATAGGCTCTTTTACAGAATAGGCATAGCATGTAGGAAAATGGTATCTTAGATTTTTATATGCCATGTAGTCTTTGTAATCTCTCTTGTATCACTACACTAGTGGTATTTGCGTCCTATAGGCACTGTATAGGTACCTTAGTACATTTTGCACTCAACCAAGAATACTTAGGCATTGAATAATTGCTATAACGCAAACTACTGTAGTTGGTAATGTGTATCAGGTATGGTCTTGAATGCGTTTGAAACTGAAGCCATTTAGACCATTTCAAAGGCTGTATTGTCGTTTGCAGCCATGAAATTAAATTGAAATTGGAAGAACAATAGTAAATGACACAGTAACAATGATATACATACGTATATATATACGTATATGGGATTAGAGTTGATTGATCTATTCTCTGCACATGCCTACTTGCATTCTTAAAGTCACTTAGTGGCCTTGGCCTTTTCACCTTGTCAAGTCTCAACTGTACCTTAATACATATACAGTGGGCTCTGATTTATCCGACATCATCTGTTCCCTCAAAACTTGTTGGATAAATCAGATGTCAGATAAAAAGTATTTTCTATTTGTATAGTGGCATGGATATTAATAGAAAGTACAGTATTACATGCAGTAAACAGTCCACTGATCCCCGTAGTCTCCCCAAATTCCTTCGCTTTTAACCGAAACATTTCGTCCGAAATCGCTAGGCGTCTGGAGCGGATGTTTCCGAACCAAACCCACAGTGCTTCCTCCAGCTGAGCGTAACCACTATTAGCGACATCCTTCGAGAGTCCAAGAAACGGCGCAGCGCAGAGGACAGTAGCTCCACGAAGAAGATCGCAGTTCGTACGCCCGATGTCGAGCCTTGCCGGATAGAAAAAGGCAATACATATGGGACAACGGCCTTTCGTCGCACAAGCACTAACGTCGGATACGGATAAACGAGGTCCGGATAAACCAGGGTAATTGCTATACAATAGTACACGATACTTTCGGTTCCCCACGCTTCCAGTCGAATAAAACAGGTTTCCGGATAAATCGAGGCCGGATAAACCAGAGCCCACTGTATATGTCTCCTATATACTTCTCCATTACTACACCCAGAATCCAGAATTGATAGGCCAGTTTATGTGCCAATGTACCAATGTATACAGTATATACATGTATGTGGGACATTTTGTAGGTGGGTGTTGTACCTACAAATTTATCTAGTACATACCAGTTCATGCTGATCACATTCCAACTATTTCTATATACTATGAAATGTAGTATAACTGTAAGTTTAAGGCCACAGAAACTTTAAGTGAGCTGCATATCCACCAAGTCCTTGCCCACCTGCCTAACTCATTTTTTGTACAAGCATCTGAATGACTTTATTGATAGACAACATTAGCAGACACAACACATGAAAAATCTAAGATACCATTTTCCTACATGCTATATGCCTATTCTGTAAAAGAGCCTATAGGGGAACTAAACCTGAAGAGAGCTTTGGATGAAGATACAGGAGTCTTTTCTTCCTTCTTTTCCCTTCTTTCATCTTCTTCTCCACTGGGTCAGACAGCCGTTTCTGGGAATTCCACCCTTCATCAGTGATCCTGGGATGAATCTCTCAACTATGTACTCCTTGTATTACGTACATTTATCTTCTTTCAATTGTATATTTGATCATAGAGTTTGATTACATATGTATGCACATATTGTATGTGTATACATTCTTTATGATGCTTTAATTACGTAGCTAATAACGTTTCTTAATGTAGACTTTGTGTTAGCATACCGTTTGAAGGACGAGGAGAGAGATAATAAACATGAAGATGATCTAAAGAAGAGAGAGGACAAGAGGAAGCTGTTTAGGGAGAACTGTGAGAAGGAGTATCACCTTGTGTTTGAAGAACAAGATTGCTCTGTAAGTAGCTTTAATATAAAAATGGCTGTACACACGTATCAGTGGCAATGAGGTGTATGTTCTTCCATATTAGGATTCACCTGATCAGAAGACATACTATTGGAAGGTGCACTGCACATGGCAAGGTATTCTTGAAGGAGCAGAAAGGATTGGACTGAGACTTCCCATTAGTGTGAGCAATGCAAAATAAAACAGAGCCTCAAAACATATACATAGCTACCTTTTATTGACTGGTTCCTTGAGCCTCAAAACATATACATAGCTACCTTTTATTGACCGGTTCCTTGAGCCTCAAAACATATAGATAGCTACCCTTTATTGACCGGTTCCTTGGGTAGCCTAAACAGTGATAATTATGAACATTTGTAACTGTAGACTAGCATGTAGCAAATACAAATGGATGGGCTTTATAACAACTGTGTACGTATAATCTAAAACACCATTTGAAAGGTCTGTGGAGAACTAAACCTACTGAGAGCTTTTGATGAGGAAACAAGAAGTTTCTCCTAATTTTTCTGCTCCCCTGGATTATGTATTCCTAGCTCTTTTACATTCCATGATATAGTATAATATATTGTCTAGTGAAGAACCACAATTTTATCATTATACTGATATTTACAGGACAACACTTTGGATAGTCGTGTTCATTGGAGAACACGTTTAATGGAAAGGTGTTTGAAACTAAAGGATCCGTTGGCTCCAGACATTCCTGAGAAGTTTCACATCCCACACTACCTCACTGCTCCCTTCAGAATACGAGACAAGGATAGGTGGGGGTTTGGTAACTATGGCAATAGACTGGTAACCTAGGTTTATCTTTACCATTGTGTAGGTTTTTATTTTGCTCTGAAGAGAATGCTGGTAAGTTTCTAAATGAGGCACAGAGATCCATGATTGTTTGGGATTCTCTACAAAGAGCAAGTTATGGTCCCAAGGATGGACAATATGGTAAGAGATACCAATAGTTTTGTCAGTTACAAAATTATAAATATGCTAAATGTATAGCCAGTTAAGTGACTGATTTTTTTGAAGGTATTGAACGTCTGCTGAATAACAAAACCTTTGTTGATGCTTTCCCTCTTCATGATGTAAGCCACTATTTCTCTCCATCTACATACTTCCACCCACCCATCCACTTCCACCCATCCATCCACTTCCACCCATCCACCCACCCATCCATCCACTTCCACCTATCCATCCTTTCAGGGTCCATACCAGACTAAGAAGGATGAGGAATTCAAGTCTCTTCGTCAGCTCTTGTACAAGAGGTGGGCTCATCCTCTGTATGCCTTCCATAAGAACCAGCCACTCAACCATATTCGGTTAGTCTCCTAATTCACCAAATATATAATTACATGTACGTACAGATGTATATGCCACAATTTGATTTCCACTCAAACCTTTGTCTCCTGTCACTTCATCATTTATAGTCAATATTTTGGAGAAAAGGTTGGAATGTACTTCACCTGGGTGGGACACTACACCTACTGGTTACTTTGGCCAACCATCATTGGAATAATTGTCATGCTGTATGGCATCTCTACAGTTGTCACATCTAGGAACCCAATTGCGTAAGTAAAAGCAGATAACCATCTCTAAACCAGACATATTTACTGTAGTTGTTCAAGCAGATAAAGAATTATCAAAAATTGTATTGTATTCCTGTAATTGTAATGGTTACAAGTAATAAAGATACCACTCCCTGGGAAGGAGATTTTGTTAGGTTTGTACTTGGCTTTCCATAATTTGTATTGCATCACCTGTAGTGCTGATGCTTGTGGTGAACCTTTTCCAACTTACCAGTTCAACGGGTCAGGCGTGCCAGTGGGACCTCCAGGTACGTAGGTCTTTCACTTCTGTGTATGTGTACGTATATTTCCACGTATATTCACTCTCTGTTTCCTTTAATAACTCCTTCAGACAGTTACACTTTCTACATGTGTCCTATATGTGACACCAGGTGTGATTTCTGGTACTTTCAATCAGAATGTACAGCTTCAAGGTATGCACGTATGAGCACATAAACCAATGAAAAGTAAGGACATTTCCTTTTTGCATACATTGTCATTTTTGACTCACCCGTCATGTCTGTGTTGAATTTAACATACGTATTTTGACTTGAGGAAGTTCTACACATACCAAAACAACATCTTTTGTAGTAACTTATTTTCAGCTGCTATGCTGAGTTTATTGTACACATGCATTAGCCCCTCGTGTGTGTGTATATATACGCACATTACATACATACATACTGTACATGCATACATACATACCTTATATGTAATTTAATACCAAATACTCACTGCGATAATTACGGCTTTGTGAGCCAGATTATGGTTGGACTAAACATCACCATTGTAACCATTTTGTTATTAGTGTGACAGGCTTTAGTTAGAAATTTCCATTAGAGATATTTCATTGCAACATAACAAACCTAAAATGCCAGGATAGAGTTGTTTTCAGTATGTACACCTCCACCTTCCCGCTACTACTTACAGGAGTATCTACAGTCTGGGGGGGGAGTGAAATCAATCCTAGGGGAAGCGTATGCCACCGCCCCAGCCCTGATGTACAGCTTAATATTACATACCATTACCCCTAAATTTTGAAAATTTTTATTTGCCCCCTGACCTCAAGTTCTGCATGCAGCCCTGATATAGAACATACGTATGTACAAAAGTATACTCGTATGTACGTACATGTTGACGTACTGTGTTAAATTTATTCTTATGTACTCCTACTCATTTTTACTTACACTTAGGGCATCTCTATTATTTGATAATGGAGCGACAGTATTTTTTGCTGTGGTAATGTCGTTTTGGGCTGTTTTGTTTTTGGAGTTTTGGAAGAGAAAGCAGTTTGTTACTCAGCACTACTGGGACACCCTGGACTTTGAAGCAGCTGAGGTGAGTTAATGTACATAGCTTCATAGAGCCCATATTCTATTTTGATCAAAACTGCTACAATCTGATTGTACTTGTATACATCAGAGTTACGTGCTTAAGGTTCTACGTAATTTGGTCAGCCATTGTGACCAACCAAATAATAATGTCAATTCAGCAATGAGTTGAAATGCATCATGCATTACAGTCAGTAAGCACTGTACAAAATCAATCAGGGTCATGTACTGTCTGTACTATACGCGTATATGTATCCCATCACTCTGAAGTCATCTAGAACGCAAGTGTCCAAGGCAGTATTAGAATCTAATAGATAATCTACCAATGTCTCATTAGTAATGTTGAGAAACATCATTCATCAGGTGCATACACTATATTCTCTCTGCTTTTGTTAGTATTAGTGTGTTTTGGGCTGGTACCATTTTTATATCAGTCTTTATGATCCTTTTATATATCACGCTCGTGTATGTATGCACAAAATGCCAATATTTGATTTTAGCTAATGTTACCTGCATGTACGTACCTACCTAGTTACACATATCCAAAGGAACGTTCCTAGCCTACCTTTGTATATCTGTAGCAACGGCCAAGGATCCAATTTGAACGCAAGATTGAGAAGGAAATTGCTAGTTGTAAAACTGAACAAGCAAAGGAAAAATATCGGAGATGGAATCCAGTTCATGAAAAATATGATCTTGTCCAACCTAGTCATAGGTTGCTCACCAAAGTTATAGCTGGCTTCTCTGGGCTTGTCTTTATGGTATATATACATATATACTATCCTGTGTTCAATGAAAAATTAACAGAGCCTTTGGGACCAGGGCTGCATAGGCGGGGGGCCCCCTAGGATTGATTTTGAAGACTTTTGGGGACCCCTTAAACTGCTTTGACACCCTCATACCATTGCCCCCCTAAATTTTGAAAAATTTCATTTTGCCCCCTCTGACCCCAAGTTCTGCATACAGCCCTGGCCCGGACTGTCAGAAAGTTACTTACAACTTATGTTACTGATGTATTGGGAGGATTTCCCATACCCTGCTACGCAATAAACAGTATATATGATACTTAGGTACATGTATACAGCATATGTACATACTTATGTAAGTTGTATGTACGTATGGTTCTCTTGTTGCACAGGCGATGGTTGTGATCATAATTGTGTTTGCTGTTATCATCTACCGTATTGCCATTGCGGCTCTGTTGTATCTCCCACTTGTGTCCATCGGTGGCAATGCTGTTGGGGCTGGGGCCTCTCTCTTTGCATCCATAACTGGAGCCTGTGTTCAGCTTGTCTTCATTATGGTCATGAATGTGGTGAGTCCATGTTTATGTTCTGAAGCTCCACCATTCAGACACCTTAATAGAATTACGTACATACTGTATATATAATTTCATTATTATTAATTAATAAAGCTTCTATTACTGATGTATTGGAGGATTTCCTATAACTTTCCTGTAAGGACAAGCAATGCTTGTATGTAATTTAATTAATAATTTAGGTTTGAGATTGCTTTTGAAATGTAATAAACTGCATTCAAAGTAGTACTTCAGTTTAATCCGCAGTCCTTCTCTCTGTAACACTAACCTTTCTCTCCCTAAACATATTCAAGTGTACATACTATATATGAGATGTCTACAGTATTTGGTTTGCCAACTATTGTATGACTAATGATGCATATGCCGTATTTATCCATTCCAGTCATTATGACCAGGCCTTAATTCAAGCCTCTGTTTGAGCCTAGTTCCCATAAAATAGTTACCTTGGCGCCCACACTCATCTTCCTAGCAGCTGCTTGTTTAGTTTTCTTTGCTGCATACTTCACGCCTCTTACTTGAAGGAGACACTGTTGGATTATTGTTGATACTGCAGCAAACTTAGACTGTTTTTTTGTCACCATTGGTTCACACCTAGACCCAATGTATCAATTTGCGAGACCCTGGTCTCTAAACCGGCTTCAATACGCACAAATATTGTTTGTACTGCGTATGGACTGTATGTACATAGTATACCTACTGCATTAATATACGTACCTTTGGTTCCTGTGTATGTTAGTACCCAATACTCTGATTAATAATGTCCCTTGTGCTACGTACATTTGTAAGAGTCACATCAAAGTCTACCACCCAGTTGCTCTAAACGGCAACGAGTAAGTATTCCTAAAAGTGTTATTGTACTTTTGACTCTATCCTACAGGTTTACAAGAAGATTGCAGTGTTACTGACAACCTGGGGTTAGTTTTGTTGAGAACATGAGTAGAGTGTGGAAGACTGTCTCCTTTTATGTATATTCCCTTGCTGATTTTAGAGTTGCGTCGCACCCAGACTGAATATGAGGACAGTCTTATCTTCAAATTGTACATCTTTCAGTTTGTGAACTATTACTCTTCAATCTTTTACATTGCTTTCTTCAGAGGAAAGTGAGTTTTCTTCCTTTTTCTCAATTCATTGATGAGTTGCTCACCCATCCTATTATCAGTATGCACAATGCATCCATCTGTCGGTCAAACTGTCCACTTATCTACTTACATATCTACCCACCCATCCATCCATCCATCCATCCATCCATCCATCCATCCATCCATCCATCCATCCACCTGCCCACCCACCCATTCATCCCTGTTCCATTCCCTCAGTCTTGTTGGTTACCCTGGTGGATTTAACAGGGTTGGTGCAGTCAGGTGGGATGAGTGTGCTACTTATGGCTGCTTCCTCGAGTTGACCATTCAACTTATCATCATTTTACTTGGTAAGGTTTTAATGTATTTATGGTCAATAACTGTAATTTGAAATCTTTTATTTAGTCTGTTACTAAGTTTCATGTAGGTAATATAATATCCTGTTGTGTATATGTACATAGGTAAGCAGATTTTAAACAATTGTGTTGAAATTGGGATCCCACTGATAAAGTGGATAAAGAACCGTTTCTTCCACAAGGATGAGGATGAGAATGCAGTCTATGCAAGATGGGAGAGAGATTTCGATCTACCAGCTCAAGATAGTTTTGGTTTGATTCCAGAATACTTGGAGCTGGTGATCCAGTATGGGTTTATTACCATCTTTGTGGCTGCATTCCCTCTGGCCCCTCTGTTTGCACTACTCAATAACTGGGTGGAGATCAGACTGGATGCTTACAAGTATTTGGTCACTCAGAAGAGACCAGTAGCAGAGAGAGCACAAGACATTGGAGCTTGGTATGGTCTCCTAGATTTTGTGTCAAAGCTTGCTGTAATCACCAATGTAAGTTGATGGTCAAAGAAGCAAAGTATGTACTTAACAGGAGCTGAAGCATTGTTAGAACTACCATATACTATACCTTGTCTTGTGTTGGTGATGTTTTGTTTAGAGGTTCAATTTTAAAGAAATAAGTATACGTACCATGTACGTACATGTAATTCACTAGATAAATTTATTTTATTCCTCCTTTACAGGCTCTTTTGATTGCCATTACTGCTGACTTTATTCCACTTCTTGTCCATCGTTATGAGACTGACCGTGACGTACTGTGTTCTCAGTATAACTGGCCCTCATGTGCTATCACAGGAAATGAGTACCAATTTGATGCTGGCTTCCTTAATGCCACTATCCAGCAGTTTAGAATTAAGGATGTGTTTGAAGAAGTTAAGCGGGCAAACCCTGCTGATACTGTACCAAACATAAGAGTTTTCCAATTAAAGGCCTATGTAAATGGTAAATACATTTACTGTAGCTGAGTTTGGTAAATCATAGGTAGACAGGAAGACCATCCATTGGCTACACTAGACATACCGGGGTGTCGGAACTGTTGCGGCCACACCTGCCATGGCTGTCCCACTTTAGTCAGTGCCTCCATAATTTTTGTTTATCTCCTTTTATTGTATTCTGGCTGTTACCTGTGTCAACAGGACTGGAAAAGACTTTCTTTACATTCAAACGACTCACGACCTCCATTTTCTTTAACTATTGCACAATCAAAGACATAGGTTTTGTGGGCTGCTTGTCAAAAGTGCTTCCGACGCCCCTGACATAGTATTTATAACTAATGACCCAGTGTTGCTGACTAACAGATTATGCATCAGTTCAAATTGCTAAGATTTAAACTGAAGAAATCTATACTCATCTCAATTCAAAAACTCTGGTCCTTTGTACTGTTTCAGTCTACTGTTTGCAGGGTCTTAACATAGACTATGGTCTCATTACCTACATTTGTACACATACATACGTAGATATATTACACTGGAAATTTACAATGTTGCTGTATGTTCATAGAAACTAGGGAGGAACAGAATGACAATAGGCAAGACTACCTCTTCTTACCGTTCATTAACTTGACATGCTTGAACCAACTGACAGGCTTAAATCTAAGCTATGATATGATCACTGAAGACTTCTTAGAGACAGAAAATGGAGAAAATGTTACAAATACAGTACCAAACTGCATTCTTGAGGATGCTTTTTGTGGGTTAGTGAATTGGGAAAGCTATGAACAACCTCTCTATGTTGCTCTATCTTTCTTCCAACTCCTATTTTACCACCCTTAACACCCTCCGTCATGTGTTTCATCATTTTCTCAGTTTTCGAGGTTGGGGACGTATGCCAATGGCAGATGGAAGTAATGACTACCCTGGGGGCTACTATAAGGAATGGACAGCTAGACTTGCCTTCATAATAGTTTTTGAAGTATGTACGTATGCTCATTTGAACAAATGAATAAATGATTGTTAAATAATTGGGAAAGTAGATCATGGTTACTGTAGTTGTCCAATTTTGTGATTGTCCATTCTCTAATTACAGCCTGCTATTAGTCTCTTCTACTCTGTCTGTCCTGTAGCATATCATTTTTATTGCTGTGATTGTGATAGCATGGTTGATACCAGACGTTCCTGAAGCAGTACAAAATGAGATTAAGAAAGAAAAGCTACTTGCCTTGGAGGCTGCCCTCAGTCGTCCAGATCCAAGAAGAGGAAGATTCACTACTGAAAGAAATGGTGAAACAGATCTTTGATTGGACGGCTGTATTTGTAAAGACACTAAAGCTTATTACCAAAACAATTACTGTATTAGATGAAAATAAAATTAGCTTTATTAAGTAAAGTCTACAACTCTGTAATTTTACCAACTGTAGCAACTGTAGTTTATTAGCAGTGTCTTTGGAAAAGCTGTTGTTAATACAAGAAAATAAGAAATATGTACATATGTGAAAACCTGTTAGTATATAGTTAGTTTGATCACTAAACATCCTCGTAAGAAGGTATCTTTGGCCACCAATTAGGAATTGAAAAGGACACAGGTATTAGTCCGGATGTATCTGTTACAAATATTGGCACTCTACATAATAAAACAAAAATACTATATATACACATGAAACTGATGGGACCCCCTATACTGGGTCATCATATATACTACTGTAAATTTATACATACGTACCTATACAACATTGCACCAAAATGCTAATAGTATCATTCATCAATCAAAGACATGAAAAATCTAAGATACCACTTTCCTACATGCTATATGCCTATTCTGTAAGAGAGCCTATTGGGGAACTAAACCCAAAGAGAGCTTTGGATGAAGATACAGGAGTCTTTTCTTCCTTCTTTCATCTTCACTGAGTCAGACAGCTGTTTCTGGGAATTCTGTGAATCCTTGGCATGCACAAGTATAGTGGTTTAAATACAAGTAATATATCCAGTATATGTATGTCTTGGATATGATTTGCATCCTAAATATGAGTACATTCACATGTACGTATGAATACGCCCACCTGTTGCTATAATGTATTAATCCAAGTCCATACTGACCCTTCTGTGTAATTAATTTTCCAACTCTCTTACCTTCACGGGTGCAAATTTGACTCCAGGGAGATAGAGCAAGGAAAGTACTAATAAACAATTATAAAATATAAACCAAAGACTAATAAATAGGAATATTTAGAGATTAGCTACTGGAACATTACTGACTTCATGTCTTTAGTAAATAAAGGCATAGACTTACATATATAAATACAATGACTGAGCTGATATCACCAACGTAGTGCATTAATACTTGTTGACACAGAGACAAAACAATGCATGTAACTTACTCTTGAAAGGTCAATGGAACAACTCTCTTTCTTACTACACCTTTGTGATGAGTTCTTGATGTCAATTCCTGTCCCAAGTAACATCCCTTACTGAAACTTACTACATGTACGTACAGAGATACGTAGTTCAACTGGACAATAGCAATATACATAGTGATACAGGATGATATACATATGTATAAGCACTAGACTTGAATAGTGATGAGGCAAAATTCTTGTAGATACGTACATAACTGCACAAAAACCCTCCTTCTTACAAGTGTGACACTCCCCCTTAGGGAATTTGACACTACTTCTTACAAGTGTGACACTCCCCCTTAGGGAATTTGACACTACTTCTTACAAGTGTGACACTCCCCCTTAGGGAATTTGACACTCCTTCTTACAAGTGTGACCTTCCCTGCTATGAGTTAGACTCTCTGTCTTACAAGTGTGACACTCCCCCTTAAGAATTTGACACTCCTTCTTACAAGTGTGACCCTCCCTGCTATGAGTATGACCTTCCTTCTTACAAGTGTGACCTTCCCTGCTATGAGTTAGACTCTCTGTCTTACAAGTGTGACACTCCCCCTTAAGAATTTGACACTCCTTCTTACAAGTGTGACCCTCCCTGCTATGAGTATGACCTTCCTTCTTACAAGTGTGACCTTCCCTGCTATGAGTTAGACTCTCTGTCTTACAAGTGTGACACTCCCCCTTAAGAATTTGACACTCCTTCTTACAAGTGTGACCCTCCCTGCTATGAGTATGACCTTCCTTCTTACAAGTGTGACCTTCCCTGCTATGAGTTAGACTCTCTGTCTTACAAGTGTGACACTCCCCCTTAAGAATTTGACCTTCCTTCTTACAAGTGTGACCCTCCCTGCTATGAGTATGACCTTCCTTCTTACAAGTGTGACCCTCCCTGCTATGAGTATGACCCTCCTTCTTACAAGTGTGACCCTCCCTGCTATGAGTATGACCCTCCTTCTTATGAGTATGATACTCCTTCTTATGAGTGTGACACTCCCTACTATGAGTATGACCCTCCTTCTTATGAGTATGACCCTCCTTCTTACAAGTGTGACCCTCCCTGCTATGAGTATGACCCTCCTTCTTATGAGTATGACCCTCCCTCTTACAATACATAGATGTGACCCTTCTCTTATGACTGTCACCCTCTGTTTTATGGGTACGTTTCATTATAATTAAATTCATTACCAAAAGTAAAATATTTATTGAACATCACATCATGGATAACTCATTGTGTTATGTGACATCCACGACCTCAAATGTTGGTTACCTATGCCAACTGACTGATGATATCAACCATTAGGAATGTGAAAACTAGGATGGTTTAGAAAAACATTGGACAAATTGGATCTTATGTTGTGAGTGACACTCTCAGTTCAAAGGCCAGCACCCAGTAACTTGTAATTGGGTTCAAGCAAGTGACACAAAAATGTTGCCATATTTTTTCATTCCTGCGAAATTAAGGAAAACTAAACCTTTAAGCAGATTCCTATTAGAATGACCAAGGAGAGTCAGGAAATATGATGAGTTAGGTTTGCAGTCCTAACTTTAAGACAGGTATACTTATATGAATCCTACATTGATGTCATTCATTCATAAATATTCACTCACATTCACCTAATATAGAGGCCTTGCCACAAGTAAATGCTATGACATTTAGCTAACTATCACACTTTTTGTAGAGGATTTGAAGTTCAGCTATTTGATCACCTACACTCTATTCCCTCTTATGAGCACGGCCCTTCCTCTTACGAGTATGGCCCTTCCTCTTACGAGCACGGCCCCTTTCTATTAGGAGTATGGCCCCTCCTTCTATGAGCACGGCCCTTCCTCTTATGAGCACGGCCCTTCCTCTTATGAGCACGGCCCTTCCTCTTACGAGTATGGCCCTTCCTCTTACGAGCACGGCCCCTTTCTATTAGGAGTATGGCCCCTCCTTCTATGAGCACGGCCCTTCCTCTTATGAGCATGGCCCTCCCTCTTATGAGCACGATCATATCCTGTTACAACTATGACCCTCCCTCTTACAAGTGTGGATATTTCCTTTCTCAAAAGTGACTCTCCCTCTAGCCTATATACGTGGGTGTCTGGCAATCCGCAAAAAGTAATTTGCTTGCATACCTTGAACAAGTTTGGCAGTCCAAACCAACATATAATCAACTTTACCTCCATTTCCTAAGTCAAGGTTATACTCTAATGGAAGGCATTTAGTTGCAGGGACCTCTTCACTACCTTCAGCCACACCCACTGACATCCTGTGCTTCATGTAATCATCTAAGAGGTGAAAATAGCACATTTCATAGCTCATCAGATGACAATTAAAGAACAGTTAACAACCAATACCATTGGCACACCTTCTGTTAATTCCTTTGATGGTAGCATTCCATCACTAGTAGATATTATTCTTGTACCTACAAAACTACACAAATTGTAATACACAGTAATAGGGGATACGGTTGTGGGAAACTGTCCATAAACATACTTTGTTCTTGGATCAGCTGACATGGTAACTACATCAACTCTACATAAAGGTGACTCCTTACTCCAATAAACATTTAAATGATCACACACTTCTAACACTATCTAAATGAAATACAGAACACATTAAAGCCATTAAGTATTCATACTGGGTGATATATCAACAACTTACAAACTCCCTTATCAAAATATTAAAGGTAAAGAAGTGATTTTCAAATCAAATTTAGTAAAACCTTTAATAATTAAATCAGTAAATTTATCTTTAGTTACTAAACATGTATTATATTCATATTTACTAATTAGACAGTGATATTCCTTTAACTCTCCTTTGTACTGATGCAAACCACACATTATCCTATACTAACCACAACACATTACACCATACATTAGAAGTAAAAGAATTGACTACATACTTCATCATTGTAAACTGTAATTTGTTATTGTATCTCCTTGCCATCACAGTGCCTCTCACCTTTGATCTCAATATGTATTTTTTCAAATGTTTTATTACATCTTGTCTAGCTCTCTCACAACATTCCAGTAACCATTCTTTCTCTTCTATCTTATACAATATTACATCATATAAGACACGCCCCTACAAAAGTTTCATAACACATATGTACAGACATAATATAGCATATTTAGGCTCTTGAACAAGTCTAGAGTACTTTAGTGTAATTGGTGGTCTCAGTGGCTCATTTAACAACAACACATGCAAAATAATGGTCAAATTAACACTTTTTTGATTAAAATGATAATCTAGTGTGAACATTTCACTACTTTCTTCTTAAGTTTGGAAACTTGAACTGATTCAATACTATGAAATGTAATGCATTGTGGGGTCGAACATTCACTTAACATTTCTGCTTAGTTACAAGGTGCAGTTGTACATGTACGTACATCAACTTGATTAGTCTATTGTCCACCTAAATAACATGAGAAATTGAATTCCTTTCGAATAAATTGATTGACGTACTAACCATTTGTAGGATACCCAGTTTCATATATTATGCGAGAAAAACCATCATTATTGGAAGGAGAATATATTGATAGTTAAATTTAATTAAGTACTGTGTGGACCTTGGACTCGGATTTTTAAGTTTAGTTGTTTGAGTTTACACCATTTATAGAACATCCTGGCAAGGTTGGGTGTGGTAATAACAAGTGCTAGACAAAAAATTAAAAATTCTTGGCACAACTTATTGAATTGAATTGAGCAGGAAGGGAAGTCTGCTGGAGAAAGTAATAACTGGTGAAGGAGTGGGAAGAAGACCTAGAGGGCGGCCCAGGAAGAGATGGAGGGACTCCTTTTGAGCAGGATGAACACTGAGGACTGCCTCTGTAATATTTAGAGATATGCTACTGACTATAACTAGACCATCTGAACTTAGGAGATTTATGCATGTGTAGTTTAACAGATGACCCGGCCCCCATTACTAGGGATTTTGTTGATGTCCAATTAAATATTGATTGATTGATTGATCGAACTTATTGAATTGCATTAAATCACAATAGTAGTTATCTATAGTTGTGTTTGCATTGCCCACTGAAAACAATTTTATGACAACTCGCTGGTTTCAGTTTGGACACAGCAAATAATTTTTTTTTTGCAGAAACATTCTTGCTAGGTCCAGGTCCTACTAGCATAAGAGTCTTGGATTGCCTGTTATACTGTATATATGTGAGTCCATCAATAAATGCCTTCAAATTCTGTTGCTTGTACCGTACAAACTCTATATATGTGGTCTATGATTACACAATGTCTAATGGAAAAATAGGTATGAATGACAAAAGGTTAAAGTATGACATACGTACCACATACCAATGTCATGAATATCATTAAATTGTTCAATGTCATGAATATAATTACATCTACCATGTAAAATTGAGTTATATATCTATGGATGCATATATATATAAGTTCATGCATAAAAGTTGGTGATATACATTGATAAGCTAGGCTGAGCCAAATATAGGGGTTCTATGTCTTCCTAAATTGGTTCATTCCTTGCCCATACAGGAGATGTTCTGGCTACATGTCTGGCTACTGCTTTCAGGATTTTCTGACTGGCAGGTATAATTCATATGGAATTGTAACCTAATGTGCACGCTCTCTACTACTTTTTGATCTTTCTTTTTTCTTCACATTAAAGAGGAGTGCTTGGCAGCATGTCTCTGAGGTGAGAACAAATTGAACCAGCTCTGTTGCTGTCATTTTGTGACGAATGTGAATTAATACTGCTCAGCCAGCCTCAGGAAAGCGGCCATGTCATAACCTAATTAACTATAACCAATTTCTTTACATTTTAGAACCTACATATAGGGAACATTTTTTATACATTTTATACATTTCTATACACAAAACCATGTGCAATTTATGCTTTATTGTGATATTATCAGATCTTAACTGAATTTTATGAAAAAAGTGCTATTCATTTAAGCAGGCAAATATATGGGAACAAATGACTTGGGCCTCCAGAAATTTGACTTTATATGTTAAACCTCTTGTGATAGAATGAGTAAAAGACCTACGTATGAAATTTCCTCCTCATCCCGAATAACAACTCCACTCTCTTCACAATTGGTGTTAGATTTTACTCCTCTCCTCACTGAAATATCAACTGACTCAGTATAGCAAACTTAATACAATACCCCTTTTGATTTGTATGCTTAACAATGCACACTGGAGTATACCAAAGAACTCATCAATACCCAAATAGGACTCATCAATACCTGTTCGCCATGCATCTATATCTGGGCCAGTAAGAACAATATCATCATCACACTTCTCTTCCTTGCTGCCCATTCCTTGGAACTGATCTACTAGCAGCAACACCATCACCAAAGTTTTTTGTGTGTAACACATTAATATATCATCTCCTGTAAGGCAGCCATAACAATAGGTACACCTACTCACTTTATTTACCAACTGAACAGTTCTTCTATATTTGGCACTTTTCACATCATCACTTCACTTTACAAATCTTGTAATGATCAAATATTACAAGATGCATAGTTTCACACTAGAGATTTCGCTTTTACTTTATTCTGCATTATATTTACATGATGGTTTCCTTCGAAGGCCTGCAAATCCTTTGTGGTAGAACTGACCTGGTAAGAATTGGGTAGTGTTTATTAATCAACACCCTGAACTATAACATTCTAAGCCCAAGCGAGCAGTGAGCTTAGCCGGTAGTCAAACATAAGTTCTAAATTGCCACCAATTGGAGACACGGAACAAATGCTAGCGTTCACAAAGATACTGACCCCTTCTCACACACAGACACACCAAACGTGGAAATACTACGAGACTCTAAATTGGTTACGTTTATGAATTTCTTCTTGTAACAGTAAATATTTACTTACTTGCGCGTTTAGAAACATTGCATATTTAGTATCCCCCGGTTGGAACATGTCACACGTAACCATCCCTTGAAGAAACATTGAAACATCGTCTCCTTTAAGAATCATTAGACTGCGCTTATGCAAATGAACTATTCCACTGGAAGTGCACCTCATTGTTTCCATATATCTGATAGAATTGTTTCTTTGCATAAATTTGTGCAAAAAAGAATATTTGTGGATGGTTTTACCCCTCAACAAAAACAGGAAAGCTGCCATTTTTAATGATTGGTTGCGTAAGGAGACAAGAAAGTCTCACAAGATCGCGCAAATGGTCTAACAAATGGCGGAATGGTCTGTACTAAGAGACTACATAGATTGCCATGTGTGCACTTTATACCGATTGCGCAAGGATTCGACACAACCCCCGCGGTCGTCCTACGCATGGTTCCTCCATATTCAGTGGCAGCTTACTGAAGTAGTTTATCTGCTGCATATCTTATGAAAGTTAATGTGTGGACTTGATGTCAACGATTAGAGTACTCTAGTGTGATCTCTTTTGCAAAACAGCGAGAACCAGGATGTCGTTACCGATTTCGCTCTACTCTTTGGTAGGTTTCAAAGTGACTTCCTTTATATATGAGGGTGGTCAGATTCTTTTTTGTATGTGCAATAATTTTAGTACGAGAGTCGACAGTAGCTATTACTGGCTTTTTGAGCTATAAAGCCTCATCGTAGATCGAGCAGATGAAAGGTTTCCCGGCCCCCCTTGTATTTAAGTCTAAGACGAGTGTTTTCCGTTACTTGTGGCAAATAGTATTAAGTAGCCATTCTCATAGTCTTTTCTAAATTCTCTAAATATGTACTAATTGCTAATTAGACGTGAACCAGACTCTCGTCGACTACAGAAGTAGATAAGCAAAACTGCATCCTTACGCATTGACAAAATCTATCAGAGTATTATGGAACAGCCTTCGCTAATTGTGGTTATGTTGTTCATGGGCTTCCAGGACTTAAGGTACATTTTAAAACAGTGACTCTGAGCGTAGATCTTACGTAAGTATATAAGATCTATGCTCAGAGTAAAACAACTACACTTTTGGAATAAATATTTAGATGACAAGAGGTGTGCCTGTAATCAGCTCACATATTAAGTTAGTTGAATAAATGTGATACGTATTATTACAGTTACTGTTCTGTAGAAAGCTTTTGATATTTATAAGTATGTAATATAAGACAATGAGAATGCATTAATTCATTATACTTTAATTCCTTTGGTTATATGATCAATAAAATAATGATTAAGGTATTGGTCAGCTAACTATAAACAGTGATCTGTAGTATACAATGCGGTGATGTCACAAATTGCATGCAGACAATTTCAATTGGATTACTCACTTTGATAACTGATTTCTCTGTACTTCATTATGCTAGTTCTCCTCCCCTACATCTTATATTATATCTTAGTACTCCCTACACTCCCACATCTAATGATTATATGAAAGCATAACTCAGTTTCCTGTCTCACAAAAGTGTAGCCCCTGTTTGTATTATGATACGATTTTGTCTTTAATTTTTTTTTATGTAGGCTATCATGTCAACTTTACTTCTTACTGTGGCCCTTCCAGGTAAGCCTACTTATCCTTGTTGATTATACAGAAGAATGTATATATTCAGTTTTAATTGTTGCTTGCATCCGTACACGAGCTCAGTCATAGTTCGCACTGGTTACAAGTTTTTTCTTTGTTTGCATTTCCTAACTCAGTAAATGTATGATTCCAAAGTGCAGTTAATAATGAGGTCCTATTGTGATCCATTCCAAAGAAATTCTAGACCCTACAAACAGCCTTCCATAATTCCTTCATTGACAGCTTTGATTGCAAAATCTATTCAGCCATGGGGTTGGGTTTGTCACATGAATATCATTGTCAATGCATGCTGAACAGCGAAAATGAAATCCATCAAATGTATGTTGAGCCAAGCCATCTGCCAAATGTTCTTCCCACCAACATTTTGTACTTCAATTTTATAATAAAGAGGAGTATTTTAAGTAGTTCACTGAGGAATCTTGAAATTGTGATGTATGTAGTGCTCAGCTGTTAAGATACTGATATCTACTGTTACATTAATGTGTGTAATCCATCCAATATGAAACTAGAAGCAATGCATAGAGAGATGTTACTTTCATAGCATTTTAGCAGGTTTACATTCCTTTAAGAAGGCGTTCCCTCAAGTATTTTTATACTTTGTGGGAGTAAAGCTGACAGTCGTGGAGGTGCATAGATGTAGGTATTTACATACATGAGTGATTTTATCATCTTGTATATTCAGTACCTACCCTTTATCAACTTATGAAGAGGATGTTTGATTATGGATTATGTATGGTATCAGTAACAACTGGTGGGAGTATATCTTGAAACCTGATCTGCATATAGTTACAGGAAATGAGAGAAGTACTGTCTAATCTTCTCTCTCATAATGGAATATCTGAGAGTGGAGCTTCCTATCCCACACTCTCCTTACCTCTTGTGTTTAGTCTCTTGTATGTACATATGTATGTAGAATTCTGCTAGAACTTGTATTCATCACAGCCCTGGTATGAATGAATATAATCTAAGTAATCATAATCATGTTTAAATCATCAAAGTCAGTTTGAATTAAAAATACAAAACACACTTATTGAGTGTTGACTATACAACAGGCCTGCCTTAGCCACCAACGCTAACTTTGACTATCACAGCATCAATGGCTGAATATCCCTCTTGTATTCCTATTATAACTACTGTAATATTCCTTCATTTGAATATACGTACGTATATTTAATAAGAATTAGTTTGCTTTCCTGAAGGAACCTACTGTAGACTAATTGTATAACTAAGAATGTACACGCCTGTTTATGCAAATGTATATTTAGTATAAAATGATATAATATACCTAAACACATGTCATATGTATCAGTCTGAGTAAACCATAACACACCTTTACCCAGTGCACAGGAATAAAATCAACACCCTGGTTGTACGTTTTGTAGATATGTTTTATCCATCTAGTACATAACAAGCACTAGCATATGGATATTCATGCATTGCATCCTTTTCATGTAATTCTAGTAAATTAAAAAATATCCAAGCACTAGAAATGTAATTCAGAGGACTAGTAGGCAGTCTGAGATCTCAGGTTTTCTTTATACGTATACGTATGTATTGAACTATCGTTGCACCCCATGCCGCATGTGTGCTTTGCCTGTATAGGCTTACCTAATTCTTCACGTGTGTCAGGTTTGCTAATTTCCCCAAAAAGGTAATATATATGTACCTATACATATGTATGGATCATCCCTAAGGTCTTGTACATTGACATCATGCAGTGTCCATATTAATGGTTCTACACTTGCCAGTTGTTATAGTTACATGAGAAATGTAACAGTACTTTTTGGGTTGGTTGTCCAGACCAGATGTTGCAATCGTAATTGTAAAAGGTTATCACCACATTCATGGTGATGTCATTCTAGTGGGAAAGTTTATTCAAATGGTAGTCACGTGTTACCGATTGCAACATCCAGTCTGGACAGCCGATCCAAAAAGTACTGTATACCCTTTTAATTAAAGTGATATGGGGGCAAGGCAGAAATTGACTACAACAGAACCTTTATTTTGTTAGAAATGAAGCAAATCTTTAATAATGTAACTACGTACGTATGTACATATGTATTTTATCTACTATTCATTATTCAAAGATGTTTTATTATCCAAAAACTGCTCAGATTTGTGTCACAAGAATTAACTACATACATATATATTATTATAGGTTTGGCCACATCACAATCAATGTCTTTAATGATGGATCCGGAGTCTTCAATGCCGTCTTCAAGGGAATCATCTATGGAATCATCTATGGACTCTTCAATGCAATCTTCAATGCCGTCTTCAAGGGAATCATCTATGGAATCATCTATGGACTCTTCAATGGAATCTTCAATGTCGTCTTCAGTGGAGTCTACTCCAAGTTACTCCCCATCTGCAAGAAGTTCAACTACAACATCATCCTCATATTTATCATCTTCATCAGAGATTGTAGAGACACCTACAACATTTCTTCCAACACCTTCTCCATCTCCAGTACTTAGTGAACCAAGAAATTTAAGTGTTGTCAATGTGACGGCATCCACGATCAAAATTTCCTGGGATGAACCAGCAATGCAGGATAGCAGTATTCGCTATTATGTCATTGAGTACTACAAAATAGAGAATGAGAGTAGCATAGTAACTTTTAACTATACAAGTGTGAATGGTTTATTATGTCATGAATTGATAAGACTATCTCCTTATACTAATTACACTATCTCTGTTCATGCTGTTACTGCTTCTGAAGGCCCCTCTACCAATATCACCACAGCAACTTTGCAGGATGGTAAGGATTATTTGACATCATAATGGTAAAATATTTTAGGCAACTTACAAACTTGTCTCAATTTAATATGTAGATAGTTTATGATCTTTATCCACTGTTTTATAGTTCCTGGTCCAGTTCAAAACACTACCTTAATAGCAACCTCATCAGACACCCTTCAGGTCGCTTGGACAGATCCTTCTACCTTAAATGGTGTTCTGTTGTATTTTGAGATAAGTTACCATCCTTCCCTTAATGTAACGGATGATATTTCAGTCAATATAACCCCTAATGCATCAGGAGGTTACCAGATAGAGCTTGGAAACCTCATTGCTTACACAGAGTATAATGTATCAATTCAAGCCTTTACTGTAGCTGGAGGAGGTATTGAAGAACTTAGAGTCGAAAGAACACTTGAAGGAAGTAAGTAGACACTAAACTGTTTGATATTCTGGTACCTTTTTCATCATTGTGATTTATATATTTTCTTTAAACATAGCACCCGATCCACCTATAAATGTGGTAATATCAATGGTTACATCTACAACTGCCATATTGTCATGGCAGGCCCCATTAGATCCTCAGGGAATTATTGCAAGTTACAATGTATCATACAACCAGACCATTCCTTGCAGTGGAAATGTGTCTTCCTTTGAGATAATGCTGACAAGGGATAATTTTACATATACATTTGTGAATCTTGAAGAAGCCACAAACTATGTTTTCTCTGTGACGGTAATGAATGGTGTTAGAGAGAGTGAAGCTGTTTCAGTTACAGCAAATACTTCTGAAAGTAGTAAGTTTTATACGACTCACAATTATCAGTCAACCTTATTTTAGAAGTGGTAGTCTGGATGGGCTACTTTACAATAGTCTCACTATACATACATACACATATGTAGTTATACAGTGAAAATATTGTTTATTCGGTATGAATGTTCCATATGGATTTATGGATTTTCTAAATAGATTAAAATTGTTAGCTTTCTTGATCACCTGGGCAATGAATTCCACTGACTAGCTATCATGCAAGTAAAAGTATGCTTTATTTTCATATTCTTTTGTGATGAAGATAAAATTGTTATTATTTTAATTATTAATAAATGGCAGACGATCACAATGATAATGTTATAGATAACTATTTTAACAGTGAAGGCGAGGTAGGTGTTTCAAGCTTGCTTGATCCACAAATATGCAATGTTGGCAGAACCTTTTACCTTGATCTTGGGAGCCTGGATGCCTTGACAGCGGAATATCAAAAACAGCTAACGCTTTGAGGAGCTGTTGTATCACAGTTCTTCGACAAGACTGTGGACATTGGTATTCTTGTTTTTCAAGGATGTGACCTGAATCAAGCGCAAGGACATTGAATGAAGGCATTTATGTACATTCTGCCAATAAAGAACACGACCTTTAATTTTGTGGTAATAGCTACTCTCTGTAACATAACAAATGCTCAACTTTAATTTTGTGTCAGTAATTTATAGAGCTTCACGCAAAATAGTCACATTGGGCTAAGCACTGTACTAGTACCAGTATACTGTTACCTGATACTTGATACCAGAATTACATATATCTACTTTTTAATTACTTTTCATTGTTACACGTACGTACTTTAGGTCCATCTAGTCCACCAATAATAACAGCTATGGTACTGTCATCTACATCCATCAATGTGTCATGGACAGACCCACTTCCATGCGACATCAATGGTATAATTGTCAACTACACTGTAAGAGTAGATGAGGATGATATTGTTGTATCTGATGGCGAGAGGAATAGGGTCCTTTCTAACCTGACAGCATTCACTAATTACTCTATAAGTGTAGCTGTGTCAACTTCAGTTGGTAGAGGACCTTTTAGTGATGCTATCACTAGAAGAACAGAGGAAGATGGTATGAAACATGTTTGATTCAATCTAAAAGGCAACTGTTAAATGTATTGTATCATACAAACCTATGTAGTTCCTGGTCCAGTTGAAAACTTCACTTTGATAGCAACCTCATCAGACACCCTTGAAGTCTCTTGGAGAGATCCTTCTACCATAAATGGTGTTCTGTTGTATTTTGAGATAAGTTACCATCCTTCCCTTGATGTAACGGATGATATTTCAGTCAATATAACCCCTAATGCATCAGGAAATTACCAGATAGAGCTTGGCAACCTCATTGCTTACACAGAGTATAATGTATCAATTCAAGCCTTTACTGTAGCTGGAGGAGGTATTGAAGAACTTAGAGTCGAAAGAACACTTGAAGGAAGTTAGTATCCTGTTTGATATTTGCTATCTTTTTCATCATGCTTTATTATAAATTTTCTTTGAAACGTAGCTCCCGATCCACCTGTGAATGTGGTAATATCAATGGTTACATCTACAACGGCCATATTGTCATGGCAGGCCCCATCAGATCCTCAGGGAATTATTGCAAGTTACAATGTATCATACAACCAGACCATTCCTTGCAGTGGAAATGTGTCTTCCTTTGAGATAATGCTCACAATGGATAATCTTGCATATACATTTGTGAATCTTGAAGAAGCCACAAACTATGTTTTCTCTGTGACGGTAATGAATGGTGTTAGAGAGAGTGAAACTGTTTCAGTTACAGCAAATACTTCTGAGAGTAGTAAGTTTTATACGACTCACAATTATCAATCTACCTTATTTTAGAAGAGGTAGTCTGGATGGGCTACTTTACAATAGTGTCACCACATATGCGTATATACACATATGTATGTAACTTAAAAGGTGTAGTATGAGTGGGATGCATTACCCAGCATACTCAAGAAAGCTAATGATTTTAATCTAATTCTATGTACTAGTTGTATGTACTAGTTGTATTTACTAGTTGTATGTATTAGTCGTGGGAATTGGAGGCTGTGGTTCCGAGCTGACAAGAGGATGGGTATTGTCCAGTTCAACCCCCCGACGGAGCAGGGTGCTTAGCCCCTCATGTGGCATCCTGTGGCTAAATCAGCCTCCCTGTCAGCATGGGCTAACCCCCCGTCTGGCAGCTACACTGGGTTACGTTGCGCCATGAGGATGACAATTTTCAAGACAGGCTGTGGCCTAGGTGCACCAGTGGTGAAGAAAACCCTGGGTCAACCAGAATAGGTGATTCCACTGGTGCCTCACAGGTAGATGTACCTGAATGTAATAACCCTTCTTCGGTCCCCGTGACGGGCCAACCAGCCCTATGGACCGAGGAAATGGTTAGGGCACTAATTGATTGCTTTGAGCGATCTGAACCCAAAAGAGGTGGCTATCAGAAGCGTTTAGAGCGGGAATGGCTGAGCAAATACCCACATTTGCCTCAGACCGGTCGAACCCTTGCCTTCCAAGCCAAAAGGAGCTTGGTAGGAGACGGAGTACTGCAAGTAACGGGTAGCCGAGATTTAGATTTGGTTAATGATGCACCGCAAGGTGCCTCTAGAAGGAGAAGGATCCAAGAGGTGATCTGGAACCTTCAGAGGGATAATATCCTCATGGAGCTCTACCGAGAAAGTAAGCCCATGGAAAAGGGGTATGCCGAGCGGTTGTACCAGGCTTGGAATGCTAAAATGCCAGACCATAAAACCACAAAGGTAGCGCTAACTACGAGACTTAGTAGAATCCGAAGAGGTCAAGGTCTCTCGAGACTAAACCCTGTGGAACCTGACTCTTGTGGTTTAGCCACCCTAACTGAGACTGTGGAGGAAGGTGTGGGAGCCCAGGGGCAGGGGGAGCTTCACCAAGTTCAGGCTGTGACTGAACAAAATGGTGAGCTGCCTGCAGCCCCTGTTGAAACTCCTACAAATGATCATCCTAGTCCCAGGACAAGTGGCAATGATCAACTGATGCAACTTTTAGGCAAACCAAAAGATGCCTGTCTCCGAAAGAAACCTGGAGATTTCTCTGATAGAAAACCCTGGGGGCAGTGCGGTTCAACCATGTTGATACGGCACTGCTTCAGGAGGCCAATGATTGGGTGGAGAAAGAGTGGCAGGAAGGCCCTAGGTCGGCCTGGCACCTGAACTGCCTAGTCTACTCTGTTGCTATGGCTGTGAGGGGAAAAACAACCTATGAATCGCAGCCATGCAACCAGGGAAGGAAATCAGATAATCAGAAGGGTAGTAAGAGACAGGAAGGTCACATAAGTGACAGGAAGGCCAAAGGCCTTAGGTTTAGAAGACTGCTTGCCTGGTTGGATGTGGAAATAGCGCGTAAACAGAATAATAATCCTATGACCAAACGCCAGAAAGTACTCCGAAGAAAGCTTAGGAGGGAGTTCCATTCATTAAACCTGAATGTGCTGATCAGAGCTCGGGAACAGACACTGGGGAAACTCAGGGTCTGGACCCTACAAGAGCGAAGATCGGCTGAACGCAGGAAATTCCAGGAACAAAACCACCTTTGGAATACCCAAAGGAAGTTCCGGATGAATGGCAATGTTCCAACCTCCAATGAAGCTCCCTCAATTGAGGTAGTAAGAGACTTTTGGACAAAGATTGTAGGTACTGCTGGTAAGGTCAACAAAGACGACCCAGGGGTGAAAGAATGGCTAAAGGAAACCAAAAAGAGGGTGGGTAGAACCTCCTCTGAAGGTCCCGATAGCATTGATGAGACCAAATTGAGGAAAGCCTTGAAAAAGGCAAAAAGCTGGTCAGCCCCTGGGCCGGATGGCATCCACACTTTTTGGTGGAAAGCACTCCCCTCTGCACAGTCTGCCTTGGCAGATGTACTACGGAGGGTGGTGAGCGGAGATCTGTCAGTCCCAGACTGGCTTACAAGGGGTCGCACTCTACTCATCCCCAAAAAGGGTGACCCGAAAAGTGCGGCCAACTACCGACCTATTGCGTGTCTCAACACAATGTACAAGGCTGTCACAGCATACATTGCATCAGAATTACTCACTTACACCTACACTAATGATCTTTTACCTATGGCTCAACGAGCCATGAGAAAAGTGAGGTGGCTGTGTGGACTGTCTACTGCTGGATCAATCAATCGGTCTAGATGCCAAAATTATGGGCAAGCCACTTAGTGTGGCATGGATCGATTATGAGAAGGCATATGACAGAGTCCCTCACAAGTGGGTGATGAAGGTGCTAAAAACCATCAAGTGCCCAGGTTGGATCCGGAGGTCTATAGAGCTCTTCTCCAAACACTGGGCTACTGTGCTTGAGTTGAGGACCGTGGGGAAGGTGGTTAGGAGCACCCCTGTTAAATATAACAGGGGACTCTTCCAAGGAGACTCCCTATCGCCACTCCTCTTTTGTCTGGCCATAGCTCCCATATCCCAAGTTCTTAACAGAACCAAGGGATATACCCTCTGGCATAATGGGGAAAGGAACACCATGTCACACTTGCTGTACATGGATGACCTTAAGATATATGCTGGAGGGCCTGATAAACTCAGGGAAGCCATGGAATGTGTGGAGAAAATCTCAAATGCCATTGGCATGAGGTTTGGAGTGAGAAAGTGTGGAACAGCTCACATGCAAAAGGGGAAAGTTCTGGCTGGCCCAGACAACCCTGAACGCAGTGAAGAATCCATAAGGAGCCTTGAAAAAGGTACTACCTATAAGTACCTAGGGCTAGAACAACTGTTTGAGGTAGATGACAGCAAGGTCAAAGCTTGCTTGATCAATGAATTGAGGAGGAGACTCCACAAAGTGTGGGGCTCTCACCTCAATGGTAAGAATGCTGCAGAAGCCTCTAACATGTTGTGTGCCTCTCTATTGAGATACTCTTACCCAGTTTTGAAGTGGACTCAAAGTGAGCTTCCAAAACTGGACCGAATGGTGAGAAAGATCATGAGAAAGTACTAGTGTCATCACTATAACTCTGCCATTGAAAGAGTGAATTTGCCTCGCTCTCAAGGTGGTAGAGGGCTCTGTAGTTTTCCTTTGGATCACGACAGGGCTGTTGTGAATCTGGCAAGATACCTCCATACTGCCAATGATCCACTCATAGCTGTTGTGGTTAAACACCAAAAGTGGCTTGAGTGCTCAAAGCAGAGGAGGACTGTCTTGAAAGAAGCCAGATTGATACTGAGAAGCCACGGAATAGAACTAGAACCGGAAATGTGGCTGAAGACAGATCCCTCACAAATAGTGTAAGAGAATGGAGGAGAGTGGCACATGAGCTCCGGGAGGCTCAGACTGAAAGGTTAAAAAGTAACCTAGCCGAAAAGTCTCACCAGGGCTCATACCACAGACAAGTCACAAATAGGGAGTCTTATGTGTGGCTTTCTGAGGGGAGACTCAGACCTCAAACTGAGGCTCTGATTCTCGCAGCCCAAGATGATGTGCTGCACACTAGGTGGTACCAAAATAGGATTCTGAAGAATTCTAGCCTCCTAATGTGCAGAGAATGTGGCATGGCTATGGAAACGGTCAAACACATACTAAACATGTGTGAGCCCAAGGGATTTTCTCTCTACAAAGAGAGACATGACCGGGCAATACTGATAGTGTTGTGGAGACTGTTGAAAGAATATGGATTCAAGCAGGAAGAGCCCTGGTACAAACTAGAAGCAAAACCAGTCTATGAGAATAGGGCTGTCAAAATCTTGTGGGATCCTAGTATCCCTACAGATGATGAAATGACAGAAAGAAGGCCAGACTTAGTGGTTGAGGATCGGCTATGTAAGTCCATCTTCATTATTGAGATGTCAGTTCCTACTGACAGCAATATTAATGGAAGATGGCAAGAGAAGTTCCAAAAGTACCAGAAGCTGGCAGCTGATATGAGGAAACAATTTAGGGGCTACCGAATTAAGGTAGTCCCGATGATAATTGGTGCTTTGGGGACAGTGGACACGCTCCTGGAAGACCTTAGGGGAATTCCAAAGCTGTCAAAAAGTGCAGTAGAAGTGATGAGAGCCATGCAGAGAACTGTTCTCTGTTCGGCTGTGAGGATATTGAGGCGACATCTATCTGTTGAGGGATTGGGGCCTGGACGATAAGTAGTCCTGTCCCAGTCCTTGCCTGTCGACCTCTGGAAAGCAGTGGTGGATTGGTGTATGGAGGTACTCCCTCCTATTATGACGGTCAACTTTGGCCCGACGTGCACCCGTCTGCTGCTGTCGGAAGGAGGAAAAGCCGAGGTTTCTGGCTAAAAACCCAAAGAAAGGAAAACATAACTGACTGAGGGTTGTCCAAGCCAGATACTCCTTGCCTTAGTACACTAAGGCAAGAAGTAACAAGGTTCTCCGTTAGGCATTTTGTTTTTCAAGTAGTCTGAATGGGCTACTTTACAATAGTGTCACCACATATGCGTATACACACATATGTATGTAACTTAAAAGGTGTAGTATGAGTGGGATGCATTACCCAGCATACTCAAGAAAGCTAATGATTTTAATCTAATTAAAAAAACATATAGAACATTCTAACTAGGTATCAAGTAGAATTATGCTTTCTTTCCATATTCTTTTGGATAAAGATTAAATTGTTAATAACTATATCTACTTCTTAATTTACTTTTTTGTTGTATTTTAGTTCCATCTAGTCCACCAATAATAACAGCTATGGTACTGTCATCTACATCCATCAATGTGTCATGGACAGACCCACTTCCATGCGACATCAATGGTATGATTGTCAACTACACTGTAAGAGTAGATGAGGATGATATTGTTGTATCTGATGGCGAGAGGAATAGGGTCCTTTCTAACCTGACAGCATTCACTAATTACTCTATAAGTGTAGCTGTGTCAACTTCAGTTGGTAGAGGACCTTTTAGTGATGCTATCACTAGAAGAACAGAGGAAGATGGTATGAAACATGTTTTGATTCAATCTAAGAGGCCACTGTTAATTGTATTGTATCATACAAACCTATGTAGTTCCTGGTCCAGTTGAAAACTTCACTTTGATAGCAACCTCATCAGACACCCTTGAGGTCTCTTGGAGAGATCCTTCTACCATAAATGGTGTTTTATTGTATTTTGAGATAAGTTACCATCCTTCCCTTGATAGAACGGATGATATTTCAGTCAATATAACCCCTAATGCATCAGGAAGTTACCAGATAGAGCTTGGCAAACTCATTGCTTACACAGAGTATAATGTATCAATTCAAGCCTTTACTGTAGCTGGAGGAGGTATTGAAGAACTTAGAGTCGAAAGAACACTTGAAGGAAGTAAGTAGACACTCAACTGTTTGGTATTCTGGTACCTTTTTCATCATGCTTTTTTATATATTTTCTTTAAATATAGCTCCCGATCCACCTATAGAGGTGGTAATATCAATGGTTACATCTACAACTGCCATATTGTCATGGCAGGCCCCATTAGATCCTCAGGGAATTATTGCAAGTTACAATGTATCATACAACCAGACCATTCCTTGCAGTGGAAATGTGTCTTCCTTTGAGATAATGCTGACAAGGGATAATTTTACATATACATTTGTGAATCTTGAAGAAGCCACAAACTATGTTTTCTCTGTGACGGTAATGAATGGTGTTAAAGAGAGTGAAACTGTTTCAGTTACAGCAAATACTTCTGAGAGTAGTAAGTTTTATACGACTCACAATTATCAACTACCTTATTTTAGAAGAGGGAGTCTGAATGGGCTACTTTACAATAGTGTCACCACATATGTAACTTAAAAGGTGTAGTATGAGTGGGATGCATTACCCAGCATACTCAATGATTTTAATCTAATTAAAAAACATATAGAACATTCTAACTAGGTATCAAGCAGAATTATGCTTTCTTTCCATATTCTTTTGGATAAAGATTAAATTGTTAATAACTATATCTACTTCTTAATTTACTTTTTTGTTGTATTTTAGTTCCATCTAGTCCACCAATAATAACAGCTATGGTACTGTCATCTACATCCATCAATGTGTCATGGACAGACCCACTTCCATGCGACATCAATGGTATGATTGTCAACTACACTGTAAGAGTAGATGAGGATGATATTATTGTATCTGATGGCGAGAGGAATAGGGTCCTTTCTAACCTGACAGCATTCACTAATTACTCTATAAGTGTAGCTGTGTCAACTTCAGTTGGTAGAGGACCTTTTAGTGATACCATCACTAGAAGAACAGAGGAAGATGGTATGAAACATGTTTTGATTCAATCTAAGAGGCCACTGTTAAATGTATTGTCTCATACAAACCCACGTATGTAGTTCCTGGTCCAGTTGAAAACTTCACTTTGATAGCAACCTCATCAAACACCCTTGAGGTCTCTTGGACAGACCCTTCTACCATAAATGGTGTCCTATTGTATTTTGAGATAAGTTACCATCCTTTCCTTGATGGAACGGATGATATTTCAGTCAATATAACCCCTAATGCATCAGGAAGTTACCAGATAGAGCTTGGCAACCTCATTGCTTACACAGAGTATAATGTATCAATTCAAGCTTTCACTGTAGCTGGAGGAGGTATTGAAGAACTTAGAGTCGAAAGAACACTTGAAGGAAGTAAGTAGACACTCAACTGTTTGATATTCTGGTACCCTTTTCATCATGGTGATTTATATATTTTCTTTGAAACGTAGCACCCGATCCACCTATGGATGTGGTAATATCAATGGTTACATCTACAACGGCCATATTGTCATGGCAGGCCCCATCAGATCCTCAGGGAATTATTGCAAGTTACAATGTATCATACAACCAGACCATTCCTTGCAGTGGAAATGTGTCTTCCTTTGAGATAATGCTGACAAGGGATAATTTTACATATACATTTGTGAATCTTGAAGAAGCCACAAACTATGTTTTCTCTGTGACGGTAATGAATGGTGTTAGAGAGAGTGAAGCTGTTTCAGTTGCAGCAAATACTTCTGAGAGTAGTAAGTTTTATACGACTCACAATTATCAATCTACCTTATTTTAGAAGAGGTAGTCTGGATGGGCTACTTTACAATAGTGTCACCACATATGCGTATGTACACATACATATGAAACTTAAAAGGTGTAGTATGAGTGGGATGCATTACCCAGCATACTCAAGAAAGCTAATGATTTTAATCTAATTAAAAAAAACATATAGAACATTCTAACTAGGTATCAAGTAGGATTGTGCTTTCTTTCCATATTCTTTTGGATAAAGATTAAATTGTTAATAACTATATCTACTTCTTAATTTACTTTTTTGTTGTATTTTAGTTCCATCTAGTCCACCAATAATAACAGCTATGGTACTGTCATCTACATCCATCAATGTGTCATGGACAGACCCACTTCCATGCGACATCAATGGTATGATTGTCAACTACACTGTAAGAGTAGATGAGGATGATATTATTGTATCTGATGGCGAGAGGAATAGGGTCCTTTCTAACCTGACAGCATTCACTAATTACTCTATAAGTGTAGCTGTGTCAACTTCAGTTGGTAGAGGACCTTTTAGTGATACCATCACTAGAAGAACAGAGGAAGATGGTATGAAACATGTTTTGATTCAATCTAAGAGGCCACTGTTAATTGTATTGTCTCATACAAACCTACGTATATAGTTCCTGGTCCAGTTGAAAACTTCACTTTGATAGCAACCTCATCAAACACCCTTGAGGTCTCTTGGAGAGATCCTTCTACCATAAATGGTGTTCTATTGTATTTTGAGATAAGTTACCATCCTTCCCTTGATGTAACGGATGATATTTCAGTCAATATAACCCCTAATGCATCAGGAAGTTACCAGATAGAGCTTGGCAAACTCATTGCTTACACAGAGTATAATGTATCAATTCAAGCCTTTACTGTAGCTGGAGGAGGTATTGAAGAACTTAGAGTCGAAAGAACACTTGAAGGAAGTAAGTAGACACTCAACTGTTTGGTATTCTGGTACCTTTTTCATCATGCTTTTTTATATATTTTCTTTAAATATAGCTCCCGATCCACCTATAGAGGTGGTAATATCAATGGTTACATCTACAACTGCCATATTGTCATGGCAGGCCCCATTAGATCCTCAGGGAATTATTGCAAGTTACAATGTATCATACAACCAGACCATTCCTTGCAGTGGAAATGTGTCTTCCTTTGAGATAATGCTGACAAGGGATAATTTTACATATACATTTGTGGATCTTGAAGAAGCCACAAACTATGTTTTCTCTGTGACGGTAATGAATGGTGTTAGAGAGAGTGAAGCTGTTTCAGTTACAGCAAATACTTCTGAAAGTAGTAAGTTTAATATTCACAACTTTAATTACTCTTGATATTACTTGTTATTTTTATTGTTGTATTTTAGTTCCATCTAGTCCACCAATAGTAACTGCTATAGTACTATCATCTACATCCATCAATGTGTCATGGACAGACCCACTTCCATGCGACATCAATGGTATGATTGTCAACTACACTGTAAGAGTAGATGAGGATGATATTGTTGTATCTGATGGTGAGAGGAATAGGGTCCTTTCTAACCTGACAGCATTCACTAATTACACTATAAGTGTATCTGTGTCAACTTCAGTTGGTAGAGGACCTTTTAGTGATACCATCACTAGAAGAACAGAGGAAGATGGTATGAAACATGTTTTGATTCAATCTAAGAGGCCACTGTTAAATGTATTGTATCATACAAACCTATGTAGTTCCTGGTCCAGTTGAAAACTTCACTTTGATAGCAACCTCATCAGACACCCTTGAAGTCTCTTGGAGAGATCCTTCTACCATAAATGGTGTTCTATTGTATTTTGAGATAAGTTACCATCCTTCCCTTGATGTAACGGATGATATTTCAGTCAATATAACCCCTAATGCATCAGGAAGTTACCAGATAGAGCTTGGCAACCTCATTGCTTACACAGAGTATAATGTATCAATTCAAGCTTTCACTGTAGCTGGAGGAGGTATTGAAGAACTTAGAGTCGAAAGAACACTTGAAGGAAGTAAGTAGACACTCAACTGTTTGGTATTCTAGTACCCTTTTCATCATGGTGATTTATATATTTTCTTTGAAAAGTAGCACCCGATCCACCTATAGAGGTGGTAATATCAATGGTTACATCTACAACGGCCATATTGTCATGGCAGGCCCCATCAGATCCTCATGGAATTATTGCAAGTTACAATGTATCATACAACCAGACCATTCCTTGCAGTGGAAATGTGTCTTCCTTTGAGATAATGCTGACAAGGGATAATTTTACATATACATTTGTGGATCTTGAAGAAGCCACAAACTATGTTTTCTCTGTGACGGTAATGAATGGTGTTAGAGAGAGTGAAGCTGTTTCAGTTTCAGCAAATACTTCTGAGAGTAGTAAGTTTTATACAACTCACAATTATCAATCTACCTTATTTTAGAAGAGGTAGTCTGGATGGGCTACTTTACAATAGTGTCACCACATATGCGTATGTACACATACATATGAAACTTAAAAGGTGTAGTATGAGTGGGATGCATTACCCAGCATACTCAAGAAAGCTAATGATTTTAATCTAATTAAAAAAAACATATAGAACATTCTAACTAGGTAAAGTAGAATTGTGCTTTCTTTCCATATTCTTTTGGATAAAGATTAAATTGTTAATAACTATATCTACGTACTTCTTAATTTACTTTTTTGTTGTATTTTAGTTCCATCTAGTCCACCAATAATAACAGCTATGGTACTGTCATCTACATCCATCAATGTGTCATGGACAGACCCACTTCCATGCGACATCAATGGTATGATTGTCAACTACACTGTAAGAGTAGATGAGGATGATATTATTGTATCTGATGGCGAGAGGAATAGGGTCCTTTCTAACCTGACAGCATTCACTAATTACTCTATAAGTGTAGCTGTGTCAACTTCAGTTGGTAGAGGACCTTTTAGTGATGCCATCACTAGAAGAACAGAGGAAGATGGTATGAAACATGTTTTGATTCAATCTAAGAGGCCACTGTTAAATGTATTGTCTCATACAAACCTACGTATATAGTTCCTGGTCCAGTTGAAAACTTCACTTTGATAGCAACCTCATCAGACACCCTTGAGGTCTCTTGGAGAGATCCTTCTACCATAAATGGTGTTTTATTGTATTTTGAGATAAGTTACCATCCTTCCCTTGATGGAACGGATGATATTTCAGTCAATATAACCCCTAATGCATCAGGAAGTTACCAGATAGAGCTTGGCAAACTCATTGCTTACACAGAGTATAATGTATCAATTCAAGCCTTTACTGTAGCTGGAGGAGGTATTGAAGAACTTAGAGTCGAAAGAACACTTGAAGGAAGTAAGTAGACACTCAACTGTTTGGTATTCTGGTACCTTTTTCATCATGCTTTTTTATATATTTTCTTTAAATATAGCTCCCGATCCACCTGTAGAGGTGGTAATATCGATGGTTACATCTACAACTGCCATATTGTCATGGCAGGCCCCATTAGATCCTCAGGGAATTATTGCAAGTTACAATGTATCATACAACCAGACCATTCCTTGCAGTGGAAATGTGTCTTCCTTTGAGATAATGCTGACAAGGGATAATTTTACATATACATTTGTGGATCTTGAAGAAGCCACAAACTATGTTTTCTCTGTGACGGTAATGAATGGTGTTAGAGAGAGTGAAACTGTTTCAGTCTCAGCAAATACTTCTGAAAGTAGTAAGTTTAATATTCACAACTTTGACTACTCTTTATATTACACGATATTATTGTTGTTGTATTTTAGTTCCAACTAGTCCACCAGTAGTAACTGCTATAGTACTATCATCTACATCCATCAATGTGTCATGGACAGACCCACTTCCATGCGACATCAATGGTATGATTGTCAACTACACTGTAAGAGTAGATGAGGATGATATTATTGTATCTGATGGCAAGAGGAGTAGGGTCCTTTCTAACCTGACAGCATTCACTAATTACACTATAAGAGTAGCTGTGTCAACTTCAGTTGGTAGAGGACCTTTTAGTGATGCTATCACTAGAAGAACAGAGGAAGATGGTATGAAACATGTTTTGATTCAACCTAAGAGGCCACTGTTAAATGTATTGTCTCATACAAACCTACGTATGTAGTTCCTGGTCCAGTTGAAAACTTTACTTTGATAGCAACCTCATCAGACACCCTTGAAGTCTCTTGGAGAGATCCTTCTACCATAAATGGTGTTCTGTTGTATTTTGAGATAAGTTACCATCCTTCCCTTGATGTAACGGATGATATTTCAGTCAATATAACCCCTAATGCATCAGGAAGTTACCAGATAGAGCTTGGCAACCTCATTGCTTACACAGAGTATAATGTATCATTTCAAGCCTTTACTGTAGCTGGAGGAGGTATTGAAGAACTTAGAGTCGAAAGAACACTTGAAGGAAGTAAGTAGACACTCAACTGTTTGGTATTCTGGTACCTTTTTCATCATGCTTTTTTATATATTTTCTTTTAATATAGCTCCCGATCCACCTATAGACGTGGTAATATCGATGGTTACATCTACAACTGCCATATTATCATGGCAGGCCCCATTAGATCCTCAGGGAATGATTGCAAGTTACAATGTATCATACAACCAGACCATTCCTTGCAGTGGAAATGTGTCTTCCTTTGAGATAATGCTGACAAGGGATAATTTTACATATACATTTGTGAATCTTGAAGAAGCCACAAACTATGTTTTCTCTGTGGCGGTAATGAATGGTGTTAGAGAGAGTGAAACTGTTTCAGTTTCAGCAAATACTTCTGAAAGTAGTAAGTTTAATATTCACAACTTTAACTACTCTTTATATTACACGATATTATTGTTGTTGTATTTTAGTTCCATCTAGTCCACCAGTAGTAACAGCTATAGTACTATCATCTACATCCATCAATGTGTCATGGACAGACCCACTTCCATGCGACATCAATGGTATGATTGTCAACTACACTGTAAGAGTAGATGAGGATGATATTGTTGTATCTGATGGCGAGAGGAGTAGGGTCCTTTCAAACCTGACAGCATTCACTAATTATACTATAAGAGTAGCTGTGTCAACTTCAGTTGGTAGAGGACCTTTTAGTGATGCTATCACTAGAAGAACAGAGGAAGATGCTCCTTCAATGCCAACTAACTTAAAAATCAGAGAACTAAAAGCAAGAAGCCTTTCTCTTGAATGGGGACTGCCATTGAAGCCAAATGGAGTTGTTAGGGTCTATGAAGTAGTATATTATGTAACTAACAATAAGGAGGCAAATATTACAATAATGAACTACACTGTCACAGATATGATGATAGTTTTGTTGACTATTGAAAGTTTAATTCCATACACATCATATACTTTTGAAGTGAGAGCAATAACTGTGGAATATGGTGATGTAGCATCTATTGTAATGACAACTGCAGAAGCTGGTTAGTGACAATGAATGTTATAAATGTACATGAAATAGACTTAGAATATATATGTCCCAATGGTCAAGGTTATATAAAGAACAGTATGGTTGTCTCATCCATGTATTGAACCTACTGTATCTGAAAATCAGTTATTTAATCTGATGTCACTTTTTCATTTCTTGGTGACTACTTATAGGTGTCTCTGTACGCATGTTTATAAGCTTTTAACTAGTCATGGATATGTTAATGGTATAGTTATATATAGTATAAATGGATTGTCATAGTATATGAAACAGTAGTTATGTTATAGTAGAAATTGTTATTAATAGTATTTTTTGTATTCAATGTAGTTCTGTAGAATGTGAAGTATACATACCTTCATTTGCTTGTCTTTTGCTATCTAAATTACTCAGCTCCAACCCGCCCTCCTGAGGATGTTTTGCTGACTCAAGTAACTTCAGTTTCCATAAATGTATCCTGGGAGGCACCCCCTGCATGCTGTATTCATGGTGTGCTTTCAAATTATTGTATAAGTGTCTCGCAAAATGGTGCCATCATCATGTTGCTTACCTCGATGACGAAAACGTTGGTAATATCAGGCTTAACACCATATACAAACTACACTATCTCAGTTGCTGCTCATACTATAGCTGGTCCAGGACCATATAGCGAGCCTTTGCTGGTACAAACTAATGAGGCAGGTCAGTCAAATAAATGTAAATTAATTCTATCATTATTAAGTTAATATACTTATATTCATGCATGTTCCAGTATGAATACATACGTATGTACATAATATACAATTTAAAAAATGGGATGCATTTCTGGTTCCAAGGCTGTTCACCAGAACATGTGAGCTTTAGTCTTTTTATGACAGCTAATTAATGTACTGGTTAAATAGGAATCTGTCAATGACTGGTCTTTTTGAGAAGTGGATCATATATATTAGATATGTAATAAATGTTGTAATACTGTTTTAGGTTCATGCATTTTAGAAGTTCACTCTTTTAAATGGCTACCTATCTAATTGTATCTTTGTGTGTGTATAAATATTTGCAGCTCCTGAAATGCCAGAGAGTTTAAGTATTACTGTACCAAACTCTACTACAATTATGGTTAAATGGTCTCCACCCATTATACAAAATGGGATTATCATCACCTACCAAATTGAATATGCAAGATGCTCATCAAGTAACATTAATGAAGACACAGTTGAAGAGTTAAATGTTACAGGTTCAGAGATGCAGTCAATAAGTGGCTTAGAAAAGTTTACGATGTACTGCATCAGAGTGAGGGCTTTTACTAGAGCTGGTCCAGGAAAGTACACTAGTTATATGTCAGTCATGACTGATCCAGATGGTAAGCAGGCTGCCTGTTATATCATAAACTTCATTTAAAATTGAATGAACACTGCAGTACTCTGTGTCATTGTGTGTTTAGAAATATACGTATAAGTGTTAGTTATACCACATTGCAGGGTGGATTTGTAGGCAAGGTACAAATCTGTATATACTAAAGCAATACCCTGGTGTTGGGGATATATATATGGCTGACCCAGCTTTTATTCACATAGAGATGTTATTGTTGTGATAAGTCAAACCATATTTTGAAGGTAAAAAACCTCAACTAGATCATAAGGAAAAACATTTTACCATCCTGGCTAAACTATTATATCACATCTACATATATATACAGGGTGTACGTATACATGTATGTACAATTTAATTTTCTCTGTACATAACTTGCAGCTCCTTCAAAGCCAACACATGTTGATTATATGAATGTAACAGAAGACTCCATAACAGTCATTTGGGCTGAACCTGAAAACCCTAATGGTGTTATTATGGGATACATCCTGGCTATCAGTGATGGTAGAAGGCCTGTGAATATCTCTTTGGATAACTTATCTTACACATTCAATGATTTGAATTCTTCAAGTGAATACCAAATAGATATCTCTGCATATGTGTTCAGTGCTGAAGAAGATCCATTCATGGTACACAATGGCATGGTTGAAACCATTACCGTGAAGACAGCAGTAAAGTGTGAGTTTCAACATTATTGTAGTGTATGTATTCATGGTTTGATACATTGCAGTCATACTTACGTACGTACATACATATAAGGTGCAAATCTGATAGCACGTACCCTCAAGGGATACAAAAAATGGTGCTTATTAAGCAAGTATGTACTTCCTAACCAAAAGCTGAATCTTATGGATGTCAGTGTACATTTAATGGGACTGGCTATTGCACTACATAAAATGCTGACAACTACTAACTTTCTGAACAATGGGAATGCAGCATATGAAAGCAGCCATGTTGCAAAATTAAAGTAGCCTTCTTCAATGACTTACTTTCACACATTATGCCTTTAAAACATAGACTACCACAGGTACTTACTAAACTAGCATGTAGTACATGCAAAGAATACTTACTGCAGGAAATATATACTGTATATACGTACGTACTTACAAATGAGTATACTAATTTATTGAGACTCAGCAACAATTGTATTTAAAACAAATTGAACATTTCGACCCGGAGGTCTTCATCAGCGTAATCATCCCAGAGTTTCGCTATTCATATAAATGTAATGGTTTCATCAATGTTGAGTGTGTTCAGTAGTACAGTAAGTGTAGGGCTGGTTGGTGTGGGAATATGAATGATGTGTCTATCATTAGCAAGTGCTGGGCAGGTACAGCTGTTGAAGACATTGATATGAACGATGGTTTTAACTCAGCATGTTTTACCTTAAATTCTTCTTTCTGTAAACAGCTCCTTCATCTGGAATGCCTCCAACAATTGATGTAAATAATCCTCCTTCAGCAGCCTCCACAGAAGCCCCAGATGTTGATTGCCCAAACTTCACTTGCGTAAAATTTGATTTAACTATACTTGAGCCGTTTACACTAGGCGAGAGTTTGAGTTATGAAGTGCAAGTACAACCTTGGACAAAAGAAGTACAAGATAACTATAAACCTTTTTCTGGTTAGTTCTCTGATTCTGTTTGCCCTTGAAGACTGTTATATTCCCTCAGAGATTAAAACAGAGGCACAAAGATTTAAGACATGTACAATACTAAGTCCCAAAGTTTTATGTATTATTTATTAAGCGTGTGCTGTATGCCTTAGGCTCTATATACGTAGGTTTTAATACATAACTGAATTGATAGTGAATCTAAACAATTACTTAATTGGTAAAATTAACACAACTTCTTGAAACAAATGCAAGGAATTAAAAGCTGCCATCATCATGTTTTATGCAGTCCGAACATCTTATTACGTATCTTTACTATCAGGGCATTGGATATCATATCATTAGAAGCTTGACCTAATGTGCAAGTTTACTAATTTGAGGTAACTTTTGACTTTTTTTGTAGAAAAAGGTACATATTCTAATCCTTTGAATAATACAGCAAGACCAAAATGGTATGTTGCAATTAGTAAAACTATAAAAATGGCTACAAAGCGATCAGTTTCTCACTTGATTAATAAAAGGAATGCAATGGTGAGTTTAGCTCTTCCTTTTAATAAGTATTTAAATAGTTGTCAATGTTATTTGTTATTGTATAATATACGTAGAATTTAGCTATAACACTTGGCAATGATATATGTGATGAAGTAGAAACCTGCACAAATGGACCATTGTTAGAAAATACTGAATATTATGTGCAATTGAGTGTGAGCAATGAAGGTGGCAGTGGAGTTGTACAACAGGTTTCCTTTAAAACGGGTAAGATATACAAATAATCTAAAAACACTCTTTTTGTAGAGTTGCGAATTTATGGTTGACATTACGAGACTATGAAAATGTGTAAATAGAATTGATTTTTTCCTATTGCACAATTTGTATACTCCCAATATTTATTACATTAGGCTGTCAGGTAATTTTTATACGTATATCATGTTAAAAAAACATCTGTATCATCCTGATTTATTTTAGCTCCAGCACCAGCTCCTTCTGAAATCCCCAGTCAGGGAGGAGTTGATGTCATTCCCATTGCAGTAGCTGCTGTTGTAGTAATTTTTGTGATTCTGGTACTAGTAATTGTTGGAGTTGGTTTATACTGCTATTTTAAATCTAAAAGAGCAAAATACAGTCCAAACTTGTAAGCAACCACTTAACAAACTCTTGACCTTTATAGCAGTGTTACTTAAATACAATTTCAAATATCCAGGTTTGATGCAGATAATACTTTAGTGAGGAATGGAGATTGGCGCCCCGGTCAGGCATATACAATGGGACCTGAAATTGTACCTATAAATCAGCGAGACAAAAATGGGGTCTCCTTAGCAACCATTATAACTAACCCTTCATCCATTGAAAGGTATTAAAGAGCCAACTGCTTTCACTTTGTTCTGCTTTCTTTATGTATGTCTGGCAATTCTTAGTACTTGTCATGTCTCCAGATATGGTTAACATTCTGTCCTGTATGTGTGTTGGGTTAATGTTATTACGAGTCCTGCTATAGGTTTCCTATGTTTTAATGGTGCTATTTTTGAGTGGTCAGTCCCGCTTTTATGATTGTAGACTTATATAATAGATATTTCAGTTTATATCCTCTTCTTTGTGTCTCCAGTCGCAAGATTACCCTAGATAACCTTCCAGCACATTTTGCCAACATGGCAGCTGATCAAGGATACAAATTCTCTGAAGAATATGAGGTACTCTATGATGTAACTGTATTAGCTAAGTATCAAAAGTGGCTAGGTACATAAGTTAACATAAACATTTAGCAAGACACTCACCCATGAAAAGAGAAAGCAATTTCATCATTTGTTCAACTTACAGGAGTGATAAATCCACATGTGTTCACTGTACGCACTTATTATCACTTTGCAGAAAGGCACCTACTGATTTCTTTTTACATTCTGAGTATAGTTTCTACTGGTTTGAAATCTTTTTGACTTGCATATGCACAGATGGTGATGGAAGTGGGCGTTGATCACTCAAAAGATGCATCACTTCTGACAGAAAACAGAGCTAAAAACAGATATACTAATATTTTAGCATGTGAGTGTGTGGTTGGCAGTGATGTGTATAACTAACTTATTTAATAATTCATATACTTTATTTTCTTCATGAATGTTCTTACAGATGATCATTCACGTGTAAAGCTGTCAGACGTTGATGATGAACCAGGTTCTGATTACATTAATGGAAACTATATACCGGTTGGAAGCATTCGAATTTTTTTAACTTAACTTCTATTACAAATTTGCCTTATTCACCTAGGGATTCCACAACAGAAGAGCATACATTGCCACACAAGGGCCACTTCCTTGTACTTTTGATGACTTTTGGAGAATGGTTTGGGAACAGAATTCTTATGTCATAGTCATGCTCACCAAACTAGTAGAAAGAGGAAGAGTAAGCTTATGATTCCCTGTGATTCACTTACTTATGACCTTCATGTGACTGGTTGTGACCTTCATGTGACTGGTTGTGACTTGCATGTGACTGGCTGTGGCCTGCGTGTGACTGGTTGTGACTTCATGTGACCTGTTGTGACCTGCATGTGACTGGTTGTGACCTGCATGTGACTGGTTGTGACCTGCATGTGACTGGTTGTGGCCTGCATGTGACTGGTTGTGACCTGCATGTGACTGGTTGTGACCTGCATGTGACTGGTTGTGACCTACGTGTGACTGGTTGTGACCTGCATGTGACTGGTTGTGACCTGCATGTGACTGGTTGTGACTTGCATGTGACTGGTTGTGGCCTGCGTGTGACCGGTTGTGACCTCCATGTGACTGGTTGTGACTTGCATGTGACTGGTTGTGGCGTGCGTGTGACTGGTTGTGACCTCCATGTGACTGGTTGTGACTTGCATGTGACTGGTTGTGGCGTGCGTGTGACTGGTTGTGACCTCATGTGACCTGTTGTGACTTGAATGTGACTGGTTGTGACCTGCATGTGACTGGTTGTGACCTGCGTGTGACTGCGTGTGACTGGTTGTGGCCTCCATGTGACCTGTTGTGACCTGCGTGTGACTGGTTTGGGCCTGCGTGTGACTGGTTGTGGCCTGCGTGTGACTGGTTGTGGCCTGCGTGTGACTGGTTGTGGCCTGCGTGTGACTGGTTGTGGCCTGCGTGTGACTGGTTGTGGCCTGCGTGTGACTGGTTGTGGCCTGCGTGTGACTGGTTGTGACTTGCATGTGACTGGTTGTGGCCTGCGTGTGACTGGTTGTGACCTCCATGTGACTGGTTGTGACTTGCATGTGACTGGTTGTGGCGTGCGTGTAACTGGTTGTGACCTCCATGTGACTGGTTGTGACTTGCATGTGACTGGTTGTGGCGTGCGTGTGACTGGTTGTGACCTCATGTGACCTGTTGTGACTTGCATGTGACTGGTTGTGACCTGCATGTGACTGGTTTTGACCTGCGTGTGACTGGTTGTGACCTGCATGTGACTGGTTGTGACCTCCATGTGACTGGTTGTGACCTGCATGTGACCTGTTGTGACCTGCGTGTGACTGGTTGTAATCTGCGTGTGACTGGTTGTGGCCTCCATGTGACTGGTTGTGACCTGCATGTGACCTGTTGTGACCTGCGTGTGACTGGTTTGGGCCTGCGTGTGACTGGTTGTGGCCTGCGTGTGACTGGTTGTGGCCTGCGTGTGACTGGTTGTGGCCTGCGTGTGACTGGTTGTGGCCTGCGTGTGACTGGTTGTGGCCTGCGTGTGACTGGTTGTGGCCTGCGTGTGACTGGTTGTGACCTGTGTGTGACCTGTTGTGACCTGCGTGTGACCTGTTGTGACCTGCGTGTGACTGGTTGTGGCCTGCATGTGACTGGTTGTGGCCTGCGTGTGACTGGTTGTGACTTGTTGTGACCTGTATTCCTCTGGCACTCATGTGGTGCTTCATACAGGGTAAAGTGAATTTCAACTTGACTGTCTTCTTGTATCACTTTCTGTAGACCAAATGCCATCAATATTGGCCAGAACAGTGTGAGATGTATGGTGATATTACAGTAACAATGAAACGTGCCAAGGATATGGATGATTGGGTCATCAGAGAGTTTGAACTAGTGGCTGTTAGTGAAATCTGCAGCCACCCACAATAGTATACACTACGTACTGTTTCTCCCATCTTCACACTGCAAAAGCCACATCATTTTAATTGTATACTTTATCATCTTTAATTAGGGAAATCGCCAGAGGGTGGTGACTCAGTTACAATTTACCACTTGGCCTGATCATGGTGTACCAGATGAAACTAGTGGTCCAATTTCTTTTGTGAGGGAGGTTCGTAGCTATATTCGCAGTGAGCATGGACCAATAGTGGTACATTGTAGGTATGTAAAGGAACAGTCAAATGCATTAACCACATATGTGTGCACCATGCCTACATACGAGGTTATTCATCCAAATGTAGGATTATTTAAAAGAGCAGTTACATAGTTACTTAAGGTTTATACTTTCCCACATGATGCATGTCATACCTACCTACACAGATACGTACGTAAGTGTGTATGAAAGAGACACCCATATAAAAAGAATATGTACAGTATTTATGGTGTTTCATCAGTGGACTTTGGATTTATCCAACCCACTCATGTCTCCTGAGGAGCTTGATGAGCTAATGGATGGAACTTAATCGGAACCCGAGTCTCCCCTTGGCCACTCAAAAAGATGGTCGAGCCATAGAGAACTGTTTCATCCTTAATAGGACTCATCAGTATGGTGTACGATGGAAGTCTGAGTGGCTAGTGTGCTAATAAGTACTCCAAAAAAATAAAAAGCTTGTGGTGTCCTAATCAGCAGATAAAGGGTACAGCCAAAAGTGTGGCTGACCACTAATATGGATCAAAAGCTAATCTTAAGCTCAGATATGCTTAAGATCAGCATTTGATCTTAAAAGCCCCCTATTTTTTCAGTTACTGTATAATGATGTGGCCAATTTATACTGTACACTATACTCTGTCTGATACACTGGTAACATGCATAATATCACTAAGCTGAAAAACACTCTAAACCAAACTCTACAGTTGGTCCCAAAGATATACCGTATTGGTTGTATCAACTTATGAATTTGAAAAGTGCACCACAATACACCTACATATGTGTCTCACTTTCACTCATTTTTCTTCTATTCATGCAGTGCTGGTGTGGGTCGTACAGGGACCTTCATTGCCATTGATACTTTACTGCAACAAATAAAGGAGCACCACAGTGTTGATATATATGGGTTTGCTTGTGAAATGAGGCAGCATCGCAATCACATGATCCAGACAGAAGCACAATACGTGTTTGTTCATAAAGCCATCCTGCATGTTGTTAGACCTGCTACCTTCTCCATCATATCCAAAGGCAACAGCACCTATCACCCACTGTCTCCAAGTAAGCCTTTTATTTGCATTAATATTTTATCAGTCATGCGACAGCAATGTAACCTAATCTCATACAGCTTTTTAATTAAGCCACTACATAAACATATATATACTTGGCTAGAACTACACGCATGATTAAAATAATGACAAAGTATAATCTATATATTTTAACCATTGTCAATTTAATAAAAAATATACAAAATTTTAGGAGTATTTATTCAACTACACATTATGTCTAATCATACTACAGCTCTTTCAGAGGAGTATGAATATTCAGAAGCTTCCCAACGCATACAAGAAAAGTATCATACTGAAGAAACAAGGATATAAACATGCTTTTTGTAAATATATACCACTTACAATAATAAATACTGTGTAAGCATTACTTCATAAGAACATATTATATTTATAGCTTTAATTTATTTATTGTGTGAATGTTTATTTTATATAGTACTGCATAATAATTGTATTACATCAAGAGCACTGTTGTTTGAATTTGAACGGACATTGACAATAATATTATCATAGACTAACCATGTAATTAGGAAAAGTGAAAATTGTAGTCTTCTCAGCCGCCATTTTTATAAAAGAGATCATGGTTTTTGGCACATTTCTCTTGTCTGAGTTGTTATTTCGAGATTTTCACGCTTCTGTGTTTGGTTGCACCAAGTTGAAGTAGGAATGGTGTGCCCAAACACAGAAGTGTATGGTTACGTTACTTATATTTCAGTATATATGCAACTTCTGTATGATTAGCCTTATCATATAATCAGTCTTGTGTCGATACTTTTTGCAGATGTATTAGTGAACACTGCCATTCCTACTTAATTCTAACATCATTTTTTGTAAATGTTTTGTATATAAAACAGATCTATATACTCATCATACTAGTATAATAAGACCCGTGCAAAGGCCATGCTGAATATGTCATATGGATAACTTCTTCTTAATCGCCTCCTACATCATCAATACACTCTGTACATCATCAATACACTCTGTACATCATCAATACACTCTGTATATCATCTAAACCCCCTAAACATATGTACATCAGATGCATCTTCAAATTCTACTTTCAAAAATGAACCAGGACAACACGAATATTCACTAAATCTTGATTAACCTTTTAACCTCATCATTGTAGTGACACAAGTGATCTTAGCTGTAATATACATAAAGATCATATGCGTATATACAGTACAAGTTACAATATACTAAGGTAATCTAATATAATATAAATAATATAATATAATATAATTAATTAATTCATATGGCTCCAAGAAAGGACTTAGAAACAAAATGGGCATATCATCATAAAGATTAGGGTATAAAACTCATTTTAAAAGAAGGGATTTTTTATTCAGGTCTCCGTTTGTTAGAAAACGGAGGACAAAGTCTGTATATAAAAGGCCATAGGACTATAGAAAACCTATGGGAAATTTATATGCAAACAATGTGTTATATTGATAAAAAATTTCAATTTGTCAGATAACTGTGAAATCAACATATATCATGGTACATGTGTATAAGAAACGTCTGGCGAAGTTTTGCTTAATTAAATGAGCAAAATAATCAAGATATAATGAAGAATTCAAAGTTACGATTGCGCAAGCTGGTGATGTATTGTCATCATATACGTATATAAAGGCCTTGGCCTTTTATGTCCCTTGTGTACAAGTTACAAAATGGTCTCTAACCCTGTTGATTATGCCAATGCATGTAACCAACCGTCGGTGTTCTTAGCTCCCTCACAAGGCAAATCAAATCTGCTGTGGTTATTAGCTGAGACCCCTTTAATACTGAAGCCTTTGTTGATATATGGCATGCAGATGCATCATCTTCAGTCTATACTAAGGTGTGAAAAGGTAATTGGTAGGCCATGTGTTCTACCTTGCAATTGGATGATCTGTATCAACTACTACTCTCTATGCAGTAGTTGAGGATTTCAAAGCCTGCAACAGTACTAGTGTGACTAAAGTCTTGTACTGTTTAAAATACTGATTATCCTAGGGGTCACTTGGATCTCTTTAAATTTGTAACTTGCACTGTGTAGCTAGTACTTGATTGTAATTTTAATATTACATAGTCACTTGGATCTCTTAAATTTGTAACTTGTACTGTGTAGTACTTGATTGTAATTTAATATTTTATATATTTGCTAGTAACTATATATATATATATACCATACAATATTAAAATTACAATCAAGTACTATATAGCTACACATGCAGTGCAAGTTACAAATTTAAAGAGATCCAAGTGACCCCTAGGATAATCAGTATTTTAAACAGTACAAGACTTTAGTCACACTAGTACTGTTGCAGGCTTTGAAATCCTCAACTACTGCATATAGTAGTTGATACAGATCATCCAATTGCGAGGTAGAACACATGGCCTACCAATTACCTTTTCACACCTTAGTATAGACTATATATATATATATATATAGTTATAATACAACTACAGCAATCCATAAATAAGAAACATATGCAAAAGCAATAGGTGTGTATAAACAGACACTACCTATATCAGTAATTTTGTTTTAATTACTTCCTTAATTAGGCCCTCTCTGGAAGGCCAGCAGTAGCTCTTGCTTTGGCTATCAATGCTCGCTTCATGAATTGTTCCCGAGAAATTTCTCTCACATGCTGAAAATAAACATAAAAATACTGTAAAATAATAGTCACTTAAATTGAAAAAAAAACGTATTCTGAGCATACATACAGATGAACCTCTTTATAACAAACTTGAGTTAAAACAACCCATCTGCACATAAAGATGCGATTGATTAAAGAGTTCTAGTAAGACCATGCAAATATACAATGAACATATTTAGTCTTCCACATCCAAAAAAAACATATACATATGTCTCTTAGTGAGGAATTATCCATAATTGATGACTTATCAAAAATTAAAACAAATGCTAAAATTTGCAGTAATACGGTTTTTCTAAAGGATGTAGAGAATAGGTTATGTGTATTTATCCATGTGGACATGTTTACAATATTTATAGACAGCTCATAATGGGAGCACAATATTCCTGAGGAGTATGTCCAGACCACTTCTGTGTAGAAGTCCCTCTTACTACTAGTACTTGATCAAGATTTTTGGATAATCTCTTCTGTCAGTGTGTGATAATAAAATTGGTTTAGAAAATTGTTTCTGCCCAGCTGGAGAAACACAAAGCACATTTCTGGTTTGTTGGTCCTTGATTAGCGTGTCCCAAAAAGAATGCACCAGTTTTCTTTGTGCTTGGTCAAGACCATCAAGGGGAGCCTTAGCCATGTTTGAAAATTCCTATATATGGGCATAGGTTATTAGGTCTCACACCACACCCAATTCAATTTGCCCCAAAAAGGGTACAAGTTTCACATTAATTGAAACCATATTAAGTAGAAATTGTGGCAATGCTCAGGAATGGACATGTTTTTGTCTTTGTAGCATTAATATTTTATAGAATATTATTTATTTCATATAAAATCAGTTCAAGGGTGTTTTAATCGACCAAAGAAGTGGCAAACCTTCTAAACTGTAAAGAACCATGTTGGAGAGTAGTGGTGACAAGGAGATGTAATTTTGAGATACAAAAAGAAGAAAATGCATAAAATAGCTATTTGACCAATTGAGGAAACGGCGACCTGTTATCTCTACCCTGGACCTTATTAGTGGCTACTGGAAGGTAGAGGTAGCTCCACGGGAAAGCTTTCTGTACAACAGAAGGGCTATTTGTGTTCAATGTCATGCCATTCGGATTGTGCAACACCCCCGTCAGGTTGAAAGCCAGCTGGTACAGGAAGTTTGCAAACTGTTTGGCATTGAGAAGACCAGGGCAACACCCTACCACCTACAGAAGAGATGGCCTTGTGGAAAAATTTAACCATACCCTGCTGTCCTTGTTGTCCACAACTCTCAATGGCAAAAAGCATGGAGTGGGAGTGCCATCTGAGATCCACCTGCATGGCTTATAATACCAGTGTGCAGGCAAGCACAGGGTTTACCCCATTCTTTCTCCTATTTCAATGTGAGGCAAGACTTCCACGTGACATCATGTTGGGAGATGCCAGTTAAGCAAGTCCATCCAACTCTTACACTGGGTATGTCACTGCCTTATAGGACAAACTATGCGCAACATATTCAACTCTCCATACGAAATTGAAGGCTTCATTTGAAAGACAGAAACAAGTAGTTCGAGTTTAAAAACTCGTGGGGCTGCCACCCCCCCCCCCCCCCCGAATTTACTCAAACTACTTGGCCGCATCGTTGGGCTTTGATATATTCTTAATCCTAATGATTGAGGACGCTTAAGTGTCCTGAAAATTATAAATAGCGACAGAAAAGCTTCGTTAACTAAAGCTTCCTGAACGCCGCCATTTGCAAAAACGATGTATTGACGTATAAATTAAGTGTTACAATAGTTGCGTTTGAACTCGTATTATACATATATCGACATATAAAATGTGTTATAATAGTTGCGTATGAACTCGTATTATATATATATATATATATATATCTGTAACATGAAGCCATACATAAATCGCGTTATGAAAACAATAGAGGGGGCTGCCACAGGCAGCCCCTAAAATACTATAACCAGAACATTCATGGTAACCGTACAAGGATGGCAACCTTGTGTTTCTGTATTCCACTGTCCTACTGAGAGGCAAGTCCAAGAAATTTCACCATCCTTGGATAGGACTGTACAAGATAGTGAAGCAGTTGTCCGGTGTAGTCAACAGCATTCAGCACACCAGGAACAGGAAACGCTTGGTGGCTCACTTTAAACACCTCAAGCTTTGCCCTGTCAGTGACATTTCCAGCAATTCCCCCCCCCCCCCCTAGAAAATCACCCTCTGCCAACCAACAGAACTTTGTTCCCATTAGACATCACTTTGAGCCACAGATAGTTGCCTCTGAAACCTAAATAGCTGAGGATACCCTGGGAGCAGCTAATGTTTAGTCAAGTGGTTCTACTGAGCGTTACTACCAGAGTGTTTAGTGTTGGAAGTTCTCATTAGTAGCTGGATGGGACTTCCTCTTCAAAAGGGGGCAGTGTAACAGCGGGCTCACTGTTACAGTTTAGTTTAGTTTAGTGTTAACATTGTCTAGTTAGCTAAGTTTGTTTGGCGGATCATTTAAAGCTATAAGACGTTTCCTCATATATTAGTCAGTACAGGGTTAATGTCCAAACTAAATCTGGAAGTATACAGTGTACTGTAATCAAACCTGATTGGAACAGATGAACCAGGTAATATAATTGGAATAATCTATAAGCATGGTACCTTCAGAAAGACTTCAACTGGAATTATATCCTTTCTGAGTCCCTCACTAAGGTAATATTTAGTGTCATCAATAGCATTTTCTTCAGCATATAAAGTTAGTATTCTATATACAAAGACACATTAAAGATAATAGGTATACACAACACAAAAATTAAGTTAGTGACTATGCAAGGTACATATGTACAAACTGAAAACCAAAGGCATACACAGACAGTAGTAATTGAAAATTGGGATTTGCAAGAGCAAGTAGGATATTAAGAATTTAGAATTCTTTCATGCAACAATGACAACTAATCACGGGGTTGATGTTTATCATATCTGTATACTGTATCACATATGTCTCAACACTTACTGATTGTAAACAACATTAGAACCAACTACAGCTTCATCAACATTGATCTCTGGTTCTCTCTCCAATTCTTCAATTACAGATTCAATTTCTGCAACTTTAACTTTCATTTCTTCAATGGCTACTTCAACCTTATTCTACAGAGGAATGGAAATATTAAATGGCAGATGGCTTAAGCATAACTTTGCTTATTCTTATATGGGTGAATGCAGGAGTGCCTGGGTGGCTAGACAGTTGGAAAAATGGTTGCATGGATATTTGGATAGAAGGAGAAGGGGAATAAGTGGCTTATATTTAGATGGGCACATTGTAAGAGTGTTACTTGTTCATCTTCCATATCTTGTAACTTTTTGTTCAGTGTTTCACTTCCTTTCTTTAGTTTATCTTGCGTCTCAATAAGTTGTGCCATCTCCTGTTCTCCATCATTCATTGCTTGGCGAACCTAATCCACAGAAATAATGATTCATCTGCATAAGTGACACCACCATATAGTGGGAAATTTTCTCAGGAGATATATGCCCTATATTCAAAGTCTCATAGACTGGATGAGATATGTAAAAATCAGGCATATTCAAAAGATTAAGCAAAAGAGGGCAAATAATGATTCATGATTACCTGTCTCTTTATCTTGTCAGACACAGCTGTTATTAGAGAGGCTCTCTCAGCCTTCTCTGCATCTACATTTGTAGTTTTAGGAGGATGAAAATTGAAACATAAGATGAAGACTAACTCGTTTCTGTGTACTCATAGTTATAAATTACCACACCTTTTTTTCTCCTTTCCTTTTCCTCAGCGGAGACTACTGCGGCTGCTGTCCCAACAGCTGCAGGTGTAAAGGTTGGCTGAGCTGGTGGGTACTGAGACACTGGGTAGGTGCTGCTTGGAGGCTGTGGCATGCTGCCAGAAGACGGGTAAGGAGTACTTTGTTGGTGATAATTAGGCATCGGATAAGACCCACCCTTTTGGCAAAACATGGGAAATATAAAGTTAATAAGAAGTAATTAAGGACTGTGTGACAGTGGATACTTTAAATATGCAAAACTCTATCAACTAAAATGCTACATGTTCAACAGCAGTAACTATCTACTTACATAATTCTGTGGCTGAGGTGGTCTATATGGCTGTTGTTGTGGAGGCTTAGCAAACACTGGACATGCTTCACTGAATGCAGAGATCGTAATCTGAATCAGAGTAGTCAGGTCTGATGTGTCCTGTAGAAGAATTAGACAGTGAGAAAAGGTAAACTACTAGAAGAGAATCAAGGGGATATATTATTAAATATGAACAAGGACATAATATTACTACTACATATGTAGACTTGCATATGCATAGCAAATCGAAACCACTATAATGGTAAAGGCTTTTCTAAATAATCTATTAATTTACCAACTACAATTCATCAGACAATTTCAAGCTTTGAAGATCGTCTATTCTAACCCTTAATATCTTAATGTATTAAGTTTAATAAACCATACACTAGAGAATAGACAACGCAGAGTCTAAGGAATTCACAAGTTCTTTCCAACTAATTAAACATGTTGACAAAATATCCATGTTAGAACAATCAGAAAGAAGAAAACGAATGAGAATTGCATAGCAAGCTGCAACAATTTAAGTAGGCGAACATATGAAGATCAAAAGCAATATGTAGCATACAAGACACCTCTTACTATTGACCATGATAGAATAACTAAATTGAACTGATAGCCAAACCAAGGGTATAAATATCACAGGCTCCTATTGTAGGCATACATGTGAATACAAGAAACATTGCTAAAATCTTAAACTATACATACAGGTATGTGACACTGCTATATAAGACTCACAAATTTCCAGTCATGAAGGTAGGGCAGGAAGACCATTCCAGATTGATTGACATACTTGGAAGGAGTGATTCCCATGTCAGCAGTTGGTTGGACCAAACACACAGGACAGTTGTATGGATACTCCTTTCTCAAAAACATAGCCACAGGAATGTTGTACGTGGAGCCTATGACCAATTTATTAAGGGTAAGCTTTTTAAGCTATATACGTACATTTCATTTTTGTACATGAAGATTACCTCCTACCTCTAATAGGTACAGGTATAGTTCCAGAAAGACACATCAAGTTCTCACTTGCTCCATTTTGGTGCACTATAATAAAACAAGGACAACAGTGAATGAATATATAGGCTTAAATATGCCAAACAGTTAGAATATAAAGAGTCACACAGCTAACATGTAACAACAGAAGAAAGGGATTAACTTTACAACCAATACTACATATATTATATTATATATACATATACATAGACAGATATACATATAGATGTAGATAGAGATATCAGAAGAGTGTAACGACTGGAAGCAAGACCAAAAACAATATAGAAGCTGCCACTATAAAAGGCAAATGGGTTTTTATATCATCAAAAGGTCAAATTTGGATTTTTAAGGAATCCAAAAATTGGATTTTATACCATCAAGCCAAATTGCTTTTTGTAATTTCTCAAATCAAATTCATGAATAATTTCTAATACAACAATTCACAATGTAATTTCTTTGCTTTACTGACTTTAATCATACAGGTATACATGGGAATATATAAGCCCTTTACAACAAAAAGACAAAATTTAAAACTCAGGGTATCACACCTCTTTGGCTACAGGGTGGAAACTGCTTTGTGTTAGGGGTTGGACTAGGGCCACTGTCAATTATAAAATTAATTATGTGTCCTTCCTGTTGTACCTGCTGAAGCAGCTGCTATAGCATGCTTACATATGCACCCTAATTAGGGTAAAGCCCCTTTTGCAGCTGTTCAGCTAGTGTATTTCTTTGTTTTTAGTGTTTTCAAAACGTTTTCACCATGAATGGACCACCGTCAAATTCAATCACAAATGCAAAGGTTTATGGCTGTCAGTGCCGATAATGCTGTCACACCTGAGATTCTCTCAGGGGTCCAGAGGAGGCTTCATGAGATTAATAACTGGATGGTGGCTGAGTCGACCAGAAAGAGGGGAGAGAGGAGGGAAGGAAGAGGGAAAGTGTGTGGGAGAAAGAAGGTGAGATTGATGGTGCAATGATCCATTTTTCAATGTATTTTAACTCATATTTATGTAAGTAGCTATGTATGTATTTTCAGGACCCTCCGTTAAAACCAGTCTTTGACTGAAGGGGCTTTCCCGTTGAAATAATTATTTATCAATCAATCTATCTATCTATATGAAGCTAAAACTTCGCGTTTTTCTTGAGATGTTAGTCTAAGAATGATTTCAATCCTTCGCCAGCTTAAATACCGGAATAATGGTAATTAATAACAACTCACGGAATTCTTTGAGAACTGGCTTCAATGACTTGAAATTTGCTGTAACTGCTTGAATGTGTCGAAGAGCTTTATCAATGTAGAGATACTAAGGAGAGATAAACAGAGATTGACAAGAAAATCCCTAAATCAGCGGAGGTCACATGACTGTTCTGAAAGGCTTCGATTTCTGTAGCACATGTAAGTTACTTATAGCTTCTACATATGACAACACTTCCATTTACGTAAAAGAATTAAAACCAACGGAACACTTTTAGTGTCAGTCTACCGAAAGTGGTGAAAACTTACTCCACTTAGTTGACTCCTCAGTCCTTGATCTGACATTTTTGTTTTCTGTTGTCACGCCCAGAAACGCAAATTATCGTTTAACCTACAACTCGTTATACAAATGAGTATAAAAGTAACGCGGAACGTTATGTATAAAAACCAAACCCAGTGTTGGTACATCCCTAAAATGGCTACCACTTCTACGTTCCGATCAACATTTACTCTAGTTTAGCTATGCGTATCTCAAGAGTTATCAATGTCAGTTGTCAGTTGGTCGGATTCCCTACTTTTAATAACGAGTGACTACTACTGACTCATCATCAATTATTTAGACAGTATTATCTGAATTAGACAGCGCTTTAGTTTCTCGGTCACATTAACGGCTACTCGCATCAGCAAAGATAGTGTATGTAGATTTGCCGTGGAAATCAAGCGTAAATAGTAGTGCATCTAATATACGCATGTGTTGTGGTCATCTAGTGAGCATTTTCTCGGTGATACACATTTCTAAATTACACATGAGGCTCGGCTACCGAATCGGTAGCAACGATGTGTCGAAGTTGATGTACTCTATATAGTAATATGATGATGTGGTTACTGTCATGCCCTTAGCTGACTTCTGTTAAGTATATACATGCAAACTGAGACCAACTAATGTTTAGTTCTAATATTACTAATGGTATTGTTCAGTTTCAAGGATTTCCCAGCACTAAAGGGGCGTGGTGGTCCATGCGGTTTAATTTCACTCAGTCGTGCACATAAAGACTTTATATGCATGACAATCCCAATCAAGACGTAGCTTATAGTGTACATCAGTAGCAATGATATTGAAACATTTTGAGGATTTCACACTCTAGCATCACTATAGGAGTGTATGGTCCAGGGGCTTCACCCAATCATGCACATAAAGAAGTTACTTACATACAATTCCAATCAAGATATCAAGATATCACTTGGGATGATTATAGTGTACCAATGATATTGCAATATTTCAAAAAATTCCACACTTGCTACTATAGGTCCATGGGGCTATTATGTACATAAAAGCTACATACGTACACACATGCGCAACAAGAAGCAGGCTACCAATGCCAGTCCAGTTATGACTGTATTTAACACTACATACATGCATGTCACTGGGCTATAGATCATTTTGCAACTTGCACGCAAGGACATTTTGTAGTTTTTATTAAATTTAGCCTTTCATACCCTGGTGTGAACTACATTTTTATGCATACATTGAGGATAGCATGAATAGAACTTTGTGAAGTGAGTACAATGGTCATAAGTTAATAAAGCATCTTAAATAACAAAAAACTGAAACACCTTCTTCCTTTTAGAAAATGGTTTACCTGGTAAAAATAATGAAATAAGAAGTAGCTATTTAAAGCAATTAACAAACACTACCATCTCAGTCTTAGAAGCTGAATCACCAAGTTGGGTTATTCCTAGCCTGTTAATAACTAGCTCTGCAGATCCAGTAGACTCACATATAAGATTCATAGAAAAAAATAAGATGATTGTAAATCTGTTGCTCCTTCTTGTTATCACAGTGGCTCACCAAACAAGGGGACAGTGTAAGTGAGTAGGACATTAAATTTTTATTTGGCAGTGGGGTTCATTAATCAAACTTTCATCAGTATATGTATCTAAAGACTTCCAACACCAGGCTAAGTGCCAACAACAAATTCAGAATTATATTCCATTTATTGGTGTCTTTAGGTACTCCTGAAAGTGTGTACATATCGAGACTCCCTCAAGATTGTAAGGAGGTGTACTCTAGAGGATGTACTCAGTCGGGAGTCTATCTGATTGACCCTGGATGTTTTCAGCCCATGTGGGTCTACTGTGACATGAGAGGTCCCTGGACTACCATACAGAGGAGAATGGATGGTTCAGTTAACTTTACACGTGCATGGGGAGACTATGTTCATGGATTTGGTAACCCACGTGGTGAATATTGGCTGGGCTTGGAGAACATACACTGCATGACTACTAAGCACCAAACATGTTCTTTTCGTGTTGATATGACTGACTTCACCGGAGTATCAAAGTATGCACAATACAGCTTCTTTATGGTAGGGAATTCCGCTAGCAACTACACTCTAGAAATATTGGGATACTCAGGCACAGCTGGAGAAACTTTAATTGCTGGTCACGGCAGTTTGCAGTTCAGTACATACGATAGAGATAATGATAAATCAACCTCAAAGGATTGTGCAAACATCCATGAGGCTGGTTGGTGGTTTCATTCTTGTTTTGGAGCTTCACTGAATGGTGTATACAGACATAAGACTGTACCTAGTCTCTTCCGAGGAATAATATGGTATACATTTACAAGTAACAACAGATCCCTAAAGTATGTGGACATGAAGATTGACTGCAACTAACAAGTATTGAGTTGTACAATCAGAATGAACAAAGAGGCTTAGTGTGTGTATAAATTACTGCATGTTTCTATCTAGGTTTAAAAGAGTGCTTATAACTTAAACAATAATTAATACTTAACCGCAGTAAATGTGCTGAATTGAGTGTACTAGTGTAACAGTAATATTTGGTATTGAGGTAAGGTCATACAACCAAAGATAGAATACATCCAATACACTAAAGGTTACGTTCCAGAAATAGACACCAGATGTGCAATTAAGCAGTGGAATACCTAAGAGATTAGAACCTCATCAGAAACTTTGAAAAAGCTACTATAACGAACCTAGTCCTTATATTAGTATAATTCGGAAGGAGTGTACTATGCTTGTTCCAATAGTAAATAAACAATTAGAATCCAAGTCAAGATTGCAGTCACTTGGCTGGTCTGGTGTGTAATATGCTCCAGTGATTATTCACCAATAACGTACCATAGCCTTTGCACAGGCCAACTGTGATCAACTCCCTTACCACATAGTGAAATACTTGTATGTGGACTTATGCATACTCAACGTTTGTATATAAAAATACTAACAGTTTTAAGTAGATGGATAGACCATAAGCATGCCACAATCACTGCAATCCTCACATCCACTGCCTCAATCTATCACTACTCACTCTACTCACCAGTTGTGTGTATATCTCACAGATTAAATAGACCAATCAATATGAAGAAGGAGGAGGATATTAAGAAATAAGCTCTTAAGAAGTAAAGCATGCACACAACAGTAGCAACACTACCAACTCAATGGACAACCATAATTCATAAACTCAATAAAATTGAAGAAATTAACTCAAAATACTACATACAAACTATACATATTTGTAGATGTAAAAATACACCAAATAATAAATCACTCTATGTCTTTCTACTTGCTATACCAAATATATGCTTGCTTACAGAGATCTTGTACCTACAAAGATAAAGAAGGTTTACACAAGGAGACAGTAACTAAGTCAAAAATTTGGAGATGTTTTATTACCAATCAGGTCATATCCCTTTTAGAATTCACTTACAAGCTGCTATTAAAATAAAATCATAACTATACATGTACTGCAGACCTCACTATTCATCAAAATTACAGGAACCTAGCTCTATTTATACTTGGTATTTATTTCTTACTAGCATAAAAATCGTCATAATTTAACTATTGATCATTGATGATCTAATACATTTGTACTATGTATTCAGTAGTGTTTGAGATCTACAAACACCCTATTGGTCTCAAATTGACCAGATACAAAAGGCTTTATGCTGTACTGTTACAGTAAAAGAATTCACTATGCTTTAAACAGCCTATCAAGTGTTAGTTGGTCGACTTATTAGAAGGTTAACCTTTTATATAAAAGTCCCTCAGTCAGTCTTACTAACTCTTTCCAGGTCCCTGTAGACTTACATACATACACACAGACACTGCATGCAATGCTAAAATCTAACTTGATCATTGATGTGTTGCTCAACAGCTCTCAAGTAGTCCTCAATAGTACAGCTTGTTGGCATGCTGACAATACTACAGCCAAGCTTTAAAACCATCTTCTTGAAACCTTTTCTAAACTCATCTAATGTAATAGCACCATCTCCATCATAATCAAACTTGTCACGAAGCTATAAATAATAGAGCTACCAGTGATAGATAGAGCATTTTGCACCAAGTTAGCTATTTATGTGGTTTATTGCTCATATAACAACTCTACAGATACACCCATCTATAAGTACCACTCAATGGACACACCCATCTATAAGTACCACTCAATGGATACACCCATCTATAAGTACCACTCAATGGACACACCCATCTATAAGTACCACTCAATGGACACACCCATCTATAAGTACCACTCAATGGACACACCCATCTATAAGTACCACTCAATGGACACACCCATCTATAAGTACCACTCAATGGACACACCCATCTATAAGTACCACTCAATGGACACACCCATCTATAAGTACCACACTCAATGGACACACCCATCTATAAGTACTACTCAATGGACACACCCACTCAATGAATACACCCATCAATGAATACACCCATCAGAACAAGACTGCAAGGTCTTGGCTTCATGAGATGTCACTTTGTATTACTCATGTCGTACAAAAGCATCTAAAATTGCTACACAGTATGAAAATACACCTCAAATCTTGATAGGTCTGCATATATTAACTACTCCAGTACTTCAGAGGCACACTAGGAATGAAAGTAACTGACAAAGACACTGCCCAACTTGAACATTTCCAGCCTTGTTCATCCTTACAGTAGTTACCAGTTGGTCTTCTCCCTCACCTCAGTCCACTTTTGCCAAGATGTCCCAGTAAACTGACCCCGCAGCTTAAAGTCGTTCATATCCAATTGCCCATTACAGTCCTTGTCAATAATCTTAAACAGCCTCGTAATCTGGGTCACGCTTTCGTCATCCAAAAAGACTCCATCCACTAGGGCAGCTCTTTCATCTTCTCTTTTTAATTTCTATCAAAAGTAAGAAGGATGAGCTGACTACACTGATGGGGAAAATAGACTAGCCACAGACATGACTATAACAGAAGACTATGAGATGCCAGAGAATAGGGCAGTCTATTGTAGGAAAGCATGTGTGAGATAAGTACATAAAAGCATAGCATCCTATAATTGTATGTGATAGTTAGAAAAGGGATTTGCGCCCGTTACTTCTTGGATATCTAATTGATTGCAACCTTTTACTGGAAAGGACATATGCATCCAAGCCATCTTTTTAGATTATGATGATATTAAACACACCAGTGGACTTATTCTGCCATAGATATCCAAGAATGACTAAACTCGTTTAAGGAATGTGATGCGAATGCAACTCCAGCTTCGATGTAGAAAGCTCCCTATAAATTATTGTGAACGTCGATAAAATTAGTTGTGCAATTATTATGCAAGTTTAGCATTTTCAACAAACATTTTTCTATTGACAAAATATTTCTATTGACAAAATATGGGGTGCTCCGAATTATCCCGAGTTAGTTTAGCTATAACTTATATTTTAAGTTTCAAGTACCTGAAGAAACTCATTGGTAATTCGCGTTCGTGCGTCATACCTTGATGCTCTCCTCCAGTCTATCGTGAGTTCCTAGCGGAGGTCTCTTCGCCATATTGTCGAGAGTGTGGAATTGAGCATGCTCAGATTGATGAAGGAAAATGGCGCCTGCAAATGCGTAAACGACGGAGGAAACCGTAAACTATGAGAAAATGGCGGACTTAAGGAACATCCTGATATTTTAAATGTGCCCTATGTGTGATCTCTAGAATAGCAAGAATGGAGAAACCAACATTGGAGATGGTTGTACAGGCTATAGATGTCCTTCACTGCGTTGTTCCCAATAAAACTCCGGAAGAACGAGAAGAAGCTGATAAGTGGCTTTGGAAACTGCAAGGATCTGTGAGTTGAAATAACTAAAGCTTGCATTTTGTAATCAGAGTTATACTGTTTTATGTAACTCCATGCACTAAGGTCTACCCATTCATCAACTATGAAGTACGTATACGTATCTTCCAATAAACGATAGATTAAAGGTCGATCATGTACGTACGTACGTTTAAAAGTCCTCCAGTCCTCGTGTTAATGATTTACTTAATTAATTCTGTATATACGCCTAGAGTAAATGTGATTGATATTTGAGCAATTCTGTTCATATAGTTTCATTTCTAAAACTATATGCATCCATTGTGACTCTACATTCAAAGTAAGTTGAATTATAGTGGCACACAAATTAAATGCAAGCATGCATTGAAAGTGCAGAAAAGTCAGGAGATGGTACTGATGTATTATTTCCTAGTTAGAGCCATCCTTTCTTCAGCATATCCTATATCAGGAACCAGAGACTCTATGCTTGCTAGACTCTGATTTACGTATATGCAGAAACTGTTGCTGAAGTAAGGATGTCTGTCTAACTTATGTTTGTACACACGTATGTAGATATGTAGATAGACAACTTAAGTCTTTGATTCATTCCTAGTTCTTACTAGTAACAACTACATTTATTAGATTATTGTCTGATCTTTGGTAGAACTTAGTAGAATCATTTTCTAGTTTAAATCCTTTGTTTTAATATGGTTACGAAGCTACAGCACTAGTGTCATGTTATAGGAAGCTCAGTGAAGTCAATGACTGCTAAAACCTTATAAGGAAGATGTTCAGTGTGTATGTAGTAACAGTCCTCAATAGATCTACTCAGAGAGTATATTCCCCTAATCTCAACTACATGCATACCTCCCAATCTATCCACTTTCTCCTACTCCACCCTCAACCAAGCAACTCCATTTTAACTTGAGGATGATTCCTCTTCCAATACTTAAGAGTGTCTAAAGTAATATTGGGTGATGCCATCAATGGTGCTGATGTAATCATTGAAGTATCACCTACGTACGTATCTACTGATATCTTCTACGTATGTACATAAATTAAGGAAATTTTGTTTGATAATTGCATTACACTGATAAATGCCACCTTATATTTATCAGTTGTGGAGAACAGCCTGCAAAGTGTCCTCTGTGGTTTAAAAACACCTCTCACACTGTTCTTTTTATCTTTTCTTGATTTTTTGCTTCACCGCTGACCACTATATTTTATTTTGCTTCTACACCTACTGGTTAATCATCAGTTTGATTACAGATTATCTATACTATATACGTAGTATAGATAGTCATTGGCTTGATGATTCAACTAGCCTGAGGTATTGTGATAAGTATAAACGTCAGTATTACCCCATACTAGTCAAAAAATGCCATTGGTACATGTAAAAGTATATTGTCTTCTTGATACAGCATGACCAGGTACGTATGTACGTAGGTATGTTTCAGGTCACTGAATTCATCATCATTTACCGTAACAGTCTTACCCGACGTGTCCCATTCCACTGCAGGTTCATGCCTGGGAGGTAGCTGATCAGTTGCTACATTTGAAAAGAGACATTAGGACCAGCCACTTTGCTGCTCAAACCATGAGAACCAAGGTACTAATGTAATGTGATTTACACTGTCTTATTGTTACGTACTTATCATTACTTGACCAACAGGTGCAATTCACCTTTAATGAGCTCCCAGTTGCCACCCACCAAGCACTTAGGGATTCCCTCTTCTCACATCTGATCAGTCTGTGTGAAGCAGATCATGCCATCACCACACAGGTAGTGTAGCATCACAAGATGCCACTATATACAACATATGTGTACCTATGTATGTACCTATGTTCATGTATATGTTCTGCAATGATACTCTATATTTTAAATTGACAATGAATCTTTACTTTTGTAATTCTTTTTGACTTGTTGACCTTGTTTATGTTTATGATATAGTCTCATATTTCTAACTAGGTTGCATACATACGTATGTACGTATGTAATTGTGTAACTTTGTTTACTCTCCAGCTTGCCCTAGCCTTAGCAGACCTGGCTCTCCAAATACAGTGGCCCTCTGTTGTGACAGATGTCATATCAAAGCTGAATGACTCAAGAGCAAAAGTGCTTGTGCTGCTAGAGTTCTTGACTGTACTCCCAGAAGAAGTGATTCTTACTATAGTTGCATATTATTAACCTTTATGAAGAATACTTTGGCTGTAGTGGATATTTATTTCAATTACTTTGTAATGCATAGGTTCACAGCCGTCACTTGAGATTGGGAATCAACAAGAGAAGAGAATGGTTAGCAGTGTTTGCTGGAAATTGTGTCACCGTACTCAGCTTATTAGTAAGTATACTCGCAAAGAACTCACTGTAGTACATTGTTTAAGATGGCCCCTCCCACTGGAAATGGGCTGGGTCTTGATTATCAGCCTGTCCTGATAAAGATAATCACCACTAATTAGTGAATGAAGACTAATTACTAGCTTTTAGAAGGAAAACGTGAGGTACCTAGATACATTGCTGTGACAATTGTAGCTTGGTGGCAGAGCAACTGGTGGTCATAACCAGCTGTCCTGGGTTCGATTCCCGGCTATTGCTTCTTGTGCGTGTTTTTCCCTCTCTATGATGTTTGACTGAGTATAATTACTTGTGGTTTGATCATGACTTTGATTATTCATACATGTACCTGTGCTGTTCATCAATCTACCCCCCACAAGCCACACAATGGTATCATGTCTATTAGGTCTGCATTTAGTGGGTAAAGAGGGTAAATAAATCCCTGTATTTCAGCTACTCTAACCATTTTGTGTTGCAAGCCATTTCTGATTGAACAACTGGAAGATTCCATTTTATGTGTACCTTAACCACGTTTGCAATGCTGTAGCTAACTCAATCCTTTATTCCCTGTCTTAGGCTCAATGTCTCAGTCAGGGTGCTGGTGATACTGTTATTTCCACAAAAGTTCTCTTCTGTCTGGCAAGTTGGGTAAAGCTAAAAAAGTTTCCAGTGGAAGAAGTAGCACAGAGCATATTGATGACCCTTCCATTTGAAGTACTTGTAAGTGTGTATACATACGTACGTATATCACTATTCCACCTAATACCTGTACAGTGGACCCTCACTTTTCTGAACCCAACGGGACCGGACTATATCCAGATACGTAACTGAAACGACTGGATACATGAAACAATAATTATACACCTATACTGTACATTTGCACATACAGCTTTTCTAAACTGTCCATCGTTGCAGTGAAACTCCCTGGCTAGTTTGGTCTCTAAAGTGACACACCTACATACGTAAGTACACTTCCTTTTCAAGGAGACATCACTATAGCTAGCCATTGTCGTAAACACGTACACAATAATAAAAGATGGACATTAATTAGAAAATGCTGCATTATTGGGCTCCAGATAAGCGAGGGTCCACTACATATTGTATACATACAGCTTAATTCACATCTCTGTGAACAATTTGAATTATCAGAAATTTAGTTTAATCTCAAAGGCTATGAGGTGCCATCTACGTATGTCAAAAATGCTCCTATAATGCTCCTAATATTCCTATTTATTATATTGGACATACGTACGTACTATTACGATTGTATGTAATTACTGTAATATAAAATCCTAGACATACGTACGTAATATAGCACATGCTACTGAGCATGCTCATTTCAAATCCATAAGTCACAAAGATGGCAGAAAAAGGGCAACCAAAACTGGATGTTGATAGGAAGCAGTTGGAATTCTTTTAACATTAAATTTCTCATGGGAACAAATCTGAAGGTGTATGGGAATGTCTGTTAGTACTTTACAACGTAGAGCAAAAGAGTGGGGGATTGGAAAAAGCTATGCCACTATCACTGAAAGTGATTTGGTTGTAGAGGTAAAAAAGTACCTCTCTAATTCGGCAGCAGGAGAGGTGATGATCAAAGGTTACTTGGAAAGTAAAGGTATACACATGCAGAGGGACGGATCAGTAATGCCATTCACTCCATCAGAGGTTTTACATCTGTAGTGCATCATATATATTGTAGAACATACTCTGTTCCTTCACCAAACAGCCTATGGCACATACATAGATGGAAACCACAAATTCAATTCTTTATTCACGGTTGTATAGATGGCTATTCAAGATTATTTACTTTTTAAAAGTGCAGCAACAACAATCGTACTTTCACTGTTTAGTGCAGCTTGTGAAGAATACGGTATTCCATCAAGAGTAAAAACTGGCAAAGGTGGAGGGATGTCTGGCACTTTTAACATCACCAGATGTCACACTTTCCTATTTAAACTGGCTTGTATTCCCATTCCTCATATTGATTGATGTAATATGTGCATGATATACTGAGCATGCTCAGGAGAGTGTTAAGCACATGGTCACAATGGCTGACTCAGAATTCCACAATGTTAGCTTCCTATTATATATATGATTTATAATTAGGACAGGATATCCTATACTAAAATAGTATGTCGTATATAATAAATAGTACTGAAAATCTAAGAGTATTTTTGACATAGATGGCACCCCATAAAAGACATGTGTAAATGTAAGGTGGAATAAAAGGGACAGTTTATGATATGAGACTCCTCATTTCCTTCACTCATTACTCCCTCTACCTCACCCCACTCACTCTAGAATTTCCTAGATGCTCCTCAATTGATGTATGACTCAGCTACTGAAGCCATATGTGCAGCATTAGATTTGATTGATGGACAGGACCAATACGTCCCTTTAGCTAAAGTGCTTTCTGCTAAGATTAAGGAGCTTGTACCAATCTATGAGGCTTCAGTTGAGACAGAAGATATTGCAAGGCTAGTACCACTTTAGTAAACATAATTTTAGGTTACTGTAAAACCATTAATAATTAACATCCATTATATTTAGCGTTTTACCATATATGATTTATTAGCGTCCATTAAATGTAGTGTTTTGTTATAGGTACTTGCTCCACACTACTGTACATGTGTAATAATAAACATTTTTGTGACCATAAATGTTAGTGAATGATATCGCTTGCATCACTAATTTCACTAACATTAATGGTGCGCTAATATTAAGGGTTTTATAGTATCTTGAACTGTGATAGATGGATTTTCTCTTTGTAGAGCCAATTGTTTGTGTCGCATCTTCACTGATATGGGAGAGGCCTTTCTATTCCATTGCATTCACAACCCTCAGAGTGAACTTGGGGACCTTTCGATATTTAACATCTTACTGGACTGTACTGCTCATCCAGAGAAAGATATATCAGATATTACATTCAGTGTTTGGTATCAGCTCTCTGATGAACTGTACAAAGCAGACAAGGACGACTTGAACCAGCTCTTTCAGCCGTACATAAAAAGACTTGTGGATATTCTTTGCACCCAGTGTCAGTATGATGAGGATAATGTAAGTGTGTAGCTATCTGTCTATATGTATGTATAATCAATCCTACATCTCTACAGACACACTTCCTTCTCTGTAGACACAGACAGACTTCTGACTCTATAAATATATGTGCATACCAACGAATCTGTGCCTTCATCTCTATACACTTACATGCCTCCAATTCTATAGACATACGTGCCTCCAACTCTATAGACATACATGCCTCCAACTCTATAGACATACATGTCTCCAACTCTATAGACATACGTGCCTCCAACTCTATAGACATATGTACCTCCAACTCTATAGACATACGTGCCTCCAGCTCTATAGACATACGTGCCTCCAACTCTATAGACATACTTGCCTCCAACTCTATAGACATACGTGCCTCCAACTCTATAGACATACATGCCTCCAGCTCTATAGACATACGTGCCTCCAACTCTATAGACATACTTGCCTCCAACTCTATAGACATACATGCCTCCAACTCTATAGACATACATGCCTCCAACTCTATAGACATACATTCATACCTCCATCACTTGACCTAAGAATACTTCAAACCTTATTAATTAGGTATTCTTCATTTATCATATCAATTCCAAGTACTCTTATTTTCTGGAGGAGCTACTTATGTTAAATGAAAGGATTTCTTCTAACTGCACTAAACTTATCTTTGAGATGGTTCATATTTAGTCTTTAGAGCATCTAGAGACGTACTTACTTTCTTCAGAATTGGATGTTTTGACCCTGGGAGTCGTCTTCTGTGCCCGAAAAGACCCCCAGGATCAAAATGTCCGAGACTAATGTTCAAAAGACTAAGGATGAACCATCTCAAAGGATAAGTACTTATGTATTATTTTTCTGGAATGATGTTGAACCAGTATAAAAGAAGTTAGAACCAAGCCTCATTAATTGTTTTTATTGTTGTGTGTATATTAACTGTGTAATTATTCAGGACACCCAGGTGGACCAATAACTTCAGCTGTTGGGTCTTGCCTGTTGAAAAAGAAAAAGTACTCTTTTGCTTTTCATAAGGATACTATCACTTTCAACATCCCTTTAAAGCAAAAGAGTAGCTCTTTTGCTTTGTACATAAGGGTAATAAGGGATGCTATCGCCTTCAACGTCCCTTCTTGTGACTTTATATACAGCTTTTACGGCTCAGTGCAGTTAAATCATTGTGGGCACTCAGTCTCGCTTAGACTGTAGCCGCCATCTTTGCTTATGATGAAACTACAAGTGTTTCACTTGTGGTTGATTAATAAGTGGAGGCAGTCATCTAACTCACCATCATTGAAGTGTACCACACTGATGAGCCCAAATGAGGGCGAAACAGGTTTCTGTGGTTCTTTGATGAATTGTTTTCCATCTTGGATGACTGGGAGGCGATCACTGGTTACCAATTTAATGGGACTTTGGGTCCCCAGCCAAGATTAGACTTCGGTCACTTGGCTGGTTTGGTATAATACTTTCCACTGAATATATTGCTTATTATCATAGCCTTTGTACGGCTCAGTGCAATTAACTCCCCTGTATTTGAGGTTTTTGAATTGCCCTTTAACTCTGTTATTCACATTTTATTTTGCAGGATGATTTGCATACCAATCTAGCACGCTCAGATGGTCCTCTCTGTGACTATCGCTATGGGGCCAGTCAACTTATCAGAGATGTTGTATTTATTGTTGGTTCTTTGGAAACATTTAAAGATCTGTATTCCAAGTTATGTAAGGAAGGACAAAAGTGGCATGTCACTGAAGCTTGTATCTTTTTGATGTGTGCCATTGCACCTTCACTTAGAGAGTGAGTTTATATACCTTATGCATGCTAATGTTCAAGAGACAAAATTTTTACATATATCCACGAATTGGTGCTATGTGTATATATACAGAGATGGGAAATATTAGAGAATATAATGTCATTCGTTCAATTATGTCTCGCAAACATTAGTTCGTATATGGTATCTGTATTCATTAATATATCTATGCAATAGGTTTGTAAGTTTGGTTATATTGGAATTGTGTTTACACTTTCGTTTCTTAAACAACTTTAAGCACTCTGCAGTATCTACAGTAGTACTATGAGAAACAAATCCTTTGGTATGTTACTTTAAGACTTCATCATCTAACAAAAATCAAACTGCTAGCTAAAGGCACATTCTCATTTTTATTTTCCAGTGAAATGTTGCAATCATTTAGCCATCTTAAAGTATAGAATTCAAAGTAATGGGCAAACGTTTGGGTGATAAAGTGGTTACAACATGGCTTATGTATGGTGTTACACATTTATTGCACTTACCCTTGGGCAGTCAATGCATTATGCTCTGGAATCCATGATGTAAGTATTACTTACAGTTGTGTTAGAGAGCAAGTTTCTAACTATTGCATAAAAGTCACTTTCATACTTTATCATTTTATTGGTAAGCCATTGTACATCCACTTACCCTACTTCTTACCCAGTTTAACACCTTTATATTTGGTAATGTGTGTACTAATAATGTTTAGGGAAGAATCTACTGTAGTCCCCATCATCATGGAGACATTGCTTAGTATTCCAGAAGATTCACATTTGGCTATTAGAGTAGCTGTGTTGGATTTGATATCTCCACTAGCAGAATGGTTGAAACTGCACACTGAATTCTTAGGTAAGAGATATTGTAGCAAGTAAATGTACGTACGTATGTAGCCATGTATATACGTACATGCTTATCTCAGTGTTATCTTTGTGTGCAGATACTACCTAATATCTACATACGTACGTATGATGTACGTACGTACATATTCATGTTTCCTTTACATGTTCACTTTATCTACTACATTCATATGTAAATAGAGAACAATATAAATTTCCTACAAAATAGTGAAGATGTAGGGATGGCACAAAGAGCACAGAAACAAGAAAGGGATGTTACACCGTGAAGCATTAGCCATATATGCATGAATCATACAACACCCCTGCTTGTAGGATTCATGCATATATAGCTAATGCTTCACTGTGTAACATCCCTTTCTGAAATGAAATCCGTTATACTCAATAATAGCGTTACCGCTCTCGCTTCTACAAAAGAATACAGCTCGGAAAATTTAGAGTATTTTCACTTAAGAAGTAGTCCGAAGGCTTATTTTGTTTTTTAGTTACAGTAGGCGAAGAAGATGATGAAGAAGAAAACAAAAATGGAAAATTTCAAAGTTCGTTCATTTGTCAGTGGAACACGGTCGCTTGCCTTAAAGGCCAGTTTATAGCATGGCTGGTCTATTTTTAACTATACATAGCCTTTTTTCGGCGATGTTCAGCCTATTTCGGATTTTCGCTCATATACAAATGTATTGGGAAAAAACCCCAACAACCAGTACTATCCCTACATACCATACTCTCTGATATGTGTATATGATGTAAGAGTAATCACAAGTGTTAAGATCAGTGACCTGCAACCAACCACTTTTCTCTTTCCTGTGTCCACTTGAGGCTCGATTTTTATCCGTTTATTCTCTCAATGGCTACCTTTCCCCCAGACAAGGTCCTAGATTTCATAATGATGGGTTTGAAGACGCATGTTATCAGTTCAAGAGCTGCTTTGGCCATTACCTCCATATGTACCTTCTGCCAAGAGCCTATGACACACCATCTAGATGGATTATTGGAGATTGTCAAGGCAGCTGATTCTCTGGGAATTGCCCAAGATGCCATTATTGGACTCTATAAAAGTAATTACAAATATTTTTAGTGTTAATCCTTTACGTTCCTCTCTGTTGTTATGGTTGAAGGTTTTGCAAAGGTGGTGTGTTTAATGCAGCCCAAACAGATAACAGATGGAATTGGTAAATTGTGTCAAGTTATTGCGTCATTACTTGCACAGTTTGCCGTTGAAGGATCCAAACCGGAAGGAGACCCTTCTATATTGTTGGACCGATTATCAGCAATATTCAGGTAGGTTGGAACTACATGAGTGAAAGTCTATTATTAAACTGTTTGCTGCCATATTCTTTTAGTGTATCATTTTGTATATTTTGGTAGGAACTGTCACCTTAAGGGTAATATTGAGGAGCATCCTTGTATGCCAGTGGTAGCTCAGTTGTGGGACATCATTCAAGGTGTTATATATAATTATCAACAGAATGTCAGAGTAATAGAGAGATCATGCAGGTATGTGAATGCTTTCTCTTTTGCAGATATACTTTATATCTAAGTATATGTGTGTTAGATGTTTAAGATATATCATCAGATGTGTTAAGAAATCTGGACGATCCCTGTTGCTACCACTGCTAAGTCTAGTAAGTTGTTTTCTTAACCATATTTAGGCAATCAGTGCTGTCTAGTGTTATCTAGTATCCTGTTTCCTCTTCAGACAATTACCATTTACCAGAATCACAAACACTCCTGCTTTCTATATTTAACCTCTATCATTGTCGATGAATTTGGAGTCATACCTGATCTACAGGTACATATGTGCATATATACGTATGTATCTACTATACAACAGAAAGAAACAATCAATATCTGTAGTCAGTGAATATTCACTGTTGAATGTCGTTTTAAAGACTCATGCATGCTTAAGTCCCCCTATTGGAGCAACAACTCATATTCTATGAAAGGAGCCTATTTACCAGTGCTTTTACCATTACTGATTATGTACGTACGTACGTATGTACGTATATATACGTATGTACATATATATGTGTGTACAGTCAATTCAAATTTTCAATTACAGCAAGTATTCTAGTATTCTAGTCAGATAGGCAGCAATGTGAATTTCAAACACTATTATAATCATGCAGCCATTTATTTTTGGGGGGTACTTTGTTTTAACAATATTCTGTATTAATTTTACAGCTATCCATATGCAACCATTCCATTTGCATTAGCGTTTTTTTTACAAAATGGAACCCCAGAATAGGGGACAATTTTGTGCTCCCTGAGTGTCACTTAGGTATAGACACATTTGCCATAGAAGAACTGCCGAAACTGTGTGTTGTAAAGTGTTGCAACAGTGACAATATGACTCCACAAAATGTTTTAATGTATGTACATCCAAATGATATCTGCTGACATAACAGTGTTACTGAAGATGTCACCTTGTGCAAAGAGAGATGCACAGACATTTTCCTAGATTTCTTTCACTCATTCATTCACTCAGCAAAATTATTTAGTAGGGTACACCAAAGAGTAAAGTGCTGGTAAAACAATAACTATCTAATGATTAAGGTACACCCTTTGGTTACTGTATGATCAAAATGAAGTGCATAACATTTTTTCTTGGCAAATATTGGGAGTTGACTTATGTAGATATGTACTTACAATTATTAAAAATGACTACCTTAAAATGTCTATCCACTGATCAGAGTGTCTGTTAATAAAGATTTCACTGTCCATAAATGTCATACCAAATATGTTTATTTTTAAGACATTTTACACAAAGAAGAGTATAAGTATGTAAGTACATATGCTTTTCTCTGTACAGGGAGACCTTATGTCTGTAGTGGAAACATTAGCCAAGCTGGCTTTCCCTATAGTTGGAGGAGGGCAGGCCTTTGACGCTGATGCAGTGGATGATCTGTACAGACTGTGTGGAAGGTAGGAGCACTGATGTTAAGACGATATCTTGTTAAATTGTACAACCCCATGCAAGATTGTTAGGGTCAATATTTTCCAGTGAAATATTCACATTTCATAATATCACTTACATGACTTAGCTGCACTTTATTATTACCCATGCAGTAGTTGGTAATTGATTACCTCTTGCAAAATGCTGTACTGTGGTGGAGCTAGGGGAAGCTCCAATAGTTTTATTCCACCCCGCTTTAACTATGACCTTGGTTTCTTTGTGTTTCACTTTATACATCTGATAGTCAGCTTGTTCTGATGAATAGAAGTGTGTACCACTGATTGGTATGAGCAAAGACTAATTATTATGTATAGTTTTAGTTGTAGTATGAGAGGGCATAAATGGAGCATTACTGTAGCAGTTGTACCGCCGTGGTAGCCCCTTGGTGGTCAGAACCAGTTCTCCTTGGTTAGATTCCTATAATTTGTTTCTGTGATGATGTTTGTTTGTTGTAATTCTTGCAGCTTGATTATCAAATCTATTAATCATTAGCATAACATCACTCTTATTATGTAATATTAGTTATCATTTGATTTTGAACTTTATCATATAATTATGGGGTTAGTGACATTTGTGTGTGTGTCACCAAACGAATTCCTATATTTTTCTCAGAAAATGATTCCTTAAAGTGTTCATAGGTCAACCCATAGAACAGTATGTCCTAATTACTTCTATGCAGCATTTAGTGAGAAAAACATTTTAGAGGTTACTAGGAAAAACTTTATTTAAATTGTAGCTACGTACATGTACGTATATTTTACCCACTGGTACATTGACTACATAAACAGCTTCACTTAATATTTGTTGTATTTAATTTTAGAATAATTAAATATTCACAAAATTCCCTCTTACTGTACACTTCCTAATGCTAGAGATCACCATCTACGTACTTGAAGTCTTGTCATAACTAACAATGTTCTTCTTCTTTTAGGTGTCTCCAAAAGCTTCCTTTGCATTTCATCAGTAGTTCAATTTTAACTGCAGCAGTTCAACTTGGACTAGCCGCTGGAACAATGCATCAGAGAGATGCAAATGCTTCTCTAATGATGTTTTTCAAAGATCTCATGGCAGTAGACAAACATGTAAATTGACTGGTCTTGTGGATGTTTATGTGTCAATTCAATTAGCTTTCCACCTCCACTTTCAGGAGTCAGTTCCTCTAGAGGCCAAAAAGCTAGTCCACCAGCTAATGGGTCACCATGGTCAAGAGCTAGCCAATGTGCTAATTACAGATCTAGCTTGTCTTCCAGTGTACATGAGTGATGAGGTGACAGTTGTACTGCATGAAATGATGCTCTTCACTAAGCAGGTAAAACCTTAAATTAACTCTCTGGTTTATTTATATCTTTTTGACTGCTTGATTAATTCCATCTAACACAGGAAGCAACAGTATGGCTCTCCCATGCAGTGCATCATGTCTGTACAAGTGATATTATTAGAAGAGTCATAATAACAGATGAGCAGAAACAAGATTTTGTGTCAAAGCTATCCAAGTTAGTAAAGGAATGATAAGTGTATAATACTAAGCACCTTTATTTGTTACAATGATGCCGTTAGGGCAAGCGCTATTACATTCATATACGTATGTATCTTCATAATTCTCTTCAATGAAATTACATCTAGGAAATTTTTTGCCTGTTAAAGTTAAGTATGCACAATAAATGAACAGTATTATAATGACATTAGAACAGAAAAAGAGTTTTGATATTGCCTGCAAATTTTTACGATTTACTTTTTGCACAATTAATTATTAGCAAATAAAATTAATTCTTAATGCTTGATTGTGGTTTATGATTTTATAGTTGTGAAGATATTGAAGAAATGAAAAAAATGACTTCAGACTTTGCACAACTCTTTAGATGATGTAGTTATGATGTGCTTATTGGTTGTTTCTGTTTATTTAATGATTTTGTACTTCATCATGCATTGTTTTGTCACTCATACACTCTTACTTCTCTCTACGTATAATAAACTGCTTAATCTTTTATTGTATACATGTGTACAAAGTGATTATACTGACATAGTTGAAGTTGCTGGGTCTTCCAGCGACTGTTACCCACTTAGAGACTAAGAATGCCATTACACATTGGAACGCACAGAAGTGCATTGAGTCTATGAAAAGCAAGATGTATGAGAGTAGTATCTCTTTTACAACTCTCATCTCCTACTCTTTTCAATAAGTTTCATCAATTTTTATCATCTAAAAGGATTACTTATCACTTAGTGCTATGCTGAAAGAAATATAGCTACTAAGCTCCTTAGAAGAATGTATCTATAAAGAAGCTTCAGAATAAAATATATGCAACTCAGCTAAGTGTTGCAGCTCAAACCAAAAACACTGTTTCCGAGTACAGTACGTACATATAATAATATGTAATTAGAATGTTTAATGTTTAATGTAAATGTAACAGATACTACATAGAGCTATATATATTGTTAATGTTAAGCTGAGGCAGTGGCTAATTTCTTTACTTCACTGATGCATTGGGGGAGGCTTTGGTCCTATTAACAACAGAGAGAAGTATGAACAGTGCAATGCAGGTAGGTATTTAGAAATACACATGGAGGTGGAGAACAGTAAAAGTTGATTGATGACAGTAACTAAAAAAGATAGTAGCAAAAAAAGAGAAAAGTGGAAACCTGTTTGCACAGAATACAACCAACACAGGCATAAATGGGCTTATTCTAAGAAGGGAAAAGCCAGTCTATAGAGCAGAAATTAGAGTACTCATTAGCAGAATGGCCACTAAAGTTCCATCTATGCCGTACTGATGAGTCCTAATAAATGAAACAACTGTCTATGTCGGGAAGTTCCTCCATCAGAGGTACGTACAAGAAAGAGCTGGAGGTAGAGTATATATTTGAAAACTACACTGGTACCCAGCTCTACATAGTAAATCAATTATTAAGTACATAAAAGTAACACAAACTAACTGTCTTAGCAGTGAGTGACTGTGTGACAGCTCTCTGTATCCAGTCTACAAGGTGTTCTTGTTGCAACATCTTCTCTGTCTTCTCCATCTCCAACTGATAGTCAAGCCTCCTCCTTACTTCATTATAGACATGAAGCTGGCGACGTCGGTACTCCTCTTCTCTAGCAAGACCACCGTTCTCCTAAGCATGATAATGAGTATGAGGTATACAGAGCTCTTTACAACAAAACCAGTAATCAATCACATAATAAACACACATTTACAGTTCCTGAATCCTTTACTTTTATATATAAGTAGTCATTGGACACCTTGTGAAAAAGATACCATGATGCCATTTCACCTACCCTAAGTATCTCAAAAGCATCTGTTCTACATTGTAACATGACCTCCATATTTTCTTCTGCTTTGATACTCGCCTTGAGACTCTCTATGGCTTCATTTCTACCTTGATTAAGGTTGTCCAGAATCTCCTATTGATGTACAATGCAATACACACAACTGGTAAAAATGCCAGTTAACAACCACAACATTTTAGGTGTAATTTTTTCACACCTAGTATATTCATAGGTTATTGATTATGTGTTATATTTCTAGCACAGTCCTTTAAAGGGTTCTCAGTTAACAACCACAGCAATGTACTTATAGGTACTTGAGATGGAGCTAAGCCTATAGTTTGAATACATTTGCACATACATATGTAATAATTTGGTTGTAGACCATTTAGTAAGTTGTACAAATGAGGATCTTGAGGTATACATTAAGGCATTCAGTCTTCCATGCACTGAGGACTTAAACAGACCATAAAAAGTTATCCAGAGATATTGGCTAGTGCTGGGTGATATGACGATTAACAGCATAACTAACTGTCCTTTTGAACATGACGATATGACTAAATGTCACGATATTTTGAATACATTAAAGAATTGGGTGAAACAAAAATTACAGAACCTAATTCAGTATGAGCACACCAACGAATTAATCATATAGTTTCTTATGCAACACATGAAGAATTCTTCTACTGGCATTGACAAACACGTATATCTTGGAAGGTTACATACGTATTTTGATAAATTTAGGGCATTTAGAGACAATGTTTGGTTCAGTCTTTCAGAGTTGCTAACAGAGTCCCCAGGGTTCAACCTTTCAAATGAGGTGACTAAAGCCATCAGTTATCAGAAGCTGTACCATGCCAAAGGCAATACATTACAGTAACAAATCAGAAAACGGGGTGTTGCAGCACTAGGCCATGGCTGGACACACTAGACACTTCTTGAAATAAAAATTGTTTACTATAAATGTATGTATAAATTTAGACAGTAGACATTTCTTGAAATAAAACAATGGTATAGTAATTGTTTACTGCATATAAATGTACATATGTATAAACTTATCTACCTTTGATGAATTGTCAAGATATTCAGCTACTTGTGGTCCAATCTTCTTGTACAACCAGTAAATTACACCAGCTATAGATATACCCACAATTGTCTAGAGCAAAAACAATTATATTACTCAATACAGTTACTCAAGTATTACACATAAAACCCTATCCACTCACCTCATTATGAATAATAAGGATTTCTTTAGAGATTGCTACAGCAGTCAGTCCAGCTCCTAATGTCCATGCACCAGTTACACCAGTCTTATCACTTAGGAAGTCACTCATACCACCTAATTCAACAAAAAAGGGTGGCAGTATAGAATATCCAAACTTAAGTAGTCTATATAATCTATGATGGCAGGGGAAAGTTAACATGATGAAAGCTACATAGAGTCTCTATTGGTTTCAGAAAGAAGTATATTTTTTTCAAACTATTTACAAAGTTAGCATACCTGGCTTGTTCTGAGGTTGAACGCTTGTTGACTGGAGCACCCTTTGAGATGTACATAGAGAAAGTGAGGGACCTAGAAAGAAAATGGCGGATGACTTTCGGGGCCATTCATTAAGATACAATATAGAACATTAAAGCAACAGAAATAAAATTATTACATCTACAAAATAAGATCTAGTGTAATGTACTCACGAAGAAGGCGAGCACCTCCAGCTACAACTTGTCTCAACATTTCCTCCTTGTAAAAGAAACTGTTGTGCAATATATCAGTGACGTCACGTATCCATGCAACAAATTCAACATCGTTTGTATATGGCGGGCGTGCCTATGAACCACCCCTGGACTAGAAAGAAAGACACTAAGGATGGAAGGAAGCAGCATCAATACCTGGATAGTTGGCTAATTCATGCTCTTTCAGTACCTAACCTCTCAAAAGTAGACGGAAATGGCAGTTCTCCCACACCAAAAAAGAAGCAGGCTTGGAATAAAGACGAGGGCGAAGGCGTTGAAGTTAGAACTGTGATCCCCTTCAGAAGAGAAACAGGTCGCAAAGCTCCACAATGGTCAGTTCAGATGGAGTGACATCTCTAATCAACACTTATCGACATCTGTTATTATTTATATGATGATTAATCTTTTCGTAAATTACCTATTATCCCTCTTTAAGTACTTCCCCCCCCCCCCCCCCCCCCCCCCCATGCATAATTAGACATAAATCTGTTGAATTATCCATCCTACAGCCTCTCCACTTACTACCATGCCAGTTTACTTACCTTTAGCATCCTGACTCCCTTATCTTGTATAGTGTACCCAGGTTGGACCTAAGTAAATTGGGGAACAGTTCAATTGACAGTGAATTGTGCACTCCAATTGAACTCATACCAAAGAATGAAACAGACACTTTTAACAGGTAACATTACTCTCTGTGTATGTATCTTGGTATGCTTTTCTACATTTGTGTAACCTTGCTTAATAAGTAAAAGGATTTAAGGCTTATCCTGAAGTTTTGTATATCAAATCACTAGACTATATTATCTGTCATTCCTGTGTTTAGAGCCTGTAATTTGTGTAGCCATACTAAATGACAAGTTATAAAACCCGGAATTGGGAGTATTTTTCCCTTCATTAAATGCCTCAGTTGTACACTGATCCCGGGAGAGTGGAACTGGTTAAATTGGGTGATGAAGAACTGGCGGAATGTGACCAAATTTACCGTGCATGGCATTAAGAATAAAGATATATTTTTTGTGTACGTACGTATGTAAATTTTGTTACCAAGTTACACCGTTCAGTTATGACGAGTTTTCATTGAGAGTGTTTCTAGAGTATCCTTACTTGATAAGATAAAATCTTGTTTGAAGAACGACTGGCGTAAACTGATCATTAGTTATTCTTGTGGACTCGAGACTTATAAGAAGCGACGCCTTAGCTAAGTTACCTTGGCTAGTAAAGGTAGGAGACTTGGTTCTCATGATATCCACTTCAATCTCTGCACTGTAAGAGTACTCTCTGATGAAAATCACACCAGGGTACTGATGGTCAATGATGGTACATAGTTATGTTGGGTATGCTTTACTCTTTGGAATATCTGATGGTAATAACATTAGTCTCTCTTTATGATTAGGCAATCGTCCACGAAGTGCTAGTGCATGTCTCCAGTATTCTCCATGAATCTGTATACTTTGTTAACCTGATCAGGTGTACATGAAAAATCTAAGATACCATTTCCTACATGCTATGCCTATTCTGTAAAAGAGCCTATAGGGGAACTAAACCTGAAGAGAGCTTTGGATGAAGATACAGGAGTCTTTTCTTCCTTCTTTTCCCTTCCTTCATCTTCTTCTCCACTGGGTCAGACAGCCGTTTCTGGGAATTCCACCCTTCATCAGTGATCCTGGGAGTCTTTGTCTTTTCTTTATCTTGATCTTCTGTGAATCTTTGGCATGTGTGTGTGACTTGGTGGACGCTTTGAATTACCATGTATTCACTCAACAATGCCTTGGTTGTCAATAACACTACACAGCCTTTGTAGCCTACCTTTGCCAATAGTGTGAATGAATAGGAAAGTAGCTAGGCAAATCTTGATTCCATGAATGTAATAGCTTGTATATATAGGGTCAGAAGTTAGCTGTAAGTTACAGATAAATTATTTTGACTAGTCCTTAGAACATTTAACTGCCTCATTATAACTAAATCTAACTACTGTTTAGTCATCTGATGGCAACTGTAGTTTCAATTGTAGCTCGAGGGCCTAATTGACACTGACATTGACAGGTATCTAAAATAGATTGCTGTTCTAAATCTTCAGCACTATTTTAGGCTCGGATAGGTGAACGGTTAAACAACTTCTCTGATGATCTCTTCTTCCGTCAAAGTCAGCACAGGGACTTCTTCACCTTCCAAACGGGTCAGCACAGGGACTTCTTGTTGCCTTCCTCAAGTGATTCTTGGCTGCTGACATCTTCATCTACAGTTATTCCTTCATGCTCTATCTCTACATCTCCAAACTCCTTTTCCAGCTTAACAAATATTTCTTCAGTAGGTAAAACTTATCTACCTTCCTTTGGTTGAGCCGTATCTTCGCAACACTTCAAGGTATTTTTATCAGTCAAAACCCATAGTGTAATTTTTGTCTGAGGTAATAAAAAGCATTGTCGTATTACAGGCGTATCTGGTACTCTGGAAATATGGCAACGTTTTCTTATGAAAACCCTTTTCATTTGTTTTAACAAATTCTTGTGGTCACCTAGAAGCATCATTTTCATGGTCACATATGTTTTTGACACTGATCTGGTGTCATAGAGAACCATAAGAGGCAACGTATGTACTTACGTATGTGTGTATGTATGTACATTGAAAGGCTATATATATACATATGTACCTCTTTAGGTTGAGTTGGGGTTATGTGGATGTGAGGAACTTCACAAAGAAGAAGGCACCAACTCCATCTCCAAGGCAAAGTCCACTACCAAAAGGCTCTTCTTCAGATAAAGTGAGTAAATAGATCATAAAAAAGTATCATCTGCATGGTGTAGTTGGTACTTACATGTATGTATAGACGCAATTTCTTATACAAGGAGAGCAGGGAACTTCAGCTATACATGCCTTATAAGATGTCATATGTGTATGTACGTATGTACGTATATGTAGCTTTTCTGAACCATATGCTTTTCAGTGGCATTCATATATAACAGGAACCCAGTGTGATTGCCATAAATGCGAGTCATTTACATAAATGTTATACGTATATACAGAAAAGTTATACAGTATTTTTGTAGTAATCTTCTATAGCTGGCTCCTTTTTACCTATGTATACGTAGGTGACAGTTAAAACAGATTAAAATTTGCATGAATATAGTCTATGGCCAGACAACGTTTAATGTATGATTTCTTTTTAAGGGGCCTACTAAGATAGTTTGACTAACATTTTTATAGTGTGACATATCCAAGGAAATTGCTGATTTTGTGACTTTGAAAGTGGAGGAAGACCAACTGTTAAATGTTTCTTCATCTAAAAGAAGTCAAGAGTCCAACCCCCCTCATGGCACAGGAACTGTATATACAAATAAGTCTCAACAGAAGAAAACTAGGTATATACAGATTTTGTCATTTCAAGATCTTCATTCTTCCTGTATTTACTATACCACTCCACATACAGGTTGCACTATTACACAGGTGGTGGAGGTGATGTCATGGCAATGAAAAAGGTTTGTTTTTCGTGTCGGATGGTCACTCGTTGTGGAAGGGACGTGCACAGAGAACTCTATGGCTTCTTTTTCCCCAAAGACAATACCATAACGCTCTACGAGTACAGACAACTTGCCAAGAAGTAACAGCATTTACTTTCTATATTTTCCCTTTTACTCCACAAATCCGCCCACATTACTCAATCACTTCCTTTGTTGTGTCTTCATGCAAAGCCCTTCCCTGCCTATTTTTGCATCATCCAAAAACTAGATACATTGGTTTAATACATTTTTTGATAGGCATATGATTATTTTCATACTCATTATGGCTTAAAGAGGTTGACAGATAAAATTCACAATATGTGTAAAAAAGGATTTCTTCTAATTACTTGAACGTGGCTTTTGGATGGTGCATAAAAACTTTTTAACTAGCACTTTGATAGAATGTAGTTTGCTTTAATTTTTGTAGTGAAAGGTTTCAAAGATTTAAACCAAACTACGCTTTTAGATGCTCAAAAAGTTGAAAGATGTGATACGTATATATTCAATATCAAGCACAGTTTGCATTAAAAACAACCGAAGAAATGATATAACCAATGTGAAAAAGTGTTTAGCCAATGTAAAAATATTCTTGGTTGTGTATGCGCATACATATATATACGTACATATGTATGTATGTATGTATATATGTAAATCCAATGACCTCTAATTAAACAAAGTTTATATTTGATTAACTGTCTGCTGCTTAACACTTGTTAAGCTTGCTTCCATTTCCATCTAGATTTTCGGCCAGTTGTCTTTTTGCCCGTAAGCAGTATTATCCCATGAGAGGGTCCAACAAAGGAAAAGTATATGAACTGAACAGCTTAAGAAAAGGTTGCATGCTTCATTTTGATACATCGGGTCAGCCTTCCCTCCCTCCCACCCTATCAGATATTCCCTTTATAACAATCAAGGTGACTTCTGTTGATGAGGCTGCATTCCAAGAAGCCATGTACGTATGTTGAAATATATGGTAACAGATGATTTCCTAGAGTTTGTGGGATTGTATGCACATTTAAGTAATCTTAACTATTGATTGGTCATACTCTGTGGTATACGTATGTTAAAGAAGAAGACATTACGGAATACAATATTATATATGTGTACTTGATGTGCACATTCCAAAACTCTTGTTTTCAGTTGTATACGTGATCCTGTAAGACAGTTAATAAAGATTGAAGTATCTTTGTTTAGCAGTCTTTCTTTAAGATTTTAAGTTATTTACAAATTGGTCTACAACCCAGTTGCTACGTATGTCTGAATGCAGTGAGTCAAACTTTTTAATTCTATATAGTTCCATATCCATCCAACTGTATTACACTGGAACGTTTTGAAATAGATACATATGATGTATGACCTATAGTATCCATTAGGTGTTAAAAGGTAATTGGTGCAATGGAGTATGAGTGGCCTATCTTCCAACTAAAAAAGCTTGTGGTTTAACTTATCAGCAGATAAAGGAAAAGCCATAATGTGGCTACCATTAAAATAGAAACACTAACTATTGGCAGATACCGATATACGTAGGTCATATGATGAGTCCCAAATAGGAAGAAACAGCTGATACAGCTGGATCGTCTTGGTGGGGTAAATCATTCTAGTCATTTATTGGTTCACTAGAAAATATAGCAATTCATAAAGATCTTTGGGTTAGAAATTCTGCATCCTCTTAATTGACAGTTGCAATCTACTCTAACTGTATATTTTAACAGTGTGTGTGTGATGTGTTCTATTAGTTACATTTCATAATCCATTTTGTATTACATGTGCACAAGACATTATGAATACACTTTAATGTTTCACTTGTTACTCATTCCCAACTGGACAACTATGAAAGCCAAAACGGAATCAGGAACGAGGAATGACTTTTTATGGGAATATATTATCGGTGGTTTGTTTTAAGTCGTTTCTTTCTTTATTTCTGAGTGAAAATAGCTCAAACTTGTAGTATATTCTTACCTCTGCAAGTTGTATGAGTTTGAGTCTCTTATCCCTCACAGATCAATCGTAAAATGGAAAATTCATTTCCATAAAAGGTCATTCCTTGTTCCTGATTCCGTTACTTTCCATTCCATTCCAGCTTTCACTTGTTACTCCTTCCCAATTTGTGTTGATATTCCTGTCATTGGAAGTATATACATAGGTAAATTACAGTGTTATATGCTTTAGGTATGATGGTCTAACTGTCCTAGAAAAGCGATCATTGGAGCTTTTACTCTCCTCGCAAGTGCAAGAGGAAGAAAAGGAAAATAGTAGATTAAAGGCTATTCAAGGTAGTAACACATTTCAAAAGGAGTGTATAGGGCAAGATTGGTTACTTTTATCATAATGCATAGCTGCTGTTGGACATCGGCTGAGGGGACATGCATCAAGAACACTTGTACTGCTTGGTAGACACTTGAGAGAAGAAGTTAACAAAATTTTACAAAAAGTACATTTCCTTCATTTATGCTTTGTTTTTTTTCTGTTATGTGTATGTCAGGTTTAGCCAATATAAGGAATATAATTCTTTCTTTTTCCACTGTCATACTTACTTACAGGTAACTAGCCCCTCCCATAAAACTACCCCAGGAGGTATAACTCTATCTTGTCTGTTGCAAATGTTGAGAGCTCATCGTATAAGTGTTACTCCTGAAGTAAGATTACAAAAGGCTTTTGAAGACAATCAGTACTGACCTACCTATTTCTATATTCCATTCCATAGGATCTGAATGTATTGTGGTCAAAGATGGATGTCTCATTTGCAGGAAGTTGTGATGAACTGACTGTTATGAGAGGACTAGTAGGGGAAATGAATGAATCCAGGAAAGCTGATGTTATAAAAGTAATGTTTGTTGCATAGAATCATTACCACCAAAATTTCAGTCCCCATTCCAACCATGCTTAGTTATTTCGTAAATTGGACAGTAACAAGACTGGATATGTAAAGTTAAGTGAATTAAAGCGCTATTTTCATTCAAAGCCTCATCCTCTTGTAAAGAGTGGGCTTTATTCAGAGCAAGACATCCAAAGAGAAATAGTGGATGTGTTTGAAGGAAGAAAGGTACATCAGTCCAACACTGCATCTTCTGAGAGTAGTAATATACCATGGGCGGTAAGTGATATATGTACATATGAATCACCAAATTTTGCATATTACAACTTGTGAATTGTACAGTCAAAAGTACTGAGACACACACGTGTAACCTTATCCTACAAGATACACTAGCTACATACCCATATATACATAGATACTCAAGTGTTTAGGAATTTACACTTCTTTGGCTCATTAGTCATATAAGTGGTTATCCAAATAAGTTTTTTACACTCATGATGATAGATTTCTGTAGCAGTACTAATGGTATAATACCAAGACAAGTAGCGTTTCATTCAAAAGCTGACTGTTTCCCTCAAACTCAACAGACATCTCATAGTTCCCTACACTGTTCTCCTCCTCCCTTTATAGGTAATTGAAGACTTTTTTGAAGGAGTCAATGTTGATTATCCTAATGATGAAGACTTTAATTTAATTGTAAGAGATTGTTGGACTTTATGATCCATAATTGTATAAAATAGGTAGATATTGTTTTATGCGTATAGGTTCTCTATATCCCATGATTTGGACTTCTAAATTGATTTTTAATAATATTCATTGATTACTTGGTTTGCGGTAAAATTGGCGACAATTTTATTCATTGGCTGTGGTTGGGTGCGGTGTAAATAGGCAAGTATACTCAATAATAAACGGAATCTCGTATACCCCATTCGCAGGAGAATAAGGTGTGACTGATAATAAAGTGGCTGAAGCCCCAACTCTAGAACAATGTCCCCCCTCGTCTTGGCCTGTTAGAGAAGTCTCTACTACTGGACGGTGCTGTTTAGTAAACGCACCGAATTTCTTCAGGACGGAATATTAATAAGCGACAAAGTAAGGATAGATAAGTGTTATCAAGTATTTGTTAAGTGTGTACGTGCCAGTCATTGTGTAGTAGTAGAAGTACTAGTGCGTGTTGAAGAGGAATATCCAACGAGAAGAGCAGCGGCGATCCACAGCTACCCTTCGTGTGTCATGTGGTTAGCTGTGGGAACAGATAGAGTGGATTGTTGAGCGTACGCTGTTGGTAATTTACGTGATGTACTCTAATGGACTTGTGTCTGTTCAAAACCGTGAGATAATATTGTGGGGAAGAAAGTTTAACCTTAGTGGCCACTTTTGTAGCACTTCTAGTCAGCTCGCTGGTCGTTTATTTGCTACATATACGTTCGCACTTGCATCATTTACAAGTATACACGTGACTAATTTATTTAGTCCATCAGCGGATGGTCATTAATTTGACCTCATTTACCCCTGCTATTTCTTTTGACCTAGCATATCATATATCATATAGCCTTGTTTTATTTAGGACCTTCCATCTCGCATACTCTACTGAACTGGGGGCAGGTCATTGGTATATCCTGTCATTATGCCAGTCTGTTTTCCTTTCCTGATTCTTGTGGTATGTATGTCTTAAGAGCCCCAGAATTGCAAAAAAATGCACACATATATAGAAATTTGCTGAAAGAGCTTCCCCAGTTGTTATCTCTGTACTCCTGTATATTTCAGAAATACTAAAATGTGCAATAAACAAGTTTTTGCACTTAACTTATTATTTTATTTATTAGTTTTATTTTCCCTATAGCTTTATATCTCTATCCAAGGCTTTTTAAAATATTCCTCTTTTAATCCGTTTTCATCTTTCATTATTGCTATTTTTCCATTTCCTTGCTCTCTCCCCATCTCTCCCTTTCTTTCCTTAACCTCTTCCACCCTCCTCTTTGTCTCCCTTCCCTTGCTTGCTTATTCATTACTTTGAGTACATACTTTTACAGCAAAACCTTGGGAATTACTGATCCCAGCGCTACAGAATATATAATTGGTGACAAGGCTACACTCTATTAATGTGGCCAGAATATCTTTCCTTATAAGGATTATCTGTACCTATTTATCTGCTGCCGCTTTAAAATTATGATATGGATGAAGGAAAGAAAATAGAAGTTTCCTACACCAGTGAAATAACATATACTTAATGAAGATATAGGTGCTTTCTGTCTCCAATACATCATTTTCTTGTTGTCTAAATTGTGTTGATATGTAAGTTACTGTATTTCTACTTTGCCTTTTACCATTTGTGAAGTTGGTTTCATATACATACAGTACATGTTCATAAGTATTATCTTAATATGCTCCCTTAGTAATCTCTTGAATCACTATATACTATACTCACATGCATAATGCCTCCCTTCTTAAGAGTCGAAACATTCCACTTCAAGAATTACTGTTACTTCTCTAATCATTACATATGTATGTACGTATATATATAGATCTAAATTACTAATCCTGAAGAAGACCTAAGGATTAAGACCTTCTCTTTCAGGTATTACTATTGCAGCTGCTCAATAACTTCTCTAATCAACACATGCGTATGTAGGTATATATATTCAAGTTGGGCATTAAGATATGATTATTTGCCTCTAAATGACAGCTACATACGTACGTACTTACGAATGTGTATACTTACATATATTTGTATGAATGGCTGTTGTAGCTAGATACGTATGTACACATGTATTTTCGCATACATATGTAGAGCTTCAATGATAGAAAGATATAGTTAACAGTTAACCTGAATTTCAAAAGAGGAATCTGAAGTTTAAATTTTACTTCATTATTGAATTATGGGATGCTACTAGTCTTTGTAGTTGATGGCCTAGTTTGACTCCTTCTCTGTCCACTGGTTAATTATATATTGATTATATGATAATGGTACGTACGTACGTACATCCTTGTATCATTCTAGAGATTAATACTGTATACATAAGTACGTACAAACATACAGTTTTAGGTATTTACATTTACATGCACATATAAGTACATACGTATGTACTGTACATAGTTAAATTGCTTTAGATGCGTAGAATAGTAAAACTTTATATACAAACTTATTTGTGATTTATTTTCGTGACGTGCATACTGCCACATTATTTGAAAAGTATTTTCTGAAAGTTTTTTGTTTCACTTTCAAATTCATTACCTTTACATACAATTATGTGAAATATAACATGAACATTCTACAGCCATATCAATAAACCATCTTTGGTAAGGTGTGTGTGTGTGTGTGTGTGTGTGTGTGTGTGTGTGTGTGTGTGTGTGTGTGTGTGTGTGTGTGTGTGTGTGGTGTGTGGTGTGTGGTGTGTGGTGTGTGTGTGTGTGGTGTGTGTGTGTGTGTGTGTGTGTGTGTGTGTGTGTGTGTGTGTGTGTGTGTGTGTGTGTGTGTGTGTGTGTGTGTGTGTGTGTGTGTGTGTGTGTGTGTGTGTGTGTGTGTGTGTGTGTGTGTGTGTGTGTGTGTGTGTGTGTGTGTGTGTGTGTGTGTGTGTGTGTTTGAGAGACAGAGAAAAGAGGTAAGACACTTAAAAGTACTAAGAGGTATACAGATATCTATTAACCATGGGGTAGGGATTTCTTCTTACTGCATCCAAATTATGATAACAGTCACTGAAGAAGATCCACAGGATTGAAATGTTTGATCATGAACTCAAAAAAAGAACCAACTGCTTCTCCAAATGCTCTTCAAGCCTAGGGTCCAACCCTTATCATCTATTAACCATCCCTCTAATCTAAACCAAACTTGTTTACTTTGCTTTAATAAAATAGGCAAGAAGGTATTTTGATGGTCGTCAGAACTCATCATAAAATTTCCTTATTGAAAGAATATATGTATGTACGTACGTATATCTGTGTACACTCAAAACTTGATTTTACTTATTTATCCTTTTTATTGTATTGAAGGTGCTTACATACATATGTAGGTGCATATATACAGAGATTACAATTCTGTTACAATTAAGTTGTTATTTTAAGAGAAATTTCTTCTATACATAGTTATAGTGTTTGTTGGCCCTAATGGAATGTGCTGGATCACTGCTAGCTTGCTAATTGAATCACACCATTATTTAATAGTACCTACATACAGTACATATACCCAGCTAGATGTTTGTTCTATCATCCTATAATGATGAAATCACAACTGTCTGTCTCAAAGTATTTAAAATGCAAAGATAGAAAGTAAGGAAAGTGCAGTATACGTACTTATGTACGTATCTATGTATGTAGCAGTTCCTGTGAATCAAACGCACCTTAGCCATTAGTGTGTGAGTGGTTTTTATTGTTATATCTTTAGAGTTCATAGTTGTAACACAGTAGTAGAGCAATAGTGCCTTTTCCCAGTGAATGTTTCTTTCCTGTTTTTTTTTTATAAATGATGTCTTTGGAATTTAAAAATTGTGGCTTGATTATCACTTTCAATTATTCTCTTCACCAAACATATTAGGCCACAATTAGATACTCTCATTTTGTGTAGCACAACTACTTTGTGAAGTTAGCCACTGCCTGCAACCATGTACATACGCTCACTGATTTACCAGGATGTGTCACAGTATGGTTATTAGATTAATGTTTAAGCTATCTACCCACCTGATCAGCTCCTCTTGTTATGGAGCTACTCAGCAAGAGAAGTGTGACTAGTGGAAAACATGAAATATTTGTGGTGTATATGATTACACTGTTACATCCTTTTTAGCTGTACTTATGTACACATGTGTGTTTACATATATATGCTGATGTATACTCATTTGCCTACTACTTGAATTAGTTAGCGTCACTTTCCACTTTAAATCCACCTTCCCTTGTGTTCAGTTCCTCCATTCTCTCACTTTTCCTTCCCTCTCATGGTGTTGCAGCCACCCCTTCCTATTGTAATCGTCCTTCTCTCATTATTGGTGACCCCTCCCTTCTGCCCTACAGATGTCGAGCTTACCACCAGCATACCAGCCAGGTCAACCTGTTGTTCACCAAATTGTTTCCACACCCATTGCCCCTCCCCCTGATGCAGGTAAGTGTTCAATGAAGCCTGTCAACTGAGCTGAAGTCATTGAAATGCTGAGTAATATTATGGTAACTTAAGTAAATGTTTATAGTATTAATTACATTACGTAAGGAATATATATATAAGACTCATTCCTTATGGAAGCTGCGTAAGCACTTTTACCTGTAGATCTCACTGCTGTATCTTACTTTTGGAAATAGTACTACGTACGTACGTATGTACTCAGACTTCCAGATTCTACTGTACATACATACGTATGTATGTATCTGAAAAAATAGGGGACTTTTTTCTTAAAGCTGTGATGTTTCATTATCTGACTCTGGAGTTTACCCCACCCACTCATGTCTCCTGAAGAGCACAATGAGCAAAATAGGGTAAAATTTAGAGTCAAATGACGAAACATACGTACATACGTACATATGTACGTACCTGCCCTTACATTGCTAATACATATACATACGTACGTACATATGTACCAACGCATCTCTGCTGTCCATCTTGTTTACTGTTTATCCACGCTTCTTATATGTACATACATATATGTACGTATGTTGTATGTATGTGTAGCAACTTGCAGTGAGCTACATACATAAATAGTCCATTAAGTACTTGTTAGGTGGTTATTTTCCTGCACTGACTTTGTAATATGTAGGTAAACCACTGACAGTAGTTAACAATAGTGTGTCCTAATTTATAAAAATTGCAGGAAAATTTTTGTCTAGCATGGTAACACTTTGAGCTCCTAATATAACTTCCTTCCAAATGTACTATAAATGTACGTATGTCACTTTGTCAGCACTCTACTGTCACTGTTGTCTTGTCATCTCATCTGTGTCTCTGATTATCATCTCATCTGTGTCTCAGATTATCATCTTGTCTGTGTCTCTGATTATCATCTCATCTGTGTCTCTGATTATCATCTCATCTGTGTCTCTGATTATCATCTCATCTGTGTCTCTGATTATCATCTCATCTGTGTCTCTGATTATCATCTCATCTGTGTCTCTGATTATCATCTCATCTGTGTCTCTGATTATCATCTTGTCTGTGTCTCTGATTATCATCTCATCTGTGTCTCTGATTATCATCTTGTCTGTGTCTCTGATTATCATCTCATCTGTGTCTCTGATTATCATCTCATCTGTGTCTCTGATTATCATCTCGTCTGTGTCTCTGATTATCATCTCATCTGTGTCTCTGATTATCATCTCATCTGTGTCTCTGATTATCATCTTGTCTGTGTCTCTGATTATCATCTCATCTGTGTCTCTGATTATCATCTTGTCTGTGTCTCTGATTATCATCTCGTCTGTGTCTCTGATTATCATCTCGTCTGTGTCTCTGATTATCATCTTGTCTGTGTCTCTGATTATCATCTTGTCTGTGTCTCTGATTATCATCTCATCTGTGTCTCTGATTATCATCTCATCTGTGTCTCTGATTATCATCTCATCTGTGTCTCTGATTATCATCTTGTCTGTGTCTCTGATTATCATCTTGTCTGTGTCTCTGATTATCATCTCATCTGTGTCTCAGATTATCATCTTGTCTGAGGCTGCGAAGTTGCACACTGTACATGCATTTCTTTTGTCCTTCTATTCTACTTTTCCTTAAGGAATGCTGTCCGATGTCCTTCATCCGTCTCCTTTATAAAGAACGTAATCCAGATGATTGTCTTACTTAGATGCATACCTATGTAATTGCCTGACTACATTTGAATATGCCCAAGCCTACGTACATACATACGTGTACATTAATGCTATAATTTATAGAGAAGAGCCACCGATCACCCATCTCTTTTCACTCTTACCAGATTCAGAGACATCCATATTTAGAGACAGTAGTAGTAAACTAGTTTTGTGGTCAGTCTTCCTTTGTAGTTGCAATAACTGAGAAATATTTTTTAATAAATTACCATGACAACCACTTAATTACATATGTTGTAGCCTACCTATATCATGCTACTAATGGGATTATAAATATATTTTAGTTGTTTTCATATAGTATAATGAATTAGTGAACTCTGTAAACTTAGGCAACCATATTGTGCAACATTGACATTTTACAATGAAATTGTGTACTGCTTGTAGTGGTTAAACAGTTGTTTAATGAATTTTATTTACTACCATAATCATTATATTGTAATACATACTTTTGTTTTACACCTGTGCAAACTGTCATAACCTGAGCTCTCTATTGGTTTACCGTGGACTACCTCAGGTACTCCTAAATACTCCCTTGCTAACAAGCCTCCTCCTGTACCTAATAAGTCTGCTAATTCATGTTTTCAATACTTTTACTACCCAGTTTACTCATCTAAATACCTAATTAGGGAGTTCCACACTGAACTCAAGGAAAACCTCAAATCCATGTTCCAGGTCGTCCTGGTACTGATATACATACATACATACGTATATATTCTCCTTGATCTTTCTCTCTCTCCATCTGCTTGACCTGTCCACCACTGCTGCTGCACCCCTAGTCCGTGTTGTGGCTTGTGTTCATCCAGTGGGTAGCATTAGTGTTCCTTGCATCACCCATGGCCACTGCCCTCTTATGTTCACTGATCCTGGACTTCTAGGGTCTTCCTGTAGACCTTGACACACAAGTTTATGGCCAACCATACATACGTAGTTTCACTTTTCAATGCTAACAGTAAATACATCTTTTGGAATCTCACTGTCTCTCAGCAAAATCAAAACGCCACCCACTCTAGTGATTGGCAGGTGTCCTTAAATCTAAACACCTTCTTACACAGAATATAATCTCAATGTTTGGACTAATTATGGTTTAACTAGCCGTATATTCCCACTTGCATATACGAAAATGAAATTGACTTGCTTGCTGTGTGGATTGTTTTCCAAGCTGGACATACATAAATACATACATACATACATACATACATACATACATACATACATACATACATACATACATACATACATACATACATACATACATACATACATACATACATACGTATGTACTGAAAGACCTACTAGAAATGCTACAACTCTGAAGTAATGTTCTCGCTGTGTAAACAGAAACTGAAATAGAAAGCCAATCTTTAGTAGAGAAAATCAACCTGAAACACACCAATGTGGGAAGACAGAGACAAGTGGTAGTTTGAACAACAAGTAGAATGTCAAATGCACCAATTAAATGCAAGTAACTTGTGTCATCTTTGTAACAGAATTGTAAATCTGAATTTTCATAAATCAATGAAGACTTTACTTGAGTGGTATAAGATTACTGTGTCACAATGTTTTTTCATGATGGTATTATGTTAATGAATAAAAGTCTTCCAATTGCTAAGTAATTTGAATTTGTACATTTTATACGTAGCTTCAAGTGTTTGGCTTATTCAATGGAAGTAAGCCATACCATTAAGTGTAGGATTATATGAGGGTAATGCATGCCTTTAGAAGTTATATATTGTTGTCATATGTACGTATATGCAACATTATTATTACTTATTAAAAGCAAACACTTGTAAGAGTAATAAAGAGTCAACTCTTGAAATAAGGAAACCTGCAAAATCAGGAAAATTAATTATTTCCCATGGTCTCTACATTAGAAGGCATTCACTGTTCATTCTGACCTTTCAAATTGTATTGAGCTACATACATAAACATTCAGAGTTTACTCTACTCACTAGTTCATTCCATACATACCTCCCATTATGTGAAAACAACTGTTAACCTCAACCATCCTCAATTTTAGGTAACGCTCCTGGGATGGCGACATACCAGATAATAGGTCCTGACCAGGGCCAGTCAATCCGTCCTGGACCATCTCCAGTTGCAACCTCTGGCCCCACCCCTGCCCCCCCTCCTCATCACTACACTGCCATGGATAATCATTTTAAAGCTACAAATGAAAGATTATTAGTGTTGAAGCAGCACTTGTCTAATCCAAACGGTTACTGTACTTCTGTCAGAACACTTATTGATTGGTGCAGCAACCCAAGGTAATTTAAGATAAGTGAAACAAAGAAGTGCTTTCTATTCCATACTTGGCTTAACTCATGTTGCTTGGATATATTTATATATACGTAATACTGTACCTTTTCCAACTGACTTGCCTAAGCTTCTTTAATGTGAAGCCTAAATGTACATATGTATGTAGCATCCAAACCTTTCAGATTAATACTTCCATCTACTAAATATTATAATATACATTCAAATTAGGTGTTTTAATCAATGGCATGTACATTCAACATTCAGTATTACTCAATCTTGTAATTTATATGTAAATTATGTAATTATGATAAGTTAAATGAAAACATTGAAAATGAAAAAAAGTAGGGGAATCACTGCTTGCTTGAAAAAAGTACATCTTGAAAGAGGATTGAAACTAGAAGGTGATAATAGAGTGGGCAAATGTCATAAAGGCTTACCTATCATATGTATGGATCTAGGTCCAGTACATTTGCATAGCTTGATGTATTTAAACCTGTGTGATGTACATACACAGTTGGTTTTACTGCATTCATATGACAGCTTTTGAGTAGGGATTGTTGTGAAAATGTTGTGATTGTATGGAAAACAGTCTGTGTACATCATAAAAGCTTAACACTCACTGAACTACATACGTATATACGTAGGTAAGTGTAGTGAACACATAAATGTTCAGTAAACCTTTATAACAGTAGCCCAACTATAGGCTTGAGATTAAGTTTTTTCTTTCAATCATTTTTCAAGATTTAAAGATTTCTGGAAACAGTCCCGTCCATGCTTCTTTTTCAGGTTTCAATGTTTCTTATTTTTAATTTATTTTGCCACTTCATTATTTATAGACTTTTATTCTTTAAATTTGCTCTGTAAAAACACTGTAGAGTCTACCTCAATGAGAAAGGAACAACTTTTTAGTAGCTCTTAATTTGAAAATGGCTGTAAAGATCTACGTATTTATTTTGGCCACTCTCAAATTATATTCTTTCTGAATGTTGTAAGACATTGCCTTTGACGTTTTGGTTACGTTGTTTCTATGTGCATATGTATATATCCTCTCTTTTGCATCGGAGGGTCAGTACGTGCAAGAAAGAAAAAGTTGCGTATTAAACTCAACAATTGATTAATACAGTATTTCTTAGAGCTCCTTTGTATTACTGATGGTCCCACTTCAGTCAAGCCTAAAAGGTGTAAAAACAAGTAGTTGTATTAAGAATCTGACTGCAGTTATTTGTCATTTTTTGAGGTGTTAGTACATAATATATTGAATAGGGTGCTCATGTTTTCAAGCCATTCCTACTTACAGAATGCTAGTTCACTTTCTGATAACATATTATATTAGCAAGGGAACACAATTTTGGTAAATTTGTATTTAGCATTAAAACACCTACGTAATTTTGTTTCCAATAACTAGAGATATACATACATACATACATACATATGTACGTACATGTAAACACCTTATTGCTAATCAATAAGCAATAGTTGCCATAAAGATATAATTGGGTAACTCCGGTCTAATTACATACGTATATGGTTAATATAGTTATCTGTATCAACTGGAGTGCCTTTGATGGAGAGTAATAATTGTTCTCTATCAAGATGTACATAATATTAAAATGTTAAAAAAATACCATTTCAGTTGTTGCTAAACATTTCCAGGTTAAAATGATGTTGTAAATCTTCTGAAAGTCATGAGACTTTTCAATTTTCACCTTCAAAATTTAGAAGAAATATGCTCTTTTTCACTAGCATCTGCAGAAATTACAGGCCCTTGTGAAATTGAAGGCATTTTCTGCTGCAATGTTTTGGAAGTGAATGATCATGTGAACTCCACTTGCTGTACTTGTTGTATTTAATCTGTTTACTGAATCTTACATTTTGTTCATTTGCATTTAGATCATTTGATAGACATTTTGAAATTAACCTCATTGGCTGTTTACAAGTAGTTTCTCGATTTGCAAGCACTCCAGGATTTGATCTGGAATTAGGTTTGTACAATACAGCTGTGTAACTACGTATACACAATTCGTATACATGCTTACACACATACGTACATACATACGCACATACATATACGTATATGTACATAAATGCATGACAGTAACATAATTCACATACCATTTACTGTTTGTGTTTATGTACATCTGTAGGTCATAGACTTTTAGAAATTTGTGTCCACAATCGGCACTTGTTAACAGAAAAATCAGCTGTTATTGTAACACAGTGGTTTGAAGATTTAAATAAAGTCCTTTCTATGCGTTATCAGAAGTCTACGCAGTTTGTAAGCCCTGCCTACTCACAACAAATGGTCCATCATAGACCTGCTGTTTTGTAAGTTTTCATCAAATATTTATGCTTTCAATTTTATTATAAGAATGGAATTTTAGGTAGTCTTCCATTACCTTTGGTAAATGTGGTTGTCCAATCATTACTGATAAGACATGTATGTATACATAATGTCACTATGACTGTACCTCTTTCTGTGTATTGTGTACTTTCATACATATATGTATGCATAATATGTACTTCAGCTAACATATGTGCACTTTACTAAACTCTCCTACTCTAGTGAGCAACCTTCCCAACTTCAGCCGAATGCTCCAATGCAACAAGCCTTCTCCGTTGTAACAAATGTGTATGCCAGCAGCCACACCTATCCACCACAAGTAGGCCCCACTCCTATTTCCTCAATGGCTAACAGGCCCTATGTGTCCACACCCACTCAAATAATGACCCCAGTTATGAGTGAATCTTACAACCATAAGGCAAATCACTTGCAGCATGTACCTGATACCCAAAGGCAGTCTAACCCAGCACAGGTGGCAGCTGCCGCGGCCATAGCTGCTGCAGCTGCAACAGCAACTGCCACTGCCACTGCTACTGCTAATCAGATGGCCGATAAGAACCAAGGAGTTATGCAACCAAGTGGGCCTTCCATGTTTTCACCCTCACAGGTGCAAGAATATAACCAAAACATTGCATATGGGCCAGGTCCACCAAATCAGGTATGTATTTGACTGTCTAATCAGATTGTATTGCATTCATCAAAAATAATTTGTTTTCCAGGTTCTTCCACATGCTGTCCAATTGCAGAACCAGCAGATGATTCAGGTAGCAACTCCTACGTCAGGTACCACTGTTCAGCCAGTTAACAGTCTAAGGCCTCCAACTCCCATGAGTGTACCATCCAAGCCTGTTAATACAGCCACTCCTACTCAACCAACTGTTAATAATGCAGCCACGCCCACCCAACCCGCTGTTAATGCAGCCAATCCCACTCAGCCAATTTTAAATGTGATCACACCGACACAACCAACTTTAAATGGAGTTCATCCTAATCAGCAGCCACACTCTTCTACTTTATCAAGCTCCCAACCTCCTCCGGCAACACCTCCTAACCTAGCCCTCTCCACTCCAATCCAGCCCTCCAATCAGGTTACAACAGTATATTCAGTGCCATCAACAGTTCAGCAACCAGTAGTAACACACCCTCAAGCCTCGCCTTCCCAAATTGATGGGGCTGTACCAAAACAAATGGTCATTACCCCTCAGCCTCAGGCTATTCAGCGTAGTCAGCATATTATTCAACCTAACCATTATTCACAATTTTCTTCGCGTCCAAATTCGTTGCCCCTTGGTGTTACAATAATAGACCATGGATCTACACCTAGTGGTTACCATGGAAACCAAACCCATACCCCAATACTCAGTGCATCACCAATTGATAGTCCAGTTGTTCATAGTCCCTACCAGCCACAGGTCAACACACAATACCTTGCAAGCCACCACCCAACACCCACCGGTTACCATGGACACCCACAAGGTCTTCCACATCACACTAACATAGTATATCGGCAGATTGCCCCATCACATCAGATGACCCATGACAGCTTTTCTGTTTCTCCTGGACCAGAAATCCACTCCTACCCTTCCCCCCATCAGTTTCACACTATGTCACCAATGTCAAATGGAAATGTTCAAATGAACCCTGTTGGTTCTGCCCCCCTGCAAATGAATGGATATTACCCTTCCCCTGCCAAAGGTACAGTTATTACTCATTTTACATGATATGCTTTCATCTTCTTGTTTCCATGACAACAGATCCCTATCATTTAATGAGATTAACTTTTCCCTTGAGAGATGGCGGGATGCTGTTGAAGCCGTTCAAGCTCCCCCATGGAGTAACTCACAGCAATCATCATTTTATACTAAGTGATAAAATCTACCCTATGTTGATGGAAAGGTAAGAGTTCCTTGCTCTGCTAGCTTTGCTTATTTTCAGTGACTACTCTTTTCACTCAATATTTAAAGATTTGATTTGGAACTTCAGCTGAACTGTTATCATGAGAAGGACAAACAGGAAGTATGCAATTGGCCTGCAGCAGTTTCTGTGATGGTCAACAATGAAAAGTTTCCCATTGATAAGGTACATGCAGTTATACTTATATATGTTTGTACATACATACATACGTATATAAGGGTCTAAGTGCATACATATGTATGTATTTATGCTGGTTAGAATGTTTCATTTACCAGAATAATCTGTGTCCTTTTCCTCTTACCTCCCTTTTGCAGGGTGGTGGTTCATGGTCGCTTCATAAGCCACTGCACATTAAAAGGGCATGTCAACCTGGACCAAACTATCTTAGAATAACAGCCCCACAGTGCTGCTGTGTAAGTTTACAAATTTTGTATTTGTACCTTATAATCTTCAAAACCATGTCGGTCACTCATCGGTCACTCATCGGTCACTCATCGGTCACTCATCGGTTACTCATCCGTCACTCATCGGTCACTCATTGGTCACTCATCGGTCACTCATCGGTCACTCATCGGTTACTCATCGGTTACTCACAAAATGCTCTTTTTTCTTTCTATGTGAATGTACACATGTAGTCTCATAACTTTGTGTTATGTTTGGTACACCGTCCATCTGTCAAGTCAATGCTTCAAAAGTTGTTAGCAAAAAAACAGATGAAAGAAGAAATCTGTAAATCTAGAAGTTAGTTATAAACATTATTTCATGCCATATAAGTAAATGTACATTTGTAAAATTTGATTTACCTCTCTATATACGTATATGCTGCAGTAAAGTAATATATACATTTATGTATAATAACAGTGTATCTTTATCAAGCCTTTAATGCCAACTATCATTTTCCCCATTTGTTTGCAGTGAAAAAGCATTTTACCGGGAGCGATGACAGTGTGCAGCAGACAGCCATTCGTATATCTCTCAAGTGCCCAATTACCTACAAGAGAATTTCAATCCCATCAAGAGGCAGTGACTGTCACCACATGCAGGTATGTACGTACATATATGCATACCTACGTATGTAGTTTAGGGTCATCTAGCTTTTTTCTCTGAATAAGGTTGTTTTGTCTAGGTAGCCTTAGTCAACATGCACAAATAAGACGTAAAAGTAGAAAAGTATTTAAGAATTATCAGACTGAGACACTTGTGTAGTGATTAACACACATTTAAAATAAGATCTGTACTCTGTAGTTACTAGTATAGGCTGAATAACAATGTATCTACATATATCCAAATGATTCCTCTATAAATTGACCAGTCTCTTTTAACTTTATTATGTGCATTTCTTGTGAAACAAGGAGATGTCTCTTTTGCACTTCTTTCAGGAATCTTTGCAAAATTATCTTATTATGTTCTAAAATCCATATTGTTAACAAGATATACGTACTTTGCCCTGCACCGCAGATTTCTCATTAATCAGTTTCTAGTGTATATACCTTTTTAATCATCTCAAGATACCATGCACAGCTGTAGCTCAGTGATAGAGAAGTAGTGACTTGCATACATAAATTGTACTATTTCATAATTTCCCTCTTAATTATATTACGTATGTATTGATTAAATATTGGTGATATGATAATTGCTTTGGGTATTCATATGTTCAACTATTTACACAGTAGGAACACCTAAGTTATTTGAGTGAGGGCATTTCATGGCAGTACTTGTTATAGGCTATCAAAAATGCACTAATCAAAACTGATGTATTATGCATAGTTGACTCTGGCTCATAGCCTACTGAGTCTGGCCAATCTGTTTTGCAATTTAAGCTTATTAAATATTATCCACTCACCAATCAGCGATGGCATAAGTCTACATACGTATGTGCACAAGTATTTTAAGCTTGTATGCTAGCAATCTCCCTACTGTGCTGCTGCCCAAATAACTTCATATCTAACACAATAACTGAAGAGTAGGATCGTATTTTTCTGTTGAATCTACTGGCAGCTATAGATGGCAAAGTATTGGTCAATAGGGCTTACAAAGTAATAGGTACCTTTTCTAGTGTTCTGTCTATTCAATCAAAGACATAAATCAACATTTTCCAATCTAAAAGCATATTTTAAGTATATATACAGTACATATGTATGTAGAGTAGGCTTCAGATTGCTAAGCATTTCCTTTTGTAGAGCTTCGATTTGGAATCTTACCTGGAACTGAATTGTACTAGAAGTGCATGGAAATGTCCAGTTTGTGGGTAAGTAGATTTGCATTTCATTGCTCCAAGTCAATGTGTTTTCTATGCAGGTGTAAGGTAAGTATTAGTTGTAGCCAACTGCAAGGACTGCAGCAAAAACTCGAGGTCAAGCTGTCATTTTTGTAGAAGTCCAAATAGACATGTAATTTGCTATATACCCTATTACCTTTGTAATTGGATGATCCAGATCATGAATGATATAGATATGGTGGACAAATAAATGAATCTGCAAGATTTGCATTGGCTGAATTATCTACACTGAACATTTCTAGAAAATGCAGATAATACACGACATAAGTGGCTGTCAAAACTTACTGCACTTTGAGAAAAGAGTGTATTTAATTCTCCACTCCACACAGCTGCTGACAGTCACCATCCAGGTGACCACTTTTGGGAACAATGATCCTTTCACTTTCTTTCAATTTATTTCCTTTACTATGGATATGAATGTCATTCATTTGAATATTACCCAATGCCAAATTAGTGTAATGCAGTCACAACAGTGATCAGATGGAATTCATAGCCAAAAAGGCATATCTCCTGTTTTGTGCCTTTCTAACTATTTTAACATAGTAACATCATGAATCAATCATAAAAAGTGATTTTCTTTGTCTTAGTTGGTTAATTTCTTGTTCTTCATTACACATTGCATCATCTTTATCAGCAGTTCATGCTAATCATTCCATTCCGTATTATCACCCCTTCCTCCTGAAAAGACTAACAGCAATTTAGTAAAGTAATAACATGCTTTTGTCTCATAATTTGACTCTGGATTTTACCCCACCCACTCATGTCTCCTACGGAGAATGATGAGCAAAGGGTGGAACCAAGGTTCACTTGATGGGAACCAGAGTCTATCCTTACCCACTCAAAGAGATGGTTGAGCCATAGACGGCTATTTCGTCCTAATAAGGACTCATCGTTATGGTATGGGGTAAAATCCTGAGTCAATTGATGATACATCACAGTTTTAAGATTGGCTTCAGATCTTAAAGTCCACTATTTTTCACATGCATTTGTGATTATCACAGTTATTTTTGACACATACATATATACATACAAACAAAATGGCATTTTGCAAGCAAGTGTACTGTACTTATGCTCTGTACCAGACTTTATCGCATTGTTTTCAATTAGTATAAAATATATTTTAGATTATTCATCTTTAGTCTTTAGACACTCAAAATACTAAAGCTGAACAATAAGTTTGATACAGGTAGAGGAAATCAGTATAAAATACCTCTACTTGTCCCACTGAGATGAGCTGCTCCACTGATTAGTCCTGCAGCCTACTTGATGGTTTTTATGTGTTGTATGCAGATCCTTGATAAATTCAATTAGGTTATGATTGTTTCTCATTAACATAATTGAGCAGTGTGAGTGTCAAGTGACAAAGTTTACTTGTATCTTCTTTATTAGAGGACTGACTCCATATGACAGTTTGGAAGTAGACACATATATGTGGAGCATTCTAGCAAAGCTGTAAGTTTTTGTACTTACAATGCAGAATATACTGTTGAGTGTTCAATATTTATTCCTCATCCTGTAAAGGAAAGATAATGATGAGTTTGAAGAAGTGACTATTAATTCAGACTGCAGTTGGAGCCCGGTTAGGAGACCCATTTCATCAAAAGGGGAGGAATCAGAGGGTTAGTTTCATATGACTTTATTTTTTAAGGATGGATGCTTTTTAACTTGAAATACTTGTTTTTTAAGCTTTGTATGTACGTATCTCACCTTATTATTATTGTTATTTTAGATACACCTAAACCAAAGAAGTCTCGAGTAGCTAGTCCTTCGTCTTTGCAAGGGCCATCCACTCCTACTGTAGTCACACCAAACTCTGCTACACCCACTACAGCACCTGTTTTACATCATGTAAGTGATACAAGGGGTCCATTAATTATCTCTACCTACTGCTAATCTTCATCTTCCACCTCTTAGGTTGGGCAATCTCACCCCACCACTCAAGGGATGAACCAGCTGTCAGCTGACCCACCAATGCAGGCCACAAGCACTTCATTGTCCAACAGTCAAACAGTATCCACTCTAGCTCAGAACAACCAGCACCATATTTCAGCAGCTGATGTACTACCACCGCCACACCATAGTCAAGAGGACATCATAAGTTCAGATGACTTTACAGTTAGTTTTTAGCTGCTATACTCATCCTACATGAGTCCTTACTCACCCTACATGAGTCCTTACTCACCCTACATGAGTCCTTACTCACCCTACATGAGTCCTTACTCACCCTACATGAGTCCTTACTCACCCTACATGAGTCCTTACTCACCCTACACGAATCCTTACTCACCCTACATGAGTCCTTACTCACCCTACATGAGTCCTTACTCACCCTACATGAGTCCTTACTCACCCTACATGAGTCCTTACTCACCCTACATGAATCCTTACTCACCCTACATGAGTCCTTACTCACCCTACATGAGTCCTTACTCACCCTACATGAGTCCTTACCTCCATCCAACACTACCGAAGAAATCTATTCTTACATTACTTAATCTCTCCATCCATCCATTTCTCTACCAGTATCTCCTGTACACTTAATTTAATCCTCTGATTCATTTTCAGGACTTTCTCAACAGTCTCCCAGATGCTGATGATCTTTTCGATTTCACTGGTACAGACAGAACCATTGGTGACAGCCTATTTTCTTAGTTAACTTTGACTGGCATTATACACTTTTTATAAACCTTACTTTTTCACTGAATGTATTAACTTCCAATGTTTTCATTTATTTGATTTCAGTTATAAAATGCACACATTTTCTTAACTCAAAATGAAGTTTTACTCTATTATTGGGCGTAGATTACGCAACTACTCCTGGATGTAAGTTGATTAATTGTTTTTATATTATTACTGTGTCATCGAGTCCCATATTAAAAATGTTCCGTACAGGAAGTGATTATGCAATCGGTATACTACGTGCTACATCATTAGCTGAGTAAAGCGGAACCGGAAATTATTCTCCCGAAGTCTTGGCAATATGGTTGACAACTAATTGTGAAGTAAGAGAGTTCCATCGACGTATATTAACCACCTCTAGCTGCGTAATACATGTACAAACACTGTACACATTATGCTTTTTGTTGTATTTATACTCTATTTCTTCCCTCTGCCTCTTGCTCCAGAATTCTGCTGTAAAATGGCCGCCATTAGACTTAGTAATTTCAGTTGTTTACGGGGAAGGTTGCGGTTCCCTGGCAGCTTTTCGTTCTTGGCCTCAAGGGCTGTCTTTATAGGTTAGCATTGTGTTTGTCAAGATTTAGTTTTTATGTACATACCGTATATATAGCTGGAAATGTTTGCGGTAGTTATATTTTGCGATTTGTAGTGAAAAGTGAAGTTTGCGGATTTTAAATTCTACTGTCCATCAGCTTTAAGTGCATCAAGAATGCAAGCCTTTCTGAAACCATTGATGACAATTTTAAGCTTTTGAGAGAGGAAGTCCAATGCTCTATAAGCCAGTTAGCACTCTTAGGCTTCAGTATGGATGCATAAGTGTCAATTTTGACATTTGGAATGGCAGTCCACTGGCTATCTGCTTCTGAACCTCCTTAGCATACCAGGCTTGGAAGCGTTGCTTCATCTCATCCTTAACTTATAATAAGGGGCTTGTTAACTGAAAGATTGAGGGGTTGCAGCTTGTCAGCGCAATTAGCAGGCACATTAATATGGTCACTGTTGTTCTTTTCAAGAAGCTCACGAAATGCAGGGGTTTGCTGGCCCCTGAAGACATTAAAAATTGCGAGACATTGATGATTCTCTTCAAGGTCCATGACTTCCCTTTTCTTCTTGACAAATGGAAGCAGAATTTTATCTGCGTACCTCGTCATTGTAGCTTCATTAGACCAGTGGGTTTTTGTATGCCACACATCCCACTCAGGTGGAAACTCCATTGCTGGGTGGCACCTTTCTGTTTTGTCCTGGTAGAGAATCTGAGGAGGTAGATATTCCCCAGCAAGTATTACTGCTAGTACCACAGTGATCTCTCTTTTGTCATCAGGGCCAGCAATGGGGATTGATTGCTCCTCTTGTCTGCTCGTTGTCCATGCACTCACTGGAACAAGGTGAATGGCTGTCTGATCCTAATTGATTATTAGGGATGGAGGGATGTCATTCATTGTGACTTCAGCATGTATGTCCAAAAGATACTGCTCCTTTCGTTTTTCAAACTCAGAAACAGGTAGTTTAGCAGAGGTGGAACCCTTGCGCTTCACAAATCCCATTCTGCTTAACAGCGATTTAGCCCATGCTTTAGTGAGCACTAGTGAGCCACCATGCTGCCTTAGAAGACTGCGGTCAGCAGCAGCAACAATTCCTTCCGTAGCAGCCAGTGTTGACCACTCCCACTGTAGCTCGTAGTGCAACGACATGCTCTCTCACCTGAGAATCCAGAGTACTCCCAAGCAAAAGGGGACAGCCACACACCTTCGTAGGTTTTGTTACCTCTGGAATCTCCACACTGTTTTGGCACCGATTGTGTAACTCTGCCAAATACTGCTTCTTCAGCAGATGGGCAGTAGATTCTGGGACCATGAAATGCCGCAATGCTCTGGTTGGCCCTTGCTCGGCAGCATGTATACGATTCCTATATGAGCACGAGTAGCTGGAGTAGGTGTTGTTTGCGCACTTTGGTGCCAGACCAGCCTCATCGGGTTCTCTAGAGAGACTTGCGACTCTCTTGTTGGCTTCATGGAGAGCTTCTGGTGTCAATGAAGGCACAGACCCTGAAGAAGGCAAGCTTGACGTCCAAGAAAAGTAGTGTAGCAGAGACATGGTTGACACTTCACGACTATCGCACACACTAAAAACTTTAGCAGATGTAATGTTTGCAAATTCCTGCCAAAACTGCAAACTGCAAATTTTCTTCCTTGCAAACATTTCTGGCTCTGCGGTATAGGATAAAACGGGACATAATTTAGATTTCAAACTTTATGCATTTGTATCTCCTACAATGTACTTCATATCATTTTGAAACCTTTCCCTCAGGTAAACTTGGGATATGCAACTCTATGTGCTTAAAACTGGCTCAAGACGTTTCCTAATATGGGATAAAAAGGGCCTTCTATTAGCCTAACTGAAAGTTCAACATTTTGAGCTGTCTGGGGTAATTTGAGACAGCTGCATTGCACATGTGATTTTCTCAATATCCCGAATAAAATAATGCTAATTTTAAGCTTATTACAATGCACATAATACTTCTTTGGCATCATTTATACTATCTATATGATTCTGTGAGTAAAATATCAGATTCATTGACCAGGTCAATGACTTTGCACACTCTGAGAGTTAGAATGATACTTCAATATCAAATCGTCAAATGTGAAAAATTTAACCTACAAAGGTATTAAGCCCTGGAATGACAGTATCAGGAAGTATTCTACATTTCATTAGTGGTTTATATAGTAGTAAAATTTTAAACTCAGGGTAGTATTAGGAATAGACATAAACAATGTAACTATGCTACATACATTTGAGAGATGTTTCAGCAACCCTATAAGTAGATCAAAAACACGCACCCCAAATTACCCTGTATCCCAAGTGTCCCCATATGTTACCATATACAGTATCTATCCATATGCTATATATACAATTACATAATTTATAGCAACAATCTAATCAATCAATCTAACTTAGCCAACTACAGTTCCAAACCTGATACTGGAATAGGAGATTACCCTCAGTTGCCATGGCAATCAGCACAAAAACTTAAGCCACGTGGTTGGTGGGATGATCAAGATAGACGTAATAAGGAGACACCAGTAAGTTTTAATGCATTAGACATGTGTTGCGGGCCTTATTTATAGTGTTACAATATATAACTCCACTTTCCTCAGTTGCATGAGGAGGATGATGCTCTAAATATGTGGGTGTGGGATGCTACAGAAAATAATGGAAAATATACAAAATATGAAGCTCTTGGACAACTGTTGATCATGTTTGGTCTGTTGGGAGGTCTGTATTTCTTATCCTACCTTTACGATGCACCCTCAAGGAATCCTGCCGTGAGTAATATTTTAGCCGTAATGAATGCAATCACACTAACAAGGTTAATTGTGTTTTGCATGACTAATATGTATTAAACTTTATTTTATTAGAATGGTATTATTTACTTGTAAAATAATGAAACTTGCCTTCTATGTTGGTAATTAAAGATGCTGCATAGAATTACCATTAATTAGTGAAAATGGAAACTAATTGCACTTAAAATATAGTTAGTAGGTAAGAGTTAAACATGAATAGAGCATTGCTATAGCAATTATAGCTCAATGACAGTTAGTTCCCAGCAATCGCTTCTTTCATGTTTCCTCTTTGTGATGTTAGACTGTCAATACTACTGATTTCCTTATCGCTTGATTCATCATCTTGAGGTTTTCTTGTGTGTAATGTATGGTGTAGGTACCAAAGGAGTACCCATTTGACAACCTATACTTAGAGAGAGGTGGAGACCCAAATGTTTCTCCTACTGAAGAAGACAAGAAGGAAAGAATTCATGTCAAATATTTGTGACTAACACATCCACCACATATATCTAACAACATGTGATGTTTATTCAAGAAAGCAAATGCATTAAAAATGTGTGAACAAACACCTGAGATTACAAATGTATTGTGTATATTTCCTTTGGAAATACATGTGTCACTGAACGTATTCGGTACTGTGGATAATCTAGGTAGGATGGCCGATAACATGGCCACCATTATCACTTGGTACCGAATAAAGCAACAACGATGTGATTTTCGGGTATATTCTATTTGCAGTCGTTTGTGTACGCTTTTCTATACCCAGCACATGCTCTACAACGTTCGTCAAGTGGTTAACCAGAAATCTAGACCCAATTCAAAAAAATAGTTTTCCTAAAATTGTTAACTTTTCCGAGCTAGAGAATAGACTTAGACCCTAAGTTTGAATCCGCTCGACACAAAGAAAGTTAATGTAAAATGTGACCTTCTCTCCGATTTTGTGAACGTTTGACTAAAGAATATAACTTGATGCATACAGCTATAATTGCTGCGATAAAAAGTTAGTTGGGCTGTTTTCGGAGCAAATAGCGTTCTGTCACATTTGAAACGGGACTTCGGTATTCTAGTATACGCATAAAATGGTCACAAAAGATAAATGCGTCTAGCCACCTAAAAAGATAAACAATACGTTAAAAATTAAAATGGCACGCGCAGTTGACTAACACATCTTAAACCAAAATCTATGTATAAAAACGGCGTCCGAGACTGCAGACTGTCCAACCCCCCGATTTTGAATACATGTGAAGAGTAGAAAAAAGAAAGAAGTTTCCAAATTAACATCATAGTAAAGCAAACATCACCAAGTTGCCAAGATTATGCATACATCCAAAAGAAAATTGTTTGACTGTGGTTGCAAAAAGTGAAGCACAAATTTAAACTAAATCACTCATAATACACAAGTTGTAAAGGTTTAGTCACATGATTATCATGTGACTTATATCTTCTCCACATAATTGGACGGGAAAAGCCCCCTTTTTCCATGTATTTCTCCCATCCACCAGCCATCATCTATTTCCTCACAGTTGGTTATTATGTCGTCTGGATCAAAAGTAATTTCATCATCTCCCTCTACAAAAACAGATTACACACAGTAGTTATCAACATCTAGTGGCATCTTCAACAAGCAATTGATAAGAACATTAAATCTCCATGTATTCATTAAATCTCTATTTATACATTAAATCTCCATTTATTCATTAAATCTCTATTTATTCATTAAATCTCTATTTATACATACAAACAAATAGTCACAGAGGGTCAGTGTCTAGATTTAAGATTATGTAAACACATTGTCCACTAATGTTGTGGAAGCAGATTATATGTAATAGTACAGGATGAGGATTATGCCAAAAGATGAGCCAAAGGCAGAGCAGGGTCCGCATAATTATATGTTGGCTGAAGTCCAAGACCACAGGCTATTATGGTTTCATACCCTTCTATCCTGGTCATTGGGTGGGAATTCATAAGTGATGGACAAGAGTAACTACCAATTTACGTCTCTGTCAAAGAACACAATAGAGAAATTGACAACTAAGTATGACCTTGATAATAATAAATTAGAAATGATAAATTGGTCTGTTAATCAAGTTTTCATGTGTATATCAGCTGTAATCTGCATCACAAAATATACATCCCCCAATAACCAGCAAGTTACCATACACAATGAAAGTTATAAGACAATCAGGACATTTTATATAACATACCAGCTTGGTAGTCATACAGAGCTTTACAAAGGAATCCCTCCCCTTCTGTCTGTTCTTCGGTCCCCTGTGTCTCATCTTGTACTTGTGTGGGCTCTTCTTGGGTAACATTCTGATACACATCTTGTTGCTGATCATCGTATCCTTCATTCTACACATTAAAATAAGATACATACACAGCACAACAGTGATAGTCTCCTGATGCATGTCAGTTTATGACTAATTTTATTATGTTTGTAAAGTCATCAATCAATCAACAAGCATGCAAAAACAATTACATGCAGGCTGTCACTATATCTAGATTATTGAAAAAAAATTGTTTATGTAGATATTTGAAAGTGGATAGTCAAATTTATAATATAATAATTGGAGTGATTTACACTCTGCAAGAATAAATACAGCACTTACAGGATTTTCTTCATCATAAGGTTCCTGCTGAGGCTCATAAGGTTCTGGTTCAGGTTCATAAGGTTCTGGTTCTGGTTCTGGTTCATTGTAGGGCTCTGGTTCACTGTAGGCCTCTGGTTCAGGCTCTGGTTCATTATAAGTCTCTGGTTGTCTCTGAGACTGTTATGATAACATAAGTAATATATGGGATCAACAATCCGTTTACATTATATGTATTGCCATTCCCATCCATCCAATAATGGCTACACCAACCTCCATCTCCTGCTGCCTTCTTTTTTCTGCTTGCTCTCTTTGTTTTCTTCTTTCTTTTTCTTCAGCAGCTCTCCTTTCATTATCTTCAGCTTCTGCTTTAGCCATATTTTCAAACCTGCTCCTTAGATTTCCAGTCTGTGCCTCTACAATACATCAAAAACAGTATAGTGGTAATCCATTGTGGTAAATGCAAACTTAAATAACTCTTATACACACTTGGAACATCAGTAGCAGTTCTCTGTCCACTCTTAACACCCTCCATGTCATCAAATGAGTGAGCCGATTGATCCTGCCGATCCTTCTGTACTCCATATTTTCCTCCAAATCCTTTGGAGGCATCTACTTGTGATTCATGTTTGGATAGGTCTGCCTGGTAATCCCAACCTGTTGCAGATTCATCCTAAAATAGAGTCAGAACATCATCAAAAGGCTACAAACTTTTCATATAATCATTAGAAGTTTACTTGTCTGTCAGTCTGCACTCCAAATTTTCCACCAAAGCCTTTAGAGTGATCTATCTGAGACTCATGTTGCTCCAATTTTGCCTATAAAGGAATCGTATGTCACATCATTTACTGTCTTTAATAAGAATACAGGTATATCAGAAGCAATAATCACATGTGTGGGTAATACAGTAAAAGCCCATTCGATGAAGATTAACACACACCTGGTAATCCCAGCCTTCAGCTGCTCTATCCTGTCTATCACTCTGTACTCCATACTTTCCTCCAAACCCTTTCGCCGCATCCTTTTGTGACTCGTGCTTGGAGAGCTCTGCTTGATAATCCCAACCTGCAGCTGACTACACAATGGAAAAATTGCTATGTCAAACAGTACATACACACTATACAGCTCTGTACCTATCCTCGCATACATTTATGTATACAACATATCACTTCTTAAAACCCTAGACTTTACCCTGTCCTTATAATATTGGATATTCCTGTCCCTACCCAATTACACTCTATTCAGTCCCTTACACTGTCCTGTCCTTATAATATTGGATATTCCTGTCCCTACCCAATTACACTCTATTCAGTCCCTTACGCTGTCCTGTCTGTCTTTCTGTACTCCATACTTGCCCCCAAATCCTTTGGCTGCATCAGTCTGTGACTCGTGTTTGGAAAGATCAGCCTTGTATTCCCAACCCGCAGCACTTTTATCTTGTCTGTCCCTTTGCACCCCAAACTTGCCACCAAAGCCTTTAACTGCGTCAGTTTGAGATTCATGCTGCTGGAGCTTAGCCTAAAGAGAGGATACAAACCAATATCATAGCCTTAGCAAGACAACAGTATTAAATCACACTAAAGGAATTGAAATGGCATATTTGTTCCACTACACACTTCACTGAGAATAATCTCTGATATAAATATAAATAACCATCAGTGTCCTCATATTCCTGTACTCAAATTAATATAGTCTACAGAAAAAATTATCATTAACCATTGAATACTAATTGTCTGTCAGGGGTTACTTATCACAGATGATGACCACAATTGCCACCCCTTACTTCAAAATTATACAGCCATTTTATACAGTCATTTTCAATCAGCACCCCTTTCAAAATGAAGCAGTGGATCCTATAAGGTACTTAAAATCTACTTGACATATACAATTTACTACTTACTGATTCACTCTATTCAGGTTACAGTAAGTGCACAGTTACAAAGGCAGTGAAATATTTGGATCGACTGCTATTTATATTGAGAAAGAGATTGACTGACTGAACATGTCATGGCAGATTGTGTCCACCTTTAGTACCACACAATAGCTGAAGCACATATAATATGATACTATGTATGCACAACTTGCTTCTTCCACAGTATATACAAACACTAATCATGTAACCTAAGTCAACAGATGCCTATGAAGCAGACTACAAACATTTTACAAATTAGCTGCTGCAATTTGGAAGAGCAGGCAGGAGATGAGTGCAAGAATAGAATTGGGTACACGAGAATGGAGAGGACAACCATGATATATGTATGAAGGAGGGGACAAGACCAAGTGAGGAGGAGTGAGTGAGGTGAGGTAGACCAACTTGTGGACTAACAATTTTAAACAATCGTAAATACAGTACAGCCTGCTTAATTTGAATCTCTGTAAACAACGGAAAACATCTGAGTTATCAGGTAATTCAAATTATCAGAGATTTAGTTTGTGATATAAATATATAAGGAAGAGACTTGTTCATGATATATTGTTGAAGTCTTACAATGAATTTGTCTGCAATCGTAATCTGAGTTAGTGAGTTTCAGCTGGTGTCATACCAACATGGCAATTTTGAAACCTTTAATACAAGTCTTATACTCACTATAATTATACATGTTAATTCAACAAAGACCTACGTAATTGATGCTCAAAGGGTGGAAAGATGCATGAACCATTTAAAAACTTGTTACAATTTTTAAGTTGAAAAAGGATACGTACTGCATTTTATATCTTCTGTCAGCTGTTCAATTTAACCGAGCTTCTTTTGTACGAAATAATGTATTAGTTGCAGTAACTCAACTTAAGCGAGTTTGAATTCATATACGTATCATCAATGGATGCATTCCCAGTGCCGTTGATTATCCCTTTACATAATAATAGCTATAACTATAGTGCAGCCCACTGATTGAAAGAATGTGTTAAGTAAATTTTAATCAGTGTTGGTCGTGTCCGAGCATACAGTCCCAGAATACTAAATCACACACACACCTGGTAATCCCAGCCTTCAGCTGCTTTATCCTGTCTATCTCTCTGTACTCCATACTTTCCTCCAAACCCTTTGGCCGCATCCTTTTGTGACTCGTGCTTGGAGAGCTCTGCTTGATAATCCCAACCTGCAGCTGATCTATCCTGGCGGAATATGGAAAGTGTATGAAAGGGACATGAAAGTCATATTCACCTACTGCACAAGTACCTTTCTATCAGACTGTACTCCATACTTGCCACCAAATCCTTTAGCAGCGTCTGTTTGTGAAGCATGCTTAGACTCTGTAACAAACAAAAACTAAATAAAACAGTTGTAATAGGATATATTGGTAATGGGCTATCTATAGAGTACACATAAACACAAGCAACTGTCACAAGACATGTGTAACAACAGTACCACAGTATTCTCACAGGATGAATATATTAGTCATTTAATTAACATGAGCAGACAGTCAAAGGAACACATTTCTTAATAAAAGTATATACGTACGTAGGTATAAATAGAGTATATCAGCTTCCTGTGCAAGACATTCAGCTCAATAGTCAGGAAGATAGACTTTTTATATACCACACACCCGTATATTGCCCAAAACTGTTCAGATAAAAATGCAATATTGCTAATTTAGTAATGTAACCATTTTAGTGAGGTTGAACTGACTATCTTTCACTTGTACGTCTTCCTGCTTTACTTGACTGCGAAGTTGCTTTAAACTGAAAGAGAAACATTATAATTAATATTGAATGATATATTGTACATATACTTACAGAGAAGGGTTAATACAATGAAGGTACGTACGCATACACAAATGGGCATGTGTAGTGCAGAGTTCTTTTTGTGAGTACCAAATGGTTAACCACCCTAGACACATGTTGGTGAATACCACAGTCAATTTTCAATACACCTACACCATATACGTATATATTTACTATATTTAGAACCCAAAACTGCCAGTGTACACTGAATGTTTAAATCAAGGCACATGGTATCATTAAGCACTTAAGGATTTAGCTAAACTTGAGGCTAATTAATAAATCTGAAGTGTTCTTCACTGGGTGATACAGAAAAATGAGTTTAGGTTCGAACATACAGTTGTACTGTCATCATTTCTATGTGGTAACAGTATGGGGCTGAGACTAACATACATACAAAATAAGGAAACGTGAGGGTGTTGAAGTGACTAAGAAGCCAAATGTTCCTACAATCTCAATAACAGGTGAAATCAACTAGCTGGCCAAGCAGAGAGAGAAAGAAAAATCAGTGTCAAAACTGCATATACATACGTATTTGTAGATTTAGTCGAAGTCATCACTTTGGAATATTGTACTTTAGTCTATTTATTCATGTGCTACCTTAACCTCATATGTATATACGTATATCAACCACACACCAATGTAAATGGAGTTATCTAATATTCATGTGCACAAAAGACAACATACACCAGAATAGCCTCTGAGGTAGGTTTACAAGAATATATATCTATCCTCCTAAACTAAACATTTTCCATATGAATAAATAACAACACAGAAGGAAAACTAACACACCTCAAAGCTTCTTGCCTTCCTGACCCTTCTACGGTCTTTGATCCCCATCTAGATTCTTTTTCAGAAACATCATTCTATCACAAGCACAATGGAGTGCGAAAAATAAAGCAAATGCCACTTACGTATGAATGATTCACATTTCAATTGGGAACATCACTTTCTAAATTGGCCACTACTGAGGCGCCCAATAATACAGACATAATAGAAAAAGACTTAGTAGTTTAGTTAGGCTGTGAAATTTATGTATACAATCATTCATTATGAAAAACTTTAACATTCTCGATTTGGTAATCTTGGTACATGATGGTAGGGAATACGTATTATCGGATAGAGCACAAATAGGTCACTAGAGTGTGATGGAGACCTGGATAAACCAGGTGTGCTAGGGGACATGGACGTAGATTGACAATGCACTACGCATCACACATTTGCCAAGAGTTTTTGGGGGGTAATAACGCAACATATTACTACTACGGAGTGAACTTTTTACAAATTGCAAGTATCCCGAAGGCCAACACTTTAATACAACGCCTATAAATTAAAACTAGTTACAAGTCAATATATTATATCGTACCACGAAATTTGGGTCCGTATCCCAGTCGTCATCATCTTCAACTTGTTTGTTTGCAACACTATGTCCAGCTTGCGAACGCCACATTATTTCGATCTTTTATATAATAGGCACTTCAACGGATCTTCTGTTCCTTAAAGCCTTGACCATAAAAGGACAATCAGATGAGTTATTGCGCAATATAATCCTATTGGAATAAAATGGCCGCTGTTTTGAGGCTAAGAAAGGGTTTGATAAAGGTGACTAGCTCTCCTTCACTTCGTTTTATAATCAAATCGTCATCCACCCACAGTACATGTATTGATGGTAAGAAAAGTCTAGAAGTGTATTGTACTCTATTCTAAATGGAGCTGTATTAATTGTCTTCAGAGAGTTCTGGTTTGACGGAGCATCAGCGTGAACTCCAGAGAACTGCGTATGAATTTGCCAAAAATGAAATGCAGCCTCATATGGAGTATTGGGATGAAGAGGTTGGTTAAATATGTTTTTATATACACTCACTGATTGCAGCAGCATTGTTTGTTGTCTTTGTAGGAAGTGTTTCCCAAAGAGACAATGAGGAAAGCTGCTGCCTTAGGACTTGGAGGTACCATTATATAAGCTGCAAATGGCTGGCTATTGGCCATGCTTTCCGTTATTGTATGGTATACCCATCAGGAGGCCTTCATCAGTAGATTGCTGATGAAGACCTCTCAGTTGAAATATCTAAATCTGTTAAATATATGTTGCTGGTGCTCTATAAATCTATTCAATTCAATTCAATAAGCATTATTTAGACTGGGGAGCCTCTTAGCCATTGGCTACTTTACAGTGGTCCCAGTTAAATCAGTGGCAACCAGAGTGATTACTCCCTATTACTTCAGGCATATACATACGTGAAGATGTTGGAGGAAGTGGCCTTAGCCGTTTGGACACATCTGTTATCTTTGAAGCATTGGCAACTGGCTGTGTCAGCACTACCGCTTATATTAGCATTCACAAGTAATTATTCCACCCAGAAATCCTATCACCAATGATTCTTCTCAGCCCATATATCTGTTTTCCATCCATCCATCAATCCATCCATCCACCCATCCATCCATCCATCCAGCCATCCATCCATCCATCAATCCAATCATCCATCCATCCATCCATCCTTTACTCAATCAATCAGTCAATCAATCAATTTAGTATTGTTTAAGCTGAGAGAGGGCCCATTAGCAATTTGCTACTTTCCAGGGTACCCAGACATATAGTACAGGAAAATAGTGGAGAGAAAAAATAAGTGGGACGAATATAAAAACAAGTATTTCGAGTTTAAAACTCATCCGCGCTCAAACTAATTGGCCGCATCGTTGGGATTTAATACATATATTCTTAATCTTAACAGTTGAGGTTGCTTAAGTGTCCTGAACATTACAAATAATGATAGAAAAGCTTCATTAACTAAAGCATCGAGAATGCCACCATTTGCAAAAACAATGTATTGACATATAAATTAAGGTTGTGTATGAACCCATATTATATATATAGATAAATATCTTTACGTAACATGAAGCCATACAACGGAATCAGCAAATGAAAACAATATAAGGTATAATAAGTACTAAAGTACTAATAAGTATTAAAAGGGAAATGTTCTTTTACAGTACATACGTACATGGGTGGAGGATAACATTTAATTCAGCAAATAATTCAATAGTATATTATATAGATATTAGTCAAGTGGTGAGGTAGAAATAACTTTCCGGAAAGAGCAGTGAGGGTAGACATTGACTTTACGTACATCAACAGGTAGGCTGTTTCATGCATAACTGCCAGCAAATGCTTTCCAAAGGAGGCTTTGGATAATGGGGGTGTATGTCCAGGTTTGCACGGCGAGTATGATGGGAGTGTACCTTGGACTTGCTGGTGAAACGGTTGTCAAGATAACTAGGATGTAGGTTTGATAGATTTGAAAGTACTAATGAGAAGATGGTGGGGTTGTTGCCATTTAAGTGTTTCCCAGCCAAGCTCCTTACATACTCTGCTGGCAGAAGTTGAACGGTGTTCATGGGTAATCACCCTAGCAGCATAATGTTGCAGGAGCTTGGAGTTTCTGAGAAAGATAGCTTGGAAGAGAGGACCAGACTACATCGCAGTAGTCAAGGAAGGGAGAATCTGAGTACTGTAGTAGAGAATAGGAAGGAACCATGACAGTCTCCTAAGGAGAGAGATGTTGCATTTGACAATAGCAGAGATGCGAGGGTTTCGTTAAGCCATACACCAAGGTATTTTAAATTTAGGAACCTGTTCAATGTGTGGGATCCCTCTAGCGTGATATTCAGGTGTGTAGCTTGTTTGAGAAGTGGATGGATTAAGATGGATTTGGTCTCCGTTGGATTGACTTTGAGGTGGTTGTGCTGCTTTCAAGGGGCAATGTAACTGTGGAACTTGTAACCTTAACTGAGTCATCAGTTACAGATGGTGGTAACTGAGTCACCAGTAACACAGATGGTGGTTTCATAAGCATAAAGTATAGTTATGGAGCCAGAAAGGAGGTTGGTAGATCATTGAAAAAAGCTAAGAATAAGATCGGTCCCAAAATTGATCCTTGAGGTACGCCAGAGGAGAGAAATAGTGGATCAGAATAGTGGTTATCTATAAAGTGGATTGGTGTCTACTATGCAAATATGAATTGAACCACTCCAGGGTACTAGAGGTTAGTCCAAGGGATGTCAACTTCAGGAACAATCTTTCAGGTGATTTACTGTCTCAAAGATTTTTCCAATCAGAAGACCACTGTCCAGACAGGTGTACCAATTATGTTTATTCCAATAATTAGTGGCATGTAGGAGAGTGGTGCAGGTAGATTGGGATGGACGAAAAGCAGATTGTTAAGGATTCAGCAGATTGTTTACTTCCAGATGACCTGTTATAGCTGAGAGACAACTGCAGACTCCAGGACTTAGCTACTAAGGGACTATTTGTCATAGCCGGGCTTGGTATTGGGATTACATGAGCAGTTTTCCAGGATCTAGGAAAAATGCTGGTTGATAATGTAACTAATGGGGGGAAGAGACTACAGCAGTCCCTGATTTCAGTATTTGAGATGGCATATTATCAGAACCTGTTGATTTGCTGGAAGTTAGTCACATGACGAGGTTTCTACATTGATCAGCATCAATAGGTTTGAAAGAGAAAGAGGCCTCACTAGATTGGTTAGATGGGATATGTTGCTTAGGAAGTTGAACAGCGGCCCTAGAGACAGTTGAGAAATGTCTGTTGAACATGTTGGCAAGGGATGGTGCAGTGCAGTTAAAGTAGTTGGTGATGGAAGATTTGAACTGCTTTTGAAACTTAAGAAATTCCTTTGTATTCTCTCTTAACCAGTTTTCACACATTTGACTTGATTTAAAGATTCTGTGTAGTTTATTTCTAATAATGATAAATGTAAGAATCTCTTGTTCACCAAGGGAACTCTATCTTTCTTAGTAGGAACTGTCTTGAGAGGTGCATGCCTGTCAAGTAGTCCATTCTTGATAACCTTACTAAGGCAAGGAGTATCTGGCTTGGACAACCCTCAGTCAGTCATGTTTTCTCTTCTTTGGGTTTTTAGCCGGAAGCCTCGGCGTTGCCTCCTTCCAGCAGCAGCAGACAGGTGCACGTCGGGCCAAAATTGACCATCATAATAGGAGGGAGTACCTCCATACACCAATCCACCTCTGCTTTCCAGAGGTCGACAGGCAAGGACTGGGACAGGACTACTTATCGCCCAGGCTCCAATCCCTCAACAGATAGATGCCACCTCAATATCCTTACAGCCGAACAGAGAGCAGATCTCTGCATGGCTCTCATCACTTCTACTGCACCTTTTGACAGCTTTGGAATGCTCCTCAGGTCATCTGGGAGCGTATCCACAGTCCCCAAGCACCAATTTTTAATTCGGTAGCTCCTAAATTGTTTCCTCATATCAGCCTCCAGCTTCTGGTACTTTTGGATCTTCTCTTGCCATCTTCCATTAATATTGCTGTCAGTAGGAATGAAGATGGACTTACATAGCCGATCCTCAACCACTAAGTCTGGCCTTCTTTCTGTCATTTCTTCATCTGTAGGGATACTAGGATCCCACAAGATTTTGACAGACTTATCCTCATAGACTGGTTTTGCTTCTAGTTTGCACCAGGGCTCTTCCTGCTTGAATCCATATTCTTTCAACAATCTCCACAACACTAACAGTATTGACCGGTCATGCCTCTCTTTGTAGAGAGAAAATCCCTTGGGCTTACACATGTTTAGTATGTGTTTGACTGTTTACATAGCCTTGCCACATTCTCTGCACATTAGGAGGCTAGAATTCTTCAGAATCCTGTTTCGGTACCACCTAGTGTGCAGCACATCATCTTGGGCTGCGAGAATCAGAGCCTCAGTTTGAGATCTGAGTCTCCTCTCAGAAAGCCACACATACGTAAGACTCCCTATTTGTGACTTGTCTGTGTAATGAGCCCTGGTGAGACTTTTTAGCTAGGTTACGTTTTAACCTTTCAGTCTGAGCCTCCCGGAGCTCACGTGCCACTCTCCTCCATTCTCTTACACTATTTTGTGAGGGATCTGTCTTTAGCCACATTTCCGATTCTAGTTCTATACCGTGGCTTCCCAGTATCAATCTGGCTTCTTTTAAGACAGTCCTCCTCTGCTTTGAGCACTCCAGCCACTTTTGGTGTTTAACCACAACAGCCGTGAGGTCCATCCTTTATTTACTTGAAAAACAAAAGCCTTAACGGAGAACCTTGTTACTTCTTGCCTTAGTGTACTAAGGCAAGGAGTATCTGGCTTGGACAACCCTCAGTCAGTTATGTTTTCCTTTCTTTGGGTTTTTAGCCAGAAGCCTCGGCTTTTCCTCCTTCCGACAGCAGCAGACGGGTGCACGTCGGGCCAAAGTTGACCGTCATAATAGGAGGGAGTACCTCCATACACCAATCCACCACTGCTTTCCAGAGGTCGACAGGCAAGGACTGGGACAGGACTACTTATCGTCCAGGCCCCAATCCCTCAACAGATAGATGTCGCCTCAATATCCTCACAGCCGAACAGAGAACAGTTCTCTGCATCGCTCTCATCACTTCTACTGCACTTTTTGACAGCTTTGGAATTCCCCTAAGGTCTTCCAGGAGCGTGTCCACTGTCCCCAAAGCACCAATTATCATCGGGACTACCTTAATTCGGTAGCCCCTAAATTGTTTCCTCATATCAGCTGCCAGCTTCTGGTACTTTTGGAACTTCTCTTGCCATCTTCCATTAATATTGCTGTCAGTAGGAACTGACATCTCAATAATGAAGATGGACTTACTTAGCCGATCCTCAACCACTAAGTCTGGCCTTCTTTCTGTCATTTCATCATCTGTAGGGATACTAGGATCCCACAAGATTTTGACAGACCTATTCTCATAGACTGGTTTTGCTTCTAGTTTGTACCAGGGCTCTTCCTGCCTGAATCCATATTCTTTCAACAGTCTCCACAACACTATCAGTATTGCCCGGTCATGTCTCTCTTTGTAGAGAGAAAATCCCTTGGGCTCACACATGTTTAGTATGTGTTTGACCGTTTCCATAGCCTTGCCACATTCTCTGCACATTAGGAGGCTAGAATTCTTCAGAATCCTATTTTGGTACCACCTAGTGTGCAGCACATCATCTTGGGCTGCGAGAATCAGAGCCTCAGTTTGAGATCTGAGTCTCCTCTCAGAAAGCCACACATACGTAAGACTCCCTATTTGTGACTTGTCTGTGTAATGAGCCCTGGTGAGACTTTTTAGCTAGGTTACTTTTTAACCTTTCAGTCTGAGCCTCCCGGAGCTCACGTGCCACTCTCCTCCATTCTCTTACACTATTTTGTGAGGGATCTGTCTTTAGCCACATTTCCGATTCTAGTTCTATACCGTGGCTTCCCAGTATCAATCTGGCTTCTTTTAAGACAGTCCTCCTCTGCTTTGAGCACTCCAGCCACTTTTGGTGTTTAACCACAACAGCCGTGAGGTCCATCCTTTATAGTCTTAAAGAAGGTTAGTTTATCATCAGGATTGGTAAATGTCTCCATCAGAGACCAGGGAATGCTGTAGAGGTCCTCATTAAATTATCACTATTAAAGTTCCTCTAATTCCTCTTCTCAGTTTGCCTGCCTCTGTCTTTGTGTTTCTTCCCTTTCAGAGTCAAGAAGATAGGTTGGTGGTCAGAGAAGCTGTCATCAAGTAGACCACAGGTGTCCATAGGGAGTTCATCAAGATGAAGAGGTCAAGGAGAGATGCAGAGGAGGGAGAGATTCTGGTTCGGATCTCATATAGGAATGATTAAGTTGTGACTGTCAAGAAAATTGTCCAACACAGTGGTAAGAGGGTTTTGTTATGCAAGATGTTAATATTGAAGTCACCAGTCATCACTACATGTTTCCGGTTGGGGAGAATGCATTCAATCTGATCAAAGAATAGTGTTAGGGAGAATCTCTTTGTGTTTGGCAGTCTGTAGCAACACCCTAGGGTAAACTGAGATGGGAGATGGGGTGCACTGATGGATAGCCTTAGAGACTTAATTGACAGTGAGCATAAGTCTTTGCAAGTGGCTAGAGAAGAGAATTGAATTCTTTGTATAGCATGCGACCCCACCACCATTTTGGTTTTGATCAGTACGAAAAAGGTTGTAGCCTGGAATGGTGATTTCACAGTCATTAATGTCAGAGTTAACCATGTTTCAGTAATGGCAACTACTACATCAGGTGTACAAAAAAGATAAGGCATTTGATTTCAACCAGGTGAGGTGGAAGACCTCTTGTATTGATATGGATAATCTTGAAGCCAAGTGATGGAGATTGGGAATAAGACTGAGAGAAGTACTTGCAAACAGACCTTTCCGGCCTCAAAAGGGTAGAATGACAATTGGACCCTACTACTGTCTTTAAAGAATAGAGTTGGGAAGAGTTTAGACCCCAGTTTAATAGCGAGGGAAGCTTGGGTCCCAGCAGAGTGATTGTCCTCAAGTCTCATGTTTAGGATTTTACTTAAGATGGATTGGAGGATCATGTCGAACTCAGCTACAGCTGGAGATTGAAGGCAAGCTGCTGTTTTTAGGGTATAGAGGAGCTTAGGCAAGGCCAAGTAATGTTTGAATGGAGTGAATGGTGTTAGAGTCAGGACTGATGACCTCAGACTTACCACTATTGAGGATCAGTCCGAGCTCAGCACCCTCCCAGGTCAGAAGCTCAATATCTTCCTTGAGAGAAGGAACATCCCCTCCCAAGATTCCATCGTCTAGGTAGAAAAGATGGAACTCGGATTTGAGCCTCTCAACTAGATTGTGGATCGAGAGGCAAAAGAGAAGGGGTCCTAAAGGGTCCACTTGCTGGATCCCTTCCTCAGAAGAAATTAACTTGGCTGCCCAAAAGAGAGTTGATAGTGAAGAATAGGCCAAGTGGACGTAAGAATAGAGAGATGGAGACAACTTAGAAACAGACTGTAACATTTTATGTCTGAAGATAGAATTAAAGGCATTGCTAAAGTCAAGCATCAACATAATCTTAGAGGCGGGTAGGGACTTGAGATGTCTGGCAACATGGACTGTAGCTTCACCTCCACCCCTAACACCAAAGCCAACCTGATACAGAGCCAGGATATCCCTGAGTCCTCAAGTACCTTTTTACAGACAACCTTGGAACAAAGGCGTCGAAGAGTGTACCCAACAGCAATAGGCCTGATGCCTCCAAGTTTCTTCCTAAATGCAAACAAATTAGCACCGAAGATAAATGGATGAAAGGCAGGTGGGTCCCTACCATCAAGAACCAACTGCACGAAGGAGGTGAGGAGAGGTAGGAGTGAAGAACTGGAGGATTTAGAAGAAAGCACATCCTTTTTAGATGCTGAGGCCTTAAGCCATCAGGACCTCCTGCTGAACCTCTGGGGATAGATAAAACCGCCCTGGTGATGTCTTCTTCAGATACCGACAGGCTTGAAGGAGGTAAGGTCAGATGCCTAGAGGAAGGTTCAGAATGACGAGGCGGATGCTTCTTTAAAAGCTCTTCAAAAGTTTCATCATTGGGAGGGGCTAACATGTCCTCAGAAGTGACCAACCTGAGAGCTCCTCGGAAGTCTCCCTCCCCCAGTTTAGCATCTACCAAATCCCTTAATTAAGAGGCTGAGGCCGACCCTTACGAGCTGAAAGAGGGCTAGATGGAAGCTCTTTTTGCTTAATCCGAGAGTTAATGGCAGAAACTAAAGAGTGGGAATGTGGTGGGTCTGATGTACTAGGTAATCTTAGGCAGTAAACACTGAAATGGAGCAAACGTGACCAAGAGGCATGGTCATTCTTCTTCAACACCGTATTCAAGATATAAGACTGGCAGGAACCCCCGCGCCCCCTTGGGTATACGTCTTATTACCTTAACCAGGGGTTGTGATGGAAACAAAGCTAGTTGGTTGACTGGAGGGGTCCAGATGGGGGAGCTGAAAGAATTTGAGGTGAGATGGTAGCTGATGGTGAATGCCCAGGAGGTTAACCTGGGTCTATAGATTGGGCTGGGAGCTTTCCTGAGCCTGGACAGCGAGAACTTCGGGGCCCATGTTGGAGAGTATAACCGGATGAGGTTATGGAGATGGAACGAAGGCAGTGGCAACACTGGGAAGGTAAAGGCCGGGGAGCAGCAACCGAGGACATCTAGATGGCCAAATATCAAAGAGTTGGGGCTAAATGAGGCCAAATTGAAGGAATCACAATATCCCAAAAAAGTCAGCAAGCCAATTCAGACAGCCGTTTTTTTTCAATTTTAATATATTTTCAATAATAAAGATCATATTCCAGAAAAATTCCGCTGCTACTATTTTCACAATTGAGGGGAAAGAAGGAATCCTTCCACCAACCCATCTACACATCCATCCATCCATCCCTGATAATAGTCAGTGACATGACATGGTAAAAGTGATCTACTCCGTTATGCATTAAAGCTTATGAAAAATCTAAGATAACATTTTCCTACATGCTAAGCCTATTCTGTAAAAGAGCCTATAGGGGAACTAAACCTGAAGAGAGCTTTGAATGAAGATACAGGAGTCTTTTCTTCCTTCTTTTCCCTTCTTTCATCTTCTTCTCCCACTGGGTTTAAGCACAATATAAATAAGACCGTATGGAATACATGGGACATCAAAGCTTTTGGCATGATAAAAATAGGGGTGTGGTTATTGCTGGCAGAAACAAATTTTAAGGGTAAAACTCAACTTTAGAGGGTAAATCTGTGATTTTATAGGGTTCTTTATGAAGCCCTGCTTCCATCCTTCCATCAATTCATCCATTCATCCGTTCATCTATCCATCTGCCCTTTCACACATCCACCCATCCCCCACCCACCCAAACAGCCGTACGTACATCCATCTTTCCATGCACCTTCTCAGCCATCACATCCAATGACCATCCATCTGTCCATTCCCCCTCTCCGTCTATCCATCAATCCTAACATCCATTGACCTACAGATTGTCTCCATTGACTATATGTAGCATGTGTGGTTGGATGATTGATGCTTTTGGAAAAGAAGACCAGAGGAAACAATGGTTACCTTCACTTTGTACAATGGAGGTACCTCATGGAATCAACAACAGCTGTCATGTAATTTATTAAATTAGTTGATTTTTTTTAGAAATTTGCCTCCTACTGTTTGACTGAACCAGGAGCTGGTAGTGATGCTGCTGCTCTGGAAACTAAGGCAGTCAAGGATGGTGAATATTATGTTCTTAACGGTACTAAAGTAAGTGCAAGTGCCAGTTTTGTAAAGTCAAAATAACCTTCTTTTGTAATCTTTATTACATTGTGTGTATCCATGTCATATTTCATTTCAACTGTAAGGCTTTTATCAGTGGTGCTGGGTCTACCGATGTATACCTAGTTATGTGTCGGACTGGGGAGACAAATGATGGCCCTAAAGGTATAAGCTGTATACTTGTGGAGAAGGACAGGCCTGGACTAAGCTTTGGAAAAAAAGAGAAAAAGGTTTTTACCTTCCCATAAGGCATACAATTGCATGTGTCTAACATCACAATGGTATTACTGTAATGATCTCTGGTATTCAGGTTGGTTGGAATTCACAGCCCACTAAACAAGTCATATTTGAAGACTGTCATGTTCCAATAGCAAACCAAGTTGGAGATGAGGGCCAAGGATTCAAAATAGCTATGAAAGGACTAAATGGTGGAAGAATAAATATAGGTAACGGGTTTATTATGAATGCATAAGATGTCAGTCTAATTACACTGTAGATTTCTAACCCATCCACTGATGTCTCCTGAGGAGCACAATGAGCTCCTGGGCGGAACCAAAATTAATTTGACAGGAACTGGAGACTGCTTCAGACAAATGGTCAAGCCATAGACAGCTGTTTTGTCCTTATTAGGACTCATCTTTATGGCATACAATGAAAGTCTGAATGGCTACTCTGCAGAGGAGTCTAATGGGCTATAGTTTCCCGTAATTAGTGGTTAGTAACAATATTGGCTATACCACTTATCTGCTGACAAGGCAACTCAAGAGACATGAGTGGGTGGGGTAAAATCCATATCAGCTGATAGTGGTATCAAAGCTTTAAGATTGGATTTGGATCTCTTAGATCTCTAGTTTTCTGCGTAACACTGGTGAAGGTACAACCTTTTGCAGAAAAAGTGTAATTAGTATTCTTGTTATGCATTTGAGGTGTTTTGCCATTTCTAAATGTAACTTTTGTTTTTAATCAGCTTCATGTAGTTTGGGAGCAGCTCATAGTGCAGTTAATCTAGCTAGGGAACATTTAAAAGTTAGAAAAGCATTTGGGCAATACTTGTCAGAGTTTCAGGTACTTTTAACAAAGTTAAGGGCATCAAGTCCATAATATAGTTTAATTATTTAAGTGAATATTATTATTTATTTGCTGTTTATAGAAGAGTTTGTACCATATCAATTGTTAAATCACTGACTTTTTGTATTTGTAGTATCTGCAATTTAAAATTGCAGAAATGGCAACAGATTTGATTGCATCAAGATTGATGGTTCGAAACGCAGCTAAGGCATTGGATGATGAAGCAGCCAACCACGTCTCACTTTGTGCAGCTGCTAAACAGTTTTCAACTGATAAATGCTTCAATGTGAGCTTTTCTGTCTCCTTGTATTACAAAGTACTCTCTAAATCGGAATGGCCAAAAATTATGGCCACCCTGTTCACAGTATTATCAATTAGTACCTCATAAATCAACAACAAAACGATTTCAATTATATGTATTTGATTATTTCAGTCATTTATGAACACTTTTTTAAATAATTAAATGTGTTTTAATGCTCCACAATGTTTGCAAAGTGGCAAACCAACAATAGCCCCATTTCCAAAATTCATTTTGTCTTCTTTTTTTCAAATATAATTGCTAACATGAACGCTTGTACAGGCACATTGTTTCTGAACTAGGCAATTGCAAAGTTTGAATGTGCTCTACATGAAGCATGTTAATTGTGAATAAACAGAAGTTGTGGTCTTCTCAGCCGCCATTTTATATATAACAGATCTAGGCTTTTGACATTTTACTCTTTCAAATTGACTGTTTAAATAGGAACACTAACAAGAAAAAGGAATTACAAATAAAATAATATTTTTGGAAATATATATCTAGGGATGGCAATGCTGCAACAGTGACTAGCACATCTGGAAAAAGTAACAAAACAGGACAGGGATCATGTGACAATGCTTATTACGCAAAAATTGCATATTGAATTTGAAGTGATATAACCTTACACATCACTTCTGGTTGGATGCACCATCCCTACTTCAGCTATCATGGAAGGTGTGCCCAAACACAGAAGTGATGTATATGGTTCAGATTTCAGTATGCCATTCCTGTATGATTAGCCTTGCCACATGATTACTGCTTTGTTTCATTACTCTTTCCAGATGTGCTAGTCACTGTTGCAGCACTACCACTCCTTCTTCTAGCATCATTTTTGTTAATTTACTTTAAGAATTGTGTATATCAACATATACATTATCCTACACTGAAATATTGTAGGAATTGTACAATACAGTAGTGTGAATATAGACACGTATATACATGGGAAAGGTTGGCACCATACAGTGTCTGTTTCCTAAAGGGTGTGTCTCTCTAATTAATTTTAATAGGAGTGGTGAAATGCAACACTCTTGTCTGTTAATTAGATTTGCAATGAAGCACTCCAATTACATGGAGGATATGGTTATTTGAAAGATTATGCAGTTCAGCAATATGTAAGAGATACCAGAGTTCATCAGATACTAGAAGGTACGCTTTACAAGATGAAACTGTTGACAATGTGTTATGGATTGTTACTCATTTTGGTAGGAACCAATGAGATTATGAAGGTGTTGGTGTCTCGAGATTTGTTGAGATAATTTGACAGACTTCTATTATTGCATTTTATTACTGCATTCCTTGTGCTCATGATAATATTGACCTGTGATTATCTATGAACCCATAGGCATGCATGTAAGTATATTGTAACAGTGTTTTTAGTGAGACTGCACCAACAGGGTCACCTTGGCGTCACTGTACCAACAGGGTCACCTTGGAGTCACTGTACCAACAGGGTCACCTTGGAGTCACTGTACCAACAGGGTCACCTTGGAGTCACTGTACCAACAGGGTCACCTTGGAGTCACTGTACCAACAGGGTCACCTTGGAGTCACTGTACCAACAGGGTCACCTTGGCATCGCTAAGTATGCATTATAGCAATCTTTCTGATTTTTATTTTTCGTTGCTTTGCATGGCTCTTATCGTATTAGTAATTACTCTGCACTCCTTGACATGAATGCATATGAAGTCATTGTTGTGGTGAGATATCAGTAACAGTTAAGATTTTTGAAACTGTTGTCTATGCAAAATTCGGAATTCTGATCAATTTAGGGTGGATCCCAAAAATTAGGTGTCAAGACTTAAATACCCTTTGGTTGCCAGGAATCCTTCCTCCATGTAAGGATGCATAGAGGAAAATCCTGTCTCCATTTCCTGTACTTTTATGATTTCACTTTTTCACTCCACTCAAAAATTAAAAGAATAGAAACAGAGTGAAACAGAAAATTCTCTAGCTTAACTCTATATTGTATAAACATCCCCCTTTATTGGTGTAAAGTGAATTTGTAAGACTGCTTAATATGGGCCAAATCTAACTTCAATATATCAATTAAAAACAGTGTTACACAATTTACAATGTTGACAGTTTTGTGCATTACATACCACAATGTTAATGGAAAACATAAAAAATGATACTAGACTACCTGATGATGTAATAGGCTGGTGATTCCTTGTAACTATTAATCCTGTATCCCACAAGGTTGTTTAAAATTACATGGCTCTCTCTTTCTATTAATTTTTATATGGTTGAATTATCATTATTGTAATGTTCTCATTTTGTATTTCAACTGTCCTCTGCAGATACTGTTACCTACCATTAGCATCAAATCAGCCATGACTCAATAATGTGATTCATGTATTAAAAGATTTGCTTTCAAGAGCTAACGGGTGACCTGATGTTAGTTGTTTCCTTATAATGGTGAATGTGTTTAACTCACCTCTAATGTTGACCAAGACACAAAATCAAGTTCACATTTATGTTTATCCAACAGATTCACATATTAATTGTATACTGTACAAGTTTCCATATATGTAATGTATTAAATGATTTGTATGGCTTCAAGGAGGGCCATAAAAACAAGAATATATAAATAACAAATTGCAGTGCAATTATGAACCTATAAAGCTCTATTGTAAATGAAAGCCAACAATACTGTGATTTCCCTATCTTCCTATATGGTTTAGAGTCAGCAATCCTAAATGGTGCTAGTAAAAGTAGATGTAGCATGTAAGGAAAATGGTGTGTTTTAGTTTATAAACTAGGTTTCACTACATATGTACATACGTATGTCTACCTTTGAGTCATATGTACATTTCAACATCAAAGAGTGCAACAGTAGTACCCCTTTTGGATGTCATTTTTTAAAGAGCCGTAGTACCTGCTCCTTTCTTCAATAGCAACATTAATACAATTTCGAGTTAAATTACCACCAAAAAGGCTTTCAAAAAGTTGTTACAAGTAATATGTAAGAGAAAAATAGGCACGCTAAAAACGACATTTTAAATGAAACAATAACCAGTATCAGAGTACTTATATATGTCTTTGGAACCTGTAAACTGTAATACCTGGTTATAGAAACAATTGCTTAAATAAAGATGGCTTTGCCCAAATACACAAGCCCCTCCTTAGACCACCTCCATAATTATAGATTTGTTCTTCTTTAAAAAATACCTAATTCAATGTAACACCCTTGCCAGGATCAGGTTTTTTAACTATCCTTGATGCAAGAACACATGTACAACCCTGAGTCTGAGGACACAACCTTTTCATCAATGCATACAATTATATACCAATTTCTCCATTATTTATTCATTCAAAGAATAAAAAATAGGTCTCTCAAAAATGAGAAGCAGGCACTACAATCCCTTCATTTTATGTATGAAATTATACATACCTATATATTAACAACCTCATCATTCTTGATTGTTAAAAAATATTTAGTGTGAGATGAAATCATAAGATAAAGTAGTTTCTGATACCTCTTATCTACATAAGGATATACATTAGATAATAGTTGGTAAACTTCATATGTGTCATATGATATCAACAAGGTATCTCATGAAGTGGTTTTCTTTTATCAATAAACCTTATCAGATGATATTATGCTTACTATGCAGCAAAACTTGAATTAAGTGTAAGACAACTTTTAATGAAGAGACAACATAATTGTGTCTTTAGACGCTCTAAAAGTCGAAAGATGATCCTTTCAATAGATAAGTTCAATACAGTTAGAAGAAATATTTATTTAATTGTCAAATATAAGATGCAGTAAAATCCATACATATATGTTTCAAATGCAGTTGATAATACATAAGTTCTGGACATATATTCTATTATGACCACATACAGCTCAGATACACATGAAGCAAAGTCTTTTCAGTCTTCAAGTTGCTAGCTGTTGTCCAGGTTACTATGCATATTGTGTGTCATATCGATGAAACATCCATAAGGCAATAAATCCAAATAGAATATGGGGAAATATACCCAATAAGGAGATGGAAGTTATGATAACTTCTAACCTCAATCTGTAAAAAGAAATGTGATAAAACAGTTCAATGATTACAACTGTAAAAAATATTTATGGCACATCAAAGTACAATGGAATTTTCTCTCTTTGATGGTAACATTCCCAATAATTATAAAAGTATGACAAAACTCTTATAGATGGACTATCATCAGTTTAGATCAAATTTATAACATGGGAATCAGTCTGTTTTGCTGCATTCCACATAGTTCTGCCGGATATGATACAAGAATTTATATGACATCATAAATAAGCTATAGTTAAGCATACCTTCAGGATAAGATAGAAGAATGATTTCTAATTTCTAGGGGGTGAAATTCCTTGAACAAGCATTAAGCAAGTTAAAAGGGCCTTGCAGTTATGATTTTTTATATCATAAGGCTTATCGTACAGACTCTCGTACCTCATCCAAAGTTCTTACTAACTAGGTATTGTAAAGCATTGTTTTGAATATAAACTGGGACCACTGTAAAGCAGCCAATTGCTAAGAGGTTCCCTAGTCTAAATAAGGCTTATAGATTGAGTACGTTTTTACGTATATAAAATAGGTAAATAAAATGGCCGCTCTTTTAGCTTTTAAATCGCTGCCATTAATCGACGTTTTTAAGTATAAACGTTCTTATAAGTGTGATTTAATAACGTTTTAGTAGTACATAAAGCCGTTTATAGCTTGAAGGTCGTTAAAATTTTTAAGACGCCATTTTCTTCAACACGAAGATACAATCAGAAACATTAAATAACCGGTCTAAGCTTAGGCCAGAAATAAAAGAACTCCATATACCTTGTTGTTGTACCTTATTGTACCTACATTCAAATAGTTATGCGTTTGTGTAATTCCATCATGCAGGAAGATATATAAAAACAAGTTTGCTATCATTCAACCTCTTTCAATTAAACATAGATAACTAGATTTCACAGTTGAAAGGTCTGAACATAACTATCATTTTATAGTCTGGCAATTCAGAGTTACCAGAGAATAAAATCTGTAGTAGTAAAAGGATATGTGAAATGTGACAAATGAACATGGTGTCTACTTATATTTTGAAGGTACAGAGGAACTTGCAAACAGTGCTTCTAAGAATCTTTTAGCTTTAGGTAGAAGGGTATGATGGAGCAATGTAGAATATAAGAGTATAGAATGATTTCCTGTTCTGTTACACGCTAACTAAAGGTATAAAAGGTTTAACATTGCAGGGTACATTGCAAAACAGACAATCCAACATTTCAGGTGGCTATTTTTTGTCTACACATGTTTCTTTACTGTATACTTATAGACAGTTTTCATACAGTAATTATAGCTTAGAGTAGTATATATAGTATTAGTATGAGTGAACATACATCTGTTTGTCTTAGGAATGTAAACTTTAACTAAAAATGTAAATTTTAAAGGTTAGAGTTCAGTGTGTGTCTAGTCCAAAGTCTTAAATCAAACATCACTGAATAAACCCTGATAAAATTGGAGCCATCTACAGTATTTTTGTTATTTACCCATCTTTTCAAGTTTCACATTTTCTGATTAGGTGTTGATACTTCCTGATATCAGATATGATATATCTGAGCCTCTCTGTACCCTTTTAAATCATACCTATGTCACCTCTTGCAGACACACCCCTCTCATAAGCTCCCATATGTGAATCCAGACTTACAGATTAGCTAATGAATAGCATATTTTATATCACTAACAACATATTAATTACCATATGCAACGACTAGAATAAAGATATGCTAATATAGAAACCGCATTAAAATTCTTAAAATTTCTTAACAAATGAAAAACAAATTGAGATTAAGAATTATAGAATATGTGAGTACTATATTTAATTGATACCAAAGATCTTTGGACAAAACAAAAATAAAGTGTTAATAATATAACAATTCTCACACTTTAAAGCAAATCATGTTTGCATAAAGCTTGTGTTGAATTGCATTAAGAATTTTGACTATAAGTCGGTTAACCCACTATGATTACATTACCATTTATCAGTGATGTAATGGGATGGACACATTTATCAATCAGACCAAGTAAATCAAGCTTTGTTTCTTAAATTACCAAATGTCCCATATGACAAAGCAGACATATACCAATTTAATTGTTTGGTTAAGTTTTGACCTATTAACTTTCCAAAGTGAGAAATGCTAAGAATGACAATAGAAACCTTCATGTGGATGAAACACTAGACCTACTGAGTATAGAGCACACTGTGAAAAAGCAACTTTCCTATACAATGTCTATATTTAGTAACAATAAATGTTGTCTTTACTATGTTAAACACTATTGACACTAACAAAAGTACCCCTTTCACAAACATGACTTTCTTTCCACAAATAGATGCAATTAAAAGTGTTTTGTCTGTTAGTGAGAGCTAAAGGTGGTAATGGGTACTCCCAATAGACTGAGTCCAGCCAGGTGCATTCTTCAGTCAATGTTGCATTACAAGAACCCCTAGAATATATGTGTCTACTATACTAAGAAAAGGCATTTATACATGCACTTTAACCAATATGACTCCAACCAGTCTCCCCATGAGGTCTCCTGCAACGTATGCATATGTGTTCAGCTGTAGACATTTATATAGTCAGACACAACAATAATCTTTTATTAACCTAAATGAATCCAGCAGTGTCCCATTCATGTAATGTCATGTCAAATCTACTCAACACCAAGGGTTCCTATTCTGTGGAACTGCGCTTTAACCACAAGGTACAATTTTGGTGTTTGATTGGGTTTATCCTATATATCATTTACTTGCTAGAGACAAACTAACACTATCACATTATCAAAAATGAAAACCATTTGTCACTTTAATTTGTCTAATATGTTTGTAGGCTGCAATGCAGCCCATACCTTATATCCAATGTGTAAACCTGTATATCTAAGTTAAAGAATTAACAATTAACATTAACATTTCTATCCTTGCACATTTAACCAAGATACAACCACCCTGAACCCTTTTCAGTGTACATAATGTAATGCTGTAATCCAACAAAGGAAAGGTATTTAAAACAGCAATTGAATAGTAGGTTCAACTTGTAGGACATTTATGAATTTAATTAACAAGTGCAGTTATTCATTACATAACAAGATGACACAATTGAGAACCACAGTCTTTTTAAGTGTATCAAGTAACCACAGAATTTGCTTGCAAATTTCAATTTTCAACTATGATACCCTAGAAGAGGTCCACACAATTATTACATCATGCTGAACACCCCCAGTTGTGGTTGTGAGTACCTCTTTTAACCAAATATCAACAGCCAATTATGAGTAGCTGAAGTGCAATAATAAGAGGAAGTCATTACATTGGTCTTATCAGTGAGTTATATATGTAGGTTTCAAATAGTGAAGTAGTGACTTCATACACATAGCCATATTTGGATAAGTTGCTTAGTACAGGCAATGACATTAAATACACAGGAATTGTTCAACAACTACTCCACAAAAGAGGCAGTTTCAGTAGGAGGTACTAGCTAAGTTTTTCACTGAATATCAACATAGTGTAGTGGAGAAGTACTATGGGTAATTATATATCAACATTACATATTTCTATAACTCTCGAACATCAATCTTAAAATGATAAATACCTATCATTTTGTACATATCTCAGAGACTGGAAGTTTATGTACAATCCTCATATTTAGAATACTCTGGTTATTTACAGAAATTATCAACACGAATACACAGGAGCAACTCACACAAAAGTCTGCCAAAGCATGAAGTACAAGTAGCCAGCGATTGATGGAAATGAAAATACAATCGAGAAGAGTAGCGGAACCTTACTTTGTGTCAAGTTTCCTTTAGTACCTGAGGAGAAATGGTTGTGACTGGATCACATGTGGGCGTGTCATGAATGCGGACAACATACCTAGAGACATTCTCGTTCCTTCAACTCCCATTAAAAGAAACAGTAATACAACTTCAGGCCAAAGATTACGGGAAGGGTTGCTTAGTAATGTCGCTAAACAGTTTAAAAACATGGATGTGGCTATGTATTGCACGTCGGAAGGTGCATGTGAATTTACCTTTATATATAAGTATAGCCAGCTCACCAAGAAAGCTTACAATCAAATACAAACTATTAAAGTATAGGGTAACTTGTAGGGGAAGGGATGATAAATCAGTCCTCCTAAAGTCCGCCATCCTTATTTGATTGTGCAACAACATCGACGCTACATAGCTATACGTGGTAGATTATTAATTTTACAGTATTTTTACACTTTCCATTGAATAATGTACGGTTGACAGGAATGGGATAAAATACGAAATATATTTTGTAGCATAAATAAAATAATAAGTGTTCAGGTTAAAATAGCGTTTAAAATGTTGCTCCCAACCACTTCATTCATTTGAGACACTACTCGTCACATAAATCATAAGTGTCAATCCAATGGTAAGGTCTGATGTTGTCATCTGTTGGATAGACTTTTCGGCATTCTAGCTCGTTCGGGACAAGAATCTGTACCTCGTGATAATCAGATCCACAGTAAAATGTTTCTGAGCGCGTATGAACAATAACAGGAATGCAGCAATCACATTCAGAAGTCAGTTCCACTGTCGCACTTGAATTCACTTCAATTCTTTTATAAAAGGATCTACTTCTCAATTCTCCTTTGCAGAAGGGTATACTTAATGTCCTTTTTCTGCAGCCACTTGGTTGTAAGTCTATATTTCTTGAATGTTGTTCACAAGACTCGTATGCCCTTCTCTGTCTAAACTTTTCCAGCAACTTTTGGTGAGCCGCCCTTGCAAAGTTATTAGCGACGCTATCGGATTCCGTTGGTGCTGCATTTAAAACGGATGCAAATATTACGACGGAGAGAAATATATCTGTAATCATATTGCGATCGTACAATTCCCGTAAACTTGCTGAAACTATGGTAACGTTTTCTGATTGTCCTACTCTGTACCTGTCGAAGGCTTATATAGCCGCTGGATACAAGTTGCTAATTTTAACACCCGTGATTATTCATTAATACTTGGCTCTTTGAAGGCTGCTTGACCGCAGAGGTCAATTGACACCAATCAGGAGGAAGGAACACTAATAACCTGCCGAACAGGAAACACCCATACGCTAGGAGTTTTTAATGCCACAAAATAATAACCATCATGCAACACGTGTATGAAACAAAATGGCTGCTGTTTCTCAAGGTGTGGTTTCAAGTGGGTTGGGGATTGTCAAACAAGTATGTCTCAAAACTATAAAATATTAGGTGTAGATCACGTTCATTCATTTTACCTTTGCGCGTGTCAGGTACTTTCGGGAGATTGCATCGTTATTCGTGGTCAAGCAAAGGGTGGCCCTCCTCCAGAGCGTGTTATAGCTCTGTCGAATATTGTGGCACCCCGTCTTGCAAGGAAACCCCAAGGACAAGAGAAAAGCAAGGATGAGGTACAGTTTTATACACATATTTTAAAGGAACTGACAACTTCTTCATATATATGCAGCCGTTTGCTTGGCAAAGTCGTGAGTACTTGAGAAAGCTTTTGGTTGGTAAAGAAGTAAAATTTGCCATAGAGTATAAAGTTCCTGCAAGTGGACGTGAGTATGGTACTGTATGGCTGAAGATAGATGGAGAACCAGTGAATGTTAACAACAAGGTTGTTATGGAGGGTTGGGCAGAAGTGAGAAGTGGAGGGAAGAGTTCAGAGTACGTTATGTTGATATTGGCAATTTACCTGTTTATTTGACTTGTTTTGCTTACTCTGAAGGGAATACACACAGTTACAGGAATCTGAAACTGTAGCCAAGGCTAATAAGAGAGGAAAATGGAACTCGGATCTGGATATCAATCCCATTCGAGATATTACATGGTCTTTGGACAATGTTCAAGAATTTGTGGACAAAAATTTAGGAAAAGAAATTGAAGGTATTTCAGTCTTCTTTAATTGCCTATGGTTTATTACCATAATTATGTAACATTTATGTAGCTGTAGTTGAGCATATCAGAGATGGATCCACAATACGAGTGTTCTTTATACCATCATTCATACAAGCTACAGTCATGTTTACAGGTGTGTTTAATATAATGTCAATGTGTAAAAGTAGAATATGTTTCAGATAGGTTTGTGTAATTTCAGGTATCAAAAGCCCTGCTATGAAGAGAGAAGGAACTGTAGAAGTGCTAGAACCATTTGCTGACCAAGCTAAATTCTTTATTGAGTCCAGATTGCTGCAGAGAGATGTAAAGATATCCATAGAGGGTGTGACTGCACAAAATGTGATTGGCAGCATCATCCATCCAGTAAGTAATATGTAGTGTTGACAATCAAATGATTTGTAATCCCTTGTCTCGCCATTCCACAGGCTGGCAATATAGCTCTTCTTCTAGTGAAGGAAGGTTTAGCTAAGTGTGTTGACTGGTCCATGAGACTACTTTTGAAAGACAAAGACAAATTCAGACAAGCTGAAAAGGAAGCCAAAGATGGACATATCAGAATATGGAAGGTCTTATATCCTTTTTCTATATTCTCCAAATAAACTTGTATTTGTTTTTATAGTGATGTGCATGTGTTTAGGATTACCAACCATCTGCTTCTGCCGTGACAAGTCATCAGAAGGAATTTTCAGGCAAAGTTATGGAGGTTGTGACTGTGGAGTCATTGGTTTTGAAGTTAGCAAATGGCAAATACCAAAAGGTGTCATTCTCCAGTTTCCGTCCCCCCAGGTATTACACACATTTTTTCATTCCATATACATAGAGTCACGTCATAGTTAAACTCACATAGCAAATACCTATGTACCTAGCATAATACCAAAAGCATGTCATTTTCTTTGAAAACGGAGACTACAGTTTCAGTATTGTTACAGCTACAAGAATAATACAAAGTGGATTGTTAATTGACAACCAGATCTGCCTTCACATCTTTTTACTTTAATCCAAAAATCATAGCAGTTGGAGACAAATTAAAAATAGCCTAACTAATAGAGTGCAAATGCACAAAAGTAAAGAAGAGCTGTTAGTATATATTGCAATAGTTTGATGGCTGTAACTGCTTCCTCTACTACTAATTCTGCAAAGGATCTTTGGTGGCATCTTCGACTGTTGAGATTAGCAGTTGCTTCCTTTGCTGTCATCTATCAGTCCTTAATGTAGTGTATCCCCATCCTTCCTCAGAGACATGGGAAGGGAATCATCTTCTCATGTACAAGTGAGGTATTCGATCTAATCCATCATTTTTATGTTAAAGACCCATTGGATAGAAACGTTGTGAAGTAAAGGTTTAACCAATGGTTTTTAATGCTTCTAAGAATGAATTATAACCCGACCTTTAAAAAGTTAAATATGTACATATATGTTATTATTGCCTTTGCAATGAAATAGATATCTGTTATTTCGTTTTGGAAAATCTGTTGTCTTTTGATACTCCTGGTGATGATACCTATGTGGTATCTTTGAGAAATCAAATACACCATTTTCCTACATGCTATGCCTGTAAAAAAGGCCTCTAGGGAACTAAACCTGGAGATAGCTTTAGGTAAAGATACTGGAGTCTTTTCTTTTCTTTTCTTCCTTTTGTACTCCACTGTGCCATACAGATATTTCTAGGAATTCTACCCTTATTCAATGACCCTGGGAATCTTTGTCTTTTACTTGATCTTGGCTCTCTATGCTAAATCTAGGAGTCTTATATACACAATTTTGGTGCCAAAACGTCAAATAAAGTGTTAACTACGACACATGATGAAATCTAAATTCCAATCACTAAGACGGGCAATCTATACCACCTTTCTGAGGTTGCATTTTCTGGAGTTCAAAAACTACATAATTGTTATTTTTCTGAAGGATGTTGGATGTCTGGAGGTGTACAGAAAGGTTGATGGTTGATTTAATACTGTCTTAGGCTCTGACAAAATTATCTTTGACCCCCTCCACTGTTAGCCAATGGCAATTGTCATTTTGCAGAACCTGAATAAAGGGGGATCTGCCTTGTGTAATGATAAATTCTGGGCAAATAGAACTTGCTGCAAACCATTAACACATGGAAACTGCTTGCGAAAGAGTACATGGGCTAATGGATGTGACAGTCTGCAAGCATTTTGTGTTTCCGAATAATTAATAATAATAATAATTTATGTATGGTATGTTCTGTAATCTGTTTCTTACTTTAAATGTGCTCAATCCCTCTACCTTTTGAGATTTGGGTTGGGTTGACAGTTTCTGCATTGTATTCAGCAGCTTCCAGGACAGATACGTATGTCAGCTGTGCTATTATTGCACTTCCTAGGTACGTGAGCTGGTATAGCAGGTCTCTCATTTTCTCCATTATTGTCTAGGGAGGTTCTAGGTAGTCCTTTAGTAGGGCACCATTGTAAAGCTTCTTTGGGACTGTGCACACCAGTTTCTATAGTAAAAAAAGTAAAATGGCGGCAACACACTCTAGATTCATAATTGTAGCCGTGATTATTTGGAGTTTTAATATCAACCTAGAATTCATCAAAGTCCTCCCATGATGAAGATATCTTTTGGAAGAGATGTAGTATTCTCTCACCTAACTATATACAAGCCTCAAGGAACCGAGATTCTTAATATCCTGCCGACAAGTTTTAATGCCTATTTGTTCGGCGCTCTCAATCACAATCAAATCTCAAAATGCATAGATCAAGTTTTAGAGCAGCAACAACTACTGCGCTACTGCTATTGATCCTTGCTGGTGATATCGAGACGAATCCAGGGCTGAACTACAAGTTCCCCTGAGGTGTGAAAGACCTGTTAAGAAATCAATCAAAAGGGTCTACAGTGTGACTGCTGTAACTGTTGGTGTCGCGTCAGCTGTGGAATGAGGCTTACTCCTCACTTTCTGGTTGTGACGATCTATGGTATTGTACTCGCAGCCGTCTTCCTAATTTTTCTGTTAGTTTCACAGAAATCAGCACTTCAGCAAAGCCTTGGAGGCCAATGGGGCCATCATTGTCACTGGATACTTGGTATTTCTTGTCAGGAAGATGTAACTGTTGAATTTGAAGATGTATATAGTGACATGGTTGACTTAAAGTCAGTGTTAAACAGGAGTAAGACAGGCTATGTGTTCTGCCATCTCAATGTTAGAAGCATATTCAGGTCCCTAGATGAAATTCGGGATTTAATTGGTTCTTGTGAAGAAACCAATAGGTTGTTCTTATCCTTTAGTGAGACATGGTTATGAAATAGTGGTGCAGAGTCTTTGCCAGGATTTAAGCTGTATAGAAAGGACAGAGATGGACACGGTGGAGGAGTTGCTGTTTACTGCCCACATGGACTTAAGCTAAAAGAGAAGATTTAGATTGTGTGGAGGTCAAAGGGTTATGGTTGGAAGTAACAACAAGTAGAAGAAAACATATCTTGGTATGTGCCATCTATAGGCCTCCCAGCTCGGGTAAGGTGTTCCTTGAGAACTTCCTGGACATATTAGAAAGGGTTGCTGTGGAAGCCAAAGAGGCTCTGTTCTTAGGGGACTTCAACATTGACTGTCAGTCAGATTCCCCGATCTCAAGGCAAATGAAAGATATCTGTAAAGGATCTGGCCTAGAACAGATGATCCAAAGTCCCACAAGATTAACCAATAGTACTAGAACACTAAATGACCATGTATACACAAGCTCTTCAAACTGCATATCGGAAGCTGGCTGTCTGGATATTGGTGTTAGTGATCACATGATGGTATTTGCAACTATGAAGGGTACAGGAAGGCAGTCTACAACTAACTGTCAACACACGTAAATCACAAGGGTTAGAGTATTTAATAGATGTGATGAACGCAACCTGCAAGCAGATCTGCTAGCTAATCTTGATGCTTACACATACAAGGATGCATCTGATATAGATCAGCTTTGGAGTCAGTGGAAGGACCCTTCATCAAGATTTTCAACAAGCATGCTCTTGTCATCAGCTGTAGAGTACGCAGACCCTGGATTGATGCTGGCATTAGAAATTAATGAGAAAAAGGAACTGAATGTGAGCACTAGTCACCAAAACAAATCAAGATGATAATTGTTCCAACTATAGTGTAACCAGAAACAATGTGACATTATTCCTGAGGAAGGCAAAGTGTGCTTATTTTGAAGCTATGGTATCTGGACTACACAAGGGCTCAGCTAGGAACATCTGAAAACATCTTAATAGGCTCCTGGGAAAAGGCTCTACCTCTACTATCTGCACTGAGTTTGGCATGGCTAACAAACTAAATAAACATTTTTCCAATCATACAGGAGTTGATTGTTTAGGTGATGGTTCTGATGTACCCCTCCACACTGAAATATTTGAATTTGCATCCATCAAGGAAGAGGAGGTTTTGAAGGAGTTGTCAAGACTGAAAGTGTCCAAGGCAACAGGTATAGATGAAATTAGTGCAAGGATGTTGAAGCTATCTGCTCTTGCTATCTCCAACGGTTTATGTTCCATCTTCTTCAATGCCAGGCTAGCCTTTTCCAGAGTACCAGCGGAATGGAAGTCAGCTAGAATTGTTCCTATTCCCAAGCAAGGAGGGGCCAAAAATGTTGACAACTTCCACCCCATTTCCATACTTCTTATTGTTGCCAAAGTTTTTGAATCACTGGCTTTTCACAAATCTACATATTCTTGGCTCAGGAAAGTATTTTTAATGAAGTTCAATTGGGTTTCAGAGCTGGGTATAGCACACAAGATGTTCTTCTGAAAGTTGTTGATGACTGGGAAAGAGATGATGTAGTAGGCTCCATTTTTGTAGATCTTAGCAAGGCTTTTGACTCAATTTATCACTCACTACTCTTGAAGAAGCTATCAAGATATGGTCTGAGAGGCAAGGCCTTGAAGTGGTTTCAGGACTACCTAACTGAAAGAAAGCAGCAAGTTGTATATGGTGAGGAGGTGTCTGAGTGGTCCAAAGTTACTACTGGCGTGCCACAGGGTTCTGTTCTGTGGGCTCTTCTTTTTAGTATACCGTATATCACAAAATTTTCGCAACCAATAACTTTAGTGAATTTCGCGTGCTAATAGCCGTTGAAACACAACAGAACAATGCAGTAGGGCCAGCGATATAACACTCATACGTATTTATAACGGAAGTACGATTTCGTTCTCTCAGTTTCCAGGCAAGCTTTTGCTCGCGTGCTACTTGTGATTTAAGAGTTGTGATGTCCGACATTCGGTTATATTTCGCTACGAAATCTTTCAAGACCACGGAGAAACCATAAAGTGGCCTGGCTAACCGAGACTAGCCAAAACATTAACAGAAGATTGAGGCGTTGCTGATTTGTACCTTCGTAGAGGCATTGATATCTTCGTAGAGGCATTCGTCATCTACTGGAGCCTGAATGTTTGCTACACTCCACCATCCGGTCGACCAGATGCCAGCGATGGCTTGGCACAGGCGAGATCCATGTGACGAGGGACTCAGCATCATGGATAGTAAAGTAGGGAGAGGTAGTTCTCCATATTTTACTATTATGAACACTCGGAGAGCCCATGCAATAATATTATGCCATAATATTATAGTATTGTGCAATGTAGAAGGGCCTTTCTTTACAAAAATATATTTGATAAAATTTTTGACCTCCCATTTTGACAGTGACTCGCGACATTTTTCAGTCGCGAAAGTTTGCGATATGCGGTATTAGTAAACGATCTACCAAGTGGTGTCTCTGATTGCAATGTAATGCTGTATGCTGATGACACCACCATATATTACTCCCATTCTGACATTGATAAGTTAAAGGAGGTACTTGATATGGACATTGCTCGGATGACTGGCTGGTTTCAAAGAAATGGCCTGACTGTCAATGTGAGGAAAGCTCAGTTCCTTCTCCTTCTCTAGGAAGCATAAGAAAAAAGAGGCTGATCAACTAGAGATTATGATGGAGAATGTGGTCTTAAAGAGATCTGATGAAGTCAAGTACCTAGGAGTAACTGTATACCAACAACTAACATGGAGACAGCATATTGAGAGAGTTAGAAAGAAATGTTTATCACTCCTGTACAAGATCAAAGGAACACTCTCTCTAAAATTGAGAAAGCAGCATTTTGAGTCGTTTATCCAACCCCATTTGGACTACTGTTCTGTTGTATGGGCAAAGTGTTCCAAAGAGGCTGGAAAGAATACAGAAGTCAGGGATGAGATTAATTCTAAATATCCACCAAAGAGATTTTTCCTCAGCTGTTATGAGGTCTAGGCTTGGGTGGATGTTTCTTGACTGTCGGAGGAAGATGTTCAAGGCCAAATGTACCAGAGAGCTTGTTATTGAGAAGACACATAGTTATATGGCTAGGTTATTTCATACTCACGAGGAGCTAGGATTGAGAGCTACCAGAAGACTAAGTGACATTTACCTGCCAACTCCGAAGTCCAACTGGTTAGCCAAATCATACTTCTTCAAAGCTGGACAGGATTGGAATTCTTTACCCTTAGAAGTCAGGACTGCTGGTGATCAAGTCTTCATGCAATAGAAGAATAGATTATGAACTTCAATCCATAATAACTTAATTAATCTTCTAATAATAATTTCTTTTCATCAAAACGTTTTAAATATGTTTATTAAGGTCTCCTATTAATATCATCATCATTTAACTCTGGGTATTACCCCTGCCCATTCATGTCCCCTGAGGAGCGCAATGAGCTAATGGGCGGAACCGAAGTTCGCTTGATGGGAACCAGAGGCTCCCCTAGCCACTCAAAAAGATGGTCGAGCCATAGACAGCTGTTTCGTCCTTATTAGGACTCATCAGTATGGCATACGATGGAAGTTAGAGTGGCTAGTCTGCTAATAAGTACTCCCAGAAGCTAAAAAGCTTGTAGTTTCCTTATCAGCAGATAAGGGATACAGCCAAAAGTGTGGCTGACCACTAGTATGGTTTGAGTGGCTAGGGGGAGACTCTGGTTCCCATCAAGCGAACTTCGGTTCTGCCCATTAGCTCATTGCACTCCTCAGGGGACATGAGTGGGCAGGGGTAATACCCAGAGTTAAATGATGATGACATCGATGCTTTAAGATCGGCTTTAGATCTTAAAGTTCCCCTATTTTTTCCCCTATTAATACCAGCATTTGGCTGATGGGGTTGTACCTTCAAACCATTCAAACCTTCAATTTGCTGAACTTACCAAACTTACGAGAAAAAGGAGAAGTATAGGGCCATGGGTATGGCTCTGTATCACAGGAAAGTTGCAAAGACTGGGAAATAAACCAATGATTCATTGAAGTAATCATCTTGAGAGTATCTCAAAGATGTGAAAAAAGACATTGTACTGGAATTGCATAAGAGGTACTGTAAATAATAGCTATTATTTACAGTACCTCTTATGTAATCGTTTTTAGATCACATAGGAAGTGGTTCCTGTAACAGGTCTTTGTATCTAGGAAGGTAATTATACTGCAAGCACTCAGTAATAGGAGCGTCAACTTGGACTTGTAAACTAGGCCTTCAGCCATTTTTTCCACCATTTTAAGTCAACTTAATTGTTTTGGGATAGTAACTTCGTTTATTTACAAATTTTGCATTTTTCTAGAGAGTGGGTCTGTTTAGGTGGACATACGTATTTTGAAACACTCCAATTATTTTTGCCATTGATTTACAATTTTTTCCACTTTAATTTATATTCTACAATTAAATTTTATGCATGAAATTAGAATTTAAGAATCCTTCCATTTTGTAATACCTATACGTATTTATAAATATATAGCTGACTTCAATTAGCCTTTGTAAAACAAATGTCCCAATGGAAAGTTGACATTTTCAAAAAGTTTAAAGGGAAGCCTTGGTGATATTACAGATACATAGAGTAAGACCTATGTAAGCAGTAACCTGAATGGAGTATTCACCCCTGAATTACAGTAAACTCTTGAAATCCTAGCAATAATGGTATATGTAAAGGTCTATCATAAGGTTACCAAGGCTCACTTGATAATGGTCTCTGTGTTGGTGTACTGTTTCTTGATGTGTCAAAAGGATTTGACACTATAGATCATAATGTTCTTATGTCTAAACTGTTATCCTATGGTGTGTCGTCACCTTCCTTACAATGGTTTGAATCTTTTTTATCCAATCGCCAACACAGTACTGTAATAGGTGATGCAAATTCGTCAACTTTGCGGGTAAATGCTGGTGTTCCACAAGGGTCTGTTTTGGGTCCTAGTCTATTCTCTGTCCTTGTAAACGACCTCCCATCTGCATGCGGTTTGGACTGCACCACAATCCTCCTTGCCAATGACACCACAGTGTATGTTGTAGGCTCGTCTGTTACAAAAATTAGTCAAACTTTATCGTCAGCTTTAAATAATTGTTGTGATTGGATGTCAAGGAGCTTACTTCATTTGAACCTACAGAAACCCAATCCATGCTCCTCCATTCTGCTAGAAATCATCCTCATGCTGTGGAAATCGTACTTCTGGGTACTCGAATTGAACAGATGTCCTGTTTTAATTTCCTGGGTGTTATGGTTTACTAACATCTTACTTGGGAAAATCATATAGCATCTATCACAAATAAGCGTTTTATAATTTGACAATTTGCGTTTTATAATTCCTATATTCTTCCATCATTCGACTACTGTGACATAGTATGGAATTGTTGTACAGATACACAGGCTGAAAAGTCAGAGAAGCTGCAGAACTTTGCGGGACGAATCATTCTCAAAGAAAGGAGATCCACGTCTGCCACCTGGGTTAAAAGTCAGCTTAACTGGTCTTAACTTCTTGCCAGAAGGAAGGTCCATTTAGCTTTATCTGTGTTTAAGACTCTAAACCATCTCGGTCCATACCCTCTTTTGGATCCAGTGTCTTCTATTCGCCATTATAATGCACGAGCCTCACTACATGGTGTTTCTCTTTACCTTCCTCAACCTCTGACTAACTTTGGGAAGAAGACATAGAATAGTTTTCAAGGAGCAAAGTTGTGGAATTCCCTACCTGAGAGTCTAAAATGATGAAAACCCTTAGTGGCTTTATCTCTCATGTTAAATCATACTTATTTTCTAAATGTTTAATTTTATGTACGTAATATACCCTTCACATTACTTGTATATTATTTAATGTTGTTGTTCATGTATGTGTTATTACTCATCTAATAATTTGATTGTACATGGACACTCAGAGAAGGCCTTTTAATTTTTGTTCATCTTTAAATCGGTCAAATTACTTGTTACCACCATATCATTTTTTCCATAATTATCTCACTTTTCACTGGGCACCTTGATAGTAGCCTATATTTTGGCTAGTGGTTGTCCCAGTATAAATAAGATGACATAACATAACATACCATTATGCAGCCACCTTTCCAATAAGGCCAAGCTTAGCTGTGCCCAAGTGGACCATCTAAGACAGGTTCAGTTGTAGTAATGTTAAGTAGTTATGCCACTAACCCTTTAAGGTATTGAACTTGGTTTACACATATAATTACCATTTGTATATTTTATAGATTGGATAAAGAAGACAGTGAGGGACAAGTCCCTCAATCAAGCAAGATCCGCCCTCTCTATGATGTACCTTATTTATTTGAGGGTCGTGAATTTTTACGTAAGCGACTGATTGGTAAACGTGTGGATGTAACATTGGATTATGTGAAGCCAGCAAATGAAGGATTCCCAGAAAGAATATGCTGCACTGTAATGAAAGATGGAATGTGAGTTTAATGACTGTTTAGGTGAATTATCATCTTTTAAATCACACTTAGAGTTTCTGGTTATATACAATTGTGCAATGATCCCTGTTTGTTGTATTTGTCTATTGCTGGGTAGAACAGTAGAACCTCTGTAATGTGACACCACAAGGGAAGGACAAAGTGTGTCAGATGACAGAGGTTATCAGATGATCAAAAATATTAGCAAACTTGTATAGATACATCAGAATATACTGTAAAATTCAATAATACATTTAGATATGCAAGGGTGATAGAGCGTATACGTATGTATATGTGTACCAAGGCCCTAGTAAACAAGTAAGTACAAAGCAGTGATAATATATAATGTTAAGTGTGTAAGGTTTGGAAATGACCATCTGCCATGATGGCCATAATCACTTCCAAGTACACATATTCAATTTATTAAAAAAATACTCTCATCTGTTCTTTCAGGGCTTTAGTCAGTTTTGAAGTTACATTTTAATGTGTTGTGTATTCACACCACAGTCAGAATCCAGATGAAGGTTATTACTCTTGATCACTTTGTTAGAGAGAATTTAAGAAATTGATTAGTCAATCACTTTTATAGCAATTTTGAGATTTGGTTTTTCCAAAAGTCAGTTTAACCATATGACCTTTAAAGAGAACTACGCTCAGGGAGGAAGAGTCTGTAATTACATATGGTGGCGCAGCTCAATAATTATAAACTTACAATACCAATCATAATATATACATAGACACAGACAACTGATATACGTAATATATTAATGGTCTAATGCCTAAAGGCTTATACAGTTAGAGGTTATATACGTAGTTAGACTATGCAACATCTCCCCTTCTCCAGCAGGTCAGTCCTTCTGCTAGGTGAAAAGCAGTTCCTGATTACGTATGATTGGGTAACTCTCTCATTCCTATTTCCAGTACTTTCCACATCCTCTGTGATTCCTTGTTGTATTGTACTTTGAGTAGACTCATTCCTAATGGGCACTCTATTTCTGCTAAGAGTACCTTGTTGTGTACTAAAATTTTAAGATCATGGCAGACTGACAGGAGATGAAACATGATCAGAGATTGTTGAGTGTCCATCAGATATCCACACTTTTGTTCCTGTAGGTAGGATTGGTAGTTTCCTTACACTGTGTCTTTGGTCAATTGTGCTTTTTGTTGATCTTTGAATACTTTGTCTTTCTGTTGGAATATTGGCAAGTGGGACTGTTATGGAACTAGGTTTTTAGTTGGTTGAGGAAGAAATGAAGGTATCATCCACTCCTGGGAGGAGCACATTCTTTTGGACACTCTGGGTATTTGATTATGAAATATTCTGTCTTTGTTAAAGGAAAATGGAAATACTTACGGCCTTGCCGTTGGCTTAATCTTTACAATATTTAGATATGGATATGTATGTCATAATGTGCATGTGTGTATCACGAGTAATATTTAATCTATAGGGGCGCAGGAAACGAAATTCACTGTAAGGAATAGTGGTTAACAAATTTACAACTGTCACGGGATAAAATGTGATTATTTTGAATATGTTAATAATAATGGTGCCACTGGAATTGTATATTTGGCAGGAATGGTTCATGGATTGGCTGTCCGATGGTATGGCAGGGCAAAACCTGTTCAGGAAGTGCAGTGCAATTGTAGGAAGTGATGACTCGGCTGCGAACAGGTGACCAGAAGTTGGGATCAGTTTGCAGAGTTTGCACATTTACACCCTTTGGTGTCCACAATACGAAATGGCACCACTGTTTACCAGTAACTGCCATGGAGCCTTGGACTTGATAGTAGTATTGGTAAGTCTTCAGTTGCAATTGTCCATCGTTGGGAACAGATCAGAAGTAGGAAATCTGTGTATAGCAGCTTCCTGTGGTGTAAGATTGGCCTTTGTAGCTTTAAAAGGGTACTTGTACGTACTCCGCTAAACCTATTTCACCACTGGAAAGTACAACACAATCATCTGGACAGCAAGCCAAACAAGGATCTTTCTGATCAATTACTACACCAGAATGGAGGCAGCTCCCTGATGACCATTAACTTCCAAGTACTGCAAGTAATCGTTGTGGGCATCTGCCTCAAGTATTCTTCCCCCTTGAAGGCTGGGTGGGTTAAAGGGTCTGCTGTACAGTAAGGCCTTGATTGTGTTGGTCACTGATGTGCTCTCTCCGCGTCTTACTATCTGCCCAATGCACAATGTGGGGGCTAAGGGGGGCTTTAGGCCCAAATTTCCTTGTGAGCATATACATCACATTAATAGACATAAAACATTCATCAGAGGTAATACTACACAAGTAACAAACATAGCTAAATTAAAATTAATTTTAATGTTGATGTTGTCCAAATATGTACATTCGACTCCTGTTTTGTTGAATAAATTCATTGCCAATTTGTAACAAAGGAAGTGAGTCAATTTTCAACTTGCGAACATGAAGAGTTATACAACTGTTGAGGTGAATTTGATCGGTAGTTGTCCGTAGCCAAGATTTTATTTCATGCAGTGTACCTAAAGCTTCTCTCACTCAGGGCATTGGCAGCAGGCATTACAAGAATTAATTTAGCTACCTTAATGACTTTAGAGTACATCATTTAATAGGAAACAAGAGACTTCAAATTATTCATTGCTCCATCCTCAGTATCATTGCTGTACAGTGTGACTAACTGAGCTGCTTCTTCTGTAGTAACCTAGCTGAAGCCCTGATTAGTAAAGGTTTTGGAAAAGCCCTTCGTCATCGTCAAGATGATGACCAGAGATCCCCTTTCTATGATGACCTATTGTCAGCTGAGTTGAGAGCAGAGAAGAACAAAAAGGGACTGTTTTCAAAAAAGGAATATATACCCATGAAGATTGCTGAGTTTACTGGAGTAAGTTATTATGTTGTAAATACCATCTACATATATATGTATTTATTGGTTATCTACTCTGTAGGAACCAGCCAAATCAAAACATTTTTTGCCATTTTTAAAGAGAGCAGGAAGGACTACAGCACTTGTTGAAGTTTGCTTAATATGACTAATTGTATACAGTGGGCTCTGGTTTAACCGACCTCGAGTTAACCGACAAACTTCTTTAACCGAACAAGATCGACTGAAACGATCAAAATCATATTCCCTGTAATACTTCCCCATATATTCGACCTCCGTATTCAACACTATTTTCCGTATATGTATATAGGTGTAGTATATTTTCTAACCTCTATTATCCGACAGTTGCAGAGTTAATTAAGAAAGTTTCAAAAAAATGATCGACCGTCAGCAGTATCCTTAAAAAATCATCCAAATGGCTAAATGAAGAGGCACAAACAAGAGATTATCATGCAGGAAGAAGTGTTAATGCTATGGTTTTTGATTATTTGTGCCCAAAATTTGCTATATCTGACAATAAGAACACACTTTATATTATTCATGATATTTTGCAACCCTTTTTTATCAGACACCAACATTTTTGGCCCAAACAAACAGTGTCGGTTAAACCAGGACCCACTGTACATTACATTGAATTATGATACTACAACTACAGCCATGTATTTTACTGTAAATAATAAATCATTGAGATAGAAGACAAAATGCAATGGAAAATTAGCTGGATACCAGATTTATATATTTCAAGGCCTACTTTCTCAGGAGTACTCTAGTATTTAGCATCAATTTTTCTCTACTGTAGTATATAATTAGAAATTCTGAGATGAGATTTATTATTAACTCATTAATTTATGTAGTTTGTGGCAAGTGGATCTCGTGTTAAACTGTACCTGCCAAAAGACACTTGTCTGATCAACCTTATACTTGCTGGAGTAACCTGTCCTAGGGCATCCCAGACAGTCAAAGGTTAGAGCAGGCTGCTTGTACTGAGTTGTAGTACCATAATTGAGTTTCACTCAATGAGACACTTACTATTATTATTACTACAGACATTTTACAGTTCCATATCAGGAGCATGCAATGGGACAGTCATTGATAAAGTCTGTATATGTAATTAGTCAGGTTTTCCCATGCTTCAGGGTTGGTTGCTAGTATTCTCAGCACATCTAGGTCATTTGGGTAGGTCTGTTTAGATCTCGGTATGTTACATTCTGTCCAGCTGCTTAACTTAATTCTTTCCCTGGTCACCAATGTGAATCCAGTCTGGTCTCTTTGAGGGGTCACCCTTTCATTCCTAAGAGCTTAGATGGATGACATAATATAGTTAAATAAAAACATTCAAAAATGAAGTTAAAAGTAGGGATGGCACTATAACAGTGATTGGCACATCTAGAAAAAGTAACGAAACAAGAAAGTGATCATATGGTAAGGCTAACATTGCAGAAGTGGCATACTGAAACTTAACTATACACATCACTTCTATGTTTGGGCGCATCATGGATATACTAGAAGTAGGGATCGATGCGCCCAAACATAGAAGTGATGTGTATAGTTAAGTTTCAGTATGCCACTTCTGCAATGTTAGCCTTACCATATGATCACTTTCTTCTGTCGTTACTTTTTCTAGATGTGCCAATCACTGTTATAGTGCCATCCCTACTTTTAACTTCATTTTTGAATGTTTTTATTTAACTTGTATTGCCCCTTTTTTGTTAATATTTGTTTTGAAAGTTTTCTTGGCGAAAACTAGAAATAAAGTAGCAGAATAGACGATATAATAGAGAGCTCTAAATTAAAAAGTGGCGTCCGAAAAGATCCCAAATTTGTCAAATAAGTTTTCTACCGTTCTTTAACATTCAGTTTAGGATATTAAAGGGTCCATAATCGTTAAGAATACGACTGTATATAGGCCCTGCAAAGTGACTAAGAAATTCGATCGCGGGTGGCGGCAGTACCACAAATATTACTCACTCGAGTTACATATTTTATATACAGTGCTCCACGTCTAAAGAGTGTATTTTGCTGGTTTACCTAAAATAGCTCTAGTTAGTTAAGGGTGATGGGATAAGCTAATTTTTATAATTTGATGGATCAAGTAGATGTTAATGAATGCTATGTGGGTGGATGGGTGTGGTTTGTGACACGCCCACTTAGTTGCAGCCCGTTTTCCAAAAAACAGTTTTTAGATACTAACTAACGAATAGATATTAGTTAAGAACTCTTACTTCAGTATGATATTGCTCCCAAGATTCGTGAGACTTGGTGTGAAGAAAACTTGAATTCAACTTTCCATTTGAGAAAACGAGTCGAAAAGGTTAATTTAAGGTACCTTTAGTTTTTAGATACGTTCCACTGCAATCTTTTTAGTTAAGAGCTGTAGACAGGTCAAAAGCTAGCTTAAGAGTTGTGCTATCGATAGACTTCAAGCTAGCAGCAAGCCTTGAAGGTATGCTACGTACGAAGAAAAAAATTACAACAACGGGAAAATTTCTCTATTCTGATAATTTTAATGACGTCAGGTCACGCGCAGTCACATGCTCCATTGCAAGCGTTGATGGCCATTTCGCGTACGGAACGATCGCTTAAGCTTGCCCAATTTATAACGCAGGCTAAAGGAATTCGCTTGTACGAAGTTGATTGTAGCCGTGTTCAGGTTGGAATGACAGTTATTCTACGGAGGAGTCCAAGCCGCTATGATATCAATGCTGTAGATCTTCTTGTTACATCCTTACATGGAAATCTATTCTTTGGACACTTAGCCAAAGAGGCAGCTCAATTCATATCTCCATTACTTCTAAAAGAATTTAATGTTACTGGGTTAGTAAAATGAGATAGTAGCGATATTAAATTAAACATGAACTACATAGTCTTGCTATCATGATAGGACCATTACCTCTGTTCCTTATTCAAAGTCTACCTCTGGTAGCAAATGGTGGGGTTTTAGAGTGTGTGACATTCGTGTTGAAGTTTTTGGTGATATACAACAGTTGCAGGAGGTGAAAGGCCATCTAAAACCTGGAATACTAACGTGTAGCGAATTGATGGTAGGTATATATGATGTGAAAGTTACTGATCACAAGACAGTGTAACTTCATTTCCTTTCCTTTCAGAGAATTTGAAACTTAATTAAAAAATGGCGTTCGAAGGGGCCCTAAATTTGGCACTTTCAAAAGTAACACGTTTCGGATGGAGCGCGTTGAAATCTAGGGTAGCCTATTCCCTAGTTCGGAAACATTCATGACGATTTAGTATTTGTATGTACCTGCGTAAGTTCGCATGTTAGCGCTAGCTCATTTGAAAAAAGAAGAAGAAGAAGAAAAAATGAGGAATTTCAGAATTTTGCCTATTTCAGTTTAACCACTTTGCGAAGGTTGTAGAGCATCGAAACATGTTTTGGCATTTAGAAAAGCATGCAAAAACGACTGCACACACACGAATGCAACCGAAAATGTCAACGTTGTTGATTTATGAGGTGTTAATTGATAATACATTGAATAGGGCGGCCATGTTTTTTTCGGCCATCCCTACTTATAGAGTACTACCGTACTCTATGATAGGTCAAGAGTGACTTGAACAGCAGACTGTGAGGAAGCCAGAGCATATGCTCTAAGAAGCTCCAAATGGCTTGACTCACTCACCAGGCCATAGGGTGGGGACAGTACTTCAAGTAAAGGGCTCTGTTGCTGATACAGTTGTGATAGAATATTTTGGCTAGTAATATCCGTTGTTTGTAGTGGCTTGTATCCAGTTTGTTACTCCACAGTTTAATCAGTCCTCATCTGCCACTATTATAAACCAGGGTTGGACTGATATTTTCATCATAGAGGCACATTACCCAGGATAGTAAGGGCATTCGTTCCTGTCTCATTTGACATACAAACTCTACTCATGCAGCTGTTCTGAGTATCTTTTCAAAACCTCTTCCAAATGTTGTGGAGCAAGGCTTAGTTTTAGGCTGCACTCTTGTAAACTCAACACCTTGATAGCAGCAAACATCTTTAATCTCATCATTTTATAACTTTTTCACACTCTCCATCTTTACATGAAGATCACTCTCCAGTTGCATTTCCATCATGTTTGGTTCAATCAATCAATCAATGCCATGGTGAGGGATCTAATCTCCCATGAACGAGGTCACCCTAATTGCAACAAAAGTTTCTAAGAGAAGAAAATAAATATAGCTATACTAGCTTAACTAACCATATAATGCTATTCTGAATAATTTCACCATCTTTTCTTAGTTCCTCAAGGGCATTTTCTTGTATTCTCACCATTGTACTCTTTCTTTGACACTCTACTTCTTCTCGTCTCCTCTAACCTTTGCTTTCATGTTGATTTGGCCTCTGAGCTGGATGGAGGCTTTTGAGGAATACCTTTTCACACCTCCAGATCACACCTGTTCAGATCCTCTCCGCATATATAAAGCTCTCTTCTCCTTCACAGTCTTCTCTAAAGCATGCCTTGTCAAGTTGGAATGACGCTGATGATCTATGAGTACACCAGCTGATTGAATCTCTCACTGATGCTGGTCAAGTTCTATAGCTTCGAGATATACCTTTTGTAAGAGGCCCCTTACTGTATAAGATTCTTATAATTCACTCTTTGTTCATAAAACTGTGATGCCTTCAGTTTCCGGGGCAATTGAGGCTCCTCCATTTCCCATTGTGCTCTTGTCATCTCCACCAAAGGTATCCATCTAATTTGTGAATCCCTGAATTCTCTTATTTATTTGAGTGTAGATGTAGCTGTCAATGCCTCTGCCACAGTCTGTGTACGTATGTCTGAATAATTTGTAATTTTCCATAATGTCAGCAAAGGATTCAGAACTAACTGTCCATCTAGTTCAACAGATACAGAGATACATAACTTTGCATTTACTTTTCAACCCAGACAGCATGATATTGTGCTTAAGGGAAAACTTAATAAGCATGACTATAGCTCATAGCAGTTGTTAAGGCAGTCTCTCCTGATGTTAGACTGCTTGACAGTGTCGCTCACACACAAACTGAGGTCTTAAGGGTAACAATGTGTAAACACGGCTCTGGTCTCTTATTCCCAAATCTTAACAGCCACACCACCTTTCACTCCAGACATTTTGCTACAACCATCATAACATTGGCCCCAAACCCTGGCAAAGGGTATCTCAAAACACAATAGAGCATCTGCTATGGCAGTGACAATGCTTTTTTGAATCAGTGGTAAGAAGGCTATACTGTCCAAGAAATTCTTCAAAACCATCGAGGTTCTCCTTTGATCTACCCAATCACCAACTATACTAGAGAATAATAAAAATTTTCTACAAAAATAGTAGAAGATGTAGGGATGGCACAAAAAGCATAGAAACAAGAAAGGGATGTTACACAGTGAAGAATTATTTATGCATGAATCATACAACACCCTTGCTTGTAGGATTCGTGCATAAATAATTCTTCACTGTGTAACATCCCTTTCTTGTTTCTATGCTTTTTGTGCCATCCCTACATCTTCTACTATTTTTGTAGAAAATTTTTATTATTCTCTAGTTTCTGTACTTTTTATGGAGCATAAGCTAGGAATTATATAATAGACCATTTTGGTTTCGCAATCTTCGACTGAATATGACGTCATTAAAATGGCGAATTTATTGAATTAATTGACTCTTGGGCCACGAAAACCGTCATGCTCAATAATAACGTTATCGCTCTTGCTTCTACAAAAGAATACAGCGCGGAAAATTTGGAGTATTTTCGCTTCAGAAGTATCCCGAAAACTTACTTCCTTGTTTAGTTACAGCGGGCGAAGAAGATGAAGAAGAAGATGAAGAAGATGAAGAAGAAAACGAAAATGGGATATTTCAAAGTTCGCCCATTTGCTAGCGGAACACGGTCGCTTGCCTTTAAGGCCAGTTTATAGCATGGCTGGTGTATTTTTAACTATACATAGCTTTTTTTCGGCGATTTTCAGCCTATTTCGGATTTTCGCTCTTATACCAATGTATAGGGAAAACGAAACAACCCGTACCATCCCTACATAGAGAGTACTACTGTACTCTCTGATTCTGTAGGCATTGATTTTTTCCATCAACAGCTGCACCCATGTTTCTCTGTTCTGGAAGAGTAGGTAAACCATAAAATGATATTCCACAACCATTCAAATAGCAATTTTAATATCCTACAACTCTTAACCATGGCTGTAAGGACAAACAACTGGTCTACACTATACTGGTTGACAGCTGCTAGGGATATACATGCTCTAAACTTGTACAGTGTGAGGTATCTCGCCAAGCAAGGCTAAGCATTGCGAAGTAAACATGATATAGCTGCTTCATCTGAGGGCAGAAGATCACCACAAAGTTAAGAAGTAGATGGAAGAAGCTCAAAGAAGTACACATCTCACAAGAACCAAAATGATATGCTGGTGATCATGGTCCATCAGACCCTTAAGATGCTCCATTCCTTTATACAGAAATGGCCCTTCCTAGCCATGATGGTATATGATATAACTGATGATTCCAGTCAGGAACAGAACTGGATTTGGAGTGCTTATTTCATTAGGGGACGAAAGAGTGATGGTAGCACTAGTCCTAATTTTGTACCTTCGATCTTTAACCATATCAGTTTTCCTTTGAAGAGGAAAGCAGATTGCTCTGTGGTACAGTATAAGAGAAGGGAAGTCACAAAAAATAATCGTATTGAATCGATTGTGAGCCAAGAGGCATCTAAAGCCCTACTATTTGTCCAAGCAAGCTGAACCTTGAAGGGTCTGCAGAGCACAATTGGAACAAGAAAAAGTCAATAATAGGAATGAACAAGAAGCTAATAATGGGAGTGAAAAATTATGATGCTAATAATAGGAGTGAAGAAGAATAAACGATTGGGAGTAAACAAGAAAATATATAGCACTTTTCAGTTGTAAGAGATAAATCAATGGCTTATAGGAGGTATTTGACAGTAGCTATTGTATAATACACAGATACAGAATTGCCACCTGCCACAGAAATAACCATTGGCAAAAATAATACTGCAATAATTCCCATAAAGTTGTATTGTTTATATGTACCTTTAGTCTTTTGTCACTCAAAATGGCCACTATTACAAGGTTGTACAATTTAGTGACATAAGTTTGGAACCTCTATATGTACAATACAAGTTGTTATAACTAGCTACACACAATCCACTGGAGTTTACGATTACCAATTTTTTATATTTTGACCGTTGACACTCACAGTAAGTCTAACTTACAAATGCTGTGAATACATTGTGGTATGTTGAATCGCCAAAGTTGCCGCTATCATTCCACAAATGTTCAGAACAGCCAAGATTCACCGTATGCTTTGAATTAAGAAAGAGATCTATAGGACTGTAATGACTTCTGGCTTGTAAACTACCATTTCCTAAGGGGTGGACCATCTCACAAAGAAAACATCCTAGGAAGCAAACTCTGAATAGGTTTTTACATAATACTTATGAGCATTCTCATTTGTCATTGTATGGATAGTATCATGTACTGTATACATACTAATTATTAGACTTATCAGTGAATACAGTGGTAATCTCTATTTAGGAAAGGTGTAACTGTGTTGTGTTTTCCCTATACATTGGTATAGGAATGAAACCCCAAAATGGGCTTAAAACTGCTGAAAATTCTATGTAGAGTATTTAATTATAAACTGATCTTGAAGGCAAGGGACAATATCCTGCCTGCCTAAGAACAAGTTTCACAACTATAGATCACTGTTTATCACTTTGTACTACCACTTATGGATGATTATTAGTTGAAATTCAGACTTCTTAATTCCCAGCTACACTTGACAATAACACCAACTACAGTAGACACAAAAGCTCCTTTCTTACCCAGTATTATTGTTTATACTGTATACCTGATTGTAAAACAGAAATATAATTATCAAATCATGAAGCTTTGGACTTGGCCTAGTATCTACAGGAATTAATTATGCTCAAAGCTATTACCAATATTTTTTATTACATTGATATTACGTTAGGCCAGTGTACCCCTGGTGAAGTATTTGGAGATGAGGCACTGGTTTTCACGAAGGAACTAGTTTTACAAAAAGAAGTACGTCCTTCCAGGAAATGCTTATACGCATTGTTAGACTTATAATGTTTTGTTTTAAGGTTGAGGTAGAAGTTGACTCTGTAGACAGGGGAGGTAACTTTGTTGGGTGGTTGTATGTTGATGGGAAGAATCTGAGCCAACTGCTGTTAGAAGAAGGTTTTGGAAGAATTCATTCCAGTGCTGAAAGGTGCATTACCACATTCCTTGCCTTTTGAAAGTTAATGTTTTAAGAGATGTGGTAATTTTTTCTCTGGTTTTAATACAGATTTAACGATAGTTGCAAACTCTTTGAAGCTGAGCAAGGTGCTAAAGATAGGAGAAAACATATTTGGGAAGACTATAAAGAAACCATCAATGAGGAGGTGCTTGAAGAGGGTAAAGGCAATTCTGTTACTAAGGAAGAAGCAAACAATGAAAAGCAGATTAGTTATGAGAAAGTGGGTTTTAAATGGATTTTATCAGTATTTTGATATAGCCATATTGGAATGTTACAGGTGCTGATTGTTGGTGTTCTGGACCCAGTTACTATTTGGTCGCAGCTTGTAGATAGAGGTTTGTTGCTATCACTTCTATTATATGTAGACCGTATACCGTGGTATATTTGTGTCACCTTAAGCTGATGAGCTGCAGGAAATGATGGCAGAGCTACAAATGGAAATGTCCATGAATCCGCCAACAGCTGGAACATTCAATCCTAGAAGAAGTGCTAAATGTGCTGCTAAGTACACAGATGGAAAATGGTGGGTGCATCAACCTAGGACAGTAGAATTTGTTATCAGTTAAAAAGGTTTTATTTTTGCAAGAATTTCAATTATACTGATATTTTGATGGCTTAATTGCATGCCATGACTGTGCAAAGTCCTGAAATTAATTATATAGTAATGAACATACAACTAACAAAACACATGTTTCTTTACCACACAACCTCAATTTTCCGAAACATATTTTGTAGCATATAGCAATCAATAATGTCAGTTAGGTGAAATATTAATGGTTAAATAGATTGCAGGCTTTAAGCCTTTGATATGAGATATATAAGGAGAGTGCAAGGAATGACATAACTAGACAAGATTAGAAATGAGGATGTAAGCTGGGCTATGAAGCAAGTTGCAGTGTTAGATGTGGCAAAGGTAAAGCAAAAAGTGTGGAGAGAGAAGCTGAAGGAGATGGATGATGAGAGACTGCTAAAAGGAGTATATGAAGAAAAGTAATGCAAAGAGACCAAGAGGGTGGCCAAGGAAGAGATGGCATGACAATTTGAAGTAGCAATTTTGCATTATATGTACATATAATATTGTGACAGGATAATAGAACCTCCTGCAAAGTATGTTTAATGGATTGATTTTTAGAGTGTGGCATGGCCACCGTATTCTATGTTTTATCAATTGGCCCTTCAAAAGGAACACAAAATTAAGCGACTTTTGGTTTAACTTATGCAGACTTTTCTAAACAGCATGTTTTGATGCTCTACAACATTAGCATAGTGGTTAGCCCAATAATGTAATAAATTAAAAGGATTATGCTAGAAGTAGTGTTGTGATTAGCACATCTGGAAACAAGTAGTTCAAGTTTAAAAACTCGTGGGGCAGCAAAATTAACTAGAACTACTTGGCCACTTCGTTGGGATTTAATATATATATATTCAAAATCTTAACAATTGAGGACACTTAAGTGTCCTGAACCTAATAAGTAACGATGGAAAAGCTTATTTAACGAAAGTTTCCTGAACGTCACCATTTGCAAAACAATGTATTGACATATTTAGGTCTCCATTTGGTAGAAAATGGAGGGCAACGTCTGCATATAAAATTCCCCTGGTTCTTAGTGGCAATCACCTTCCTCACCCCCTGCAACGGCATCTCATGCAGCCACTTGATCCTTCTGAATCCCTGTAAACACAACAATAGTGCCATTAGCTAGACCCACAAATACTCTATATTTGAGGAAGGGATTGTCCCCATGCATAGGACAGTTGTTACTGGCCAACATCATAGGACTATAGAAAAGCTATAGAAAATTTATATTGAAAGCCAAGTGTTATATTGCTCAATTAAAGTTGCAAAATAATCAAGATATAAGGTGAACCATCCATATCTGGGTCACACTTCATTGTTTTGTTACATCTACCCATCGAGATGTATCTAAATAAAAGCTTCAACACATCAGAACATACTTTAGGACTTGGTCTTTACAGCGCGCATTTGATTGTTCCAAAGTAAGCTTTCTATCAGCAGATAACAACCGAGAAAGCAAGTAAGGTCAAAAGCAGTGCTATTGCCTAATTTGGGTCACGTGACGAAATATTGCTAAATGATCTATATAATGCAGCTGAACATAGAAATCAATATTTTTTACAATTGTTGGAATCAAAACGCATATAAAACAGCAAATTGTGATTTCAAAAATTAATGAATGCATATGTAGCAGCGAAATTGGTCACTTGATTTAGGCATGGTTTTGAATCCAGCGCATTTCAAGTGATACCATCAATAGCAAAAATCACAGCCAACCCAATTGTCCATCTCAAAGTCTAAATATTCACCACCACACTTAAAACAGTGAGTTGTGTCTTTATCCCTTGCATTAGGTGACTGGAGTTTATATGTCTGAGCCTTCTTCTTTCTCTTGCCTTTTCCTTTAGATCTTGCTTCTTTCTCCTTAAGTATCTCTATAACTTTAGCATTGGTCATTCTATGTGTAGCTGAATTCTTTTTCTTTTAGCTGTAGGTACTACTTCTGTTGGCTTTAGGCACTTGGCAAAAAATCCCTCAGCTCAGTACGTAAAGGGGTTTCAACCGTGGTTGATGATTTAACATGAGTACAACTGGACCTAACTCCAGAAGATGTTGAACAGATGGTACGAAAACCTTCTGGAACCAGCTAAGGAAATTAGCCTTCCCCATCCACCCACTCTCACTAACAGAATATGTGGCACCCTCAGGACCTCTTTTTGTCCACGAAGAATACAAATGCTTCCCTTTATATACAACAAAGGGAGGCAGGCGTCTTCCTGATGCCGATCCTCCAATGTGGATGGTGGTAATCTCACAGCCACATCCTCCAGTGGTCTCATGGACCCACTTTGCTCCTCTTTGGGCGAGTACTGTTCTGGATACCACAAATGTGCACACCTCGCTCTCGTCGCAATTCCAAAGCCTATCACCAAGGTCATGCGCATCAATTATCTTCAAAGAAAGCAGCAAGTCTTGGACCTTGGTAAGGAACCCTCTAATGACGGCTTCACTACCAGCTAAAGCCCTGTGCTTTGGTAAATGCTGAGCCTTTCTGTCAACCAGCTGAAGGAATCTTTTCTGGAAACCCGTCCCCCATTTATACCCTGGTATTCCATTACAAGGGTTGCCTCTTCCAACTGTTGTTAGGTAATCAACAACTATGGCACCAACCACTTCTCTGGTGATGCCCAATCCCATCTCTTTTAACACCTGACAGCAGCAAACTATCTCTCTCTCTTCATCAGTAGTTAAAACAGTAGGGCGTCCTACACCAATTTGACTTCCTTTCTTCAAATTTGCATGGCGTTGCAAAGTTGTTCGTGGTATGTTGTACTTCTTTGCTAAGGATCTTACAGACATGGTTTTTCACACTGCAATTCACTCAATGTAGCTTGTAAGTTCTCCTTTCTTGACATCTTCTAAATCACGCATCTAATTGTCGCTTAATAGCTATTCAATACTCTATGTTGTTTCCTTGATTAATTAACCTCATATGTGTAAGCGCCCACCCTCATGGTAATATAGTGCGCTCCAAAGTAAATTGTTTAGAAGCTCATTTTCACCCGGGAAAAGCCTCTATAGGGATGTAACTTTAACCGACATTAGAACATCTTACAAAGGTAAGTGTCATATATAAACTTCCAGGATTCACCCTGCCAAGTGTGTGTTGTAGTAAAGTTTTGTAATCAAATTGTGCATTTGAAGCGCTACATAACAGAAATTGTCAGCGACTGCTAGTCTAGAATCGCTAAGAAAGTGGCCACTGTTGTTGTCTGCAATTGGCACATATATTAGGGTCTTATTTAATTGGTAAAACACTTTTATTAATCTTTACTTTAAGTGCTCATTTGGCGATTGAAATTAAACTGACCCAAATTTGGACGATTTACCTTAATGAAGAATGCAAGCTTACAATTGCACAATCTGGTGATGTATTGTGATGTTTTTCTAGTGCGTCACCAACACCCTCGTATGTCGCTCCGTACACATTTAGTGAATCATATGACGTTGCGAAATTTGCAACGTCACTGCCTCGTTGCTAAAGATCATCATCCCTTTTGTGAACGGCTATGACAAATCGACTCTCTCCTACAAGAAGGAGCTACCAAATAAGCGAGTTGTAGCGAAGGTTAGATATAGCGTATTTATATACATTCCAGTTAAGTTTGAGGCAGAATTGTCCCTATATTGATGCAAAAGAAATTCGTTTAGTCGACCATATTAAAACTTTGGTAATTTAAGCTCTGTCTTCCTTTGTTTTTTGTTCACATTTTTACTTGTCCATGTGTTGGAATAAGGAGTGTTTGTTGCGATCATTATAAGAATAAAGCCTTGTTGAGTGTCAGCAACATGAATTTACTAATTTCCTACTTGATATTCCCGTTCCTGTATTACTAATGAAGACCTCCGGGTTGAAACGTCCAGAATTAATAAATTTATGTTACTGATGTTCACAAGACTTTATTCTTATCCATGTGTACGTTTTCCATGTATGCATACAGTAGAATCTCATAACGAAATTCCTCATAGTGAATGTCTAAGTATAGTGAAGTACTTTGCTGGCAAATTAAACTGAAGTACTGAAAGTTACTGGTAAATATATAAAATATTAAAATTACAGTCAAGTACTATACAGTACAAGTTACAAATTTAAGAAGTCCAAGTGACTACATAATATTAAAATTGCAATCAAGTACTAACTACACATGCAGTGCAAGTTACAAATGTAAAGAGATCCAAGTGACCAATAGGATAATTAGTATTTTAAACAGTACAAGACTTTAGTCACACTGTAGCAGGCTTTGAAATCCTCAACTAATGCATAGAGAGTAATAGTTGATATAGATCATCCAAGGTAAAACACATGGCGGTCTACCAATTACCTTTTCACACCTTAGTATAGACTGAAGATGATGCATCTGCATGCTATATATCAACCAGGTTTCCAGTCTTAAAGGGCTCTCAGCTAATAACAATAGCAGATTTGATTTGCCTTGTGAGTGAGCTAAGAATACCGATGGTAGGTTGCATGCATTCGCATAATCAACAGGTTTAGAGACCATTTGTAATTTGTACACCAGGACATAAAAGGCCAAGGCCTATATACGTATGTTATATTATTGGAAGTACATGAAATAGTTTAGAAGGACTGGTGACTGGAGAAAATGATTTACACTGAATTGTGGTTGGACTTCAAGAAGATGTTATACATTAATGCAATTACTGTACCCTCATCGTTAAAAAGGTTTACTATCCATTAATTTCTGTAACTTGTTAGATCTGGATACTGTTAATGGCTCACTGCTGGCTAAGTGAAAAAGTCCTCCTTGACTGCTGCAATTAAATAAATTTAGTGAGGGAAAGCTTTTAGAGTTCTGTGAAAGGAGCACAGAGTATTTCTTCATTGTAATTCTGTTGAACAGACATCAACCCAAGACAGTCTTTTCCAAAAAAGTCTTACTTGCAAATTTGGTTACCTTTGGATATAACCTAGCTTTATAACCTAGCTGTACTTTGCTTATTCACTTTTTCCATGAGTTCTGTAATCTCCACAATTTCTTTGGACGACTTTGTCATGTGGCTAGGGATTGCAGGTAGGGTGACACAACTTCCAAGTCAGATACAGCAAGTTAAGGAACAGCCTAGGGAGAGAAGGAAAGTCTTTGCTGCTACAATTGTCAGGAAAGGAAAACATTACCAATGAATATCCCTCACATGCGGCCATGATCATGCAGGGCATAGCGCCAGGACAGATAGGGAGATATATATATATATATGCATTCTTCGTTGGTCTGGTGGAGGGAAGGCCAATCCTGGTATGCTATTACACACAGGAGCAGCAACAACCTTGGTTCACATTGACCTGGTGCCAGCTGCCAAGAGAGGAGGATAACCTGAAATGACAGTCACTGGAACCACTAGACAGCAAGCAAAGTTACAGGCTCAGGAGAGGGAGCTACAGCCTAAAGCAGAGAAAGAGGAGGGATTTGGAAGGACCTTTTGTGAGGATTTATTTGGAGCAAGGAGAGATTAGTATAGGCTCACTCAGAGACAGAGGAGAGCCGTAATATCTAGCTAACGAGTTAGGTAAACAAGCCTATTGTGTATGTATGATGTAAAGACCACTTAAGCCTTAAACGGATCACAGATCCTTGGCCTGTCTAGAAAGACTGAAAAAGTCAATCCCCTGTTTGGCAAGGTTGAGTTTTGCCCTGCACTCCTACCAATTTTCAGTAGGTTATCAAGCAGGCAGTGCAAATTATAATGCTGATGCTGATGGATTTTAGTGCGACAGACTGCTGTGTCACAGAAAAAGGGAAGGAGTGTCAAGCCAAAACAGTAACTACTTTGTGGTGGTGTTCATACATTTGGTGTGTGTGAACATTCCAGTTTGGAGTAGGCTGGCCTTATGTTGTAGATATACTTTATGGTTTATTCACTTTTTCCATAAGTTCTGTAATCTCCACACTTTCTTTTCACTTAAGCTTATCAAAATTTTTGTAAAGGTCATTCCACCTTAGTTTTCTGGAAATACCAAATTTTTAACTTGAAGATATCAGGATTACAATAGACCTTATCTAAAGCTGTACAATTGCAACTTGACAGTTGTTCGTGTGCAACCAGGTAGAACGTTCACACCCAAGAACTTGCAGAAAGTAAAGAATCTATCTATATAGCATACCCTTGCCCACATTTTAACGTGTAAAATTCTATCTAGCTTGCCCTTCCCAACAAAGCAACAATAAATTCAATTATTATCATTATGTATTACCGTAAGATTTGCCCATATAAGACTCGTTATACTAGTCCCTTCTTAACTGCAGCTTCTCACATTAGTATCTAATATTACCAACACCGTGGAACAAATATTCTAAAGTTTTATACATATACATTGGCTAAGCTTTGGTAGCTAGATGCTATATTCCTTCTTACAAGAAACTAAAGCTTCCGGAACGCCACCATTTACAATATCGATGTATTGACGTATAAATTAAATGTTACAATAGTTGCATATGAACCCGTATTATATATACAGTGCAAGTTACATATCCGAAAGATGAAGCCATATATAAATTGCGTTATGAAAACAATATAGTGGTTGCCTATGGAAGCCCCTAAAAATACTAAACTGTTTAGAATATGCTAGAGTGACTTGTATCTTCACCAATAGTGTGCACTCTTCTGAAATTTAAAAGCTATATGTGCATCCTACTCATCTGAAGTCCACTACTTTTGGACAAACATAAATTCACCCATTGTATATTTTGTTGTAGGTATAGAGCAGTTATTGAGAGGTTGACAGGAAGTGAAGTTACTGTGCACTATATTGACTATGGGAATGTAAGTTGTCAATGTTGAAATCATGTACTTACATTATTGATTTAGTATGTAGGATGAGACAGTGCCAATTAATCATATAGCAACACTGCCACAGAGGTTTCAAGAGTAAGTCTCTCATCTCTCGTAGGACTTGTTACACACTGATTAGCCACTATCTTTCTAATAGTCTAGCACCTTTTGCAAAATTATCTAAACTTGCTCTGGTTTCTTTTGCTAATGATGTGAGTTATCTAACACTCCAACCACCTAGTTATCTCTAACTCCCTCAACCACTTTCTGTTTATCGACCACTAAATCGTGCTCCATGATTTTGTAGGATGATTGGAATAGGGAAGCTTTAGGAGAAATGCAGAAACTCACAGAAGTTAGGTTTTAGTATGCCTAATTGCTATGTGAAATGTTATTTGAAGTTAGTCGCCTGTTATCTGATGTTTTACCCTTCCATGCAGAATATTTGTCAAATTTCTACCGTGTTATACAAAGATCAGGACCATGTAAGACATACACCTACATATCTTATAATTTTGATAGCAACATCCAGGTGCTGCTGTTCTCATTTATGCTGGAACTGACATAAGCCTGAAGTGTAATCTAATCATTTGTGTGATTTATTTCCAAAAGGAAAAATTCTGGTATGTTTGAAGCGTTAATATAAGCACTTGTAATGATTGAGATTCCTCTTGTTAAAGTATGTACAGAAAAACCTCTATTAACGGACACTCCCAATAGCGTACAGTCTCCGTATAACGGACAGCATGCAATGTACCAACTTTATTTTTATATACGATTAGTACATTAGCAGCTCCCGAATAGCGGACAACCTCACAATTCCGGATAACAGACACTCTGCCCGATCCCGAGGACTTTTTGTAATACAAAAAAACTCTTTTAACGGACAAAGAGGGCCTTATCTAGCTACGGTTGCAGTCAGAAAAAACTGAATGATTTCCGTTTGTAACGTGGGACACCTCTCACCGAGTATTGATGGAGCTGTTAATGAAGTAAAGCATCCTATCGACTAATCTTGAATGTACTAACGAAGTATCATGTGTACGGCTGAACCCGTTTCAGATAGCGTCGTTTACAGATATAAAGCTTTTATTATGAAAACCTCCCAGTCAGGACAACCTCCGAATAGTGGATAAGTCCCTTTGCATCAACTTGTCCCTTACTGAGAGGTTTCACTGTATATGAAACTGTACGTATCAACTGTCTTTTAAGGACTGCAGTGTTTTAGATTAGACGTTAGAGTGAATTCAGTTTTTACAAAAATTATATTTGTTTGTGGTAGAATGCAGACAAATGTATTGACTAGAAGAGCCTTGTCAAGCTTAAAGACTAATCACCACGGTACCATCCTTTTATTCAAGCATAAATTAAACCATTTGTCTTGTCTATAGGACTTCGTGATCCTCCTTGATAGTGAGGGTACTGATATTGGAAAGAAGCTAGTCCAAGATGGTCTCTTACAGGTTATCACTTGTAGAGACAAGTCAATTCAGCATTTTGTGAGTATATACTCAAAATTCTGCTCTTTTGATTTAGACCTGCTTGCACACTTTCTTTTAATAGGTTAGCACATATATCAAAGCCCAAGACATTGCCAGAAAGGGAAGAGTAAGTGCCTAATATGTGGATACTATTATTAGGTTTGTAAATATTTCTTTTACATAGATTGGAATTTGGTGTTATGGAGACTTCAGAGAAGATTAAATACTTGTCTGTTATAAATGATCTCATAGTATTCATTAAAACAATTATAATTTAGACACTCATAGTTTGCATAAAATCAGTTAAGAAATTCTCCTTGATGCTAAATGTTTACAGTGTTATGAGATGAGTGTAAGAATTCTTTTTCTAGCTTATGTTTGAAGATATCTTGATGGTTTCCCTGAGACATAATGTTAACCTAGGCATAGACCAGAAATAGTTACTAAGAAGACTGATCTTTGAAATAGTTCATCTTGAGTCTTTTGAGTGTCTAGAGATGCAGTTGTTTTCCTTTCTTCGGACATTTCAACCATGTGGGTCTTCTTTGGTGAACTGATGGTTGGCTCCAGGTTTCTTCTTTTATTGACAAATATTCCCACTTTTGTACTTCCTGTCACATGACTTCGAGTGCAATCCTCATTGGAAAGAGATGAAGAAGGGCGAAAGTTGAATCTTTTCCAGGACTGATGTATTATCTGACCCTCATCCTCACCTGACACTTCTGAATCCTGATGGCTTCTTTAATCCTTCAAATGCGTCTCTAGATTTTCAAAAGACTCAAAATGAATCACTTCAAAGATAAATTTAGCACAGTTACAAACCCTTATCATCTAAGAAAACTAATGTGATGTAACTGGGATGGATTTCTTAGGTTGATTAAAATGCTTTGAATACAATTTGCAGCATTCCAGACCACTAGGCAGCGTTGGATTTATATGGCTTGATTTGTAATCATAATTTAGAAAACATACAAAAACATTTTGTAACTTGTACACAACGGACATCATATGATATACGTGTATAGAGGCCTTGGCCTTTTATTTGTGTACAATATACAAATTGGTCTCTAACCCTGTTGATTATGTGAATGCATGCAACCAACTGTCGGTATTCTTAGCTCACTCACAAGGCAAATCTAATCTGCTGTGGTTATTAGCTGAGACCCCTTTAAAACTGGAGCCCTTGTTGATATATGGCATCCAGATTCATCTTCTTCAGTCTATACTAAGGTGTGAAAAGGTAATTGGTAGGCCATGTGTTCTACCTTGGATGATGATCTGTATCAATTACTGAGCTTGCATTCTTCATTATATATATATATTGTAATTTGCACTATATATATATATTTATGTGGGTCCAGCAAACCTTTAATTTATATTCATACACAAGCACAATGTTGCAACTGTGAGTGAAAATCCTTATTATTTATATGCATATATTAGCTCATGCATGCATGTAATATATAATATCTGCATATATAGTTTTATAAAACAAGCTATATATATGGCTATATATATATATATTTCAGTTAAATAAAAACATTCAAAAATGAAGTTAAAAGTAGGGTTGGCACTATAACAGTGATTGGCACATCTAAAAAAGTAACAAAACTATAAAGTGATCATATGGAAAAGCTAACATTGCAGAAGTAGCATACTGAAACTTAACTATACACATCACTTCTATGTTTGGGTGTTGTAAAATGGATGTACTAGAAGTAGGGATTGATGCGCCCAAACATAGAAGTGATGTGTATAGTTAAGTTTCAGTATGCCATTTCTGCAATGCTAACCTTATCATATGATCACTTTCTTGTTTTGTTACTTTTTCTAGATGTGCCAATCACTGTTATAATGCCATCCCTACTTTTAACCTACTGTTTTTAGTTAACTTGTATTGTCCATTTTTTCTAATGAACATTTGTTTTAACATTTTTTGGTGAAAACGCGCAGAATAGACAATATAATCGAGAGATCTAAATTATAAAATGGCGTCCAAAAATATCCCAAATTTGTCAAGTCAGTTTTCTACCGTTCTTTAACATTCAGTTTAGAATATTAAAGGTCAATAAAGAATTTATGGACCTTTACGAATATGATTAAGAATATGACTGTATATAGGCACGGCAAAGTGACTAAGAAATTCGATTGCGGGGGCGGAAGTACCACAGATGTTTCTAACTCGAGTTATTTATTTTATATACAGAGAATTTGAAACTTAATTAAAAAATGGCGTTCGAAGAGGCCCTAAATTTGGCACTTTCAAAAGTAACACGCTTTGGATGAAGTGTGTTGAAATCTAGGGTAGCCTATTCCCTAGTTCGGAAACATTCATGAAGATTTAGCATTTCTATGTACCTGCGTAAGTTCGCATGTTAGCGCTAGCTCATTTGAAAAAGGAAGAAAAAATGAGGAATTTCAGAATTAGTTTAACCACTTTGCAAAGGTTGTAGAGCATCGAAAGATGATTTGGCGTTTAGAAAAGCATGCAAAACGACTGAAAACACTCGAATGCAACCGAACAACCCATCGTTGTTGATTTATGAGGTGTTAATTGATAATACATTGAATAGGGCGGCCATGTTTTTTTCCCTACTTAGAGTGTGGCAGTACTCTCTGATATAATGCACTGAAAGCAACAGCAAAACAGGAACAATAATGAGCTCGGCCTGCATCATAAAAGATGAGAAAGAGAGAGACATACCTATACAAATTTCATTTCCAAAGTTTTCCTTAGATGTTGCACTATCTGTCCAAAAGGGTTCACTGAGAATTGATAAGTGGTATTGCCGTACAATGCTTTCTTTCAAAAAGTATCCAATGCCTGAAGATAGCAGAAAGTCTGCAGAACAAGTAGTTGCAAAATATCCTTCATTAATTACACCAGGTAACAACCCCTATGTAAGTTTGTTTTTGAAGATTTGCTTGTCTATATATCAGAGAGTATATGTATAGTAACTCTCTAAGTAGGGACTGCCTGAAAATAGGCGGCCATGTATATTCAATGTAATTCGGATAAACACAATGTAAATCGGCAGTGAATGCGTCTTTAGTTCTTTTAAGCTTCTAATTTTTGTGGGAAAGTTGTTTTGGAGAGCGCATAATAGCTCGAATTTGGTAAAACAGTCACAGGTCTACTTCCAGTTTTACTTATTTTCTTCTTCTTTTCATCCACGGTAGTGCATATACGCACATATAGAAAACTACATCTTAAGGGCATATTGTCTTAAAACATTTAGGAAGACGCTTTTGTTTTAAAATGATTTGAGAGGGTTACGTATGGTACATTAGATATTTGAGGAAGTTTTTGTTGCCATTTTTAATTAAGAGATCTCCATTTATTTGTTTTTTGACTGCAACATTATTTAGACTTGTTGCAAATAAAAATTTCAAAACAAATATAATAAGTTATTTTAGCAAGAAAAAGAGTGAAAACAAGATTAAATAAAAACTTAATCAAATATTTCTAAGGTGCAAAACCAATATAATTTTATGTCAATAAATGAAGTCATTGTCAAAAACTTTAGGGAGGCTGCACTTGGCTGCTCCCATGATTGCAGCAGTGTTGCCTCTCTGAATAGCAATAGATAGTTGTTGTATCAGGAACATAAAAGATTTGTTTTCTTTGGTCCTGGATCGTATTCTTCTGGCCAAGTCGGAGCAAAATAGAAGAGCTTCTTGTCCAAAAGCTCCAGATGTCTCAACTGCGAATGGGAGGAAGATGTTTGATCTGGAGAGGAGGCTATATTTGGACTTTTTCCTAAGTTCAGCTTGGTTGGCAACTGCTCTAACCTCCATTGTAGCATGTATGATATGGGAGGCAGCAAAGGTATCCACACATGTGGCATCCCAGATGAGGTTTAGACCTGTCTTCCAGGGTGTTACAGTAACACCGTCTGGTCTTCTTTCAGAAAGGCTTGGGGACTCCAGAATTGAAGGAATTCCTACGGAAGCTAGACCTCTCTTGAGGATGTCGTTAATAGTTGATTGGCGAGGATGACGGCCAGCACTCCTAGTACAATTAACGCCATGCAGGGCTAACTCATCCACCTCACCACCGCAAAGCTGGCAAGTGTGTATTCTGCCTAAAGGGATGTATTTGGCAAAAACTATGGGATATATTGGACACAAACTATTTGAAAGATTGGGCAACAACTTTGGGATATATTGGGTAAAAACTATTAGATATATTCGGCAAAAACTATGAGATTTATTGGGCAAAATGTATGTGATATGTAGGCAAAAACTATAGGATATATTGAGCAAAAACTATGGGATATATTGGGCTAAGACTATGGGTTATATTATGGGATATTTCCAGCAAAAGCTATGGGATATATTGGCTAAAAGCTATGGGATATATTGGGCAAAAACTGTTGGATATACTTGGCTAAAACTATGGATATATTGGGCAAAAACTATGGGATATATTATGGGATATATTTGTCAAAAGCTATGGGATATATTGGGCAAAACCGATGGGATATATTTGGTAAAAACTATGGGATGTATCATGGGAAATATTTGGCAAAAATTATAAGATAGATTGAGCAAAAGCTATGGGATATAGTGACAATATGGTATATACTGTGCCAAAACTTTGGGATATATTGGGTAAAAACTATGGGATATATTGGGCAAAAACTGTTGGATATATTTGGCAAAAACAATGGATATATTGGGTAAAAACTATGGGATATATTGGGCAAAAACTGTTGGATATATTTGGCAAAAACAATGGATATATTGGGTAAAAACTATGGGATATATTGGGCAAAAACTGTTGGATATATTTGGCAAAAACAATGGAAATATTGGGTAAAAGCTATGGGATATATAATGGGATATATGGGTCAAAACTATGAGATATATTGGCAAAAACTATGGGATATATAGGGTCAAAACTATGTGATATATAATGGGATATATGGGTTAAAACTATGAGATATATTGGCAAAAACTATGGGATATATTGGGCAAAAACTATATTATATAGGCAAAATCTATGGGATATATTGGGACATAACTATGGGATATATTAAGCAACAACTATGGGATATATTAGGTAAAACTAAGGGATGTATTTGGCAAAAACTATGTGATATATTAGTCAAAACTATGGGATATATTGGGCAAAAACTATGGGATATATTGGGAAAACACTTTGGGATATATACGACAAAAACTGAGACATATTATGGGATATATTTGGCAAACATTACGGGATATGTAGGGCAGAACTATGGAATATTATGGGCAAAAACTATGGTATATATTTGTCAAAAACCATGGGATATATTATGGGATATAATAGGCACAATTTATGGGATGCATTTGGCAAAAACTATGAGTTATTATGACAAAAATTATGAGATATATTCTCCTAAAACTGAGATATACTGGGCCAAAACTATGGGATATATTCGGCAAACGTATGGGATATCTTGGGCAAAAACTATTGGATATATTGGGCAAAAAAATGGGATATATTAGACAAAATCTATGAAGTATATTGTGCAAAAACTATAGGATATATTGGGCAAAAACTATTGGTTATATTATGGGATATATTGAGCACAAACTATGGGATATTTTCGGCAGAAAATATGGGATATATATAGCAAAACTAAGTGATATATTATTGGATATATTGGGCAAAACTATGGCATATATTGGGGAAAAACTATGGCATATATTGGGGAAAACCTATGGGATATTATGGGCAAAAACTATGGGATATATTGGGCGAAGACTATGGGTTATATTATGGGATATATGTGGCAAAAATTATGATATATATTGAACAAATCTATTGGATATATTGGGTAAAACCTATGGGGTATATTGGGCAAAAACGGTTGGATATATTTGGCCAAAACTCTAGATATATTGGGTAAAATCTATAGGATATATTTTGGGATATAATTGTCAAAAGCTATGGGAAATATTGGGCAAAAACTATGGGATATATTTGGTAAAACTATGGGATATATTAGGGAAACTATGGGATATTATTGGCAAAAACTATGGGATATATTATGTAATATATTTGGCAAAAAGTTATGATAGATTGAGCAAAGCTATGGGATATATTAACAAAAATGATCAGATATAATCGGCAAAAACTACAGAATATACTGGTTCAAAACCATTGGATATATTTAAGAAAAAACTAAGAGATATATTAGGCAAAATAATGGGATATACTATGGTATATATTTGTCAAAAGCTATGGGATATATTTGGCAAAAACAAAGGGGTATATTGGATAAAAACTATGGTATATATTATGGGGTATAATTGGCAATATTTATAGGATAGATTGGGTAAAAACTATGGGACATAGTGACAAAATTAAGAGATATATTCAGCTAAACTATGGGGTATACTGAGCCTAAACCATGGGATATATTAAGCAAGAAAACTAAGGGATATATTAGGCAAAATTATGGGATATATTGGATAAAACTATGGGATATATTGGGTTAAAACTATGGGATATATTGGGCTAAAACTATAGGTTATATTAGGGATATATTCGACAAAAACTTTGCGATATATTGTGTAAAAAGTATGGCATATATTATGGGATATATTGGTTAAAAACTGTTGGATACATTTGGCAAAAACTATGAATATACGGGGCAAAAACTATAGGATATTTTAATGATATATTGGGCAAAAACTATGGAATATATTGGGCAAAACTATGGGATATATTCGACAAAAAGTATGGGATTTATTAGCCAAAACTATGGGATATATTTGGTAAAACTATGGGATATATTATTGGATATATTTGTTAAAAGCTATGGAAAATATTGAGCAAAAACAATGGGGTATATTGGGTAAAACTATGGAATATATTGAACAACAATTATGAGATATATTAGGCAAAAAATATTTAATATATTGGTCTAAAGCAAAGGGATATATTTTATAAAAACTATGGGATATATTAGGCAAAGACTATGGGATATATAGGGCAAACATTATGGGATATACTATGGGATATATTTGTCAAAAGCTATGCAAAATATGTGGCAAAAAGTATGGGATATATTCGGTAAAAACTATGGGATATATTGGGTAAAAACTATGGGATATATTGGGCTAAGATTATGGGATATATTCAACAAACATTATGTTTTATACTGGGAAATCTATGGGATATATTGGGTAATAACTATAGGGTTATATTGGGTAAAAACTGTTGGATATATTTGGCCAAAACTAGGGATATATTGAACAAAAACTATAGGACATATTATGAAATATATTGGGTAAAAACTAAGGGATATATTGGGCTAAGACTAAAGGTTTTATTAGGGATATATTCTGAAAAACTATGTGATATATTGGTTAAAAATTATGGGATATATTTGGGTATAAATAGGGCAAAAACTAGAGGATATTTTATGGGATATATTCAGCAAAAACTATGGGATATATTGCACTAAGACTAGGGGTTATATTAGGCAAAAATTATGAGATATTTTGAGCAAATCTATGGGATATATTGGGTAAAAACTATGGGGTATATTGGGCAAAAACTATAGGATATATTTTGGGATATATGCAAAAACTATGGGATATATTGGGCAAAGACTATCTGATATATTTTGGTATATATTGGGCAAAGACTATTGGATATATTTTGGGATATATTGGGAAAAACTATGGGATATATTGGGCAAAGACAATGCGACCTATAGGATATTTAGGGGATAAACCATGGGATATATATACCAAAAACTATGGGTATATTATGGGATATATACGGCAAAACTTAGGGATATATTTAGCAAAAACTAAGGGGCATATTGAGTATAAACTATGGGATATATTATGGGATATAATTGGAAATATTTGTCGGATAGATTGGGCAAAAACTATGGGATATATTGGGTAAAAACTACGGATACATTGGGAAAAACTATGGTATATAGTGACAAAATTAAGAGATATATTCGGCTAAAACTGTGGGATATATTGGGTAAAACCTATGGATGTATTGGGAGAAATTATGGGATATGTTTTGCAAAAACTATGGGATATATCAGGAAGAGTATGGGATATATACAGAAAAACTATGGGATATATTATGGAATATATGGATTAAAAATTTGGGATATATTGGGCTAAACTATAGGCTATAATATGGGATATAATAGGCAACAACAATAAAATATATCAGACAAAAACTATGATATATATTGGGCAACAACTATGGAATATATTATGGGATATATTGGGAAAACTATGGAATAAATTGGGCAAAACTATGGGAGATACTGGGCGAAAACTATGGGATATATCAGGTAAACATTTTGGGATAGATTTGATAAAACTATGGTATATATTGGGCAAACTATGGGATATATTCAGCACAAACTATGGGATATATTTGGCAAAAACTATGGGATATATTGGGCTACGACTATGGGTTATATTATGGGATATATTCCACAAATATTATGGGATATATTGGGAAAATCTATGAGATGTATTGGGTAAAACTATGGGGTATATTGGGCAAAAACTGTTGGATATATTTGGCCCAAAACTCTGGATATATTGAGCAAAAACTATAGGATATATTTTAGGATATATTGGACAAAGACTATGGCATATACTGGTAAAAACCTATAGGTTATATAGGGCAAACATTATGGGATATATATACCAAAACCAATGGGTATATTATGGGATATATAGGGCAAACACTATGGCATATATTATGGGATATACTGGGCTAAAACTATAGGATATATTGGGCAAAAACTGTGGGATATATAGGTCAAAACCTATGGGTATATTACGGGATATATTGGGCAAAACTTATGGGATGTATTGGGTAAAAACAATGGGATATATTGGGCAAAAGCTATGGGATATATTGTGAAAACTATGGGATGTATTATGGCATATATTAGGCAAAACCTATGGGATATATCGGGCAAAAACTATGGAATATATTAGGCAAAAACTATGGGATATATATATTTGGCAAAAATCTGGTATATATTAGGCAAAAACTATGGGATATATTATGGGATATATATATTGGGCAAAAATCTGGTATATATTAGGCAAAAACTGTAGGATATATTGAGAAAAAACTATGGATTATTTTGGGCTACAACTATGGGTTTTATTATGGTATATATTGTGCAAAACTATTGGATATATGGGGAAAAACAATGGGATATATTGGGCAAAAACTATGGAATATATGGGGCAAAAACTATGGGATACATTATGGGATATATTGGGCAAAACTATGGGATATATGAGGCAAAATTATGGGATATATTTGGTAAAAGTTATGGGATATATCTGGCAAAAACTATGCAATATATTTTGCAAAAATATGGGATATTTTGGACAAAAACTATGGGTTATATTGGGCTAAGACTATAGGTTATATTATGGGATATATTTGGTAAACATTATAAGATATATTGGGCAAATCTATGGGATATATTGGGTAAAAACTATGGAATATATGGGTCGAAAACTGTTGGATATATTAGGCCAAAACTCTAAATAGATTGGGTAAAATCTATAGGATATATTTTGGATATATTGGGCACAAACTATGGGGTATATTGGGTGAAAACTGTTGGATATATTAGGCCAAAACTCTGAATAGATTAGGTAAAAACTTAGGATATATTTTGGATATATTGGGCAAAAACTGCGGGTTTATTGGGCAAAAACTATTGGATATATAAGGCAAAAAGTATGGAATATATATACCAAAAACTATATTATGGGGTATGGGGTATTACGGGTATATTATGGGATAAAAAGGGCAAAACCTATGGGATATAATGGGTAAAAACTGGGGGATATATTGGGCAAAAACTATGGGATATATTACGGGATGTATTTGTCAAAAGCAATGGGAAATATTGGGCAAAAACTATTGAATATATTGGGTAAAACTATGGGATATATTATGGGATATATTTGGGAAATTTTTCGGATAGATTGAGCAAAAACTATGAAATATAGTGACAAAAATTATGAGATATATTCGGCAAAAACTATGGGATATATTGGGTAAAAACTGTTGGATATATTTGGCAAAAACTACGGATATATTGGGCAAAAACTATATGATATAATATACTATATATTGGGCAAAAACTATGGTATATATTGGGCAAAACTATGGAAAATATTCGGCAAAAACTATGGGATATATCAGAGAAACCTATGGGATATACTGAGCCAAACCATGGGATATATTAAGTAAAACTTTGGGATATATTAGGTCAAATTATGGGATATATTGGGCAAAAATAATTTGGCCAAAACTATGGGATATATTTGGCAAAAACTATGGAATATATTGGGTAAAACTATGGGATATATTGGTTAAGACTATAGGTTTTATTAGGGATATATTCTGAAAAACTATGTGATATATTGGGTAAACATAATGGGATATATAATGGGAGATATTGGGTAAAACCTGTTGGATATATTTGGCAAAACCTATGGGATATATTTGGCTAAACTATAGGATATATTATGGGATATATAGGGCAAAAACTATGGGATATATTGACAAACATATAATAGGCAAGAAATATGGGATATATTGAGAAAAACAATGGGATATATTGGCTTAGACTATGGGTTATCTTATGCAATATATTCAGCAAAAATCAAGGGATATATTGGACAAATCTATGAGATATATTGGGTAAAAACTATGGGGTATATTGAGCAAAAGCTGTTGGATATATTTGGCCAAAACAATGGATACATTGGGCAAAAGCTATAGGATACATTATGGGATACATTTTGCAAAAACAATGGGAGATATATGCCAAACACTATGGGTATATTATGGGATATATAAGGCAAAAACTTAGGCATACATTTGACAAAAACTATGGTATATATTCGGCAAAAACTAAGGGATATATTGGGCTAAGACTATAAGTTATATTATGGGATTTAATCGGCAAAAACCAAGGGATATTATTAGGCAAAACTATGGTATATATTCGGAAGGGATATATTGGGTAAAAACTATGGAATATATAATGGGATGTATTTGTCAAAAGCTATGGCAAATATTGTGTAAAAACTATGCGATATATTGGGTAAAATGATGGAATATCTTATGGGATATATTTGATACAAATGTTAGGATATATTGAGGAAAAACTGTTGAATATAGTGACAAAAATGATGAGATATATTCAGCTAAAACTATGGGATATCTAGGGAAAACAGTATGGGATATATTGAACAAACATTATGAGATATTTTAGGCAAAAATATGTTATATATTGGTCAAAAGCAAAGGGATATTTTTTACAAAAGCATGGCATATTTTAGGCTATATCTATGGGATATATAGGGCAAAAACTATAGGATATATTATGGTCTATATTAGACAAAACCTTGGGATAAATTGGGAAAAACTATGGGGTATATTGGGCAAAAACTGTCAGATATATTGGGTAAAAACTATGGAATATATTATGGGATATATTGGGCAAAGACTATGGAATATGTTAGACTAAAACTATGGGTTTATTTAGGTATATATTGGGGAAAACTATGGGATATATTGGGCAATAACTATTGGATATATTAGGCAAAAACTATGATATATTTTGCGAAATTTATAGGATATATCAGGCTAAACTATGGGATATTTCGAGGAAAACTATGGGATATATCGAGGAAAACTATGGGATTTAAAGGGCGAAAACTATAAAACATATCGGGAAAAACTATGAGATGTATTGGACAAAAACTATATGATATATTTTAGGTTATATTAGGCAAAAACTATGGAATATATTGTGTAAAAAGAATGGGGTATATTGCGCAAAAACTTTCAAATATATCAGGGAAAAACTTTGGGTTATATTGGGAAAAACTATGGCATATATTGGGCAAAAACTAAGGAATATATTAGGCAAAACTATGGGATATATTATGGGATATATTGGGTAAAACTATTGAATATATTGGGCAAAAACTAGGGCTTATATTGGGCAGAAACTATGGTATATATTGGGCAAACCTATGGGATATATTTGGCACAAACTATGGGGTATATTGAACAAAAACTATGGGATATATTATGGGATACATTGGCATAAACCTATGGCATATGAAGAGCAAAACTATTGGATATATTTTTCAAAAACAATGGGATAAATTGGGCAAAAGCTATGTGAGATATTGGTCAAATACTATGGGATATATTTGGCAAAAATTATGGAATATATTGGGCAAAAACTTTGGGATTTATTGACAAAACTATAGGGTATATTATTGGATATATTGGGCAAAAACTATGGAATATATTATTGGATATATTGGGAAAAACTATGGGATATATTTGAAAAAACTATGGGATATACCGGGCAAAAACTATAGGATAGATAGTTCGAACACTATGAGATATATTGAGCAAAAGCTATGGGAAATATTATGGTATATATTGGGCAAACACTATGAGATTTATTGTGTAAAAACTATGTGGTATATTGGGAAAAAACAATGAAATTTATCCAACAAAAACTATGGGTTGTGATGGGAAATACTACGGCATATATTGGGCCAAATATATGGGATATATCAGACAAAAACTATGGAATATATTGGGTAACAACTATGGGATACATTATGGGATATATGGGGCAAAAACTATAGTATAAATTGGGCAGAAATTATGCGATATATTTGGCAAACATTACGCGGGATATGTACGGTAGAAGAATGGGATATATTGGTGAAAAACTTATGGATATTATGAGAAAAACTACGGTTTATATTTGTCAATAACCATGGGATATATTATGGGATATAATTGGCAAAAATTTTCGGATACATAAGGCAAAAACTATGGGATATAGTGACAAAAATTATGATATATATTCGGCTAAAACTCTGAGATATGCAGGTCCAAAACTATGTGATATATCAAGTAAAAATAATGGGATATATTTGGCAAAACTATTGGATATATTGGACAAAAATAATGGGATATATTAGACAAAATCTATGGGATACATTGTGCAAAAACTAAAGGATATATTGGTCCAAAACTATGCTATATATTAGGCAAAAGCTATGGGATATATTCGGCAAAAACTATGGGATATATTGAGCAACAACTATGGGAAATATTATGGTATATATGGGGCAAACACTATGAGATATATTGTGTAAAAACTATATGGTGTATTGGGTAAAAACAATGAAACATATCAGACAAACACTATGGGTTATATTGGCAAATACTATGGCATATATTTGGTGAAAACTATGGGATATATTATGGAATATATTAAATAAAACCTGTTTGATATATTGGGCAAAAATTATAGGATATATTATGGGATATATTGGGCAAAAACTATGGGATATATATATAATGCCATATATTAGGCAAAACCTGTGTGTTATATTGGGCAAAAACTATTGTATATATTGGTCTAAAACTATGGGATATATTATGGGATATATTGGGCAAAACCTCTGGCATATATTGAGCGAAAACTATGGGATATATAAGACAAAATATGGGATATATTGGGCTAAATCTATGGGATATATTATTGTATATTTTGGGGAAAACTATGGGATATATTGGGCAAAAACTATTGGATATATTGGGCAAAAAATATGATATATTGAGCAGAATTTATAGGATATATCAGGCAAAACTATTGAATATATCGAGGAAAAATATGGGATATATATATAGGGCATAAACTATGGATATATTGGGCAAAAAGAATGGGATACATTCAGCAAAAACTATGGGATATATTAGGCAAACACTATCATTTTTCAGGTGTGAAAAATGGCGGCCGTGACTCTAAAAGCGATCCAATTTTTAATCTTCCTTAGTGCTCTAATACTTAAACTTAGGGCTACCAGATCGTATCCTTCTTACGAAGAAACGAAGAATGAGTTGAACTGCATACGATTCGCTCCAGATTTTGAGCCGACCTGTGCTGAATTTTGGATCGTCACATCTGCCTCTAAAAGACTTCAGTTCAAGGTGCAAAACTGCCCGAAGCGCTCCCAGCTTGTGTTTTTGTCGCTTCTACTACTAATGTGTGGTGATATTGAGTACAACCCTGGACCATGAAACTGCCTATATCACTGTGGATATTGTTCAAGATTGGTTCCTGACGATTGTGATTGTATCGAATGTTCAAGATGTGAGAAGTGGACTCATTGGAGTTACAGCCATCTTTCACTAGAAGATTTTTGCACTGCTGATAATCGTAAGTGGTACTGCTCCAGTTGCTTAATGGAAGAGCTTCCACTCTTCCCTCAACCACCAACTAAAGTGCTGTCTGTCCATAAGTTAAAACCTAAACCTAAAGGACTATTTGTTATTCACATTAACATCAGAAATCTACTGGCTCATCTTGATGAAATATATCACCTTTTGTCATCACTCAAACCTGATATCCTAGGTATCTCAGAAACTTGGCTAGATGATTCGGTTGATGGTGAAATACACTTTCTGATTATAACATCTTTAGATCTGATAGAAATCGTCATGGTGGTGGTATTGCTACATTTGTTAGAAATTCTCTCCAGGTTACTAGTCTTTCGAATATTTCTGTTCCTGCCTCCTTAAGTCCCCATTTTGAATCACTATGGCTAAACGTTAAATCCCCTTCTATCCCTTATAATCTTGTCTTTGGTTGCTGCTACCGTCCACCAAGTGTCCCTACAAGCTCTCTTACTGTTACCTTCAACTTACTTGAGGTCCTACTTTCCAATTACAAAAATGTCATAATTGCAGGTGATTTTAATATTAACCTCCTAAAAAGCAACAATAAAACCACTGTCATCAATGCGTGATTTTATAACCACTCATTCCCTCACTCAGCCTATTACCTTACCTACCAGAGTAACACCATCTTCATCCACCCTGCTGGATATTTTTCTTACTACACCTAGTGTCCCAATCTCTTCCTCTGGTCTTTTGAATATATGTCTTAGTGATCATTCTCCTATCTTTCTTAAACTCTGTTGGAGGAAGACCAAATCAAAATTGCTCCCCATCAGACAGAGAAGCTTCAGGAAGTTCAATTTAGATAAGTTCTATGATGATCTCTCAAGGATCTCATGGTCAGACATGGGTTCCCTGGAATCACCAGATGAGAAACTAGATAGGTTATTTTATGGGCTATATTCGGCAAAACTATGGGATGTTTTGGGAAAAAATAATGGGATATATTGGTTAAAAATTGTTGGATATATTTGGCAAACCTATGGTATACGTTGGGAAAAACTATAGGATATATTGTGCAAAAACTATGGGATATATTGGGCTAAGACTATAGGTTATATTATGGGATATATAAGGCAAACATTATGGCTTATACTATTGGATATATTTGTCAAAAGCTATGGGATATATTTCACTAATACTAAGGGGTATATTGGGTAAAACTATGGGATATATTATGGGATTTAATTGGCAATAATTTTAAATAATTGAATATATTAAGCAAAAACTGGGGATATAATAGGCAAAATTATGGGATATATTTGGAAAAAATATGGGATATTTTAGGAAAAAATTATGGGATATATTGGTCAAAGACTAAAGGTTATTTTATGGGATATATTGGGCAAAAACTATGGGATACATGGGTTAAAAATTGTTGGATATATTTGGAAAACTATGGGATATACTAGTCTACTGGATATATTAAGCAAAAACTAAGGGATATTTTTGGCAAAATTATTGGATAAAAAGGCAAACATAAGGGGATATACCCTAGGATATATTTGTCAAAAGCTATGGCATATATATGACAAAAAGTAAGGGTTATATTGGGTAACATTTTGGGATATATTATGGAATATAAATGGCAATATTTTTAAATGATCGGATATGTAAAGAAAAAACTGAGGGAAATATTAGGCAAAATTATGGGATATATTGGGCAAACACTATGGGTTATATTGGGCTAAAATTAAAGGTTGTATTATGGTATATATTTGAAAAACCTACGGGATATATTTGGAAAAAAATTGGGATATATTGGGCAAAAACTAAGGGATATATTGGGCTGAGACCACAGTGTATATTATGGGATTTATTGGGCTAAGACTATAGGTTATATTATGGGATATATTTGGCAAAAATTATGGGATATATTTGGCAAAACTATGGGATATATTGGGCTAAGACTACAGGTTATTTTTTGGGATATATTCGGCAAAAGCTAAGGGAATTATTGAGCAAAAAGTTTGTGATTTGTTTGGCAAAACAATGGGATATACTGGTCCATTGAATATATTAAGCAAAAACCAAGAATGTATTAAGCAAAATTATGGGATATATAGGGCAAACATTATGGGATAATTTATGGGATACATTTGTCTAAAGCTATGGGATATATTTGACAAAAAAACTAAGGGGTATATTGGGTAAAACTATGGGATATATTATGGGATATAAATGGCAATGTTTTTAAATAATTGAATATATTAAGCAAAAACTGAAGAATATATTAGTCAAAATTATTAGAAATATTTGACAAAAATAAGGGATATATTTTCAAAATTATGGGATATATTCGGAAAAACCATAGGATACATTGGACAAAATTATGGATATAATATGGGATATATTTGTAAAAAGCTATGGGTAATATTTGACAAAAACTAAGGGGTATATTGGGTAAAACTTTGGGATATAATATGGGATATAATTGGAAATATTTTTAGATAATTGGATAAATTAAGCAAAAACTGAGGGATATATTAGGCAAATTATGGGATATATTTTGCAAAAATTATGGAATATATTTCAAAAACTATGGGATATATTCAGAAAAATTATGGGATATATTTGGCAAAACTATGGGATGCATTGGGCTCACACTATAGGTTATATTATGGGATATATTTTGAAAAAATATGGGATATATTTGGCAAAAACTATGGGATATATTGGGCTAAAACTATTGGAAATATTGGGCGAAAATTATGGGATATATTATGAGATATATTTAATAAAAATTGTTGGATATATTTGGCAAAACTATTGGATATACTGGTCCTTAGGATATATTAAGCAACAATTAAGGGATATATTAGGCAAATTTATTGGATATATAGGGTAAATATTATGGGATATAATTACAAAAACTATGGGATATATTCGGAAAACTATATGATATATTTTGTTAAAACAATGGAATATAATGGGCTCAGTCTATAGGTTATATTATGGGATACATTTGGCAAAAACTATGGTATATGCTGGACAAAGACTATGAGATATATTGGGCTAAGACTATAAGTTATATTATGGGATATATTTGGCAAACATTATAGAATATATTTGGAAAAAATATGGGATATATTTGGCAAAAACTATGAGATATTTTGGGCTAAGATTATAGGTTATTTTATGGGATATATTCGGCCAAGATTATGGGATATATTATGAGATATATTGGTTAAAAATTGTTGGATATATTTGGCAAAACTATGGGATATACTGGTCCATTGGATATATTCACCAAAAACTTTAGGATATATTTTCAAAATTACGGGATATATAGTGCAAAAATTATGGGATATAATATGTGATATATAGTGCATTTCACCATAAATGCAAAATTATATTCTAAAGCGCTGTTGGAGAAAAGATAACATAAATTATACATATTAAATATCAGGTTGAAGATAAATTTCTACTGCATGCGTATCTCTTTTCGGATTGAAAAACGTTCGCTCCGTTAGCGAGATATTGATCAATAAATCTACCTATATGTTCCGGCCAATCAGCGCCGAGCATTTGGTCACGTTTGTATATTTAATGAGTTATGGTTCCGTAGCTACCCATGCATTATGCGTGTTTCCTTAATCACAAAATGGTGGTTACTAAGTAATATAACATATGCATTAATATTTTAGACATTTTCTTAAGAATAAGCATTCCAAACACCTTGGAAACGACTTACCTATAAAATACGAGTACTTAGATACACGCATAAGTTGATTAAGACACTTGAAGTATCCAATATGGAGCAAAATTCTCCAAAAGTGGCAATCGTGAAGAAGGCTAAGAAATCCCTTCAGAATCACATAAAATTCGAAAATCATATAGAACTAAAAGGTCTATAAGTTATACAGGCTATGGAAAGCTTGTATCTAAGAAAAAACTGACTAAGAAGGCAGCTAGGGAATTATCACAGAAAAGGTGGAATTTCCAACCAGCACAAGGAGTATTGGCTGAAACCATGGATGAAGGTATATGATAGGATATGTAAATGAAGGCAGCTTGGATTTATGCATATATATATACATGCACGACTATCATGATTAATGATCATGACCACAGTTTGAATATATATGAAACCAGACTGAGTCTATAACTTATTAAGGTCAAACCCAAGTTGACGATGATGGAGTGCATGTGGAACAATCTGAAGTTGTTCCAGCCATATTGGAGAGTGAGAATGAACTTCACCTACCTCCAGAAGAATCATCTTCTTCCTCTGAAGACACCGTTAGTTAATTTAACATAAGCATGCATTTACAACAATTAACAATTTACTTCTAAAACTTCAAAGCAAAATACAAATATGCATGCATATTTACATAGGAGGCAGATGACAGCGACAATGAACTGACCTTTGATAAGGCACAGACCCTCCATCAGGAATGGGTCAAATCATTGTCAACTTCTGACAGGAAGCGGCTAGGTGTCCTCCTTTATGACCACCATCGAAAACATCTGTTGCTCAGTAAAACTGATTCAGCAAAATACTCAGCTGATGCCCTAGGAATGGAGAAGAGTTCCATTTCTCGCTGGCGAAAGGAATTTTATAAGACCAATGGCAATTCTTTGAGTGACAAGAGGGGAAAACATAATGGTAAATGCAAGCATATTATTGCAATGTATAGTGTGCATCACATATGAAACCTATATATTTCAGGTTGATGTTAATAAATCATGAGGACATAAAGAGGAAAGCCACTGAGTGGCTAAGGGAAATGGTTCATGATCCCAAGTACTTCCTAACCAGTGCAAATTTCCAGCAGTGGTTTAATGACTTCTAAAAAACTCTAGAATTATCAGATGGCTTTCCTAGACAATATCAGAGGTTACAGCCTATAGGTATGTTAATCGCAACTAAAACTTAAAGGAACTATTCATAGGATTATTAACGAACAAATAATTATAGGTACATGAAGAAACTAGGCTTTACTCAAAAGCCAAACAAACAGGGATACAGTGATGGGCACGACAAACCAGAAACGGTTGAATTTTGTATGAATTTTCTCAGAAAAATCAAATTTCTAGAGGAAATCACCTACTTTCACCCATTTGCAGTGATGGTATACCCTCTTGGAACTCTGGTATGTCTACAATAAGAGCAAATCAACAAGTAAATTTAATTATAAAAAACATGTCTAGGCGATCCTTCACAATCAAAGCATCTTGTCCTAATTTACCATGATGAAACTGTCTTTAATGCAAATGATGCCAAAAGCTCTATCTGGGTGGACCAGGAAAGACAAGGGGCAGTTAGACCAAAGGGAAAAGGAAATGGCATCATGGTAAGTGACTTTATTGAAGAACATGGAGGCTACCTGTGTCTCTCAGTAGAGCAGCTGGCTGATGCACGAAGGCAGAATCATGGGGTATTCCCCAGGCAGGCAAGAGTGCTGCTGGAGTTCCAGAGAGATGGATACTGGAATGGTTATAAGTTCATGAAGAATGTGGAAACTGCTGTACAAATAGCAGGGTTCAAGTACCCCAAGGAATATTTTGACCTTGTGTGGGTATTTGATCATAGCAGTGGCCACATGATCTATGCAAAGAATGCACAGAGAGCTAGGCTGATGAATGTCAAACCTGGAGGGGGACAGCCTCGTATGAGACCAGGAAGACTACCAGATGGGAGGCAGCAGTTAATGGTTTTTCGTGATGGAACACCAAAAGGCCTTGAAGTTGTTCTTCAGGAGCGAGGAGTTAAAACTACACACCTTAATCGATGTGAAATGGTGAAAATATTAGAGGAGTTTCCAGACTTTAAGTATGAATATCCTATGGTGCAAACGTTTTTAGAAGAAAGGGGCCATAAATGTCTATTCAATCCAAAGGTACGTACAAATCAGCAAAAACTGAACGTTTAATGGGTGTACCAGTGAACATAGTCCTTGCCATATTAATCGAATGACCAAAAAGTGTCAAATATTTCAGTTTATCACCTTGAAATATAAGCACAAAGCGTCCATTTTGTAGAACTGAAAAAAGGTACTTTACCGTTTTCAAACACTTTCTAAAAACCTTCCGCTTTACAGTCCATGCACTCAAAGAATGTTCAGATTTTGCTGATTTGTACCGTACATGCCTCAAATCATCTCACAATGTGCTAATGTGAATGTGCTTGTATGTATTCACATAATAGTTCCACCCTGAGCTCAACCCTTTTGAGCGATGCTGGGCCAAGGCTAAGCAGTATACTAGAGAAAGATGTGACTACTCTATGGCTGGTTTAAGAAGGACAGTTCCACTTGCATTAGAGTCAGCTGATGTAGACCTCATTTGTAAATTTTTCAGAAAATGCCGGGACTACAACCATGCCTATCATGATCCAGATGGGAGTGCCACCACTGGGAGAGCTGCAGCCGTGAAGGTGAAAGAATACAAATCTCATAGGAGAGTGCCCACCGAGACATTATAGAGTTTTATCCTTATATATATATATATTGTTTCCATAACACCTATAAATTCATGGTAATTAAAATTAGGTATTTTTTCGAAATTACAAACAATACTAAAACTTTGAGATACATTCTATAACAAGAAGGAAAAATACAATCAAATGTTCAACGGATATGCTTAATTTGTAGACCATACAAAGCGTAGATTATGTTAATAGACATTAGGGTGACAAATCATCGTAGTTACATAAAGAAAGGTACCAAGTTACGAGGTAGAATGGAAATTCTGTAAAAGCTCTCCGATACGTTTTTGACAAGACCTTATTAAGTAAGGATACAAAGTCACTGGGTTGCTGAATGGCCTAAAGGTCTACCAAATTCCAATACGCATGCATAACTTCAAGCAGCCTAAACAAACACAATATCAAAATATAGACGATTATCTCCTTATTGAAAGGAAACTAGGCAAAAACTATCCGTCACAATCTAGCACACTTATGTCTTCCTAATATGCCAAAGTGTCAGCGCCAGCCCAGTAGACGTTACTGGCTGAAATTACAGAATGTACCTACAAGTTGATTGGCCGACTTGCTAAAAATCATACCTTAAGTTTGTCATATGATGTTTCAATCAATATCCAACTTTAGGAAATACATTATTATAACTATTTCTAGAAAAGTATTGGCTTACCTCTTACCGTTAGTGAGATACAAAGACTGAAGCTTTCAATTCTATTCTTATTCTACAACGCTATTGTGCAACACTCTAAAAACGATAGAGACCAATGTCGCTATATTGTAAGGCATTTTCATGGTAACCCACCTGTCATAAATTAGTTGCCATGGTGCAATAAGTCCACTTTTTAAAAATAATCGTTTTTGTCAGCTATTTACACTACTTTTCATAATTTGTAAAATTTTCCATTTATGGTGAAATGCACTATATTTGTCCAAAGCTGAGGGATATATTTGACAAAAACTAAGGGGTATATTGGTTAAAACTATGGGATATATTATGGGATATAATTGGCAATATTTTTAAATAATTGGATATCATAATCAAAAATTGAGGGATATATTAGGCAAAATTACGGATATATTTGGTAAACATTATGGGATATACTTGCAATAACTATGGGATATATTCGGAAAAAAACTATGGGATATATTGGGAAAAGACTAAAGGTTGTTTTATGGGATATATTGGTTAAAAATGGGATATATTTGGAAAAGATATGGGATATATTTTGCAAAAACTATGGGATATATTGAGCTAAGATTATAGGTATTTTTATGGGATATATTCCGCAAAACCTATGGGATATATTTCAAAAAAATATGGGATATATTTTACAAAAACTATGGGATATATTAGGCAAAAACAATGGGATATATTGGGCTAAGACTATGGGTTATTTTAGGGGATATATTCGGCAAACATTATGGGATATATATTGTGATATATTGGTTAACAATTGTTGGATATAATTGGCAAAACTATGGGATATATTGGTCCATTGGATATATTAGGCAAAAACCAAGGATATATTAGCCAAAATTATGGGATATATAGGACAAAAATTATGGGATATACTATGGGATATATTTGTCAAAAGTTATGGGATATATTTGACAAAAAGTAAGTGGTATATTGGTTAAAACTATGGGATCTATTATGGGATATTATTGACAACTTTTTAAATAATTGGATATATTAATCCAAAACTGAGGGATATATTAGTCAAAATTATGGGATATATTTGGCAAAAATTATGGGATATATTTGCAAAAACTATGAGATATCCTCGGAAAAATTATGGGATATATTAGGCAAAAGCTATGGGATATATTGGCTAAGACTATAGGTTATATTATGGGATATATATGGCAAAAATTGTGAGATATCTTTGGAAAACATATGGGATATATTGGGCTAAGACTATAGATTATTTTATGGGATATATTGGGCAAAAACTAAGGGATATATTTGGCAAACAATTATGGGATATATATAGTTACTAGGACATACAACTATTACATACAACTAGTAACTACAACTAGTAAATATTACTAGTACATAAACAATTACATACAACTGGTACATAAATTAGTACCTACAACTAGTATCTACAACTAGTACATAACTAGTACTTACAATTAGTACATACAACTGGAACTTACAACTAGCACATAACTAGTACTTACAGTTAGTACATACAACTGGAACATGCAACTATTTCTTAGAATGGTGTACATACAACTAGATTCTTCAATTAGTAAATATAAAAAGTCCCAGTACATACAATTGGAATATACAACTAGTAAAGAGTACTTACAACTAATACATACAACTAGTACATTCAACTAGTACATACAATTAGTACCTAAAACTCATACATACAACTCCTTACTAGTACATAAAACTAGAACATACTACTAGTAAATACAAGCAATATATACATACAACTAGTACATATAACAGGTAAATAAAACTAGTAGATACAACTACTATTTATACATCCAACTAGGTACTAGGACATAGAACTAGTACATACAACTAGTATACAATTAGTACATACAGATAGTTACTAGTGCATACAACTAGTACATACAACTAGTACATACAACTGGTACATCTGACTAGTACATACAACTAATACAGAGAACGTATACATACAACTAGTACATACAACTTGTAACTACAACTAGTATATATAACTAGTATATACAATTAGTACATATAACTATATATATTTAGCACTTACAACTAGTACATACAACTAGTAAATACAGATTGTTATATACTAGTACCGACAACTAGTACATACAACTAGCACATATAATTAGTACATACAACAATTACAAACAACTAGTACATACAACTAGTACATATAACTACAAACAACCAGTAATTACAACTAATATATACAATCAGTACATTCAGATAATTACAAGTATATACAGCTAGTACATACAACTAGTATATATAACTAGTACATACCACTAGTACATACAACTAGTACATACAACTAGTACATTAAACCAGTACATATGCATTTAATTAGTACATATAAATAGTACATAAAACTAGAACATACTACCAGTAAATACAAGCAATACATACAACTATTGCATATAACAGGTGAATAAAACTAGTAGATACAACTACTATTTATGCATCCAACTAGTTACTAGTAAATGTAACTAGTACATACCACAATTATACACCATTAGTCCATTCAAGTAGTACTTATAAATAGTACATAGAACTAGTACCTACAACTAGTACATAACTATTACATACAATTAGTACATACACACTCAGCATACACCTGGCACATAACTAGTGCATACAATTACAACATACAATTATAAAATGCAACTACTACTTACAATTGAGTACATACAAGTAGAACCTCAAACTAATAAATATAACTAGTCCTAGGATCTACATGTAGAACATACCACTAGTAATGAGTACTTACAACTAGTTTGTACCACTGTAACATACAACTAGTACATATAACTAGTACATACAACTAGTTACTAGTACATACAACTAGTACATATAACTAGTACATACAACTTGTACATACAACTAGTACATATAACAGGTGAATAACACTAGTAGATACAACTACTATTTATACATACAACTAGTTAGTAATACATACAACTAATACATACAACTAGTAACTACAACTAGTAAATGGAATCTTTGGGATGGTACATCCTTCGACTTTTGAGCATTTAAAAACGCAGTTGGTTTTTTTCACTTCTTGGTCAAACGTTTCGACCCTGGGGGTCTTCCTCAGTGACTGATGGTTGAGTGGAAGAATTGCCTCTATTTATAGAGGATTTTTCCCGCCATTCCCACTTCCTGTCATGTGACCCTCAGCAGAATGAGAAAAACAGGAAGTATGAATATTAAATCGTCTCCAGGCTTGATGTAACACAATGCCTTGATCTAAATTCATTCTCACCTGACTCCTCTGGATCCTGATGGCTTCTTTGACCCTTCTCCTTTGCCAGTGGGTTTCCCTGTCTGTAATCTTGGCCTTGTCCCAAGCAATTGAGTGGCCAGTCTTGAGGGAGTGAACAGCTATACCGTTGTTCACATCCCCCATCCTGACTGCTCGCTTGTGTTCTGCCAATCTCACTTTCAGGGTCCTTCCAGTTTCGCCAATGTAGACTGCAGAACACTCAGAGCAAGGAATTAGGTAAACTACACCCTTGATATCCATAGGTGGTTGTGGCTGTTTTGGTTTGGATAAAATGGTTCTCAGTGATCTCTGCTTGGAGAAAATGGTCTGGATACCCATTTTTCTACAGCTTTTATCGATCATCTCACTGAGTCCCTTTATATATGGAATAAAGAGTTTGTGTTTACACTCATCCTCACTCCCCTTAGTCTGCCTTCTCCTGTTGAGCAGTCTGTGAGCCTCCCATTTAGGGTATCCATTAGCTTGAAGTACTCCTTCCAGGTGCTCCTTTTCTTTTTCCAAGCTACTGGAGTTTGGTCCACAGATCTTTTCGGCTCTGTCTTTGAGACACAGTGCGATACCAGTTTTTACCCTAGGGTGGTGATGAGAGGTAAAGTGAAGGTACCTGTCTGTGTGTGTTGGTTTCCTATACACAAATGTGTCCAAACTTCCCATGCACTTCTTTACTTGCACATCCAGGAAGGGTAAGGAACCATTGGTCTCCTTCTCCATGGTAAATTCGATGTTGCGATGTCTTCCATTGAGGAAACTCAAGAAGTCCTCCAGCTGCTCGTCACCATGATTCCAGATGACAAATGTGTCATCCACATACCTCAACCACAACTTAGGCCTTATCACAGCAGCACGAAGAGCTTGTATTTCGAATTCCTCCATGAAGATGTTCGCTACCACCGGGGAGAGAGGAGATCCCATGGCTGCCCCTTCCTTCTGCTCAAAGAACTCATCACTGTACAGGAAGTACGTTGTCCTGAGACAGAGTTCCGTAAGATCCGCAATGCATGGTGGATACATCCAAGGGTGTCCGTTGCTCCAAGTTAGGGTCCTGCGCAAGTCGTCTCCTGATGATCTGTAGAGATAGATCAATGGGTACTTTGGTAAATAGGCTCTTTACATCGAAACTGATCAACTTATCTTTGGTGTTCACATCCATTCCCCTGATCTTCTTGACAAAGTCATGAGAATTCCGCACAAAGTGAGAAGTTTTCCCCCATAGTGGTGACAATACCCCTGCCAGGTACCTGGAAAGGTTGTAGGTAGGGGAATTAATGGAGGAAACAATTGGTCTCAAGGGTACACTTGCCTTGTGGATTTTTGGTAATCCGTAGAGCTGAGGTGTGGAGCTGTTTTGGTTCTGAACCTTCTTCCTTAGATCAGAGGGGAGTTTGCCTTTTTTCTCAAGTGACCTTAGAACTTCAGTTACCTTCCGTTCTATCTTCATTGTGGGGTTTCTCTTAATGGCTTGATAACTCGTATCATCCAAGAGTGCCCTTATCTTCTGGTCATAGTCCTTCCTATCCATAAGGACAGTGGCATTCCCTTTATCCGCTGGAAGGATGATGGTTTCAGGATCAGACCTAAGCTCCTTGATTGCTACTTGCTGACTTTTGGTCAGGTTGGAGCATGGGGCCTCAGCTTTAGCTAGGCAGTGTTGTACCTCACCTCTGAGTTTCTCACCGAGTGTTCCTGGAAGGGTTCGGGCCAGAGTCTCAGTTCCAGTGATGATGTCCTCCTGTGGAAGTGAAGATGGAGTAGGTATAAAGTTTAGTCCTAGAGATAAGACATTTGTCTGATGAGTTGTCAATTCTTTTTTGCTAAGATTGGTAACCACCTTCTTAATGTCAATAGGTGTGAACTTATCTTTCCTGGATGTTTTTTCCAACAGGGCCTGGAACTTCTCCCTCTGTCTCTTTTTAGTCTCCTGGAAGGTCCTTTCAGCTATACTGTCACTCCATTCTTCTAATTTATAGAAGGTTTCATCATTGACTAACATCTTTAAGGACTCCTCACAGGATGCTAAATGAGTTCTAGAGCGATGGAGAGTCCAGTGGGTGGCGCCGATACGTTCACGTACTAAGGCCATTGACGTGCGAAACGCGAGCCGTTTGGCCTTTTCCGTAGTGATCTGAAACTGAACTCATAGTCCCTTAGGTACAATCTTCTTGTCCCTACATCTGAGAAAGAAAACAAGATGGTTGCGATGACGGGCAATACGTTCCTTGATGTTTCTAAGCTCGTAGCATAATGAAATAGTAGCTCGCTCTGAGCAATCGATAATAGAATAAGGATTCCTTATAACTGCGTCGAACTTATCTTTGGGATGGTACATCCTTCGACTTTTGAGCGTTTAAAAACGCAGTTGGTTTTTTCAATTCTTGGTCAAACGTTTCGACCCTGGGGGTCTTCCTCAGTGACTGATGGTTGAGTGGAAGAATTGCCTCTATTTATAGAACACTCGGTGAGAAACTCAGAAGTGAGGTACAACACTGCCTAGCCAAAGCTGAGGCCCCATGCTCCAACCTGACCAAAAGTCAGCAAGTAGCAATCAAGGAGCTTAGGTCTGATCCTGAAACCATCATCCTTCCAGCGGATAAAGGGAATGCCACTGTCCTTATGGATAGGAAGGACTATGACCAGAAGATAAGGGCACTCTTGGATGATACGAGTTATCAAGCCATTAAGAGAAACCCCACAATGAAGATAGAACGGAAGGTAACTGAAGTTCTAAGGTCACTTGAGAAAAAAGGCAAACTCCCCTCTGATCTAAGGAAGAAGGTTCAGAACCAAAACAGCTCCACACCTCAGCTCTACGGATTACCAAAAATCCACAAGGCAAGTGTACCCTTGAGACCAATTGTTTCCTCCATTAATTCCCCTACCTACAACCTTTCCAGGTACCTGGCAGGGGTATTGTCACCACTATGGGGGAAAACTTCTCACTTTGTGCGGAATTCTCATGACTTTGTCAAGAAGATCAGGGGAATGGATGTGAACACCAAAGATAAGTTGATCAGTTTCGATGTAAAGAGCCTATTTACCAAAGTACCCATTGATCTATCTCTACAGATCATCAGGAGACGACTTGCGCAGGACCCTAACTTGGAGCAACGGACACCCTTGGATGTATCCACCATGCATTGCGGATCTTACGGAACTCTGTCTCAGGACAACGTACTTCCTGTACAGTGATGAGTTCTTTGAGCAGAAGGAAGGGGCAGCCATGGGATCTCCTCTCTCCCCGGTGGTAGCGAACATCTTCATGGAGGAATTCGAAATACAAGCTCTTCGTGCTGCTGTGATAAGGCCTAAGTTGTGGTTGAGGTATGTGGATGACACATTTGTCATCTGGAATCATGGTGACGAGCAGCTGGAGGACTTCTTGAGTTTCCTCAATGGAAGACATCGCAACATCGAATTTACCATGGAGAAGGAGACCAATGGTTCCTTACCCTTCCTGGATGTGCAAGTAAAGAAGTGCATGGGAAGTTTGGACACATTTGTGTATAGGAAACCAACACACACAGACAGGTACCTTCACTTTACCTCTCATCACCACCCTAGGGTAAAAACTGGTATCGCACTGTGTCTCAAAGACAGAGCCGAAAAGATCTGTGGACCAAACTCCAGTAGCTTGGAAAAAGAAAAGGAGCACCTGGAAGGAGTACTTCAAGCTAATGGATACCCTAAATGGGAGGCTCACAGACTGCTCAACAGGAGAAGGCAGACTAAGGGGAGTGAGGATGAGTGTAAACACAAACTCTTTATTCCATATATAAAGGGACTCAGTGAGATGATCGATAAAAGCTGTAGAAAAATGGGTATCCAGACCATTTTCTCCAAGCAGAGATCACTGAGAACCATTTTATCCAAACCAAAACAGCCACAACCACCTATGGATATCAAGGGTGTAGTTTACCTAATTCCTTGCTCTGAGTGTTCTGCAGTCTACATTGGCGAAACTGGAAGGACCCTGAAAGTGAGATTGGCAGAACACAAGCGAGCAGTCAGGATGGGGGATGTGAACAACGGTATAGCTGTTCACTCCCTCAAGACTGGCCACTCAATTGCTTGGGACAAGGCCAAGATTACAGACAGGGAAACCCACTGGCAAAGGAGAAGGGTCAAAGAAGCCATCAGGATCCAGAGGAGTCAGGTGAGAATGAATTTAGATCAAGGCATTGTGTTACATCAAGCCTGGAGACGATTTAATATTCATACTTCCTGTTTTTCTCATTCTGCTGAGGGTCACATGACAGGAAGTGGGAATGGTGGGAAAAATCCTCTATAAATAGAGGCAATTCTTCCACTCAACCATCAGACACTGAGGAAGACCCCCAGGGTCGAAACGTTTGACCAAGAATTGAAAAAACCAACTGCGTTTTTAAATGCTCAAAAGTCGAAGGATGTACCATCCCAAACATAAGTTCGACGCAGTTATAAGGAATCCTTATTCTATTATAGTAAATGGAACTAGTACATACAACAATTACACACAGTTAGTACATTTAACTAGTACTTATAACTAATACATGCAACTAGTATATACAACTAGTTTCTAGTACATAAACCTAGTACATACAACTAGTACATACAACTTGTAAATACATCTAGTACATACAACTAGTACATACATCTAGTTACTAGTACATGCAACTAATACGCACAACTAGCACATACAACTAGTAACTACAACGGGTAAAGATAACTAGTACATACAACAATTACACACAACTAGTAAATAGAGTAGTACATATATCTACATAAAACTAGTACATACAACTAGTACATTCAATTAGTACATAAAAATAGTTTCTAGTACATACAAGTAGTACATTCAACTAGTACTTACAACTAGAACATACAACTAGAAACTACAACTAGAAAATATAACTAGTATATACAACTAGTACATATAACTAGTACATATAACTACATACAACTTGTACATACAACTAGTACATACAACTAGTAAATACAGATTGTTACAAGTACAAGCAACTAGTACATACAACTAGTAAATACAGATTGTTACAAGTAAAAGTAACTAGTACATACAACTAGTTACTAGATACATACAACTAGTAACTAGAACTAGTAAATATAACTAGTATATACAAATAGCCCATACAACTACATACAACTAGTACATACAACTATTACATACAACTAGTAAATACAGATTGTTACTAGTACATACAACTAGTACACACAACCAGTAC